>CM044108.1:16387730-17656656 GCA_024174645.1 Lemna minuta
CGGAACCGGAGAACCTTACTCGTATCAAACTCAAACGGCGCAAAACAATCTCTAGGGTTGAGGGGAGGTCCTACCCTCCCTTATATAGGGCCCACAAGTGGGCTAAGGGAGGGTGGGCCTACTTGAGGCCCTCTCCCTTTGGGATCTACGTGGGCCTCCCGAATAGGGACCTACATAGACCCCAAAAGGGCAAACAAACACAAATCATAAGCGGGTCCGCTAAACACAAGTGCGAGACCCCCATAATCCAAGGAGAAGAAGAAGAAAAGAAGAAGAAGAATAGCTTAGTGTCGTCTCGCGGCTAGGCCGCGTGCCAAAAGCCGGGCTCCTTCGTCTTCGCGCGTCGAACGGGCTGGACTCCGGCTGCCGGTGTCTCTAACGCTGCTGGCGGTGGGCCGCACTCGCCATCAGAAAATCACTTCCCACAAAGATTGCATCCTCTTAGGTATCTTGTGTGAATCAAAGCCCTAGGAATTGAGCCTCACACACGCAGCTCACCAACCACAGGTATCTGGTATGACAAATGCTGAGGGTGAGAGAGCACCGCCGCATTGGGGGCTGCTCACGACTGGCCCATGCAGTTTTAGTGCCAGTAGCAAGCATTTGGCATGGAAAATGTCGGGGCATTGTGGCCAGATGCGCTAGCCGGCAAGTAACTACCCTGACATTTATAGTTACTAGTGACATGCATGTGGTGCGGAAGTTGCCAACCAAATGCGACGCGACATGCAAGGTGATAGTGGTACTATAACAAGGCACGTGGAAGCTGAAATGACACTTAAATACCCTTCTAAGTTCTCTTATATGATCTCTCTAGCTTATTTTAGAGAATTCTGCTTATGCGCATATGAGTTTCGCAAGACCCTCATTGTCAGTTATTGCCAAAATGTTAAGGAAACAAGTTTCACATTCAAATAAACTCACTTATAGAGACTCTTTTATAGGTTAAGGGGCTGGGTGATACAGTCTCCCCACTCCTCTCCAAGTATTACCCAAGACAAAATACCCAAAATGGGCTACGCTTGTGCAAGTGAATCTAGAAGCATATTATCTATGGGAGGCAATTGAGTCTGATATGGTGGCAAGGAAGAAAAATCACCAATCATTATTAATGATATTTGGGGCACAATCAAACAACATTGTGACACAACAAAATATTTTCAAGACTGCCAAAGTAACTTGGGAGTTCTTGAAGACAAGGCACGTGGAAGCCACTTGTATCTTCAAGGCTTGAGTTTGAGGCCCTTCTAAATGTGTTTGAGACTATGATTGTGGGAGGAGAAGAATTGGTGGTTGAATTTTTGGAAGCTTTCTAAGATTTGCTACTCAACTAAGAAGCCCCAAAAACTAGATTGATGATGGAGTTTCAGTTTCAAAACTTCTCCGAGCAGCTACTACAAAATTTGATGCTATCACTACTTCCATGGAAGAATTTGGAGATATGGATTCAATGACATCTCAAGAGGCAATTGGTGAATTAAAAAAATCTATAAAAAAACTTTAAAGATCAGCAAGCTTGAAGAGATGAGTAACTTCTTCTATCCAAGGCCATAAGGAAGCCCAAGAAATAAGATGAATGTGAGGCTCGTGAAAGGGGTCGTGGCTGCAATTGGAGGTAAAGATGAGGAAAAGGTAGAGGTGATGGTAGTCAACACAAGCATTGATATGAAGAGATACTTTGAGATAAGTCTAAGGTGGGATGTTATAATCATCAGAAACTTGGACACTTTGCTAACAAGTGTTTTAGGAGCAAGAAGAAGTAGAAAGCCAAAGATTCAAAGGTCCAAGAGAAGCAAAATCTACAATTCTCATGGCAATTGTGGAGACTCCTGAAGTTTTTTTACACCAAGTCACTTTGTCGGGTAATGAATGAAGACATGTCGTATCTAGGTAATGGAGCAAGCAATCACATGGCAAATGATTGCTACTTATTTCAAGGAATTATGAATACATTTTCACAAGGAATAGTCAAATTTGGGGACGCAGCTATTGCAGAGATATTAGGTGTAGTAATGATACATATTTTTGTTCGGTCATTCAAAACACACGAATAAATGTCAAAACAATTACCAAACTCACCAATTTAAAGTTCTAATCAAGAATCAACTCGGATAATGTTAAATAAGGGTCGAAATCCAGGAAGAAATGGAGAATGTTTTTAGGTATTCTTCAAATTTGATCTAATTGGATAAGGAATCAAGGTGAGAATTAGAGATTCTAATAAACTTTGAAAAGAAGACTCTAAGACAAAATCCATGGAATCAAAAATCACTCGATTTGGATCAATATTCACGGAGAAATCAAGGATCTAAATCTAGAGAGAGAAATCGATCATGAAGAGAGAGAAAATATTAAAATTTTGTAAACATTTGACTAATGAATTATTTCGAAATTGAAATCTAATCTTATTTCAAGAAAGACTAAGGAGAAAACACATGATCTAACCCAAAATAGTGCTCAAAATGATCCAATTCATTGTCGGATCAATGCTTTTCATTCTATGTTTCAGAAAATGAAAATCTAATGTTCAATAGGCGAATTCTCTCAATTCTCTCAACAAAATCTCACTTTCAAACACTCCTTTGTATTCGTGTAGAAAAAGAAGAACGCAATAGATTCAAGGGATTGAGATATCTAAATAATTTTGTTGCTCAAAACATCCGAGAATTCTCTTTCCATCGAAGAACATGGGTATAGATAGGGTTACAATTGGGTGTGATCGCTTGATTTGCCTAGTCATCTTTGATCAAACGACTCAGATGAAACGCTCGGTTGTGAAACATTGCAATTAAGTCTTGTCCATTGATCGAAGATAAAGTGCTCAGATTCGTTACACAGCCCGTGAAGAAGCATCGCATAACCGCCATCGTTTTATCTTCATTGGACGCTCTGGATGCATACAGTGTCCATGGGAGTCCATTGGGTGCGTTTTTAGTCTCAGCATTGATAACTTCTTAGATGAAGAGATGAGATTAAGTCATTTTAAAATCATTTGGTGATGAATCGTTATGCGCCACGTACCACCCTTTTTAAGTGAAAATTGGCGATTGTGAAATGGTTCTTGCAATCACAAGCTCCAGAATGCGCCTCGTCACGTGTGCATAAAAATAGAGAAAAATAGTCTCACATGACAGAAATGGAGGCAAAAAATCATGTATATAAGTGGAGTGGTCTTTGTGAGTTTTGCTTATATCCATTAGTAGATGCTTCACCCACTAATGATGCACTCGCACGCACACACACACACACACACACACACACACACACACACACACACACACGTGCGAACGTCGCCATGTGGCGACACATAATCCGCTCTGCTGCGTTAATCAGCTCAGAATTCAACATGAGATAACAATATATTTTTTAATTTTAAAAATCCAAATAAAAAATAAATAAATCTGAATAAATTCAGAAAATTTTTTGAAAAATTCTAGAAAAATTCCTAAAAATTAGAAAATTCAAAAGTTTGAAAATATCACTCCAATTTAATACAAATTTATTTTGTTTGATTAGAAAGTAATTCAGGTGGTTAGTTTAATAGAGAAGAGAATAAACGAGCAAGTAATAAGAAAAGCGCAAGGGCCTTGCTTTAAGTAACGCTGTTTGGGACATGGAAATGCCATCATTTGGAAAAATCAAATTTAATAAATATCAAGAGAATAAATTTTTATTTAAAAAATACACTCATTTGTTTTAGAAAATAAAACTAGAAAATAAATTTGTTTATAAAAATATTTTCTCTTATTATTTAACATTAAAACCTAATCATAATCTCAAATATAAAATGAGAATAAGTTTAATCTGAAATATCTCTCTTTAATTATGTATGATTTTCCCTTAGAAATTGTGTATTATGATATTATAACTTAAATTTTTATAGAATGATAGATATGCACTCAAAAGATGATAACATGAATAAGAATGGAATTTTGTATGCCTTAATTTGCAGTAATAATCATATAATTAGATGTATAAATTTCATGTTATCTTTCCGGATGGATCATGCTAGAATGTCAATTTAAAGGCCAAATGAACATAAACATTGTCCTCTATATCTCTTAGCAAAAATCTAATGTCAATTTGATGAGCAAGGGTGTCAAAGATTAATAGAGGGATTGATCACTTACTATTTATGATCAACATTGGAGGCTCCTAATGAAGGTGAAGAAAACCCAAAGAAGACCTTGTCATTTGAAACAAAACCTAACATTGAGTTTTTACGGTTGTAGATGATAATTGAGAGTTAACTTGGACGTTTAAATTTAAAAGGTATAGACATTTAAATTTCAATTGTTAAAAAGGTTATCTTCCCAAGAGATTTTTGGGGAGCTTCCTCAAATGGAGATCCCTAAAAATGTTTGTCATGGAAACATTGCAAGCAAGAAACGTATAAGCCCATTTCCTTCTATATCACAAACAAAGCAAGTAGGCCCCTCGAGCTTGTCCATGAAGATATTGATATGCGTAAAATTAAGGTCATTGACTGCACAAGTTCTCACATCAATAATTATACTCAACTCATCAAATTTGGTTTTGAAATTTTAGAATAATGGTGAGTCTTCATCAAATCCACCAGGGAGGAAGATTAAAAGATTGAAATAGAAGAATATTATTTTATATTTTTAAATAAGAAAGCGGAAATGATCGATGAAAAGAAAAATATGTATGCAAGAAACTAAATGAACTAATCAAGCTCTTTCAAACGCCTTTCAAAAATTGAAAACCCTTGATTGATGGAGGAAAAGTGATTTTAGGGTTTGAAAATATCAAAATGTTGATGAAAAGATGGAGAAAATGGAAAATGATAGATAGAAACATGATTTTAATCTAAGGATTCGTGATAAGAACTCACTCTAATGATGTTTTTTTAATCAAAACACACCTTATGTTGGGATTTGAGGTCAATAGGCTTTTCCAAAATTTTGATCAAAAGATCAAATGCAGTGGAATACATTGAAGCCACTATTCCAAAACATTGAGGCACCAAGAACAGGTGATCCTATAATCATGTATGTATGATAAAACATACTTATAAGGTTCTCCTGAGTGAGTCCTTGAAGATATTCAAGTGTTTAGCCTCTAGTGGTATCCACACGATCACTGAGTGGTTGGATCTCCTCTTAAAAGCTCTTAACTAAGAAAGAAAGAGAAGAAATAAAAGAATTTTCAAAAGGCTTGCATGAGCACATTGAGTTGTGGTCATTCTCCCCTTATTTATAAACATTTGGTATGTGTATTTTTTAATATAAAAACTTCATAATTATATCTATATCCAATAGTCTTTATAGAACTTATGTGTGTGACCCTTTAGGTCAATATAGCTCACTAGTTAATAACTCTATAAGCCCATAACACCTTATTGGTCAACCTTAATTAATGATCCATAACAACATATAAATTAATTCATTAATGATTGATTTAACCTAATTGATAGGATGAGTTGCGAGCTTGTTAGGTGCCAAGCTACACCACGTACTCTAGGAGATATGGAGTATATAAGAATTCTCTTATAGAACCTTTTCATCATCGGTTATCATGTTTGTATAATCCTCTATCTGCACAAGACTACTGAATGACTTAGGTTATGGTCAAGTGTCAAACCCTAATTGGTCACTCAAGTTAGCACAGATGCATGTACGAAATCATTGGGAACTCCTCTGATATTTCTACTATATTTGGCCAAGGATTTAATTACATCTCATTCCTTGAGTCAATCCCCTCAAATACTGAGGGTGGATGATCCCATCTTGACCACACAATCATCTTCAAAGACTTCATGTTTGTATCCAATATATCATGTTTTAGAGATCTCGTGGCTAGGGATTTGTAGGTCATAATCAAAACATAGTCATCCATTGATAAGATGCCTTTGGTGTCTCAAGTCAAACGACCACGTACACAACCGGGACATGAATCAACCTAATTTGATTCATATGGATAATAGCCATTCCAAGATTCATATGGATTAGTTCAGTGAACTCTTTCTCCAAAGAGCACCCACTATCTATCCTTACTATCTCTACAACGATGGCTAAAGGATTAGTCATACTCATCATATGAGTCAGATCAGCTGGTGCTATTCTTTCCGAATAATTCAATGTCCTTCTCGAATATCTCATGAATAAGAATGTTTTATAACATATGTTAGAAGATTAGTGATCATTGTATTATGATCTCATTATAATTCACTTTAGTCATTGCATATGTTCGTGGACTTCATTGTAAACATCACACAAGAATGACGATGAATAAATTTTACTTTTAATGAACATAAACAAAATACATGGAAGTGTATTGGCTTATAGGCCACATTATATTCATCACCTTCAAGAGCATGTACATCTCGCCTAGACTTGATGTCTTGTATCTAATACAAGGAATGAATAGAAAACAGAAGAAACTCAATAGAAATGGTGTTCCATACATGAAAAAGAATCAATTAATGTTATTTTTTCACCTCACTTGGCAAGGCTAAAAGTACACAATGAAAAAAACTGCTATTTTTCACTTCGTAATTTAAATCAGCCCTACTAGATTTATAGAGATTAAAATGAAAATCATGCTCATAAAACTTGAGCCCCTAAACTTCTTCTAGATAATGAGATATTATGACTTCAATTTGGAGCATTTTTACCATTGTTTTTTGTCATTTTAAAATCTCTTGAGGTCCATCATTTTGATCATTGGAATGCATCAAATTGCGTAACGTGTCACATTTTATTTCGCTACGAGGAGAGAGAAATCTCAGGTAAAGTGATAATCATCGGATCGTCTTCATCAAGTGCACGAGCTATAGACATGTGTCACATGTTGACAAGACATTCACTATGAGGAGAGAAAAAATGACAATATATCAGCATCCATTGGATCCCATGGCCACGTGATCCACTAGATTCGACACTCGTGATCATGACACTTGTCATTGAGCATATCCGATTGATTCTCCCCTATACCATGTGGCCCATTTAAGACTAAAATAAGTAATTAAAACAAGACAATACTACCCTTTCAGTGCCAAATTTGCCCTGATTAGGTGCCACAACACCACATCTTTACACCACACATACGCATTGCCACATCAATGTGCCACATTAGAACACACCAAAAAAAATTGATTTTCTGATTTTTAAAATTCTATAAATTCTAGAAAAAAATCTAAAAATATAGAATAATCATTAGAGAAAAGATCAAGAAAAATTTATTAAAAAAAGGAAAAAAATCTAGAAAAATAAGAAACATTATAAAAAAATCACGAAAAGTTATAAATTCATATCTTTTCATAGAAAGCTTCTTTTTGGATATCTCTTTTTAGAAAACTCCATTTCATAAAATTTTCACCATATTGAACCTTGTTTTGCCCTGTTTTGCATCATATCACTCTAAAAAATATATGAAAAATGATAAAAAGGGATATTTTGTATTAGAATCACTCATCCTCGTAATTCATCATTTTTCTCATTCATACCTACAATCACAAAACTCAGGCACATGCAATTAAATTATCTTCATTTGACCTTGGAAAATGTCAAACATCAAACATGCATAAAATTAAAGACACATTAATGTGAATTTGACCTTATAAATGATATGTTATGATGCATGTGAAAATTTCATCATAACCTGATAGCATGCATAATAATGACATGAATAGTGCTTTAAAATCATAACAAAATAATGAATTTTATGGCTAGATTCATCTTTTCAACCTTTATCTATCTATACCCTCGGATTAAACAATCGAGTTTGAAAAAAATGATTTTACTGATTGAACTCTTTTGCCCCTCTTTACACTCAAACCCTAGGATCCCACTTATAAAAGCCTTTATTTTCTCTCTCATGTTTTTTGGCTCTCTCTTAATATTAGGATAGCAGAAGGAAAGAGAAAGGAGGTTCAGGAAAAGGAGAAGCAGTGTTTGATGCACAATCTTGTCGTGAAAAAGGGAGCAATGAAAAGGAGAAGCAGATCATGATTGGAGCAGATCAAGCATCATCTGGCCTAGGCTAGGCACATCAACAAGGTTTTTACAAAGATTTGGATTAGATTTTGGCTTGTGAAAATCTCCATACACCGTAGACAAGTGTTTCTTTTTCTTTTTATTTTAGTAGCTTTGACATCATCTATGCTTGCATCTCTCACTCTCGCCCTCACAGAGCATTGATCCATTGCAATTGCTATCCATCCTTCTCATTTTTTTATCATACCATCTCCATTTAATCTCTTTTGAAATTCATTCTTTTACCTCTTTTCTAATTTTGATCTTAATTCAAAGAGGCATACAAAATTATGGCTCATACTCACCTCCACATGCTCTATTCTCACCCAAGCATATTCCCCCTTCGTCCTTTCTTTTGAAGCCCGAACCTCATTACGTCAGCTCCTTGTTGATTTGACCCTTGCTGAAACTATACTAATTAATGAATTACATTTTATTGCATGAAATCAATGCACAACAACAACAAAAACACATCGTGATTGAGTTCATTAGGAAGCATTGCTTAATGCTTGATCTTGCTGTGGAGAAGGAAGCTAGTGGTGATCTAGATTTCTTGTTGATGGGGTTTGTGTGACAATCTGGATTTAACTTTTGGCTGGTGACTATCTCTATAAATAAGAGACATGTCTTTTCTTTTTTTTTTTTTCTTTTAATGTAGTAGCTTTGACATCATAGCACATGTGCTTCTCTTTCTCTTGCCATCACCGTGCATCAATCTATCACTCCCACCAACATTGTTTCTCTCCTTGCCCTTTTCTCATTTCCATTTCATCTATCCTCATTTGAGTTTTCACTTAAAATTCTAATTTCTATCTTAATTCTAAAAGAAATTCATAATTATCACTCACACTCACATTCACAAACTTTATTCTTACTTGTGCATATTCCCTTTGTCTTTCTTTTGAAAACTGGACCTCATTGCTTCAACTCCCTATGGATTTGACCCTGTGCATGAAATCGATGAACAACAATGATGGAAAACGCAAAATCGAAAGTCGTCACATTGTCCAAGAATCTTGTATTTCACAGTCGGTCCAAGGAAATGGAGACTAAATTTCACATCATGAGGAAATATTTTTAAGAAAGGAAGATGGAGATGGAGTTTCATTCATGAAGGTCTTAGGAAGCAAAAACGTTTTAACGAACTTTGTCGAAGACTAGGCATATAGAGCATCAGAGAGGGAATCATGCTTAGGAAGGAGTGGATATGTGAACTCGTGCAGCAAGAGGCCTCATGACTAACCACTTGGATTGTGCAATGGAGAGAGGCCATGTGAACCAGTCCAAGGGGATGCAAAAGGGGCTAAACAACAACAACATTGGCCCTATTCTTGTGTGCTCATAAGTGCAAGACTAAGGCCATCAAGAGGAGCCTTTGTATCATATCAAAGGGATTTCACCCCTACATAATGGAATATCGTGTATGTTGCCAGGGCACCTTGGAGTTCTTGTACTCCTTCCTTCAAGAAAGTGTTTCATTAGCCCCTTTTTGAGGTGCTTTGATAACATGTGTATTTAACTTAAATTCTTGTCTTATTTAACTAATATTCATGCTTATTTTATGTGATTATGATGCATGTTATCATAGTTTTTATGAATTTTCTCCATTGGTATGCCATTTTTCTAAAGTCCATATTTATGCATTATTTAGGGTTAATTATGTGCTTTATGGATGTTTAATCTTTTGCAAGGTTAAATAAATATAAATTAATTACTTTCCTTGAATTACTTTGACTTTAGTAAATGATTAGAAGAATTAATTTCAAGAAGATAATGTTGGGATGATGTAAAATAGACTTCTTAAGAGATTATCTATGTTTATTTTGAATTCATCTTATATTATTCTTTTAATTTATATTTTTAGATGGCATGATATTTAAGATCAAGAAATTTGTGATCCAATGGAGAAAATTTGAGTAAAAAATGAGTTATATTTTTTAAGATATTAATTTTTGAATTTTTTGAATTTTTCTAGAATTTATTTCAATTTTTTAAGAATTTTTAGAAGTTATTTCCTTACTTAAAATTTTTGAAAAGGGGGTTATTTGTGCGTAGGACACGCGGAGCTGACGTGGCGCGGTGTGGTACACATGGCGGAGCCACGTGAGCCCATGCGGACGTTTGCGTGGCGCAGACATGTGGTGCATGGCAGACACATGGTGGGGCCATGCGAGCCCACGTAGATGCCTAGGTGGCGCCTATGTGCCATGAGGGTCTTTGGTCTGGCAAGTGATGGGCCCACGGGTTAGTGGGCCCAAGTAAGATGTTTGGGGTAAAATCCTTCCCCATTTTATATTCATCATTTTCGCCTATTTCTTCCTTGTTGGACTATGTTCCCTTTAGTTTTGAATCCTAGGACACGTGGCCTTGCGTGGCGCATTGGATGTGATCGCGTGGACTCCGGTCCACCTGATCGCCATCAAATGCATGTGCGCAAAGGAGGACTGTCAATCGCGTAAGTGAACATTAGATGATCGAGATTAAATCGTGCTTTCGGCGATCGTGGGGCGACACGTACACGCATCAAGATGTTTCGATCAGCATCAAACAGCGCAGCATTGATCACACGATTGTGAGATCATGGGATCGTGGCCCACGATCATCACATAATCGTGGCCGTCGATCAGTCCTCACCGAATCGGACAGCCCGCAATTTTTGCATGGATTTCTTCTATAAAAAATTGTTCTTCCCCTTTGTATCTTAACTCTTGATTGAATCGTGAAGAGATTAAGCAATTTTGGAGCAAAGTCTTGAGTTCTTCATGATCCCCCTGCGTCTTAGACTCAATTCTGATCGGATTGAGGCATGATTGATCACGAATTGTTGCAAGATTTGATCAATTTCTCCCCTTGAATGCCGAACGTACATCAAAGAAGAAACCGATCAAATACACTCCAATCGACGCAATTTGAGCCTAATCTTTGCGTCAATTGGGTTAGTAGGGGGAATCAATCATTCATCTTGCAACAATTGTTATTTAGATTATTTTTAGGTAGTTAATTTCATTATTTAAGTCTAATTGATCTTCATTTTTTCCCAAATTAGGTTAGGATTTTTGCTGATTTTGAAACAAGGATTTCTCCCTGATCTTAAGTCCAAATGATTTTATTTTAGTTTCATTGGATTTTTTGTTTCATCAGCTTTCCATTGATGAAAAAATCATAAAATTTCATCATCATTTGACCCTTCAATTTGACGTTTGACCATCTACTATTCATTTTCAATCCGAATTTGGGCATTGACTTGCGGGTGCAATTACTTTTAAAATACATGGTGAAATTCGATAATTTTGATCTCTTTGGAATCCTATGCTTATGAACTTTCCATTCATATATGAATTGCAATATTTGGATATCATTAGGTTAGTGAATTCGAAGATTTACACCGAAGTGTTCATTTCAGGATTTTTCTGATCTTTGATTTTCAATAATTCATAATAAATCCAATTCATCTCGAAAATCATGAATTGTATATCAATAATTTCCATTTTCTCTCTAGTTTTTTAATATAAAATTTTCATACTATTTTACTCTCTTTTTATTCTCTAATTTTCAGATGGTTAATTGTCGGTCACAGTCAATGCTTTGACCTTTACTTTTGACATTTCTTCTTAAAATCAGTTTCTAAATTCTTAAAATATCTTATTTAGCATACTTATATCAGTAACATTAATAAAATATCATTTTCACTTCTTAAAATCCTTAATTAAACCTAAGTTTGACCAAGTCAGCTCTACGATCAAAGTCAACCGTGTTCTTTTTGGATCAACCCGATCTTTACACTATACTTGATTTTATAACTTTGTTATTGTGATTTTAGAATTAGAAAATTTTTTTGATCGACGTTTGTGTGTTTTAACGACCCCATAAATCGCTTTGTCATGCTTCCGCTACCTTAGTGAACTTATGAGGGTAGATTCAATTATTTAGCGATCCATAAGTATCAAGAGCTGATTAGTGGTAGGAGATAAAGTCAAGCTGCTTAACCTCCTTAGGTTACATTTTTTAACCTAGAGTCATGAAAAAATGGGGTCATGCCCCAAAATTTCAGCTCCAAACTCTACCAGGATCATGAAATATCATGATTTCAATTTGGAGCAATTTTTAGCCGTAGCTTTTTTCTTAATAATTTCCCAGATTAATTTCTAGCCGTTCTACTAATATTGATCAAGATTGGCAGCCAAAAGATTGTGCAATGTGTCATCTTCTTATTTTCCATGACAAGAGAAAAAGAGCAATCCATCAAAGTTGGGAGTTCTAGGATTGGACCATGTGTGGCATTATGGTTGTCGCAAAAAGAGGGAAAATCCAAAAGCATCAAGGCCATTGCTTACGTGGTCCATGATCCAATAATCCACAAGTACCATTGTGGTCTTATGAAAATAAATTTGGTCACATATGGATTAAATCAAAGAAATATTTCTCTTTGAATTAAAAACTATTAAAGATAAATTAAATAGTTTAAGGACTAAGACCCACCTTAACTGCACTATGCAAGCATTTATTGGGCATTGCGTGATGCCACCTTGTCGTTCCACGTGTTCATGATGATCAACAAGCCATCTCAACCCACTCAACTAAATTTGATTTTTTGCTTTTAAAGATCCTGGAAAAACCCCAAAAAATCAGAAAATTCATTAGAAAATTTCAAAACTATGAGGCAAAACTAGAAAATTTTTAAAAACTCTTTAAAAAATTCATAAAATCGATGAGAAATCTGTAAAATTGGGGAGAATTCTAGAAAATCCTGAAACTCAAAATAAAAATAATTTTTCTATACAAAAAATCTTTTTCAAATAAAATTTCTGCCATTTTGATCCTTGCTTTGGCTTCTTCATCATCATATCACCTGAAATTAAAATATAGACGAGCTAGAAGAATTAAATCCTTTTTTAAAAATTGTATGTTATCTCCACATCTTTGTGACTATCATCCTTTATTCATAACCTAAAATCATTAAACGGAAGCACATATGACTAATTCATCCTCGTTTGACCTTAAAAAAATGTCAACCATCAATTTTGTATACAATTAGTTGTAATTTAATACAAATTCAACTTATGAACGTTATTATATGATGAATGCAAACTTTCATAAAAAAATTTTAACATGCGTAATGATGATATGAATTGAGCTTTAAAACGAATTAAATTTTTTTAAAAAAATGCATGTTATCATTACACAAGTTACAAATGCAAATGAGCAGGAAGAGTGTCAATAGAAGAGGCTTCGTGGGATTTCAATAGTGATGACGAGGATCCCTAGGTCCTGCCCTTGTGGAGAGGAAGATTATCAAGAGAAGATAAGCAAATTTGTTCAAAGGAAAATCTAGGCCTATTTATAAACTTTGTGGGAAGAGAACGACAATGTTAAGAAAATGAAAAGACTTGAAACAAAATTTAGGCTGAATGACCCCTAAAAATAGGATAAATTTGGGTCCTATGACCAAGTTTAGGAAGGTGTCAAAGCATGGCCTAGGATTGTATTTGCATCCTTTTTTGGAGAGGTAGTGGTGTCCACCATGGCTAGCGTTGTAGTCGTGTACTCTAATGGTGGGGGTGTGTATCTCTATTTTAATTCCATCTTCATGTTCCAACCAATCCTTTTTTTAGTCTTTCAAGTTAAGAAATACATGATTCAAGGGATAAAAGAAGACATGGAAAGAGAATTTACATATTATTATTGTGATGCATAAAAGGTTTCTATGGAATTTTGGTGGGGCCTCAACAACAAATGAAGCATCCAAAGAGGAACCAAGGTAATAAGAATTATGGAGGAATGAGAGGATTAGAATTCAGCCAAATCAAATGAACAACATGCTCATCTTGTCCAATAAAGTCAATGATCTATCATGGGAAGATGATGTAGCGTTTTATGCGGTCGTTAAAACACACAAACATTGGTAAAAAAATAATTTATAATTACGAACTCACAATGACAAAGATATAAAATCAAGTAGAGTGTGAGTATCGGGTCGATCCACAGAGAACACGGTTGACATTTATTGCAGAGTTCACGTGATCAAACTTAGGTTTAATTATGGTTTTAAAGAAGTGGAAAATGATATTTTTATAAAAAAATAAATGATATAAATATACTAGATAGGGTATTTTAAGATTTTTGACCTCTCAGTTGACAGAGAAATGTCAAAAGTCAAGGGCAAAGCGTTGACTTTTGGTGGGAACACGGTTTCTATGGAATTTTGGTGGGGACACCTCAACAACAAATGAAGAATCCAAAGAGGAACCAAGGTAATAAGAATTATGGAGGAATGAGAGGATTAGAATTCAGCCAAATCAAATGAACAACATGCTCATCTTGTCCAATAAAGTCAATGATCTATCATGGGAAGATGATGTAGCGTTTTATGCGGTCGTTAAAACACACAAACATTGGTAAAAAAAAAAATTTATAATTACGAACTCACAATGACAAAGATATAAAATCAAGTAGAGTGTGAGTATCGGGTCGATCCACAGAGAACACGGTTGACATTTATTGCAGAGTTCACGTGATCAAACTTAGGTTTAATTATGGTTTTAAAGAAGTGGAAATGATATTTTATAAAAATAAATGATATAAATATACTAGATAGGGTATTTTAAGATTTTCGACCTCTCAATTGACAGAGAAATGTCAAAAGTCAAGGGCAAAGCGTTGACTTTTGGTGGGAACACGGTTTCTATGGAATTTTGGTGGGGACACCTCAACAACAAATGAAGAATCCAAAGAGGAACCAAGGTAATAAGAATTATGGAGGAATGAGAGGATTAGAATTCAGCCAAATCAAATGAACAACATGCTCATCTTGTCCAATAAAGTCAATGATCTATCATGGCAAGATGATGTAGCGTTTTATGCGGTCGTTAAAACACACAAACATTGGTAAAAAAAAAAATTTATAATTACGAACTCACAATGACAAAGATATAAAATCAAGTAGAGTGTGAGTATCGGGTCGATCCACAGAGAACACGGTTGACATTTATTGCAGAGTTCACGTGATCAAACTTAGGTTTAATTATGGTTTTAAAGAAGTGGAAATGATATTTTATGAAAATAAATGATATAAATATACTAGATAGGGTATTTTAAGATTTTCGACCTCTCAGTTGACAGAGAAATGTCAAAAGTCAAGGGCAAAGCGTTGACTTTGACCAATAGTTGACTTTCTATAAAATCCGAGAATCAAAAGGGCTCAGAAGACTACGAAAATTGTATATTAAAAAACTAGAGAGAAAATGAAATTTATTTCTATACAACTTGTGAGTTTTTTATAAGAATTGGATTTATTATAAATTATTAAAAATCAAAGATCAGAAAAATCCCGAAATGAATACTTCGATGTAAATATTCAAATTGACTAATCAAATGATATTCAAATCTTGAAATTAATATAACAATAGAAAGGTAACAATCATAGGATTCTAAAGAGACAAAAGTTGTCCAATTCTAATTTATATTTTAAGAGTAATTGATCCGGCAAATCAACGCCCAAATTCGGATTGATAATGAACAATGGTTGGTCAAACGTTAAATTGAGGAGTCAAATGATCATGGAATTTTATAAATTTGCTATCCACCAGAAAGCTGATGAAACAAGGAATCCAATGAATTCAGAATCAAATGATTCGGAGTTAAGATCACAGAGATATCCTTATTTGAAATCAACAAAAATTTAGACTCAATTTGGGCGAAAATGAAAAACAAAACGACTTTAAGCACAAAATTAACCTACCAAAACAAATCTAAATGCAAATAACCGCCAGATGAATGATCGATTCTCACTGTTAACTCGATTGTCGTGAAGATTTGTCTTCAATTCACGCAGATTGAAGAGTATCGGCTTGATTTCTTCCCTGGCGGATGTTTGGCGTCGAAGGGGAGAATTCGATCAAATCCAACGATTAATCACAACGAATCCTGCCTCAATCGGATCGCGATCCAGTCTAAACGCAAGGGAATTGTGATGAACTCAAGATCTTCCTGCAAAATCGCTTAATTGCTTCACGATTCGATGAAAAGTTAAGAGGAGAAGAGAGAATACATCGGTTTTTAAAGAGGAATTCCCGCGAGAAATGCGGGCCCTTTGATCCGATGAAAGCCAATCGATGGCCACAGTCACACGATGATTGTGGGTCACGATCGTGCGGCGATCGTGAGCCACGATCGCGCGGTGATCGTTAGCCACGATCTCACGACCATTGGGTTTCCACCGCCTGATTGCCGACATAGCGTCGAGGCGAGTCGAGATGCATCCACATGTCTCTCCACGATGTGCCACAATCGCGATATAGTCAAGGCCGTCCGATGTTCACTTACACGATCAACGGCTCCCATTTGCGCACGTGCTCCTGATGACGATCGCGTGGACTCGGGTCCACTCGATCGACGCGCCTTACGTGATGCGATTCACATCCAACACGCACGAAGCATCCACGTCATCTGCAATTAAAAGATTAAATGGGACATAGTCCCACACGGAGAAAAATATTGGAATCGGTGAGTATATAAGGTGGGGCGGCATAACGCATTTGCGTTACAGCCCCAAACTCCTAACCAGGGCCCACTAACCCATAGGCCCATCACATGCCAGGCCCTTACTCACCACGTGGCGCCCCTCCTGGGCATCCACGTGGACTTGCGTGGCCCCTGCCATGTGGCCTTGCATGCCGCGTCGCATCCGCACGGGTCCCGCGCGCCACGTCAGCCCCGCGGTCCTCCAAAAATAAACCCCCTTTTTGGCAATTTAAAAATCCATTAAAAATCACAATAAATTCTGAAAAAAAATCCAGAAAAATATAAGAAATTCAAAAATTCATAACTTAAGAAATACAACTCCTTCTCAATTCAAATTTTCTCCATTGGATCAAAATTTTTTCTTTTTAATATCATGCGATTTAAAATATAATTTATAAGAAGAATATAAGATTAATTTATAATTAACTTAGATCTTTTCTTAAGAAATCCTCTTTATATAATCCTAACATTTTCTTCTTGAAATTTATTCTTCAAAACATCCACTAAAATCAGAGTAATTCAAGGAAAGTGATTAATTTCTATTAATTTAACCTTACAAAAGATTAATCATCAATAAAGAACATAATGAACTCTAACTTATGCATAAATATAGACTTTAGTGAAATGGCATACCAATGGAGAAAATTCATAAAAACTATGATAACATGCATTATATTCACATAAAATAAGCATGAATATGAGTTAAATAAGATAAGAATTTAAGTTATAAATGCATGTTATCAGAAGACATGTACAAAGAGATCAAAGAATTAAAAAGGAGATACCCCTCAACCCTTCCTTGACTTGGGCAAGATATCTCCTAAAATTAAAACCCTTCATTTTAAGCCTTTTACTAAGTCAAACTTCTTTACTAAAATTTAGGAACCCTTGACCAACTCAAAATACCCTTCATAAAATTTAGGAACCTTTTAAAGTCCCCATTTCAACCTAAAGTTCAAGTTGTTTTCATCACAGACCCTTCTTTCACCAACTCAAGCCCTAACTCAGGATTTTATGCAAATTACATGTTCTCAAAGTTTCCCTACAATTTCCACAAATCTTGGAAATCCTCTAATTTTCTGTGATAGATCATCCTTCAATATTTGTGTGAACCTAGGATAGCCTCTTTTCATATATTTTTAATAATTCATGAACATTGAATAAAAACCCCACTTCTAGCTTTTAAAAATGATCCCATTCCTCTCCATTTGTGGGATCAAACATTTCTCCATCAAGGTTATCCCTCAAGAGAGTTCAAAGTCATCAATATTACAAATTCAAAACATATCTCCATCAAAACATCCCCTTTCACCTCCCATCGTGGAATTTTGATTATCCTATTTTTTCTTACATAAAATTTAGAAATGTGCAAAATATTTGGGTTTTATTTCACAAAAAAATGAATTCAAATAAAAGAAGATATCCCAAAATTAATGTAATAGACTATTAATGGGCTTAATGGCCTGTTGTACATGCCCAATAAAAATGTAAAACATGAGTCTCCCAGGATTCACTTATGATACTATCAATTCTCTGATATTCGATCAAAAGAACTGTTAAAAAACTTTAATGGGGATTAAAAGGATGCAAAAAATATACTTTTTAGAGATTCAAATGATAGGATCAAAATAAAAATAATGCAAGTGGTTTTCTCTAAGAACATGAGAGGTACGACCCCCACAAAAAACATCCACACAATTTGAGCTTTTAATAAATTGCCACTTCATCGCATAAAATAAAAATAGGTGGTCTTGTGACACCAAAAAAATACGACCTATGAGGGGGAGAAATGGAATATTTCTAGAATTAGATGAGCCATCAGATGTGAAAATGACTTCCACCTCCTAGCAATAACTTGTGCATTAAACAATGTCAAAAAGTTGATACTTACGATTAGAAAGACTGATAGATGTCAATAGAATCTTCTTGAGACATCCTTAATTCAATTTGGTGTAGAAAAATATGAAACAATGCAAATCCCATTTTAGATCACACACAAAGCTTTTAAATAACATAAACCAAACAAGGGCAAATGGAGGATCAAATGAACTCTAATCAAGCCAAAATTACATGCATTAAAAAGGGATGCAATAGAGAATGCAGTTTCTTTGATAGAAACAAAAAGTATTTAAATGAAAAAAATGCCCTAAGAGACAATGAGATAATATCAGGTTATAACTTCTCTAAGGGAGAGAATGTTAGTTTAAGCTGAGTTCTAATAAATTAATTCTTGATGATTAAGAATTTCTCTCGATTATTTATTGCTTTGTGTTATGCTAAGTAAATGAGTTTTCATGAGAATTATTATCCAAAAGTTATTTAGGAGGTAGATGTTCATTGTTGCAGAAACAAGAGACTCTTTGTCCATGATTAGATCATAGTGCAAGCGAATTTTTTTTCAAAATGAGTTCTTTTTGGCCTTCTCATTTGCAATTTTACTATGCCTCAGATTATTCATTATGTTTACTGAAGTTTGTATTTTCGTTAATTAAGTCTTATTTTCATCATAATTGGTTCAATAAAAGTTTATATTCCATTCATCACACTTAAGCCACTCAAATATTCACTATATCTTCCATATTATATTCATCAAATTTTGATAGTTCTATAGATCAGTCAATGATTTTTGGTCAAATATGAATATACTTTATTTCTATGTGGATTAGTTCCATATAAATTATATATTATGTTATCTAACGAGTATAATAATTCATCATATATATTATACTAAAACAGTTTAATGACTCTTTTCTTCTTCTACCTAAGAGGACCGTGCTCTAAAAATCTCTCAAAGTCCCATAACTAGTGAAAGTTTCTCCCCCCCCTGGATGATTCAATTTTCTCAAGGTCCAACAACTCACCCACTCTCTCTCTCAAAGCCTCCACTCAATAACCCCTCCCTTTCTTGGTGATTGATCCAGAATTTTCAAGCTTGCTCTCTCTCTCTCTCTCTATGTGATCCATAATTTCCAATCTCTCACTTCCCAATAGGAAGATTTCTAGTTCAATCTCTTTCTTTGCGATATAAAGATTTAAAGAGTTTTAGTCTTAACGAGAAAGAAAAAATTAAAATACAAAGAAAAATTACATGTGCTTACATAAAATAGAAGAAAGAGAGAATGAGAATATGTCCCAAGTGGGACTAATCTCTCAAATAGGTTTATTGAGCTTTACTCTAACAAGTTTCTCTTAGCATTAGGAAGATTTCTGCCTCGTTTTCTCTCTCTTCATGAGTGGAAGATTTTTGCTAATCCTCTGTTCGTGGGATAACCATCTTGCTCATTCTCTCTTTAGTGATAGGAAATTTTTTGGATCATTCTCTCTTTGCAGTAGAAAAGTTTCTAATCAGTTTTGTCTATCAATTTTAAAATTATCAAGATTAATCTCAAGATTAATGTATACTAGTTCAAGAAACACTCTTGTTCTTCTTATGAAAAAATCTCAAGGGGCAAATCAATATCACTTTCAAAATCAAATCAAGTTTGGCCAAATTTTTTTAATATATGCTTCTAAGGATTTTGAGCAACTAACAAATTCATAGAATAACTATAAAAAAAACTAATCCATATGGCTCTTAATTATTTCACTACGGGAATTATTTCACTACGAAAAACTTTGGAAGTTTACATTATTCCATAGCTATTAATTATTCTTATTTATGTGATTTTAATATCCTAACTGAGCTATTTTTCCCTTAAATTTTTATTTGGAAACGCATTATCCTTATGTTGACTTTTAAAGTAGTGACGACGACAGCAGTTTCCGTCGTGCTCCGACGTCCCTTCGCCGCTCCCGAGACGCAAGAGGACCTCTCCAGACCACCGTTCCTTATCTCTATCCCTCTCCTTTCCACTGATCCGGCCGAAATGGAGGGCATCCAACACCGAAAGTTGACCGTCAACGGCATTGACATGCACGTGGCGGAGAAAGGCACCGGCCCCGTGGTGGTGCTTATCCACGGCTTCCCCGAGCTCTGGTACTCGTGGCGCCACCAGATCTGCGCTCTCGCCGCCCGCGGTTTCCGGGCCGTTGCACCCGATCTCCGCGGCTACGGCGACACTTCTGCCCCTCCCTCCCCCTCTGATTACACGATCATACACCTCGTCGGGGACGTTATCGGTCTTATCGACGCGCTAAACCAGGAAAAGGTCTCCCGCACCGTTATCATCATAAATCTCAGTAAGTCTTGAACTCAAAACCAAATCTGTTTAGGTATTTGTCGTTGGGCACGACTGGGGAGCGATCGTTGCGTGGAATCTCTGCCTCTTCAGGCCGGATAGAGTAATCGCGCTTGTTACTCTCAGCGTCCCTTATCGACTTCCGATCGCCGATAGAAAGCCGGTAGAAGAATTCAGATCCTTGATGGGTGACGATTACTACGTCTGCAAATTCCAAGTCCGTCTGATTATACGCATTTCTAAGATTTGTTCTTGTCGAATCAATTTTGGTTTATGATTTCAGGCCCCCGGAGTCGCTGAGTCTTCTTTCGCCAAAAGAGGTACCAGATCCGTCTTAGAAAAGATTTTCGCGTCTGATGCGTTGGATTCCGGCTTATCTCCTACGTGGCTGTCGAAAGGAAGATCTCGATTATTACGCAGAGAAATTCGAGAAATCTGGATTCACTGGGCCGTTGAACTACTACCGATCCCTTGACATGTTAATTTCTTCTCTAGAAACCTTGAGCTTATTGAATTAGGGTTTAACTGGGAAGTCGTTACAGGAACTGGGAGATGTTGAGGCCGTGGGTGGGAGCGCAGATAAAGGTGCCCACCATGTTCATAACGGGCGATCTCGATCTCGTCTACAAATTTCCTGGAGTTAAGGAATACATCCACGAGGGCGGATTCCAGCGAGACGTGCCCTTTCTCCAGGAAGTCGTGATCATGGAATCCGTCGGTCACTTCATCAATCAGGTGAAAGGACCCGAGATCTCCGGCCACATTGGCTACTTCTTCTCCAAATTTGTCTGATTCATTGATCCTACCATGGATTTTGGCAGTCATTTGGGTCGTGTTGATGGCTAGGGCCAAGGGTCTTTGGTCCTCATTGTGGCCCAGTGGAAATCTTAGATAATGAGTTCTTTTTTAAATGTAGCAGTAAAATGATTATCAATAAATTTGGGTAAACGTAAAATGTTTTGAATCATGAACCCTAATTCACCCCTCTCCGTTTCTTCAAGGTTTATAGTCTTTCTTTTGATCTGCTCGTTTCCCTAGCTACATCTATCTGGTATCATCCTCCACTTTGCACTGGATTCTCTTTATTTTGATATGATTTTATTATTATGACAACACATAAAATAATAATATTTAAACATATATGTAAGGATTTTTCTTCTATGATGTCATGCAGAACATATATTTATACATGCGAAAATCTTCATATCTTAAGTATATCAATCAAATGCCAACATGATGAATGTGCATGATAAATATGATGTTGATTGTCGACATCCAAGTGTTAGTGCACTTGAGACTAAATCTACATCTACCAATTGAACAAATTTTTATGTGACATTGAGCAATACATTTAATAATGTGCAAGATTGTTCACAATTTTAGGCATCATTAAGTTGAATAGTGAGCAAAGGCAAAATAAGCAAGAAAGAATGCTCACATCTCAAAGATCTTTTGAGCTCCAAAGTGCCATGACTCACATTCACCATCTTCATAGCATATATAGCCTGGTGAGAACTTTCCTCCAAGGCATTGAAGTGGGTGTAGACACTTACTTTACTGCTTTTAAAATTCAGATATGAACCTTGATTTTGGATATCTTGTAATGTAACTCACAATATAAGAAATAGATCAGAATAGATGACAAGTTCGTGGAGAAGATAAAGGTTGGAGTGCCATGTAATTCCAGATAGGGATAGAGACACACTCACATTTAGAGAGAGAGAGAGAGAGAGAGAGAGCAAATCCACTTCATACCTTTTCCATCCACCCATAGGGGAATATATCCCCCCTTTATGTAGCCTCAAAGTGGGCATTTTTTATAACTACCCTCTAGTGAGGTTATGAAAGGAAAAGCTGAAACATAAGTGTAATGGCACTGTCGTATCATATTGACGTAAGAGTCACTTCTTGTGATAATTGTGAGATGGCCTAAGACTTATCATATTGGCCACTAATGCTTTTGGAATTTTTAGAACATTGGTAGACCTTTTTTTGACACATAATCATCTTACCATTACATTAACCACTAAATTTCATTTGAAATAAATATTCACCCATTAATATTTTTCATAAATATATTTCTAGATACATAGTAATGTATGATTGAGATTTTTATGCGTCTAAGATGTGAAGCTTTAGATGATCTTGAAATGTTTTACCAAACATGAAGCATTGGATGGATCCAAGGCTTATGATGAACTTGATTACAAGTGTTTTTCTTGTTATTGTGTATCGATTTCATGAAATAAAATTTAGAATTCCTTACTTACTATAGTATAAGCAAGGTTTAAATCCATAGGGAGTTAAGGTAATAAGATTAGACATTCATATGAAAGTCCAGAGTGTGGAAGAAGCGAGATTGTGGACAGAAGTCCAAGCATAAATGGGGCATGTAGAGATGAATATGAGTGATAATTTTTAGGTTTCTTTTTTAATTAAGAGAGAAATCAGAACTTAAATATAAATTTAATGTAAAAATAAATGAAATGGGGGTAAGATGATGGCAAGGTAAGAAGAGTGGTCGGCGGTAACAAGGAATCAATGTGCAGTGATCCGGAGAGAGAGTTGTGAGTGTGGATGATATCAAAGCTAAAAATATACTATTAAAAGAAAAAATTAAAAACAAAATAAAAATATACTATTTATGGAGATGATCACAAGAAAAAATTAAATCCGAATCAGCGCACAAAAACTTTTCACGATGCTCGTGCACAAAACCCGTCATGAGCATCATCCTAGGCTGGGTGATGCTCAATCCCCTTCAATCGTGATCCTCACTTGATTTCTTCTCCATGACAAGAGTGAGCATAAAAAATGCTCATCTTGGGCCTTGACCTCCTCTCCTCTTCCTTCTAGTATCACAATTTTTAGTGAAGTCAAAAAGCAAGAGAGGAGAGAGAAAATAGAGTGTTATATAGAGATAATTTTTTTAGGGTTCTAGGTGATGAAGGGTGGAGATCTTCTACCCTTGTGATCAAGGGTAGAGATCTACTACCTAAGGATGTCCAAGAGTGTGGTCAGCTCCTCAAAGGGGTAATCTTATCTCTTAATGATTTGCCCCAACCACTTTCTAAGAAATGGGTCTCACCTCCTCAAAAGGAGGTAATAATCTTCCTTCCTAGGGAAATGGGCCCCACCTCCTAAAAAGGTGACCCCCAAATCCTCTTAAATAAGTAGGATGCCTACCTTAATAGGGTGAGCTACACATCATTTGAAATATAAAGAATTCAATTTAACATTAATTGGTCAACCTTCCCCAAAATAGAGAAAGTTGATGAATTTTGACTTACCTTAACTTAGCTTAGTGAAGTGGCTGCCCCCCGACAAAGATAGGATGATATCTAGAATCACTTCTAAAAATAAATTTGACCACGTTTGACCTTTCTTCATACCTTTAACCATCTTGACCTTTTATTAAAGTCCTTTGACTTCATAGAATTAAAGTTGACTTGGCCCCTAAAACGATGAAAGTAGCATTTTCTCCTATCTTTCATTTGTAGTTTCTCTCCATGTATTTTCATATGTTTTCCTCTGTCTTTGGATCTAAGAAATTCATGCAAAATCTAAGAATTCAAACACTTAACTTAAAAGAAAGTCAGATGGGGTTAGTCTCAAGATATACTAATCAAAGGGACAATGCATGACGAGGCATTTTCATGTTTACAGATACTCAACACTAATTAGGTAAAAATTGAAGAAATTAGAGGAATTACATGATCAATGCAAAAATATCACAAAAACATGATAATGTGCAATGTGCAATGTGCATCATATTAGAGACAATTATGCATGAAAATCTGCTTATAATAATGGAAATGAATGCATGAATAACACATTATCAGCCTACATAAGTATGGTGAAAGCAGGTTTGAATAAAGTAGTTATTGATTGTGGCTGAAGTGAATGGTCTTCATTTTCTTATCCTCTTATATTCCATTAGAGTTGAGTACCTGAAATGTATATCATGAAATCACATTTAATAATTTTTCCATCAACTTTGTTAATGTTACTAATAAAAAACCAAATAAATTTGGTAGATGATTATAATGAAGTTGGCATAACTATTTGTTTCTTCATGATTCTAATTCATTTTGGTCTTGATTCTCTTGTTGCTGCACAAGGTTGAGGACAAAAGCGTTGCTTGATAACATACAACTTATACTCATAATTACATGATTATTATTTCGAGTTAAGGCATAAAGCATTCGATTCCTATGCATGTTATCATACTTCGAGTGCATATTTATCATTCTATGCAATTTGAAATTATAATATCAAAACTATATTATTTTAAGGGATAATCATGCACCATTAAAAGTTGATATTTTAGAGTAGATTATTCTCATTTTAAATTTGAGATTATAATTTAGTTTTAAATGCAAACTATTGAGTGAGAAAAATAATTTTATACACTCATTTATTTTTCTAACTTATATCTTTCAAAGAAAACGAGTGTATTTTGAGTTAGAAATTTATTATCTTTTCATTTCTTAAATTAAAATTTATAGAATTATATGTTATTCAATTTGTGATCAAACAAAAAATCCTAGATCTAAAAAGAGTTATACTTTGAAAGTTATGAATTTTCTAATTTCTAGGGATTTTTCTAGAATTTTTTCAAATTTTTCTGAATTTTTATCAATTTCTTTTGAATCTAATTTAAGTTAAAGTTATAAAAAAATGGTTTTTATGTGCACAGTGATGTGGCTGATGAGGTGGCATGTAAGCTTGCATGTGTGCACCCGTGTGTGCACATGTCATTAGTTTTAAGCAACTTTTTTAGCGCATAAGCTAATCACATAATACAGCTTAATTTATATATGTGTCACATTCTCTTTATGTTTTTTTAATGTGGGACTATTTGTGCTTTAGTTGTTTCGCAGGCGATGGCACAATAAGGAGCATCCAATTTTCGAGCTCAATTGCAACCGTTGATGATTACTTAAGTGAAGGGGTACATGGTGCACTATGATTTGGTGACGATTCACTTTTATAAATTATGATTAAATCCTAGTTGTTCATCGAAAGAGTTATAATGTTTATGATTAAATGCACCTTATTGACTCCTTAGACGCATTGTAGTGTATCAAGCATTTGATGAAAATCAAACGACATTGGTTACGCGACGATCATTATTTACGCACAACGTGACAAAAATCTTAGCGATTCATCTTTGATTGGAAAGAGGGGACTTAACAATGACGATTCACATTCTGAAATTTCATCTAAGCTATTGATAGAAGATCAAATCCATTGGCCACACCCAATTTTTGTCTATTTATACTCTCTCTGTGATGGTGTAAAGCATTCTAGGATATTTTGATCAATTGAACCTCTCCGACATCTCAATTCTTGAAGCTCTTAGTTTTCTTCATCTTCTAGACTTATTTTCGTATCTAGGGAGTGCTTGAAATCAACATTTTGAATTTATATTTTTTCAAAACATGGAATAAAAGGCCTTGATCCAATGACTAATTGGATCATTTAGAATGAGATTTTGGGTTAGATTATGTGTTTTCTTCCTAATCTTTCATCCTATACCCATTAGATATTAATTTCGATAAGTGGATTAGTTTAGTATTTACATAATTTTATGATTTTCTCTCCCTTCACGATCGAATTTGCTCTCTTAAGTTGGTCCTTGATTTCCTTGAGAATACTAATTTAAATTTGAGAGACTTTTAATTCCTAGATTTGTCTTGGAGTCTTCTATCTAAAAATATTATTTTCACTATTTTCTCACCCCAATTCATTGTCTAATTTGATTGAATTTTGAAGATATCCAAGAAATCTCCCTAATTCTCTTGAGGAAGGATCTTTTCAACCACCGCACAAAATTGTTTCATCATGTCCTAGAGTTCTTTAAAATCGAATAAAGCTAAAAGAAAATTATTTTATTAATAAAGTGTGTTGTCATATGTGTGATAAGAATAAGGGTTATTAGGCATCTTTTGATGACATGGACTAATTTACACCCACTAGCCTTTCTTATAATTTAACTTTACCTTGGGTCTTCATAATAAGACCTTGCTATTTGACATACTCAAAATTTGAGAATTGAGAATGGTTGAAATGAGTTTATTTTGTTGAAAGGAATGTAGTTATTACAATAATACTAATAATTTTCCAAACTCACCTTATTATAGGAAAATTCAAGATAAAATCCACAAGGAACATAGGTTTTGAAAAGCCTTCCTTTTGATGTAGATCATGAAATTGAGATAAATATAATATAAGATAAGCTAGTGAATAGAAAATTTAAGAATATAGATGAAAAAAGTTGAGGTTGATTGGGTTGTGATGAGGAACTTTTAAAACTACTTTATACCAAAAATATTGATCTAATCCTCTATACAAGGAATAAATTCAAGGGATAGCTAGAAAAAATAGTCACAAACCTTGATTCTTTGTTAGAAATTGCCTATTTCTGCTCAATGGTTCCTCAAGACCTTGTAGACAGGAATAGTCTATTGACTTTATTTTTATAACTTCTAAATGTCAATCCATTTGAACTTCTATGTTTGGAATAATGAAAAAATATTCTCCTTAATTCTTGAATTATGATACATATTTATTCTTGAAGCCAAAACTATAATTTTCTCCTCAATGATTTTAATACTCCTACTATGCTAATGGCATGACCAATCTAATGAGTATACTCTGTTTATGCTAAAATAATGTAGTTGGATGTATAAAATATATCTCATTCATAAATTAAAATAGTCCAAAATAGATTAAATATGATGTCATAAATGATTAAAATGGAGATATTGAGAAAGGGTCTTTTTTATGTAACTTTTACAGATGATTTCTTCTCATTTTACTAGTATCGATGAAGATTGAACGGGAGATGAGATATGCGTAAAAATATTGATATAGCTACTATGAAAGATGATCAAATGCCACACAATAAATGCAGATCACATCTACTGCTCAACTATGATTCTCGAAATGAATGATTATCATCAATTCATATTCTAGGAATTCACTTGCATCCACCTTGACCTCAAGATTTGGTCCCCCTTTTTGCTGATAAAGATTTCTATGCCTTCCAACATGCAACTACTAAATGCAAACACTTTTTCCATTTTTTAAGCATGCCCCTTCTGATGGTCAATGAACTTGCATCTTGTGATTGGGAAGTTTGTTCTTCTATCTTGATATTCAAATATATATAACCCATTGGGCTCTAATACTTGATAAGACTTCAAAATATTGATGAAAACATCAAATGTTGGAGAAGACGTTAAATCAAAGATTCAATACTGCGAGGCACCAAGAGGCAAAACCTTATCATCTAATATAGATTCAAATATATACTTCGAGGATTCTTTGATATAGCTCTTTAAAGTTGTTCAAATATCGTAGCTCTAGTGGTATTCTCACAATATTTGGATAGTTGGATCCCCTCTTAAATCTCTTCACAAAGAGAAAATTATCATTTTCTCAACAACGGGGAAGAGTTTACAACAACGTTGGTATGATTCCACGAGTGCTAGATCTTCTACCTCCTATTTTATAGACATTGGATATGTAAAATTTTTACTAAAACCTTCATAAATGTTTCTATATCTATCAACATCCATTGATATTATGTTTGTGACACTCTCGACCCATATATCTGTTGGGTTCTGACGTTGATAACCTTTCGAAATTTTGATCAAAACATCGAATGTAGCAGAAAACATTGAATCAGATATTCAAAATACCAAACCACCAAGAATAGATGATCCTATCAGCTGGTATGAATGATAAAATATACTTACATGGTTTCCTTGAAGGAGTTCTTGAAGCTATTCAAGTGTCTAGCCTCTAGCGGTTTCCACACGGTCTCCAAATGGTTGGATCTCCTCTTCAAAGCTCTTCACCAAGAGAGAAAGAGAAGAAAGGAGAGAATTCTCACAAGGCTTGCATGGGCACCTTGAGTTGTGGTCATTCTCCCCGTATTTATAGACATTTGGTATGAGATTTTTTCATAAAAACGCTCATAAAGATGTCTATATCTACCAACATCCATAGACCTTATGTGTGTGATCCTCTAGGTCCATATATCTCACTAGTTAATAACTCTATAGACCAAATAACACCTTATTGGTCAACCTTAATTAATTATCCACATCCACAGTCAAAGGAGCACATACACAACCATGACATGAATCAACCTGATTGACAGTTAGGTGTAATACCATTAATGGATTCATATGGATCAATTTAGTGAACTATTTCTCCAAAGAGCACCCACTATCTATCCTTAGTGTCTCCACACTAATGGCTATAGGAACAGCCATACTCATCATATGAGATGGACTAGATAGTGATATTCTTTCTGGGTAATTCGATGTCTTTCTCAAATATCCCACTAATAGGAATGTTTAAAACGTATGTTTAAAGACTAGTGATCACTATATTATGATCTCATCATAATTCACTTAGTCATTGCACATGCTCATGGACTTCATTGCAAACATCACACAAGAATCATAATGAATAAATTTCATTTCAATGAACATAAACAAGATCATGAAAGTATGATTGGCTTATAGGCCACATAATATCCATCAATATCTAGCTATTTAATAACCCTATTGATTCAGTATAATTACAAATTAACCATATTAATTAACTATATCAATATACAACTTGATTAATCAAGGAACAATTTAACCCAATGGACAAGTTGAGTTGCAGGCTATTTGGTGCCAAGCTACACCACGTGCTCTAGAAGATATAGAGCGTTAAAAAACCCTTTCAATGATTCTTTACATCATTAGTTGTTGTGTATGTATTCTACTTCATCTGCTTGAGAATCTCCAATGAATTATGGTATAGTCAATTGTCAATCCCTAATAAGACATTATATTAGTGAAGCATGAAAGAAATCATTGAGATTACCTGTAATATTTCTATTACATTAGCCAATGATTTAATTGCATCACATTCCTTGAGTTAATCTCCACTTATATCAACGACAACTGATTCCATCTTGACCACAAAATTGCCTTTGAAGGCTTTATGTTTCATCCAATCGACGATGCTTTTGGAGATCTTGTGGATAGGGACTTATAAGTTGTAATCAAAAGACACTCATCTATTTACAATATGTTTATGGTTTCGGAGGTCAAAGGACCACATACACATTTGTGACATGAATCAACTCAATGGAAGTTAAGTAAGGTACCAGTTAGGAACTCATTTGATCAACTTAGTAAAATCTTTTTCTAAAGAGCACACAAATTATCTATCATTGGTGTATCCACACTATTGGTCACAATCAACATATGAGTCAAATCAAATATTGCTATTCGATAAGGATATTTTGATGTCCTCATCAAGTATCTTTCAAAAAAAATATCTGGAACACATGTTTAAAGACTAATTATTTCTTTATTATGATCTCATCATAATTCACTTAGTCATTTTATACATTCATGGACTTCATTACAAGCATCATACAAAAATTAAAATCAATGAAATTTAACTTGGATGTAAAATAGGACATGAAACGATAATTCGACTTATAGGCCATAAAATGTCCATCAAGGTCTGACTTGGAATAAAGTCAATCACCCTTATGCATGAACCCCATGGTTCTACAGTGATGCTTAAAACCATTTTAACCTAAAAGGCTTAATTAGTGCACTTACAATGTTGTTGATTGATGGAACTCTTTCCATCATCCTATCTCCTTTGATGATGATCTCTTTGCTAAAAAAAGTCCCTAAGAATGCACTTTTACTTTTGATGAGACGTGACTCTTTTGATGGATGTTATGTTGCCTATAAGTCAAATCATACTTCCATGTCTTGTTTAATTCCACGTTAGATAATATTCTTGTGTGATGTTTGAAATGAAGTCCTTCAGCATATGCAATGACTAAGTGGTTTATTATGAGATCATATTATTCGGATCATGACAAAAGCGCGATTGTGTGCTCGTTGAAAACACATGTCCACATGTCAAAATAATTTCCAAACTCACTTATTGAGATAATTATTCTCGAATTGATTAGCATAATAGTGAGTAAAGGTCAAATCCTCAGAGAATTACATAAGTTTTCAAAGATATCTCCAAAATTAAATTAATTTAGAGAAATTGATAATCTTAGAAAGAAGACTTAAGACGAAATCCAAAAAATTAAAAATCACTCAACTTGGATTAGTATTCGTACAGAAAATCAAAGATCATAATAAGGAGATAGAACTCGATCGCGAAGAGTGAGAACATCATGAAATTAAGTAAAATTGATCTAATATACTCATCAAATTTTAAATCTAATGATATAGGACAAAAAGATTTAGGAAGAAAACACGTAATCTAAGAAAAAATTATGCTTAAAATGATCCATTAGTGATCAGATCAAGTCTTTTCATTCTCTGTTTCAAAAAACAAAAATTCGGAGTTCAGCGGAAAATTCTTCCTTCTCCATCGACAAAATCTTGATTTGAAGCATTCCCTGGACTTGGAAATGAGTCTAGAAGAAGCTAAAAACAAGAGGTTTAGGGATTATCCTATCCTAAAGATTTTATCAATAATAAAAATCCAAGAATGATTTACACCGTCGAAGAGAGATAGTATAAATAGACGAAAATTGGGCATGGTTGTTTGATCTGCCTCTTCATCTTCAATCAACGAATCAGATGTAACATTTTTAGTCAAATCGATGTTTTTAATTCAAGGTTGTTGGCTTCACGATGAAGGGTTCTCATTTCGCCGTGTTGCATATGAAGAGGAAGCGCCATTGAATCTCAAGCATTTTGATCATGATTCGACTCCTCATATCTCATAGAGATGCTTCAAATTCTAACCTTTATAACTCCCATGATCAACAACCAGGAGTTATCCCTTTAATAAGATGAATCAATACCATTCAGATGCTATCACGTACCCCTCCAAGTAACTAAAGAGCAATGGTCAGTGATTAACTCCAAGAACCGAAGGTCTCACATCATGTGACGTCACTTGTGAATAAATAAAGTAGAAATACTCCCACATTGGAAAAATAGGGAAAATGTGATGAGTATATAAGGGTGCATGCTTATAAGCAATTAGCTCGGGCCCTAAACAATGTGCTTAACCCCTTATCATGACCACTAATGATGGGCATGCACACATCGCCACATGGCGATGTGCAAGTATGTGACGAAGCGTTTTATGCGGTCGTTAAAACACACAAACGTCCGTTAAAAAATTTATAATTCAGAATTCACAATGACAGGGATCTAAGATCAAGAAAAGTGTAAGTATCGAGTCGATCCACAGAAAACACGGTTGACTTTTATTGCAGAGTTGACTTGGTCAAACTTACGCTTAATAAGGGTTTTGAAAGAAGTGTAAATGATATTTAATGACTAAAAATGATATAAATATACTACATAGGGTATTTTGAAGATTTTAGATCTCTGATTTGACATAGAAAACTCAAAATTCAAGGTCAAAGCATTGACTTTGACCAACAGTTGACATTCTGTAAAATCAAATAATCAAAAGGTCTCAGAAAGATTATAAAAATTAGATATTCAGAAACTAAAGAGAAAATGGAATTTATTGATATAGAATTCGTGATTTTTCGAGAAGAACTCGATTTATTATGAATTATTGAAAATCAAAGATCATAAAAATCCCGAAAATGAACACTTCGGTGAAAATCTTCAAATTGACTAACCAAATGATGTCCAAATCTTGAAACTAATATATCAATAGAAAGCTAACAACTAGAGGATTCCAAAAAGACCAAAATTATTAAATTCAAAATTTATATTTTAAGAGTAATTGATCGCACAAGTCAGCGCCCAAATTCGGATTGAAAATGAATAGTGGTTGGTCAAATGTTAAACTAAGGGGCCAAATGATCATGGAATTTTAGGAATTTGCTACCCACGGAAAGCTGATGAAACAAGAAATTCAATGAAAAAAGAATCAAGTGATTCGAGTAAAGATCAGAGAGATATCCTTTTTCAAAAATCAGCAAAAATTCGGACTTAAATTTGGGCGAAAATGAAGAACAAATCGACTTTAAACACAAAATGAACCATCTAAATCTAATCTAAATACAAATTATCAGATAAATGATCGATTCACACTAGTAACCCGATTTCCACGAAGATGGGGCTTCAATTCACGCGGATTGAAGTGTATTTGCTCGGTTTCCTCCTCGATGGACCTTCGGCGTTCAAGGGGAGAATTCGATTGAATCAAGAAAAATTTCGTGATCAATCCCAATCGAGTCTAAACGCGGGAGAATCACAAAGAACTCAAGATCTTGCTCAAAAATCACTTAATTTTTTCACCATTCAATCAAGAGTTAAGAGAAGAAGAGAGAATACATCGGTTTTTATGAGGGGAATTCCCGAGAGAAACGCGGGCCGTCTGATGCGGTGAAGACCGATTGATGGCCACGATTGCACGATGATTGTGGACCACGATCGCGCGGCGATCGTGAGCCACGATCTCACGTGATTTTTGTTTCCGCCATCCGATCGCCATCATCTCGTCGAGGTGAGTCCGATGCGTCTACGTGTGTCTCCACGACGCGCCCTGATCGCGATTTAATCAAAGTCGTCCAATGAAGATCAAAGCCTCCTCACGAAGCCATGTGTCGCCCGGTGAAACGTCGATCGCGTCATTTAAAACACCTTAAGCGCACGTGTTTTGATGGTGATCGCGTGGACTCGAGTCCACGCGATCGACGCCCCCTTCGTTTATCGCGACTACATCTGACGTCCATGGAATTGACACATTGTCTGCAAAAGAGAATGTCACGGGAACCTAGTCCCACACGAAAGGAATATCGGGAAATCGAGCGTATATATGCTGGGGCGGCGTAATGCATTTGCATTACCGCCCCCAACTATCTATTCAACGCCCACTAACCCGTGGGCCCTTCACACGCCAGCCCTCACTCGCCACGTGGCGCCCCTCGGGCGTCCTCGTGGACTCGTGTGGCCCCTGCCACGCGTTCGCGTCAGCTCGAGCCACCTAGGCTCTCCGCGTCGGCTCGCGCGGCTCTGCCACGTGGCCTTGTGTGCCGCCTCGCATCCGCGCGGGTCCCGCACGCCACATCAGCTCTGCTCGCCAAGTCAGCCCCTGTGGTCCTACGGAAATAAACCCCTTTTTGCGATTTTACTTAAGGAATAAAATCGATAAATAAATTCTAAAAAATCCAGAAAATCCCAAAATATTCAGAAATCCATATCTTTAAAATTATAACTCCTTTTAATCTCAATTTTTCTCCATTGGATCACAAATTTCTTCCTTTTTAATATCATGCCATCAAAATATTAAAAGAAGAATTTACGATGAATTCATAATGAATTAAGATAATCTCTTAAGAAATCTTCTTTATATCATCCTAACATTCTAATTGAAATTTAGTCTTCAAAATATCTACTAAAGTCAAAGTAGTTTAATGAGAATGATTAATTTCTATTTATTTAATCGTGTAGAAGATTAAACATTCATAAAGCACATAATTATACCTAAATAATGCATAAATATAGACTTTAGTAAAATGGCATACCATTGGAGAAAATTCATAAAAACTATGATAACATGCATTATATTCACATAAAATAGGCATGAATATGAGTTAAATAAGATAAGAATTTAAATTATAAATGCATGTTATCAGTGTGCTCACCATATCAGCTACCACGTCAACATGCGTTAAAAACCCCTTTTAAATGTTTAAAATTAAAATAAACTCAAAATACATTCAAAATAAATTCAAAAAACTCAACAAAAATCCCTAAAAATTGAAAAATTCATAACTTTCAAATTACAAATCCTTTTTAATCCAAAATAATTTTTATAAAACTTTTTAATAATATTTAATTTTATGGATTTTAATTTAAGAAATAACATGAGAAAAAATTTTTAACCAAAAATATACTCATCTTTTTTGAAAAATAAAACTAGAAAAATAGAAGAGTGTAGAGAAAAATATTCTTATCTTATTATTTTCATTTAAAAATCAAATTAAATCTCAAATTTAAATGGAGATAATCTATTTCAAAAAAAATTTTGTTGATCTATGCATTATTATCTCTTAAAATAATGCATTTTGAGATTTTTTGATGTAATTGCATAAAACAATGAGTACGCACTCAAAATATGATGACATACATAAGAATGAAATGATTTATGCCTTTAAATGCAGTAGTAATCATGTAATTTTTAGTGCAAAATTTTATCAAATCACTTATATTTAGACCCATGTTCTAAAAGGTACTATTCGAGGGATATTTGATAAGAACATCAAATTATTCAAAAAGATATAAATTTTTAAGAGTGGCATTTTTATAAATTTTTAACTTAAAAAATGGGAAAGGCATTTCTAAAAATTTCACTTCAAGAATTAGAGGGGCATTTCTATAAATTTTTATTTCAAAAATCGGAGTGGCATTTTCATAAATATGCTCAGAAAAATTCTAGAAAAATTCTAGAAAAATCCCTAAACTTAGAAATTGAATATCTCACAAAATAAAACTCTTTTTTCTAAAAAAAATTTCTCCAGTGGATTAAGAATTGAATCCTCTATCTTTTCATCCAAAAATAACTAAAATCATGAGAAAAATATTAAGGTCTCATTTAATAAAAATTAAGTTTGGTTCAATCTCCTTAAAAATAAGGAGGTTGAGCCAATATTCACTCTAAATCAATTTTGGATCATCCTAAAAACCTTATGATGATCCTTCTTCCAAATCTAAACCTCATTTACCAAATTTCCTAAAAATATGGTTGGCTTGGTGTTCAAATTTAGTGGACAGTTGTTTCCTCTTTTCTCTTATCGTCATTCATATCCATGCTTTCCTACTTTGATACCTATGTCCTTACATCCACATAACTCATAGAAAATGTGAGAATTCAACCACCTGACTTTGAAAGAGTCAAATGAGGGTTAGTCTCATTGTATAAGTAATTGAAAAGAATGATGCATGATAGGACATATTTATTTTTTTTATCAAATTAACACTAAATAGATGTAAGTTGAGTATATGAGTGGCATGAAATGATGAACGCAAAAATATCATAAAAATATGATAAACATCCATTATATTAACAAGAATTATGTGTTTAAACCCATTTAGTATGATGAAAATGAATGCATCAATGACACATTATCACCCACCAATGATGAAAATTTAATAATCATGTAAATACTCAATTGATTGAACATTGAAAAATTATGATTATGAAAATCATGATCTAAAGTCGTTCACAAATATTCACAATCAAGTAGTCACGATGGACATTTCCCAAAAAATGGTAGCAACTAAATATTCAAAAAAATTAATCAATCCATAAAAAAATCTAATGAATAATCATCATCATAACACTTATGATTGGATCACTACTACTTGAGATTCACACGAATCATAATATTTAGTTATTAATCACCAAAATTGAGAGACACTAAACAATCAAGTAATTCATGTAACACAACCAATGACTAGTTATAATCATGATGTGATCATGAACTGATTGTTGTTCCCCAAGATTGATCTTATTACTAAAGTGATTGATTTTTCCCCATAAATAATGGAAATTTGAGTTTCAAATAATTATTCAATCCATCAATCACTAAAAAATAATAATCATAACAATCAGGATTGGATAAATGTACCTTAGGATTTACGATAATCCTAAAGTCAAGGGATTTGTCTCAAAAAGGGATGGAAATCAAATAATCAAGTAATTAATTTGTCGATTGACCAAGGAACAACTATGAATATGATAATGGTGACCCTGATCACCATTTTGTACGATTCATGACATCCCTAAATGATGGAGTTGTATAAAAAAATGACTAGAAATCAAAAAATCAAGTAATTGATCAATTTGCCCTACAAATGAACAATTATCATTATCACGAATATGATCTTACCGATGTTCAATAAGATTCAAAATAACCTTACAATGATACATTTATAAAATAATCAATCAATCAATCAATCAATTATCATGGTCACAATAATCATGATCAGATCACAACTACATAAGATCACTATAATCATCAAATAGGGGAATTGTGGTTTGATAATTGTTCCCTAAGACTCCTTGAAATCCTTAATGATGGACTTGCCCCCAAAATTTTGGAACTTGAATAAAAATATGCATTCTTTTATCAACCAATAAACCATCATAATCTAAATGATCATGATTGGATAGCCATTCCCTAAGATTCACACTAACCCTCAAATAGGAATTTGTCCCAAAGATAATGGAATTGAATATTATGGAAATTAAATGTCATGTAATTACTCAATCGATCCACTAATGAAAAATTATGATTATCATGATCATGATGGAACATTTTTTGCTGATTGATAATGATGCAAGACAAGGGTGGGGGCGGGGGAACCCGGTTGCGCACCGAACTATTAAGGATGTATCTAGAGAAGGGATACCCTAGGGAGAACTACTATGATGATGACCTGCTACTGCCAACAAGCACATACTTTCCCGCACTTCGTCTCCGAAGCTCCTGGAGTACGCCGAGTAGTGTCTATCTGGGATATCCCCCGGTCCACGTTGATAACATGCATTTATAACTTAAATTCATATCCTATTTAACTCATATTCATGCTTATTTTATGTGAATATGCTGCATGTTATCATAGTTTTTATGAATTTTCTCCATTGGTATGCCATTACACTAAAGTTCATATTTATGCATAAATTAGGGATAATTATGTGCTTTCTTGATGATTAATCTTTTTTCAAGGTTAAATTAATAGGAAGTAAGTTCTTTCCCTGATTTATTTTGACTTTAGTAAATGATTTTAAAGGTTAATTATAAGAAGGAAATTATTAGATGATTAAAAGAGAGAGATCATAATGAATGCCTTTAGGTTATTTTTAATTCATCCAATATTCTTCTTTTTAAATTATATTTTTAATGGCATAATATTAAAAAAAAAATTGAGATCCAATGGAGAAAATTTGGATTAAAAATGAGTTGTATTTCTTAAGTTATGAATTTTTGAAGTTTTTGTTTCTGATTTTAATTTTATTTTTATTGAATTTTTTATGATTTTTCTTAATTAAAAATCGCAAAAAAACTGGTTTTATTTCCTTAGGACCGCAGGATGACACGTGGCGTGCGAAGCTGACGTGGCGCACGGGACAAGATTTATGACTTATGACATGAGATTTTGTCCTCGCTATTTTTTCCTGGAAAATGGATGTGAAGCATAGATCTGCCTGATCTTCTAGTAGGAGAAGCTCCCTTGCCTTCTTAATGATTGAAATATTCCTCTTAAATACCCTATTAGTTCAAAAGCACAAGCCACGATCAATAGTAAATTTTCATCCATTGTTAGAGACCAATTTTTTTGAATAGAAATCAGATATGTCTTGAGATGTTGTACATCTAAAAACTTTTTCAATACTACATCATAACTTAAGAGATATATTACCAATTCTAGTAACTTTGAGTCTCCCACCCATTGTCAGTTAACACCTTTGCTAAATTTTGTGAGACTTATAATTTAAAAGATGGCCTTTAAAAGGGGCTCATATGATCCGTGGCCCTCGTGTCGAGAATCCATTGGACTCTCTTACCTCTTAAGACAGAATAAAAAGAATATAGTGGATGATCATCACCTATATCCATTGGACTTCTAGATGAAACAACTTGATCTGACATCAACTGTATTGATTCTTCATTGCATTTATGTTAGTATTAAGTTTTTTTCATCAAAATTGATCCATAAAGGAATTGGTCTTAATCAATGGTTTCTTTTCAGATTTAGGATAGAATTTTTCGTGTTCTTTCTCCTTGGCATAAATTTTCTTGAGTTTTATCAATGACCAATTTCGTTGTTGTTCTTGATCTGATTTGTGTGTTTTTAGACGTGTTGGAACTGATTTTTCCTCATTTTCAAATCATTTTCAGATTTTTCAGATTTCTTTTCAAATATGATTTTTCCTCATATTTGCATAACTTTTTCACCTTATTTTTTCATTCAAATTAACAAATAGCAGTTGTGTGCATGAAATCATCACTTCAATCCCTAATTCCTCATGGATTTGACCTCGACTTGTCATTGTACTTGAACTCTTGCAAGCTAGAATGAGTGCTTTTGGAAGGTAATGCAGGATATGCTACCCATACATGGAACAGATATGTTAGATCTTACTATATACCAATCATCCCATATTCTCACAACACACTCCTTAAATGACTTAGGACATGGTCAATTTTCAAACTAGAATTTGCCATCCTAGTTAGAGTTTTTTTATTGAGAAAAATTAGATCACAAGCTTGATTAAACTCTGGCATGTTTTCCTTAGCACATGTTGTTCCTCCTCCCACACTAATTTGTTTCACCTTAATATTGATGGGGGACACTTGGCCACACAAACTTGATATTTAGTTTATCTATAATAGAGGGGCTCTTATAGAGAGGTTGCGTGAGAGATTTCTCAAAATAGCTACCAATGCCCTTTCACAGTGTTCCCGCGCACATGGCCACTAGATTAAAAATCCTAATCATATGAACAAGATTAGGCAGTGCTATTCTAGCTAGGCACTTGATGTTCTTCTTGAATATCCAATTAATAGAAAAATCTTGAGTATGTTTTTATAGACAAGTAATCATTGTAGTTTGGTCTCATCATAATTTCATAGAATTTCTGATAAACATCATGCATATAAAATTATAACTATAAGATTTATAATGAAATAAATGAGATGTCCGTAGGTGATCTTCTTGTAGGCCACTCATTGTTGACATCAGAGGGGGATTGAGAAATGGGAAATAGAATAATAGTGTGGAGAGTGAAATTGAGAAATAAATTAGGAGGGTGGCCGAGGGAGCTTGAGAAGATAGATTATGCAAGGATTTAGAGAGAGATGTCAAAAAGAGATAATGAGAGAGGGATTGAAGGAGAGCATGAGAAGAGAGACAAGGATAAGGATTGTGTGAGAGCATGTGAACAGAGATTGAGGGAAGGATTGGGAGAGAACTCAAAGAAGACAGGTTGAGAGAGGGACTAAAATAGAGATTGCGAAGAAAATTTGAGAGAGACGTTAAGATAGGGCTAGAGAAGAACATTTTAGATGGTCTGAGATATCTTGTTATTATGTTATGAGAGAGGGACTGTAGGAGAATCGAAAAAGAGAGGTTAAGGATTCATAGAGAGCTTTAGAAGAGATGTTAAGAGGGATTGAAAGAGAGCTTGAGAATAAGAGATTGATAATGAGATTCAGAGACACCTTGAAAAGAGATATCGAGATTATGATTGGAAGAGAAGAGTAAGACCTAAAGAGAAAAAATTGAGGGAGAGATAATGGCAATAAGAGAGAGATTGAAAAGAATATTCAGACAAGGATATTCGGAGCGATGAACTCTGAGATTCAGATAGAAGTTAAGAGGGACAGGCACTCACGAAAAATAATATCTAAACCAGCACCACAAAATAGCCTACTATTGGGAGAGCTTTACAAGCCATTATCTTAGGCGACCTCTCTCTCATTATCAAGGAAATGGCAAACACCGTCAGATCACTGGACCACCAAGGATGTGCTGACGGTCCTTGATATTGCCAAATCTGTCAAATACAAAAAAAAAATCCATTCACTGGCCATTATAAAATACTAGCAAAAAAACCGCGGGCAGCAGGATTATCCTCCGCGTCAGTCCAAGTAGCATATTTGACCAACGAATGGTCAACAACGCGTGTTTCCGTGAACCATCCTTTTCACTCTCTACAAATATGTTAAAATTGACGACAGAAGAAGCTAATCGGAGCTCCATCCTCTCACCCAGATGGGATCTTCAGCAGAGTCAGCCCCCAAATTCAAGTCCTTCAATCCTCCTTCTCTACCCATCTTTCCCCAGTCTCTCTCCCCTTCTTACTTTCTCTCTCTACCTCCCGGCCTCAGCCCCACGGAGCTTCTCGATTCCCCCGTCCTCTTCTCCTCGTCCTTGGTAAGGTTTTTCTCCCTCTTCTCTCTGATCTTCACCTTCAATATCCTTAAATCTCCTCTTTATCGCAGATCCTACCTTCTCCGACTACCGGCGTGTTGCTCAATTGGAAGCAAAACTCGAATCCGACATCCAATGTTATTCGGGAGGAAAACAAGGAGCAAAATCTATGGGTTTCTCCAGAACAAAGGTCTAGAGTTTCTGCGAGCTGCTCCGAGGAAGCACACAACGAGAAGAGATCATTGGACGACGGGTACAGCTGGAGAAAGTACGGGCAGAAGCAGGTGAAGGCTAGCGAGAATCCTCGAAGCTATTACAAGTGCACTCACCCTGACTGCCCGACTAAAAAGAAAGTGGAAAGGAACTTCGAAGGAGTAATAACGAAGATCGTCTACAAGGGTCAACACAACCATCAAAAACCACAAACCACAAAAAGGAGCGCCCTATCAAAGGAGCCAGCTGAGGAAGATTCATCACTTTCCTTCGCCAGCGACGAGCCAGAACCAGACGCGAAGCGCTGGTGGGTCTTGATTGTGAAGATTTTTCGATTGAATTTCAGGATCTTAAGATGAGTTTTGTCTTGATTTTTCAGGAAGACTGAGGAGCGAGAGGAGATCTCGGCTCCGGCGAGTAAGGCGAGGGACTCGAGAGTTGTTGTGCAGACGACGAGCGATGTGGATATCCTTGATGATGGGTACAGGTGGAGGAAGTACGGGCAGAAAGTCGTCAAGGGGAACGCTAATCCTAGGTCCAAACTCTTACTCTTTCTCTCAATTTCTCTCTTCTTTCTCTCATCTCTCTCTACTCTATCTACTCTCTACTTTCTCTCTTCTATCGGTCTTCTCTAAGTTCCCTCTCTATTTTCTTTCTCTACGATCTCTCTTTGCTTTCTCTCTCTAGTTTTTTTCTATTCTCACTCTACATCCTCTTTTTATTTTCTTTCTCTACTACGCTCTATCTAGTTTCTTTATAAACTCTAATTTGTGCGAACTCTTTCAGTGATTCAGTTTATCACTATACGCCTCTATCTAGTCTTTTGCTCTACTTTCTCTCTAAGACTTAATTTTTGGGCTTCGCAGGAGCTATTACAAGTGCACGAGCATGGGGTGCCCGGTGCGCAAGCAAGTGGAGAGATCGTCTCTGGATATGAGGTCGGTGATCACGACTTACGAGGGAAAGCACAACCACGAAGTTCCCTCCGGCCGCGGGAATGGCGGTGCCGGCGTAATGGCGGCGATCAGACCTTCCGCCCTTACTTTCTCCGCCGGCAACTCCAACTTCATCGGAGCTCAGGCGAGGAACGCGCCGGCGAACTCGCCGGAGTCGGTGTTCTTCATGCCGAAGGAGGAATCCAACGACGATTATCTCTTCGTGGAGTCTCTCCTGTGCTGAGGGGACATCTTCCTTTCTGTTTATGTGCACGACTGATGAATAGACAGCGAGAGTTGACAATTCAAAGTCTTCCCCGCGGTCTACGCGGATGAAGCGTTCAAACATGGCGGCCATCCGACGTCATGACGCGTTTTCAGGACCCATGAGTGGGTGCCCATGTGTCGGCTCGTGTGAAAAAGGATAAATTCCGAAAAGCGGCTACATTACTTTCTCCGCCGGCAGGGACCCCTAGCGGATACATTGGGCGCTCCACTCACTAACCATGAAAAACCTCTTCATTTAGATTAAAATATTTACGTACATATATCCTTAGGTAAATAAATTCTACATATCATTACTAAATAAACAAATCTGCACTTACATAAATACCTACAGAGTTATATCTTCATTAATTACATCACGAATAATCCACATTTACATTGAGAAGATTCTGGTTTATAGCCAAGAGACCTCTTTTCATAAAGAACATATCGGGCATACTCTCTTTTAGAAAAAAACGAAATTGTTCAAATGGCTTTTACAAACTCTATTCCACAAAAATAGCTTGATGTCTGCAAATCCCACGTCATAAAGTACTAATGACGTCCTAAGCCTTTGTAGTAGAAATACTAGTCTCATCACTTTCAATCAATAAAATAGAAAGAATCAAAATGCCCCCAGTAAGTGTTCTTTCACGTCACTATGCGTTTTGCATTGCAAAAGGTGAAGCCATAGGGATAGAATAGGTGACTAAACTTCACAAACTAAACACATGAAGTTTCCTCAAGTTTGTAAATAGCTTCACAAAATATATAAAAACTCAAAGGCCCCCTATGAACCACATACCTTAGGGGTTGCTCTAGAAACATATTCTCATCAAAGTCTTTATGAAGGACAATATTAGAGAACTATAATTTGTGCATCAACCAGCCATGGTTACTGTATTGTATTCTAAGGTCGATAAGCCTTCCAAAATTTTAATCAAAACATCGAATGCAGGGTTCAAGAACACATTGAATCGGATGTTCAAAATATTGAGGCACCAAGAACAGATGATCCTATTATCTAGTGTGTATGAGAAAACATACTTACAGGGTTCTCTTGAATGAGTTATTGAATTTATTTAAGTGTCTAGAATTTAGTGGTATCCACACAATCTCTAGATGATTAGATCTCCTCTTCAAAGCTCTTTACTAAGAGAGAAAGAGAAGAAAGGGGAGAATTCTCATTAGGCTTGCATGGGCACCTTAAGTTTTTGTCGTTGTCCTCCTAATTATAGACATTTTGTATATAAATTTTTCATAACAACCCTCATAATTATATCTATATCCACCAACATCCATAGACTTTATTTGTGTGATCCTCTAGGTCTATATATCTCACTAGTTAATAACTTTATAAACATTGGTTATTTCGCTTGTGCTATTACGTTATTGTTGTCACACAACAATGGAATAGGGTTTGAGATTGTAGGGACGACGCCAACGTCTGTGATGAACTTCTTTAACTAGACTACCTCCTTAGCGACGTCACTCACGGAAATGCACTCAGCCTTTGTCGTGGAATCTATAGTGATGGGCTACTTGGAACTTTTCCAAGACACTGCTCCCCAATTCAAAATGAACATGAATCTAGATATAGATCTAATATCATCTGGGTCTGACTAAAAACTTAAGTCAATGTAACCCTAGAGCTTAAACTCTTCTCCTCCATAGACTAGAGATAAATCCTTAGTCCTTCTCAAGTACTTAAGGATAAATTTCACAACTTCGCAGTGTTTCTCACTTGGGTTAGACTAAAATCTGTTCATAATTCTTAGAGAAAATATCATAGATGGTCTTGTACATAGTATAGTGTGGGATCAAATAGCCGAATAGTATGGGATCTTCTCCATTAATGACTATCTTCATGAGTCTTAGGCGAATGATCCTTAGATATTTGAACTCCATGTGTCATTGGTGTGGAATTTTTCTTAGAGTTCTCCATGCCAAGCCTTTTGATAATGTTGTCTATGTACATGGATTGCAATAAGCCAGGCAACCTCCTTGATCTATCTCTACTTATACGTATTCTTAATACGTAGGTTGCTTCACCGAAATCTTTCATTGAGAAGTTCTTTGACTACCATGCCTTCACTGATGATAACATACTTACATCATTCCCAACGAGTAGGATGTCGTCCACATATAGGACAAGAAAAGTTATCATGCTCCCACTGATCTTCTTGTACGCATAAGGTTTATCTACATTCTTAATGAATTCATAAGATCTGATTGCCCCATCAAATCTCATATTCTAACTTCTAGATGCTTACTTCAATCTATAAATGGATCTCTACAACTTGCACGCCTTTTCTGGAAACTCTTTGAATGTATAACCCTCAGGTTGTATCATATATACCTTTTTCTTCAAGGTTTCCGTTGAGGAAGGTAGTTTTCATATCTGTCCACCCGATCTTGATTGGCTATGGAGAGAAGAATCTTGATTGACTTAATCATAGAAACTGGCCAGAAGGTTTCATCATCATAGTGTGACGGGCGGTGTGTACAAGGACTGGGAACAAATTCACCGCCGTATGGCTGACCGGCGATTACTAGCAATTCCGAGAGGGCAAGTTGTAAAACAAAGGGACGAGTTGTAGAGGTGCGAAGAGACGAGTGACGAACGAGGAGCGAAGGATGAAGGTGGTGAGAAGTTCAGATGTTCCACCGAACTATACGAGATCCAGGTTACCCGAAGGATAAGTGGAGCATGTTTACTTCTCCCGAATAACCTTTGGTTAAACAACTCCTTGTCTTTGATGAGAACCCTTCACCACCTACCTTGCCTTGATGGTGTCAATCTGTCCATTAGCACCGATCTTCTTCTTGAAGATCCACTAACACTCAAGGGGTATTATACCCTGAGGAGGGTCGACCAAGTACCATACTAGGTTTTGATGCATGAATTAGAGCTCTGAATCGATTGTTTCTCACCATTTCTTAGAGTTAGAGTCGTTCACTACTTCATCGTAGATAAATAGATCACTATCCTTTAGATGAAAAGTATCGACATCATCCGTCATAATATGTTCCACATATTAATCTAGTTTTCTCGGTACTCTATCATATCTACGCGGTGTCTTTGTGTGTACTTGAAGATCTTTAGGGGCTGAGTTCTCATCTAATAAGGTAGCCTTTGTGTCTCGATCTGGAACTTTGTTTAGTACTACTTTACTCCCTCTATCTCTTCTCAAAAGATACTCATCTTCCAAGAAGATAACCCTTTTCACGAGAAATATTGATTGTTCTTTAGGGCGGTAAAATTAGTGTCTAATCGTCTCTCTTGGATATCCCACAAATATACATAACTTAATCCTTGACTCCAGCTTATTCGTATCATGTTTCTTAATATGAGTTGGACAACCCCATGATGGATATTATATGGCCTGCAAGCCAATCACACTTTCATCTTTCGTTTATATTCATTGAAATGAACTTTAATTCATTTTTATTCTTATGTGATGTTTTCAATGAAGTTCATGAACATATGCAATGATCAAGTGAATTATGATGAGATCATAATACAATGATCGTTGGTCTTTAAACATATATTTTAAATATTCCTATTCATGGGATATTCGAGAAGGACATCAAATTATGCAGAAAGAATATCACTATCAGATCTGACTCATATGAAGAGTGTGGATGATCCTGTGGCCATCGGTATAGAGACCCCAATGATAGATTGTGGGTGCTCTTTAAACAAAGAGCTCACTAGATTGATATGTATGAATCCTTGATAACATGCATATTTAACTTGAAATATGATTATATTTAATTGATATTAATGCTTATACTATGTAATTATGATGCATGTTATCATAGCTTTATGAAAATTTCACTATTAGCATACCATTTTACTAAAGTCCACATTTTTGCATTATTTAGGGTTAATTATGTGCTTTAATAATTATGGGATGCCACATCGCGCATGAAATGTCATCCATCCGATCTTGATCTAACGCTCCGGATGTGTTTTGTTAGTTTTAATCTCAGTTGTTATAACTCCTCTAATGAATGGCTGAGATTAAATAGTTTTAAAACGATTCGCTAACAAACCAAAGTGCACCACATACCCCTTTACTTAAGTGACGATCGACAATTGCAATTAAATCGCACGATCAGACGCTCCACACAACGCCACGTCACTTACACACGTAAAAACATAAAAATAATCTCACATAATTCAAATCAAGGCGATTCGACGTGCATATAAGGTATAAGCGATTGAGAGAGATAGCATTATCTTGAAAAGGAAGCTTTATCTCTCTAATTACACTCTCGCACACGTGCGCACATGCGAAGACACACATGCCCACACAGACGCGTGCGCCACGTGGTGTGTTCCTATATTGCCATGTGGCGACGCTGTTTTTGAACGCGCCATGTCAGCATGCAATAAAATCTGATTTTTTTATTCAAAATAAATCTAAATAAATTCATAAAATCAAAATTTCTAGAAAAATCCCTAAAAATTAGAAAATTCATATCTTTTAAAATACAACTCAAAATTAGTCCAAATTTATTTAGTTGGATCATAAATTAAATTTTTCTATCATTCTAATAACTGAAATTTAATAAATAAATGGAGAATAATTTTTCTTCAAAAATATACTCATTTGTTTTAGAATTTAAAACTTAGAAAAATAAATGAGTGTAGAAAAAGTGATTTCTCTTATTATTTAGCATTAAACCAAATAATAATCTCAAATAAAAATGGGGATCATCTAATCTTTAATTATTTTTCTTTAATTTATCATAATTATCCCTAAATTAGTGCATTTTGAGATTATAACTTATTTTCATAGAATGATAGATAACACTCAAAAAAATATGATAACATGCATTATATTGGAATGTTTTATGTCTTAATTTGTATTAATAATCATATATTTTCATATGTATTTTGCATGTTATCAATAACTGAGAGTTTTTATGAAAAATTCACATACCAAATATCTATACAATGGGGGAGAATGATCACTACTCAAGATACCCTTGCAAGCCGTGTGAGAATTTTCTTCTTTCTTCTCTTTCTCTCTTGGTGAAGAACTTTAAAGGGGAGATCTAATTGTCCAGCAATCATATAGATACTATACGAGGTTATACACTAGAATAGCTTTAAGACCTCTTCATATAAACTCAGTAAGTATGTTTACTTATGAACTCACTAGAATCAATGATAGGATCATCAATTCTTGGTGCCTTGGTATTTCTAAAAATCTGATTCAATATATGTCGTTGCAATCGATGCTTTGGTTGAAATTTTGGAAGGCTTATTGACGAAGAATTTTAATGCGGTCGTTAAACACACAAACGTCTGTCAAACAAAACTTATAACACCAAACTCACAGATATAAAGATATGAAATCAAATAAAGTGCAAGTATCGGGTCGATCCACAGAGAGCACGGTTGACTTTAATCGTAGAGTTGACTTGGTCAAACTTACGTTTAAAAGAGGTTTTAAAGAAGTAAAAATAAGATATAATGAATAGATTTGATATAGATATACTAAATAAGAAATTTTAAGAATTGAAATCTCGGATTTGATAGAGAAAAGTCAAAAGTCAAAGTCAAAGTATTAACTTTGACCAATAGTAGGTGTTCTGTAAAATCAGAGAATCCAAAGGTGTCAAAAGATTACGAAAATTATATATTTGGAAACTAGAGAGAAAATGGAATTTATTGATATAAAATTCGTGATTTTTGAATAAGAAATGGATTTACTATGAATTACTAAAAATCAAATATCAGAAAATCCCCGAAATGAATACCTCAGAGTAAATCATCAAATTGACTGGTCAAATGAAATCCAAATCTTGCAAATTTATATATCAATAGAAAGCTAAGAACCAGAGGAATATAAAGAGACCAAAATGATTAAATTCCCATTTTAATTTTAAAATAAGTTGACCCCGAAAGTCAACATTTGAATTCTGATGAGAAATGAACAGTGCTTGGTCAAACGTTAAATTGAAGGGTCAAATGAACTCGGAATTCAACGAATTTTCTATCCACAGAGAGTTGATGAAAAGAAAAATCCAATGAAACCAAAATCAAGTAATTTGGAATTATAATCAGAGAGATATCCTACTTTCAAAATCAGAAATTTTTTGAACTAAAATTTGGAGAAAATGAAGAACACTAAGAACTAATTTGCAAAATTAAAGATCTAAACCTAATAAAAACTCAAATTACCTCTTGATAATCGATCGAATCTCACTACTAACCCGATTGCCGCAAGAATGAGGCTTCAATTCACGTGGATTGAAGCGAATTTGCTCGATTTCTTCCTCGCGGACGTTTGGAATTCAAGGAGAAAATTCGATGAAATCAAGGAGGAATGCGCGATCAATCCCGCTCCAATTGCTTCGCAATTGAGTCTAAACGCGGGGGGGTCACGAAGAACTTAAGATTTTGCTCCAAATATGCTTAATTGCTTCACGAATCAATCAAAAGTTAAGAAATAAGGAGGGATACATCGTCTTTTTTTTAAGGGAAATTTCGCCCCATTTTTGCGGGCCGTTTGATCCGCCATTGGCTGCCTATTGGTGGCCATGATCACACGATGATTGTGGCCATCAACCTCTTGTGATTGTGGTCGTTATTTCCGCTTTCATCGGACCATAATAGCACTTGATCGTGGCCATGATCACGTGGTGATCGGGCCACGATCACGCGGCGATCGGGCCACGATCTTGGACCTTCCGCCTTACGTTGATTCCGCCGTCTGATGAAGATCGATTCCGCTAACATGCATTTTGATTTCGATCACAGCGATGTTGATTCCGCCACGGCGATTGGTCACGATCGCGAAGCGATCGGGCCTCGATCGTGGACCTTCCGCTTGATGTTGATTCCGCCATCCGATGAAGATCGCACGGCCACTTCACGTTTGCGTTTTGATGAAGATCCAGCGCTCCCGAGCTTCCACATGTCGTCAGGTAAGCCGTCCGATGCCTCCAGATGAAGATCACAATCGCGATCACGATCGAACGCTCCTGGCGCCTCCACATGTCAGAATATGAATCATCGATCAACGTCACTTAACCCGTATTTCATGCACGTGCTCTGATTAACTCGTAGAAATATTATGTTGCTTTTCACATGTTTAAAAATCAGATCATGCATAGAATACTAAATAGAAATGTAAAAAATTTTAAAAATTTTAAGTTTTCTAGAAAACTCCCCCCCCCATACTCATTCCTTTTATTGTCCTCAATAAAATCGAACATGCTCATGGAAAAAGTGATGACAATCAACATGCATGGCATGCAACATCAGTAAAAAGCAAAAGCGACATAGGAGAGAAAAGAAAAACTTAGCGGGAATTTGCATCGGTTGCATTCTTCTCTTCCTATTTGGAGTTGTTTTGGAGCTGAATTTCTTCTTTTGATGTTCCCTTCTCCTTAGTACCTAATAAACTTATAGAGAAGCAACAGCAAACATCAAAGCAACCAGCAAATGTAAAAGTAAAAATAAATGCTAAAACAATAACAAAAGTAGAGAATAAATGCAAAAAGAAAAATAAGGATGGGTTGCCTCCCAACAAGCGCTAAGTTTTTTGTCTTTAGCTAGACATAACTAGCTCTAGCGACTAAGTAGTGGCTGAGATCTCAAGGGATTGCAGCTCTTCACTATGAGGAGGTGGTGGTCATTCTTCACCAATGTATGGCTTCCACCTATGTCTATTTACCTTGAAGGAATTTTCGGTCTTGGGATCTAAAATCAAGACCGATCCATTGTCATACACTTCAAGGATTTCATATGGACCATCCCACCTTGAGCGCAATTTCCCTAGAAAGAGTTTAAGACGAGAATTATAAAGCCATACCTTGTCATGAACATGAAAATTTTTCCTATTAATGTGCTTGTCATGAAAGGCTTTGTTTTTGGCTTTATAGATCTCGACATTTTGATACGACTCATTTCGTAGTTCTTGGAGCTCTTGAATTTGTAGAAGTCTTTCTTTTTCAGCTTGATCAAGAGATAGATTGAGCTTTTTAATGACCCAATATGCTCTATGCTCTAACTCGACGGGGAGGTGGCAAGGTTTGCCATAAATGAGCCTAAAAGGAGACATCTCGATGGGTGTCTTGAATGCAGTGCGGTAGGCCCATAAAGCATCGGGTAGCTTCGCTGCCCAATCTCTTCCATCCGTGTGAATGATCTCCTTCAATATGTTCTTGACTTCTCTATTGCTGACTTCTACTTGGCCATTCGCTTGGGGGTGATACGGGGTCATAACACGATGGTGAATTCCATATTTCTTAAGTAAACTCCTGAAATGAGAGTTAGTAAAATGAGATCCACCATCACTAATAATAGCACTAGGACAACTGAATCGAGAAAAGATATTGTTAACAATAAACTTATTAACCACTCGATGATCGTTTGTCCTCGTCGGTATCGCCTCGACCCATTTGGACACATAGTCCACCGCTACAAGAATGTACTCTTTTCCCTCCGACGGTGGAAATGGTCCCATAAAGTCAATCCCCCAAAGATCAAAAATTTCTACCTCAAGGATGGTTTGCAAGGGCATTTCATCTCGCTTTGAGATGTTCAATACGGATTGGCACTTTAGACATTCCTTGCAATACTTGATCGCATCCTTGAATAGAGTTGGCCAATTGAAGCCACTTTGTAGCACCTTCGCTCCAGTTTTTCTCGACGTAAAATGTCCTCCACATAAAGATGAGTGACACATTGCTAGAATATGCTCTTGTTCCTCCTCCAGAACGCATCGCCGAATAATCTGATTAGGCCCTACATGGAACAATTGGGGCTCTTCACAAAAATAATGTCTAACATTATAGGCAAATTTCTTCTTTTGATGCGTGTTCCAATAATCGGGGACATATTTTGCGACTAAGTAATTAACAATATGCGCAAACCAAGGTACCTTAGTCACAACAACGAGGAGCTGCTCATCGAGAAATGTGTCATAAATCTCACCTGAAGATGTAGTGTGAAGTCGAGAAAGATGATCAGCCACCGAGTTCTCACTTCCCATCTTATCCTTGATCTCCAAATCGAATTCTTGAAGAAGGAGAACCCATCTAATCAGTCGCGGTTTAGCCTCTTTCTTGGACAGCAAGTACTTCAATGCGGCATGGTCCGTATAGATAATGATCTTGCTGCCCAAGATGTACGGCCAAAACTTCTCCAAAGCAAAGACAACCGCTAACAATTCCTTCTCCGTAGTCGTGTAATTAAGTTGAGCGTCAGCTAGCGTCTTGCTTGCGTAACATATGGCAGTCGGCTTTTTGTCGATTCGTTGCCCCAAAACCACGCCCACTGCAAAATCAGAAGCATCACACATAATCTCAAAAGGTAAGTCCCAATTAGGACTTTGTAAAATAGGCGCTTCCACTAATGCTTGCTTCAGCTGCATAAAGGCGTGCTTCCCTTCTTCCTCAATGATAAAGTCTTTTTCCTTGCATAGAAGAGAAGTCAGTGGTTTTGAAACTTCAGCAAAATCCTGAATAAAGCGACGATAAAAATTGACATGCCCTAGGAAACTTCTAAGTTCCCTTATCGACTTAGGGAGTGCAAGGTCTTGGATTACCTCGACCTTGGCCTTGTCACTTCCAAACCTTTGCTTGAAACTAAATTTCCAAGTACTATACCTTCTCTTACCATGAAGTGGGACTTCTCCCAACTAAGGACTAGGCGTTTCTTAACGCAAATGTCGAGGATTTGCGTTAAGTGCTCTAAGCACGCATCAAAACTCGGCCCGAAAACTGAGAAGTCGTCCATGAAGACCTTCATGCTCTCTCCTATAAAATCGGAGAATATGGCCATCATACACCTCTGGAATGTGGCAGGAGCGTTACATAGTCCAAATGGCATGCGCTGAAATGCATATGTGCCAAATGGACATGTAAACGTCGTCTTCTCCTGATCATCGGGGTGTATGGCTAACTGATTATACCCGGAGTAGCCGTCTAGGAAGCAATAAAATCCTTAACCTAAAAGCTTGTCAAGAATTTGGTCAATAAATGGTAAGGGGAAGTGGTCCTTTTTCGTCACCGCGTTAAGCTTCCGAAAGTCGATGCATACTCTCCACTTCATCGAAAGACACGTCTGAAGTTCTTCACCCTTTTCATTTGTCGTCACGGTGATCCCCACCTTCTTGGGGACAACATGCACCGGATTGACCCATGGACTGTCGGAGATGGGATATATGATACCTGCATTAAGCCATTTAAGGATTTCATCCTTAACGGCATCCCATACCTTAGGGTTTAGCCGTATTTGTGCCTCTCTAGAGGGACGAGAGTCCTCCTCTAGGAAAATGCGATGCGTGCACAAAGAGGGATCAATTCCCTTAAGGTCCGACAAATTCCATCTGATTGCTTACTTTCGTCCTCGCAAGACTGCTAATAATCTCTCCTCTTAGTCCTGATCTAGTTGCGAGGATATAATAACGGGGTTAGCACAATGATGATCAAGAAAAGCATATTTCAACATAGAAGGTAGCGGTTTTAGCTGGTGTGCTATCTATCCTCAATAGCTGGAGGGAAATGGATCATCCTCGGGCTCCTCAAAGCTCCTATCCTCAATAGTTGTCATCGTCTCCTCGATACAACTCGAGATCTCCGGAATCCTCGTAAATATCGACAACGCCTACCTCATCGGACTCATGTGAAGGATGTCGCATCAACTTGTTGATGCTCTCCTTCATCGTGCTATCTCCAACCTGAAATATAACTTCCCCCTTGCCCCAATTGGTGATCGCTTTCGCAGTAGCTAAAAATGGTCTCCCTAATATGATGGGGGAGCCAGTGAAGTCCTTCATGGATTTCATATCAACGATAATAAAGTCTACAGGAAAGTAGCAGTTTTCGTCCTTAACTATCCCATCCTCCACTACGCCGTGAGGTCGTCTCACGGATCCATCCGCTAAGCTCAGCTCGATAAATAATGGCTGCAACTCGCCAAGTGGACAAATGTCATACACTCCCTTCGGGAGAATATTGACACTAGCCCCCGTGTCGAGGAGAGATCGAGTGAAAGTCCTACCCCCTATCTCACAACTAATCATGGGAGCTCCCGGATCACGTCGTTTACGGGGAAGCGTACTCAGCATGATGGAACTAATGGTCTCACTCATATGGATATATTTTGGCTTCCTCGTAAGGGTACAAAGTCTTTTCAAGAACTTCGCATAGGATGGAATATGCTGGATGGCATCTACTAAAGGGATGGTGATAGTTGATAACATGCTATATTTACATCATAAAAAATGATTTTTCATGCATATTAAAGCATAAATGATTTCATTTACATGCATGTTATCATATTTCTATGTATTTTTCTATTATTCTCTTAAAAAGTCATTATAATCTCAAAATACTTTAAATTAGGGTTAATTTTTATAAATTAGAGTTTCATAATTTGATAACCCATATTTTCTTGAGATTATAACTGTTTTTAAAGATAAAATAATGAGAGAAACAACTTTTTATAAACATTCATTTTTATTTTCTAAAGATTAAAATCTTAATAAATGAATGTATTTTTTTGAAAATAATAATTTTAACTCTTGTTATTTAATTAATTTGACCTTTTTAGAATAATAGATAATTAAATTTTTGGATCAAATGAAAGAAATTTGGATTAATTTGGAGTTATATATTAAAAGTTATGAATTTTCTATTTTTAAAGGATTTTTCCGGATTTTTAAAACAGTTTTTCTTATTTTATTTTCGATTTTAAATAGTAAGAATAAATAAATAAATTAAAAAAAGGGGCGCGGGGCCCGCGTGGATGCGACGTGGCACGCAGGGCCACGTGGCAGCGCCACGCAGACCCCGCCCAACGCCTACGTGGCGCTATATATATAATTATATTTATTTACTTAATATATAAAAAATGTTCTTTGTCCTCCCCTATATGGGGAGGGTCATACCCATATAAACGGTCGGGTATTATATACCCGACAGTTTCAATTAATTAAGTCCGTGTGGGACTAAAAATTTGTCTCACTTACCTTGCAGTCGACGTGGCGCGATGACAGCCGTCGGATCTAGCGGATGGGTGATCGACGAGCGTCGATCGGGTGAGCGCGGGATCATTGATCGGGGATCAACGCACGTGTTGACTAACCGTTATTATAACGGTTGGATTAGATGCGACGTGGCCGCATCTGATGGCGCGATCGCGTGGAGCGCGGACCACGGGAGATTGATCAAGACACGTGCGTAAATCAAGGCGTTATAACGGCCCAGATTAAAAGCGAGCGGGAGCATCACGATCGTTAGATCAAGATCCAACGGACGCGATTTTAAGCGTTTTTAAAACGCTTATTTTCGGATTAGATCGTGACCGTCGATCATGATCCGACGGTCACGACTTAATTGAAACGGTCCACGATGGACCGTTTCATCGTAACCGTCGATCGTTTTGATCGGACGGTTACGATCAAAAGCCCTATATATACATGTGTTCTTCGTCGTTCTTATGCATCCAAGCAAGAATCAATCTAATTGACTGTCAAGACACCTTCCTTACTTGTTTCTCTCGAGTTCTTCCTCTTCCTCTTCAATTTCCGCGTCCAAGGAGGGGTAGAAGTCGAGATTTGGTGGAATATCGAAGGAGAAATCGCCACTTGAACGTCACGCTCGCGCTCTTGATATTTTCAGTGATTGAATCGCTTAATCACGATTATTTGATCGCAATCGTGGGTTAGTGGGAGCGGTTTTTGCTTCTTTATCCCCCTATCAGGTTTAATTTGTGTTTAGATTAGGATTTAGATGTTAATTTTAACGAAATTTAGCTAAAATCGCAATTTCTTCGGTCCGAAATTTCTCTCCACTTCAATTCATGATTTCTCCGCGAAATCAAGTCCGATTTTGACGATTTTTGATTCCGTGGAATCGATTTGAAGTCTACTTTCATAAAATACCATTTTCCCCAATTTCTTCCATCAATTTCTTGTCCGATTTGACCAAATTCTAATAGATCTTCTGAAAATTCCTAAATTCCCTGTGGATTCGACCCATATTTACCATTATACCCCTCAATTCGAGTGAATTTCCTAAAATTGGTAAGTTTGGAATAATTTTTGACGCGATACCGCTTGCAATCGACGACCTCGCGGTTTCGTCTCGTCAATAGTAACCTGTCTAAAAGCCTCTAATAATGTATCATCACTATCACTCGTAGAGACTCTAGGCTGGCTCAATAACTAAGGATATGGCACTGGAGGTTTATAAACCTCGGGATTGGGCTCTTGCCTACTCTCCTCATCGGGTGCCTCCTCATCCTCGGAGTCCTCCTCCGGAATAATCGTGGGAGAAGGACGGTCGTCCCTCTCCTCAAGCGGGTCCTTGCAGCGCTTGTGGTCCGTATGAGGATCCACTAAGACCTTGCCGCTACGTAGGCCTGATATGGCATGTGTATCCTCCGATGCACTATCAATGTGAACTTCGTTCACATTGTAGGTACGGCTCGACGATGCTTGACCTACATTCCTCGGATTTGCCAAAGGTTGGAAGGTAATTGACCTATAAATTTAACATGCTTACCCTTCCTTTGCTCGGTAGAAGCATCGGAGCATTGGGCTTTAGCCCCTTCAACTCGGTCGAGTCGGTCGCTAACCTCATTCAGTTTACTCATCATTTGTGCTAATGCACTCATGATGAGATCAATTGAAGGTGTCGGAGGTGGGACAGCCTATGGCGGTATAACCGCTCGAGGAATACCGGGGGCGAAAGATGTCGGCCTCGGGTTCCCCATATGCTGCGGCGCAAATCCGTAGGGCTGATGATATGAAGTGTGCTGCCCGTTCTGCTGCTGCGCATAAGTAGGGTTATGAAAACTAGAATAACCCTGATTCGGGTAGTTTGACCTACCCACCTGGCTCAAACCTGATATGTAGTAGGGTTCGGCCGAAATGGAAATTGACCTTGGATTGCCATCACGGGGCAATCCAGCTCGACGTGCTCAAAACTAGAGCAATGCGAACACGGAGGGACATCGACATGTGAAACTAGCGCGAGGCCATCAGAACCCGGTCGGATCTTAAGCGAATCCATGATCCAGTTCTGTGCCTCGGTCAGTTTCTCAATCTTATCAAAAAGCATACCTGTCTTTGGCGTTATCGCATCTAACATCCCTCCCTTCGCGGGAGCGCTCCATCCTCCAAAGGATTTAGCCGCATGATGATGGCTATTCTCCGCCACCAACTCGATCAACTCGAGGGCTTCATCCTCATATTTGCTCATGAATGTGCCTCCATGACGTGTCATTTTCGTGCGTCGTTAAATCACAAAGACGATGGTCAAAAAAATTTATAAAACCAAACTCACAAAGATAAGATATAAAAATCAAGTATTGTGTAAGTAACGGGTCGATCCACACAGAGCAGGGTTGACTTTAATCGCAGAGTTGACTTCGTCAAACTTAGGTTTAAAAGGGGTTTTAAAGAAATAAAAATAAGATGTAATGAGTGGAAATGATATAAATAGACCTAATAAGAATTTTTAAGAAATGAAATCTCGGATTTGACAGAGAAAAGTCAAAAGTCAAAGTCAAAGCATTGACTTTGACCAACAATAGGTGTACTGTAAAATCAGAGAATCAAACAGAGTCAGAAGATTACGAAAATTATATATTTGGAAACTAGAGAGAAAATGAAATTTATTGGTATATAATTTGTGATTTTTGTATAAGAATTAGATTTACTATGAATTATTAAAAATCAAATATCAGAAAATCCCCGAAATGAATACCTCAGAGGAAATCTTCAAATTGACCAGTCAAATGAAATCCAAATCTTGAAATTTATATGTCAATGGAAAGCTAAGAACCAGAGAAATCTAAAGAGACCAAAATTATCAAATTCTGATTTGTAAATCAAAAGTAATTGACCTCGAAAGTCAATGTTTTTCTGATGAAAGATGAACAATCCTTGGTCAAACGTCAAATTGGAGGGTCAAATGAACTCGGAATTTGATAAATTTTCTATCCACGGAAAGCTGATGAAAATAAGAATCCAAAGAAACCAAAATCAAGTGATTTGGAATTACAATCAGAGAGATATCCTATTTTTAAAATCAGCAATTTTTTGGACTGAAAATTGGAAAAAAAAATGAAGAACACTATGAAACTAATTTGCAAAATTAAAGATGATATTTTTATAGTTGGTTTGATTAATAGATTGATATAAGAGGAAGGAAATGTCCTAAGATTAACCCATAAACCCTAAGTGTCGGTTAATCCGTCTAATCGTGACGCAGTCATCATTATTCTACCGGAGCTTGAATTACCGCCCAAGCTTGGCGTCTATCACGGTAGAATAATGAGCTGAATAAGCAATTAGAACTCGCATAGTATCAACCTTGCCCCCTATCCTCAGTCCTCACGGGGCTAAGACCCTCGCCCTAGCCTTGAGCGGGATCTCATTGACAAGGCACTCTAACTTTCTCGAGATCGATTCAACCGATGGTGATTAATTCTAAACACGATAAGAAGATAAAACCTGATCCACCGGTGCTCCCTTGGCCTTTCGACACGAAACACTCTTGCCATGGAACAAGCGATCACAAAAGAGGATACGAAGAAGCAAGTCGGGTATCTAGATGCACTCGGTTCGTCATGCCGCACAATCCTAGATACCAGGCGAACACACAAGAACATAAGAAGAATAAACAATAACTAAACATACCAAAATAGTTGATCCCTAGCAGCCTTGATCCCAATGGCCAACCTCCAAAAGGAGGCTAACTAGAAGATGAATTTTACATTGGAGATGAGGCCTATTTATAGATAAGTTTGTGCGAAATTGGTGGATCGTGGCCCACGACGCGGATTTCACTCCGTGTGATTTCAGCCGTAGGATCGCGCGAAATTGGTGGCTCGTGACGCGGATTTTACTCCATGTAATTTCAGTCGTCAGATCGCGCGTAATCAGTGGGATCGTGGCCCATGACGCGGATTCCACTCCGTGTGATTTCAGCCGTCCAATTGCGCGATTTAATCCCGACCGTCCGATTGCGCGATTTAATCCCGTCTGTCCAATATCATTGTTCACGCCACGTAGGCACCACGTAGGCATCCATGTGGGCTTGTGTGGCCCCACCATGTGTCTGCATAGCGCCACGTCACCTCCGTGGGTCCCGCACAATTAAATAAATCCTGAAAAATAAAATAAAATCTAGAAAATACTATAAAATTAAGAAATTCATAAATTCATTTATATAACTCATTTTTAACTCAAATTATCTCCATTGGATCACAAATTCCTTCATCTTTAATATCATGCCATCTAAAAATACAAATTAAAAGAATCATATAAGATGAATTTCAAATAAACATAGATAATTTCTTAAGAAGTCTATTTTATATCATCCAACATTCTCTTCTTGAAATTAAATCTTCTAATCATCTACTAAAGTCAAAGTGAATTAAGGAAAATACTTAATTCTTATTAATTTAACCTTGCAAAAAGATTAATCATCAAGAAAGCACATAATTAACCCTAATTTATGCATAAATCTGAACTTTAGTAGAATGGCATACCAATGGAGAAAATTCATAAAATTGAGATAACATGCATCATAATTACATAAAATAAGCATGAATATGAGTGAAAAAAAGATAAGAATTTAAGTTATAAATGCATGTTATCACTTCACTACCGGCATCGAGCAAATATATGTCAGGTGCACCTAAACCATCATAAAAAATCTGAGTAATCTCATGTTTAGGTATACCGTGATGCAGGCACTGTCTCAATAGATCCCTAAGTCTCTCCCATGCCTCATAGAAAACCTCACCCGGCCCTTGTGAGAACTCGCGTATGGCGCGTCTCACAGCACTAGTCTTACCTACCGAGTAGTACTTACGCAAAAATACGTCTTCCATGTCTCTCCATGAATTGAACTCGCGGCCCAAGGTGAAAAACCATTCCTTTGCCCTTTCCTTACGCGTGAAGGGGAAGAAGCGCATATTGGCCGTCTCGGAGGGGACATTGTAGAATTGGTTGAATTCGCACACCTGGCTGAACTCGTCCACATGTCGATATGGGTCCTCCAATGGTAGTCCATGAAAAGTGGGCAAAAGGCCAAGAATATGTGAGTCAATTTTCAAATTCGCACCTCGTTGAAGAGGCGCATTGACTCCCGCAGTCTGCCTTTGGACGACCGGTCTTGCGTAATCGCTAAGATGTCGTCTCACTATCTCGGCAGGAAGAGGGGCCTCTATAGGCTGTCCTCGCCCTGTTGTGGCGATGGCTGGAAGGGAGTCACTAGAGGCCTCTGATGGAGCTCTAGATGTGTCGAATAAGTCGTCATACAAGGGATTATTCCTTGTATGCCTAGTGGGTCGCTGGCCTTGTCGTCCTCCTCGGTTCCTATGATTCCTATTCATATCTAAATCCAAAAAGATCATAGAACAGCAAGTATATATATATATATAAGAAAGTCAGAAAAGGGTTAGACGAAAAGGCTGATGTCCAAATGAAAAATGCTTCACTTACTCCACCAAAAGATAGATCAAGCTACACACTATCAAAAATCATACCAGTAAAGATAATAATACTAATAGGTCACTGATAACAGAGAATAAATCTGAGATGTATCAATATCGATGTCTCAAATAAGAGAAAAACACAAAGTAGACTACCAAGTTTGCACCAAAAATGTCAAAAAATGGGCAAAAATGGGTAATCATACCTCGCGATATCCTTTCCACCACTAAGAAGGGTCTGATGAATTCTCTGCAGGTCAGTAAATAACATAAGACAGAAACCTAAATATAACCACAAAATCAAGCTATAAAATCTATAACGCATGCTCCCAAGCAATGACGCCATTTTGATGAAGCGTTTTAGTGCGGTCGTTAAACACACAAACGTGTGTCAAAAAAACTTTATAAAACCGAAGTCACAGAGATAAAGATATAAAATAAAGTAAAGTGCAAGTATCGGGTCGATCCACAGAGAGCAGGGTTGACTTTAATCGTAGAGTTGACTTGGTCAAACTTTGATTTAAAAGACGTTTTAAAGAAGTAAAAATAAGATATAATGAATAGAAATGATAAAGATATACTAAATAAGAAATTTTAATAATTGAAATCTCGGATTTGACAGAGAAAAGTCAAAAGTCAAAGTCAAAGAGTTGACTTTGACTAATAGTAGGTGCTCTACAAAATCAGAGAACCAAAAGGTGTCATAAGATTATGAAAATTATATATTTGGAAACTAGAGAGAAAATGAAATTTATTGATATAAAATTCATAATTTTTGAATAAGAAATGGATTTACTATGAATTATTGAAAATCAAATATCAGAAAATCTCCGAAATGAACACCTCAGAGGAAACCATCAAACTGACTTGTCAAATGAAATCCAAACCTTGAATTTATATATAAATGGAAAGCTAAGAACTAGAGGAATGTAAAGATATCAAAATGATAGAATTCCCATTGTTATTTTGAAAGTAATTAACCCCTAAAGTCAACATTTAAATTCTGATGAGAAATGAACAGTGCTTGGTCAAACGTTAAATTGAAGGGCCAATGAACTCGGAATTGAACGAATTTTCTATCCACGGAAAGTTGATGAAAAGAGAAATCCAATGAAATCAAAATCAATTGATTTGGAATTCTAATCAACGAGATATCTTACTTTCAAAATCAGCAATTTTTCGGAATAAAATTTGGGGAAAATGAAGAACACTAAGAACTAATTTGCAAAATTAAAGATCTAAACCTAATAAAAACTCAAATTACCTCTTGATAATCGATCGAATCTCATTAATAAACCGATTTGCCACAAGAATGAGGCTTCAATTCACGTGGATTGAAGCGAATTTGCTCGATTTCTTCCTCGTGGACGTTCAGAATTCAAGGGGAAAATTCGATGAAATCAAGGAGGAATTCGCGATCAATCCCTGCTCCAATTGCTTCAGCAATTGAGTCTAAACACAGGGGGGTCACGAAGAACTTAAGATTTTGCTCCAAACTTGCTTAATTGCTTCACGAATCAATCAAAAGTTAAGAAATAAGGAGGGATACATCGTCTATTTTTTTTAAGGGAAATTTCGCCCGATTTTTGCGGGCCGTTTGATCCGCGATTGGCTGCCTATTGGTGGCCACGATCACACGATGATCGGGCCTTGATCGTGGACCTTCCGCTTGATGTTGATTCCACCATCTGATGAAGATCGCACGTCCACTTCACGTTTGCGTTATGATGAAGATCCAGCGCTCCCGAGCTTCCACGAGTCGTCAGGTAAGCCGTCTGATGCCTCCAGATGAAGATCACAATCGCGATCACGATCGAACGCTCCTGGCGCGTCCACGTGTCAGCATATGAATCATCGATCATCATCACTTAACCCGTATTTCATGCACGTGCTCTGATTAATGATCGTGTTGACCTGAGTCCACTCGATCGACGCATTTTAAACGACGCGATTAGAATCCAACGTACGCAGTGCCACCACGTCGCTTGTAGAAGAAAAACATGTGGGAACATAGTCCCACACGGAAGAAAAAATGGGAAAGGGTTAGTTTAAAATGTGGGGCGGTTTAATGCTATTGCGTTACTCGGGCCCACTAACCCATGGGCCCTTCACTTACCGACCCTCCTATCACGTGGCGCCCCTCACGGTGTGTCCGCGTGGACCGTGTGGCCTCCTGCCATGTGCCCGCGCCCTGTGCGCCACGTGCGCCTCACGCGGGCCCGCACGGCCCTGCCACGTGGCCTTGCGTGCCGCGGCGCATCCGCGTGGGTCCCGTGTGCCACGTCAGCTACGCGCCATGTCAGCATCGCAGGGCTGTGGAATAAAAACCCCCTTTTTTGCATTTTAAATTAAGGAATAAATTCAAATAAAATTCCAGAAAAATCTAAAATATTCAGAAATTCATAACTCTAAATATACAACTCCTTTTTAATCCAAATTTGCTCCATTGGATCTCAATTTCTTTTCGTTTTCAATATTATGCCATAAAAAATATAATTAAAAGGAAGAACATTGGATGAATTAAAAATAACCTACAAGCATTTATTAAAATCTCTCTCTTTTAATCATCCAATACATTCCTTCTTAAAATTAACCTTAAAAATCATTTACTAAAGTCAAAACACATCAGGAGAAGAACTTAATTCATATGAATTTAACCTTGCAACAAGATTAATCATCAAGAAAACACATACTTATCCCTAATTTATGCCTAATTATGAACTTTAGTGTAATGGCATACCAATGGAGAAAATTCATGAAACTTTGGATAACATGCATCATATTCACATAAAATAAGCATGAATATAAGTTAATTAGGATAAGAAATTAAGTTATAAATGAATGTTATCACTTATCGACCATAGATCCCAATAATAAGTATTTACCATAGTGAAAAGAAATTTTAGGCGACTGTTGTCCTTTTGGAATAGGAGAGGAAATTCGATCCAAGGACAAGGTTGATAAATTTTTTGGTGAGGATGAAGAGTCTTGATCCAATGTCGTGCAAACTAGAAACACAAGAGAAACAAGTGAGACTAATGTAGTTGAGTTCATTGGTTATGTTGGAATTTCATGTGGAAAAAGCACATCAAGGATAGGTGGTAAGGATTTGGTTAATGATGGCTGACTAATTACACTCCTATCAAATTCTTTTCTTGACATCCCTTTACATTGAGGGCTAAGAACCAAAGTTATTGATTCAAAAGACCATCCCTAATCTCAAGAAATATGCACAAGAGGATGATGTATGAAGGGTATGTCCTTTATGGTTTGTTATTCTTGATCTAAAAGAACTAGATGCAAGCCAAATGATCCAGCAAGTGGTATAAGAGCTAAGATGCATTAAGCTTGACAAGCCCCTTTTCCTTCTAACTTTTTTTTCCCTTGATACATTTAACATAAGTGTTAAAATCCTTATTATCAATGGGATAAAGAATTCCATTAAAAATTATCCTTATAGAGATGCAACGTAATCCTTTGTGCAATAGTAATACAGATTACCATTTTTTATCTTTCTCTTTTTACCTTTTGCATATGAATGCATGATTTGGTTTGAACCGATAATTACATCAAAGATGTACAAGTTGTAATCATATTCTTGAGATCATTTACCAATTAGATTTGATTTATAAGAGAGACTAAATTTACCATTCACAAAGAAAAATTCATGACCAAGCTTGTATAAAATAGAAACATAAATTAAGTTATATCCAAATGATGATAGAACAAATGTCTATTTCAAATCTACAAAAATCCAGAATTTAGCTGCATTCAAAACTTTCCAACTGCCTTCACTCCTACAGATTTTTTTTGTCAGAGACCATTTCTCTTATTTGTCTTTTGAGATTTTGATTAAGTTGGCATGCTCTTTTCTTTTTGTCTTTTGTCGCCTTTCTTGGTTAGTACTCTATCTGATTTCTCCTATTTTGCTAAGATGGTATCATTCTTGTTTGTAGGTTTATCATGAGCCATAGCATAGTCACTTTCAGCATATCCACGAGCAATCATTTTGTCACTTTTCTATGTTTTTTGTGGGCATTCAAGATGGGAACTCTGATCCCTTTAACTATAAAGTAAAGTGTAGGGGCAGAATCAAGGACAAAGAGTAACTTACATGAGAAAACTTGATATGAAAACTTAGTAACTTTCATGAATCTCATCTATATACCACCTTTTCCAGAGCTATATTACCTTTGGGTATGATCTTACACCAACATAGGACTAGTACGTTCATTGTATAGCAATTAAAGCACATTCACATTACAAGTTATCATGTGCAGCATTAACGCTTCATCTTTTGACAATAACATCACATGCAAAATGACACCTCATTATGATAGATAACATTGCCAATATGCTCATGATAGAAGATAAGTTGGTCTTTTGACCTAAACTCGCCAGCCCCGAGAATGTCATAAATAATAGTCACATGTTCATCATCATGCACATGTACGTTCATGTCAAGTAATTGACTTTCCTTTTGGACAATTGTGTCAGCATTAGAAATGTACACACAAAATTCAATATATTAGGTTAGTTGAATTTCATAAGGGAGCCTGCTCTCACAGGACTAAGGTTCTCAACGTATCAGATGTGTGATTTAAAGTTGATAGACTAAATGATGGGTGTAGATATCATCTTATATATCTCTTTCTTTTGGTATGAATCAGTTCCAACACTGGACATATATCTTGCATATCTAGCATGTCTGGGAACTACTCTCCCCTAAGAGTCCACGTTCATGAAGCTCTGTCAAGAGAGTAACCCAGAGTATGCTGATATGTGCTACTTTTGCAAAATTTGATCCAAATAATAAACCAAGATCTGCCCGCAGGCTGAGGTCTTTGCTTAAGGAGGCGGAGGTCTCGGTTTACGACTAACGTGAGCAATGCATTTGTCTACTTGGCGATCCCGTCGACGAGTTTCATTGCTGATGACGAAGTGGGAGGTATTCTCAATGGCCAAGCCAGAACCGCCTAATGAGGCGGTTCTTTCTCTGCTGGTGGCGTAGAAGAATTCCTTTCAGCCGGTGATGATTGTAACGGTTGCAAGCGCTAGGGACGAACCGCCTCTCTGGTAGTAATAGAATCCTATCTGGGAGTAGTGCTGTGAGGTCAACCTCTCAAATCAAAACTTTCTAGATGACCAGGCAAGAAACCACCATTTTAAAGGAAGGTCTTCGCCCTTGTAGAGACGGCTCTACAGCCTCTGTTGGTCCTATCGATGAAGCGTCTTTCTTGGAGACGATGTAATCCTTAATTGAATGTGATGGCAGTGGCGATTTTAGAAAATTGCTAGGCGGCGGGAATTGCTTCTTAAAGCGGTTATTCTGCCTTCTCTTTGGATGGTGGTGGAAAACCACAAACAAGGCCGCCTATTCGGAAATCTCTATTGAATCACTGAGAGCCAAACCTATCAAGGCCTAGTAAGAACCGGCGAATTTTTTTTATTGCCTTTCTCCACCATCTGCACAGCTCGTCGGCCGCAGACTTAGGCTGGAGGCTTTATTTGATTTTAGTCGTTGAATTCCGTGCGGCAGTTGAATCTCGCAGCGAAATTGCCGTGATCGATGCCCAAGATAGAAAGATCTACAAATAGATTCATAGGAAGATTGATCACACGAGTGGTAGACAGAAGATCCCGCCTGGCTATATTTAGCAAAAGATGGATTCCTAGGTCAAACTAGCCATTACGACGCCCACGTAGAATAATCTATCAAACACTGACCTCAACGATCGTCTTCCTCCAATTCTTCGCCATCGCCATGGAGTACCAGATGCCTTCCTATTCCGTGGTCAACATATCGAACAAGAACCGCACCGTCGTTTGCTACTCTCACGTTGAGGCGACTTCTGGAGGAGTATGGCTGGGCGACAAGCCTCTGGCTTTCTCTGCACCACTTTTAATGTGGCAGCTCTCTCTCATCATCATCATCTCATACGTGAGCCATTTCGTTCTCCGCCGTCTTGGGCAGACCACAGCCGTCTCTCATATCTTCGTAAGTCCCTCTGAAGCTCCGAATAACGGGAATTTCAAAGTAATGGTGTTGTGTGTGTATTTTCTCGAAGGATTTTAGTTGGACATATTTCTGATGAGTTCGAACTAAGGGCTACTGAAATTCAATTTTTTTCTTTAAATAAGTGTCTGTTTGAGAACTTTTTCTTTTAAATGATGGGAGTAAACCCCTCTGAAACACAAAATGTGTTATTTCAATGTAATGATGTGTGTAATTTTTATAACTCTAAATGCGCATTTTCCCAAGTGAATTTCCCCATTGAACTCTATAAGAATGCGTTTCAGGTAGTCTGAACCTAAGAACTATTGAATTTGAGTTTATTTTTATAAATGAATACACCTTATTGAGATCTTTTTAAAATTATGGGCGTAAATTCCTCTGAATTTTTGTATGTTGATATCTCAATGATAATATGAAGAAAATTGTGTGACTCCACTTTGTGTAGTCACAAACGACATTTTCTGTCTCGAATTCAGTGCTTAAAGTGATGTACTTTAGAGAGACAACAATTTAAGCTAATTTTTCTATACCTAAATATGTCTTATTCATGACTATTTATATGCATAAAAGTCCTCTAAATTTCTGAATGCTGCTATTTTGATGTAAATATGGTTATAAATTGGGGGCTAAACATCATATGTATTTATAACTGACATTTTCTCAATTGAATTCCGCAATTGACTTTAAAGAATTGACTTTAAAGAATTGACTTTCACTTAAATGTAGAGAAATAAATACATCTTATTGATAAGTATTTTTATAAATATGGGGCAAAACCCTCTCTTGAAACGTCAAATGTTGCTATTTGAATCAAATTTATGGGTACTATTTTGAAAATTCCATATATGTGAATTTGTAAAGAATTAACTTTGACTTGAATTTATTGCTAAAAATAAATGCATCTTATTCATAATTTTTTTTAAAATTCCTCTTGATATGCCACATGTTGCTAATTGAATTTCATTATGGGTACTATATTGATAATTCAATTGTGCATGTATACGAAAGAATTGAATTTGACATGAATTTATTTCTTATTCATAGCTTCTTTGAAACATTATGGGTGAAAGTCTCCCTTGAAACTTGAAATGTTGCCATTTGAATCTAATTTTGGTTATTATTTGGGGAACTCGATTGTGAGAATTTACGAAGAATTGGGTTTGACTTGAATTTTTTCTATAAATAAATGTATCTTATTCAAAAGATTTTAAAAAATTGTGGGTGAAAGTTTGTATTGAAATGCCAAATGTTGCTATTTGAATCCACTTATGGGTTTTATCTTGGGAACCTGATTAGTGCAGATTTTGAGAATAGTTGATTTTGGTTTGAATTTATTTCCATGAATAAATGTATCTTATGAATGATTTTTTAAAAAAAATTGTTGGCGAAAGTCTATCTCGAAATGCCAAACGTTGCTATTTTAATATTTTTATGTGTATTATTTTGGGAATTTGATCTGTGCGAATTTCGAAATAATTGACTTTGACTTGACTTTATTGGTATGAATAACTATATCTTATTCATGATGATTTTAAAAAAATTTATGGGTGAAAGTCTCTATTGAAACGCCAAATGTTTCTATTAGGATCTAATTATGTGTATTATTTGGGGAACTTTCTTGAGTGAATTTACCAATAATTGACCTTAACAGAAATTTATCTCTATAAATTCAAGTATCTTATTCATTAATTTTTTAAAATTATATGGGCAAAAATGCCAAATGTTCCTATTTGAATCTTACTATGGGTATTATTTTGGGAATTCAATTTTTGTGAATTTACAATGAATTGACTTTGACTTGAATTCATTCCTATAAATGAATTCATCCTATTCCTAAATTTTTAAAAATTATGAATCTAGTTTAAAAATATGCATGAAAGTTTGTCTTGATATGCCAAATGTTGCTATTTCAATCTTAATATGGGTATTATTTTGGGAATTCAATTTTTGTGAATTAATTGAATTCAACTTCAATTTATTCCGATAAATAAATGCACCCTATTCATAAATTTTTAGAAATTATGAATATATTTCAAAATTATGGGTGAAAGTCAGTCTTGAAGTGCCAAATGTTGCTATTTCAATCTTCTTATGGATATTATTTTGGGGATTTGATTTTTTTGAATTTTTGAACAATTGAGTTTGACTTGAATTTATTTCTACCAATAAATGTAACTCATTCATAAGTTTTTTTAAGATTAGGGGTGGAGGTCCTCTTAAAATGCCGAAGGTAGCTATTTCAATCAAATTATGGTTGTTATTTTAGGCATTCAATATGTGCAAATTTTCAAAGAGTTGAATTTGACTTGAATTTAGTTCTATTAATAAATGCATCTTATGCATAACCTTTTTTTAAGTATGGGTGGATATCTCTCTTGAAATGCTAAATGTTGCAATGTCAATCAAATTATGGGTATTATTTTGGGAATTCAAGTTATGGGTATTTACGGAGAATTGACCTTGACTTGAACTTATTTCGCTCAATAAATTTATCCTATTCATAAATTTTTTATATTAAAAAAAAAGGGCAGATGTCCCCGTCTAAACCCTGTCATTTGAATCTAATCATGGGAATTATTTTGAGAATTTGAGAAGAATTGACTTGTCTTTTATTTATTTCTGTAAGTAAATATATCTTTATATTGCTTTAAAGTTTCTTAATGAGAATTAGACATTATGTGCAATTATTCAGGGAGGTATTTTGCTCAGCATTACGGGAGCTGGTCGAAACCCTGCCATCAGCCACGTCATTTTCCCGGAGAAAGGCTGGGTTCCACTTGACATCGTGGGCGAATTGGGACTAATGATCGTCATGTTCATGATCGGCGTAAAGACGGACATCAACATGCTGAAGAAAACCGGGAAGAAGGCGGTGGCGATCGGGCTCCTCGGCACTCTCTGCCCTTTCGCGCTCATCATAATCCTTGGCTTCTCCACCAAGCATTCAATACCGAGGAGTGTTCACCTGAACGGCGTTTTCTTCAAGTTAGCCGCCACGTGGGGTAGAACTTCGTACGCCGTTATCTCCATGTTGTTGGACGAGCTCAACCTGTTAAACTCTAAGGTGGGCCGGTTAGCCATGTCAGCGACGTTGGTGGCGGAGTTCGCGAGCACTGTCGCCGAAGCTGGTGCGACGTCGCTCGAACTCTTCGCCGGTGCTTCCAACCACTTCGAGGGTCTTGGATCCTTCTTATCGCTCGTCGGTCTGATGGTCTTCATCGTATACGTTGCTCGACCGTTGACTTTGTGGTTTATAAAGAAGACGCCTCCGGGGGAAGAAATGGGCGATGGACATTTTTTATTGGTGATGACGGTGAGTATGCTTTGTGGGCTCATCAGCGAGGTGATCGGGCATAAGGCCGTGATTGGGTGTTTTGTGTTAGGGTTAGCGTTGCCAAGTGGCCCTCCATTGGGCACCACTTTGCAGGCGAGATTCGGAGCTCTGGTTCACGGGATATTCGTGCCGTTATTTCTCATGGGCACGGGATTTAGGACGGATTTATTTGCAATTCAAGACATGGTATTTGTCCGTTGGCTGATTCTGTTTGTTATCCTGGGAGCTATGGCGAAGATTGCTGGGATTTTGGTTCCCTGCTATTACTGCAAGGTTCCTGGCCGTGACAGTGCTGCTTTGGTGCTGATGATGCTCTCTAAGGGGATTTCCGAGAGTTTCATCCTCAACTGCATGGTGGACACCGGGGTAAGTAATCATTATCTTATTTCTCAAAACCCTAATTCCCTTGTATATTCCTCTGATCTCATTTTCTTCATGAAGAGCGTACATTTGTCTCGTCTGGCAAAACCCTAATCTTTCCGTGCTGTGAAAACACCATCCTTATCTTGTATGCAAACCTAATTTTCCTCTACAAGGCGATAATCATAATTAGTACAACCTGGTACCTAACTGTTACACGACCCTATCCCTCTACCTCGCCCGAATCATCTTCTTCCCAAAAAGCTATTCGTCGTGGAAAAAAAAACCCATCGCCCTTTTCTTGAAGCTATTTCCGGAAACAATCTCCTCTACAAAGACGAAACCATGCTGTTCTCGAGGCCTACTCACCATATTTCTCGAGAGCATCGATCATGTTTCCAACTCATCTTCTATGAAACCCTAATCCTGCTTTCGATGGAGGCCCTCTATACTTTTCTACAAAACGCTAACCTTCCTCATCCTTCACTTGCAGGTAGTTGACATAGAGACGTACACACTCACCGTCCTTTGCATCGTAATCTTCACCGCCTTCACCACGCCAATCTTGCGTACAATCTACCGTCCTTCAAAAAGATACATATCCCACAAGATAAGAACTCTAGAGCACGCCCGAAGAGACAGAGATCTCCGACTCCTCGTCTGCCTCCATAGCCAAGACAACGTCGCCCCTATGGTCGACCTGCTCAACGCCTTCCACGCTACCAGGCAATCCCCACTTTCCATCTTCTCTCTCCACATAACTCAACTCTCCGGCCAAGCAGCCGCCACTCTCGGCCCCTACAGAAAAAACAACTCAACAGAAGCAGACCACATCGTCAAAGCCCTAAGACTCTTTGAACAAGAAAGCAACGGCTCCTTAAAGCTTCAACCCTTCGTCGCAAGCTCCCCTCAGAACACCATGTACCATGATGTATGCACCATGGCGCTGGAGAACAAGGTCACTCTAGTAATTCTCCCTTTTCATAAGTACATGGCCGTCGACGGAACGATGGAGGCGGTCAGCGCGCTGAGGACAATGAATCTTAATGTTTTAAGCTACGTGCCATGCTCTGTGGGAATTTTCGTTAGCCACGGACCTTCGAGTGGGACCCAGTTCGTGGCCACAAAGCATCTGCTTCACCGTATCGGGGTTTACTTTCTCGGAGGAGCGGACGACAGGGAAGCTTTATCCTGCGTGATTCGCATGGAGGAGAACACGGCGATCGGCATCACGGTGGTCCACTTCCGTCAACCGTTGGATCGCTGGAGTCCCGGGCAGGAGGATGCCGTGGACGACGAGATTGTATCCCAGTTTCGCCACCTGGTTTCAGATGATGATAGGCGGCTGGCGTACATTGAGAAGGTTGTTAAAGACGGGGAGGACATGATGGAGGTAATTAAGTCAATGAGCGGGACTTTCAGTTTGCTCGTAGTGGGTAGAAGATATGGGATCGAGTCGCAGTTGACAGAGGGGCTGTCCATGTGGAGCGAGTATCCGGAGCTGGGGGTGCTTGGCGATCTTCTTGCTTCGACTGATTTTGGAGCCAATGTCTCGACTCTGGTGATCCAGCAGCAAGCTAGAGGCAAAGCTGCAGTCGGCGCCCCCAGCGACTCTGACAGTGCACTCTTCGGCGGCTGGTTCAATCGACCCGACCACGTTTCCACAGAAAACGCTGGCTGATTAATCGTGATGACCATCATCGTGAATGTTTTGTATATTTCTTTTTCTCCGTTTTCAAGAGAACTTGTCGTAGGATCGTCTTGTTCTATTCATCGTTACCATTATATATTACTATTCCAGGATTTCTAATTTTTCCCCTTTGTTCTTCTTTTTCTTCTTCGTCATTTCTATCGTCATATTATTCTTCTACTTACTTTTTCTTCTTGTTCTTCTTGTTCTTCATCATTATCGTTATCATAATCATGATCATCATCTTTTATCATTATCATCATCATGATCATCATCGTTTATCATTATCATCATCGTCGTCGTCTTCTTATTTTTTTGCTTCTTTTTCTTTATATTGTTCTTCTTCTCCTCTTCCTTCTCCCTCTTAGTCTCCTTCTTCTTCATTTTCTTCTGTTGATATTTGATGCATACATGCATGACTGCCACACTAGCACTACAAAACAAAACCAAAGAAATTTGTTTACCTCTTCATTGAATTACCTCAACCAAATTTAAAATCGGCTTACCTTTTCCTTGTGGATTAAGTCTCTATTCCTATTGGTTTATTTTCTGAATGTGTGTAGCTTGTAAATATAGGTCTTGTAGTAGGAAAAAAACATGACATAGAGATATAAAAGTGTACTTTCTTTGGTTTTAGTGAGAGTTTTTCTCTTTTCTTCTTCATCTCTCCCATATTTCAGCCTATATGTGTGTGATCTTGAGTTCTTTGTAAGCAATCTTTTGAAGATCTCGTGAGCTTATCATCCTTCAAATCCTAGAAGTGATATCAGAGTAAGGTTCAAGAAGTTTTTTGGGAAGCATGCTATGGGATTTCTCTACTAAAATCAGAGACATAATTTCTTGGAGAACTTGTAAGTCGTTTAAAGTTTATTTATTTTAATGGCAACTAGAGTTAGTACAGAGTTTTCTCAATTACCAGTTACTCCATTTAATGGAGAGAAATGAGTTTTGGAGTAAACGAATTAAGACATATTTAGTTGCTTTAGAATTAAGATATATAAGTAGTGATTATGTTGAAGATGAGACAAGGAGAAATAAGTTAAGAGAATTAAAAAAAGAATGATGCAAAGGTGATATTTGCTTTGAATTAATAAGTTATGGATAAAATATATCCTAGAATTTATAATGCACAAAAAGCTCATGAAGCATGGAATATCTTGAAAAAAGAATTCTATGGAGAAGAGAGTTATAATGGTAAAATTACAAAATTTCAGAAGAGAGTTTGAAACTTTGAATATGGAAAAGTGAAGAAAATATTCAAGATTATTTCTATAGAGTTTATACTCGTGTAAAAGAAAGGAGAATCTGTGGTGAAGATATATCCAAAAGAAAGCTTGTAGAGAAGATATTGAGGAGTCTTCTACTAAAATTTAATTATATTGTTGTTTGCCATTGAGGAGTCCAAAGATCTATAGACATACACACAAAATGCATTGATGGGATCTTTGATTCCTCATGAGGAAAGGAAAAAAAATTTCTTAGAAGATAATTAGATGAAGCATTTCAAATTAAAGCTCAAGTTTTGAAAGATCAATCAAAACAAGAAGGTACAAGTAATTATACTCAACGTAGTAGAGGACGGGAACATAGCTTATTTTTCATGGACGTGGTTATGGAAGATTTTATCAAAGAAGTCGAGGATGTTGAAGTATTCCAATAGATTGAGTTCAATGTGGAAAATGAAGACAACATGGACATGGAAAAATCAACATGGATGAGGAAGAATGCCCAAAATTGACAATCGCGAGGTCAAAAACAATAATTATGAATCATTGGAGTGTCAATATTATCAGAGATTTGGACATATTGTTGGAAAAATTCAAATGAACAAGCAAATATAGCTGATGTTGGCTAAGTCAATCTATTTCTTTCAAGAGAAATTCACTAGCTGATAGTAATAATATTTGGTTTTGTGGATTGTATGTGTAGTAATCACATGGCACGTGGTAGAAAAAAATTGATCTCTAAAGATATCAAATACAAATGAGGTAAGAATGGGTGATGAAAAGACTATGAAATGGGAGGCATTTGAATAATCGAGATTCAGACAAAATCCGGTCACATAAGAAGATACTTGAGGATGTTTATTATGTTCCAAAGTTTACCCGTAATCTCTTGGGTTTAGGACTACTCATGGAATGGAGATATACACAATGTTGATGATAATAAATGTATTAATGGGCACAAGAAGATAATCATGCCTCCAATGTCTATTCGGATGGTTGGTCGAAGGATGTTTCCTATTAATAATCTAGATTTTCTTGAATTTTCTATGATGTCAAATAAGATTGGCGAGTCTATGGTCTGGCACCAAGGGTATGGTCATTTAAATTTTAATGCAATGAAGTTATGTTTCAAGGATTACCATCTTTATAATTTAAAGATCAATTTTAAAGAGGATATATTTTTTGGAAAGAAACCTAGAATTTCCTTTCCACTTGGTTCATCTTGGAGAGCATAAGCACCACTTGAATTGACTCGCGGAGATTTATGTAGACTATTGAAGGCATCATCTTTGACTGGAAGTAGGTATTTCTTTTTATTCTTTATGATTTATAAAAGAATGAGTTGGGTTTAATACTTGAAAGAGAAATCAGAGGCATTTCAAAAAAAATTGAATTTAAGGCATTGGTTGAAAAGATGTGTGGATATTTCATCAAAACTCCTTGTATCAATAGAGGGGGAGAATTTCTATCAAATCAGTTTGATTCATTTTTGCAAAACATCATCAAATTAGAAGAAAATTTACTATAAGAAGAACTCATCAACAAAACGGCTTAGTAGAAAGCAAGAATCAAACTATTATTGAGATGGAAAGAAGTATGTTGAATGATAAGAAGTTATTAAACGATTACTAAGCAGAAGCTGTAGTTGTTACTATTTATATACTAAATATTTCTCCTACAAAGGGTACAAGGAATATTACCCCCCATGAAGCATGGTTTCATTGAAACCTTAATGTTAGTCATTTAAAGGTGTTTGTATTCTAGCATATATATTAATTGATGAAAATGATCGAGGCAAAGTGGATAAGAAGAGTGAGAGGTGTATTTTTGTTGGCTATAGTAATGAAAGCAAGGGATATAAATTGTATAGTCTAGAGACAAAGAAGTTGATAATTAGAAGAAATGTTGTTTTTTATGAGTCAAGTTACTAGAATTGGGACGAGAATTCTACAAACAAGAAAGTTAAAAATAGTTGCCAAGGAGTTAATTTTGATCCATTGTCATCTAGGGAGTCTTCTTCTTAAGAGGATTCCCCACTACCAACAAAGGTACACTCTTTACAAGATATTTATGATTCATGCACATTTCTCATGTTGATCACAAAACTGGTAGATACTATGAGGCCTATAAGCCAATCACATGTCCATGTATCTTGTTTAAGTTCACTGAAATGAAATTTATTCATTGTCATGCGACATGTCATATTTGCAATGAAATCTATGAGCATATGCAACGACTAAGTGAATTATAATGAGATCATAATACAGTGATCAGTAGTCCTTAAACATATGTTCTAAAAATTCCTATTCATGGTATATTCGAGAAGGACATCAAATTATCCAAAAATAATAGTACTATCTAATCCAACTCATATGATGAGTATGGCTGATCTGTTAGCCATCATTGTGGAGACACTAAGGATAGATAGTGGGTACACTTAGGAGAAAGAGTTGACTGAATTGATCCGTATGAATCCTTGAATGGTAATTATACCTAACTGTCAATCAAGTTGATTCATGTCATGATTGTGTATGTGGTTCTTTAACTTGAGATACTAAAGACGTCTTGTGGATGGATGATTGGATTTTTATTATGACTTACAAATCCCTAGCCACATGATATCTAAAACTTAATATATTGGATACGACATGAAGTACATGAAGATGATTGTGTGATCAAGATGGGATCATCCGGCCTTAATATTTGAGGAGATTGATTCAAGAAATGAGATGAGATTAAATCCTTGGCCAAGGTAGTGGAAATATTGAAGGAGTTCCCAATGATTTCCTACACGCATCAGTACAAACTTAAGTGACTGATTAGGGTTTGTCAGTTGACCATACCCTAAGTCATTCATGAGTCTCGTGCAGATGAAGGATTATATATACATGGTAATCGATGACGAAAAGGTTTCATAAGAGAGTTCTTATATACTTCATATCTCCTAGAGCACGTGGTGTAGCTTGGCACCCAATAGGCTCGAAACTTAACTTATCGATTGGGTTAAATCAATCCTTGATTAATCTATTTGTTGACGTGAATAATTAATTAAGATTGACCAATAAAGTGTTATTTGGTCTATAGAAATATTAACTAGGGAGATACATAGACTTAGAGGGATACACACATAAGGCCTATGGATGTTGGTGGATATAGACATAATTATGAGGGTTTTTATGAAAAATCTACATACCAAATGTCTATAAATAGGGGGAGAACGACGACAACTCAAGGTGCTCATGCAAGCCTTGTGAGAACTCTCTCATTTCTTCTCTTCCTCTCTTGGTGAAGAATTTTGAAGAGGAGATCCAAGCATTCGGAGATTGTGTGGATACCACTAGAGGCTAGATACTTGAATAGCTTCAAGAACTCCCTCAAGGAAACCCTACAAGTATGTTTTCTCATACATACTAGATGATAGGATCATCTATTATTGGTGCCTCAATGTTTTGTATATCTGATTCAATGTTTTCCGCTAGATTCGATGTTTTGATCAAAATTTTGGAAAGCTTGTCGAACTCAGAACCCAACACAATCAAAAGGTAAAGAAGAATTGAAAAATGCAATGAAAGAAGAAATTGATGCTATCAAAAGAAATGAGACATAGGAACTAGTTGATTTATCTATATCTTGCGATGCAATTGAAGTTAAGTGGATTTATAGGTTGAAGTATAATCATGATGGGAGTGGAAAAAAAAGCAAGGTCTTTAACAAAAGAATATGCCCAACACTATGGTGTTGATTATTTTGAGATGTTTTCTCTAGTGACACGTTTGAAACTGTACAAATGTTTTTATCTATAGCTACTCAAATGGAGTGAAAGGTATACCAATTTGATGTTAAGTCAGATTTTTAAATGGTTATTTAGATGAAGATGTATATGTTTAGCAACCTGAAGGTTTTATAAATTGAAAAAGGCATTATATGGGTTGAAGCAAGCACTGAGAGCATGGTATGGGAGATTATATTTATATTTTTGTGAAATATGTTTCAAATAAGTGAGAATGAGTCAACTCTTTACACAGAAAACATTGGCTGATTAGTCGTGATGACTCCATCGTCATGAATATTTTACATATTTCTTTTTCTTTGTTTTGAAGAGAACTTTTCATAGGATCATCTTGTTCTATTCCTCATCACCATTAAATATTGTTATTCTAGGATTTCTAATTCTCCTCCTTTGTTCTTCATTTTCTTCTTCATCATTAATACCATCATCTTATTCTTCTCCTTAATTTTTTCTTCTTGTTCTTCTTGTTCTTCATCATTATTGCTATCATCATTGTGATCATCATCTTTTATCATTATCATCATTATCATCCTCATCATCATTATCGTGATCATCGTCATCATCATCATCATCATCATCTTCTTCTCCTCCTCTTCCTTCTCCTTCTCCTTCTCCTTCTTATTTTTCTTCCCCTTCATATTCTTTTCCTGCATATTATTCATTTACCACTTCTCATTTTCCTCTTCGTTCTCCTCATACTTCTTCTTCTTCTTAGTCTTGCTCCTTTTCATCTTCTTCTTCCACTAATTCTTCTACCACTCCTTTTTTCCCTCTTCTTCATCCTTGCTCTTCTTCTTCTTAGTCATCTTCCCTCTAACTCTTCTTCTCCTCATTCTTCTCCTATCACTTATTTTACTTCTACAACTTGTCCACCTAATCCACCTCTTCATTTTCTCTTCTTCTTCTTCACCTGCCACCTCCTTGTGAGTCACTCTAACTCTCTCTCGCTTCTCCCTTCTCTCTTTCTTCTTATGTTCTCTCCCTTCTTGACACGTTCTTCATCTCTCTCTTTCTTTTCAGTCTCATATGCTGTTGTCAAATGAGGAGTGATAAGATAAGAGAGAGAAGAGAAGTGGAACAGAAAAAATTCTTTGTTTAGGTTGACCAGAGCAATTGATGGGCACAAAATTTAAGGTGGTTAACTAGGAGAGAGAGAGAGAGAGAGAGAGAGAGCTAAATCAATGGTCTAGATTCTCTAAATTAAAATTTTGATATCCAACGATCTTGATGAAGTTTGGAGCTGAAATTTCATGGACATGATTGTCATTTCATGCTCCAAGTTCTCATGGCGGTTGATTATAAATCTGAAACAAAAATTTAGTTTTCTTTTAACATTTTGATGAGTCCTTCCAAGATTGGCTAGTCGAAAGAAAGAGGGCATTGATTAATCATTCATCGCATATTAAACATCATTTTTAGTGAGTTTCTTCTCTTCTCTACTCATTCCTCGTCTTAGATGTAAGTTACAAAGTCTAGGCATAATGAATAGGTTCTTTGAAGAGTGTTTGATCAGAATGCACCGCTAAATTGAGTTTCAGTTGCAAAATGTTGGATTAGGATTTATTATTTTCAATCATTCCCATTTTCTCAATCTCTTCCATTATCCAAGTATTCATAGTTTCAAATCATAAATCACATTTCAACCATCTGATCAAGGGTTTTCAATCTTTGAAAAGAGTTCAAAAGCATTTAATTGGTTCAAAACCAATCTGAAGATTTAATCATGAACTAATTAGTATAATGGTGAATAAGGGTTGAATCCATATAGGTATTTTTGAGATGTAATTCAAAATTCAATCAAATAAAATAATGAATTGAGGTGAGAAAATAGAGAAATTATTATCTTTGAAAAGGAAACTACAAGATGAATCCAAGAATCAATAGTCATTTAATTTGGATTAGTATTCGCGGAGAAATCAAGGAGCAAAATCAAGAGATAAAGTTTGATAGTGAAGAGAGAGAAATTGACTAAAATTCATAAATTAAACTAATCTTTGGTTTTCATATTTTCAAACCATAAATCAAATTTCAACCATCCGGTCAAGGGTTTTAAATATTGAAGAGAAATCAAGGAGCGAAATCAAGAGATAAAATTTGATAGTGAAGAGAGAGAAATTGACTAAAATTCATAAATTAAGCCAAACTTCGGTTTTCATATTTTCAAATCATAAATGACATTTCAACTGTCCAATCAAGGGTTTTCAATCTTTTGTAAAGAGTTCAAAATCATTTAATTGGTTCATATAGTTTTTGCGTACATCTCTCTCTCTTCATCGATCATTTCCACTTTCTTAATAAAAAAATACTAAAAATATTCATTGATTTCAATCTTTTAATCATCCTCCTTGTGAATTCTAAAAAAATGAATTTGTGTAGTCATCAAAAACACACGTCTTTGTGTCAAAAATTTCCAACCTCACCAATATGAAGATTTAATCATGAACTAATTAGTATAATGGCGAATAAGGGTCGAATCTATACATGGATTTTTTGAGATATATTCAAAATTCAATCAAATCAAATAATGAATTGAGGTGAGAAAATAGAAAAATTATTATTTTTGAAAAGAAAACTATAAGATGAATCCAAGAATCAAGAATCATTTCATTTGGGCTAATATTCACGGAGAATCAATGAGCAAAATCAAGAGAGAAAATTCGATCGTGAAGAGAGAGAATTTATAAAATTAAGCCAATCTATGTCTCAATTTTAAAATATATAGGACAAATTATTAGGAAGAAAACACATAATCTAACATAAAATCTTGCTCAAAATGATCCAATTAATCATCGGATTATGGCTTTTCATTCTATGTTTAAAAAAATTGGAGTCTAAGTGGTAAATTATTCTTTCTCCCTCAACGAAATTTGAATTTCTAACACACCTCGTACGCAAAAATAAGTCTAGAAGAGAAAGAAAGCAAGAGATATCTAAAAGGTTTAATTGATCGAAACATCAAAGAATGTTTTAAATTGTCGAAGGAAGAGAATTTATAACATTTTGAAATTAGGGGTAACTACCGGATCTTCTCCTTGATGAGATCAATAGTCACAATGGAATCCGAAGAGGCGAATCTTTATAGTTAGGTCGCGACTGTCGAATCTTCATCAGAGCGTCAAGATCATGCCACATGGTCGCCAAATTGCATTTGTCTAATTATGATTCAATGCTTCAAATATCATAATGGCTCTTGACATCTTGGCCGTTATAACTCATTACATGAATTTATAGGATTGATATGTTTTAATAAAATGAATCGGCGCTGAGTGAGATGCTGCCCCATACCCCTTCACTTAAGTGAAAAGTGAAGGGCTAATATTAAATTTCCTTTCTTTGCATCGATCAAATGTTCTCTAGCATGCCTTATCATCGACATATACTTAACAAAAAAGATAGTCCCACATTACAAGGTGAAATGGCGGGTATAAAAGGGGACACTTTCTAAATGGTTAGCTCATGCCCCTAATCGGGGTGCTTAACCACTAATTGTGCATGCTAATGACACCCACATGTGAGTCCATGTAGCACATACACACACGTTGCCACGTGGCGACATGTAAACACGTTTCAAGAAAATCCTTAAAAATTAGAAAATTCATTAATTTCAAAATATAACACATTTTTAATCCAATTTTTGGTTTGATCAGAAATTAAATAATCTATCATTCTAAATATTTAAATTTGATAAATAGTACGAGAATAATTTTTCTCAAAAATCCACTCATGTTCTCTGAAATATAAAACTTAGAAAAATGACTGAGCGCATATGAAATGTTTTCTCTCATTATTTTGCATTTAATACTCAATTCTAATCTCAAAATTATAAATGAGATTAGTCTAATCTAAAATATTACTTTTAACTATGCATGATTATACCTAAAAATAGTACATTTTGATATTATAACTTTAAATTTCTTAGAATGACATATATGCACTCAAAGTATGATAGGATGCATAGGAATGGAATGTTTAAGCCTTAATTTGCATTAATAATCATGTAATTAGACGTATAGGTTGCATGTTATCAAATTCGACCTCAACTAGCCCCTATTCAAATACAAAGAGTTGGGTATAATTTTTTATACGTGAACTCGCACTTTCAATGACCATGATTTTATGTATATCAATAAAGATCAAGTATTTATATCATAAATGACATACAATTTATACTTGAAAATATATGATTATTAGCGTATTTGAAGGCACACTGCACACATCTATCATGCATGTTATCATATTTTGAGTACATTTTCATGAAATTTATATCATTTATCTTAAAATATATTATTTTAAGGCTAATTTAGATAAATCATATGTTGGAATTTTTTAACATTTAAATTCTTTCAATATCAGCCTCATTTTATTTAGAGTTGAATATTGAATATTTTTGTGAAAGTAATTCTGAATAATAAAAATAACTAAATGGAATTATTTATAATGAACTTATTGTATTTTAGAATTGAATGGTTTATGCTCTTTCTATTTCTTAAATAAATGATATGGAATGAAGGTCATTTAATTTTTTCTTTAATAAAGATAATTTTGATTAAAAAGAAGAAGTATTTTGAAAGATATGAACTTTTTAAGTTTTTAGGGATATTTATTGATTTTTCTAGAATTTTTTAAAAGCCTCAAACTTTTTTTAAGGTCAATAAGTGTGGAATAACATAGCTGCAGTACATCATTCCACATAACAACACCATGCAACACACAAGTGGTGCTTGCGTGGCATGTATTATATCTTCATTTTTATGAGTTCAACTTTTATTTTCTAAGTTCAATCATTTTCAGCTAATGCGAATAGTTGTTGGGCATCAGATGGTAAGGAATTTTGTGATTCAATTTGGGCCCTTCATCATCACTTAAAGAGTGGGGTACTAACGAGTCGAGACCGCGAGGTCGTTGAAAACAAGCGGTCAAGAGTCAAAATAATATCTAAACTCACCAATTTTAAGATTAAATCACGAATTGAGGGGTATATTGGTAAATAAGGGTCAAATCCACAGGGAATTAAGATAATTTCTGATGATCTCTTCGAATTTGATCAAATCGGGCAATGAAATGGTGATAGAAATTAGGCAATTTGATATTTCTGGAAAGAGGACTTGAAGACAAATCCACGGAATCAAAAATCAAAGAATTTGAATTTTATTTCGCATAGAAATCATCAAATGAACAGGAGAGAAATTTCCAAAAATTAAAATCACAAAAAACCAAAATTAAGAAAGAAATTGACTCAAATTACGATTCTAAAATGAAATCTAAAGCTATACAAAGACAGATTAGGATAAAACACGATCACTAACCCAAGATTGCGCTCGAATTGATCCAATTACTCACCGGAATCAAGGCTATTCATCAAAATTTGGAAAAACGTGATCGCGGAGTTCAAGCGTCGATTTTTTGTTCGTCGATCGTCGAAATATCACTCTCAAGCACTCCGTAAAAGCGAAAATGAGTCTAGAAAAAATTGGGAGCAAGAGATTTAAGATATTTGGTGTCTAAACAGTTTGATTAAGTTGAATTGCCCTCAAATGCTTTACATCGTCGAAGAACACCTCAATTTATAAGGGAAATTTAGGCGTAATTGTTCGATTGACATTTAATCTGCGATCAATGGCTCTGATGAAACACATCGTATGCAAATCGTTATGATTAAATAGTGGTCGGTGGATCTTCAATCAACTGTTGAGATGATGCCACGATGCGTGCGTTATAAATAACGCATCAAACGCTCCCTGTTAGATCTTGATCGAACGTTTCAAATACGTTTTCATCAATTTTAATCTCAGGCGTTATAACTCCTTTGATCAACGGCTGAGATTAAATTGATTCGCCGACGAATCAGATCACACCACGTACCCTACGCCTTAAGTGAAGATCGACGATCATGATTTAATCGCGCGATCGGACATCCCACGTTGTGCCACATCACATCTAGCCTTTATCATCGGTCGTGATTGATCGAACGCTCCAGATTGCGCCACGTCACCTGCGCGCTTATAATAATCTGAAATTATCAATTTTTAATTAGAAAATTTGATGAAAAATCCTAAAAAATTCATTATAAATTCAGAAAAAATCTAGAAAAATCCCTAAAAATTAGAAAATTCATAACTTTCAAAATATAACTTTGAATTAATTCAAATTTTTTCATTTGATCAGAAATTAAATTATCTATCATTCTAAGAAATAAAATTTAATAAATAACAAGAGATTTAATTTCTATTTCAAAAATACATTCATTTCTTTAAGATTTTAAAACTTAAAAAATTAAATGATTGTATATAAAATGATTTCTCTCATTATTTAACTTTAAAAACTACTTATAATCTCAAGTAAAGATGGGTTATAAAATTATGTATCTTTAATTTATCATAATTAACCTTAAATTAATGTATTTTGAGATTATGATGATTTTTTCATAGAATGATAGATAAACACTTATAAATATGATAACATGCATAGGAATGGAATCTTTTATGTCTTAATATGCATAAATAATCATATATTATCATGTCTAATTAACATGTTATCAGTTACATAGTGCAATCTAGGGCGACGATGATTTAAGAGGCGCACACAAGGTAACATCATTTGAAGCATCTATCTAAAATCCAAATTTTAAGATTAGAAGATGATGCTTTGATGCCAAAGGGACATGTGACACAATCGTAATCGTTGTGATCAAGAGGCATCTTTATTTGATGGTTATGATTGATTATTCTTATTTAAACACTATCTCTTCTCTTGCAAAGGATATTCTTAGACAGTTTTCAATTTTTTGACCCTTTGGGCTGATTTTTCCTTGAATATCTTCATAAAAAATTATTCTAAATTAATTTATGAATCCACTGAATATTTGAAATCAAGATTTTGAAGCAAGAATTGTGAGAATTTGTTGCTTGAACTTTCAATTTTTTATTAGAACACATTGATACAAAAAGCCTTGGGTCATTTTCTTGTGATTTTGGGTTAGTGAGCCTTATGTTCATTAATCTTTAGCCATATAGTAATAGATTTCCATTTAGAATGGTAGATTAAGATAATTTTATGTTTTTAGTCACTTTCTCTCTCTTCATGAATTATTTTCTCTATCTAAATTTTCTCTTTGATTTCTCATTCCGTTCAACTCTAATTTGTGTTGTTTTGGATTCATTGTCAAGATTTTTGAGTTATCTATTTAATATCTAATTTTCCCTTATTTCTCACATCTTGTGTTTGTTCACTTTGATCAAAATCTAATAAATTTCAAAAGTCAAATACAACTTTTCATGGATCTAAATAATTCTCATTAGTCATACTTAATTAATCTTTATTTAAAGCGAGCTTAAAAATTTTTGTGACGTGTTATCACGTGTTTTAAATGATTGCATGAATTTGGCTCATCAATAATAAATAAAAGGCTTACAATAAGATGATCTAGATGTCATAGCATTATTGACTTGTAGGGCACTCATTACCAATACTAACATGCCCCTTTTGTGAGTCATTATCATTTGCTTTTAGTGGTTTTAGAGGAGAAGATAAAAGGAATAGTGGTTATGGTTTGGAAAGCATCCATTTAAGGCTCCCATTCTTCCCTTTCTTTGAGGAGAAGATGAAATTACCATTGGATTTTTCTTCCATCCTTTTTTGGCATCTTTTAGAATGATATTATATATTAAATTTTCTCTAGTTTTATCGATACTCTCAATCTCTCCTTTTTTTTTACAAAACTTTATCACATCTAACTAGAAAAACTTAGTTTCAAAGTTTACTTTACATTGCATTACGTTTGAAACCACTTGTTTATGACAATCTAAAGTGAAGGTTCAATTGGTAAGATTACATGCGATGGACAAAAATCATACCCTTCTTGTCAATCCTTTTCGGAAAATTTTATGAATATATCTATGGTTAATTATCCAAACCTAAGTTTATTTAAGAACCCACCATTGATAATAGACATTACATGATTTGGTTTCATCATTTTTTGATCAATTGTTCCGTAACATGATTGTAACCTTATGAAGGAAACTAGCAAACTTCCAAGGTTTGGTGTTTGGAGGCACAGCCCAAACAAAAGGGTAGTGCTGTCATTTACTACTGTACCTCTCTTCTCCCATAAAGCGGGCACTGCTCGACCTTCTAACTCTCGCGATCTCTTCACATGGCAACGCCGTCTGAAGCAGAGCCGGCGGCATTGCCCCAGGAAGAACAGAAGCCAGAGATAGAACCTCTAAGACTACCCACGGTAGAAGAAATCCGGGGACAAGAGATTTGGAACAACTGCGCCATCCGAAGTGCCTTCAGCGGAATCATGGGTGACGTTTCATTTTTCAGAATTCATTTATTTGATGTTTGATTTTTTTTCGAAGGATTTTCAAGATTTGATTGTCGTGATGATTTTGGCAGGTGGGGGGTTTGGTCTGTTCATGGGCATGCTTTTGGGGGCTCTGGATAATCCTCTTCAACAAGAGGAGATGACGGCGAGGCAACAGTTTGTTCACACAGCCAAGCAGATGGGGAGAAGAAGTTGGACCTCTGCGAAGACGTTTGCCGTAATGGGTCTTCTTTTCTCTGCCGCTGAATGTGTTGTGGAGAAGGTAAATGTAGAGGATAGAAACTTAATATAGATGATCTCATTCCGCATTGTTGCTCTTTCGCTGCCTTTTTTGTTCTTTGTCTGCCTCACTCACTCTTTTCTCTCTGCATTTCTCATTCTTTCTCTCTTTGCCTCTCCCTCTCTCTCATATCTGTATATATAGATATGTATAAATATGTCTGTGTGTCTTTCTCATTTGCTCTTTATCTCACAGTCTCTTCTCTCCTTCTGCCTTTCTCAAATTTCTGTCTCTCTCCCCTCTCTGCCTTTCTCAAAACTCTTTGTCATACACATACACTCTCTCAATCTCATTCTCTCTCTGGATTTCTCATTCTTTCTCTCTTTTTATCTCAGTCTGCCTTTCTGATTAACTCTTTGTCACACACACACACACACACACTCAATCTCTTTCTCCCTCTGACTGTCTGATTTTCTCTTTTTTCTCTGTCTTACTCTCTTTTTCTCTCAATTTCACTTTTTCTCTACGTGTATCTGTCTATCTTTGTCTATTTATTGAACTCCATCAATTAATATATCCCTATATCTCACTATTATTTTTCTCTTCATCTCCTTTTCTCTCTCTATCCCTCTCTCTCTTTCTATTTCTCTCTGACTCACTCTAATGATGGCTACCATTCATCTCTATCTCAGTCAGAGTAGTAATTGTGTCATATAATTCATCATTATATGACATTGTACATCTCTCTTTCATAAATTGTCAATTCTCCAGGCACGAGCAAAGCACGACATCACGAATACAGCTGTTGCCGGTTGCTTTACTGGGGGAGCCATATCAGCAAAAGGTGACCTATCCTTCTCTTCCCTCACTGAAAGCAAACTGTCAATTTTTTATGCAATTGAGATTCCATGGTGCCACTTTGAAGCATATTGGAGTTAATTACTCACAAATAATGTCGCCTGTTTATTCCCAGGTGAGTACTTATTTGTGGGAGAAAGGGTTGTTTTGTGAGAGAAACAAAGTTAGAAAGAATGATTTTGTGTGTGTGAGAGGAGGGAAGGAATATTGGTAGATGAATAGATAGACAGAGAGAATGAGAAAATTAAATTCATGGATGTGGGGAGAGGACGTAGAGGGTTTGGACATCCGAGTGTTAGGGTTTATCTTTACTACTATGTTCTGGGGATTCCTTGAAATAACTCCTGTTTTTCTTGATTTCTTACTTTAATCCCAAACTCCTGGCATTCTCTCTCTAATTTTGTTTGCAAATGCCCCGTTAATCCTGCCATCTTCTTTTTAAAGCTATCTGTTTATGGTGCCAATTGAATTCGAGGCCTTTGAAATTTTAATTCACATGACACGGATCCAAAATATTTTTTTCTGATTGCTCGTGTAATTACCCATGCTAAAGCATTTTTTTATGTTACACCAGGCATTTATTTGCCGGTTAAATCTGCCCGTGATATGCGTGTTGACTTTTTCTTTTTTTCCAGGGTCAAGAACTTGCTTTGGGCTTTAATCAGATAATTTCTGTTCATCAATTTTGTATTCGTCATGAAGCTTTTACTATTTACCAATCAATCATTTCCAGGATAACTCATTTTTACAAAATGGATTTAGACGTTGGGAATTGTTTTTTTCTTAGGAGTTTTTGAAATTTTAATATTGTCTTTACTTTCTATGGTCAGGGGGTCCCAAGGCTGCCTGTGCCGGATGTGCTGGGTTTGCTGCATTTTCAGTTCTTATTGAGAAGTTCTTGGACCGGCAACATTGAGAGAGAAAGAGGGAGAGCCAGAGAGAGAGTGAGGGATAAAAGCATTATTGCTTCATGTTGTAATCATGAAACTATTTTGTGAAGCTGCCGATATAGGAATTCAGTTCCCATTGTGCTGGGACTTTTCATTCTCCCTCTTCTCTCTGTCTCAGTTCATCGGTTTCACAGGATCACACGGTTACTAGGGCAGAATGCAGCCCAAAAATTTCCTATTAAAAGAATATCATATGATAGTATCCCAGAGACAGAGAAAGAGAGACAGAGAGATGGTAGTCTCGACCCATTTAATCAAAACTGGGAACACTACCGATGGAGGCAGCAGAAGACCTGTTCCTTCCCTCTCATGGGTTACCTGCTTCACAGAAGTCAAACCTTAGAAGAATACTAGGCAAGTCAATGATAAATACTCAAAGAGAAAATGGCAGGTCAACAAAAGCAATTCAAAGTATATACCTTTGGTACACCCAAAAAACTCAAAAATGGCGGAATTAGAGGTCAAAAAAGTGACATGGGATCAAAACCCATGTCTAAGGAAAATATGCGAATTGGTTACTTCTAAAATTTTAATCAAAGGACAAATTAAGAAAAACTAGAGTATATACCAAGATCAACCCTTCAGGTGGATCTCTGCCAGCGAGGCTGAGAGATCTTCTCTTGACTGCGATCTACGACTTTGTAACTGGGTTGGGCCACGTACTGAGGTCCAAAATGGGCCGACAGGCCCATCAGCCTGACCCAAAGCGCCCAATGAATAACTATGAGCCACACCACTGGATGGGTGAAGCGAAGATTCTGCCAGCTGGCTGCTGCTGCCTCCGAGACCATGTCCTGTGCCAAATGGGCGTGGCTGATCTGCGGCCGTTGTAGGACTTAGCGGCATCTTGATCCTCATATCACCTGGAAAATTATGTATAAGCCCTCATTCTCAAATCAGAAAACAGCAAAAAGTAGATTTTTAAATCGAAACATACCATAAATAAGGGGATTCCACCTCGGTAGGGCAAAATGATTAGAAAGATTAAGAATTGAACTTGAACTTCCACTTCTCATTCTAAACACTGGAAGATATGATCTCTGAAATACTCTGGGTATGCACTTTCCGGCATATGAGATAGCAAAGAATAACAGTAACAATGAAAACAATATGAAAATACTGAGAACTGGTCCTCTCATCCATGGATAACCCAGTCCATAATCATAAAGATGCACCTTGCTGGTTGGCGTTTCAGTAGCCCCCAAGAGGGCCACTCCAAGGGTCCATGTTATGCTTCCGGATCCAATTGACACTTGATTATCATCAATATGCAGTCCATCTCTTAGAAGGGAGACAATATATGGTGCCCTAAAACAGTACTGGTCAATGAATGGTTGAGCAGGAACACTGCTCTTTGCAACTTCCCAGGTTGTTTCGCAAAATTTTTTACCCTTTGCTAGCAGATTTTTCAAACTGGAATCGGGGGTTAAACTGAAAAATTTATAAACAACGAAAAACCCTGACATTGCATAAAATTTCCCATGTGGCCGTGGAAAGCCATTGGGAAGAGCACATGGTTGGGTCCCACAGTCCATCACAGGAGTTAAACTTGACCCCTCGGATAAGTTAACCGTTTTCTTGGCAAGTGCACGACACTCTTCCCACTTGGGTTGACCAACCAGTGTAACTGGTATTCCACTTTGACTTTTGCCAGTACTTCTCTCTCTAGAATGAGGGCTTCTTGGTCTGCCCACCACTGCACATTGGCCGCATACATATCTCTCTTTGTAACCAGCATGCAAGCAAGGATGCTTAATCTCTACCATCCCATCATTCACTGATGATTGCTCTCTAAGGAGGTGAGCCACAGATTTGTCAAAGGCATCGTTTAGCCCATATCCAGGGAGAGAATAGGCACTTAAATGATGGTTAATGGCACCAATAGTTGCATTCAAACTGTTCTTCCCAGGTATCAAGTCTTTAGTCTCAAAAGTAACTTGAAGAGATGAGCCGCCAAGATCAAGAGAACCAAAAGTAAGGCTCGGCGGTAGCGAATCAAGGGTTCCCATTTGATAGTTGAGAGCAACCCATCCATAGAAAGCTTCTTCCAAACCACTTATTGTCCGGATCCACCCCCTCTGACACGAGAAAGAGTATCCCTTGAGAATCGACCACACATTATCTAATAACCACTCTGATTCAGAACTCGGCAATCTACGGACCCCAGCAGTAGCATAGACAAAGACAGATGTTCTCTTATGAGCATTCTTAGGGATCTGCTTTACAGCATAACGAAGAAGCGGATTAAGAGCAGATCCCAAGCCAGACTCATTCCTCACAAGTTTATCAAATCCAGGCACAGTTTCCATTCTCTGGTAAGCTCTTCCACTCTGAGACCCAGAAATCTGGCCAACGCTCTCCGGAAGCGATTTCAAAAGTATGGAAAGATGACCACTGCCCTTACTGTAATCAACTGAGGACTCATAGACATAAGCTCTAGTTCCAGTGCTCCCACAATCTAGCACCACAATGTACTTACTCGAACTCTCAGACCAATATCTCCTTAATCGAAGAGCAGCAACGCATAACAGAAACATTAAAAAAATGACTCCAAGAGAATACCAAAGAAGCCGACATTTTCTCCGTTTAAAAGGCGATTCAACCAAGGGCTTCTCCTTCGAGAAACTAGATCCGCCGCTCTCAGTCAAAACACGAGAAAACTGTTGACGGGAATACATTTCTTCAATCTCGAATTTAACGTCCCCTTTCTCAGGATCCATCCTGGAAAAAGACGGTAGATCTTGCAATGAAGAGGAAAGGCGCATGGCACCATTCTGACCGAATTTCCCCTTCTTCAGGCCGCTATTTGGAACCGAATCTGCCAACCTCGAAGTCGAACTCGGCGACATGATCTGGATCCTCGCAGCAGAAATAACCGCTATAATGCTACTCAAATTCATCAGCTAATGGACTTTCGCCCATTTACTTCCTAAGACAATCAAATTCAACAGAAAGCACAAAATTCAGGAACAAATACCATAAAACGCTAAATTAGGTAAACAATCAAAGGGATAGTTCATATTAAAAGTGAATTGAACGGATTTTCGCGGAACAACAACAGAATAAGAGACAAAGTTACCATTGCAATATTTTCGAGAGAGGATTTCGTATTTCCATCGAAAGAGAGAAGTAGGACGAAGGTAAAATAGGGACTAATTTCCGTTGGTTCGGTCGTGGGTCATCTTTCAGTGTTATATTTCATACGTATCCCGTTTCGTCTAACAATTTTAAAAACGCCCCCCGAAGAATGCTATTTCACACCCATTGTATTGTTTACACTCGTCGGTTGACCTTACTCTCTGAATCTCGCTTTCGCCGGCCGCCTCAGAGTCAACGGTGGCTTATTCTTTTGCAGTTAAACCCTGGTTCCCGAATTCCCTTGTATATTGGACTGGTCGCCAGTAGGGCAAGGGATCAACAGCAAAACGTCATATTTTGCCAGCTGGAAGTTGCCAGCCAATCAGAGTTCTTGGTTCAAACGAACGTGTGGGCTGGGTCCTGTGGACCATTGGAGGACCGGGTTAGTATACCGGCCAAGGGGTGAAGAAATGCATTCGGGCCGCTTCACGTAGACAATGACGCGAGTGAATTCCATAGACGTTTTGACTCTCTCCCCCCCTTCTTTCTTTCCCTCCCTCCCTCCCTCTCTCTCTAAAATATTCTCTCACACATACTCCATTATTTATCTCTCAAAATTTGTCTCTGTACTAACCTTCTCAAAATTTTCTTATCCTTACTTTCTAAAATTTTCTGAATTATGTATTTCTCTCTCGCTCTCGATCTTCTCTAAATTCTTATATTCTTCTCATTTTCTATAATTTCTACATCTTCTCTCTCTCTCTCTCTCTCTCTCTCTCTCTCTCTCTCTCTCTCTCTCTCTCTCTCTCTCTCTCTCTCTCTCTCTCTCTAGCCCTCCATTCACGATGATGGCGATGTTTGGGTAACTTAAGTCACTGTCATGAATTGATTTCATGCAATAGTATTTATGTTTCTCACTTAGGATAGCATTTAAGAGTCGAATCCTCGAGGAGCTTAGGGCAATGAGATAAGATGCCTCTAGTGGAAGATGATCTAGAGAGGTCATGGAGACACATGGAAGATGAAAAGATGGAATATGATATGAGCATGGTTTTTAATATATATATTGGCTATCTTGTAGGAGTCTTGGCTGTTGTACGCCATTAGGTCCCTATATACAAGGGGGCAAATGAATCATTGCTTTTGGGCAAAAGAAGCCCTCTATCATCCATCCCATTGCATTCCATTGTCTTGTATTACACTGTACCACCGATCTATTTGAGAGAAAGGTTTTGAAAGAATTCAATTTTGGGATCTCAATTCATCCCTTTATTCTCATAACTAGATATTGATTGCCCCTACCTATGGTCTAGTGAGCTCAATTTATAGAGATAAGAGAGTGAAGAGGAATGATTTCATAAAGAGTAGCTGGACAAAGTACTATAGTGAGCCAAGTTACTACAAAAGTGTTTTGTTTCTTAGTAGTGTTGTCAAAATGCATGGTATAAAAGCCTTTCAGAGTGAGCTTCTAGAATCTCCAATGAATTCCTATATGTGGTAAAGGGAGGATATTAGGGGAATTAGTGAGCGTAAATTCCCTTACAGATTCCCTCATGTCTGATTTCAAGGGCAAGAATATATTGACCCTACTATCATTATGCCTTTGAAATGCTACTTGTTTCAACACCATTTGTGACCTTTTTTTGTGTGTGGGCCAACCTTTTCTTTTCTTGATGGATATTTATGTCCCTCCCCTCAAGGGGGATTTGGGTTTGGGGGGAGGGGGGAGGGAATCAATTGAATTTGATCAAATTTCGTGATAAAAGAGCTCTATTTCCAAAAGGATTTTTCCATCTATTATGGAGATCACTAATAACATGCATTTATAACTTGAATTCTTATCTTATTTAACTCATATTCATGCTTATTTTATGTAATTATGATGCATGTTATCATAGTTTTATGAATTTTCTCCATTGGTATGTCATTTCACTAAAGTCTATATTTATGTATAATTTAGGGTTAATTATATGTTTTATTGATGATTAATCTTTTGCAAAGTCAAATTAGTAGAATTTTATCACTTTCCTTGAATTACTTTGACTTTAGTGGATGTTTTGAAGGATAAATTTCAAGAAGAAAATGTGAGAATGATATTAAAAGGATTTCTTAAGAGATGATCTAAGTTAATTATAAATTCATCTTACAGTCTTCTTTGAAATTATATTTTACATGGCATGATATTAAAAAGAAAGGAATTTGTGATCCAATGGAGAAAATTTGGATTAAAAAGGAGTTGTATTTCTTAAGTTATGAAGTTTTGAATTTTCTGAATATTTTAGATTTTTCCGGATTTTTTCCAGAATTTATTTTGATGTTTAATCGATTTTTAAATTTTCAAAAAGGGGGTTTATTTCTGCAAGACCGTGGGGCTGATGTGGCAAGTGAGCTGACGTGGCACACGGGACCCGCACGGATGCGACGCGGCACGCAAGGCCACGTGGCAGAGCCGCGCATGGCCCACGCGGGGAGCCTAGGTGGCCCGAGCTGACACGGACGCGTGGCAAGGGCCACGCGAGTCCACGCGGATGCCCGAGGGGGCACCACATGGCGAGTGAAGAGGCTGGCATTTGGAGGACCCACGGGTTAGTGGGCCCTGGTGAGTATATTGGGGCGGTAACACAAGGGCATTATTCCGCCCCACATTATATACTCATCACTTTCCATTTTTTATTCCATGTGGGACTATGTTCCCACGGAATCTCTCCTTTGCAGGTGACGTGGCAGCACGGTGGGTGTCGGATGAGATCACGACACGTCCATCGTGTGGACGTGGAGTCCACCGGATTGTTGATCAAGACACGTGCGCTTAAGATGCATTTAAGTAAAGTGATCGACGGTATCGAAAGCGACACGTGGCTTCATCAACGATCCGGTGCAACGATCAACAACTCACCGTCATCAACGATGCAACGACGCATCAACGATGGCACGTGGCTTCATCAACGATGTAACGATCACGTGATTTACCTCGATGCAACGATGAAGATCGGACGGACCAGATTGATTGCGAAATAGGTGCATCGTGGGGGCGACGTGTGAAGACATCCCAACGGTCCGATTTAAAACGGACGGGAGAGATCCAAGGAGAAAAGGTGGGCGCACGTCATGGGATTGTGGCCTATTGACGAGACGAAACCGCGAGGTCATCAATTTCACACGGTCTCGTGTCAAAAATTAATCCGAACTTACCAATTTGGGGAATTAAGGGAGAATTGAGGGGTATAATGGTAAATAAGGGTCGAATCCACAGGGAATTTAGGTATTTTCAAGATATCTTTTGAAATTTGGTCAAATTGGACAATGAATTGAGGTGAGCAATTAGGAAGATAGTGTTTTTAGAAAGAAGACTTCAAAACGAATCCACGGAATCAAGAATCATCGAATTTGGACTTGATTTCGCGGAGAAATCGAAATTTGAAGTGGAGAGAAATTTTCGGACGTTAAAATCGTGATTTAGAATGAAAATTTACGAAATTGAAATCTAAAACCTAATCTAAAAAAAATTAAAGATAATAGGAAGATAATCTAGGAAAAACCGCTTCCACTAAACCCGTTTAGCGATCGAAACGAGGTGATTAAGCCGATTAATCACCGAAAACGTCAAGAACGTCACGCCAAGCTTCAAGCTGCGATTTCTCTTTCGATTTTCCACCAAATCTTGATTTCAACCCCTCCGTGGATGCGGAATTGAAAGAGGAAGAGGAAGGAATCAAGAGAAACGAGTGGATCGGTGTCTATACAAGTCAATTTGATTGAAATCCAACTCGAATGCATACATCGACGAAGAACTCGTCTATTTATAAGGGCGAAAAAGCGTAACCGTCCAATCGGTGTATTTGAGGCTTCATCAACGGTCGCGATGCGTTCGTAACGGCGAACCGTTACGATTAATCTGAGGTCGTCCGATCTTGAATGGATGCTCCGGATTCGCCGTGTGGATCATCGTTATAAAACGCATGAAATTCCATCCTTTAGATCGCGATCCAACCGTCCAGATGGAGAAACGCATGATTAAATCAGGGCCGTTATAACTCGGCTTTTAAGACACGTGCGTTGATCTGATCGGATGGTCCGCGCGTCCACGTGATCGAGGCTTGTGATGCTGCCACGTCGCTACTGATCCGACCGTTATAATAACGCTTTTAAGACACGTGCTGATTGATGGATCAGTGGTCTGCGTCCACGCGATCGACGCGCGAGATCTCGCGCGCCGCCCTATCCAACGCTCTCTATGCGTCCACGTCACCTGAAAGGTAAGTAAAGTGTGGATTAGTCCCACACTAGAAAAAAAAAAATGAAATCGTCTGGTTTATAAGACCCGACGATCTAAAGGGTTAATAACCCTTCCCATCTAGGGAAGGCTGAAGACCCCTTTTACCTATATATGTAATAAATATATAATATATATAAAACGTGCCACGTAGGCGCGCTGCGCGGGTCCGCGTGGCTCTGTCACGTGGCCTTGCGTGCCACGTCGCACCCACGTGGGACCCGCGCGCTTTTTGCTTTTTTATTTATTTATTTTAAACATTTTTTTAAATAGAAATTAAATCAGAAAAATAAGGAAAAAATCCAGAAAAATCCCTAAAAATTGTAAAAATCATATCTTTTAAAATACAACTCCAAATTAATCCAAATTTCTTTCATTTGATCTGAAATTTAATTATCTATCATTCTAAAAATTCAAAATATTTAAATGACAAGAGATTTAATTTATATTTTAAAAATACACTCATTTCCTTAAGATTTTAAGTTTAGAAATTTAAATGAATGTTTATAAAAATAATTTCTCTTATTTTTTAACTTTAAAAACACTTATAATCTCAAGTAAATATGGGTTATAAAATCTTTAATCTTTAATTCATCATAATTAACCCTAAATTAACACATTTTGAGATTATAACATAAAATTGCATAGAATGATAGAAATGCACTCAGAATATGATAACATGCATATAAATGGAATGTTTTATGCCTTATTTTGCATTAATAATCATGTTTTATCATGTTAAGATTGCATGTTATCACCTATCCTATGCGTGCAATCGAGGCCGTCCAACCCACCTTGATCAGATCGGACGGCTTACGCGTTTCCTGGAGAATTTCCCTTTAAAAACCGATGTTCTTCTCTTCTTGTCTTAACCCTTGATTGAACCGTGAAGGAATTAAGAAATTTTTTAGCAAGATCTTGAGTTCTTTGTGATACCCCCGCGTTAAGACTCGATTGATCCAATTGGAGCGGGATTGATCACGAAATTCAGTCGGATTTGATCGAATTTTCCCCTTGAAAACCGAACGTCCGCCGAGGAAGAATCCGCGCAAATTTACTTCAATCCGCGTGAATTGAAGCCCTATCTTTGTGGAAATTGGGTTAGCAGTGAGGTTTGATCAATCATCTGACGGTAATTTGTATTTAGATTTGATTTATATCGTTAATTTTGTGTTTTAAGTTGTTTGTTCTTCAATTTCACCTAATTTTGACTCAAAATTTTTTCTGATTTTGAAAATAAGATATCTCTTCGATATTAACTCGAAATCACTTGATTCTGGTTTCATAGATTTCTTATTTCATCAGCTTTCCGTGGATATCAAATTCGTACAGTTTCGAGATCATTTGACTCCTCAATTTAATGTTTGACCAACCACTGTTCATTTTCAATCCGAATTTGGGCGTTCACTTGCAGGATCAAGTACTCCTAAAATATAAATTTTAATTTGACGATTTTGGTCTCTTTGGAATCCTCTGGTTGTTAGCTTTCTATTGATATATAAATGTCAAGGTTTGGATATCATTTGATATTTCAATTTGAAGATTTTCTTTGAAGTGTTCATTGCGAGATTTTTCTAATCTTTGATTTTCAATAATTCATAATAAATCATTTCTTATCGAAAAATCACGAATTTTATGTCAATAAATTCCATTTTTTCTATAGATTCTGAATATATAATTTTCATAATCTTCTGACATCTTTTGATTATCTGATTTTACAGAAAGTCAACTATTGGTCAAAGTCAATGCTTTGACCTTGACTTTTGACTTTTCTCTGTCAAATCAGAAGTTTAAATCTTAAAATTCCCTATCTAGTATATTTATAGCATTTCTATTCATAAAATATCATTTTTTACTTCTTTATAACCTTAATTAAACCTAAGTTTGACCAAGTCAACTATGCAATAAAAGTCAACCTTGTTCTCTGTGGATCAACCCGATACTTACACTTTACTTGATTTTATATCTTTGTCATTGTGAGTTCGGTATTATAAATTTTGTTGGACCGACGTTTGTGTGTTTTAACGACCGAATAAAACGCTTCGTCAATCACATTGATGGGAAATGGGTCAATACGTCTCCAGCTTGTGTTTCAATAATGGGCAAAGTGGTCAAGCTACCTTCACTTGTCTGGCCCAATCATTAAGCGGCTCTTTTTAAGAGATGGGAATATAAATAGAAAACATCCTCATTAGGGAGTTGTAGTCTCTTGTCAAACAAAGCTGAGTCAATATGATAGGTGGGCAAAGGGAGCAAGACCAAGCCAAGCTAGATGTGGAGTAGCAAAAGAGGCCTACAATACATATATGTCATTAGTTAGCAGACCAAAAAAGGTCTTCCTATTATACATATAAAGGAATATGACTTTATGTTTTTATACTTTTGTTGATGAAAGATAAGATTGAAATAGAAATGAGATGAGGAAATGAAAGTTAGGAAGATGGAATGAAATGATGAGAAAGAAGGTGATGATAGAGAGAGTTGATGAGTGACTGACAGATGAATGAGATTTTGAGATAAATCATGAAAAATATACAAAAAAGGTAGAACACTATCCATGGGAGGGAATTACAAGGGAGAAACTAATCCAAATCCTTACTCGAAGTCCATTTTTATGCTATTCTCAGGTTGAGCGATATTAGATTTGCGATGCTCAATGGTCCTCTGCTCGAACAAGCTTTAAAATCAAACAATATTTAGTTTGGGCAATGATACTCTCCAATTTCCTTTTGGTAGTGTGATGCTAAGAAAGAGTCAAAAGATATAGATGAGAGGGAAATTTTGGGTTTTATATTGAGGCTCTTATTCTATGAGGGTAAAATCATCGTTCATTGAAAGCACAAACTTTTTGTGCTCAACTTCTTAATTAGAGTTGTACATGTGTAGGGGGAGAAAATAAAAATCTACCATTAAAGTTTCAGCTCAAAACTCTCTCTAAATCATTAGAAATCATGGTTATAAAATAGAGAATTTTTGGTAGTTGGACAGTGGTTGGGTACTTTGAACAGTACCATGTTTCATGCTCTCATCGCCTGTAATAGGCTTTATTTTTACTTTTTGAAAGTGTGGTTGATATGGGTTGTCTAATTGTGGTGATAGTGATTGGAGTTTCTTGAAGATGACATGTGGCTCTAGCATTTTCAAAACAAGAAATTGCTAAGATTTTGACAACTGTTAGATTGCAATCATCCCCTTCGTCGCGAAGAGTAACTAACACCAATTCAGTCACGTTTTCATTTTCCAATTAAACACTTTCCATTTTTTATTATGATCGAAGGAAAAGAGAACTCTCCCCCTTTTTCTGCCCGACTCTTTGGTTTTAAGAATGCTGGTTTTAAGAACGAGTGATTGCCCTTCTCCGACTCTTACTGCCCAACTAGAGAACAGACAACTAATGCGTTCCACTTATTGAACAGGGTCTATGGTCGGTCTGTGACCCCTGGATGCCGAAGGCGTCCTTGGGGTGATCTCGTTGCTCCATAGAGCACCACGTGTTGCAATCTGATTTTCTATGATAAAGGAGGGTGATGGTGGTGCCCTCCTTTGTTGTGATCTGGTGGACTAGGTCCATGGAATCAGATGGCTCTAATTGGTGACGCCAATTGGACTGCTACTATTACGCCCTTGTCATGCACTCTTATAACTAATTAATCCCTCGTTAAAAAAATTAAAAACATCTTATGATGGATGCTTTATGCATTATTTACCACAATAACCTCATCTCTCTCTCCCGCCTATGTGAGTCCAACAAGAACCTATGTGGGAGACCCCACAATGCATTAGCATGCTTCATAGGTCTCATGGAAACAACAAGCATCTTGCATGATAGACCTCGTAGTGTGTTAGCGCAACATGTGGGCGCCACATGTGTAGACATGCACGACCCTATACCTAGGTGGCTTGCCCTTTGGGTGTCAAATCGCTAAGAGATGAGGCTCGACAAGCTCTCTAAATTTTTTATCAAAATATAGATGATAAGATCATCTATTTTTTATCAATTTCTAAAACATAGATTGAACCAAACATTCAACAAAGTTGAAGTACAAAGAATAGATAATTTTATAATCTATTTTAGATGATCATATCATCTAGTATATAATAAAATTCAAACTTACAAGGATCATCTGAAGAAGTCCTTCAAGCCGTTACAACGTCTAGCCTCTAGAAGTATCCACATGGTCACTGGATGATCAAATTAATAGAACTTGAGTACACATCATGATTGATCAGCATAATCACATACATAAAATTGAATTAAACTCGTACTTGGATTCACGGGATAATTCATCATCGTAGTAGATTACCGAAGTGGAGAATAGCCTTCTTGAATATCCCCAATGTAACCTCCTGATCTCTAGAGGAAATGGGATTCTCTCTGGAGGGTTATAAGCATCAGGTTATCCAAGTGAACTGTGGCCTTCTATTAATAGAGAGTAGAGGAAAGCTTAAGCCTCTAATCGGTCATTAGTTAGCCCATTAATGACTGATGACTGATTTATTGCCTCTACACATAAGTAACCTCCACACACATATATGAATGTCATAATCCCCACATAAAACATAATTGAATCAGTTAATGGGATTAAATGATAGGTAATCCACAATAATAAATACCTATATCTACATAATAGAAATTAAATCTAACAATCTCCCACTTGGACAAGGTATGTATTAACTGAATATCATGAACTGTTACTGTATGAGCTCAACTTGATGCTATGATTTGAAGACATTCTCATCAATCTCGTCCATCATCAAATCAAAAATGAACCAAGGGGATTTTTGTCACATTAAGCGTAACTAAACCCAAACAATGATCATGTATACTGATCGAATGAATGACATAGATTGTGTGTGGGTGTATAGCATGAAAATTACATTAAACGTGATTCATACATGTACATTTTCAATTTAGTCCTCTGAAGTCTAAAGAGAGATCAACTGAAATTATGTTCATAATAGTAAACTTAAATAACATGTTTGTTACAAAATAAGCACACATAATACACCAAACTCCCTCTGAAAGTACATATTTTCTTATGATGTGAGACCCATATAAGCAATATATTCAAAGAAGAATGTAGTTGGAACTACTTTAGTAAGTGGATCTGCTACCATAGAGTTTGTATCGATGTGCTCAATAGATAGTTGACCATTCTGAAATCGTTCTTTAACAACCAGATACTTGATATCTGTATGTTTAGATTTTTTTCAAGCTCTGATTGTTATTAACAAACATAACAGTTGATTGATTGTCACAATAAAAGCTTAAGTGGTCTTTCAACTCCTTGAACTTCCTTTAAATTTGTGACAAAAATTTTTCAACCAATTGCCATGATTTGATGCTTCATAGCATGCTATATATTCTGCTGCCATATTAAAAGATGCTATAAGTGCTTGTTTAGCACTTTTTCATGAGATAGCTCCTCCAACTAGCAAAAAAATATAGCCTGAAGTTGATTTTCTGCTATCAATTCATCTAGAAAAATTAGAATTTGAATACCTAATGATATCTAGTTCTTCTGATTTTCTGTACGTGAGCAAGTAATTCTTTGTCCTCTGTAAATATCTCAAAACTCGTTTTACTGCCTTCCAATGTGTCATACCCGGATTACACATGTATCGACCCAAAACCCTCATTATATAAGCAATATCTGGTCGTGAACAAACTTGAGCATACATAAGGCTCCCGATCACTTGTGCAAACGAAACTTTTTTCATCTCTTGAATTTCTAATGCATTCTTTGGACATTAATTGAGCCTTAATTTGTCTCCTTTAGCAATTGGGGTATCTAATGGTTTACAATCTTGCATACCATATCTTTGAAGAAGCTTTTCGATATAACCCTTTTGTGACAATCCTAAGATATTTTTAGTACGATCTTGGTAAAGATGAATGGCTAAAACATAAGATTCATCTCAAATTTGCTTGATAGAAACTTCTTGGTATCACGTGATAAGTTTAAATTATTAGTGGCAAGTAAAATATCATCCACACATAATACTAGAAAAATATATTTGCTCTCACTAAACTTATGATATATACATTCATCAGTAGGATTTATCACAAAAACTCGAATGAACTGATGATTTTATGAAAGTTTATGTTACCAAAGACGAGGAGATTGTTTCAATTTACAAAGAGATATCTTTAAATTTTCGAGACCATGGACTTTGAATCTCCAATCATAAAATTTTTAGGTTTTTACATATAGATAGTTTCATCAATTTCTCCATTTAGAAAATGCGGTCTTTACATTCATTTGATGTAACTCAAGATCTAAATGAGCTACAAGTGCCATTATGATTCTGAATGAATCCTTTGATGATACTGGAGAAAAGGTTTCATTATTATCGATGCCTTCACGTTGAGTAAATCTCTTGGCAACAAGACGTGTATTATATCTTTCTGTATTACCTTTTGAGTCCTTCTTGGTTTTAAAAATTCATTTGACAACCAATAGGTTTCAATCCTTCAAGTAACTCAACAAGATCTCAAACGTCATTGTCATGCATGGATTTCATCTCTTCATTCATAGCATCAATCCACTTATGAGCATTAAACTCTGCAAGACTTGACGTAAATTAATAGGATCATTTTCCTTTATCTCCATATCAGCCTCATGTTCTTGAAGATCTATATTCAAATTATTTGATATTTGAGTTCCCCTTAGAACAATGGATTCCTCTTATGGCATTTCTTCTTGAGGATATGAAATTTGGCTATAGGAAGCTGAAGGACATGAAACGTGTGCTTGAACACATGAAAGAATTAAATTACCTTATGCATTAACACTATCATCGTATTATTCCTGAAAGTTAGTGTCTCTAACTTTATTTCCCCCATCAAATTCAATATGCTCAAAGAAATGATGCATTTCCAGTTTCACAAATACCTCTAGTACTAGGATCGTAAAATTTGAAACCCCAAGATTTTTTTCCGAATATCCAACAAAAATAACAACTAATTGTTCTGGAGTCCAGTTTCCTTTCCTTAGGAACATACAGTCGTGCTTGAGCTGGACATCCCCAGTTATGAAGATGCTTCAAACTGGGCTTTCTTCATGTCTATAGTTCATATGGTGTCTTTATAGTTGTTTTGGTTGGAACTCTATTCAATAAGTATATAGCTATTTTTAAGGCCTCACCCCATAAACTTATGTGAAGCAATGATTCAACCATCATACTTCTCACCATATCTTGAAGTGTCTGATTTCTCCGTTCAGTAATGTCATTCATACTAGGAGTGCCTGGTATAGCATATTGAGGGACAATTCTTGATTGCTCAAGATACTGTGCAAAACTTTCAGGACATTGTTCACTAGATCCATCATTCCTCCCATAGAACTCTCCACCACGATCTGATATCACCCTCTTAATCCTCTTGTTGAGTTGATTTTCTACCTCTGCTTTAAATATATTGAAGGGGTCTAAGGACTCTTACTTGTTATGAATGAGATAAATGTAACCATATCTCGAGTAGTCATCAGTAAATGTAATGAAGTATCAATGTCCATTTCGCGTTGCTATAGGAAATGGCTGACATGTATATGTGTGGATCAATTGTAATAATTTTTTCGCTCGTGAAGATCCCTTTCCTGTAGTGTGTGTGTTCTTGCCCTTTATGCAACTAGCACACTTTTCAATATCCTTGATACTAACTTTTCTATTTACAAAAATACAAGTATAACCAAATCTGTCCACAGTAGATACTGACACCATATTGCATCTAAAAGTTGGTAGAACAAAAGTATATATAAGATTGAAAAAATAACCAGTATTTAGAAGCAATCTAAACGTTTTGATCCCTTATACTCTAGCTGAAGTGTCATTGCTAGTGAATACATATTTCTCCTCACTTCTTGGCTTTTGACAATGGAGGCAACCCTTTCTTTTCTCTCCAAGCATGATATTTAGTATAGCCCTTCTTGAAATGACCAGGTTTATGGTAATGGAAACAAGTCAATGCTTTTATGTTGACTTTTGCCTCTTCTAGTCCTTTTTGCCTCTTGATTTTTGCCTCTTCTAGCACCTCCTTGTTTGTGTTTGTCATGCTTCCTTTTCTTCGATTTGGAGGTAGAGGCAAAAATTTGTGCTTTCATAATTAACTTCATTTAATCGGAGTTCTTCTTGAGCGCAAAGGGTTGTGAGATCTTCAAGACTCCATTTATGCTCTTGGATACTATATGTCAACTTGAAATGATCAAACCTAGGTGGAAGTGACTTGAGGAAAAATTTCATTAGCATATTGTCAGTTACTTCCATGCCCAATTGTCCTAGCTTTGCTGCAACTGTATTCATCTGGTAGATGTGTTCTCTTACTTGTTCTCAGCCTTTATATTGCATGGAAGATAACTTCGTAAATAACTCTCTAGTTTCCACGAATTTATTTTTTGGAGAAGTTTTTCTCTATTTTTTCCATAAATTCCTTTGCGGTCAGGTCTTTGTTCTCAAGTTCACCTTGATAAACTTCTAGAATCACTCATTTTAGAGTCATTAAACATAATCTATTTGAATTTTTCCATGCTTGAAATTGTTTGACATCCTCTTCTGGGGGTTTAGGGTTGGTCATGGCAGAATTAACATTGGCATAGGCTAAAGCAATCATGACATCATTCTTCTAGTTCTTGAAATTTGTGGAAGTCAAAATAGGAACCCTATTTCCTTGTATAATGATGTCTTCATCTAAATATGCTGCATAAAGAGGACAAAGAGTGACTCACAACTGAATTTGCAAAATTTAAAATATACATTTTCAAGACATCAATGCACATTAATGAGTCATCTTTTGACAATAACACCAACTTCTATCGACATCTTGATGTGATGAATGTCATTGACAAATAAGTTCCTATCAAAAGGCAAGCTATCTTTGGACTGCTCTACCCTTCACAATGAACAAATTATTGAATAATTTTCACACAACAATTCTCATGAGTACGTATGATCGCGTGAAACCATCGCCTACCTTTTGGCTGGCTAGAGCTAACATAGACATACATACTCCATCTAATATTTGGAATAAAATATCTAAACAAGAGAGCCCACTTTTTGCAGAGATGTTGCTTAAATCTAAAAGTCAAAAATCATAGATATGTATACAATTTGCAAAGTGAGAAATCTCTTTTCTTTCCTTTTTCTTTCTTCTTTTCCTTTCAGCCTAGCCCATTACATTAGGGCCTTTTAGCCCTTTTATAGGCTTTGGAAATTAATTAGGGCCTAAAATAACCCCTTTTAGGTTTTTATAAAACCTTATTGGGCCTAAAATTGGCCCTATTTTCCTTTTAACAAGCTAAAATATACCCTATTTCTCCTTATTGGGCCGATTTTTTAGGTAAAATCGGCCCTATTATAGCTTATTGGGCTAAATTTTTTTATAAAAATAAAATCGACCCTTTTGACATTATTAGGCCTATTTCACCCAAAATTCAGTCCTTTTGACCTTATTGGGCCGATTTTTAGGGTAAAATCGGCCCTATTCTCCTTTATTGGGCCCTAATAAGGACAAAGCCCCCTTTTCATTTTCTTTCTCTCTCCTCGATGCTCTTCTTCTCCTCAATCTACATATACAACTGACATTGAATTGCAATGTTGAGCTTTTATCTAAAGAATCGATAGTGGAAGATGAAGACGATAATCTTCAATTGAGTCAACGAACGAGAAATTTCTTGTTCTTCTTCAACGTCCTCTCAGCTGTTTCTTTGATGATACAAATGATTGTCCCATCCCATCGAGATGTATCGAGAGAAATGAGTTGACCGCGAGAAAATTTGACTGAATTTCCTTGTTCTCTACCCCTCTTTCCACCCTTTCTTCTTTATTTTTAAGAACAATACCAATTCAGTATGATCTAAACTTTATAAAATTTTGATAACAAAGTTTCTTTCCGCTACTTGATTTAAAAAAAAAACTACTCAATGATTGAATTTAAAAACCAAACTTCAAACCGATAGCTTTACACTAAAAAAATTCATGCAATGAACTTCTCGATGAAATTCTAGAAGATCCGATGAAGATTTCTTCTGAATTTCATTGAGATAAGAAACTCTAAATTTCCCAATGAATAGCTAGAAATCATTTGATCATCCCAATCAATAGATGCATATATTGGCTTTGATACCAATTGATGCAAATTGAGTATGCATCATGATTCATCAGTATAATCAGATACATAAAATTGAATTAAACTCATCCCTGGATTCACGAGATAATTCCTCATCATAGTAGATTACCGAAGTGGAGAATAGCCTTCTTGAATATCCCCAAGATTACATCCTGATCTCTAGAAGAAATGAGATTCTATCTAGAGGGTTATAAGCATCGGGTTATCCAACTGGACTAAGGCCTCCTATTTATAGAGAATGATGAGAGCTTAAGCCTCTAATCGGTCATTAGTCAGCCCATTAATGACTGATGACTGATTTATTTCCTCTACACATAATTAACCTCCACACACATAAATGAATGTCATAATCGCTATACTAAACATAATTGAATCACTTAATGAGATTAAATGATAGCTAATCCACAATAATACATAACTATGTCCAGTTAATAGAGATTACACCTAACACAAATTTATCTTGAACACTCGTTACCACGAGAGGAAGAGAAGAGAGGGGAGAGTTTTTCACGGCTCGCATGGGCATTGACGAAACAATTTCGTGCGATCATTAAAACACACTTCCTTGTGTCAAAATAATTTTCAAACTCACCTATTTGAAGATTTAATCATGCAGTCATAAGTATAATGATGAATAAGGGTCATTAGTATAATCAAAATAATTTCCACGGAGAATTACAGAATTTTTTTCGATATATTCAAAATTCAATCAAATTGGATGATGAATTGAGATGAAAAATTAGATAAATTAGTCTTTTCGGAAAATAGAATCAAAGAAAAATCCACGGAATCCAAAATCACTCAATTTTGATTATTATTTGAGAAGAACTCAAATAAAAAAATCAAGAAAGAAAATTTTGTTTCAAAGAGAGAGAAATTGACTAAAATTCATAAAATTAAACGAATCTATGCATCAAAATTAAAATCTAATGTTATAGGATAAAATATTATGAAGAAAACATGTATTCTAACCTAAAATCACACTCAAAATTATCCAATTAATCGCTAGATCAAGGTTATTCATTTTGCATTTTGAAAAACAAAAATTAGAAGTTTAAGCAGCAAATTCATCTTATTCTCTTGATGAAATGTTGATTTCAAACACTCTTCAGACGTGAAAATGAGTTTAGAAGAAATAGAAAGCAAGAGATTCAAGGCTTAAGATATCCACAAGGATTGATTGAGCAAAACATCCAAGAGTGGTTTACATCGTCGAAGAAAAATAGCATAAATAGGCAAAAAAATTGGGTGAGGCCATTCGATTTGTAGATTGATCTTCAATCGACAGCTCAGATGAAATGCTTGGAGTGGAATCATCATCATTAAGTCGTGGACGTTAGATTTTCGTTGGAGCGCCCAGATTTCATCACGTTATTACATGTGGACTAATCATCGTGTAACCGCTAATGTTTTGTGATCTCCATCAAGAGCTCTAGATGTATACATGTGTCCATAGGAGTCCATTGGGCGCGATTTAATCTCAATCATTATTAATCTTTGGATGAATGACTGAGATTGTGTGATTTGGATAAAACGAATCGACATCCAATCGTGATGCGCAATGTACCCCTCTGAATAAGTAAATATCAGTGATCGCAATAAGCATCATGAATCAAATGTCTCACATCATGCCACATCACCTGCAAAGAAATAAAAACAGAAATAGTCCCACATTGTAACTATAAGAGGGATTCAATGGGTATATAAGGGCAAACATCCTTAGCGATCAGCTCATGCCCTAAACAGAGCACTAAACAGTAATTATGCACGCTAATGACAGGCACACACGTTTGTCAAGTGGTGTATGCACACGTCGTCACATCAACTGCCACATCAGTGCGCGTATATATAAATATTTTTAAAATATTTTCAATTAAAATAAAATTAAAAACTTCAGAAAAATTCTAGAAAAATCCCTAAAAATCCCTAAATATTCTAGAAAATGTATATAACTTTTAAAATGCAACTCCTTTTTAATCCATATTTTTATTTTTCTTTGATCAGAAATTAAATAATCTATCAGTCTAAAAATTCAAATTTAGGGAATAATAAGAGAATAAATTTTTAACTAAAAAAATACACTCATTTCCTTTGAAAGATAAACTTAGAAAAATAAATGAATGTGTATAAAAATGTTTTCTGTTAGTATTTCACATTTAAAATTCAATTATAATATCAAATTTTAAAGAAGAATAATGTATTATTAAAATATCAAATTTTAATTATGCATAATTATCCCTTAAAATAATGTATTTTATATATTATAACTTTAAATTGCATAGAATCACAAATATGTACTCAAAAGTATGATTTCATGCATAGGAATGAAATGTTTTATGTCATAATGTGGAAAAATAAACATTTAATTACAAGTATAAGTTGCATGTTAGTAGGCACCCGTTGTTATGGTCATTCTTCCCCTATTTTTATACTTTGGAAATTTGAACTTTTCACAAAACCCCCTATATTTATGTCTATATCCACCAATGCCAGTTGACCCTATGTGAGTAAACATATAGGTCTATATATCTTGCCAGTTATTGACTCCATTGACCCAATAACACTTCTTGGTCTTCCTTATCAATTAACTATATCATATATATAGCTTCATTGACTAAGAATCAATTTCAACACAATCGACAGGTTGAGTTAACTAGCTAATTTAACCCAATTTCAAAGTTCACAAAAAAAAGCTAACTATCTAAATTTCAAAGTCAATTTAAGATAGAATATCTTATTACTCCCTTTCTTATTCATAAATATATTCCTCTAAATTTTAAAAACTCAAAAATCTCAATAAAGTTAAGAAAATAACCAAAGAGTTTTGATCTTTGAAAAGTCAAACTTGTGCATGTCACAAAACTAGCATAGAATTCATGAACATGCACTCAAAACATGATAACATGCATCATAAATGAAACATGAATTCAATTCTAATAATAAAAATCATGTAAGAAAAAGCATGAATGGCATGTTATCAGGTTTTTAACTGTCGAGGCATATTTTAAAGCCTTGAGTTGTTTTCCATTCACTAATTGGAGTTTCTACCAATTTTTCACATGTTTCTCTGTATTTATGAGTATCAATAGCTTCCATCTCTTTTCTTTATCATCCTTTTTCGCCAATTCTGTATTTCATAAATAGAGACCATTTATTGAAGTTTTTTGCAAGTTACAGATTTATTTCAAATATAATTCAACTCTTAAGTATGATAAATTCTATCTTATTATAAATTCTAATTTATCCCCTCTTCCTCTATTCTCTAAATTATTGTCTTAACCAGTAAAAGTATAAGTCCAGTCCTCGTCATTTTACCATCCACAAATATATGAACAATGATATTTCTCTCTCCACAATGTGAAGGCAGGAGGCCGAGTGAGCTCACATGGACTAGAAATGTCGCCCTATCTCATCAATTCTATCAGACCCCACTTGAAGCTGACATCTTATGGAAGATGCTCAGTCGTCACCTTTCTTGAAAGCAGAATCTTCCATAAATCAAGCGTTTAATGCTGCGTCGGTGCCCGCATGTTCCTCCTCTTTTCCCATCTTCTAATGAGAGGAAATATGTCTGTTCCTTCGTATACTTTATTCAACTGCAAGTGTCACCCGAATTCTCATAGGGCAGTCTGAAACGAGGACTCGATCTATCTCCTTTCTGTCTCTCTTTCTCTCTCTCATACACAGATTATCATGTGGAGGGCATTAAGTGGGAGGATGTCAGACTATGGTTAAGGGGGGAAAAGGAGAGGTCGCGCTCGGTCTCAGAGACTGCGGGCGTTTTCTATGATCTCTAGGTTAATAATATCGCGTCGGATCTCATAAATACGGCTTACCCGTAGGCTTATATTTTATCCTCTCGCAGCATCTCCCACGTTATCTCCCTCTTTTTCTTCCTGTGTTTTTTTCTCTCGATAAGTCCGGCGTTGGCGGCGGATAGAATCCGTCGTCTGAAAACAGTAACGTTCTAACTCGAAGAGACAGAGGGGAGAGAGAGATGTCTCGCAGCTCAGAGAGAGAGAGAGATGCGTGGTTCTCACGCATCAGCTCGTTGTCGAGACTGGAACTTATCATTGGAGCTTTAGAAGTCTCAGCAGGGGTTGACGTTAGAGAGAGACTGAGAGATAGACGCAGCTCTGTGGCATCAGCTCGTTAAGACTGGAAGGTATCCTCCGAATTTCAGTGGAGGGGAGAGATGTTAGGTTTTCTTTTTTAATTCTTTTTTTTAGCAGTCAAACTATGTACCGAGTCGTAGGGGATGTTTTCCGGTGTCTTTTTAGCGAAAATGAGAGCGTGTTAGGTTTAGGGCCAGATGTCTGGCTAGTCCGTGCGTTTGGTTTGTAGGCGTTTAACGCTTATAAATCAAGTTGCGTTCTCTGTAAGGATGTATGCTATTTTGCGTGAATTCTCGTTCCCTTGTCTCTTTTCTTGGGGAAGTGGAGAGAGAGAGTCTCTGATTGTTCTTTGTGTGGGAACAAGAGGAAAGAGCTATTTCTACGATACAGAGAGAGAGAGAGAGAGAGAGAGAGATCCCTTGTTTTAGACTGAAACTTTTCTTCGTGACCGGTGATAGCAAGAGGAGGAGATGTGACGACGTAATTGTTTCTCGTTCCAGACTCGTTCCCCGGAGGAAAACCTGGGGACTAGAGTCAAGAGTAAAAACTTGGAGACTAGACTCGTTCACGTGAATGTCTGTCACAAACATTCACATAGAGTCTCTCTCTCTCTCTCTCTCTCTCACACAGTCTCCTCTCTGCCGTTGTTCGTCTAGGGTTAGGGTTTTTGCGTTGCTCCCGATCTTCGACGACAATTAATGGTCGATCTCGTTTTCTGTATCGTATTCTCCTCCCACTTTTCTGTGTCCTCACGCAACAACAACCGAGAGAAGGGTTCCCAGACGACAACTCATGCCCAAAACCCTAATTGCCATCATCCTCCAGTGGGCTTCTTCACGTGGCGATCTCCATTGGAATTCTCAATAGACAACATAATCACTGATGTAATGTCAGAGAACCATTTTGCGTTGACTTTATGATGATGACTATTATGATGATGATAATGATGATGATGATGATGATGACGATGATGAAAGAACCTTCCAAAAGTAATTATTATAAAAAAATAATCTCAAAGTCAGGATTGAGATAGAAAATTTTCTTTCAGAGTATTTTTTTTTTTGCGGTGGAAGATTATTTAATAGGCTACAAAGATATAGGCAGATACTAGCCTCTCTATAGGAAGATGCTCTTGTCATCCATCTTCCAAGGACACTATAAATATGCTCAACTCTCTTCGTCTTACCTCCAGTCGACAGCTTAAACCCTTTCTTTCTCTTTCTTTATCTCTCTCTAACTCCCTTTTCCCTTCTCTCTGTATAGAGGCATGGGTGGAAGCTCCCCCTGTGCCTCCTGCAAGCTCCTCCGGCGGCGGTGCGCCAAGGATTGCATCTTCTCTCCCTTCTTCCCCTCTGACGAGCCCAATAAGTTCGCCATCGTTCACAAGGTCTTTGGCGCCAGCAATATCAGCAAGATGCTCCAGGTCTATCTCTCTCTATCTATTCGTATCTCTCTTTCCCTCCATCCCCCTTCTCACTATTTCTCTCGGTATATCTCTTTCCCCCATCACAGTTTTCACTATTTCTCTCTTTCGTTCCATCCGACTTCTCAGAACTTCTCTCTATAGCTCTCTCTATCCATCCATCCATCCATCTATCTCTCTATTTCCCTCCATCCCACTTCTCTCCCTCTATCCACTTACCCGTCTTTCTCTATCTCTCATTCCCTTCATCCCATTTCTTAATATTTCTCTCTCTTTATGCATCTCTTATTCTCTCTCCCCCTCCATCACATTTCTCTCTCTTTCTCTCTCTCTCCCGTCTTTCTCCTTCATCCGCTTCTCACTCTCTCCCCCCCCCCCCCAAAAAAAAAAAACCATCCCCCTCTCCCTCCCTTCCCCTCCAAATCCCCATTTCTCGCTATTTCTCTCTCTCTCCTTCCTTCCATATTTCTCTAACTCTATCAATTTCTCGATATATCTATCTATCCATCTCTCATCATTCTGCCAGTTCTGTCAGGAGCTTCCTTTTCAGCAGCGCGCAGACGCAGTCAGCAGCCTTGTCTACGAGGCGAACGCGAGGATAAGAGACCCGGTATATGGCTGCGTCGGGGCTATATCTTATCTTCAGAACCAGGTATCCCAGCTCCAAATGCAGCTAGCCATGGCGCAGGCGGAAATCCTCTGCATCCAAATGCAGCAGCAGGAGGCACCCATGAACACCAAGCCTTTCCTCTTCAATAACGCTCAGTTCATGAGCTTCGATTCATCTCCTACTTTGGCACAGGATTCACCGAAAAAGGAATCTATCTGGACGTAATGCCCCTGTCTTTCTTTTCCCAATTCTGGCCAAACAGCGCGTAGAAAGAGAGAGAACTGTTCTCTGGGTCTCTGTTCGGATTGCTTCTCGCTTGCCGTCATGGAATTTTCCTTCTCTCCCTACTCTAATATCTGCAAACAGGGGTGAACTCATGTTCTCTCTCTCCTCCCCTCTTTCTCTCTCCAAGATTCACTTGAGGTGGCCGAGGAAAATCGCCTGATCGTCTCTCTCTCTCAAACTCCCGAGAGGCATTAAGTAAAATCGCCTGATCGTCTCTCTCTGACATTCACATACACTCTCTCTCTAAAATTCACTTGAAATGGTCAAAGAAAATGACCTGACCGTCTCTCTCTCTCTAAAATTCACGTGAGATGGTCAAAGAAAATGGTCTGACAGTCTCTCTCTCTAAAATTCACTTGAGATGGTCAAAGAAAATCGCCTGGTCGTCTCTCTCTCTCTTAAATTCACTGGATATGGTCAAACAAAATCGCCTGATCGTCTCGCTCTCTCTCACATTACTTGAGGGGTTAAGCAAACCGCCTGATCGTCTCTCTTTCTCATTTTTACTTGGGATTTTTAAGTAAGATAGCCTTATCGTCTCTCTCTCTCTCTCGCCCGAAAGTTTTCATGAAGATAGAACTTGATAGACTTTCGCCGCCTCAGACTGTTTAAAAATATCTTACAAGCTGTATTCCACTTGTAGACTTCTTTTCTGTCCTCAGTATTCCCTTGCGTAAGAACAGTGTTTTGACTGAGACAGTCCTCTCGTCATCGCCACCTCCATTCTCTGAAAGAAAACCAATTCCATCCTAAACACGAGGACTCCCTTTGATTGGAGAAATCCGAGAAATTGCTCTTATCAAAAAAATATTAATCAATAATAAACCTTCACAAAATAAAATATTAGTTATCATTTATTCATTAAAATACTCATTTGTGTCTATGGAATCTGGATTGCGTGGGCTGCTCTCTAAAAGATTAGGTATTGGTCAGAGGCAGAGCTCGGCCAAGTCAACGCATAATGTCATGTGGGCTGAGCTGTTCTCGCAGGAGATGGCATTCCCATGCGGGACTTTTACCCCCCATTCAGACCAATCTACCTCCGGAACTTTCTCTCTCCAACGGTCTCAGGCGTGTTTCTGCGTCATTGACCGGCTTCTCCCGAAAGAATATCTTCGATGCAAGAAACTAGTTTGGTCGTGTGAAAAACCGCCCGATTTTTAGAATTTTCTGGTACTCAAAAATAGAAATCTCTTCTTCCCCCTCTTCTTTCCTTTAATACTTGCCCTGTATTCTCACACATCCTACTTGACGTAACGCTTAGCAAACGTTTAGTGGGGACTTGAAAGGGCCCAGAGAGAGAGAGAGGTGGACAAGGCAAGAAGTGACCAGTAGCCGTCATGCCAAGCCCTAGCTGCCATCTTGCCCTTGCAATTTTATATTAACTGACACAATTACATATTTTATTGATGACACACTTCTTATTATCTTAATGCAATTATTTCTTCGTTTGATGCAAATTATTATTTTCATTGCATTTACTATTTGTCATTTTATAAAGATGATGCAGTTCTATTTTTTTTATTCATGATCCAATCCATCTCTTTATGCAATTCTTTCTCTTTTGATTGAAATTCTTATTTTTAATAACATTGGCTTTTTAGCATTTTTCAATAAGTAATGCAATTCTAATAATCAATTGATAATGCAGTTCTTATTTTTAATGCAACTTTCAATCTTATTTTGATGCAATTCTTACGTTTGTGGTATATTTCAATCCAATTTCTTTTACTGATGATGCAGTTCTTCTTTTTTTTGTGCAACTCTTTCTCATTTTGAAGCAATACTTATGCTCATCACATTGGTTGTCTAATCTTTAATAATAACTAATGCTCATCGTTTTTTTAATTGATCATGCAATCATTGATTTATGCAATTGCTGGTCATTTAGTTGCAATTCCAAGTCGCATCATATTTTTTCTAACATTTAAAATAATTGATGCAATTTTATTTTTTATGAATATTGCAACATTTAACAATAACTTTTTCTTCAATACAATTCTTCATAATGTTAGTGCATTCTAAGAACCTTTTTTTCAAAATTTTATCATAACTTATGGAGTTCTATTTTTTTAATGATGCAATTCTTTTTTAATGTAGTGTTTTATTTGATGATGTAATTAATCTGATGATGTAACATAAAAACTAATGCAATTTTAATTTTTTACAAATGATGGAATCTTTTTTTATGAAATTCTTTCTCATTTTTTTGCGATTCCGATTTTCATAACATTTTTAAATGTTATTGGTGCAATTCAGATTTATTGTTTTATTAATTGTGGAATTATTTTTTTAATGCAATTTTCTCCTATATTTATGCAAATATTATTTTCACAAACTTTTCTAATCTAATCACTAACACAAGTGGTGGCGTACGACCCCGGTCGCCACCAAGACACGATACCACGGCGCCGGAGGAGCCCTTTTGCGCACGCGGATCTATCCGCTTATCTTTACTTCTTTATTTCTTTATTATGGATCTTTTGACCCGCACGTGTTTAAGCGGGTCCTCGTTTATTTCTCTCTCTCTTTAGGCCGTTGGGTGGGTTTCCCTTTGTTTCGGGACCCCTAGCCTAAGGCCCTTTTCTCTTTGTGAACCTTTTATTCTATTTCTATGAGTATGGGTGTGGGTTGTGGGCCTCAAGTGGGCCCCTTTCCTCTCTTGGCCCACCAAGGGCTCTATAAGAGGGGAAGGGACCCCCCACAAACCCTAGCCGTCATTTGAAGAAAGAAAGGAGTGCTCTCCTCTCAAGTGGCTGCTCAAGGAAGGCCGGGAAGGAGTCCAACCGCCGCTGCCGCTCGCCGCCGCCGCGGCCGCCGCCGCGACGACCGCCGCCACTCCTTGCCCCTGCCATCTGGGTTCTTCTCCACCATCTTCGCGACGCCGCCGTCCTCAAGCCGCGCGCCGCTGCTGCCGCGCCTCCGGACCGCCGCACCGCCATCATCTCCACCTCCATCCCCATCTCCATCTCCGGCCATCCCCAACCTCTCCTCCGGCGAGACCTCCTCCCTCTCCGGTAAGCTCCTCCACCTTCCCAGCCGCTGTTTCCGATCCGCTTCCGTCCACCCCGATTTCGCCCTCTCCTTTTTTTTCCCCTCCACGGACCACCGATTCTCCCCCAATCTCCTCCTCCACCAACCCCGGCGAACTCCAGATCCTCGATTGCTGCCGCCGCCCTCGTCGCCGTCCCGCGCTTGCACCGCCGCCGCGACCGCCGCCGCCGTCACGATCCTCGCTGCCAGCGACGCCTCAGCTCGACGCGGATTCCGCCCTCGATCCGCTCGAATCCAGCACTCGCTCGGTTTCGCAGCATCAAGCCGCTCACGAGGGACGCCGCCCTTGCTTCTCTCTCCATCCGCCGCCGGCGAGCCTCCTCCGCCCGGAATCAACGCCACGAGCTCCGACCGCCGCGCGCCGCTTCTCGCTGAAACGAAACCCTAAAGGATGAATGAGCGATTCGCCGTAGTCAATCCATCGGGAATCGTTCCTCCCAACCGGACCGGGTCCAGCCTCGAGTCAACCCGACCGGTCCTCGATTCGATCGGACCGCCCCGGGCGCGCGCGCCTAGCTGAGCCAGTGTCGCCTCTGGGTCCGGGATCGCCTTGACCCAACCAGGCACGGCCTGATCACGCCCGCGCCACACTCGGGTCCACGCCAGGCCAGCCCGGCCCTCGGACCAGCTCGACCCCACCGGTCCAGACCCCGCCAGTCCGCCTCGACATGACCGAACCACTCGGCCCAGTCCCGTCGTGGCCGCTCAATGCAGTCCGAACCGGCCTGTAGACGACTCCAGCCGCCTGTAACCATCTGGGGACCGGCCCAGACCGGCTCACTCACGGTCCGGACTGGCCTGAGACAACCTGTGACCGGTCCCGACTGCCCGGGATCGCTCGTGAACCGGCCCCCAGCTGCTCCGAGCCGGCCCCGACCGCCACCTCCCGCCTTCCGTGTTCGCGCGGACCCGTCTTTGCTCGCCACGACGTGTCTCGCCCGCCCCGCGCCGATCGCTACTCCGCGCTCCTCGCCGACTCGCTCGGCGTCCGCCATCGCTGCCGCGCTCAACGACCTCCCTCGCTCGACCGACGGCTCGCGCCCGCAGGTTAGCTTGTCTCTTTCAAGCTAATTACTTTTTCGAATCATTTCCTTTACTCGTCTCCACCGCCGTCGACGACGTAGATAGGATAGAGCTGGATATAGGATCGAGATCTCTACGCGTACGTCGTCCAAGACCGAGCGTGGCTGCAGCCGTCCGGCTACTCCACGACGAGCGATTTCACGCCTCCGGACGTGGATCGAGAGGATCTCACCCTATCCATCATCGCTGAGTTTCGGGTCACTCGGAGTCGACCCTCGCTGATCGGCACGTGCTCTGCTCGTATTTAGGTTTAGGTTAGAAGTCGTATTTAGAGTCTAGGATTCGACTACCCATAGGTTAGGGTTGACCGGCTACCTCCGGTCAACCTCAGTCCCATTGATCAGGCACGAGGGTTTTCACCACCGTGTCCTGCATCAACAAGTTTATTTCATACTGATGATGAAATTTATAAATGGAATTATTTATTATTTTATTCAATCGTTATTTCCATAACATTTATTGTTTAAAGTTTTATAGTAAGTGATGCAATTCATTTTGTATTGATGATGCAATCCTTTTTATCCAATTTTTGGCATTTTATTGAATTCTTAATTTCATTACATTTATTTTTATAAAAAAATTACAATCAATAATGAAATTCTGCTTTTTTTATTGATAATGCAGTTGTTATTTTTTTCCATGCAACTATTTCCTATTTTGATCCAGCGCTTATCTTTCAGCATTTTTTTAATGTTTTAGAATAATTTATTTTGATCCAGCGCTTATTTTTCTTGATGATGCAAATATTTGTTTAATACAATTCTTTACTATTCTGATGCAATCCTTACTTTCATAACATATATTGTTAATTTCTTTACAAGTTCTGATCCAATTATAATGTTTTATTGACAACGCAATCCTTTTTTATGCAATTCTTTCAAATTTTGATTGAATCCTTATTTTATAACATTTTATAATAACTTACGGAATCTGTAATTTCTTTAATGATGCAATTCTATTGTTATGGAATTTTTCTCATTTTCTTGCAGTTCCTAGTTTCATAAAAAAAAAATTATTTTACGGTGATCGATGCAATTCTAGTTTTTATTCATAGCAATATTTTTTTTTATCGTAATTCTTTCTCATTTTGATGAAATCCTTATGATATAAAATTTACTTTATCACATTTTATAAAAACTAATGCAATTATTTTTTATTGATGATGCAATTCTTTCTCACTTTGTTACAATTATTATTTTAATATAATTTATTTTTAAAAAATTCAATAAATAATGCAATTCTGATTTTTTTGGACAACATAGTTTTTAGTTTTTAATGCAACTCTTCCTTATTTTGATGCAATTCTTATTTTCAGAAGAAAAAATTAGTTCAAGTTGTATAATAACTTATGGAAATCTATATTTTTATTGATGATACAAATCATTTTCTAATGCCATTTTTTTCTTATTTTGTTGCCATGCTTATTTTCATAACATTTATTGTTTATTATTTTATATGAACTGATACATTTATAATTTTTTTATTGACAATGCAATTTTTTTATGCAATTCTTTCTTATTTTCATGAAATTCTTATTTTTAGAAAAGGTTTTAAATTTTTCTAATTACTTATGCTATTATCTTTTTTAGTGATGGTAAAAAAATTTATTTTTTTAATTTAATTCACTCTCTTCTTTTCATAGCATTTATTTTTAACATATGAAATTCTAACTGCTTTATTGCTGGTGAAATCCTATTTTGATGCAATTCTCTGTTTCAAAAATTTTATTTTTAAACACTTTAGAATAATTGATGCGATTTGGATTTTTTATCGAGAAAAAATTTTAAATTTCTTAATGCAACTCTATGTTATTGAGATCCAATGCTTAGTTTAAGAATAATTTTTAAATGTTCTATTACTTATGCAATACTATTGTTTTGAAAATAGTATTGCAAAAGTATTTTGTTCATGCGATTTTTTTTTATTTTGATGCAATTCTTACTTTTTGAACATGTTTAGTTAATGATGCTATTCTTAATGGATGATGTGATTCTTATTTTTTTATAATGCAATTCTTTCTTGCTTTGTTGCAGTTTTTTTATGTGTGTAAGATTTATTTTTAACATTTATGATGTAATCAAATCAGATATTAATACTTGAATTCCCTTTTTAATGCAAATTTTTCTCTCATATAGAAGGAATTCTTACTTTCAAAAGCATTATTTTTTATAACTTTATCTCAAACTACACAATTCTTTATTTTCTTGATGTAATCCTTATTTCCATAAAATCTATTGTTTAACATTTTTACAATAACTGATGCAACACAAATTTTTTTCTATTGATGATGCAATTTTTCATGCAATTATGTCTCATTTTGTTGCAATTCTTATTTTTCACTTCATTGAAATTTAAAATTTGTACAATAATTGATGCAATTCTCTTTTTATATGTATAATGAAATTCTTTTTTCTAATTCAATTCTACCTTATTTTTGATGCAATTCTTGTTTTCAATGAATTTTTATGCAATTCTTTTTTATGTAACTCCTCTTTTTAGAAGAAAAAAATAAAAATTTTATTATAAAATTATGAAATTTCTTTTAAATGATGCAGTTTTTTAATGCAAATCTTTCTTATTTGATGCTATTTCTATTTTCAGGAAAAAATATTAAACTTTAAGAATTACTTATGCAATTCTATTTTTATTGATGATGCAATTTTTTTTCAAATGCAAATATTTCTCATTTTAATGCCATCCTTATTTTCAAAACAGTTAATATTTTAAGTTTTATGATGATTGATGATGTTCTGACTTTTTTATTGATGATGCAATTTTTTTATGCAATCCTTACATTCACAACAAGTTCCATGTGTGGCTATCAATGTTGTTGATAGCCCCATTGCCTTATAGGATATGTAGTGTATCTTTGCACCTATCAATGTTGTTGTCATTAACGGGGATAAAGGATTATATGTATAATGTGACTATTGATAGATAGGTTCTATGTGTTGTTAGAAAAACCTCATTACCTTTTGAGATATGTCGAGTAGCTTGGAACCTATCAATATTGCTGTCATTGATGCAAACTTTAGAAAATTTTAACAAACACCAATATCAAAGAAGAAGAACCCAAAAACTTAAGCTCTTTAGTTGATGCTTTAACAGTGTGATTTTCAAGAAAAAATTCATTTTGATGCGCACTTTAGGGGTACAAAAATGATAATATATTACTTTGTCCAGTCATTTATAAACTATTACAAGTCCTTTATTCTAAATAAAATGCTAAAAAATATTTTAAAAAAACTATTATTTCCAAAAAAAATCAATGACATGCCTATGATGGTGGTGTCTTTGAAACCTTTCTATGATCCAAGGCCATATGAGATGGGAGACTAGATAATCTATATCCTCTATGAGAGAGGTATTAGGATTTGAGGTCAATAAGCCTTTCAAAATTTTAATCAAAACATCAAACATAGCGGAATATATTAAATCAAACATTTAATACATCAAGACACCAAAAATTGATGATCATATTGTGTAGTATAGATTAGAAGTAGTTCATGTGATTCACTTGATATAGTTCTCGAAGCTGCTCAAGTATCCAACTTCTACTGATATTCATATGATCGCCAAATAGTTAGATCTCCTTTTCAATGCTCTTCACTAAGAGAGAAAGAGAATAAAGTAGATAATTCTCATAAGGCTTACATAGGCATTTGAGTTATAGTTGTTTTCCCCTTATTTATAGAAATTAGGTATGTGAACTTTTCACAAAAGCCTCATAATGATTTCTATAACCACCAACGTCCGTAGACCTTGTGTATGACCATCTAGGTCCATATATCTTACTAGTTGATAACTCTATAGACCCAATAACATCTTATTGGTCAACCTTATTAATTATCTACATCAACATATAGATTAATTAATTAATTAAGGATTAATTTAACCAAATTAACAAGTCAAGTTGCCAACCCATTAGGTGCCAAGCTACACCATTTGTCCTAAGAGATATGGAGTATAGAAGAACTCCCACAAAGAACCTTTCTCTCATCGATTACCATGTACATATAAGCCTTCATTTTTTTTAGACACATGAATGACTTGGGATATGGTTAAATATCAAACCCTAATCGTTCACTCAAGTTAGTATTGATACATGATAAAATTTATCGAGAACTATTTCTCTGATACTTCCACTATCTTGGCCAAGGATTTTAATGAACTCGATCACGTGTATTTTCTGTCGTTGTTATGCGATAATTTCATATAATAAATTATAATTCCTTACTTAGTATAGTGTCAACACGGGTCGAATCCATAGGAAGCTAGATTAATGAGGTTAGATATTCAAAAGAAAGACAAGGCAGAAGGAATATGCGCGAGTGAAAATGGAGGTGAGTGTGAGTGATAATTTTGAGTTTATCTTAAAGAGATGTGCGAATGAGATTAAAAGATATGGAAATAGAGATGATATGATCGGAAAATGAGAAGGATGGATGGCAGTAATAATAGATCTATGTGGGGTGATGGCGACAATGAGAGATACACGCGTAGATGATGTCAATGCTACTATAATAAAAGAAAAATAAAACACATGTCTATTGTATATAGAGATTTTCAAAAGCCAAAATAAAATCAAAATCTTTGCACAAACCCGTGTTGGTGTGCCCATCCTGGGCTGAGTGATGCTCGATCCACTCCGGTCACGCTCTTTTCTCACTCCCTTCTCCACAACAAAATTGAGCACCAAAGAATGCTCCTCCTTGGGCCTTGACCTCCTCTCCCTTTCCTTCTGGTTGCCTGATGCTTAGAGAGAGCCAAAAAATATAAGGAGAGAGAAAATTAAGGCTTTTATAGGTGGGTTTCTAGGGTTTGTAAAGAGGGGTAAAAGAGTTCAATCATTAAAATCATTTTTTTTTCTAACTTGATTCTTCAATCCAAGGTATAGATGGATAGAGGGTTGAATCTAACCATCAAATGTCAGCTCAAAACTCGATTTAGATCATGAGATATCATGATTTTAATTTAGAGAAATCCAAGCCATTGATTGAGATCGTACAATAAGAGCGTGTCACGCGGCACACTCTTATTGCACCCAAAAAAAGGTGTGTCAACCTTTATAAGTGTACAGAGATTTTCTACAAAATTATACTTCAAAAATCAGAGGGGCTTTTTTGTAAAATATGCTCAATTGGATCTCAAAAAATACAACTCCTTTTTTCATAAAATTTTCTCCATTGGATCAATAATGGAATCCTCTATATTTTCATTCAAAAATTTCTAAAATCATAAGAAAAAATTAAGGGATCATTTAATAAAAATTAAGTTTGGTTCAACCTCCTTAAAAATAAGGAGGTTGACCAAATATTTGCTGGGATCTGAGGCTCGAAAAGCTCTCCAAGTTTTTTACCAAAATAATGATTGCAGCGGAAAATGTTGAATAAAAACATTCAAAAAGAGTTGAAGCACCAAGAATAGATGATCTCCTCATCCATTCTAGGTGATCCTATCATCTAGTATAGAATAAAATTCATACTGACATGGATCATTTGAAAGAGTTCTTCAACCGTTCAAGCATCCGGCCTCTAGCGGTATCCGCACAGTCTCCAGACAATCGGATCTCCTCTTGAACACTCGTCACCACGAGAGGAAGAAAATAGAGAGAGAAGTTCCACTAGGCTTGCATGGGCACCACTATTATGGCCTTTCTCATCCTATTTATAGAATTTAGGAATGTGAAATTTTCATAAAAACCCTTATTATTATGTCTATATCCACCGACGTCCATTGACCTTATGTCTGTGACCCTCTAGGTCCATATATCTCACCAGTTAATGAATATATCAACCCAATAACACTTATTGGTCTTCCTTATCAATTAACTACATCAACATATAGATTAATTGAATAAGGATCGATTTAACCCAATCTACAGGTTGAGTCACCACCTCGGTGGGTGCCAAGCTACACCACATGCTCTAGGAGATATGGAGTATATTAGAACTCTTTCATGGAACCCTGTCGTCATTGGTTACCGTGTACGTATAATGCTTCATCCACACGAGACTCATGAATGACTTTGGGTATGGTTAATTGTCAAACCCTAATCGGTCACTCAATTTAGTACTGATGCGAGTAGAAAATCATTGAGAACAACTTCTCTAATATTTCCACTACCCTAGCCAAGGATTTAACTTCTCTAAAATCATTCCTTGAGTCGATCTCCTTGTATACCGAGGGCGGATGATCCCATCTTAACCACTCAATCACCTTTGATGACTTCATGTCGTATCCAATCTATGACGTTTTGGAGATCCCGTGGCTAGATATTCGTAGGTCATAGTCAAAACATGATCATCCATCCACAAAGATGTCTTTGGTGTCTCAAGTCAAAGGACAACGTACACAACCGTTTTATGAATCAACCTGATTGATAATTTGGCATAATACCATTCAAGGATTCATATGGATCAATTCAATAAACTCTTTCTCCAAAGAGCACCCGCTATCTATCCTTGATGTCTCAACAGTGATGGCCACATGATCAGCCATACTCATCATATGAGTCAGATCAGATAGTGTTATTCTTTCTTGATAATTCGATGTACTTCTCGAATATCATACGAATAGGAATATTTAGAACATATGTTTAAAGATCAGCAATTGATGTATTATGATCTCATCATAATTCACTTGATCATTGCATATGTTCATGGACTTCATTGCAAACATCACACAAGAATGACAATGAATAAAAGTTCATTTCAATGAATATAAACAAAAGATGAAAGTGTGGTTGGCTTGCACGTCACAATATTCATTCTAGATCAGTCTTAGATTATCCTAAAAATCTTAGGATGATCCCTCTACCAGATCCAAACCTCATTTATCACTTATTTCATAAAAATATGATTACCTTGGTATTCAAATTTGGTGGAGAGTTGTTTCATCTTCCCTCTTATTGCATTCATATCCATGCTTTCCTACATGCGAACTTGTATTCTAACATCCATATAACTCATAGAAAATGTGAGAATTCAACCTATTGCCTTTGAAAGAGTCAAATTGGGTCAGTCTCATAGTATAAGTAATTGAAAAGAATGATGAATAATCAGACATATTCATTTTTTTACCTAATTAGCACTAAATAGATGCAAGTTGAGTATATAAGTGGAACGAAATGATGAATGTAAAAATGTCATAAAAACATGATACCGTGCATTATATTAACAAGAATTATATGGTAAACCCATTTATAATGATGAAAATGAATGCATTAGTGACACATTATCAAATTTCATCGCATCTCATTTCTTGAGTCAATCTCCTCAAATAACAAAGGTAGATAACCCCATCTTGACAACAAAATCATCTTCAAGGACTTCATGTTGTATCAAATATATGAATTTTTTTGGATATCTCATGGCTAGAGATTTTTAATTTATAATCAAAACAAGGTCATCCATCCACAAGATGTCATTGGTGTCTCAAGTAAAAGGTCCTAAATACACAACCATGACATGAACTAACCTGATTGATAGTTAGGTATAATAGCATTCAAAGATTCATATAGATCAATTAAGTGAACTCTTTCTTCAAGAAACAGCCACAATTTATCCTTAGTGTCTTCATACCAATGGTCACACAATCAGTCATACTCATCATATGAGTTAGATTAGACAATATTATTATTTTCGAATAATTCGATGTTCTTATCAAATATCCCACGAATAAGAATGTTTAGAACATATTTTTAAATACTAGTGATCATTTTATTACTATCTCATCATAATTCACTTAGCCATTCTAAATGTTTGACTCCATTATACATTTCACAATAGGATGACAATGAATAAGTTTCATTTCAGTGAATGTAAATGAGATATATGAAAGTGTGATTTGGCTTATAGGTTATATGATATCCATCAAGAGGGTTCTTTGTACAAATTATAGATTTTACCCCATAATGTATCCCCACGAGGGATACATGAATAGGCTTTGAATCACCAATATATGCATATAATCAAAATCGTGTACTATCATCCACACTATTCACTTTGTATTTTAAATTTCTTACTCTCCTAATTTTTTTAACTAAAGCATTTTATTATGAGGTCTTAATACTCATTTTGGTTTTATAAAATTGTGCATATTCATGTTATTTGTGTCTTTTTCTAACGATCTATGATCACACATCAAATATATCTAAGTGTGAAAGGAGAATTTCATAATTTTATTAAATTTTCTTGAAGAGTTCTCATAGAAACATCACATAAAGATAAAAGACTTCCAATAACAAAAAGAGCATGAGATTTTCTAGGTCTTTTGGGTGGATGTCAAATATTCATGCATTTAATATTAATACAATTCTACTTGATTTACATCATGAATTCTTGTTGTAATTCAATGTTTTTCAACAAGAGGAAAACAAAAGCAGATCTTTAGTTACTTCAGCCATAACCTGTGAGGTAATAAAATCCTGGTAACAAACCACTAAATTCTAGAGGTCGGGGAGAATTTCCTAAAATGTTAATTCTTTGATAGTTGCAAGTTCTAGGCATTTGTAGAATTTGAAAATTTGACCTTCCAATCATGAGTAATCCTGCGGCCTTCTTCAATTTTTATAGCTTCCCCCTTTCCTTACTGGGAACTATTCAAGGTGGAAGAATTACTAAAAGATAGTACTATCTTTTTCCAAGAAATAAGCGACTATAGTGAACTAAAAAGTTTATAAAGCAAAAACCCCCATTGGGTTTCAAAGCGAGGAAGGGCGATCATGGAGGTCCCGGAGAGAAAGTGGGCAATGGGGAGTACCCAGATCCTTGTATGGATTCTATTCTCTTCATTGCTCAGTTCTGTCTCGGGCGTCTGTGAACTGGGAGTCATTCAAGGCGGCAAACTTTACAACTACAGCTTGGCTTCTCCCTCCCCTGGAAATCCCCATGGGGTCCTTAGCGAAGATGGGTATTCCTCTTTTGCTCTTCTACGTTCAAAAAAACTGCTCTGATTTATTGGCCTTACTAGTTAGTTGTCAAAAAATCTGATTTTTTTGTCGTGCAGGTTCTATAAGATTGTTGTAAATCACACTGCTCTCTGGTTTCAGGTGGGCTTTCTGTTCTACTTTACTCTTGATATTCATATTCATATGAATTTAAGTTTTTTTCTTAGATATTCTCTTTCGAAATCAAATTTTCCTCTTTTTTTTGTTTGAACAGCTATGTAGTGAGATGATCTTTAACCACGAACCACCAAGATGCTTAGACTGTGAGGTACGTGGAGCCTTTTTAGAGTTAACTTTCATATGTTTTTTTCCTAGATCAAAGTCCTCCGACGTTTGAGGATTTTTTATGGTGCTGCATCACTCTGACTATTGAATGCCCTAAAAAAGCAATTTCACTTCACACGATCAAAAGAAAATATGATCTGTGCACTTCATTTCGATGCATCTCTTGTTGCGAAAGTATTTCTTGTGTCCTCTTTGATAGTAGATTTTTTTTGAAGGCCTTATGGACATCAATCATCTTTAGAAAGCATTTTTCCAGTTGAGGAGAGCGAAACAATGACTGAAATGATTAGCAAGTAAATTTAATAGAAATGAATGAAGCTCAACTAACATTTTTGTGCAACATTTTAGAAGTTTCGGTCCTATGAACCATGCAATCTGCCCTGGTTGTTCTTCATTTTGTATTGGGTTCATCTTATTAGCTTTCTGGAACTCCTGCTGGTTGGAGGAATTTCAAGAGTTTCCAGGTCTCCGTCAAGAATTTCTGCTACTGCCACTTTCCCCTTGGGGCCCTTTATATATAAAGGTTCCTCTTTTTCATTACCATAAGATCGAACTACCCACGAGTAATCAGTCTTATTTCATGTCAACCACATCTGGGGTCTTCGGCTGTGGCTGGAAGCAACTTCGAGTGTCTTCACCCCACCTTAAGATCTCTGTAACTATCTTTGATGAGACAAAGGAGAGGCTCCACTTACTTTTTGAGAGTTAATGTCGTTGTTTCTGTTATGGTTGAACATTCCTCCTGAGGCCATGTAAGCGTAGGGTAGATGTAATAGTTGAGGGAGAGTTGATGAATAAGAATAGTTTTCTGTTGAGTTTCTTGGGCATGATGACGGGAGATGAACTGTCTTGATGGTGTACTTGGATTCTTGCTGAGAAGGGGAATTCTGAGGAGAGGTTATTAGTAAGTTGTTAAGCAACTTCCAGTGTCTCCATCTCGCCTGGAAATCACTGTAACTATTTCTGATGAGACAAAGGAGAGGCGCTGCTTACTTTTAGAGAGTTAATGTTTCTGTTCTTTATTTTTGAACATTCTTTGTTGAGTTTCTTTGGTATTACAACTCCCCTATCAGCGTAGGGGAGTTGTAATAGTTGAGAGAGAGTTGATGCATAAGAATAGTTTTCTGTTGAGTTTCTTTAGTGTCATGTTTGAGAGATGAGCCGGCCTAATGCCGTACTTTGATTCTTGCTGAGAAGTGAGATTCTGAGGAGAGGTTATTAGTTAGTAGTAAAATACTGATACTTTGTATAAACTATTGACACTCTGTATAAAGACGACTGCGGTTGAGAGAGATTAGCGTACAACGAGATCAAGAAACTTAATAACTAACTGACAACCTCTCTGAAAATTCCACTTCTCGCCAAGAACTAACTCATTGCTTGCAGGTTTTATGGTAGTAAAAGAGGGAGTGATTTTATGTTGAGAACCAATCTCTGACAGAGTGTCAATCTTTTATAACCAAAGGTCGACACAAACTGCTTTCTCTTATTTCATAAGAGTGAGCAAAATGCTTTCTCTTATTTCATGTTGATCATGTCTCTCCTCCCAGGGATCATCTGTTGGGTCAATAAGACCGGGAGGCTCCCACTCCCCTTCAATAATATTGGCTGCCCTTAATCCTCCATCAGCTTCCTTCATTTATTTTGTCCATATTTTTCAACCATATGACCAAACTACTCTTGAGCAATGTCTTATTTCATGTTCACCCTGTCTGACTCCCTTGGGGTCTCTAGTTTGGTTGTTGACCCACCCTTTCATTGCATTTCATTCATTTCAAGGTTTTTTTTTCAATTTATATTTTTATTCGTTACCTGTAAAATAAGCTCATGGAATTATAAATTTTTATTTTCATTTTACTTATGCACGCTCAAGCATTGACCAAGGATTTCCCGCTAATTATGTACCTGTGTTTGCTTTTTACTGCATCTTCTCTGTCAAATGAAAGGCTAATAAGACACTTAATCATTTGAATTTACAGATTTAACTGAGTTCGTTTCTGGAATTTCAAAAAAAATGACTTAACACTTTCATGCTAAAATTCAAGACTTTCTTGATTTATGCTTTTGTTGACGTAGGATTGTGGTGGGCCATCACATTGTGGCATGAAATGCAGCGCCCTTGTCTCAAATATTATACAAGGTAGGCCAACAGTTTTCCACCCTTCATACACAATTTATAATCTTTAAATATTTTCTGAAAATATTTTCCTTCTAGAATATTCAAGCAATTAGTCAATTAATTAGTTCTGTTTCTTCCTAGGCAAGTCAGAGTCGGTGTCAGGCTTTTTTTAGATAGATCTTTATGTTTTTATTCTTATTAGTCATCATATTATGAATTTAATCTGCATAAATCATTTTCAGGCTATCCTGTGTGCACAACAATAGGACAAGTTTCTACTCTGGACGTTGAACTCATGGGTGTGCTGGCATTTTCTCTTTTTATACAGTTTTTAAGAGTTTCTATCGATGGGCTTGTATTGAATTTCTATCGCAGAAAGCAGAAACCCTAGAAAAGGCGTTATTGTTAAGACGCGGGCTTTTGGTTCAAGAAAGAACTGTTCTCTATCTGTTTCTATCTTCTGTGATACTAATGGTGCAGGAGTGAGTATATCTCAAATTAAATTATGTTAGATTATTTTCATTCATACCTGTCTTTTAAACACTCTTCAGTAAATGCCCTTCCAGGAACCTGAATCATTGGAAATTCGGGGATCGTGCGACTATGTATGTAGAGTCATCAGATAGTTTATATGTATTTACCTGAAATAACTGAAATTAATTTTGTGATCAATGGTTTACAGGGAGTAAAATTGAGGCATCCAGCTGGCTGTCCGAAGATCATTTCCATTAACGGAAATGGGTTGGGCTGGTTTGGCACTCTCTGGCTTATGTATGTCTCATGATTTGTCACTCTCTGGCAGTTCAAATATTTCATTATAGTTTTTTTGTTGCTAGTTAGATAGTGCAATTTTATCAATTCATCTGAATTTCAGATTATTCTGCTCAGTGGGAGCTTACTTCTTGGTTGGCATAAGTTTTAGGTTCTTCTTTCTCGGTGTTCGTGGTGCTGATGTAAGATTTTATAAGCGTAACCAATTTATTTAATTTTATAGTTTATCTTGAATATGAGATCCATTTATCCACCTTGTACTATAGAATTCGTAATTTTATACTTATGTATATGTTCATGATGTGTATAATTTAATTGTTTCCCTTGAGTTTCAGGCTATACCTAATCTGGAATTTTGGTTAAGTGTGCCCCGAAGACTCCGGGTTAGTATGCTGAGAAGGAAGTTTTAAATTCAATTTCATATATAATGCTGATCATCATGATGCTTCCTTGTCTTTGAAGATCTTTTGATTGACCATTGAAGAGATATTATCCATGCTCTTGACTTTAAAAAATGGAGGAGCCCTCTGTAAAAGTTTCTTTAACAAAGCCAGCATGATTACTTATCATGAGGGTCATAGTTTGACTTTCAATATTTAGTCGAAATCGTCGTTAAAAATTTCTTGGCGTTTTTTTTTCTAAATAATAATATGGATGGGATATTAAGGCAATTAAAAAAATTTTGATTTCAGGTTTTCCTTGGCTCTTTACTGAGGCAGTTGAGAGGTCAACGCAGGGGCAGTCAGAATTCTTATGCATCTATGAATTTCTAGGGGACAAAACCTCCCAGGTTTAGTAAATTCTTACCGAGTAAAAAAATGATAGACGTGTAATAATAATTTTTTGAAATGCCTCTTCTAGATCTTCATTTTTTTTATTTGATTTGTTAGTGCACAGCTTATTTGGGTTTTTAAAAAGATTGTTTTTCTGCTATTTTTGGATGAATTTCTTGTTGACAATGACTTCGACGTAGTCAGAAACTTTCCCTGCAATAAAAAAGGTAGGAATGTAGTTCCTCCTGTTAGGGTTTGCCCATCCGAGATCCAGAAGTCATCTTACATCGGGCGGTTCTGATATCCGGCATCCTGATGCTGGATGACCGTACCTGGATGCCGGATGTCGGACAGAACGGATAACAGATATGTATTGGATGACATGGATGGATGATGGATAGACGCACCAGATGTGGATGGATGATGCGGATGATGGGTATCAACCGGATATCAGTGTGGATTTTGTACATCCGACATCTATCTCTGATACCCATCTTATATCGTCCAGTACAGTGGGCATTGTCGGATGTTGGTATCTGATATCCTTGGATGAAATCCGGCTCGTATCAGCAGCGGGCAAACGCTCTCCAGAGCTTTCTCTGTGCTGTATGATTCGTCAGCACGAAGAGCTATCATTTACGCTGTCCGCAAGTCTCGCTCGCTCCCGTTGGGCGAGGGAGCGAGTGCTTTTTCCAGATACCTCGCTTACCAACTCAGGCGGAATCCGCGTTTGCTGACGTCATTTTCATCGCTTAGTTAAGAAGGATCCACGAATGCGCGATATGCCTCGCCACCAAGTAAACCGATAAGGACGCATGTTCAGTCGGAGTCGTCTGGAACATTCTCTGGGACACGTGTTGACACGTGGCGACACGCTATGCCCGCGCGTAAGAAAAATCTCGAACCGTACGTGTATCCTTATAAATATTCGTTCCATCGTGCTCTACAGGTTTTCTTGCTGTACAAGATTACTCAGACAAATTTAGGAAGACTTTAGCACTTCATCCGCGAGAGCTGAAGAAACAACAGCAGATAGTCCTCCTAGACCGTGGCGCTTCCCGGAGAATCTCGCCCTTCCATGCAGCAAACTGACAGGTTCGTCACTCTCTCTCACTCTCTCTCTAACTAGCTAGGGTTTCATTTTTATTCTATTTGAATTTTGCTCATTTCCTTTTAATTTCCGCTTCTTTAACTTCCAATTTCCTTAACAGAAAGCGCAAAGCCAAGAAGAAGACCAAATGGCCCTAACTCCATCGGCGAAACCCTAGCCCGCTGGAAACAGATAAACGAAACGCACTCCTGCTTCGCCTTGCCAAATATCGGAGAAAAACCTATCGGAATTAGAAAAGTCCCGGCGAAGGGTTCAAAAAGGGATGCATGGAAAGGAAAAGGCGGCCCGGAAAACCCTAGCTGCAGTTACAGAGGAGTGAGGCAACGAACGTGGGGCAAATGGGTCGCAGAAATCCGAGAACCGAGCGGTGGAAGTCGTCTCTGGCTGGGCACTTATCCTACCGCGGTTGCCGCCGCTCTAGCTTATGATGAGGCCGCCATAGCCATTTATGGTCCTTCTGCGAGGCTCAATCTTCCTCGGCAAGCTGATTCGGAGGATTCTTCGGTGACTTGCGCCCAGATGGCTGACCACTCAGACGACGCCGAATCGAGAAAACAAGAACTAGTGTATGTAAAGGAGGAGAGCGGGTACCCGGATATCGGAGAAACGATGCTGGATCTGGAGGAGATGTTGAAGTTGATGGACTCGGAACCTACGGGTTCTAGTGGAGTGCAGGAGAGGAGCAGTGATGCGCTAGTTCTCCCGTTTGAGGATCTGCAGGTGATCCCCATAGAGGATCAGTCCTGGGAGTACTTCTTGAAGCCCTCATCGGAGGACTTGAATTTCAGTCTCTTGGACGCCAGCAGTCTTTCTGAGCTGGGTGCTTCTCCGGTTGATGATGTCTGGCATCGGTTTTGTTGATACTGATTCCTGTAAAGAAGCTGCGGAGTTGAGAGTCTTTTTCCCTATTTTTTTTGTTGGGCTCTTTTGATGGCCCTGGGATAGTACATATATCTTTCTCTCACTAAAAACGCGCCTATGTTATATGGTGAACTTGTTCCCTTCCTTTCTCACTCTAACAGTGATGATAACGACTGGTTGATTAGCAGTTTTCCAGTTCGGGCATTGTTTGCTGTGCCCTTTTAAGATACATAATTTTTAATAATTTATTGATTTATGTTCATGAGTTTTTAGCGTTTTCAAAAAATTTCTTAGCCCTTGAATTATCATCATCCATGAAAAAAAAACATAAAATATACCAACAATGTGAATATACGTTAAACCCTTGAAGAATATCGACACTACTCTCGTAATTAACCTTTTTTGGGGGGATTTTTCCGATAATATCCAATAACTTCGATGGCCATGATTGATCATGCTACGTCCATCACTCGCTAAAACAAGAGATTTGGGGAGCCCTTTTGATAAACATATGTTCACTATCTCATTCATTAGGCACCATGGTTATATTCACATTCTCTTTAACATATGATGAGCACAGCGAGCATCATTCTACTATAGGAATGGGAAGCATTGATCTATCTGTCTTCTTCGATACCTCTCTATATCTCTCATCGCATCAATATCCACATCCTTCGAGTTGTCATCTCCTCGGCGGGCAGCTCATGACATTACTCTAGGATGTCAACTATCCTTTTTATCTTTGTATATTCTAATCTGAGGATGTATGCATGGATGCTCTAGCTCGAGGGGGAATGTTAATGCTCGATACCACCCTACACTTATATATCTCTATATTCTCTCTCGTGTTTCTTCCCATTCTCTCTTCTCATCTTTTCACATAGATTTTATCATTCTTCTTATACCCCTCATGATTGTGATTATCCTCCAAAATTTCGTAGTCTACTTGTAATTTAACATCCAAGAACATCCATGCAGAGACCGAGATCTCGTGAGCTCTTCTCCACTTTCATGTACAATGCTTTGCAACGACAAAGGAATATGAGGGTGGATAACAAATTGAAAGATCATAAGATTCGTGCTCAATGCAATGCCTCCAAGTTGAATATCCGAGTTTTTTTACGAGATTCTCCATCTCCAGAAATTTCTTTTTTCTCTCTAGTATACCCTTGCTTCTCTAGAGAACCAAGCAAGTGCAGGAGGCGCAATGGCAAGAAAGAATACAGAGATTCTCAAATCCAGGGGAAGAAGACAATTACCCTCTTGAAGGTGAATTGGACTGCTTTGAACTTTGAAGGGATTCAAAAGCGGCCATTTGATCGTCAGATCAAATATCAACGATTAGCAGAGCTGATGGCACTGCTGACTGTCGGACTACCCTGATCAGACCGCCTAACGCGACTCTATCGTGAACAAATCGCGTCAGTCACTCAATCTTGATCTACAAAAGTTGGAATGAAATGCGTTTATTTTATTCACGAGCATGCTAGCACGAAGGATAGTCTCCACGGCAAAGAGAGAAAGCTTGAAATGGAGAATCCTCGTCCATAGTGCAGCTTCTTCGGCGGCATCGAGTCCGAGCCTGTCGATATGGCGGAGGAAGAAGGAGATGGGAAAGGAAGGCATTTTCGTCGTCCAAGAGCTCAAGCGGCTGTTTAGATCCTCCAGAGACGGTCGTCGGCTGGAGGGTTTCCTCAAGTCCGGCGTCTCCCGCCTCGTCCGCACCGATCTCCTCGCTGTCCTAGCTGAGCTCCAGCGCCAAAATCTCGTCATGCTCTCCCTCAAGGTCCGCTCCCTAACCCTAACCCTAATCTTAGCAACTAACCCCAATCCTAATTTTGTTGAAAATAAGATGAATTTTATTATTACTTGATCTTCACTCTTCTAGATCTAGCCCTATTCCTACCCCATATGTAGATAGAAAAGTAGAAGTTTCTTGTATGTTGATCTTCACTATTCTTAATCCTGATTTGGTAGAAAAAGAGGAGATTTTCTTTTTCTTGATGCGCTCTCTTCTAACCCTAGCCCTTGTCCTGACCATAGTCCTAATTTGGCAGGAAAGGAAATTTTTCTTATTCGTTGATCTTCACTTTTCTAGCCCTAACCCTTCAACCCTAATCCTAATTTGGTTGAAAATATGGAGATTTCTTATACGTTTATCTCGACTTTTCTCGCTGTAACCCTAACGAACCCTAGTTCTAATTTTACAGAAAAGGAGATTTTTTATTCATTGATTTTTCACTCTTCTAGCCCTAATCCAAATTTGGTAGAAAATTAGATATTTCCTTTTTGTTGATCTTCACTAATCCCCACCCCCTAATCCTAATTTGGTGGATTGTAAGGAGATGTTTATTTTTTGTCATAGCCTTAGCTCTGACTCTATTCCTTATCGTAATATGGTAGAAAAGGAGGAGATTTGTATGTTTTGATCTTCTCTCTTCTGACCCTAATTCTGGCAAACCGTCGATGTGGCAAGGGAGGCCTGGTAATGGTCGTCTCCCTTTATTTTCTCTTCCAAGCCAAGGGCCTAACCCTAATTCCGGTTGATCAGCCAGAATACAATGTTCCTGGTTAAAATCCTTCACCGAAACTTAACCCTAAATCCTAATCTCTGCAGATCTACGAGGTAGTAAGGAAGGAGATATGGTACCGGCCAGACATGTTCTTCTTCAGGGACATGCTGATGATGCTGGCCAGGAACGGTGAAGAACAGGTGGCGAGGGGTGTGCGGATGGATTCAAGCAAGGAGGGAGTCCTCTTCGATCAGCACACATACGGTGATCTAGTGAGAGCTTTCTGCGACGGTGAGCTGCCGGATTTGGCCATGGAAATTTACTCCGAGATGCGAAGATCTCCGCATCCTCCTCTTTCTTTGCCCTTTCGGGTAATGCTCAAGGGCTTGCTGAGATATCCTGAGCTCCGGCAGAAAGTGAAGCTCGACTTTCTGGAGCTCTTCCCTGGTATGGTCGTCTGTGATCCTGTGGACGAGGTTAATGATAACATTGATCATGATGATGACGATGATGATGATGATGATTCCGGGCAAGATTTCTAAGATTATCACAGTTGAAGAGATTACACGTTATCATCGTTCTTCGAGATTGAAAGAAAACAAATGATTTGGGGTTCACATCTGCAAGAGAACTACTCTCAGGTCCTAAATACCTAGCAGGGAGGTCAGCTAATAACTTAGTGAAGTGGAGGGAAATGATCACAGAATGGTGTTGTGGAATGATGGCAGAACGGCAACGAGAGGGTCTCCATAGCCGACAGCATCTGCCATAATCAGAGCTTGTTAAATTCAAAAAGGGGTTTGGGGAGGGAGAGAGAGAGAGATTTACCTCCATCTTTGAAGAGGATCTTCAAGACTTCTCCTTCAACATCGGACTGAATAGCAGAGTGAGATATTAGAGTTCAGATTTGAGAGCTGTAGATGACATGGAGATGACTCTCTTTACCTTGACAGGGAGCTCGTTTCCCAATTGATCTAAATAACCAATAATTTGCCCTTCATTGATCAGATCGCCCTGGTAAGGTTGCAACATGACAAGGATTAGGAGAAGTGTTCAAGACTGTGAACGGGAGATATGTTCTTTGACTCTCTCTGCGAATGGGAGATTCATTCAACATTCATTCATCAGCATGAATGGGAGAGGTTGTGAGCTCTCTCTCTTTATCTCTCTGTAAACGATGCCAGAGATAGACAAGCAAAGAAAAACAACCCAAGTTCCAACATTACCTCCTTAAAGCTCGGTGGCATCCTCTTGCCTTTGATCATCCTTCCCCTTCTGAATAATCCAACCTGAGGTGATCACATCAAACGGTAAATAAGATTTGCCCCGTCACAAAATTCATACCACAACTATCTATCATACTGTTGGGGATGAAACGACAGCATAAGTCTTCACTCCAGAAGCCTCCAGCTCAGCAAGCTTCTTTGTTTTCGGGGACAGATTGTTGGAGAATGGGGTGACAGGAGCTTGAGAGGATGGCTTTGGTGATGTGGCTGCAGATGGTGGCAATGCTGAGATTGACTCAGTCATCGGCTTGCTAGGAATTGGTGGTGCTGTTGTTGGCGACACGATCAATGGCGGGGATGGTGGGGATGGTGGAGACCCTACGTTCCTCCTCAGATGCATCTCATAGCCTCCAACCTACAAAAATATTGTCCATTTGTACTAAAATAGGGTTTGGGATTTTAGAGTTTAAAAAGTCATATGATTCATTAAATGACAAAATGAGAATGCTTGATACCTGAATGTAACTACAAATAGAATGTTCTTTCTGAAGGTCCTGATTACTGATGATTTACAGTTTCCAGTTAAGGGTTCACAAAAGGCAAAAATTTTCTTAAGATGGTTGAGCTATCAGCATAGCTGAAGGTATTGTAAGTCTAATTTTCCTTTTGCTTTAAACAATTGTTAAAGGCTTACGGGTTTAGGGTTTAGGGTTTAGAAAACCATATAGTGTGTATAGATGACTGAAAATCAATCATAACGGAGAAATATGGAAGTCAAATAATTCTTTCAGATCCCCCATTTTTGAAAGCCACAATTTCTCGGAGTAAATTGAGAAAGCAGCATAAAAGAAGCCCTTTAGAACTACTGTGTTCTTTTCTAGGATTTTCGTTTATACATGGTGAGAAAGCCACATAATTCATGTAGATGACTGCGAAATGTCTCATAATTCCTTTTTTTGTTATTCATGCTATTGAAAAGGTCTCAAGGGCTACAATATGCAAGAAGTTAGATACCTTCAGTTTGATCTCTGCAATATCAGTCTCATCGCAGACATCCAAGACCAAAGTCTGCAATTTTGGAATAATTGATTCATGTTAGTAGCTGCTTTCACTGGCGAAATTCAATGAATGACCAGGCGACTCTTATGAATTAGTTCCCCTAGTTGTACCCTAATTCAATAAAGAAGCATGAAGAAGTATTTGAGATAATGATCAAATGTAGAGAATGACGATTACCGAAGAAAAGAAATAAACCTAACCTCAAACGCATCTGGAAAAGGCCCTCTACTTTTTCATTTTCTTCTCCGATGGAACATCAATTTGCTCAGTGGCATCTGAAAAAATCAGTCAAACGAAAACCCAGTTGAGGAAACGCAACTATTATTAAATTTTCATAAGAAAATACAGATTACCTTTTGCGGCCTTCACCAAGGAAAGAACAGGCCTATGATGACCCTTCTTCGACAGGATCAATTTCCCATTCCCAGCTGAAGGCAGAGAAAATCCCAAATCGGATTGCGGTGAATTGAATGATGAAGGCTTCTCCGGAGGAGAATTTTCGGAGAGAATTAGCTCCAACTGCATAATTAACATCGATGAAAATGCAACCCATTATCAGCATCAGTGACCACAACATGCCGATTATTCTCCTAAAAGGTAGATAATTTATTTCTAGATTAGCTTGTCACACGCAAAAAAAGCAAGCTGCTAAACTACTCCTCCATATGTCATCGATGAAAAGATAAGCACGTTCTGGTAGAGTGAAAGCAGTAAAATTCAGCACCTTTAATAGATCGGATAGCGGAGATGCTCGCCATGGGATCAGAATCTGCAGAAACCAAGATTGCGGACAAGTATATGAGAGTTTTCGCGAGAAAACAAGGAACGAGAAGAGATCTACTCTTCGCGGGTCGTATTTGGATGGATCTGGGACGCTTGTTCGGCTCTCAGCCAGGTAATCTCCGCCACGACCAACCAGTCAGCTCTCCTCAGTTCCTCCGCGCTGACACACTGCAGGAAAATGAGCAGCTCCGGTTCTGATGTACTTGTTGCACGCTTTAAGTTAAACGGATGCCGCATCCAAACGGTTCAAAAAAAGTAATCAACGGCTGGGAATCTCATATGTAGATTAAATATTTTCTATTTAAATGAAATCTTCATTTGGCAGTAAATTTATCTATAGAAGGGTAAATTTATTTACTGAAAGCGAGCATCTTTGTTGTAGAAAGAAAAAGAGCCCATTGAAAAGGCTTGAAATTTCTCAAGGAAAAAACCCAGGCAATTAGGAATTTCAAGAGACCTTAGGCAGTCAAAGTACAACCATGGGCCCATAAATTGAGGGCCCATGGATCCTTGAAGTCACCCTTTTGTAATTCCTATTTTTTTATTTTTAATATAAAGTTCTAGAGTTGGAGAGATATTAGAGCTATTTTGTAAAAAAATTTAAGCATCCATGTAGCAAATCCCTCTCTTCCCTTTCTTTGGTTCTAGAGGAGAAGATGTTTTGACCATTGAGCTTGGGCTTGTAAGTGCACTAGTGTGGAGTGCCATTTGTTTCTTCAAGTGGGATTTTGGCTCTGACGGTCCCTCATTTCTCTTCCAGCTTTTGTATCATACTCCATATTTTCATTTCACTAGATATTTTCTTTCCTCTTAAACTTTCATGAGCGCTGAGTTTTAGTGGGTGTCCGAGTAAGTGGTTTGCTTGACTGAAATCTATATCAAATGTTAATCAATATCTTTAATATGTTGAAAAAGTGTAAAATAAGATAAAATGGATACAATCATTGCAACATAGAATTAGAATTTTATGTCCAACCATTTTAATTTTTTTTAAAAAGAGCCAGAGGTTTTGAAACATTGAAAAGTTTACACAAAAGTTAACCTAATTTATGTTATTGAGTTCCTAGCTATCAAATATATGTCAATGAAAATGGCATTATCCTCCCAACTCTAACATTGTAGTTCATCAGAGTTGATATAGTTTCAATGGCTAACCTTCCCTTTTGAATGGGACAACCCCCTTGTCTTGAATATAGTTGTTTCAAGGGTTTTTCACCTTTCATCAATTATTTAAGGGATGCCATTCATTCTTATCCAAGTCCTACACAAAGAAATCGCCTAACAAATTGAATGCATTCAATAGCTCCCATCAGTTTATCTTTATCCTTGATCCTTGATAACATGAAATTTATACATATAGATACATGATTATTAATACAAATTAAGGCATAAAACATTCCATTTTCATGCATGTTGTCATACTTTAAATGCATATCCATTATTCTATATAATTTAGAGTTATAATCTCAAACTGTATTATTTAAGGGATAATTATGAATTAAAAAATATATTTTAGAGTAGATTATTCTCATCTTTATTTGATATTATAATTAATTTATAATATTAAATAATAAGATAAAATATTTTTTGTACACTCTTTTATTTTTATAGTTTTATTTTCTTAAATAAATAAGTATATTTTTAAAATAAAAATTTATTCTCTCGTTATTTATTAAATTTGACTATTTATAATGATAGAATATTTAATTTATGATCCAAAAAAATAAATTTTGGTTAATTTGAAGTTATATTTTGAAAGTTATCAGTTTTCTAGAATTTTTCTAAATTTTTTTATATTTTTCTAGAATTAAAAAAATGATATTTTTATCACACGATGATATGGTTGTTGACACAATAGAGAGGATTGTGTCGTCATGTGGCAACGTGTGCATGTGGTGTGCGTGTGTGCACTCGCACATCATCAGTGGGTTAAGCATCCATTAATGGATATAAGCTAACCCACTAAGACTGCTCCACTCATATACACAATTTGTTTCCTCAATTCTTGTCATGTGGGCCTTTTTATCTCTTTTTACGCTCAAGTAACGTGGCTCATTTTGGAGCATGCAATCGCATGAATCAATCGTGATCATCGATTTTTCACTTAAAGAGGGGGTTCATGGCACATAAGAATTCATCACTGAATTGTTTTAAAATGGCTTAATCTCAGTCGTTTGTCTGAGGAGTTATAATGGCGACGGTGTACGCATCTAGAGTGTTTGATGAAGATCAAATGGTGGCAATTATGTAACAATTCTTCTTCACACGCGACGTGGCGAAATCTGAGAGCTCCATCTTCAATTGGGCTATGGGACTTAATCATGATGATTTGCATCTAAGCATCTCATCTGAGGCGTTAATTGAAAATGACGAGGCAAATCAAACGGTCACGCCTAATTGTAGCCTATTTATACCCATATGCTTTGAAGGAAAGAGTATTCTTGGATGTTTTGAGTACTCAAACTGGTTAGATAACTCAATCCTTGAATCTATTGATTTCTTCCTCTTCTAGACTCATTTCCACATCTAGGGAATGCTTGAAATCAATATTTCATCGAAAGAGTAAGGAGATTTCACCACTTGAACTTTGAATGTTCATTTTTGAAAATGCGAAAGGAAAAGCTTTTGATCCATCGATCAACTAGATCATTTCGAGCACACTTTCAATTCATTTTATGTGCTTTGTCCTCTAAGAATGCCCTTTCGTAGAAGGAACAAAAGTATAAATAGGCTAATTTTGGATGTGACTATTCGATTCGTCTCTTCATCTTCAATCAACGGCTCAAATGTAATGCATGAATGTGAATCGATGCCGTTAAGTCATGGTCATTGGATTCACAAAGAAGTACTAAGATTTTGCCATATTGCTGTGTGAAGAAGAAGCATCATATAACGCCTATCGTTTGATCTTAATCGAGCGCTCGAGATGCAGCCATATGTCTATAGGTGTCTACTGGGCACTTTTAATCTCAATTGTTATACCTCTTCAAATGAATGGCTAAGATTAAATCATTTTAAAATGATTCGATAATGAATCATTATGTGCCATGTACCCCCCTCTTTAAGTGAAAATTGACGATCACGATTCAGGTGAAAATTGATTCAGGTGATTGCACACTCTAAAATGCACCATGTCCCTTGAGCATAAAAAGAGAGAAAAAGTTCCACATGAAAAAAATTGAGGCGAAAAATTGTCTATACAAGTGGAGCGGTCTTGGTGAGTTTAGCTTATATCCTAAAAAGGATGTTTAACCCACTAATCGCGCGCGCGCACATGTGTCCCCACAAGCACAGCCATACACACGTGTGTGCAAGTGATGTGTGCACACCTCGCCACATGTTGACACGTCACTCGCCAAATTTTTTAGTTGTCACGTCAACACACGATATAAAAATAATATTTTAAAATTGAAAATAAATCCAAATAACTCAGAAAATTTTTAGAAAAATCCCTGCAATTAGAAATTTCATAACTTAAAAAATATAACTCCAAATTGATCCCAATTTGTCTTGTTTGATCATAAATTGAATAATATATTATTCTAAAAACTCATTTAATAAAAAAAGAATAAGTCTTTTATTTCAAAAATACACTCATTTCTTTTATAAAAATAAAGCTAAAAAATTAATGAGCGTATATAAAAAATATTTCTCTTATTATTTAAAATTAAAACCCAATTATAATCTAAAAAAAGGAGAGTAATCTAATCTCAAATATATCTCTTTAATTATTTATGAGTATCCCTGAAAATAGTACATTTTAAGATAGAATGATAGGTATGCACTAAAAATATGGTAACATGCATAATAATTAAAATTTTTATGTCTTAATTTGCATTAATGATCATATTATCACACCTATAGATTGCATGGTATCAAAGGGGTATACACATCTTTTTTAGGATATTCATGAAAAGTTCTAAAAACATGAAGTCTATGAATAAGGGTTAGGCTCTCAATCATGAGTTGTACCTATGCGAGCCCTAGTGAGAATCTATCCCCTCTTTTCTTCCCTCTACCACAGTGATCTAGAGAGACTAGTTGATGATGAGATCTTCAAGAAGTTGAGGAAGACACTTATGATGAGATCCAACCAATTTGGAGATTATGTGATTATTGTTAAAGACTAGACATTTGAATAGCTTCACAGAATTCGTCCAAGAAACCTAGTAAGTATTGATATTGATATGCATTAGATGATATGATCATCGTTCTTGGGACAAAATTGTTTGAATCTTCAAATCCATTATCTTCTATTACACTCAAGTTTTGAAATTAGATTTTGAGGGGTAACATTCCTCGTAACCCAAAAATAGTGACCAAGGTTTGATGGACTCAATGAGCTTCTTTGGAGACATAGCATTATATAGAGTATCAAATCACGATGCAATTCCCACCATAAAAATATAATCATTAGAATTTAATGGGCCATTGTGATCAAATGACACTCCAAATAAACAAATATTCCCAAATTATGTTATAAATGCACTCTCTCTCCTCCTAAACTGATATTTGTGGAGAAATCTTATCAGTCAAGACTTTAAACTACTTGTTCCTTGAATATCTTGATTAAATATGACATTGACTCATTTGTGTATGCATTGAGCATTTAAAATCAAGTTTTTAGGAGAAATTTGGAGGAATTTGTTGCTTGAACTTGAAATTTTCACTTTCAAATCTTAGAATGAAAACTCCTTCATCCAAATATTAATTGGATCAATTTCATTGCATTTTTGTGTTAAATATATAATATGTTCCCTGAACTATTGTCACGTAGCATTATATTTAAATTTCAAATGGTAAAGAGAATTTTATCAATTTTCATCATTTTCCCTCTCTTTCCAATCAATTATATCTCTAAATTCTTTATTTCATTTATTCTTCAATTCAAATCCAAATTGTATGGAACTTGATCTATTGGGAAGATTATATATATATATAAGTACATTTCATTGTCCAACTTCACCAAATTTAAAGAGTTTTCAAAGTCAGCATAAATTCTATATAGATTTTGTCCCATATTTCCTAATTACATATAAATTAATCATCAATAAAGTGAGTTTGGTTTTTTGAACCATTATTTTGTGTATTCAAAGAGCTCACATAACTGACTCATTTAATTTCTCAAACATGAACAAATCTCATTTATGTTTCTCTTTCATGGAGATAGCCAACAGTAGGGAAAGCAATAGATGATTGAAATATAAAGGAAAATCATATTTTATAGGCTTCACAAGCTAACCTTCATATCCTCTCTTTTTTAAATATTTATTGAAGTTCTCAGGGTGTTGAGGAAGAGTTTTTCTACTTTAATGTAAAAGCACGTATTCTTTAGGAAGTACATCCTTTTATACTTGGCCTACTAAAAAGTCATTCATGAGTCTTGTGCAAATGAAAAATTAAATGTACAAGGTGATTGCTTATAATAAAAGTTCAATTAAAAATTTCATACACATTCTTTATCTTCTAGACATTGGCACCATGTGGCTTAATAACTTAACTTATCAAGTGAGTTAAATCAATTATAGAATAATTACTATATATTTTAGTTCATTATTAATTTTTAGCAATAAATGTTAGTGAGTCTATAGAGTTGTGTTGTCTTTTCAAGGGTCAAATCACTTGGATGACCCTTCACTTTTTAAGGCCTATATTGCTGGGATCTGAGGCTTGAAAAAGCTCTCCAAATCTTTTTCCAAGATAATGATTGCAGCAGAAGGTGTTGAATCAGAACATTCAACATCGTTGAAGCACCAAGAATAGATGATCTCATCATCCATTATAGGTGATCCTATAATCTAGTATAGAATAAAATTCATACTTACTTGGATCATTTGAAAGAGTTCTTCAACCGTTCAAGCGTCCGGCCTCTAGCGGTATCCACACAGTCTCCAGACGATCAGATCTCCTCTTGAACACTCGTCACCACGAGAGGAAGAGAAGAGGGAGGAAACGTTCCACTAGGCTTGCATGGGCACCATTAGTATGGTCGTTCTCCCCCTATTTATAAACTTTGGGAATGTGAAATTTTCACAAAAACCCTTATTATTATGTCTATATCCACCAACGTCCATTGACCTTATGTGTGTGACCCTCTAGGTCCATATATCTCGCCAGTTAATTACTCTATCAACCCAATAACACTTATTGGTCCTTCTTATCAATTAACTATATCAATATATAGATTAATTGATTAAGGATCGATTTAACCCAATCGACAGGTTGAGTCACCAGCCCGGTGGGTGCCAAGCTACACCACGTGCTCTAGGAGATATGGAGTATATTAAAACTCTTTCATGGAACCATGCCATCATTGGTTACCATGTACGTATAATCCTTCATCCACACAAGACTCACGAATGAGTTAGGGTATGATTAATTGTCAAACCCTAATCAGTCACTCAATTTAGTACTGATGCGAGTAGGAAATCATTGAGAACAACTTCTCTAATATTTCCGCTACCTTGGCCAAGGATTTAACTTCTCTAAAATCATTCCTTGAGTCGATCTCCTCATATACCGAGGGTGGATGATCCCATCTTGACCACTCAATCACCTTTGAGGACTTCATGTCGTATCCAATCTATGACGTTTTGGAGATCACGTGGCTAGGGGGTCGTAAGTCATAGTCAAAACACGATCATCCATCCACAAGATGTCTTTGGTGTCTCAGGTCAAAGGACCACGTACACAACCGTGACATGAATCAACCTGATTGACAATTTAGGTATATTACCATTCAGGGATTCATACGGATCAATTTAGTGAACTCTTTCTCCAAAGAGCACCCACTATCTATCCTTAGTGTCTCCACACCAATGGCTATAGGATCAGCCATACTCATCATATGATTTGGATTAGATAGTGCTATTCTTTCTGGATTATTCGATGTCCTTCTCGAATATCCCACGAATAGGAATGTTTAGAACATATGTTTAAAGACTAGTAATCACTATATTATGATCTCATCATAATTCACTTAGTCCTTGCACATGCTCATGGACTTCATTGCAAACATCACACAAGAATGATAATGAATAAATTTCATTTCAATGAACATAAACAAGATACATGGAAGTGTGATTGGCTTATAGGCCACATAATATCCATCATATATAAGGCCCTCATTGTAACCCTTAAGGAAACAATTTGAAATTATCCCTTTTTTAGAGCTTTGCTTTCTTCCCCTTGAGTGTTCTCCTTGTTTGAGAGTGTTCTATGCTTGTGGATTCAAGTAATCCCCCTTGCAGATTCAAGGGCCGACGAGGTTAGTTCTGTGGCTTCAAACGCTAACCCTTCTTGAAGAGCAAGGTTTGTGGATTCAAGCTATTGTTCTTCATTATTCCTGAGCTAAGGCTGCGTCAAATAGTCACTTATTTAAATCACACAAAGTAGTTGACTCCCAACATAGTGCTGCATGACGTGATCTTGTTCTATCGATGCCAAAATTGTATCCTTTATCTAAAAGCTTTATTTGGTCGTGCAACCTAAAATCTATTACCAAAAAAGTTTTTCCATAACCTCCTAGACATTTAAGTAAATATTGAATGGTGAATGGTGATTCGCGCCTAATCATCTCACGAAATGCTGGCACATGTGTTCAATTTGAACTTTCGTCTACCCACATTCATTTGATAAGCGGATCGGTAAAGCCTTTGGTGTATATATATACAGGGAGAGAGAGAGAGAGAGGGAGAGAGAGAAAGAGATAGAGAGAGAGAAATAGAGAGAGAGAGAGAGAGAGAGATATAGAGAGAGAGAGGAGAGGGAGAGAGAGAGAGAGGAGAGAGAGAGAGAGGGAGAGAGAGAGGGAGAGAGAGGAGATCATGACAGAGGAAGATATGTCCCATGTGCAACTCACTACCACGTAGGCTGTCATGTGACTATGCTTATGCACCATGTGATGCCTACTCCAATTTCAGTTGTCCTTATTCTTAGGCATCTGTAAGAAAAAAAAGGATAGTATTAAAAGATTAATAGGATCAAATGTAACACGTAAAAATTTGGAGTGCCTTATGAGGTACATCATCCTCTTCTTGACCCTCTTTATAATTTCCTTCAATCAAGAACTTCAATGATGTAAACTAAGGGAAATATGATTAATGCAATGTTTAATGCTATTAAAAAAGTTAAATGTCATAAATCCAGCATACAAACTTGATTTATCAAAAAATGAGCAAATAAGTGCTTTGACATCCTGAACGCAAAATATTTGGAAACACACGATGATATGTAGCATCTTCCAACTAAATTTACTTTATAATAGCTAAAGTATGATGAAAATCCAAATACTAATGGCATGATGTCAACGCACCTCTTGTCATGCCAAGTTGACACTAATGTACAGCTCATTTTGCAATGAGTATAACCAGAAAGAGATTGTTCCCTACTTTATTTGAGATTTCAAGAATTTGAAAGTTGAGAGCAAATTAGAGAGGTATCTTCATGAATTTTCTAAATATAAGGTGAAGGAGAGTAATAGTTAGTGTGTCAATCAACCATGGATTGAGCACAATCCTATTTCTTACGAGTGCAAATTGGAAAGCTTGTTTTTCTTCAAAATGTCATCTCAATGGATTGTAAAATATGAAAATTTGGCAAATTCTTTGAGAAGATATGGCATCCTCATTCTTGCCTAGCATATTTCTATTCCATCAACATACTTGCCAGTAAATATGTCACATACACAACATCAAATTTGTGCACTACACTTTTCCAATCTCTCACTATGAGAATTAAATTTCATACCCCTTTGTCCCAAAAAAGATTGATGATCACCATGCCACTTACTTTCCTCAATGAAATTGGCCATGAAATAGTATTGGAAATCTTGGAAGAAAATTCCATCTTTCAGTTGTTCCTCTACGAGTGGGCAAGCATTCGATGCGATGAATGTATAAAAACCATGTGTAAGTCAAATGGCTCAAGCTCATTCTTGTTATATGTGTTTCACAAAATTGCACCGATTTCAACTCGAAGTCTATGATGTGTTTTTGAAAGGTGATCTAGAGGAGGTGGTAATATCAAAATTTCTTTGTGATATCAAATCTAGAGAACAAATAGAACAAGGGCACTCTTAAATCTTAGAAAATAAATCTATGGCTTGAAAGTTTCAAGAAAATGGTGTTGTCAAATCTCTCTCAAATTAATTTTTTATGATGCAAATCCAAGTCAAAACTGCTTGCTTTCCTCTAAGAAATCTTGCTCAAATATGAATGTCCTTATATAGGTGATATTATCATTTGATGGTTAAGATGTTCTTAGGCGACAAGTTCAAAATAAGATTTTTTTTTATCCTAGAGCAATTATGATATTTGTCTTCTTGATGATGTTGACTTTTTGGAGGTAAAACCCAAGTGACAGTCATGGATGCAAGGCACAATTCATCTGTTCATCATGGGAAAACACTTCAGGACTCTTCATAATATAGAAGATTGTGATATTTTACATTGTCTACGACTGCCATTATGTTTGATATTCACATGCTTATCAAGTATATGGATGAGCTAATCAACACACACCTTCATGCGATGCATCCATTCTTCGGTATTTAAAATTTGTGCATAGGCAATGGTTTTCTTCTCAAGTTCATAGTAATTGACGTTGCATGCTATCTCCGATGTTCATTGGCTCGAGAAGATTTGTCACTAGATATTGTGTTTTCCTAAGAGATTCCCTAATTTCATGAAACTCTGAAAAGCATTGATGAGAAAAGAATCGAGTAATGGCGTACACAACCACGAATTTTTTTTTAGATGCATCAGCTGCTCAATGATATGGGAATTTGATGCATGGATCTCAAATTTTTTTATGATAATTTAGCTGCAGACAGTTTGTCTCCAATGCAGAGATCCTCGAGTTAGTGGATGTATTTAGATAATCCTATATAAACTCGAAGCAATTTCATTCAGGAATCATGTCATCTTGTTGTCATGGTCCCGACAGAAGTGGCTACGCACGGGATGTTTGCTTTGCTTCCAAGGTATAGCATATGCTCTGTGAATGTTGAATATAAGTAGGTTCTTTCTAGGGTTTTTTCTCTGTACTTGTTGCAGATCCCTGATCAGTGACCTATCACTCGACTAACCGCTTCCTGGATTAACCGGAGGCTCAGGAGTCCGGACTATACTCCCACCATACGCCAGGAGATTGGGTATTTTGCCGATTCCATAAACCCTGTCTTCGTTCCCAAAGTTAGCTTCTCTCCCCTTCGCTGGCGAGAACGAGGAGAATTCGAAACTCTAGAATCGCCAATGGCGTCCAGGTTGGGGATGGCCGGAGGAATTCCGGAACGGAGAGTCCGGCCGATATGGGACGCGGTGGACTCCCGCCAATATAAGACCGCTCTGAAACTCTGCGTTGCGCTTCTTCCTAAATATCCGAATTCTCCGTACGCGCTTGTAAGTTTCTCGCTATGTTTGAACGCTTGATTTCATTGCATTAGGGCTCTAGAGTGAACGCAAATGCAGAGATTCGTCGGAACTGATGATTTACCAAGGAACTCATACGGATTCCTTGGAAACTTACTATCATGTTTTGATTCTAGGCACTCAAAGCGCTTGTTTTGGAGAGGATGGGGAAACCTGACGAGGCGCTGAGTGTTTGCTTAAATGCAAGGGAACAGCTATTTCATAGTGATATAATCCATCTGGATGATCTGACTCTCAGCACTCTACAGATGGTCCTTCAACGACTCAATCGATGTTCGCACTCTCCTCAAATGTTCCTTAATATACCTCCTTTTGAAGTTTTCTTATTCACAAAAAATAAAATTTTTTTCACAGTGGATTTGGCGACTTCTTGTTATGAACATGCTTGCGGGAAGTACCCAAACAATTTTGAACTAATGATGGGCCTTTTCAATTGTTATGTCCGCGAGTACTTCTATGTGAAGCAACAACAGGTCAACGAATTTCAGTTTTGAAATCATTTACTTTGAAAGGCAGTAAGTGATTGCGTTCCACTCCTTGATGTATTGCCAGACAGCCCTGAAACTCTACAAAAGTATAGGGGAAGAAAGGTTTCTGCTATGGGTCGTTTGTAGCATTCAGTTACAGGTCAGATATTCATACTTTTTTTCGCCTCATTTATTTTCAGCTTTCAATAGATTTGTTTGGACTTGTGGCTAATTTTTACTTTGGTCTTTGTTAGGTGTCCTGTGGTAATGCAGGCAACAAACTATTGCCTCTTGCTGAGGCTTTACTCAAGAAGCATGCGGCAGCTTATAGTTTGCATGAACCCGAAGGTATATTTTTCTGAGGTATAATTGCAAATTAAAATTTCTGCTGTGTTAATTTCATTTTATCATTGGTGAAGCTGTTCTGGTGTATATTTCGATATTGGAGCAACAAGGTAAATTTGGGGCTGCATTAGAGATCATTTCCGGAGATCTAGGGTCTCTTCTACCCATCGAAGTTGATAAATATCGGATACAGGTAGAAGTGATTTTTCTATTTTTTTCACTCAGGCAGGTTTTTGCGATCCTTGAGACCGGCTGTCAGTCTTTAGTGATAAAGCAAGGAATCCCATGATTTACTTCGTCTCTGGATATGACTCTTGGTTTATGATCTTGGGGACGTCATCTATGATAATTCATTGCTTTTTGTGGTGTGTGTCTACTCTCTGCCAAAATTTTGTTAGCTTTCATTTGTTCATGAAAACATCTCTGTGTCTGAATGGGCTTTATGTAGTTCTAGAAGTTCACATTGTTTCTCTTCATGTAAGGGATCGTCTAAAAACATGCTGACACATTACAATGGTAGAGTGCAAAAGTGGTGCCCAGAGTAAGGATGAGGAATCTATGAGTGAGTTGGCCAACGAGAGACAAAAAAATATGAGCATAAATTCCCTCATGTTAATGTCAGGGCAGACACCAGGCTTCTGGGTTTCACAGAATAATTTTTTTTCAGGGTCTTTAACCTATGAATTTGTTCTTTTTCCGAGCCAAATGCCTCCCGTTTCATGGACGACTAGGAGGCTGTTATGACCCTATCAAAGTGTTACCTGGATATTTGTGTAATGCAGCCGAGTTCAATCGTAGAGAATTCCCATGCAATGTAAACGAATAAATTCAAGGAAGAGGAGAGAAGATCTCTCTCTCTCTACACACACACACACACACACGCACACACACGCACACACACACAGATATCCAGGTATATATAGAGAGAGAGAGAGAGAGATGAGAGATGAGTTATGGTAGGGAGGAGATGACATAGGCTCAGGATAGGCTGCTAACTGAGATTTTCGCTGCCTATGATGCCCTGTCCCCTTTCTTTTTATATTTCCCCAATCTAGTGGGCCATTAACATCTTGGCCCTTCTAGATTAAGGGATGGTACCTTCACAGATATTCTTGAGACAATCATTTGAGAAAGATATCGACCGTAATGTAAGTTTAATTTGGTCTCCTACATTATCCATCTTCTAGATGGAATTTTGTACGGGAGTTTGTAATGTAACCTTGCACTTCCTTTGGTGTTACAAATTTTATTCCTTTGATAATTTTCCGAAACATTTCTCTTTCAGGTATCAAATTCTATTTTGTAATAATATGGATATAGTGGTCACTGATTTTTTGGCTTATCTTGCCTGTTGTCTCCAAGTTGACAGGGAAGACTTCTTGCACGTGTTGGTGACTATGCTGCTGCCGCTGATGTCTTCTGCCAGGCCTTAGAATTATGGTAATGCCTTATTTTCCCCTTTTTGATGACCTTCATGTACCAGAGAGAGGAGTCGTGTAAAGAGATAAATAGAAAACATCAAAATACCTTCCATTACTAAGGAAAACCTTTTTTAGTGTGATGCAAGAGCAACGTAATGGGACATTTAACTAAACCCCTTAACTTCTCTAATGGTTTTTTTTTAATGTACAAAGGGGCTGATCACCTGTCTAAGCGGTGTTCGACCAGGTTAGGGGAACTATTAGTCCCTATTTTTACTCCGCAATCCTGTTTCCCCTTTCCATCATATTATGAGACTCGGTGAGCCCAGGATGCCATCAGACCCTCTCTCTCATGGACCACATTGTCTGTAGAGACCTGTCTCCCCCTGAATGTCACCTTATTCTGATGTAGCCATATTACCTATGATACTGCAAGTTTTCTCCGTCCTTCTCTCTACCTTCTATATCCACCTCATCGTTTTGAGTCTAAAAAATTCGTCTCATGGATGGCCTATGCTGACATTATACCCTGGGATGTCTATATTATGCAAGCAAAAGGGGATTGGAAGAATAAATGTTTACAATCTTCTTCTTCTTCCCGAAACAAAACACATTCTTCTGATGCCTCTAGGTACATTTTTTTTCTAAAATACTCGAGCCACCAGCCTTCTCCTCAAGAGAAGCCATCCAAAAATCTTCACTTTTAATGGAACTTTTTACTTTCAAATTGCCTGACATGCCCGAACAGTTGTCTCATCATATGTTCCCTTGCCTTTCTCGGATACTCTTATATGCCTTGTGGACTGACAAAGGAGCATTTTCCCACTCCCAGTCATCTCTTTTGCTGCTCAGTGGTCTCAGCCGTTCTAAGGCTTGTTGCATGTTTAGAAACTCCCTAACCGTTTGGTCTAACACTACTTTGAAGATTGGGCTCCACGCATTGTCCTAGCAATCCCCAACTATGGCATTAGGGTTTTGTGTAAGTCCAAATAGTTTAGAAAAAGCCTCACTCAAAATGCCTCGTGCGGACTATGCATCCAGCCAATATCTAAAAATCGAGCCGTCCCCTAACTTGGCTTTGAAGAACTCGGTTACACGTTGTAAAATCTGTCAGAAGCCTTGCCAAAATGGGGATACACCTCTAGTCAGGACAGATCGGCTCACCCAATCCAGCCCCGTACCGTAATTGTCCCTTTAGATTAATGTGACTAGATCTTCTGGGGGGCCCATAATCTTTGTCACCCACTTTGTTAGTAGGGTCGCGTTGATACTTTGTACATGTAAGAATCCCAAACCCCTTGCTTAATAGGTTGATAGACGACATCCCATGAGACCATCACCAAGCAATGACTTTTTCCCAGTCCAATGCCTTTTCATAGGAAACGTATCATCAAGCCTTTCAGTTGCTTCTTCACTCCTATTGGCACTTTGAATACTGAGAGATAAAATAGAGGTATTGCCGAAAGGATTGACCATACCAGCACCAATGCCCCCCCTTGACATCACCTTGGTTTGCCACCCCTCCAGGTGTCTTTTCACCTTCTCGACAACCAGTTGCTAGTCATTATTGGACATCTTTTTCTGCCTTAGTGGTAAGCCCAAGTATCGTATGGGTAGGCTCCCACTCCGTATACCCTGAGCCTCTAAGCATTACAACTCTTCTTCTCGTGTCAGTCCAAACCCTAAAAAGGCTGACTTAGTATGATTAATTTGTAGCCCTGAAAAATCAGCTAATAGATCTAAGAAAATAGACAGATTCCTTGCTTACTCCACCGAGCCTTCTATAAAAAAACATGGTGTCGTCTGCATATTGCAGCAAAGGAATGTCATCTGGATAGCTTGGTGTTTGATATCCTTTCAGCAGGCCTTATGAACACGCTTGCATAGTTCATCATCAAAACAAATAATAGGGGGGCAAGTGGGCATCCTTGCCTCACGCCCCTTTGTGGGTTAATCCATCCTCCCTCAGGGCTCCCATTCATCAGTATTGAAAATGCATGAGTGGTAACACATCTCCTTATCCCACTTTATCCATTTCACAGGGAACTCTCTCCTTTTCATAGATGATCACTAGAAATTCCAATCCAAGGAATCATATACCTTGGCAAAATCTACCTTCCACTAAAATTAACTTCTCTAATGGTAACCTTACACTTTTACTGTAACTTCACTAAGATTACAGACTATGAAATAAATTTGGAAAAAATATAATAATATTGTGGAGAGATGAGAAGAGCAGAAAAGAATAGTGAACAGAGTTTAATAAGGGTTACATGAGGATATCCTTATATACGGCTACATGAGAAAGAAAAGATATAGATGGGGTAAATGTTGGGCCTTAATTGGCTCTTAAAATATCTATTTCTGCCAATTGTATCCATGAATATCTGTTAATTTGCATTATGTGGGACAAGACTAGATTTCACAGCATACACTATACACTGATGCAGAAGTGTATCCTCCAAATCTCTCTTAGAAGCTGATGATTCTTTGACTTCTCATTTCTTTTGTTATGTTAATTCTTCATGCCTTTGGGTGCAGGCTCATAATTACACTTTTGTCCATCGACAACATTGTTGTGTGGGGCAACTCTTGTTTACAGAGTCCTCATTATAATGATTCTTACTTTCACACTATCGTAAGGGGCATGTTCTCCCCTTAAATGAGGTGAGAACATGCCCATTAAATATAATCTCATTATAATGTTTCACATCCTCTTTAAATATAATTATCACATCATCCTTAAGGTCTTGGTTCTCTCTTATATCAGGAGGAAGAGGGGAGATAGATCAACACTTAATTGTCTAATTGCCTTAGAATTTGAGGGGGAATTGGAGGACGCACCCTGTCAAGGGTGAGCTGGCACTCTTGACTATAAATAGGGATTGGGCCATCAAGCAGGATCTTGGACAGGAGAGCTTTAGGATGGGACTCTCCAAATCACCTCCCTCCGGGGACTGTCATCCTAGCAGTTCTTGGTTTCTTCTCGTCTCTCTCTTCTTTGTTGTAACCTTTCCCTTTTGTGGCAATTCAAGAGCAATTCCACATCAGCTTACTGGAGTCATTTAAGACTCTCTGTGCAATCCACCACCTTGAAGGTTGATGCCAGCCAATCACTGCAGCCACTTTTGCCTCATGGCACCAAAGATGCAATCTTCATGGAAGGCATAATTGCACTTGGCTTGTTCCTGTGCTAGTCACAGCTGGGGCAGACAATCTTCCTCCAGGGAAGAACAGAAATAGATGAAAGAATGCTCCACCATTGCTGATCACAATGAAAGCTGTTAATCAGGCATTTTTCCCTCCAGTCATTACCACCTTTTGATCCTGTTGGGTGTTAGAAAGAAAGAGTGGCAGACAACCCATAGTTGAATTACACATTGGCTGGTTAAATACCAGCTTACATAATATGGGCCAAAACCTGCAAAGTTAATTCATTAAACTTCACCTGGGAAATTTGTGACTTTACTGATAACCTGTGATGGGCCCCAGTAATGATATGTGGCCCACTATTCCAAGTAAGTTCAGAGAGTAAGAGAAGAGTGGACCACTATATAAACCTTGGTCCACTTACATATAGAGAGAGAAATAAATCAAAAGATAAATGACGAGAGGAACACCAACAAAACCTTGCCCGATCTTGCAGCAGAGGGTGGCATCAGAAGCTTATTAAAATAATTCTTATGCTACATGAGTTTAGTGGACCCCTTGGATGTTTCAGTTTTTTTGGGAGCTCATATGGAATAATCGCCCATACATGACTCATTGTTCAACCTCACTCTCCAACTCTTTCTCCTCGCTGTACAAATTCCAAATAATTTGCGTTAAGAGAATGTGGTGAATAGCATCCATAATGGAACTTTTATCAGAACAGTTCCATCTATTCTTTAGCCTCAGCGTGTGTATTTATGTTTATATTTAGGAAAAATTGCTTACAGAAACGGCAGAGGATGTAGATAATTCATGGGGTCTATATTTTTTGACATTCAACTTTGAGTTCTATTCTTCCCTTTTACTCCATCTTTCTTTTTTTGACAATCAGAGGCCTCCCTTTACAAAATGATGTATTCATTTTTATCAATGCCATCCAGATTTATTGAAATATTCAGCAGGAACTCGTGAACACCTGCAACTACCAGTTAGGCTCATTGCAAAGAGATAGTACTTGGACATTGAGTTTCTACTAAAGAATTTATTATTGTGGGGAGCAAGATTGTAGCTTAGACAGTTTGTTCGACTGCCATAAACCTAAGAGAATTAAGTGTTTCCTTGGCTTATTTGGTGCTACCGTCATTTTATGCAATGGTATGCAAAGATAACTGTAACAACTTGAAGCTCAATAACAGATAGGACCAATGAGACAAATATGAGATCTTATTGAATAGGGCCAATAACAGATTTTGTATAGGAGAACAAAAGGTAATAATTCGGGTTGGAGGGAGATAGTTTATATAACCACCTGTCTAGCTTTTTCTAGCCGTTGGGGCAACGGTCATATGATCGTTGCCCAACGGCTAGTAAGGGCAAAAGTGGTATTTTGCCCATAATGATAAATCTAATGACAAAAGATGGGGAAAGGGGCTAACTGGCCATTTATAGTCTATGGCACAATTATACACTGTTTGAGAAAGATTAGAAGAGAAGAGCTATTAATCTGAAGAGTCTCTGTCTAACAATAACATATGTCGGAGGGGCTTTCCCTAAGACATGGATTCGGTGGGTGAAGCAGTGCGTGACGACCCCCACCTTTGCTGTTCTTGTGAACGGGCGGCCACAAGGAGGATGGATCCACCCTTAGCGAGGCATTTCGACAAGGCTGTCCATTGCCCCCACTCCTATTTATTCTTGCCGCGGACGCTCTGGTTGTGTGCACATTGCAGCTGTGTCGTAGTGGCGCCTTTGCCGAGTTTCAGTCTTCCAACATCCCTGGCGGTATCCGCTTCTTCAATACGCTGATGACATGACTTTCTTCATTCAGTGGTCGTGGGCGGCCGCACACACCATCTCCATCATGATGGACATATTCTCGAACTTCTCGGGCCTACGTTTAAATCGAGCCAAGTCGTCTTTCATCGGCTTTGGGCTCTCCTCCGAGGAACTGGCGGGTTGTGCTCGGATCTTAGCGACTCCTATCAAAGCCTTGCCGATTCAATACTTGGGAGTGCCTCTGGTGGATCGTCGGCTCCGTATTCGAGATTGGCAACCGGTGCTGGAAAAAGTGGAGACGCGATTGGGAGGTTGGAGGGCATGCTTTCTCTCGCCGGGGGGGGGGAGGGGGGGGCGCCTTGTATTGCTCAAGGCAGTATTATCAGCTATTCCAACTTACTTCATGACCATATTCAGGATGCTAGCGGGGGTCCGTCGCTGGCTGGAGTCGGTTATGCAGGGTTTCTTTTGGTGAGGCTCTTGAAAAGAAGAGTCTCGAGGGGTGGCGCTTGTCGCATGGGAGACTGTGTGCTGGCTGGTTTCCTAAGGTGGTTTGGGGGTCCCGCATTTTCAGCAAGTCAACATGGCCCTCCTGACCAAGTGGGTGGCTCGACTGATGCACCCGTCTGGAGGTATGATAGCGGCGATACTTCGTGATGGATATGGCGCTTCCTTGGACTGGCAGATGTGGCAAACCCCCAGAGAGGCAATTCTACATTTATGTCGTCTTTGCGGCCCATCTTCAAGGCAGTGCAACCCTTCTTCCAACCTAAGCTAGGCACAGGGGAGTCTTTTCGTTTTTGGGCGGACGAGTGGTCGGGGAATGGACGACTTAGTCAGTCCTTTCCTCGCTTGTTTGTTCTCGCATCAGATCCGGAATGGTCTGTCAGGCAAGCATGACAGAACTCGTGGGCACCGGCCCTGCCATCATCACTGTCTGATCAGCGAGTGCTTGATTTCATGCGGCTACAAGAGCTATTGGCTAATCAGCGACCGTCCGCGGCCTTGAACGCGTGGATATGGAGCGGCCAGAATTTTAATGTTCGAGCAGTCTATCTTCGACTTCGTGAACGAGCGGTTCCGGAAGACCCGCTATTCTTGCCACTCTGGCGTAGGGTGTGGAAAAGCCGAATTCCGTTGAAGATACGGATCTTTCGTCTGGCTCCTTCTCCGTCAGCGACTGATGACGAGATCCTTTCGACAACGCATGGCCCCCGACTCCGCAGGGGACTGCGCGTTATGCGGGCCACTTTGGAGAAACTGTGAACACCTCTTCGTGTTATGCCCCATTTCCCAGGCGGTTTGATGGTCGTGTTGCCCATCCGGTGCTGTGAACACCTCTTCGTGTTGCCCATCCGGTGCTGACATCGCTAGAAAGACTTCGGCGATCCATTGGAGACGACTCATACCGGAGAATAGCAGAGTAGCAACTCATATTCGCTACGCTATGTTCTATCTGGATCAACCGAAATGATGTCATATTTAGGGGACGTACCCTCGCGGTCGATGCAATTCTACACGATGGGAGAGGACTGGCTATCTCTTGGAATCAAGGCGGTGTTGATCCCTTGACTTTTGTACCCCTTTAACTTGACATTATACTTATTGTCATATTCTGCAATGACATCGGGGGGGTCTCATGATAGTGGGCCCTTCTCCCTTTTTCTCAAAAAAAATAACATAAGTATTGACTCAGGAAAAGAGCACAATATCATTGATTGTTTGAGCTAAAGTTGCCTTGAAGAATAAGACTTAAAAGTGTATTGTCTGTTTCCCATTTTAGCTCTAGCTGATTTTCCTGATTATCCATTAAAAGTGGAAACAAAAATATGAGGAAAAAAAGAAATATGAGAATGAATTTACCCAATTCATTCAATTCCAGTGGAGCATTTTCCTGAGGAATCTTTGCTCTCGTGCAGACCATAAATATAAGCATTTGTTATGTGACAATCATTCACAACAAAGACTGGTTTGAAATATTTTGAACAGTGTAAAGTCCACTCACAAAGACCACAAATGGTTGACAAAACTCCCGGGGTGCTTGTTTCATGTAAGATGCACCAGATGCACTATGGTGGATATCTAGTTGTCAAATATCTGGAACATTTTCTGGGAGCCAACTGCTCATTGTTTCTTCAATCAATCACAAAATCGAGTAGGATGCATACCTAAGGAACATCCAAATTGCACTGTCAGTTTGCTCTAGTGAGTTTCCACAAAACCCATTTCTGTTTGGCGAAAAATGCTAAATTTCTGGAAGAGGCAAAATAAGAAGGTAGTTTCAATGGAGATGATGAAAAAATAAATTCCAAATACATCTCAAGCTCAATAGATAGACCTGAGGATCTCTATTTGGCAAAAACAAGATCTTCTCGGCGGCGGGCGTCGGCCGCCTCGTGGCGACTTTGGAGTAGGCGTGCTAGCAATCTCTCGGCTGTGGAACATTCTGTCAGGGAAGCTGAGTGGCAGACTATTTTTGCCACACTTTAGTCCCTCTTGATCCATAGGAACGAGGTCATTTTCAGGGGTCATTTTTTAAAAAAGGAAGAGAGGCCCCCAAGTCTGTGGGCCCCTCCGTTATCATTTAATATATGACGATTTACAAAGTCAAATTACAAGGGTACAAGAGTCAGCGGGCCTAAGCCTCGTTAAGACCATGATATATCCAGTCCTCTCGCATCGTGCTGAATGGCATCGACTGAGGGGGTACGACCCTTGAAAATGACTTCGTTTCGATGACTCCAAATGGACCAAAGGATGGCAAAGATGAGCTGCCACTCCACTGTTCGCCGATATGGTCCGTCTCCGATAGAACTCCAAAAAGCCTCCCAAGATGAGAGCTCTAGACGGGCGACTTTGGCCCGTCGCTGGACAGACGTGGCGAAAGAGCAAGTGACGAACATATGTTCGCAGTCCTCCGCTGCCCCGCGCAGAGTGCACACTCGAAGAGACTCGGATCTTACGCTGGCGGAGAGACCTCGTTTGGAGGCGTCTACGGAGCAAAAGCCAAGCGAAGACTCGGATCTTCATCGGTAGGCGGCTCTTCCATACCCGTCTCCATAGTCTCAAAAATGCAGGATCCTCTAACCCCCACCTGGTCCCGAAGGCGATTATAGACGACTCGAACGGAGAAAAGAGGCTCACTCCAAATCCATGCATCTGGTCCCTTTGATGGTTGCCGATCCACAAGTAGCTCCGATGGTTGTCGATCCGCAAGTCATTTTCAGGGGGTCATACCCCTTCTGTTAATGCTATTGAGCACGACACGAGGGGGTTTGCGTCTTTTTGACACCGAGGCGGTCTAGGGCCCTCGACTATTGTACCCCTGTAGTACATGATCTGTATCCTTCGTCATTGCTTTAATGACATCACGGGGCACTGTTTCGGGGTGCTATTCTCCCGTTTCATAAAAAAAAAAGAACAGAATCTTGCAGAAAATCTTAAATCTATCAAAAAAGAACATCTTAAATCCTACAGAAAATCCACGGTTGTATCTTGTGGGGTGTCATGAGGGTTACTCAACACATAAAAGAATATCCCTTAAGGAGCTCATGAAATGGATCTCAATTAATCTATTAGAATATTCATTATCAAGTGTCTGATTTGCCATTCAGAGTATTTCATCAAACTGGATGCTTAAATCTTCGAACTCTGTCACCATGCTGCAAGTCACTGACCGCCTTACTGATAGGCACCTCTGCTGTAGGAAATCAGAAATGCAATTGTACACAAATTCAAGTTGGTGAGTTGGAGCAACAACACCTATGACAAGGGGGTTGGAAGATGCAATTCGAGGGTTTCTCTCTTATTCTCCTCTGTCCGGTGATCTTCCAAGATTATCCCCCGACTTGGGATCTTCCCACTTATGTATAGGCTCAGGAATTATTCACAATCTGCCCCCTTATTCTGTAGGGACTTGCATGGAACCCTCTGGTGCTAATGCCTTCATGAATAAGTCTGAATGGGGGTCATAATACTTGCTGAATCCACTCGTTCAAGGATGTGGCTGCCCTCTCCAAAATGCAATTTCCTCCTACACAGATGGTTACTGCTTAATTGGTCAATATATTCTTTGTGGTTAAGAATTCAGCTTTTACACTGACATATTTGGTGCAATCTTCATCTCAATACATCAAAAGGTTCTCTGGGTGTCATCCCCAAACAAACAGACTATTGTAATTTGTCAACAAATGCTTGAAAACCTACTTGACATGTTTTGCCATTTCAACCTTAACTGTGGCACCTTGGTTTATCCCACGAGCGCCAAGATTTCTTCTTTTATTGTAGTCTCTGTTTGTAAACCTCCTTTACTCAAGTATGGTTCAACTGCTTTCACTTATGGAAGGACTTAAACAACAAAAGAATGTTGGAACTAGGACAATACTTTTGAGTGACTGTCTATTTCGTTGCCCACATAAATAGGGCATCGTATGTTATAATGCTGGCCTCTGGCAAATTGTAAAAATCTCTCTCTTTTGTGCTTACCATTTAGGAGAATAGAATCTTAGGATATCCATGCTTTTGATAGCCTTTTAACTTATTGTTCATGTTAATAATAGATGTAGATATGTTGAGAGCTCTGTCCTCTTATGAATAATGCTCAGTGCTGTGTAATTATATAGCATGAGATGGTGTTATGCTTGTGTTACATATTTCTAGTTTTGACAATTTTTTGTTTATGTTTGATCATATTCTTTTTTGGGGCAGTCCTGATGATTGGGAGTCTTTCCTCCACTACTTAGCCTGTTTATTGGAGGATCAAGATATCAGTTGGCACGAAGAGACTGTCTCTCCCTCAGCCATCTTCAAGAACAAGGATTGTCATTTGCCCAAGGAATCGGTAAGGTTTTCCCTTTTTCTGATAAACCTTTTATTAAAAAAGTTTTTGTACAGTATACATACACCGGCAAAACCTCATGGTATTGATTTGATCTTCAGTTTGAGGAACGCATTCAAACTGCATTGTCCTTTGTGAAGAAGTTGCAAATAAAGGTTGATGGTGACCCTGTTAGATGCCCATACTTGGCGAATATTGAAATTGAAAAGCGCAGGCGTTTACACGGAAGGACAGTTGACAAGAGATTAGTGGAGGCGTTGTTGGAGTACTTTTGCAGGTTTTTCTATGATATTTAGTCTAAATTAATTTCTGGTCTTGACTCTAATGAGAACTATTATTTCCTTCTGTGCTTAATTTAAATCTATTGTCTGTTATGTGATACAATCCTAGATTGCATCAGGACCAATCTCTTAGAAGATTAAAGGAAAGAGAGAGAGAGAGAGAGAGAGAGAGAGAGAGAAGAGATGCAACTCCCATTTGCAATGAAAGAGGGAATATGCAATTGTGAATTGTTAAGTAGCCATGTTCTCTGCTATAATTCGCCTATTTTTGTTTTTTGTACCTGTACTTATCTTCTACGCTCTAACTATACTCTTGTGAATTGTAAAGCCTCTATATATAAAGAAGATGCTACAAATAGAGAGATGCCCTTTGTGGGACTAAGGCCCTCTAATAGGCTGACCCAAGTTGAGTCATATTTTAGCACTCCCCCTCAAGCTGGAGTATATAGATCAAATAGCTCAGCTTGGTGCCCAAGGATCCATAAGATTTTGGTGCGAGACATCCATTAACATATAAGAGGAGGGCTAAAAGAAGGGAATAGCCACCAACTAGATATGCATGTGTCAAAAAATGGAAGGGGCGACTCAATTGTCGGGATGAGCTGGCAGAAATCCTAGGGGCAGCACCTTAAGTAAGGAGTTTGAGTGTCAAGAGTGGGTATTAAGCATCATTAGTCTTGGGGAGGAGAGCAGCAGTGAAGGGCTCTTGAACAGCCTTCCCCAGGAGCTCAGCAGCTTGGTCTCCTGACCTATCTTCCATCTCAATCTTTAATTCCTGCTTCATGTCCATTTCCTATTTGAAGTATTTTTTGCCTTGCTTGTTGGGATCATTCCAAATTTTCTGGTGATGCTCTTGGTGAGGATATTGGCAAGTTATTAGATGAAGATACATGTGGTATTGTAATCACTCCTTAACAACTATTCACAAATGAAGTCACAGTCAATCACAATGTGGTTTGTGTGCTCATGTATTGTAGGATTCTTCGTAATGAAGATGGCATCCTGGTTATCACAATGTATGGGTATGAGCATTGGAGTTGTAATCACCAAAGTCTTGGAGAAGTGATTGAAGCCACACCATCTCATAGCCTGTTTCAACCATTGTGCTATACTCAACTTGTGAACTAAAACACAAAACTAATTGTTTCCAGGACTCATCTATTGCCAGCATGTCACAATTGCCATTTCGTAATACTTGGCTTAGTGGCCAAATTATAGTCAATGTCTGTGTTATACCTCGTTTGTGATTTCTTGTCTAATCTACCCCCAATATATCCAGCTTCCGAATAAGTTTCAAATCAGAGATAACCATGTTTCTTGTAAATAAGCCCTTTCCAGGGGCTCTCTTGATGTATGACAAATAGATCAAGAGACCATCAAATAGACCAACTTCTGGGCAGTTTCTGATATCAGTTGACATCCTCTAAGATCATTGAATTAGTATCTTAGAACTTGGGTTGTGTTGCTGACGGTGAATATTCTTAGGTATACAACCAAGTAACTCTATTTCCTAAAAAATATCTAAGGTATACTTCCTTTGGGAGAGATCGAGTTTACAAAGCTGATAAGTGCACTCTATCCTGTGTCATAAAGTGCTTATGAAGATAGGCCTTCATGGCAGAGATGTCTGTCTCATCACTGCCATCCAATAGGATGTCCTTAACATATACTGCAAGTACCACTGTTACCCTAATCATGGTCTTCCTCCTTACTATAGTATCTTTGAGCATGGAGTGAAGTTATAAGTAGTGTGCAGCTAACTGAACTTCACGACCATGCAAGTCTATAAATCATGCAATAGAGCCAATAGACCCTCAAATTCTCCCCTGAGCAACATAACACCTGTTCCTTCAAGTCTCAATGGAGAATAATATTTAAAATATCCAGCTGGTGCAATGATCAACCACGGTTAATTGCAAGAGACATAAGCACTCAGATGGAATTCAGGAAAAACTACTGGAGAATATGTTTCCTTATAATTAATACCATAGACTTAAGTGAGTAGCAGGCCACTGATCCAGCATTGTGATGATCCACCCAGCCGTCAGGGTTATACTTTAAGGAGAATACCCATTTAAAAGTGACAATGTTGACGTTAGTCAGGCGATGTACAAGAGCATGATATTCAAGGTCGATGGCTGCCTTCCACTTGGGTATGAACAATCTGTAGCCTTAAGTAGTAACTCGAAATATGAACAATCTGGCCTTAGTGCTTGACTGACTAATCTGATGGTTGTCATTTGGATTGATCGATCAGTATTTCCTATTTCCAGTTTTAGTGCCAGGCCTCATCTGATATCATGTTTGATTTTTATGCTACCTGCAGGTTCAGCCACTTGTCTTGCTTTACATCAGACATAGAAATATTTGTGGATGTACTAAGTTACGTGGAAAAGGAAGAACTCTTGGAGATGTTCATGAAGGCTTCAGGATTGTCATCACTTACGCCTTTCCAAGCATTGGGCCAGACTGTCACTGTTTTTCGGATAAAAGAACTTTTCAGCTCTACTTTCCGGCAGCCAGTTGGTGGTAAGCTTTTACTTGTATAACATCTGCCTAAAATTTCAGTTTCCATCTTATTCTTCCAATATGTTGAAAGATAATTTCTCAGTTTTTGAATTATCTATGTAAAAGATTCTCATAAATAAGGTTCAACTGCTCTCAGACTTGGCCAGCATGAGAAAATCTGCATTACCTAAAGAATACTAATAGAAAGGCTTTGGAGTTTCTTTTTTGTGACTTCTTTCATGTCTGGTAGCCAGACATCGTCTTACAGACAGAACCCCCTTTTCTCTGGGAAAACAAATAACTTGTCTTTTTTTAGTGGCTGTGGACTGAACAATCTGATTCATTGAATCGAGTACAGATGTTCTGATGGCCCAGATTAAACAGAATACATTAATCATGTTCAACAAATAATAATATCTTATGAGAAAGAAGCATCAGATATATATATATTTATAAATATATATATATAGATATATATATATATATATATAGAGAGAGAGAGAGAGAGAGAGGACAAGAGGGGAAGAGATAGACCATGGCCATCTGTGTGTTCTGTGGACATAGTCCCTCCATTGTAAATGAATGGATGCTGGTGCCCTGGTATTTGGGTTTCTAAAAAAATCAAGATAGTTCTATCGTTCTATCACTTATGAGTTATTGGTCGATCCCAAAGAGGTTCATAAAGCTGATCAAGTAAAAACTAATTCGATTCACTTGAGGGTATGTCTGTTGTGGAAGATGTTCATAAGGACAAAGATTAGAAAGGGAAATGGGAAAGAAAGAAACCATATCAACTCCAAAAATGTGGTTTTTCATGCTTCAGTGTTTAGGTTATGAACAAATGAACTCCGATTCCCTGGTATTTGGGTTTCCCAGGAAAGAAATTGAGATGCCGTTTATGAGTTGTTGGTTAATCCCAGTGAGGTTCATAAAATTAATATTCTAAAAGCTAGTGAGATTCACGTGAGGATACAAAGGACAAAGATGAAAAAGGGAAATGGGAAAAATAGAAACCCAAAATGTCTTTTAATGCTTTAACAGTGTCTAAGACCGCAGCTATTTTTTGCTGTTTTATTTATTTTGCCTTTAAAGTTAGAAGATGTCCCCTTGCCCTTGTCCTCTTTGGTTTAATTTTTGCGAACACCTTTATTTTTATCCAGAGCTAAAAGAAGCGTCCTTGGATTTGGTGGAGACATTCTGCAAAAAGTTGTATTTATCAAGAGACTTAGATCCACAAGAAAATGTGCACGGCGAGGAGTTGCTGACAATGGCATCCAATGCTTTGGTTCAGGTAACTAGTTTATGCATACTAACTGTGAAAATAATTTATTATTTAAAATTATAATCCAAGAATTTCAAATTCAATTCTTTTCTATTCTGACTTGCTGTTAGACACATCTTTTCAAACATACTATTTTGCCAAAGTTTCTGTTCAATGACTTTTCTGCCCGAAGTTTCTTAAGTTGACTTTTCTTCGCTGATTTGCGATTGAGTACAGTCCTTTCAGACATACCATTTCAAGTTACAATTAATGATTTTTTTTCTGTACAGAGTTGGTACGAAACTCCAACTTTTCTATCATACTGTTTCAGCAAAGTCATCATTAGGGATCAATGCTATCTGTCTGGTTGTGTAATCGGGTCAAGGCTGGGTATGACAGATCAGTCAACCCCGCCTGACCCATTTACCAACTTGAGTCCTGATGGGCAAACCCGATAGATAAAGTAAGACAGGGGGTCAAAATTTATTAAAAAAAATTATTTTTGGGAAGCTTGACACCTGCATTCCTGGAACCTGGAAGAGAAGGATAGAGGGGAGATTTAGGAGAGCTGTTCAGAGGGAGGGGGGAGGGCAGGAGAGTTGGTCAGAGAGTGGGACGATTTGGGAGGGCTGGAGAGAGATAGGAGAATAGGGGAGAGGTCAGAGATGGAAGAGTTGGAGAGAGAGAGATCTGGAGAATGAGGGGCGAGAAAAGGGAAGAGTGGGAGAATAGAAAGTGAAAGGGGGAGAGAGAAATAGATAGAGAGAGGGAGGGAGAGTGGAGAATAGGAGAATGAGAGAGAAAGGGGGGAGTGGGACTGCAGGAGAATAGGAGAAAGGAGGAGAGAGAAATCAAGAGAGAGAGAGAGAGAGCCAATATGGTTGTGCTAGGTCAACCCGCCCAAACAGCCCAACTGATCCAAACCACAGCCATCCCATTTCGGCAGGTTGGGTCTGTTGCGCTAGTGACCATTCTCTGACTTTATTTTAAATTTCAACAATTTACTTTCCCATTGAGTTTTTACCATTTTACTTTTCTGATTTACTTTTTCAGATGTTTATTAAACAATCATTAAGGCCCCGGTTATTAATGAGAAAGGTTTTTGGACATCTATTGAATGAGAAAGATGCAACATGTGAAAGGCACTTAAATGTGTTGTTTTTCAAACACATTCTCTCAGCAATGTTATTACTCGATCGATTTTGCCAATTGATTTTATGTGGAACTTGTCTGCCATTGACGTTTCTAGCTATTCTGGCGCACTGGGCATATCAGTCACTTGTTGGAGGCCATCATGGTTTCTGGAATTCGGAATAACCATAGGAAGGTCAAGTTAAAAAAACCTTTTAAAATTTATTGACACTTATTTTTTCTTAAAATATATTTAATGCCGAGCCAGACCCACCAATAAGTTGGCATCTTGCAGGCATGCCTGGCAATACAAGATCCTTTTATTGCATTTATATTCTCATTTGGGAGCTCTGTCATTGGCATACGAACGGTACAAAAAAACACGATTATTAAAAAAACTTTGACGGTTCTGTGAATGTCAGTTTTTAACTTATTTATTTGTGTTAAGTTATCGGTCCATGGATGTGAAGAACATTCTTCTGGAGACTATGTCACACCATATATTGGGGCAGATGCTGAAATATCCTTTGTGGGAAGAGCTCTCTGGTATCATGAGTGAGTATCTTAAGTTCATGGATGACTACATGAGGGAGGCTGCTGATCATACATTTGTTGCATATCGGCATCGTAATTACTCCAAGGTAAAAGGGATGGATTCTTCGGAAAGATAGGATTCTTTTTCTTCTTTCAAAGTGTCATTGAGTAGATATTGTGACATTCTTTTATGTTTTTACTTATTCTACAAATGCACAGAAACTCAGTCTCTCCTTCTATCACTTAATGGTTTAGTTTTTCATTCAACTTATTAGGGAAGGATCTCATTTTGTAAGCTTTGAGTTGGAGATGATTATCCCCTTTTTGAAATTGAACAACTTCCATATGCATATTCACCACAGCTTTCAATGTGGTCTAGTCTCTGAGAAGTTTCCCCGGATATCAAAGTTGGTACACGTCTTCAATGGAAGATGCAAGTGTATTGTGATCCTCAAAAGAATATTAAAAAAGAATCTTATGTTCAAAAAATATATCGTGATCCTCAATCATAACCCCAGGAATTGATGACGTGTCCTCCTGCAATCATGTAGTGCTTCCTGAGATTGCCCTTTGAGAGGGATTCGCTTGCGTCTCCAACCCCAAAGGTGCCTCTCAATGGTCTATTCCAAGATAGTGCTTCCAGTTCATCCATGATGTTATGGTGCATAACACGAAAACTTTAACAGCTGTCATATAATGAGGGTTATACATTCTTTATCTGTCTTCTAGAACTTACTGGAATTGAGGGTCATATCATACTTTTCCAAGACTTACCCATTATGAGGTATGACGACCGTACAATCCTTGAAATGTTCTTGTGCTTATTGAGGAAAGTTGATATAATTCTAGATCACATCTTCAAGAACTTACAAGGAATCAGATTTTCTTTAACATCTAAGTTCTTAAAGATATGACCTAGGATTGTATCAGCCAAATCAGATGTAACCAGGGGAATGTACTTTGAGAGGGATTCCTTTTCCTCTCCAAACCCAAAGGACCACTCGGATCTATTCCAAGATGAATTACCCTTACTCTGTTGACCCTCTTTATAGCCTGCCTATGTGCTGTTACGGGTTATTACAAGGATGCCCTTAACAATTACACTTTATTTGTTATTAGCCCAACCTCTATTTTAGGCTAGTAAAAGAAGTCAAGCATTCTCAGGAAGTGTTCAACTCTGTTTAACCACGTATGCCAGAATTGAGAATATCATGTACAAAGCAATTGAAACATGTTTCCAGATATCAGTTGACTACCTCAGATTGATTGTACATCTGAGGATAGGGGAAGTATTATTAAGTCTCTTGATACCTATCAGACACTTTGAAGAAAGGTTTAGAGAAAAGACAGTTATAACTACTACCAGGAAGGGTCATTGGCCTGAGGCACTCTAAATAAAGATCTTGGAAGACAATGGGAGGAAATAAGAAAAAGTGAGCATTGAGCGGCTGCCTGGAGATTCTCCTCACCTTGTTAGCTGGCTAGTTGATGCAAAAGCCAAATCCCTTCTTTCTCTCATTTCCTGTTCATGGTTCTTTCATTGTACTCTCGCTTGTAAACATTTTTCTTTAGTTCTATTCAAGAAGATTCTTCTGTTTCTCTCAAGTGCCTATTGATAAGGGGAACCTTATCACCTTCCAATGGCTTTTCATCTATCATGATCCTCCTGTAAATACCCTTGTATTCAACACCCTGGATGTATGCATTCAGGAGTTATCTTATATTCATCTCTCTCTCTTTTCTTAATCTATCTACAATTAGCCCAATAATTTAATAAGCCATTTGTCGTGAGGTTCTGATATTTGACATTGGGGCAACAAATGCTTCGTGCTGGGCTGATCTGTCCTATTAATGAAGGGCTAATGGATAGGATAACCCTCCATATTTGAACCGTCATTACTATGCCTAACGATTCTCTCTCCTAATCTGGCTTCACTCTGCTACAAAGGGCAAGACTTCGCTGAATCAGCATCACTCATGAGCAGTATCTGGGTTTACCCTACCTAGAAGGTAGCAGTTTCTGAGATGAATGGTAGGGTAAAATTGAGTAGCGCCAGCACCGGGGTTGTAGTCTTAGCACTTTTTAGAGTAACAAAGGCTGGCTGAGCAGAATCTGTCCATCTAAAAGCATCCTTTAAGAATTGAGTTAGTGGGAAGGCAATTTGAGCAAGTTTTTGATTTATCCCTTGTTAGACACCATCAGGCCCATAGAAACCCTCAACTCCTTGAGTTTCTCAGAGAAGATCATTCTGTCAAAGCTAATATGGTTTACCAGTCTTCCTTCTTGCATTACCGCCCACTTGGACTCCAGGTTGAAGCTTGGAACTGCCTAACCCTGTCTGGTAATCTTCATGCCCAGTCAACGGCTACTCCCTTTTATTCATTCTTTAGACCATAAGTGGGCTCCACAACTCTATTGATTCCAGAGATCTCCTCCCCTCTTTCTCTCCTATTACTTCTAGAGAGGGCCGTATCAGATGCTTCTTAGAAATCAGTTTTTTCCCCTTATTTCAGAACAAATCTTTTTTTCCATGGGGAATTATTGCTCTTCTACCTCCTCATACTTTTTTTCTCCCTGGCCCTTCAGAGAGTTGGATTGAATTAGAAAATCCGCAGTTTCCTTTTTTTAGATTAAATATATTTTCTTTTGTAAGTATTGTGTTTCTGCCCATGTATGGTATTTGATATTTTCCTCGATTGTAATGGATGGTAAAGTTACTCTGCAATAAAACCTCTCTCTTGGACGGTTCTGACATTCAAAATTGTGCAAAGTTTTCAAGAAAGTCGGTTCTTTCCCTTTTTGACGAATTGCCCCCCTTCTGGAGATATTATTTTGATGCCCTTATATTACTTTTTTACTTTTGTATGTCCACGCTCACTCACTCTGTTGCATTCTTTCCCTTAATTTCAGATTAAACCTCCTTTCTGTTGATAATTTCTCCTTGCTTTCATGCGATTTCTCCCTCGTAACATTCTCTCTCTAAAACTGGCTTGCTGAAACTACCCGTTGACTGCAGGCAGTGGAGTTCGTCCTATTTAAGGAGAAGTTGCAAAATTCTTCCCAGTACTTGATGTCAAAGGTGGAATCATCCATTCTGGAATTGAAGCAGAGAGCTGACTATCTCGAGCAAGTGGAGGTCAACTCTAAAACCATTGTTTATTCAGTTCTTATTATGACTGTGATGATGGCCATGACATCGATAATCATGATGATGTTGAAGATGATGAAAACCATGATGTTGATGACCATGACAATCATAAGTGTGATGACGATTATGACCGCCATTCATTCTTGCAGTCTATTCTCGAGAACTCAGAATTCGGAGCCAATCTTTTGGGTCTGTCAAGTGACGAGAAACTGAAGAAGTTGACTTTCAACGAAGACTTGCAGTCTCGACCCTGGTGGTCTCCTACCCCTGAAGTCAATGTCCTCCATGGTTAGTCAACCTTGGTCAACTCTCTATTGATATAGATTTCTTACCAATAGTCTACAAACAATACGTTGACCTTTTGACTGTTCTGCTTTTCGACAGAACCTCATGATGAAAACTTCTGCCCAAGAAGGAAATTGGTATGGATTTAATTTTTACCAGAAGTTGACTTTTTCCGACCTGTTTTCTCCATGGATAACAGGACGAAAATAGTCAAGAATTGACCAGGCGAGCTATAAAGAGAAGATCGCTTATCCCCAGGCTTCTGTTCTTGTCTATTCGTGTTGCCATCTCATCAGTCAACGAGAAAGTAAACGCCAATGGCTCTTCGTCCGTTCCACGCCAGGATGAAGTTGAACAGAATGTCTCTGAGCTGGAATCTCTGCTGGAGCAGCATTCGGCTACATTTGGTCTACCATTGGAGAAGGCTGTTGAAACGATTGTAGCAGTTTCGGAGCAACGCAGGACCCTCGAGGTACTGTTTATGATCATGATAATGATGGTGATGTTCATAAATTTGATTTTTTTTAATCATGAAGAGGATAATAATTAATGACTAAGATGATCATGATAATGATGATAGTCCTTGTGAAGACAAGTGGATCATGATAATGTTACGATTACGGCTGCGATGGTGACAGTTGTAATGATGTTGATGACTGCAGGCGATGATGATAATCATTTTCAATGTCTATGCCAATATAATGATGATCACCAAGAGGTTACTGACTACTCTAATCGATGATTACTGATGATAATGATAGAAATTGAGGTGGTATTCAAGATGACGATGATAGTTATTTTGATGATTGTCATCCTGATGATATCCGGAGAAACATGATGATGATGGTAGGTGCGATGTGATAACAGTGACAAAGTTGGTCATCGCTGCGACGAAAATGTGGTGGTGGCAACTAAGATAAAAATGCTGTGATGATGATGATCGTGTTGTTAGATGAGACGATGGTAGGGTTATGCTTGCTTGCTATTTTATGATGATTGTGATGATAATATTTGCTGATCACGATGAAAACGGTTATGATGAGAGTTTTGACGAACATTAGGCGATTATAATAATAATATTACCGATGCTTATCATGACGCCAAGCATTTTATCCATGGCAGGACTTAGCTCCGGATCTGCCCGACTGGATTACCTTGGCTGTTTTTCTCAACGCCCGCAATCTCCACCGCCGCCAGCTTCACAAAGAACATGCAGGCCACAACATGCTGACGTGGACCACCGTCGAGAACCTTTTCCGGCAGTGCATCAAAGAGCGCTTAACTTCCACTGCCGAGGCAAACCCACCCCTAACCGGCTCATCCAAAGGCCTTCCAATCCTAACCCAGCTCATCACAGAGGCCTTCTCCTTTCACGGCCTCATAATCCAGGCTTACCTTCAGTCAAGCCCGCAGCCGTCCTCAGGTAGGAGGAAGAAAAAAACCGGCGGAGTGACAGACTACGCTGGGCCTGCCGCAGCTGTCTGCCACGTCACCCGGTCCGCGATCGAGGCTATGGGAGGCGCGCTTGTGGAGGTGAAGAGCTGGGTGGATGTCCAGCTCGGCTCTGCCACGGTGGACGCCACGGTCGACGCCACGCTGGCAGTCATCGAAAACGGGGAAGTCTTCCGGCGTGTGCAGGAGACGGCACACGGCGGTGTCCACGATGCGGGGGAAAGAATTTCCCGCGCTTTGCACTCCTGGGACGCTGCCGACGTGGCTAGAAGGCTCGTTCTGGGTCAGCGCCGAGGGCTGACCGAGCTACGACGGATCTGCGAGCTGAAGCTGAAGAGATTAGACTCTTGGAGATCGGTGGTGAGCTGAAGCAGGACCATCGCATAATTTTTTCTGTTCTTTTCCGATTTTAGGATATTAAGTGATGGAATTAACGATTAAGAATTCTCTGGTATTTTTCTATGTATTGAAGTCAGTCGTGGTCAAGGGGGGAAGAGAGGTGAGAATGTCAGAGCACGATGGCCGAAAAGAAGGCTCTTTTACCAACGGCAGCGAGGTTGGAAACGGCCCACCCAGTTCCCTCCGTGTAGCGTTCGACCTGCAGTCACATTAGTCAAACAACGAAACATCATTTACATGAAGATCGAGAGAGAGATTCATATACATATATATATATATTAATGGGTAGAGAGAGAGAGAGATTACGGAGTCCAGGACGTGATTGTCGAAGGTGACCCCGCCGAGGGCGTAGAGAGAGCCGTTTATAGCAATAGCGGCGGAGTATCCTCTGGCCACGTTCATCTCCTCCGCGGCATACCAGGAGTTCACGCGTGGGTCGTACACTTCCACATCCGCCGAAAGCCCGCTTCCGGCGTACCCACCAACGACATAACTATAAACACCATCACATCATCATTATCACCATCAATCTCTCTCTCTCTCTCTCTCTATCACTCACTCTCCCTGTCTTCATCTACAATCTATACTCCTATATGCAGTTATCCTTCCTCTATCCATACACATATCATTTGTCTCTGTCTATCAGTGAGCTTCTTACAGTTTGTCGTTGAAGACCGCCATGGAATGACACCCTCTTGGTGTATTCATGCCCGGGATCCTAGCCCATATGCCTTCCCGTGGATCAAACCGCTCGCCCGACCTGCGTATGATTTTAGAATTAATATTCATATGTTACATTTCAATCTCGATTTCATGTACACTAAAAAAAGTAGACGCTAACCTGAGATAGGTCTCCCCATCGAACCCTCCAACAGAGTAGAGAGCTCCTCCCAGTTCTGCCGCCGCGAGTGCGAATCGCTGGAGGATGACAACCAGCAAAGATGATGATGATGATGATGATGATGAAGAGGTTGGGTATTGTACGAGTAGACTATTTGATTAGGAGAATGGCGACGTGCATGGTTATTTATGGTGAAAATGGTGAATTGGAGGTGACCAATCTCATAGACGCATAATGCCATAAGAAATAGCTACAAAGGCATCTAGAAGGATGAAATATAACTATCTGCGCCCCTTCAAGGGAGTATAAGTATGCATATTTCGAACAGATTTCAGGAGGATTTGATGATGACAATGACAGATTGGTCTTGATGATTGACGCTGATGCCAGCATCAGTGACACCAAGAAGGTGGCGATGATAGTGACGGGACTATCATAATAGTGATCATTAATCGCAATAGGAATACTTCTGTGATGATAGTAGTTGATGAAGATAAAAATGATGAGACTGCGAAGGTGATGATATGAATGACAATTACGTCAATGATGACGATAACTCTGATAAGAACAATGATGATTTTCAACGTGCTCGATAATTTTCATTGCACTTGGGGAGCAGTCGATCAACCCCCCTGCATGGCACCTGTTCAGGCAACCCGACGAACTAATATATCTCAAGAGCACACTCGGCCACAGCATTTTTCATTATTGATGATGAGACTGAAAAGGTACCACAACAACACACGACTAATCATCATGGTAATGATGGTTAGTGCTAATGGTTATAAGTCAAAAACAGTCTAGTTGGTGATGACAATGATGAGACCAGATGATGATGATGATAATGTTGAAGATGGCAATGACGTGGATGATGATGATGATGATGATTATGGGTGTTGGATACCTTCTGAAGCATGGGCTGATGGTTGATCCACCGCCCAAGAACAGGGTCAATCATTTCAACATCTGCAAAACTCTCGAGCCCATTGCCCCCTCCAATGGCAAATATCTTCCCATTCAAACTGACACCAGCCAGGTTCCCCTTCGCCCGCAACAGAGGTGGGAAATGCCTCCATTGGTCCCTCTCCAGATCATAACATTCCACTGCAACCACGTGTAGTCTTATGAATCAGCACAAATCTATTAGAGAGACAGAAGGCAAAAAAGAGAGCAAGGGAGCAAGAAAGAAAGAATGAGAGAGATAGAGAGAGGTACACAGAGACACAAAAGGGACAGAGAGAGGAAGTGAGAAACGATGTTATATATATATATGTATAATAGATTCTGGATTCATATATATATATATATATAGAGAGAGAGAGAGAGTAAAATTTCCTGTGTCAAACCACAAGCTCCCATCACCACCGCCAAAGACATACAGGCACCCATCAAGAGCGGCAGCAGAGGCATATGAACGTGCAGCACTCATTGGGCTGAGAGAAGTCAGCATGTCCAAAGAGATGGAATATGAGTCAATTGTAGAAAGCCATGAGTCCCCATCAAAACCTCCAATAACATAGACTAACTCTCCTGAAATCAAGGAGAAATTCTTGCTTGCATCATCCATTAAATTCCCAGCCAATGAAGACGTGGTCGAGCCCAGCACTTTTAATTTGCTCTCTAGGTCCCTTGCGTGTTTTGTCAGACCTTGAGCTGCATGGCAGGTCTCTCTTGCTGCTTTTCTCAATTCTTGGACTTCTCTATCTGACTCGGCCTGAAAATTCATCAAGATAAAATCATTCCAAAATTATTCATTTTCTCTCAAAATTTTTTTTATTAATACCTGTTTCTTTTCCAAAACTGTCACCTTTTCTCTAAGTTCCTTGATCATCATCATCAGCTGAGCGAATTCAACAGTAAAATAAGTTACCAGACCATTGAGAAAGTGATATTAATCAGAAAACTATTACCATAGAGTCATCAGGAATTGTTTCGGCAGTCTTCAAATGATCATGAGAAGATAAAGAACTGTCCAGTATATTGTTATTAAAGTCTGAGGGTACTTGGACTGTAGAAAAACTGGCCAGAGTTTTTTTATTAACGTCCACAGGCACATCAGATGTAGCAGCACTTTTTGATGATTTGGCTAGATTCTTAAGCTTCATCATTATATCATCTATGCGCCGTGGACAATGCTCGATGACAGGAAAGTCTTCAGGTGAAACTTCTGCATCCTCTTCACCCAAACAGAAACCGCTAGTCCAGGGAATACCTTCCTTCTTTGTATCAAAAGCAATTTCTTCCGAACTGAAGTCAAGTTCATTTTCCTCATTCTCTTCAGTAGACCTACTGGATTGGCTGCTTTGACTGTAAGATTCAACTTTAGATTTTCCTTTATCTTCTCTATCTATAACTTTGCTATTGCCTCCTCGTTTTCCTTTAAAGGGGCGAGGCAAAGGTATCCACACGTTTTCACTCGTCGTGGTAAAATGCGAAGATCTAGAGTCAACTTGGGGTTCAACAGGTTGAAACAAAGACAGCAGATTGCTTGTTTGCTTGCGATCTAACTCAAAATGGAAATGGTTTTGAGTGTAGTAGTTATTGGAGATTACTGGACGGAATACAGATTCTTCTAGAGGATGACAGAGGATTTTGGAGAAGATAGGAGCCTGGACATTGAGAAATAGATCAATATGAAAATATGGAAGAAACAACATAAATGGGAGAGAAGAATGAAAGAAGATTTCAACCTGGGCAGGAAATGGAGTCCTCTCCTTTCCTTGATCGGTCCACCCATATGGATCAATGTTCATAAGACCAGGGCCAGCAGCTTCGAAAATTCCATGGAGTTTCCTATCACTGTAATTGAATAAGAATAATGGAAGACCAGGAACAATTTTCCTTATATAGGAAAAGTGTGGCCCAGGCAAGCCTAAGATCCCCCGCACAAGAACGAGATAGAAAGAGAGCACAAATCAGTATTGAGAAGTAAGAAAGAGTTTATAAAAAGAAGGCAGCAAGGACAAATTCAAGTATATTTTTCAAACAAATAATTAAAAAAGTTGTTGGGAAAATTAATGATGGGGATTATTTAACTAAAATAATGCCATAGCTCTGGAACGCGGTGGAAACAAGAATGGAAGGAAAAGCCCACCAACTACCCAAAACATAAAAAAGAAAACAGAGCTAATTCAAATACCGTGAAACGACAATGATACACCATGTGATCTAATACCAAGGGACGTTTAGAGTTATATGAGAAAGGTACATCATATGAGCATATAATAGAGAAATCGTACAAGATTTGACGCCACAAGTTAAGATAATATATTCTGAACAAATAATATACATACAATAGTAATACGTAATGATCTCGTTAAATGTTTAACATTTCTTTCGGCCTGAACCAAGTCATGATTGAGATTCGGCAAAGTAACCACAATGAAACTAGCAAGGAAATAAAAACTGGGAATTAAACATTATCACCTCTCATTTCAACGAATAATCAGAAGAAAACAAAATAGAATAACGATGATGTAAAACGCTATGAAAGAAAACATACCAAATAACTGCTTTTCTAAGCATTCCGTCATTGTACTATGCTTGCATCCAAAAATAACTCCCCCTAGAAGCGATTTTGGAATATTTCTTGCAGGGGCACTCGAGTTCCCCACGTCATTTTCTGGAGGCCAATTCTTGTCTATAGAAGTATAGATTTCCTTCATTCTATTATTCTTCGTCTTCTTAGTCTTCATCTTCTGATAGAGATGAAAAAAGGAACGACGTGACTAAAAATAAGTCATTAAAGAATTTTTTAGGGACAGCTTTGTCAGATCTTTCAAGTCGGAAATTTCAGTTTACCATAATGACTTACACTGGGACTAAAAGTCGACGCTCTTCTTTGATAGTGAAAAGAAGCTGTTATGGTTCAATAAAATTTGCGATATTATATCTTCACTTCCTGCTAAAGAGAAAACATAAAAAGCGTGAGAACGATACAATCTCCTTAAACTTCTGCCATGAAAATAAAAAAGCACACATTCCAAACGTAAGATGATGAAAATATTATTCGACGATCACATTACTTAATTCCAGCGATCACGAAAACCGCGGAATTCTTTTCTCCGATCAAATTCCGGAAAATAGATGATTGAGATAAAAACGACTGAGTACTTATATATTCCCCGGAGCTAATCTTTTCCCTCAACGAACCCTAGAGTTGAAAGGAAAGAAGACTGCAAGACAACTTCGAAGAATTCGTGATCGTCTCTACGTCCGAGCGGGAATTTACGAAAGCGCGTATTTATACTCAGAAGATTTCGAGCCCACTTGACAATTCATAAACGTACTGGGCCGGCCCAAAATATATACATTTTCATGGGCCTCATGGTTTTATTTTGTTTGATGTATTTAAAAATACCCGCTTTAAAATTAAATTGTACTTCTGGACATATTGAATATTTCCAGATCGGACGGTACAGATTCTCTGACTTCCACTCTGCTCCCGAAGCTAAAAATGAAATGCACAAGTGCTCGAGGTTGGTCAACAAGTCCTGAACAAGTAAAAGTCAACGAATTTATTGAATATTACCAAATAAATATTATTATTTACTCCTTGAGAAACGAGACCCACGTTTTGCATTCGTCACCTGCAGACTAGATATTCACACAGCCCGAAGACTTTTCCACCGTCCGATCATATCCCCACGATGTTCCCGCCTAGGTCCATCTTGAGAGTTCAAATTTTAAACCTCCCGATGCGGCGCACGTTCTTCCTCTCACATCGCAATCATTAGATCGCTCTCTTTCCATTCCCTTCCCTCTCTATCCTTAGCTTTCGTTTCTCTAGCTCTAGTTTTCTCTCTCTTTCTTCCATGGACAACCAGAGGTGGCTTTTGTCTTAGTCGATCATCCTTCCTCGGAGCTTTCTCCTGAAGATGGCGGAATCTACAGTTGTCCACAAGAGGAGCTTAGTGAGTTCGTTAATGGAAGCAGCCGCGGCAAGCATTCTTCAATCTGCTTCCTCCTTCAGAGAAGACACTTATCACGTCAAGCGGCTGAAGCACTCCGAGAAGAAAGCCCTGAAGGAATTCAAGGAACTTCTTAGAGGATCTGATTCCGACCCTCCGTCCTCGCTATGGGGTATTCCGTTACTCGGAGGAGACGAGAAAGCTGACGTGATCCTCCTCAAATTTCTCAGAGCGAGAGATTTCAACGTCCCGCAGGCGCACGCCATGCTTAACCGGTGCCTTCGCTGGCGGCGGGATTTTAAAGTCGATGAAATCTTGGAAGAAGATCTAGGGTTTCCGGAACTAGAAGGAGTCGTCGCTTTCATGCACGGACGCGATCGCTCCGGTCATCCTGTGTGCTACAACGCGTACGGAATTTTCAAGGATAAAGAAATGTACGATAAAGTTTTCGGCGACGAGGAGAAGTTAAACCGATTCTTGAAGTGGAGAGTGAAGGTCATGGAGCGCGGCATCCGACTGCTCGATTTTAAGCCTGGCGGCGTGAACTCTATTATTCAGGTTACGGATCTGAAGGATATGCCGAAGAGAGAGCTTCGGATCGCTTCCAGTCAGATCCTCGCTCTTTTCCAGGACAATTATCCGGAAATGGTGGCTCGCAAGGTGAGAATATCCGTATTTCTGCGGGTTTTCATTAAATTAAATTTAGTTTGTAACGGTTTTTCTGTTTCTCCTTTCAGGTGTTCATAAACGTGCCTTGGTATTTCAGTATGCTGTACTCTGTGTTCAGTCCGTTTCTGACTCAGCGGACGAAGAGCAAATTCGTGATCGCCAAGGAAGCAAGCGTCGCGGAAATCTTATACAAGTGAGCTGGAAATTCCAATTTTAACACTTTTTCACTGAAGTTCTTGATTTTCTGAATCCTGTTACAGATTCATCAAACCGGAATTCGTGCCGATTCAGTACGGCGGCCTGAGCCGGCCGGGAGACTTGGAGAAGGGGCAGCCGAGGCCGGCTTCCGAATTCTCCGTTAAAGGCGGCGAGCGAGTCAACCTTGAGATCGCTGGAATCGAGGTATTTTTCGCCGTAAATAAATCATTTATTGGACGATTTATCGAATTATGAATTGTCGCTTGAATCAGACGGGAGCGACGATAACGTGGGACATCGTGGTTGGCGGTTGGGATCTAGATTACGGGGCGGAGTTCATCCCTGAATCGGAGAGCAGCTATACGGTAGTCATTGAGAAGACGAAACGGATGAATTGTACGGAAGAACCGATCCACGACTCCTTTACGGCGAAAGAGGCGGGAAAAATGGTTATTTCCGTCGATAACACGAGCTCGAGGAAGAAGAAGGCTGCAGCTTACAGGTATTTCGTTCGGAAGTCTGTCGTTTGATCTTGTCCCGTCGTTTTCGCGGATTCAGTTTTGGCGTTTTATGGAGGAAGAGTACAAATGCTTGTTTGCAGTTGATGCTCGCGCCTTTTGATGATGTTTAATCTTGTTCTGTAGTCTCTGTCAATGTCTGTCTTCGTCGAGGTTTTCGAGAAAGCTGGTAGGGTTTTGGCGCGATCGGGAAATTCTGGTTGAAAACTGGATTTCTCAGGCTTTCTCTGGTCACGAGACAGAACCTTCCGGTGAACCATACGTTAGAGGAAAGAGAGCAGGGAGAGATGCCACGTGTCGATAGATTGGACCTCTGATATAAATCACATCATGTGATCATGAAAAACGGATGCTCGAAGAATAATATCCACTGGGAAACTTTATCCTTTCTCATCTGGGCTAGAATAATCAGAATTGAAACTCGCGGCCCAGAATAATCAGAAATTTGATTTATTAAAAAAAATTAATGACATGAAGTTGAATGACTGTTCTTCAGTTCCAAACTTTTATATTATATCATTTGATATAGATTTTGATTATTTTTAATAATTCTAAGATGATTAAGTATTGGTCACAAAATGTAGACTCTATTTTTCTCCCCTTTTACAAATTAACTTGTAAATTCTGAATAATCTTGAATAAAATCTGTAATCGTCTCCCTTGAGAATGATAAGAGAGAAGGAATATGAATTGCAAAAGTAAGAAGAAGTGGTACCCCACCAAAAAGTGGTAAATAATGGCAGAATGTTCCTTTGGTTAGGTACTCTGCAAGAACGGGCCATTTAGAGCAATGATGTGCTTTAAGAGACTTGCTTATCTATGAAATTTGTTGTCCGTCTTGTATTTCATGTCTCACTTTTGAAGAAATGTACGACAAATGATATAGTTAAGAAGCACAAAGTGTTAAAAATCAACATTAAGAGGGTTCATTGAAGGAGTTTTAGTAGTTGTTTTGTGATATGCATAAAAATTATAGTCGTTTAATGCACAAATTCACGTATTGAAAATTATACTCAACTCTTTGAATTCAGTTTTAAAATTTTATATTTGTGGCGAGTCGAGGTCGAATCCATAGAGGAGAGTAAGGTTAAAAGATTGAAATCTAGATATATTTTTAATATTTTTATATTAAGAAAGCGGAGATGATTGATAAAAAGAAGAAGATGTTTGTGGAAATAAAATAAACCAATCAAATGTTCCTAAACTCTTTTGGAATATTGAAAATATTTAATTGATGGTAGAAAAGTGATTTTTTGGTTTGAAAATGTGGATAAAAAGATGGAGAGAATAGAAAATAGGGATAGAAAATAATTCTAATCCAAGGATTCCCAATGAAAACATACTTTAATGGTGATCTCTAATCAAAACATACCTTTGAGAGCCCATACCTTCTGCTCGAATTAGGCGTCATGCATTCAACATGAGGAATAAATAGAAAAGAAAAGAAACTCACTCAAAATGATATTCTATACACAAAGAATGATCAATTAGTGACTTCTTTCCTTTTAGCTAGCCAATGCTAGAAGCACGCGATGAAACATTAAGAACCCTATTTTTTCACCCTACATTTATAATCAGCTCAATATATTTGTAGAGCCCGAAAGAGAACAAAGGGAAGAGTTCCTAACAAGTCTTGAATAAGCACCCTTAGGTGTGCTCGTTATACCATTATTTCTAGAATTATCATATTACGATTTTTTTCTAAAAAAATTTAGAATTATTTTTGTATCCACCAACATCTATAGATCTTATGTGTGTGACCCTCTAGGTTGATATATCTCACTAGCTAATAACTATATGACCCAATAACGCTTAGTCATTAACTTAATATGAACCTTCTGAGATACACAAGACCAACCGCCAATCATGCGTACAAAATATTCCTTTGTATATTTTATAAGGCTTTGGCCGTGTGAAAGGGTAACTTGGCTTATTGTGAAGGCACCCTGGAACAATTTTGTATCTAGCCTTTCAATCAAGTGACTTTGTTTGCACCACAATGTGATCTTGCCTTCTTTTTTTTTCTTCTATTACCCAAGTAAACACGAGGAGGAGAGATGATGCCACTTGCTATTGCACAAGTATTAAGCATATCACAGGTGAGGGAGAATGTCACGTTTCCTAACCTCATCGCTTGACAACTTCCATTAGATGGCCACCTCCCCAGGCGTGCATGAATTGATTCATCATATTCATTGCACATGTCACGTCCAACTAGGTGTGATTGAAGTATAGAAGCAATATTTTTTTCCTCATTAGGTTACATGCATAGTTTTGTTGTGAGATGAATATAATTGATGATTTTATCCCAATGATTTGATGCTAAACCTCAAGGAGAGTTGGTAGTAGAAAGACTATTTCTAATTGATCATATTTCATAATAAATATATCATCCACTTGCACAAGGAGAACACTAACTTGACTCGATGCTGAGTACTTGTAAAGTAAATGTTATCTCCATCGCATTGATGGTGACCCCATAGTACATTTTATGAACTATTATCATTGTGATTGATTTATCAACTTACACACCTTTTTCTCTTTCTACTAATGCATATGATGTGGGGAACAATCCCATACAAATATTTTCTTCTAAGTCAACGAGTAGGTAGGTTTCTTCACATGAAATTTCAATAAAGGTCATTTCCATCTATGCATCAAGAGATAGAAGGACTCTAATGGTGCTAAACCTCAAAACAAGTGTTAATGCCTCTACATAATCAATGGTATATATTTGGAAGTATCCTTTGGCTACCAACTAAACTATGCAATCTTCTTTGTATTTCATAACACACCCAATTACAACCCACAGTCTTCTTTCTTGATGGAAGAATAATATCCTAGACCTCATTATTTTTCAGCTCTTCCATTACCTCCCTTGTGGCTCGTCTCAAGACTTCTTGCATAGTTACCTAATTGATATCCTTGGATTCTCAATCAAGTCCAAATGTACAAGGAAAGACATCTAAGACACAATCTCTCATGTGGCAAAAAGTGAGAAAGTAGGATACATTGATTTCAAAGTGTTCTTTCCTAGTGCAACAAGCTATTTTAATACTTTATTGCATGCTTTCATTCAGGCCATTAGGTGTTGCCTCTTATGCCTCCCCAAAGATGGGAAGGCCAATGTCCTCATCTCCCATGGAATGACTAGATGGGTAACCCATTGATGTAGTTTCCTTGATCCCAAGGAGTCTACCTTTTAGGTTGTTTCTCATGAGTGCCTCCTCTTGTAGCATGTCATGGGTTTTTTAGTAATTCTCCCTTGTTGTATGAGAAATAAGTTCCCCCTTGCGATCCAATCTTTAATTTCATTCTTCAATTTATGCCCCTAGAAATAACCTCCACTTTCGTCAAATGTAACATCTGTGGAAGCATACACAGATGATTAATACACAGAGAAAATTCAATCGCGAAGAGAGATAAATTGTCTTAAATTTATAAAAATAAACTAATCTATGTATCAAAATTATTAATAGGCACAAATTCAAATATATTTTTAGAAGACGGAAGATTAGGAAGAAAACACGTAATCTAACCCAAAATTACACTAAAAATGATCTACTTAATTTCCTGATCAAGGCTTTTCATTCTGCATTTTGATAAACAAAAATTTGTGCGACAAATTATTCCTTCTCTCTTAACCAAATCTTGATTTTAAATAATCCATGGACGCAAAAATGAGTGTGGATCATGAAAAAAAGTAAGAGATTCAAGGATTAAGATGTCCAAAAGGTTTGATTGATCGAAATATTTAAGAAAATATTTTTTTATCTAAAAGAGAGAGAATAAATAGGCATAAGTTGGGTGTGGCCATTCAACCTAACTATTGATCTTCGATCAATAGCTTAGATGAAGCTGTTGGGTTTTTAGGTCAATAAGCCTTCTAAAATTTTGATGAAACATCGAATACAATGGAATACATTGAATCAAATATTCAAACATTGAGGCACCAAGAATAGATGTTCTTATCATCTAATAAATACGAGAAAACATACTTAAAGGATCTCTCCAAGGAGTTCTTAAAGCTATTCAAGTGTTTAGCCTCTAGCGGTATCCACACAATCTTCAGATGGTTGGATCTCCTCTTTAAAGCTTTTTGATAACCCAAAATCAGTTTTAATAAGTCGTTGGTGAATCCGGTTACATAAGAAATTTCCTATACCACTCTTACGGGCAAATTCATATAGAAGTGAGTAAGGGATCCTCCTCAAAGACCAAGCAGTGATTCAGAGAAATCTTTGAGGATAGAACTATGTGTGTGTATATATATGTATATATATATATTTTTTTATTAATCTGTGAGAGCAACTAACAAAGACTACAGAAACAAGAATAATAGGGAAATAAACAAGATCATAACGAGATGATCATAAGCCAAAATTTGTCTCAACAAACAATTAAGTGAAGAAGCGACAACAAGTAGACAAGGGAAACAAGTTAATCGAAAGGTAAAGAGAATACAGCTAATCTTATCTTTCTAAACAAAAATGAAACATTGAACATTAAGACAAAAGAGCGTAGATCCCTGCTCTCGACGCAAGCATCGGCTGACTAGGCGAGCATTCTTCGGTTGGAGTGAGAAATCTGCACTATTCCCGATCTGATCTCGCCACCGGAAAGCAGCAGTTGCTAGGCTTGCTCGGGAGTGTGGAAGAGAAGACGAAGGCGCTGCTATTTAGAGCTTCACCTAGTCGGACTAAAGAGAAAATAAAGGCAAAAAACCACAAGAGGTTGGAAGGGATTATTTTATACATGTCGAAGTCAATCTTGATAGGTTTTACCGACTTGAACGGTAGGTTCTCCCTCCTCTCCTGCAGGGCAGCAAGCTGGAGCAGCTTCCTCCTTGTTTCCTCTCTCAGGATGCCGAATCAGATGGAAAGGTTCCACGGTTCTTCTCCCTAATCCGGCATCCCCCAAAATGTAGAGCGTAGGGTTTTTAAAAGTAGTTTGAGGCTTTCTCCACCGTTGGATCTGGGACAGAATAGACCGATGGAGGACTCGTTCTGAGCTCTCCACTGGATTCGGGAACTTTCTCCTGCAGCCAAATCGAGGTAAGTTTTAGTTTCCCTCCCTTTCTTCCCTCTCTTTTTCTCTGTCGTCTTATGGGTTCTCCATGATACACGTGAGTGAAACCCTACTAAAAGAAAGACAAAAACCATTAGGTCCTTTCCCTTTGGGCCTTGAAGCCCAGAGGGTTTTAAACTTTCAAAAGCTTCAATTAACACATGTTTGTAAGTTCAACTATAAAAATTGAAAAGCATTGCTCTTTCATTAAACTAAGATTCACAGCAACTTACTGAGTTTAAGAGTGTTAAATAAACTTTCTAATCATGTATATCATGTAATAACTTTTGGAGTTATCACTTTTCACCAAGAGAGAAAGAGAAGAAAGGAGAGAATTTCTACAAAGCTTAGATGGGCACCTTGAGTTGTGGTTGTTCTCCTCCTTTTTATAGACATTTGGTATGTGAAATTTTCATTAAAACCCTCATTATTATGTCTATATCTACCAACATCCATAGACCTTATGTGTGTGACCCTCTAGGTCTGTATATCTTACTAGTTAATAACTCTATAGACCAAATAACACCTTAATGGTCAACCCTAATTAATTATCTACATCAACATATATTAATTAATCAAGGATCGATTTAACCCAATCGATAAGTTGAGTTGCCAGCACATTGGGTGCCAAGCTACACCACGTACTCTATAAGATATAGAGTATGTAAAAACTCACTTGTGTAACCTTTCCGTCATTGATTATCATGTATATATAATACTTCATCGACACGCGACTTATGAATAACTTAGGGTATGGTCAACTATCAAATCATAATCTATCACTCAAGTTCGTATTGATGCGTGTAGAAAATCATCAGGAACTCCTTCTCTTTTATTTCCACTACTTTGGCCAAGGATTTCATCGCATCTCATTCCTTGAGTCGATATCCTCAAATACCAAGGGAGGATGATCTTATATTGATCACACATTCATCTTCGTGGACTTTGTGTCATATCTAATACATGACGTTTTAGATATCCCATGACTAGGGATTTGTAAGTCATAATCAAAACATTATCATCCATCCAAAAGATGTCTTTGGTGTTTTAAACACAAACACGACTGTGAGATAAATCAACTTGATTAACAGTTAAGTATAATTATCATTCATGGATTCATACATATCAATTTAATCAACTCTTTCTCTAAAGAGCACCCATTAGCTATCCTTAGTTTCTCTACACTAATGGCTACAGAATCATCAATACTCATCATATGAGTTGGATCAGATAATGCTATTATTTCTGGATAATTTGATGTCCTTCTTGAATATCCCATAAATAGGAATATTTAGAATATATTTTTAAAGTCTAGTGATCATTGTATTATGATCTCATCATAATTCACTTAGCCATTGCATATGCTCATAGAGTTCATTACAAACATTACACAACAACGATAATGAATAAATATAATTTCAATGAACATGAACAAGACACATGGAAGTGTGATTGGCTTATAGGTTCACATAATATCCATCATCACCATCGACTCCTCGCGAGGAAACCGTAAGAGAAGATGAGGAGGGGAAATCAGGAGAGGGCGCCCGCAGTTAGGGCTGCCTGCACCTGCCACCGAAGCGACCCTACCTTCCTTCTCACCTCACTGCCTTTACCACCGCCAATGCCCCAGATAGTGCATGCGCCTCCCCCCACTTCCGACTGTCTGCCGCGCGCGCCACCAATGCAGTCAGCAGTCTAGCTGCGTGCGCGCCAGCTTACCGGCAACGATTTCTTTAGTTACCGACAAGGTCCAACCTTCAACACCGATCATCGCTCTTCACCGGACGCCCCTGCCTACGTCGAGTCCTCGCTCTATCACGACCTGCCGAGCTACGCAGCCCCGAAGGTTAGCTCCATACCCTTTCGTATTTAGGTTTAATTATCTTTCGAAGGGTTTTCTTGGCTTGTTTCCACCGTCTTCAGACAAACGTAGATAGGATAGAATAGAGTATAGGATCGTGACTTCTAACGCTACGTCACATCCGTCACTGTTCGTGAGGTGTCATCTTGATGAAGCATTTTATGCGGTCGTTAAAACACACAAATGTCAGTCAAACAAAATTTATAATTCTGAACTCACAATGAAATTGATATACAATCAAGTATAGTGTAAGTATCAAGTCGATCCAATGAGAACACGGTTGAATTTGATCGTAGAGTTGACTTGGTCAAACTTAGGTTAATTAGGGTTTTAAAGAAGTGATAATGATATATAATCAATAGAAATGATAAAAATATATGAGAGAAGATATTTTAACACTTTAGAAAACTGATTTTAAAAAGAAATGTCAAAAGTCAAGGTCAAAGCGTTGACTTTGATCAATAGTTGACTTTCTGAAAATCAGATAATAAAAAGAGCTTAAAATTACGAAAATTGTATATATTTAGAAAACTAGAGAGAAAATAGAATTTATTGATATAAAATTTGTGATTTTTTGAGAAGAATTGGATTTATTATGAATTATTGAAAATCAAAGATCAGAAAAATCCTGAAATGAACACTTCAGTGTAAATCTTCAAGTTGACTAACCCAATGATATCCAAATCTTGAAATTCACATATGAATGGAAACCTAACAATTAGATGATTATAAAGAGACCAAAATTATTAAATTTTACCTTATATTTTGAAAGTAATTGCACCCGCAAGTCAATGCCCAAATTTAGATTGAAAATGAACAGTAGTTGGTTAAACATCAAATTAAAGGGTCAAATGATGATGAAATTTTACGATTTTGCTATCCACGGAAAGCTGATGAAACAAGGAATCCAATAAAACTAGAATAAAATGATTCAGACTTAAGATCAGGGAGAAATCCTTATTTCAAACTCGGCAAAAATCCGAACCAAATTTGGGCAAAAAAAAACAAAATTAACCTCCTAAATCTAATCTAAATATAAATTGTTATAAGATGAATGATCGATTCATACTACTAACCCAATTGATGCAAGAATTTGGCTTCAATTCACGTGGATTGAAGAGGATTGTCTCGGTTTCTTCCTCGACGTACGTTCGGCGTTCAAGGGGAGAATGTGATCGAATCAAGCAACGATTCACGATCAATCCTGCCTCAATCTGATCGGAATAGAGTCTAGGACGCAGGGGGATCGCGAAGAACTCAAGATTATGCTCCAAAATTGCTTTATTTCTTCACGATTCAATCAAGAGTTACATATACATAAGAAGAACATCAATATTTATAAGAGATTTCAGCGCAAATATCGTGGGCCGCTTGATTCGGTGAAGACCGATCAACGACCACGATCAAGCGATGATCGTGGACCATGATCTCACTCTCTCCGTTGATTTCACATGTCCGATCTTGATTGGAGCCTCCTCGCGATGCCATGTGTTGCAAAGTGAGTCATCAATCGGGCTCACTTAAATGTCTATTAACGCACATGCTCTGATGGTGATCGTGTGGACCCCGAGTCCACCGCATTGACGGGCTTCATTTGATGCGCTCGCATCCAACGCCCGCGATGCTGCCACATGTCTTGCAAAGAAGTTAAAGGGGAACATAGTCCCACGCGGAGAAAATATCTAGAAAACTCGCGTATATAAGGTGGGGCGAAATAACACCCTTGCGTTACCGCCCCAACTATCTAACCAGGGCCCACTAACCCGTGGGCCCTTCAACTGCTAGCCCCCTCACACTGCCACGTGGCGCCACCCGAGCGTCCGCGTGGACTCGCATGGTCTTGCCACGTGTCTATGCCACCTCCGCGCGTGGGTCCGCGTGGCGTTGTGACATCCACGCGGGTCCCACGTGCCACGTCAGCTCCGCGGGTTCTGTGGAGATATAAAAACCCTTTTTTTGCGATTTTAAATAAGGAAATATCTTCTAAAAATTCTTTAAAACATCGAATTAAATTCCAGAAAATTCCAAAAAAATCTAGAAAATTCAGAAATCAATATCTTCATAAATATAACTCCTTTTAAACTCAAATTTTCTCCACTAGCTCACAAATTTATTTCTTTTTAATATCATTCCATTTAAAATACAAATTCAAACAAGAAAATGGAATGGATTGAAAATACTAAGTAATTAATTAAGAATTCTCTCTTTTAATCATCCAATCATTATTTTCTTAGAATTAATTCTTTTAATCATCTACTAAAGTCAAAGTAAAGTAATTAATTTTTATTTATTTAACCTTGTAAAATATTAAACATCCATAAAGCACATAATTAACCCTAAATAATGCATAAACATGGATTTTAGTAGAATGACATACCAATGGAGAAAATTTATAAAAACTATGATAACATGCATCATAATCACATAAAATAAACATGAACATGAATTAAATAAGATAAGAATTTAAGTTAAATATGCATGTTATTACATCTCAGGCTACTTCATGATGATTGTTCGGCCGTCTATTCAGACGTGAACCGAGAGGTTCTCAGTCTTACCATCGTCGAGTGTTTCCCCGAGTCGCCTGGAGTTGGTGTTGCATCTTGGCACGCTTGCATGTACTTAGGTTAGGAGGTCAACCTAGAGTCTTAGGTCCCTACACTCCTATCGGATCGGGCCGATTGCCCCATCCACTGGACTTTGGCGCTTGATTGATCAGGTATGAGGGCTCACACCCCATCCTGCATCATTGGCCAAAGATTTAATCGCATCTTATTCCTTGAGTCAATCTCCTCAAAATGGAGGTCGAATTATCCCATCTTGACCACACATCTTCGAGAACTTCATGTCATATCCAATATATGAAATTTTAGAGATCCTGTGGCTAGGGATTCGTAAATCATAATCAAAGCACGGTCATCCATCCACAAGATTTCTTTTGCGTCTCAAGTCAAAAGACCACATACATAACTGTGACATGAATCAACTTGATTGACTGTTAGGTATAATACCATTCAGGGATTTATATGGATCAATTTATTGAACTCTTTCTCCAAAGAGCACCCACTATATATCCTTAGTGTCTCCCCACCCAGGGTTATATGATCAGCTATACTCATCATATGAGTTGGAGTATAAAGTATTATTCTTTCTTGATAGTTCGAAGTCCTTCTCCAGTATCCCACAAATAAGAATGTTTAGAACATATGTTTAAAGACTAGTGATCATTGTATTATGATCTTATCATAATTCACTTACTCGTTGCATATACTCATAGACTTCGTTACAAACATCACACAAGAATGACCACGAATAAATTTTATTTTAATAAATATAAACAAGATACATAGAAGTGTGATCGGCTTATAGGCCATATTATATCCATCAACTTATGTGTAACAAATTGCTAAAGTTATTGAATTGTGTCAAGAATTTATCCTACACCATCACCTTCTAATGGTCACCCTACTCATACTGATTTTTCCTATTCTTCTTCCCCTAGTTGCTCAACCCATTCCCAACTAAGTTTACATTGAGAGAATTCAATTCTTACCTTATGTACACACTCTAATTCCCTAACCACACGATCACCCATCTCCAACCATTTCTACCCCCATGTCCTTCTCTTGATTCCAGCACCATATTTCTTACTCAAACCACACCTATTAGGATAATTGAGTGTGATTTACTTGGTTTTAAGTGTCAATGATGAGGACATCAAGTTTCTTAACATCCATAATTAATAGTGGATATTGGGGAAAAATGAAAGAAGTTGAAAATAATGATGTTGATCTAACTAATGAGGAAGAAAATTTTAGTATTATGTCATAGATTAGTAGGTTGATGACGATGGATTAGTGTGTCTAATTAGAATTTCATATTCTTTCTCTCATCAACTTCATACTAACACTTCTACCTTCCCCGAAGGTGTACACTTCACTACCTACTTTTTGGTTAAGGGAACCTACTATTGTCTTTTTTTTTCCGGAGTTGATGGAATTTGTGTGACCTACAAGCCAATCACACTTTCATCTTTTATTTTTATTCATTGAAATAGACTTTTATTCATTGTCATTCTTCTGTGATGTTTGCAATGAAGTCCATGAGCATATGCAATTACCAAATGAATTAGGATTAGATCATAATACAGTGATCACTAGTTTTTCAATATATGTTTTAAGTATTCCTAAATGAGTGATGTTCGAGAAAGACATCGAATTATCCAGAAATAATAGTACTATTTGATCCGACTCATATGATGAGTATGACTGATCCTATGGCCATCAGTGTAGAGACACTAAGGATAGATAGTGGGTGCTCTTTAAAGAAAGAGTTAGTTGAATTGATCTCTATGAATCCCTGAATGATATTATGCCAAACTAGAAATTCAGTTAATTCATTTCACGAGTATGTACGTGGTCCTTTGACTTCAAGTACCAAAGACATATTGTGGATGGATGATGGCATTTTGAATATGACTTACGAATCCCTAGACATGGGATCTCTAAAATGTCATAGATTGGATATGACATGAAGTCCTCGAATGTGATTGAGTGGTCAAGATGGATCGTTCGCCCTCGGTATAAGAAGAGATTTAAAAGAGGAATGAGATGCAGTTAAATCATTAGGCAAGGTAGTGAAAATATTAGAGACGTTACTCTCAATGATTTCCTACTCGCATCAATACTAAATTGAGTGACCAATTAGGGTTTGACAATTAATGAGTCTAAATCAGTGATCACTAAATTGAGTGACAATTAACCATACCCTAAGCCATTCATGAGTCTAGCATGGATGAAGGATTATACATATAGGGTAACTGATGACATCAGGGTTCAATGAAATAGTTCTGATATACTCCATATATCCCATAGCTGGTGTTGATAGATTAGCACCCACTAAGCTAGCGACTCAACATGTCGATTGTGTTAAATCGATTCTTAGTCAATTAATCTAAATGTTGATATAGTTAATTAGGTTAGTGGAGTCATTAACTACTAAGATATATAGACCTAGAGGGTCACATGTATAAGGTCAATGGGCGTTGGTAGATATAGACATAAATATAAGCATTTTTGTAAAAAGTTTACATTCTCAAATTCTATAAATAGGGGGAGAACAACCATAACATGGGTGCCCATGCAGGCCTAGTGAAAAAAATCTCCCCTCTATTCTCTTCCTCTCGTGGTAACAAATGTTCTAGGAGAGATCCGATCATCTAGAGATTATGTGGATACCGTTAGAGACCAGACACTTAAACGGCTTGAAGAAATCCTTTCAGATGATCACTGTAAATATAAATTTTATTCTCTACTAGATGATAGGTGATGATCTCGATTACACGTGTTTTCCGTCGTTGTTGTGTATCGATTTCATGCAATAAAATTTATATTTCCTTACTTAGTATAGTGTAAGAAAGGGTTGAATCCACAAGGAGTTGAGGTAATGAGATTAGATATTCAAATGAAAGGTGAGAGAGCATGGAAGAACTGAGAGCTTGGAAAGAAGTCCAAACGTAAATGCGGCATGTAATATGAGTGATAGTTTTTTTAGGTTTCTTTTAATTAGGAGAGAAATATAAATTCCAATGGAAAAATAATGCAGAAAGAAATGCAATGGGGATGAGATGATGACAAGGTGAGAAGAGTGGTCGGCGGTAGTGATGGATCGACGAATCGATGTGAGGCAATAGGGAGAGAGAGTTGCAAGTCTCGATGATGTCAAATCCACTACATGAAAAGAAAATAAGAAAGAAAAATAAAAGGAAAATACAAACTTTACTGTTTATAGAGATGATGAACACAAGCAAGAACTCAATCCGGATCATCGCACGAACCCCGTTGGTGTGCCCGTCCTAGGCCGGGTGATGCTCAATCCGCTCTGATCACGATCTTTGCTTACTCCCTTCTCCACTACAAGGTTGAGCATCAAATAATGCTCCTCCTTGAGCCTTGACCTCCTCTCCCTTTCCTTATGGTAGCCTGATGTTAAGAGAGAGCCAAAAAACTTAAGGAGAGAGAAAATGAAGGCTTTTATAGTGTGTTCCTAGGGTTTGAGTGTAAAGAGGGATAAAAGAGTTCAATTATTAAAACTATTTTTTTCAAGCTTGATTGTTTGATCCAAGGGTATGGATGGATAAAGGATTAAAAGACTAATCTAGAAATAAAATTTCAGGTCAAAACTCCATCTAGATAATGAGATATCATGATTTCAATTTAGATAAATCCTAGTCTTTGATTGAGATAGTGCAGAGTGACATTTTTATAAGTTTATGACTTCAAAAATTTCTGTAAATCAGAGGGGCATTTTAGTAAATTTTTACTTAAAAAATTAGAGGGGCATTTCTGTAAATTTTCATTTCAAAAATCAGAGTGGCATTTTTGTAAATTTTTATTCAAAAATTGGAGTGGCATTTTTGTAAATATGCTCAAAATCAGAAAAGTCCCTAAAAATTCAGGAAAAAAATTCCAGAAAAATTTTATAAAAATCCCTAAATTTAGAAATTGAATATCTCAAAAAATACAACTCCTTTTTTCACAAAAATTTCTCCATTGGATCAAGAATTGAATCCTCTATCTTTTCATCCAAAAATATCTAAAATCATGAGAAAAAATTAAGGTCTCATTTAATAAAAATTAAGTTTGGTCCAACCTCATTAAAATAAAGATGTTGACCCAATATTCACTCTAAATCAGTTTTCGATCATCCTAAAAACCTTATGATGATCCCTCTACAAAATCCAATCCTCATTTACCATATTTCATACAAATAAAGTTGGCTTGGTGTTCAAATTTAGCAGATAATTGTTTCCTCTTTCCTCTTATCATCATTCATATTCATGTTTTCCTACTTGCATACCTATGTCCCTACATTCACATAACTCATAGAAAATATGAAAATTCAATCACTTGACTTTGAAAGAGTCAAATGGGGTTAGTCTCATAGTATAAGTAATTGAAAAGAATGGTACATGATAGGACATCTATTTTTTTTACCAAGTTAGCACTAAAGTAGATGCAAGTTGAGTATATGAGTGAAATGAAATGATGAAATGCAAAAATATCATTAAAACATGATAACGTGCATTATATTACCAAGAATTATGTGTTAAAACTCATTTATAATGATGAAAATGAATGCATCTATGACACGTTATCAATAGGATCATCTATTCTTGGTGCTTCAACTTTGTTGAATGTTTTGATTCAACATCTTTTGTTACAATCGACATTTTGATCAAAACTTTGGAGAGCTTGTCAAGCCTCAACTCTTAGCAAGCTTAAACCTCAAATCTTGGGTTTTGATCATTCAGCATATAGATTTTTCCTTTATTTATATATTAATCATACCACAACCTTGAGCCCTTTTAAAATAATGTACAGTCACCCTCCGAATAAATCTACCGATTTACTCTACATTTATGTTAGATTTTTCTAATGACATAAATCCCTTTGCAAAGCATATTAGAAGTCAGCATGATTGCACCATAAGTAGCAATTCATCTTATAAGCGAGCATTAGATTCACACCATCATTTTCAAGACTCTTAGGGTGACTTATTGATGGTCAAAGTGAGGCTGACAAGATTTTCTTTCACATGTAATATTCAGCTTCATACTCGTTGATAACATGAAATTTACACATGAAATTATATGATTATTAATGAAAATTAAGACATAAAACATTCCATTCTTATGCATGTTATCATACTTTGAGTATATGTCTATCATTTTATGCAATTTTAAGTTATAATATCAAAATATATTATTTTAGGGATAATTATACATATTTAAATAATATATTTTAGTGTAGATTATTCTCGTTTAAATTTGATATTATAATTAGGTTTTAATATTAAATAATAAGAGAAAATACTTTTTATATACTCATTTATTTTTCCAAGTTTTAATTTGTAAGAGAAATGATTGTATTTTTAAAATGAAAATTTATTCTCTTCTCATTTATTAAATTTGATGATAGATTATTTAATTTTTGATCTAACAAAATAAATTTAGATTAATTTGGAGTTATATTTTAAACGTTATGAATTTTCTCAATTTTAGAGATATTTCTAGAATATTTTCATTTTTTTTAATTTATTTGGATTTTTAAAGTAAGAAAATTAAGTTTTTTAGTGGCAGTTGACGCGGAGGTGGAATGACATGTCACCACGTGGCGACATGTATACACGCCACTTGGTGCACTCGTGTGCATGTGTGCGCGCTTGTGTGCTCGTGTGCGCGCGTGTAAGGTTAGGGTTAAGCATCCTTGGTAGGATATTCACTAAACCCACTAATCATCTCTACTTATAAATTAATCACTTTGCATTTATTTTTATAATGTGGGACTATGTTTGTTTATTTAATTGTGCAGGTGACATGTCACACTCATGAGCGTCTGATCGATGCCAATAAGGACATTTAATCTCATCCCCTCATTTTCACTTAAGTCGTGGGGGTACATGCCAGCATCTGAGTGGACTAAGACTCATTTTATTAAACGGATCAATCATGGATGTTCATCTAAGGAGCTATAGTGGCCAAGATTTGAAGAGCCCTTAGAGAATCTGAGGCGTTGACTCACGATCGGATGGACGAGATCTCGCGACACTTCTTCTTCACGCGCGACGTGAAAAAATTTGAGCGCTCTATCTTCAATCGAATGGACACGACTTAACAAAAATGATTAGCATCCAAGAATTTCATATTAGCCGTTGATTGAAAATGAAGAGCCAAATCCAACGTCCACTCCTAATTTAGCCTATAAATATGCATGTTCTTTGATGATGTAAAACATTCTTGGGCGTTTCAAGTAATCGGAATGTTTAGACATCTCAATCCTTGAATCTCTTGCTTTCCTCCTCTTTTAGATCAATTTCTGCGTTGAAGGAGTGTTTGAAAGTGAGATTTCGTGGAGAGAATAGGGAGAAATCGCTTCTTCAATGCTGGAATTTGTCTTAGAAATCACGAAATGAAGATCCCTTGATCTAGCAATCAAATAGATCATTTTGAGCGCTATTTTGCGTTAGGATTCATGTTTTTCTCCTAATCTCACTTCCTATAATATCAGATTTCAATTTTGAATCGTAGATTAGTAGAATTTTAGATTTAATCGTGGTTTTCTCTCTCTTCACGTTTGTAAATTCTACCTACTTTTTGCTCTTTAATTTCTCTGTGAATCTTGATCCAAATCGAGTGATTTTTTATTCCTAAATTTTTCTTTGAGTCCTCTTTCTAAAATTACTAAAACCCTTAATTTCTCACCTCAATTCCTTGTCCAATTTTGACTAAATTTGAAGAACACTTTGAAAATATCTTAATTCTCCATGGATTCGACTCTTATTCACCAGTATACTCTTAAATTCTTGATGTTAATGTTAAATTGGTGAGTTTGGAAATTATTTTGACACGTCTCCGTGTGTTTTCAATGACCACATGGATTCATCTTTTCACTCGTAGTATTGGGTCATTCCCAATCCTTTATTTGAGGGATAAGATCCACATTTCATGTCTCAGATTTGGTTTCCCTTATATTTCCACCACTTAATAATAGCATGCCCCTACCTATGGCGTTTTTAGACAGTGATTTTGCCTCATCCACTCCCCCCTCTTTATCTCAATCGAATGAACACATTGATGAAGTATTGTATGAAGTAATCACCATGAAAGAGATTGCCATGGAGTGGAAATTTCTATGCTTGTAAGTCAATCTTAATTTAGTGGGGTGACAAAGCTCCAATGATACTGTGTGTATCATGGAAGAAGATCTAGCAAAACTTTGTCCTAATTTTGGGTATCATTGGAGCTTTGTCACCCCCACTAAATGGAGTTAAGTTTTGACAATCAAAGGGGATTGGTGGGGCAATTCCTAGCCCCTGCATTAGAAGAGTCAAAATACCATCGAAAGGCATGACACCACCACCAGAGGAGACGACTCCTACCAAAATCATGCCTCATTATCTTAAAAGACTAGAGCCCAAGCTCCACCTTATCATATTGTTAGGCTTTATTCCCTAATTTAATTATCAATTTTATTTGATTTTATTATGTTATTTTCTCTTTCTTTCATGTCTTGTAAATAGAGACCACATGTACTTTGAGTCATGATTTTTCTTATTTCTTGAGTGTGACCTAGAGATCTTGTGTCATCAATGCACCAATTCCACAATTGCTTTCCGCATCTTGGCATGCATTGCCACCACCAGTGAGCCCTGAAACAAGTTGCCACACTAACGAGTGCCATTCAGCACCACCCAATGCCACCTCATATCAATTGAAAACCTTTGCGCTGATTGACGCCATCCAATTCAAAGTCGCTTGCACATTGCCTACACACACGTATGAACATTTCCCATCATCTCCTTCATGTGCCACCCATATGTATTGATTTCTTTAATGCATCAAGCGGATGTTGAAGGTCCACTCTTTCTCTCTCTAAAGATTGTGTGTTTTCTCTGCTCAGTGTTTCCTCGCGCATGTTTTTATCATCATTAGTATTAGTTGATTAGCTTTGGGATTTTTATACGTTGAACCATCCGAGACTTTGAATTTGGAGATTTGCTTCAATGCCTCTGCCACGCTAGATCCCACTTGCATGCATCATATTAAGGTTGCAGGGAGAGGCTAGTGGAGCTCTAGGAGTCATCTCGTATGTGAGAGGAGTGATAGAGATATATCAATTGACCCATCATGTGTGTAGGTCAGAGTGTAAGTTGATTGAACTTTGATCTGATTGTATTGTAGATCGCTTAGTAGTTGCTACTAAGAAAGTAACAAGGTGAGAGTGTGCTCTTGGGAGGACGGTCTCCGGCATGGATCGACAAGAAGACAATATGCATGCAAGAGGGCCAAGAGGATTTAGAGTCGATAACCAAGGAATCAAACAAAAATATTTAGATAAAATTTAAGTGACAGAGAAATTCGTTCTTTCTCCTCTTAGCTGTTTCAGCACCATGTTAGGGTCCTTCATCTCCCTCTCTCTCTCTCTCTCTCTCTCTATTTCTCTTCCTCTCTCCCTCCCTCTGTCTTTCTCTCTATCTATTTCTCTTCCTCCCTCCATCTCCCCTCTCTCTCTCTCTCTCTCTCTCTCTCTCTCTCTCTCTTCCTCTCTCCCTCCCTCTGTCTTTCTCTATCTATTTCTCTTCCTCCCTCCATCTCTCTCTCTCTCTCTCCCTTCCTTTGTCTTTCTCTCTATCTATTTCTCTTCTCTCTCTCTCTCTCTCTCTCTCTCTCTCCCATCCCTCATTCTACATCGACCGGTGTATATTGCATTGGCGGGGGTGATCATGGAAATTGGGATCATCCATCACCTTCACTGCCTGACCCGAAATTCAGCAATTGGGATTGGACTGCTCGTCTAGATTTTTGTCCTTTTCATGTTTATCATACTTATATCTGAAAGTTCCTATCCAGAATTTCATTTTTTTTTAAAAATATTATGTCCCATCTATCTCGATAAGTCTTCCTTTAATCTTGTCCTCATTCTCCAAGTCATTGTTTCATTGAATTTGTTTATCGTCATTCTGGAACCGGGTCAACAGTAAATAGTAAGTAGTAAATAGTAAATATTACTATTGTCTCCACGACCGGGTCAACGACCGGGTCAACAGTAAATATTCTCACTGCTAAGCGGGCCGGCCCAGTTACGTGTTACGGCGGAGTGTGGTGAGGCGTCATGATTACGAATTGTCGCCGCGTGCCACGTGGAAGGCTGGGCGGCGGTTGAAATACTGTCGCCTACCGTGGGCTGGGCGGTTGTGGATCAAACAGCATTAGATCACGACCGTCAGTTTTAATTCTCTACCGTCTGATTTGTGCGATTTTATCGAAAACATTTGCGATTGGATAATCGTGGGAAGACTTATACAGAGAGAGAGAGGAGGGTGTTTCTCCACACCCGCCTCTTGCTCCCTTGACAGGAAGGTAAGACGTTTACTTCTTCCTAAACTAAAGAAAAATTCAAAGCCGGCAAGGAGTCGTCTGAAAACGCGTCTTCGGAGGAAATTGTCTTCTCTCTCTCTCTCTCTAGAAGATATCACGAACGTTGCCTTTCATCCATTTCTCAGTTTCGTTTTCCTCTCTCAAATTCTTCTCGGAATTCGTTTCCCGAGAATCATGCGCCGAAGATCCGCCACGTGGCTTCTCGGAGCGCTGTGCCTCCTGCTATGGAGTTTGGATTTCTGCTTTTCCATGAACGACGAAGGTTAGGTTCATTTATCTTCTGGCGTTTATTTCTAGATGGGGAAATTTCGTTTACCGATGCGTTCAATTTGCAGGTGTAGCGCTCTTGAGATTCAAGAAAGGAATCGAATACGATCCTGACGATGCTCTGTCCAATTGGATGGCTGAGAATAACGAAGATGATCCCTGCGACTGGCGAGGGATCAAGTGCGAAGACGGAAAAGTTTCTTACCTGTACGTAATTTCAATCTTATGCGTCGAGAATTTCGGTTTTGGTTCTCGAAGAAAGTTAGAACTGTTATTTTTATCTACCCTCGGTAAAATTATCCAAGGAAATTAGCGTTGCATCTTGTCTTTGATTTCTATGAAAAACTGAACTCGCAGATGAAGAATAATCCTGAAAATCCCTCTGAAAGTAGCTTAACAGGCTTTGTAGATGAACATACCAGATGAATAATTTTCCATTTGACAATCTCCTTGCTTTGTTTTCCTCCTCAACTGTCTTTTTATATACTGCAAATTCACTATTTTTTATTTTACTAAACGGACTGCTAACCATTATACTATTGCTGTACTCTCTAGAAATCTGATTATCAAATCTATTTAATCGAATTTCTCGTTTTCAATATCCGTAGAAACCTGAAAGATCTCCGCCTCAGAGGAACACTGGCGCCTGAACTTGGCAAACTCTCTCATCTCAGATATTTGTAAGCACAAAACGCAATCATAATCAGTATATTGATCACAGACGCCTAATCCATCGTAGTTCCCCTTTATTTCTCTAGAATTTTGCGAAATAATTGCTTCAGAGGTGTAATTCCCAAGGAGATAGGGGATCTTCGGAATCTTGAAATTCTAGATTTGTCCCACAATGACTTAACCGCCCCAATCCCCTCCAGTCTCTCAAACCTCTCGTCCCTGCAACTCCTGTAAGTCCACGTTGATAATCTGAATTTAAATTCCAAAATCGGCCAAAATCTAATATGTCTTGACTTTCCATGAACTAGATCAATCGAAGGGAACCCTCACCTCGGCGACCTACAACCAGAGCTCCACGACCTTTGTGTTCTATCCGATGCTAAAGCCGACACCTTTTCGGAGCTCACCGAAGACCGATCTTCGTCGAGGTAATCATTATATTATTAAAAAAAATCTATTATTATTTGATTGAACTTAAGGTAGATAATTGAACCGTCATCTGATCTTGGGGATCCAGGAGGGTTGATAGGGATGTGTCAGGGACTCAGGATGGGAGTCCAACTACACCTGGGGGGTCGATGCCTAATACACCACCTAGTAAACAGGAGGGTCCTCCCGCATCGTCACCAGCACAATCACCAGAACGTCAGCCACGGACAGCGCCACATGATTTTCAGCCACTGCCCACCCCAAAATCCACGGGAAAAAAGCCGTGGATGAAGAGTTTTGGAATATGGCTGGTGGTATTGGGGGTAGTGGTCGCCGCAGGGCTGGTATTAGTCGGTTTAATCTGCTACCGTTCAAAGAAAGTCACCACCATCAAGCCCTGGTCAACAGGTCTAAGCGGTCAACTCCAGAAAGCCTTTGTCACAGGTTCAAATAACACATCTAAACCACATCTTTTCCCCTTTCTTCTTATTCAGCCTTGCGGTGTTGACTTTATCTACAGGAGTTACTAAGCTCCATCGGCCAGAGCTAGAAGCAGCATGCGAAGGCTTCAGCAACGTCATTGGAGAACTCTCGGACTGCACTCTCTACAAGGGAATTCTCTCCAATGGCGTGGAGATTGCCGTAGCTTCCACTATGGTCAACTCTGCCAAGGACTGGTATAAAGTCAATGAAGACCAGTTTACACATAAGGTATCCTCTTGTTGACGTTTTCTCTCTTTCTTTCTCTTATCTGCATTTTCATTTATATCGCGCCTTTTTATCGTCTATTTAGATCGCCACCTTGTCCAAAGTCAACCACAAGAACTTCTCGAATCTTCTGGGTTACTGCCAGGAAGACGAGCCGTTCACGCGGATGATGGTCTTCGAGTACGCCCCCAACGGCACTCTCCATGAACATCTCTATGGTCAGCGCCTTTTCCACATGTCTATATATGTATATATTCTATTTCTATTTCTTTTCGGGGTCAAATGAGTACTCAAGGGATCTCGATTCCGTTACAGTGAGAGAAGGGGAGGATCTTGACTGGGAAAGGAGGTTAAGGGTCATCATGGGGATAGCCTACTGTCTCAGCCACGTGGACCAATTGGCGGAGCCGATTCGCCTAGAGAATCTGACGTCGGAGTCGGTCTATCTCACCGACGACTTGGCCGCCAAGATCTCGGACTTCGAGTTCAGGAGCAAAACGGCGGAGGTGGCGGTGGAAGTGACGCCGCCAGCAGAGATAGTACCCAAGTTTGGATTGCTATTATTGGAAATTATCACCGGGAGGCGACCTGTGTTAGCCTGGGCGGAGGACTATCTCAAAGGAGCGATGCCGAGCTCGGAATTTGCGGATCAGAATTTGAAGAGCTTCAAGGAAGATCAAATGGCGGCGATATGTGAGCTGGCGGTCAGGTGTTGTCGGAGTCAACGGCCAAGTATGGGCGAAGTCAAGGCGAGGTTGAGGCAGATCACCATGCTGGCGCCTGAAGCGGCTGCGCCCAAGAGTTCTCCACTTTGGTGGGCGGAGTTGGAGATCGCGTCGGGGACGGATGCGTGAATGGATTTAGGCGGACGGTTGGACTGCTTTTCTAGTGTCTTCCACTTAATTCGTCTGGTCGTCTCCCAAGATTCTGGTATAATTTTCGGACGTTGATCGGTGTGGAAAAATGTACAGAAATAGATAATAGGGAGAAGATGATCATATTCATGATCATAAGCGCATCATGTTCATCATTACCATCATCATCTTCATTCTCTACTCGGCTTTGCTTCCCTCGCCTTCTCTCTCACACACACAGACGGACATGTTATTCTCCCTCTTCAAATCTCGCTCCCTCCATGTTTCTCTATTATTTGCATCTTATGTACCCAAAACCCATCCATCTCCAACTGCCCACACCCACTCATTCGAAGAACGGCTGCCAGAGTTTGGCGCGGTCTCAATACAAAACCAGAGTTTGAACTTTGACTCTCTACGAAACTTTAATTATTCATTTGCCCAGAGAACAATTTAACTCCGTAAAAAATACATGAATAATAATAAAATATCGGCGACAGGTTCTTCGGCTCCCAATAAAAGCTAATTAAAAATTACAGAAAAACGAAATACGCGTTCCATCGAGGCATACTGTACATTACTAAAATAACTAAAAATAATTAAGGATCCAACGGCCCTTCTTTCTCGTCCTAACCCATCACAACCGTTTACCTGATAAACCGTCAAACGAAAAATTCAGAATGTTGATGTTGACTAATCAAAAATGGGTCAACTGTACCCGAACTAGAAGAGTACTCCGGTCGCTTAATCTTCTCAAGCTTGAGCCGAGCCTCCTTGACCAACTGCATCCGCTGGAATTCGAGCTCCTTCGCAATCTCTATCCTCCGTCTTTCCACTTCAACCATCTGCTGCTGCTTCGAGTCCTCCACTCTCTCGTATATCTCCCCGAATCTCTCGATCGCATCAGCAAGATCCTCAAACGCCCCATCAATCCCAATTTTACCCCTACCATTTGCGCCACCTATCAGTCTGTCTATTTCCGAAAAACTCCCCCACTGCCTTCTGCTTTCCAAAAAAACCTTCCTCCCTCGATTATTCCCCCGAGTGAACTCTTCCTTGGAGCTCTCGCTCGATACCTTAGACTTAGAAATCGACCCTTCGGAATCATTCCTTGGGGATCTAACCTTTATAGTGAAACTTAATTCCCGCGCCTTCTTTCCGGCGCTATCTCCTAAAAGCTCCTCGAGACGAGTGTAGAAGCGCCACGTAGGCGGTCCGGATTTGATCTTCTCGATCTTGAACTTCTTCTTGAGCGTGTCGATCCGGTTCTTGCACTGGATGTCCGTCTTTCTGGGCTTCCCGATTGCCGCTAAATGCTGATTCACGGCCGTGGAGACGTCCTTCCAGTCTTTCTGCCGGAGATTCCCTCTGTTCAGCTCGAGAAATCGATCGCCCCAGACTTCGATCAACGCTGACGTGGCTTCTTCCGTCCAGCAGTCTTCTCTTCCGTAGGATCCGTGATTCTGGGAGCGCGGATGGTGCCCCATCTTCTGTCTCTGCTTATCTGAATTAGTTGAGTTGGAGCTTTGAAGAACGCCAGAGAAGAAGCGGCGACTCGGAGAGGCGGAGAATAAGGATCCGGAAGGAGAATATCGGAAAATTTTACTTATCGAATTTACGATAAGAACGCTTGTGTCTACGTAATTCCCGGGAAATGATACCGTCACGCCGGCGTGAGTTGTGCCTCTGGATCACCATAAGATTATTGGTTCCTGCATTAATCAAGAAACGCCGCTTGGGAAAAGTGCAGGAAATTATTAACCACGCCAGCGTGGTTAATACAGAGGATAGAGAAACACTCGAGCATATCATATTCGAAATAATTCTTGAACAAATAATGAAGAACAAAAGGAAAAGGAAATTTAATACACACCACTTTGCAAAAAGTGTATTGTCTGGAATTCCAATTAAAGCCGGGCGAAATGCTTGGGAAACATTTAAAGAGGAAAAGGGAGGAGAGAGAGAATGTGAAGATGATTAGTAGCAAGATAATCTGAACTCTTGCTTGATTGTTTCTTGAGAATCCAATTTCTGACAGGCTTATTTCACCGTGAATTGTTGAATCAAGTGGGTAATTATAATTGTAGTTCCTCGTCAAGGTGTTTAGGGTTTAGGGTTTAGGGTTTAAGGTTCATTGATGTGTTTCACCGGGCGAGAGAGATCTATATATAAAGAGATAAATAGACGTGACGTGATAAGTATAATAACCAAAATATAAGAATAAATATATGCGCACAACGTTAAAATGTAGATGTTGATTTTATCTAAGTTTGTCTTTTATAAAGCATTTTTAAACACGTATGGTTGAGCCCTTTACTGAGTACATCCATCTTACTAACCCATGATATGAAAAGAAGAATGGGCTCCACAATACCTAATCATGAATATAATAACAATATACCTCAAAATGTTTTGATGCGCTCTTAAAAAGCTATAATTTTTTTATGAAATGATAGATTGATCATCAAAATACATCTACATGGAAGTATTAGTTGGAATATCATGCTCAAGGAGTAGAAAATGTAGCCACTTCAAATTAGATGATGTGTGACCCGTTGATATAAGCTCTATCTCTACATTGGATCTAGAAAATGGCATTTTGCTTTTTGGACAGTTGCATATCCAACTTACCACCAAGATAAGTACAGTTATAGATGTGAAATTCTTGTCGCCATGATTTTATCTCTTAGAATAAACCTTAAGGCATAAGTGATCTCGTGTCTTATATACAAGCCCTTTAATGAAGCTTTATTGAGATAAAAAATTACTCAAAAGATTATTGACCGAGTTAATTTGTCTATTTTTTGTGAGTAAATATCCTCAACAATCAATGAAGTTAAGCAGTGATGAAAGTTTATTCAGATATGGTAGATTAAGCAAGTTTATCTGTTTTGAACTTTTACTTCGTTGAAACTCATTCATTGAAAAGTTACTTCTATCATCAAAATAGATAAGTTTCCTTGATATCTAAACCCATTTGACGAACAATTTGACCCGCTTCTAAAAACTCTAAATCAACCCTAATTCTTTATAGATTTCTACCCTTTATGAGAAAATATACTATATATAATCTCTAACCAACTAAATATGTACCTCTTCTTATGCCTAACTATTATTCTAATTGATGGATATTATGTGGCCTGCAAGCCAATCACACTTTCATCTTTTGTTTATATTCATTGAAATGAACTTGCATTCATTGTCATTCTTGTGTGATGTTTGCAATGAAGTCTATGAACACATGCAATGATCAAGTAAAGTAGGATGATATCATAATACAATGATCTCTAGTCTTTAAACGTATGTTCTAAATATTCCTATTCGTGGGATATTCGAGAAGGAGATCGAATTATCCAAAAATAATAGCTCTATCTAATCTAAATCATATGATGAGTATGGCTGATCCTGTGGCCATCGGTGTTGAGACACCAAGGATAGATAGGGGGTGATCTTTGAAGAAAGAGTTCATTGAATTGATCCGTATGAATCCCTGAATGGTATTATGCCAAATTGTCAATCAGGTTGATTCATGTCACTGTTATGCACATGGTCCTTTGAAATGCGACACCAAAAACATCTTGTGGATGGATGATTGTGTTTTGACGATGACTTACAACTCCCTAGCCACGGGATCTCCAAGACGTCATAGATTAGATACGAAATGAAGTCCTCAAAGGTGATTGAGTGGTTAAGATGGGATCATCCGCCTTCGGTATGTGAGGAGATCGACTCAAGGAATGAGATGCAGTTAAATCCTTGCCCAGGGTAGTGGAAATATTAGAGAAGTTGTTCTCAATGATTTCCTACTCGTATTAGTACTAAATTGAGTGACCGATTAGGGTTTGACAATTAACCATACTCTAAGTCATTCATGACTCTCGTGTGGATGAAGGATTATACGTACACGGTAACCAATGACAACAGGGTTCCATGAAAGAGTTCTAATATACTCCATATCTCATAGAGCACATGGTGTAGCGTGGCACCCACCGGGCTGACGACTTAACCTGTTGATTGGGTTAAATTGATCCTTAGTCAATTAATCTATATGTTGATATAGTTAATTGATAAGGAAGACCAATAAGTGTTATTAGGTTGATAGAGTCATTAACTGGTGAGATATATGGACCTAGAGGGTTACACACATAAGGTCAATGGACGTCGGTGAATATAGACATAATAATAAGGGTTTTTGTGAAAATTTCACATTCCTAAAGTCTATAAATAGGGGGAGAACGACCATAATAGAGGTGCTGATGCAAGCCTAGTAAAACTTCTCCTCCCTCTTCTCTTCTTCTCGTGGTGACAAGCATTCAAGAGGAGATCCGATCATCTGGAGACTGTGTGGATACCGCTAGAGGCCGGATGCTTGAATGATTGAAGAACTCTTTCAAATGATCCATGTCAGTATGAATTTTATTCTATACTAGATGATAGGATCACCTATAATGGATGATGAGATCATCTATTCTTGGTGCTTCAACTCTCTTGAATGTTTTGATTCAACATCTTCCGTTGCAATCATTATTTTGGTCAAAAACTTAGAGAGATTATCGAGCCTAAGATCCCAGCACTAATGACTACACATTTTCAGCTGCCAATAAGATTGCTTGATAAATAGGAAAAGAGAGTTGATTTGATGCACATTTTGACCATACTGACATAAGCCTTTGCACATCCTCGCCTTCCAACGATCGAGACAAGCATATCTCATATGGCCCACGATCATTCAAAATATTGAACGAGGCCTACCGATTATTTAGCCTCCAAAAATTTGAAGAATACGGAGAAAACATTTTGAGGTTTGGAGGCATATCACACAGAAATCCATTCAAAAATACATTATACACTTAATTTTTAATCAAGTGAATCAGTACTTGTTTTGATGTCTAACTTGTATCCAATAATTGCACATTTTTAGCTCTCAATAATATTGTTTGATTATTAGGAGAGGAGAGTTAATTTGGCACACACTTTGGCTAGCATGACATAACCCTTCGTAGATCTTCACCTGCCAATGATTAACATAAGAAAATCTCATTTTTAACCCATTATTGTTTAAAAGATATAATGAAGCTTATATATTTTATTAGCCTCCTATAATAGAAGAATGTTGAGAAAACATTTGATTTTTGGAGGCATATCCCATGACATTCTTTTGGGATACAAAACATTTGATGAAATTTGACACGAGCTACGAAAATGAATAAGATGTTGTTGGGATCGGATGATGAGAGAGAGGAAAAAGACCGGAAACTAGTGCTAGGATCTAAAGTTGATAATTTTTTAAAAAGTTTGATGATAATATTCAAGTTTAAAAATATGTCGAATCAAACATTCAATGCAAAGAAGTACCAAGTGATAGATATTATGTGGCCTATAAGTCAATCACACTTGATGGATATTATGTAGCCTATAAGCCAATCACACTTTCATGTATCTTGTTGATGTTCATTGAAATGAAATTTATTCATTGTCATTCTTGTGTGATGTTTGCAATGAAGTCCATGAGCATGTGCAATGACTAAGTGAATTATGATGAGATCATAATATAGTGATCACTAGTCTTTAAACATATGTTTTAAACATTCCTATTCGTGGGATATTCGAGAAGGACATCAATTATCCAGAAAGAATAGCACTATCTAATCCATCTCATATGATGAGTATGACTGATCCTATAGCCATCGGTGTGGAGACATTAAGGATAGATAGCGGGTGCTCTTTAGAGAAAGAGTTCACTGAATTCATCCGTATGAATCCCTTAATGGTATTATACCTAACTGTCAATCAGGTTGATTCATGTCATGGTTGTGTATGTGGTCTTTTGACTTGAGACACCAAAGACATCTTGTGGATGGATGATCGTGTTTTGATTATGACTTATGAATCCCTAGTCACGGGATATCTAAAACATCATATATTGGATACGACATGAAGTCCACGAAGATGATTGTGTGATCAAGATAGGATCATCCACCCTCGGTATTTGAGGAGATTGACTCAAAGGAATGAGATGCGATGAAATCCTTGGCCAAGGTAGTAGAAATATCGGAGAAAGAGCTCCCGATGATTTCTACACGTATCAGTACTAACTTGAGTGACCGATTAGGGCTTGACAGTTGACCATAACCTAAGTCATTCATGAGTCTAATGTGGATGAAGGATTATACATACATGGTAATCGATGATGGAAAGGTTCCATAAGTGAGTTCTTACACACTCCATATCTCCTAGTGTACGTGGTGTAGCTTGGCACCCAACGGGCTAGCAACTCAACCTATCGATTGGGTTAAATCGATTCTTGATTAATTAATCTATATGTGGATGTGGATAATTAATTAATGTTAACCAATAAGGTGTTATTTGGTCTATAGAGTTATTAACTAGTGAGATATATGGACCTAGAGGGTCACACACATAAGGTTTATGGATGTTGGTGGATATAGACATAATTATGAGGGTTTTTATGAAAAAACCTCATACCAAATGTCTATAAATAAGGGGAGGACGACCACGACTAAAGGTGCCCATGCAAGCCTTGTGGGAATTCTCTTCATTCTTCTCTTTCTCTCTTGGTGAAGAGCTTTGAAGAGGAGATCCAACCATCCGAAGACCGTGTGGATACCGCTAGAGGCTAAACACTTGAATAGCTTCAAGAACTCCTTCAAGGAAACCCTGCAAGTATGTTTTCTCATTCATACTATATGATAGGATCATTTTTTCTTGGTGGCTTGGTATTTTTAATGTCCGATTCAATGTTTTCCACTGCATTTGATGTTTTGATCAAAATTTTAGAAAGTTATCGATCTCAGATCCCATCAACACTTTTCATGTAACTCGTTTATGTTAATTGAAATAAAATTTATTCATTGTCATTTTGTATGTGTTGATTGCAATGAAGTTCATAAGCATATGTAATGACTAAGTGAAATATGATGAGATCATAATACGATTATCAATAGTCTTTAAACATGTTATAAACATTCATATTCGTAGGATATTAAAGAAGAACATCAAATTATCCAAAAAGAATAACTACATGATGCAACTCATATGATGGGTATGACTGATCTTGTAGCCATTAATGTGAAGATACGAAAGATATATAATGGGTGCTCTTTAGAGCACAAGTTCACTGAATAAATCCATTTGAATCCCTTAATTGTATTATATGTAATTGTCAATTAGGTTGAGTCATTTCATGATTGTGTATGTGGTCCTTTAACTTGAGACATCGAAGATATATTATGGATGGATGATCGTATTTTGATTATGACTTACAAATATCTAGCCACAGGATCTCTAAAATGTCACATATTAGATACATGATGAAGTCCTCGAAGATTATTGTGTGGTCAAGATATGATCATCCACACTTAGTATTTGAGGAGATTGACTCAAGGAATGAGATGCGATGCAAATCCTTGGCCAAGGTAGTAGAAATATTGGGAGAGTTCCCGATGAATTCTTACACGCATCGTTACTAACTTGAGTGATCATTAGGGTTTAACAGTTGGCCATACCCTAAGTCATTTATGAGTCTTGTGCAAATTAAATATTATACATCTATGGTAATCGATGACGGACATAAGGTTCTATGAAAGAGTTATTATATACTTCATATCTCATAGAGTAAGTGGTGTAGGTTGGCACCCAACGGACTAGAAACTTAGCTTATCGATTGGGTTAAATCAATTATTGATTGATTAATTCATATATTGGTGTAGATAATTAATTAATGCCATCCAATAAGGTGTTATTATGTTTATAAAATTATTAACTAGTGAGATATGTGGATCTAGAGGGTCACACACATAAGGTCTATAGATATTGGTAGACATAGACATAATTATGAGGGTTTTTATGAAAATTTGACATATCAAATGTCAATAAATACGGGGAGAACAACCACAGCTCAAGGTACCCATAAAAGCCTCATGAGAATTCTCTCATTTCTTCTCTTTCTCTATTGGTGAAGAGCTTTGAATATTAGATCAAACCATCTTGAGATCGTGTGGATATTGCTAGAGGCAAGATACTTGAATATCATCAAGAACTCTTTTCAGAGAACTATGTAAGTATGTTTTCTTATACATACTAAATGAAATGATCATTTGTTCTCAGTGTTTCAATGTTTTAAATATTGGATTCAATATTTTCTACTACAATCAATGTTTTGATACAAATTTTAGAAGGCTTATCGACATCAAATCTCAAGAGTAAATGGCTATCATATAGATACTTAAACCATTGTCATGCTTCGTTTGAGCTTTATCGCTAAAATCTTTTATATAATTCCTCTTCGTGCAATAATGAAACATGTCGCCCTTTTCATCGCCTTCTTTTTTCTAGAGCCATTTTTACGCACTCCTTCCCTTTGTCTCTCTTAGAGGCAGATGATGCCTTCCTCGTCTTGTTGGTCCTACTAACTAACAGGACTTAGGTTTTTTTTAAGTTCCACTCAATAGTAGTAAACATGTTTAGCAAATATGGAAGAAAGATGCGAATCTTGTTCATGTTAAAATTAAATGATGAAATGAGAAAAGGAATTTAGGATACATTGAAGAGAAGTTCCATGTTCATCTCAATGAAGATTTTAATGCCTAGCACTTCCAACCTCTAAGCAGACCACTCTGTCCTCTTCAATACATGACCTTGTACACGACATGACTCGACCATGGAGCTCTAAACTGGTTCTTTGATATCTCATACCTTTGAGTCCTAATTTGAAAAGTAAATATCTCTTTCAAATGAATTAGCATGGCTCTAGGTTTCGTGTCCTCGTGTTGCCTCTTCAACCCATTGCTTACGATGGCTAGCATGTAACATTAAACCATCATGAAATTATCCTTGCATCTCTAGTATCCTTATATCTCTTAATCAAGTTCATCAAAATTTTGGCCCAATTGGGCCTTCTCCCTCTAGGACATGCGTAATGTGCTCAAACCTTTGGATAATCTTTAAGTATATGAGCTAGTTAGTGAAGTTTGGCATGGTCAAGCAGTTAGCATCCCTAATGCCATGAATAACATCATATGATGACATCTTTGCATGTAGGAGATGACAATAATCATTGATTATTGAAAATATTTTAATGCATTAGACATTACAATATAATCCTAAACCTTAGAAAATGAATATTTTCAAAATATGAATCATTTTCTACCAATTTTTTTCATTGGATCATAAATTCAATATCTCATATTTTTTATGACATTTAATTACAAATTTATGAAGAGAATCAAAGTATTTTTCCATTTATATCACTAGATTGCATTATAATTTGAAACTTAGGGAACCCATCTAGGTTAAAATCTCATATTTATTCCAAATAAAATCTTAACATATCTCAAATGACAATAAGATAGACTCAATAAACAAGATATTTGATCTTAAACAATGTCAAATGTATTAATTGCATAAAATGAGTCTTAAAAAGTAAATTTTGAGAGAGCAAAAGTGAAAAGTGCATAGATTCTTAGTTTTTGAGAGAGCAATAAGTAAATGAAGATTTTCCAAGGGCAGTGTAGGTGAGTTCAAACTAGGGCATAAGGTCGAGAATTCGTTGAGTTGATCTAAGGAAAGTGGAGTAGAGCTGGGCATGTGTGTAGGCGGAGGGGGATGAAGCAATGGTAGTTGTATGGGAGTAGGAGGGTTAGAGAGAGATTCCTCGAGTAGCAAAATAGGTGGCGACGAAAGAGGTGGACGATTTGATAGACAAGGTGAAAGAGGTAAGGCCGCTGATAACATGCATTTATAGCTTAAATTCTTACCCTATATAACTCATATTCATGCTCATTTTATGTGAATATGATGCATGTTATCATAGTTTTAAGGAATTTTCTCCATTGGTATGTCATTTCACTAAAGTCTATATTTATGCATAATTTAGGGTTCATTTTATGCTTGATTGATGATGAATCTTCTTGCAAGAGTAAAATAATATGAATTACATATTTTCCATGATATACTTTGACTTTAGGAGATGATTTAAAGAATTAATTCCAAGGAAATAATGATTGGATGATTTAAAGAAGGAATTTCTAATGAAAGACTTGATATTATTTTCAATCCATCTCATTTTCTTGTTTTTAATTATATTTTAGATGACATGATTCTAAAAAGGAAGAAAATTGTGATACAATGGAGAAAATTTGGATTAAAAAGTTGTATATTTAAAGTTATGAATTTCTGAAGTTTATGCCCTTTTTTGGATTTTTATTTGATTTTTCTTAATTTTATTAAGTGTATTTTGTCATTAAAAAAATTACAAAAAGTGGGCTTTTATCCCGCAGGGACGCGGGGCTGATGTGGCATGCAGGGGCGCGCAGGGTTGACTAACGTGGCACGCGGGACCCGCGCAGATGCGACGCGGCACGCAAGGCCACGTGGCAGAGCCGCGCGAGCCCACGTGAGGCACAGGTGGTGCACAGGGCGTGGACACGTGGCAGGAGGCCATGCGGGTCCACGCGGACGCCCGTGAGGGGCGCCACGTAGCAAGGGGGGCTGGTGTGTGAAGGGCCCACGGGTTAGTGGGCCCTAGTGAGAGTATTGGGGCGGTAACGCAAATGCGTTACCGCGCTCTACCTTTTATACGCGCTGATTTCCCTGTTTTTCTCCGTGTGGGACTGATAACATGCATTTATAACTCGAATTCTTAGCCTAATTAACTCATATTAATGCTTATTTTATGTGAATATGATGCATGTTATCATACCTTTTAGAAATTTTCTTCATTGGCATGTCATTTCACTAAAGTTGATATTTATGCATAAATTAGGGATAATTTCATGCTTAATAGATGATTAATCTTTTGTTAAGTTTAAATTCATAGAAGTTAATCCCTGTTATTGAATGATTCTTGACTTTAGTAAATGTTTGGAAGGATAATTTCAGGATGAATTTATGATTTAGAATGTTTAATGAGAAATGATTTAAGTAAATTCTAATTCACCTTGATTTCTTCTTTTCAAAATATATTTTAAATGATATGATATTAAAAAGAAAAGAATTTGTGATCCAATGGAGAAAATTTGGATTAAAAAAGAGTTGTATATTTAAAGTTATGAATTTCTGAAATTTATGCCCTTTTTCTGAATTTTATTTGATTTTTAGTAGGTATTTTCTATTAAAAAAATTGCAAAAAAGGGGATTTTACCTACTCACGTGGCGAGCGGGAGCTGCGGGCGCTGACGTGGCATGCGGGACCACCTCGAAGGTGCGACACGACATTGAGGCCACGTGGCAAAGCCCGGGTGGCCCACGCAGCGCGCAGGAGGCGCATAGTGGCGCGGCCACGTGGCAGGGGGCCACGCGACCAAGCGGGTCCACGTGGGCGCCCGTCTGGGTGATAACATGCAATCTTAACATGATAAAACATGATTATTAATACAAAATAAGGCATAAAACATTCCATTTATATACATGTTATCATACTTTGAGTGCATTTCTATCATTTCATGCAAATTTATGTTATAATCTCAAAATACACTAAATTAGGGTTAATTGTGATAAATTAAGGATAAATGATTTTATAACCTATCTTTACTTGAGATTATAAGTGATTTTTAAAGTTAAATAATAAGATAAATTATTTTTATAAACATTCATTTAATTTTCTAAAGTTAAAATCTTAAAGAAATGAATGTATTTTTGAAATAAGAATTAAATCTCTTGTTATTTAAATAATGTGACTTTTTAGAATGATAGATAATTAAATTTCAGATCAAATGAAAGAAATTTGGATTAATTTGGAGTTGTATTTTAAAAGATATGATTTTTACAATTTTAGGGATTTTTTCTGGATTTTTTTTCGATTTAATTTCTATTTAAAAATGTTTAAAATAAATAAATAAAATGCAAAAAGCGCACGGGTCCCACGCGGGTGCGACGTGGCACGCAAGGCCACGTGGAAGAGCCACGCGGACCTGCGCAGCGCCTACTTGGCGTCGTATACATATATATTTATTTATTTATACTATATATAAAAGGGGACTTTAGCCTGCCCTATATGGGGAGGGTTATTAACCCTCTAAACCGTCGGGTCTTATAAACCCAACGGTTTCGTAAATCATTTTCCGTGTGGGACTAAACGGTAAGCTTTTATAGCTGCAGGCGACGTGGCAAAAGCAGGAGCGTCGGATCGGCGGCGCATCAGAAGATCCACGCGTCGATCGTGTGGACAAGGACCACCCGATCTGATCAGACCACGTGCGTTTTAAAAATGTTATAATGGCTACGATTGAAGCAACGTGACAGCATCACACGCGTCGATCGGGTGGACGCGCGGACCACCGAAGAGATCAAACGCACGTGCCTTAATTAAGGCGTTATAACGGACGAGATTTAATCTCCCCGGAAGCATCTCGGCCGTTCGATCGCGATCCAAGAGGCGATATTCAAGCGTTTTTATGACGCCTATCAACGCGAGATCATCCAGACCGTTGATCCAGATCTGACGGCCACGATATTTTCCGAAACGGTCCATCGTGGACGTTTCATTGTAACCTTCGATCGAAACGATCGGACAGTTACGCCCAAATTTCCTTTAAATAGACTTGTTCTTCGTCGATGTATGTATTCGAGTTTGATTTCAATCAAATTGACTTTTCTAGACACCAATCCTCTCATTTCTCTTGATTCCATCCTCTTCCTCTCTCAATTCCGCATCCATGGAGGGGTTGAAATCAAGATTTGGTGGAGAATTGAAGGAGAAATCGCAGCTTGAATCCACCGATCGCGTTCTTCATGTTCTTCGTGATTAAGAGGCTTAATCGCCACGATTTGATCACAATCGGGGGTTAGTGGGAGTGGGTTTTGCTTCCTAATCTATCATTTATGTTTAATTGCTCTTTAGATTAGGATTTAGAGTTTAATTTCATCGAATTTTAGCTTAAATTATGAGTTTTAACGTCCGAAAATTTCTCTCCATTTCAAATTTTGATTTCTCCGCGAAATCAAGTCCAAATTCAATGATTCTTGATTCCGTGAATTCGTTTTGAAGTCTTCTTTCTAAAAACACCATTTTCCCTAATTTCTCACCTCAATTCATTGTCCAATTTGATCAAATTCCAAAAGATATCTCAAAAATACCTAAATTCCATGTGGATTCGACCCTTATTTACCATTATACCCCTCAATTCTCTCTTAATTCCCCAAATTGGTAAGTTCGGATTAATTTTTGACACGAGACCATGTGAAATCGACGACCTCGCGGTCTCGTCTCGTCAGTAAGTGAAGTTGATCATAGGGCTTACCTTATGCCACACGGCATCACGAAAGGGGTTCCCGATTGTCATCGGATGGCTGGAATGAAGCCTGATCTATGGTTCACCGTGGAGACGCGCGGAGCCTTCCGGTGCGTCCAATTTCCATCACGCGGACGGCAGCGGATCGTGCGGATCACGATCGCCTAGATTTCCATCAGACGACCCAGACGCTTCGTGGAAGAACGCCGCGATCGCGGTCCGATCGAAATGCGATTGCGGCGCGATCGAGCCGCAATCGCGCATCATTCATCGTGGAATCACCTCCACAATCATCGTATGACGATCGTTGGAGCATCAATACCACGATCGACGCACGATCGTGGCCCGATCGCGGCGCGATCGTGGTTCTTTTGGAAGCGAAAATTAAAGCCAAACTCACCATCAAATTGGAGCGGAATTGAAGCCACGACATCGCCCCAAGGAACCGCTCCCACGACGCCAGTAATCAACCCCCACGACCGCCTCTATCGCCCATGAATTTGGGCCAATTTCCCCCTTAAAAAGCCATGTATTCTCTCTTGGTTCTTCAACTTTTGATCGATTCGTGAAGGAATTAAGCGAATTTTGAGGAAGATCTCTAGTTCATCGTGATCCCCCCGCCTTTAGACTTGATTGCGAAGCAATTGGAGCGGGATTGATCGCGAATTTCTCCTTGATTTCATCGAATTTTCCCCTTGAATTTCAAACGTCCGCGAGGAAGAATCCGAGCAAATTCGCTTCAATCCACGAGAATTGAAGCCCCATTCTTGCGGCAATCGGGTTAGTAGTGAGATTCGATCAATTATTAGGACGTAATTTGAGTTTTTATTAGATTTAGAAGTTTAATTTTGCAAATTAGTTGATAGTGTTCTTCATTTTCCCCAATTTTAAGTCCAAAAAATTACTGATTTTGAAAATAGGATATCTCCCTGATTATAATTCTAAATGACTTGATTTTAGTTTCAGTGGATTCCTCTTTTCCTCAGCTTTCCGTGGATAGCAAATTCATCGAATTCCAAGTTCATTTGCCCCTCCAATTTGACATTTGACCAAGGACTGTTTATCTTTCATCAGAAATCAAACGTTGACTTTCGGGGTCAATTACTTTTGATTTACAAATCAGAATTCGATAATTTTGGTCTTGTTAGATTCCTCTGATTCTTAGATTTCTATTGACATATAAATTTCAAGATTTGGATGTCATTTTATTGGCAATTTTAAGATTTCCTCTGAGGTGTTTCATTTCGGAGTATTTATGATATTTGATTTTCAATAATTCATAGTAAATATTTTCTTATCCAAAAATCATGAATTATATACCAATAAATTCCATTTTCTCTATAGTTTCCAAAAATATCATTTTCGTAATCTTCTGTCTTTGTTTAATTATCTGATTTTACAGTACACCTAGTGTTGGTCAAAGTCAATGCTTTGACTTTGACTTTTGACTTTTCTCTGTCAAACCCGAGAATTAAATTCTTTAAAACTTCTTATTTAGTCTATTTATATCATTTTAACTTATTACTTCTTATTTTATACTTATTTAAAATCCATTTTAAACCTAAGTTTGACCAAGTCAACTTTGTGATTAAAGTCAACCCTGCTCTTTGTGGATCGACCCGATATTTACACAATACTTGATTTTTATATCTTATCTTTGTGAGTTCGATTTTATAAATTTTTTTTGACCTACGTTTTTGTGTTTTAACGATGCACGAAAATGAGTTGTCAGGGACTATGTCCCATCTAACGTTTTTAATGTGCATGCGACATGGCGGCATCACAGGCGTTGGATCCCATCACGAGATATCGATCGCGTGGACCCGAGTCCTCGCGATCTCCATCACAAGCACGTGCGTGAAATAGAGTTTAAGTAACCGCGATCGAGGGCTTACTTGGTGACACGTGGAGGCGTCGGGAGCGTCCGATCTTCATCGCGGATTGATCATTGTGGATCGCGATCGTGATCTTCATCGTGAGGCAATGAGACCTGATCAAATCGGACGGCTGAAGATGCGCGGAGAGTTTCCACGCGAGCGTGGCTCATTCATCGCAAAATTAGGAGCCACGATTCCTCCAACTGATAAGCCACGATCGTCGTGCGATCGTGGCCATCACTCCCACCGATCCACCGGATCAAACGGCCACGATTTTTGGGCGAAAAGCCCTTTTAAAAACCGATGTATTCCTTCTCATTTCTTAACTCTTGATTGATTCATGAAGCAATTATGCGAATTTGGAGAAAAATCTTGAGTTCTTTGTGATCCCCCTACGTTTAGACTCAATTGCGAAGCAATTGGAGCGAGATTGATCACGAATCATCACCGGATTTTATCGAATTTTCCCCTTGAATTCCGAACGTCCGCGAGGAAGAAATCAAGCAAAATCCACTTCAATCTGCATGAATTAAAGTCCCATTCTGCGGTAATTTGAGTAGTAATTTGAGTTTTAATTACGTTTAGATCTTTAATTTTGCATTTTAGTTCTTAGTGTTCTTCAATTTCACTCAATTCTAGTATGAAATTTTTCTGATTTTGAAAATAGGATATCTCTCTGATTATAATTCCGAATCACCTGATTTTAGTTTTATTGGATTCCTTATTTTATCAGCTTTCCGTGGATAGTAAATTCGTCGAATTCTGAGTTCATTTGACCCCTCAATTTAATGTTGCACCGAGCACTGCTCATTTTCAATCCGAATTTGAACGTTGACTTTCGGGGTCAATTACTTTCAAAATACAAATCGGAATTCAATCATTTTAGTCTCTTTAGAATCCTCTGGTTCTTAAATTTCTATTGATATATAAATTTTAATATTTGGATATCATTTGGCCAGTCAATTTGAAGATTTTATCTGAAGTGTTCATTTGAAGAATTTTCTGATATTTGATTTTCAATAATTCATAGTAAATCCATTTCTCATAAAAAAATCATGAATTATATATGAATAAATTCCATTTTCTCTCTTGTTTCCAAATATATACTTTTCATAATCTTCTGACACCATTTGATTATCTGATTTTACAGAACTCTGACTGCTAGTCAAAGTCAACACTTTGACTTTGACTTTTGACTTTTCTCTGTCAAATCCGAGATTTCAAATCTTAAAATTTCTTATTTAGTATATTTATATTGTTTCTCTTCATAAACTCTTATTTTTACTTCTTTAAAACCTCTTTTAGACCTAAGTTTGACCAAGTCAACTCTGAAATTAAAGTCAACCTTGTTCTATGTGGATCGACGAGATACTTACACTTTACTTGATTTTATATCTTTACCTTTGTGAGTTTGGTTTTATAAATTTTGTTTGACCGACGTTTGTGTGTTTTAACGACCGCACAAAACGCTTCGTCAGTCACCCTAGGAGATGACAAATGGTAGGGAAGGCAAAGGAAGTAAAGACGAGGGAAAAGAAGAGAAGTAGCAAGTCTATTTAAATAAGGTGATATTGACACAGACAATATACTTCCCTTGATCTCGAAGGTAGACAAGATAACTTTTTGGGTGGACCAGTAGCCTACAAACACCCTTTTGAGGAAGCGAGGCCCCAATGTGGATGCGTTGGGAGTGTGATCAAGGATCAATGCCACACACCTAGAGTGGCAAAGATAAAAAGCTCACGGTCAATGTGGAGGCAAACGAAGGGAAACTTTGCTTGTGAGTAGAGGCGAAGGTAAGCAATTAAGTAGATAAGCAAAGGCGAGAAAAACATTTGACCAAAGATAACGAGGAAATCCAGTTTCTAAAAGAATAGTGCGACTCGTGTCTAATAAGTAGTGATATTTGCACTTGAAAACACCATTTTGCGGAGAAGTACGAGCAAAAGAGATACGATGGTCTTATTGAGTGGTTTGAACAAGCTCCAGGGCACTATTGATTTGAAGGATTTTAGGAGTCATTAAGTTTTCAATGATCTCCTTGAGAAACAAACCAACATATAATAGAATGTTAATATGAGCTTTGAGAAGATAAAATGCTGGAAAATTCATCAATAAAAAATCATCTTTGTTATACTTTGATTTAAATGGTATCATCTCATTAATGTTAGCGGGTCGGGTCCAGTTGGGCCAACTTGACTCCAATTGCCTGACCCAGCCCGTTGAAATGGGCTGGCCATGGGTTTGGTCGACCTAGCCGCTTGCCCGCTCTCGATCGGTTCTCTCTTCCCTTCCCATTCTTTCTATTTTCGCGCTTTCCCATCTTTTTCGCTCTCATTCTCCAGCCCCCCGCTATACCCTCTCTCTCGCTCTCTCTCCCGCTCTATATCACCACAGCTCTCCCCCTCTGGCCATCTACCTCCTGGCCGACCAGTTCTCCCTCTTTTTCTCTATCCACTCCCCCGGTCTCTCTTTCTCCCCAGATTTCCTGTTCTCCCCATCTCGCTCTCCCGCTCTCTCTCTCCCCCCCAAAACTTCCCTTTCTCTTTCTCTTCCAGATTCGAGTAGTCTAGCCGCCGACTGCCGAGCTTCCAAAATCGCGACGCGAGACAGGTTTGATATGTCCTTTCAATTTTTGAAATTGCCGACGGTACCCGTCTTTCCAGATCCGTCGTATATACTCCGTCGTTACTCGAGTCGGTTAATGGGTTGGTCCGGTTGACTGTTCCATCATACGCGGCATCGACCCGAATATACGACTAACACAGATAGCCCTGATCCCTAATCTCGTCGTAGAAAATTCTATGTAAAATTTCTTGCCCTAATTTGATGGTCGTATTTCTTGTTGGTTTGCGCCGTTCGACTGCTTATCTAGTCGTTTCATACTGGGTGTCAGATATTTGATTCCTCTATGTAAAGCGGCTGTAAATTTCTCATCATTTCTCGTCTAATCTTCAGAGTTCTTGGTTATATAATTCATTTGCCGACTAATCTGCCTCCGCCTACTTGTTTCTTCATCTATCCACTTTATCTTTATATTCTCTTTGTTACTGGCCGTGAACAGCTGTTATTCGATTCGAAGCATTTTTTTAGTGATCACGTCTTCTTTTTAGTTCAACAGTCTTCTCCAGTAAGTTGGAGATTGACGTCAATATTATACGAAACATGGAAACTTTGTAGATTTATTTCCTACTCCATTCGAAAGCCGACTTTCAGTTCAGACTCTCGTGGTGAGGATTTATGTTTATTCGTCTCTTGATCCTTTATGTAGCGTACTTTTTTGTTGGATTTTTTCCCGTTTAGTTTCAACAGCGAGTCGAAAAACTTTAAAAAGTAAAAAGGAGAAGGCAAACGGAATATAAAGTAGATGTTTATCCTTACGGAAAGCATCATGAGATCTGTATTTAGTCTGTCACGCTCTTTACCATCGATTTTCATGGGAGCCGACATTTGAGTGGTGCATTTTCTTTTATTTTTCCGATTATCTGTCTTGGCCACTCTGAACCTCTCTCTCTATTTATCTTTCTCTCCCCCCCCTCTCTTGTGTCTCTCTACGTTTCATTCTTTCCAGTTCCCCACTTTGTCTCTCTCCCTTCTTCTCTTAGTCCCCTTATTTAGGGCTAGCAACCGATTCCTCAAGGGCGGTTTTTGGCCCGCACGCCCCAGTCTGACTGGGCTGTGATGTGGCGTGGTCAGAGAGAGAGAGAGATAGAGAGGAACATAGTGGAATGGGGGGAGAGAGGGAATTGAATAATAAGGGGGATTTGGGGAAGAGAGGGAGGGTGAAAGAATTAGAAAATCTATTTTTAGACTTTTCCATGCGCGTGGTTGTGTGAATAGAATGCCACATCAGCATGGCAGTGGTTAAGAGAGGGCCCATGAATGGGCCGCACCAGTTTTTCACGGGCCATGAGGTTTTCTTGCGGCCCTGTTTCTCTCTTCCCTTCCTATTGATCTATCTTTCTCTCTCTCTTTCTGTCTCTCTCGGGGTCTCTCTCTCTCTCTCTCCCACCTCTCTATTGTCTGTTTCCTTTATATCTCAGGCCGTTATATTCATTCATTTCTTTCTCTTCCCCTCCCTGTCTCTCGCCCTTCCTTTCTCTCTTAAACTCTTACTCCTCTCTTTGCCTCTTTATCTCTCTCTCACACACAGAGAATCTATCTTTGCATCTCTCTGTGCCCCATCCTGTCTCACTCACTCGCCCTCTTTGCTTTTCTCCCTCTCTCCCTCTCTCCCTCATTTCTTTATCACACACTCTCCCTCTCTGCCTCTCTCTCACCCCTTCCTTCCCTCCCTTAATCACTTACTCGCATTCTTTGCCTCTCAGTCTCCTCTCTCTCCCCCTTCTCTTTCTTCTTATATTTCCCTCTTTCTCGGCCCTCTCCCTTCTTTCTTTTTCTTTTTCTCCCTGCATTTCCCGCCCATTCTTTCACTATCCTCCCCTGGTAGGATGACCCACTAGGTCCATGTCATGTGACTCACTGGCCCACAATGGGGCCCATACCACTTACCTTCGTTCTCATGTTCTCTCACTTTCTTTCCTCTTTAGAAACTATTGTGATATGCTCTGTAATCAATGTTAGGGTTTCTCTTTCTACACTCCCCCTCTTCGCCTCTCTCTCTCGCTCGCGTGTGCTGGCTCTCTTCCTTTCTCTCTCACCCCTTCTGCATTTTTTCTCCCTCATATGAGGGTAAAAGAAATTCATTATATGTCAATATATGAAAGCCGTATTATTGAGAATTTTCATCAAAACACAGTGATTCGCAAGGAACAGAGAAATAGAAAATAGTGAGACAAAGGATGGTAAGAATGGCGCCCCCTCCGGAAGATGATTATGAGGCAAGTTATTCAGCATTATTGATTTCTTACGCATCTATCGCATAAAAAATCTGTTAATCGAGTAATAATCAAATTAATTTGATCCCGTTGTGTTTAGCTCATGCTTGTTAGTTCAAGAGGCTGAAATGGTTGTTCTAGAGTATATACATGATTTTTGAGTGATGTATGCTTTCTCTGAGTTATTCAACGATTCATGGCGTGACCACAGGGAAATTATCCATTATTTTGCATCTACTACAAGAAAAATCAAGTCGAGCTTACTATTCATGAATTCCTTGCTTTTGTTTTTCTTTACGTTGTTGCTTACATTTCAATATTCTTGTAAATAGAAAGATGACAGATAGAGAAAAGAGAAATAAAATCGCGCCAGCATTGAGAAAGATTGAAAGATTCAATATGCCCCGCGAAAGTTTTATTGCAAAGATCATGATCTTTTTACATGGATTATTATTTGAATTGTTGTTTGAACAATGGATGTGCTTCTCTCTCGTTGATGATTCAATTGTGCTTGCAGATAGAAGAGAAGAAACAGGCAGCAGCAGATGTCCTGAGCAATTACTCCCTCTTTTCAATGGTGTGCCTCGGCGAGGATGTCCGCCCGTGTGATCTGAGGTTGCACTTGATGAAGGTAACTGCATATCTCTCACCCCCTCTCTCTCTCTCTCTCTCTCTCTCTCTCTCTCTCTCTCCGCCCGTGTGATCTGAGGTTGCACTTGATGAAGGTAACTGCATATCTCTCACCCCCTCCTCTCTCTCTCTCTCTCTCTCTCTCTCTCTCTCTCCCCCCTCCCTCCCTCCTCTCGCTCTCTCTCTCTCTCTCTCTCTCTCTCTCTCTCCCTCCCTCCCTCCCTCCCTCTCTCTCTCTCTCTCTCTCTCTCACTCACAAGAGCGGTTCCTTTGCAGGAAATCTCTGGAATGCGGTCCACGTTGAAGAAAAGAAATCCACCATCCGTATCAGGAGCTTCTCCGTCTTCCATAAGCAAGGCATCCTCCTCCGGCACTTCAAAAGACGACATGACAGAGGCCTAGTCATTATCCTGCTCCAGCAATCCTAGACAGCACGAATAATTGATAGTTTTTTTTAAGGAACACCGTAAATGTTTATAAATAATTTGTTTTTGAAAACTTGGGGGGTGTTCATATGTTCTTGTGAGAGAGGAGAAGGGAATAAAATTGGAGCATGGAATCGACTGCCTGTAAATAAGAGTTCTGGTTTCCGATTAAAAACAATGGCCGGCAGGGAAATTGTCAAGCATCTTGGGGAACTGATCCTGCTGAGCGACTGTACTCTTCAGATTCTTCTGGTCGAAAATGAGTTAATCAGGGGTTAGCCTTTCCCACATAGTGCGAGTCCCAGAGCCTGCTCGGTCTTATACCCGTTATTTCCTGAAGGAAAAAAAATATTTAAAAGGTGAAAAGAAGAGGAGAAAGGGGAAAAAATGGGAAATGAAAAGAGAGAAAAGAGGAAATGAAGAAAACTGTTTGAAAAGTTTAGAAAAAAATAATTAAAATGAAACTAAGGGGAAAGAAAAGGAAAAAAAATGAGAAGAAGGGGGAGATAAGAAGGGGAAACAAAAGGAAAGATGCAAAATGGAGAAACAATTAGAGAAAAAGGAAAAGTAGAAAAAGTGACAGTATTTTGATGTCTCTTGTTTTGTTATTCCTTCGCTAACGACTTCATCATCTCCAACTTCTGTCGCCGCCTCTTTTTCTTGATGTTGACTTTCTATGTTCCAAGCAAGCAAGCATGCAGATATCAATGCTCTAGATTGAGGAGTGGGGAACCCATCAAGGCCCAACGCCTACCTATCTCTATTGTCTCTCTTTCTGTAGCCCATGTAAGGGCCTCCTCGTGTAACCCTCATATGAGTAATACTGCCTTGTATAGCATTGATGACGACCCGTAAGGATAATGGTAACATGTGACACTTCCCCTTTGTTTGGGAATGGACATCCTTCATCCCAAGCTTGAAGATCAAAATCTTGGAAAAAGCTTTTGATCTTGGAAAAATCTTGGAAAGAGAAATTGATGATCCTTTGGTCAACACAAGTCTAGCTCTAGATTTGTAAGTATACATGGAGTAGGTATGATATTTCACACCAATTTCTCTTTAGTCTAGTCTATTTTCACCTGTGGCATGATTGGTGTAATCATACAGAATCAGGAGCTATGCTCATGGCAAAAATGTGGCAAAAAAGTAATTTAAGCTTCATGTTTTCTTGCTTCATATTCCTCTTAGGTTACTAAATGGTCAGTGAGTAACATTCAATTCTCTCCAATGGACGTATGATTAGTTAAATAGCTTAAATGGTTAATTTTTTTGAAAGTTTCTAGGGTTAAATTACTTCTCCTTTAAAAGACAAATCAAAGAACTACAGTTCCTAACAAGTATCTATACTCATGCACAAATTTTCAAGGAATGGAAAAATATATTATCTTTCACACATACTATTAGAAAAATATTTCTATATACTTTGTAGGTTCTTTTCAAATTATATTTTATGATTTAAATATTTAAGCACATCTTAGCTAGGATGAGAGAGTATATTTATGTTGGGATAAGAGAATGTCTTTTGGAGAGTTGGAAACTTCTACCACTACAAAATATTTCATAAGCCTTAAATTCTTGATTCTAAATCCTTATGTTAAATTTCTCCTTAGTGATGAAAATTATGTGGCTTGCAAGCCAATCATACTTTGATCTTTCATTTATATTTATTTAAATGAAATTTTATTTAGTGTCATTCTTGTGTGATGTTTGTAATAAATTATGATGAGATCATCATATAATGATCGTTGGTCTTTAAACATATGTTCTAAATCTTCCTATTCGTAGGATATTTGAGAAGGACATCGAATTACGAGAAAGAATAACACTATTTGATCCGACTCATATGATGATTATGACTAATCTTGTGGCCATTAGTGTAAAGACACCAAAGATAGATAGCAGGTGCTCTTGAAATAAATAGTTATTTGAATTGATCCATATGAATCCTTTGAATAGTATTATGCCAAACTATCTATTAGGTTGATTCAAGTCATGATTGTGTATGTGGTCCTTTGACTTGAGACACCAAATACATCTTGAGGATGGATGATAATATTTTGACTCTAACTTACAAATCCCTAGTCATGGGATCTCCAAAACGTCATAGATTGAATACCATAGGAAGTCATCGAAGGTGATTGAGTGGCCAAGATGGGATCGTCTGCCCTCGATATAAGAAGAGATCAATTCAAGGAATGAGATGCAGTTAACTCCTTGGAAAAGGTAGTGAAAATATTAAAGAAGTTTTTCTCGATGATTTCCTACTCGCATCAATACTAAATTGAGTGACCGATTAGGGTTTGACAGTTAACCATACCCTAAGTCATTCATGAGTCTCCCATGGATAAAGGACTATATGTATATGATAATCGATGATGGCATGGTTCCATGAAGGAGTTTTGATATACTCCATAACTCCCAGAACACATGATATAGCTTGGCACCCACCAAGCTGGTGAATCAACTTGTTGATTGGGTTAAATTGATCATTAATCAATTAATTCATATGTTAATATAGTTAATTGATAAAGAAAACCAATAAATGTTATTGGGTCGATGGAGTTATTAACTAGCGAGATATATGGACCTAGAGGATTACAAACATAAGGTCAACGGGCGTTGGTAGATATAGACATAAATATAAGGGTTTTTATGAAAAGTTTATATTATTAAATTCTATAAGTATGTGGAGAACAACCATAACAAGGGTACCCATGCGAGCCTAGTGGAAAATTCTCCCCTCTCTTCTCTTCTTCTCGTGATGACATGTGTTCTAGGGGAGATCCAATCACCCAACAATCGTGTGGATACTACTAGAGGCCCGGACACTTGAACGACTTGAAGAACTCCTTCAGAGGATCCCTTTAAGTATGAATTTTATTCTATACTAGATGATATGATCATCTAGAATAGACGATAAGATCATCTATTCTTGGTGCTTCAACTTTGTTGACTGTTTTGATTCAACATTCTCTGTTAAAATTAATGTTTTGATCAAAACTTTGGAGAGCTTTTCAAGCCTCAGCTCCCAGCACTTAGTTTGAATTCTAGTATTCATCACTACTCCGGAATGATGGTGAGCTCTTTGTGCTCGAGTGTGATAATTATTGCTTCTGATCATCATTGCTCTGATGATACTTCATAAACATGTGGTCTCAAAGATGCTTGAAAGTCATGATGGAGGGGATTTCTTGAGTCCAAAATGAGCCTCTTTTAACACATTAGTGAGATCCTCTTATAAAAATGTATTCTAAACATCATATCGATCAAATGACCACTCACAATATGTGCCAAGAGCAACAACTATTTTTACCTCATTATTTTTTTAAAAATAAAAAAATTAAAATCTAATTTTTTTTGCATATCCTCTAGCAACCATAATACTATTTTACCTTATGATTTTACCATTATCTTGATACCTTATCTTATGCATCCATTTACACTTCACCGATTAACATCCTGATTGTTATTATTTTGAACGTACTCATCTCTTCATTCATTTTGGAATTAGCATTTGAATTATGCATGGCTTAGTATACAAGAAAAGGGACACCTGGCCCAAGTATTTGAAGAAGGCAAGATAATTAGAACACTAACTTAGTGCATTAAATTATTGAATGGGGAGCAGTTCTAGCACACTTGCTTGCCTTCCACAGTGTCATTGGCTCGTGTAACTGATTTCACACGATTCATGCATGAATTTGCATAATATTTAACTATTTTTTATGTATAATTCATATGATAATGAGACATATTATGATGTATTCGTGAGAATTTGATGAAAAAAAAGTATTCCATTTAGCTCGAATAAAAAATTTACATCTTTTCAGGGTTAAAATTTTTAACATGATCGAAAATTTGCAAGTTTAAACATGTCAAGTAATAACCCTATTTTTTTAAATGACTTCGAGACAGATCAAAGTCATTTGAGAGAAGAATAATAACTCAAAATCAAATCAAGTTTGACCTTTTAAGCCAAAATAGTAACTATGTTGAACTAAAGTATTTATTGATTAATTTCTTACTTCAATTTGTTAGGATGCAAGTATACGTTGCAACAAAGGTGGAAGAATTATTGGATGATCTGCACGGGACCTTCATTTTCTCTGAGTTGGTTTTTAAATGAAGATATCACCAAATCAATACGAGGGAGGAATAGGGTTGGGCGGTCCCCGTCACGGTCCGGTTTTTGGCACACCATTCGGTCCAAGTCTCGGTCTCGGTCCCCCTCGGTCACGGTCCGGTTCGGTCTTAACTTCGGTCTCTCTTGACCATGAATATGCGTACCTAAAAAGAGATAAATGTATCAACATCCATTAATAAAAAAAATTAGATTACAGTCTAAAACACAAGATAAAAATTAGATTAAAAATTAGAGTTAAAAATTAAAAGGCAAAAATATTTAGAGAAAGAAGAGATGAAAAATAATGGAGAAATAAGAGAGAAGAAAGATATAGAGAAAGAAAGAAGTAATAGAGAAGAGAGAGAGTGAGAAATAAGAGAGAAGAAAGATATAGAGAAAGAAAGAAGTAACGGAGAAGAGAGAGAGTGAGAAATAAGAGAGAAGAAAGAAGAGCGAGAGCAAGAATAAGAGAGAAATGAGATAGAGTGAGAAAAGAAAAGGAATAAGAGAGAAGATTTTTTTAGAGAATAAGGAATAAGAAAATAAAATGAGATAGATTTTTTAGAGAAAGAAGAGGTGAGAAATAATGATTAATAGAGAAATAAGAGAGAAGAAAGATATAGAGAAAGAAAGAAGTAACAGAGAAGAGAGAGAGTAAGAAATAAGAGAGAAGAAAGAAGAGAGAGAGTAAGAATAAGAGAGAAATTAGATAGAGTGAGAAAAGAAAAGGAATAAGAGAGAAGATTTTTTTAGAGAAAAATGAATAAGAAAAGAAAATGAGAGATTTTTTTAGAGAAAGAAACGATGAGAAATAATGATTAATGGAGAATTAAGTGAGAACTTCTAAAGATAAATTCGACAACCCTTACTTTGCGTATTTAGAAAAAACTCTTATTTTGCGGCTGAGAAATGTTAAAAATATGTCAAGTATATCAGACTATTCCAATAAGAACAAGATAAATCTGTCCTCCTAGTACAACAGAAAATCATAAAATGGTTCATCGAGGACTTGCAAAGATGTTATCATCAATGAATCTGTGGTCTTAGTAGAGTAAAACATCAGATAAATATAAATAATTGATAGGTAACCATTCAGAAACACTTAGCGGCTAAAAAATGTTATAAGAGTCAAGAATATATAACCATCCCAACAAGAGTACGATGAATCTACGGTCCCAGTAGAAATCGTATATCATGTTAAAATAAATCATTTCTAAGCAAACATAAAGGAATCCCAAAAAAAACCAACTTACATGGGCTCAGCATTTGGTCCATACTTGGCGAACTGGACCATAATATCCCTGCCATCTACAATCCTCCCTGAATTGGGCAACGAAATCGCCAATATTATCTACTGAAAAAAAAATCTTAATAAAAATCTTACCATCAAGTTTCTCTACGGCTTTTTGGGCCTCGTCGGCATACTTGTAATGCACAAACGCAAAACCTCTCGATTCGCCAGTCCTGCACGCCACCGACATTGCTATTTATCATCATCGCAAACAGCGACATCAGCATCGATGTGAAGAGTCGTAGCTTCTCCCACTGTGAGAGTACATGCGGTCTCTAGGAATGAAGATATCCACGACTTTGCCGTATCGGTCGACGGGAAGTTCGGGAGGGATTTCGCCCTTCGGTCCACGGAAACCACTCACATTACGTGGAGATGTCGGAAATTCTGGATGCAGATTTCGGATGCTGGAGAGTGGAGATGCCGGATGGAAGAATGTTCGGGATGACGATTGCCTAGAGATGCCAGAAGAGCGAAATTTCGAACCCCCCGAATGCGGCGACTAGGGAAGGGAATGAGATTTGAGAATTTCAGATACGAAATCTCTCTCTCTACGGTATTTTTGGAATTATGGTCAACGGGTCAAACACGGATTTCGCCCTTCGGTCCAAGACCGAAGGCCTGAAGCAGACCGGACCGAATTTGGACCGAGACTGGTCCGGCCCATTTTCTGGGACCGACGGTCTCGGTTCGGTCCGGTCGACCGACCTTCGGTCGGTCTTTGGACTTCCCTAGGGAGGAAGATGTTTCCGGAAATTGTTTGCAAGAGTCAAAAGGTGAATTATGAATTATGTGTAATATCGCTCGGCTAAATGAATGCTCATGGCACTCTCACTCTCTTTTAAACTATCTATAGAGATCAACCTCAAGGGATTCTATCAATATTATTTCCTCTCTCCTGACTCATGATCCATGAAAAAAAATTTATCCTTGGAAATGCATGAAGCATCCAAAGGATGGTCTCTTGATGATATTCAAGGGATAAAAAGTCAATGTTAAATTTATGAGCATATGAACTTAGAAGGAATTCTAAACCATCATGAAATGTAAAAGAAGATTAAAACCTCACATTGTAAAACTACTGCAAATCAAATACAAATTGAGGAAATCGATCCGAGGAAAATCAGTGCTCAAGAGTTCTAGGTCAGAGGAAAGAAGATCAAGAAGACCCTCATGAATCTGATCAATTTGGTCATTTTCAATCGATCAATCAGTCAATCAATCAATCACCTTAGTTTATGGGCTAATGCGCAATGGGCTTTTTATCTTTTTTGGGCCTGCAATGGTTTCTGTCTTTCTGCGCGTCCAAGTCGTGGGAGAAAATCAAGACGGTTTTCTTCTTCTTTGCTTGCGCCATTCTTCTGCTCTAATACCTTTCCCTTGCACGGCTGTAAATTTCTCCGGAGACGGTTTCTAGGTCATCAGATCTCCTCGTTTCTCATTATCTATTCAATGTTCTTGGATTATAAAGTCATTCGCTGTCTCTTACTTTTTCCGTCATCGATCTAATTTCTAGATATATTCTGCTTGATTCTGGCCGTTTATAGTTTTTTTCCGAATTAGGAAGTCTTTTTTCAGATTATGTCTTCTTTTAATATATCAATGCGGCCGGTTGAAGTCGATGTCAATTTTGATCTTAAACCTGGAAATATGTGAAACGTCGATGTCATTTTCTTTACTCCTATTGGAGAGGCGAATTTCAAATTTGATTCTCGTGCGAAAGATTTCTATTTTTTTTTCTACCAGACCCCAGATCCGCAGAACTCTCATCTTTTGCGGAAATAACTTTGTCGTGATAGATCTGTCGCGGAAATTAAACATAAATAAATTTTCCTTTTTGAGGTACTTCAGTTCTTCCATGCTAAGGGATTGGGAGTAGGTTTCAAATCCAAAGGATCGGATGTCCGCGTCTAATGACGGCAGTTCATCTCCTCAATCTCAGGTGGGTATCCTCTGCTCTGAGCCAGGACTATACATTCCATTTTCTCTCAATTATTCTTCCTGTTTCATAAGATGTCTGATGTCTGACCTAACAGAAATCTTGGAAATAGAAAAAAAGGGCAAACGGAATGGATTAGATGTCTGACCTAACAGAAAGATTAATAGGATTTCCATTTCGGTCAGTCAAAGTTCTACCCTCTATCTTGCTCAGTTCGCTCCTCTTTCATTATTTCCTCTCTTCCTGTACACATGCACATACGTATATCACTCTTACCCCTGTCAATCACTGACTCCACTCACTGCCTTTATGACACACATTTTAGTGCTAGGGTTCTGTAGTCTTTCAATTTTTTGGAAACTGCGCTCTTGCATATTAAACTGAGCCCATTCTCCCTCCCTAACTGAATTTAAATTTTTTTCAAGTTAAGATCTGTTGCTCAACCAAATCACGCCAAAGTTGTGGAAATTCTAGGATTGTGTGAAATAAGATTAGTACAATTTTCAGTTGAAAAACTGGAAAATTAGCTTTGAAGACTCCGGTCGGTCAAATATCGATACAGCCAAAGTAGCCCCTTTTCATAGCGACATTGTTTCATCCTCTGGTCAGAATCTCTCTGCAGCAGTGCTTCTGTTAGATTCTCCGGTCACAGTACTGGAAAACCTTATCCAAGTCTTGATGGAAGTACAGTTTTGCAAATTCTCCCCAGAACTAGAAGATTTTTACCTCTACTGATGGAGTTTGACTTTGTGCTACAAAAATGTTCTTATCGACTCTTTCTCTCTCTAATGGATGAGGCATGTGTTTTTGCAGTTATCGTCCTATTTCCTGGGAGAACTGATAGACTCAATAATTGTGGACGTGGCGTCGGAGTGTCATCGAATAGCGCGGCTGGGGCTGGACCGGAACTTGGAGGATGATGAAGAGGAGGCGAGACTCTCGAAGCAGGCCCGGGCAGTGGATCCCACCAGCACCGGTCATTGTAGTGGCGGGGGTGTGGCAGAGACGACGACTAGCGGCAGCAAGTATGTGGTGGACATATTTGGTCAGAGCCATCCGGCAGTGGCCAACGAGATTTTTGCGTGCATGAATTGCGGCCGCTCCGTCATTGCCGGAAGATTTGCGCCTCATCTCGAGAAGTGCATGGGAAAGGTATCTTGGCTATCCTTGTGGGTGCGCGCCTGTGTCGCAGAGAGATGAAAAAGGCAGATGGACGAGAGAGAGAGAGAGAGAGATGTCAACTACGTTTACAGTATTCTCCTTTAGACTCCTACGTTTACAAGAATCAAGTCTTGTGTTGACGTCATCATGTCCTTGGGCATTGGCTTTCAGGGACGAAAAGCGCGGCTGAAGACGACGAGGAGCAGCACGATAACCCAGAGCAGACACTCTCGTGGCAGTCCGGTGACGGTGTACGCGCCACAATCAACTGTTGGACGCACGTCAAATGGCGGGAGAATGTCGGCGGAGGAGTTAACCGAGTTTGGGTTAGAGGAGGTATGACCCTTTTCTAGAGTGAGAGCCAGATGCCTCCATTTCCAACCGCTTGCTCTCTTTTTCATGGGCTGTGCGTTTGAGGTGACTTTTTATCTCTCTCTCTCTCTCTCTATCTCTTTATGTCTCTCCCTGATCCAAGGATCATACGCATCGCCCACACATGGGTTGGATATGCCGGAGTCATTAGGCCATCTTGTCCATGTCCAGTGCCGTCAGGCCATGGCAAGCATGTATTCTCTGGAAGACATGGAATGTCCGGTCTGGTTTGCCAATTTTAAAAATACAAATGCGTAGAAGATATGAATTTTAGACGTAGAAATCCTCTTCCACTCTCCCTTGACGTAGAAATTCTCCTTTCTTTCCCCTGGACAAGTGGTCTTCCCAGTGTCTTGCTCTCCAGATGGTTGCCCCATCACCTCCGGAGTAGCCGCCTGCAACCTTGCTCTACCTGCTGGCCTGCCAGCGCAAGAGATGGGAGAGAAGTAGAGAGATAAAAGAAAGGGAGACAGAGGTAGAGCGATCTAGAAAGAGAGAAGCGGAAAGAAGTAAACCCGGCTTTTGCCAGAGCAGCCCACGTCGTACACACGGCAAAAACATTTAATATTCAATAGGTGCATGGCATGCACGATCTAGAAACTACTGGGATGACATGCCCTGCCCGTGTTTGCTGGTTCCATTTTCCGTACATCAAATGAAGAATTTGATGAAGAGGGATCATGAAACCAATAGGGAAAAAGGAGATTAATATATGAAGAAAGAGGGATAGATAATTTGATAAAGGGAAAATGAAAATAGATAAGGGAGAAAGAATGAGAGAGGGAGAGCGGGAAATATGGAGAAATAGACAAGTGACAAGTGTAGAAATAGGGAAGATGAAAACACCACTGTACACATCAAAGAAGATTATCAACTCACTAACATAGAGATAAAAAACTAGCGTAGTAGCGCATCTAAGTTGAATCCATGAAAAATTAGGTTTAGAACCTAACGATCTGTTGATACTTGAATATTTTCAGAAATGGAACAAAATGACAAAGATAAATAGAAAGACCATAAGTAGAATCAACAAACTTTCCAACAAGCCATAGCTCTCACATATTTCATAAGAACCAAAGGAGGGTCATATAGTGACCTTAGAGAGAGAAAGTAATGCATGGGAAATAAGAAAGTCTGATAAAAACATAAATATCTTCTTAAAAGTAAAAAATATTATATAAATTAGCCCATTATTCATCCCTAACATGGATGTCTATTGATTGTTCCTATTCATGTTGAATCCAGGATTTGATCGACAAAATATCTAAAAGAATTTCAAAAGATTCGAGGGACTATTTGACCACCTGTTTGACCAACAACTTTAATGAAGCTAGATCCAATAGATAGCGTTTTTCACTTAATAGGATGTGGAGGTGGTGTTGGGTATCAATCGTAGAGTAAAAAATTGAAGGACAGTGAAAGCAAGTGCAAAACAATGAAGAATTCCACAAAAAGAAGAAAAATAAGATGAACGTGTAGAGTTCTATCATTCTATTAATTGTTTAGGGGGGACAATGGCCAAGATTCAACCATGTCACCCTTTGTTTCACATGAAATTAGAAAAAAAGGTGATTTTTTAAAAAACTAAATTAAAGTTGTTAGATCAAGCTTCATTAAAGTTGAGCGTTACAAATGATGGAGAAAGAACCATGACACCATCGATCACAAACATTGATCTTTGCATCTCCTTATTCATCTTCTCATACTTTTCCACGTAGCAATTGAAGGATATTATGTGGCCTATAAGCTAATCGCACTTCCATGTATTTTTTTTATGTTTATTAAAATGAAATTTCTTCATTATTATTATTGTGTGATGTTTGCAGTGGCTAATTGAATTATGATAAGATAATAATACAATGATCACTAGTCTTTAAAAATATGTTCTAAATTTTCCTATTCGTGAGATATTTCGAATCGAACAGGACATCAAATTATTTGAAAAGAATAACACTATCTGATCTGACTCATATAATGAGTATGACTGATCCTGTAGTCATAGTTGTGGAGACACTAAGGATAAATAGTGGGTGCTCTTTAGAGAAAGAGTTCACTGAATAGATCGTTATAAATCTTTGAATAGTATTATACCTAACAGTAAATCACGTTAATTCATGCCATGATTGTGTAAGTGGTCCTTTGACTTGAGACCCCAAGCCATTTTGTGGATGGATAATCTGTATTTTTTTATAATGACTTACAAACTCGTAGCCATGTGATATCTAGAATATTTTATATTAGATATAACATGAAGTCCTCGAAGATGATTGTGTTGTCAAGATGAGATCACCCGGCCCTTGGTATTTGAGGAGATTAACTCAAGGAATGAGATGTCATGAAATCCTTGGCCAAGGTAGTAGAAATATTGGAGAAGGACTTCTCGATGATTTCGTATACACATTAGCACTAAGTTGATTGATCAGTAGGGTTTCACAATTGACCATACCCGAAGTCATTCATGAGTCTCGTGCGGATGAATGATTATACATACATGATAAACGATGATAGAAAGGTTTCATAAGAGAGTTCTTATATACTTCATATCTCTTAGAGTACAAGGTGTATCTTGGCACTCAACGGGCTGACAACTCAACTTATCGATTTGATTAAATCAGTGTTTGATTAATTAATTTATATGTTGATGTAGATAATTAATTAAGGTTGACCAATAAAGTATTATTGGGCCTATAGAGTTAGTAACTAGTGAGATATATGAACCTAGAGGGTCATACACATAGGGCCCATGGATGTTGGTAGATATAGACATAATTATGAGGGTTTTTATGAAAAATCTATATACCAAATTTTTATAAATAGGGGGAGAATGACTACAACTCAAGGTGCCCATGCACTCCTTGTGGGAATTCTCTCCTTTCTTCTCTTTCTTTTTTGGTGAAGAGCTTTGAAGATGAGATCTAACCATCTGAGGACTGTGTGGATACCGCTAGAGGCTAAACACTTGAATAGCTTTAAGAACTCCTTCAAGAGAACCCTATAAGTATGTTTTCTCATACATAATAGATGATAGGATCATCTATTCTTAGTGCCTCAATATTTTGAATATCTGATTCAATGTATTCCATTGTATTTGATGTTTTGATTAAAATTTTGAAAGGCTTATCAACCTTAGAACCCTACAACAAATAGAATTTTTTTTAAAGATGATGCCTAGTCCTTCTATCAAATATATGTGCTTGATTAGATATATGAAGAGTAAAATATGTGTGAATTTATATCATGCCCTTGTGTCCCTCTATTATTTTTTACGCAAAAAGTAAAAGTGATGCACAATAATAAGTCGTAGTGTGTTCACTTTTGACATGAAGTGGAGGATCTAAGTGCATTTGTTCTAATGGCTCTAATTTGTGTTTCCAATAAAAAAAATTCCATCCACGGAATAAAAAAATAGCTCGAATCTGATCTGTATCCATAGAGAAATCGAAGGGGAAGTTAGAGAGAAAATTATTAGCGATGAGAGAAAATGATGAATGTCTAAAATTTGATTAATTTAAGTTTTGAAATTAAAATCTAATGCTAAAGAATGATAGATAGGGAGAATACACAAAATTTAACTGGAAAGCACGCTCGAAATTATCAAATTAATTATTGAATCAAGGGTTTTTACTCTGTGATTTCAAAAATAGAACTTAGTTCAAGAGGTGATTTCTCCCTATTTCTTAATGAAATCTTAACTTCAAACACTCCTTGGCTGTGAAAATATGTCTAGAGTATGATTGAAGAAAGGGATTCTAGGATTTAGTTATCCAACAGTTTTGATTGATTATAAAATCAAAGAATCCATACATTGTCAAAGAGAGAGAGAGAGTTTAAATACGCATCAATTTGGACATGATCGTTGGATCATCTCTTCATGTTTGATCAGTAGCTAAGATTAAATGACAAGAAGAGAATTTTCATCTTCAAGTTGCAACCATCATATATGAGATGGAGCGACATGATAAAGACTAAATGTCATCGCACAAAGACTAAATGTCAGTGTAACAGATGTTGTTCAAATTGCCATCAAACATTCGAGATGATGTTATGCATCTAGAGGATCCATTGGGTGTGTTTAATCCTTGTCATTATAACTCCCTTGATGAATGGCTAGGATTGATTGACACTTATATAAGCGAATTATCATAAAAAAATTATAATTTGCCACATACCCACGCCCTCTAAGTGTAAAATAAATAGTTTTGATTAAGTAGGGATCAGATGCTACTTGTCACACCACATCACCTGAAACATATAACACCCTCTTATAATAGTCCAACATTGAAAATATTTAGATGATTTTGGGCAATAAATAGAGCGGCGCTCTATTTGAATAAAATTGGCCCATTAAGGGCACGTAACATTAATTGCACTCCACTACTACATGCCATGTGTGTGTCACTTGCATGTCACATGGCATCCTTACACGCCACTATGCAGCGATATGTAGGCACATGCCATGTCAGCTGCCATGTCAGTAGGGTAGGCCATTTTGTAACGAGTCGGTGATCTGATCGTCGATCTTTGCTCGAGTGATCAGCGAGATCGCCATGATCGCCCTTAAAAAGATTGAACCTCTCTCTCTCTCTTGCTCCCCTCCCCAGTTGTTTCACACCTGAATGTTGAATGATGCTTCGTATTGCATTTTTTCTTCTTCGCAGCCTGACGGATCGTTTTCGTGCGTCGTTAAATCACAAAGACGATGGTCAAACAAAATTTATAAAACCGAAATCACAAAGATAAGATATAATAATCAAGTATTGTGTACCTATCGGGTCTATCCACAGAGAGCAGGGTTGACTTTAATCGCAGAGTTGAGTTGGTCAAACTTAGGTTTAAAAGGAGTTTTAAATAAGAGAAAATAAGATTTAAGAAATGGAAATGATATAAATAGACTAAATAAGAAGTTTTAAAAATTTAATTCTCGGGTTTGACAGAGAAAAGTCAAAAGTCAAAGTCAAATCGTTGACTTTGACTAATAGTAGGTGTACTATAAATCAGAGAATCAAACAGAGTCAGAAGATTACGAAAATTATATATTTCAAAACTAGAGAGAAAATGAAATTTATTGATATATAATTCGTGATTTTTGGATAAGAAATGGATTTACTATGAATTATTGAAAATCAAATATCAGAAAATCCCCGAAATGAACACCTCAGAGGAAATCGTCAAATTGACCGGACAAATAAAATCCAAATCTTGAAATTTATATGTCAATGGAAAGCTAAGAACCAGAGGAATCTAAAGAGACTATGTGAGAGAGATCGAAATTTAGGAGAGAGAAAACCGAAAATAGCGGCTAGGGTTTCTCACGTGTTGATGTGACATCCCCATAATGGGGTTAAATAGAGAGAGGAGAGAGAATCCGATAGTGGGCCAAGCCCACTAGAGAGAGAGAGAGGAAAATAAAGAAAGGGAAGAGAAGAGAGGCCCATAATCTTCTAACACTCCCCCTCAAGCTGGAGCGTGGAGGTCGAACATGCCCAGCTTGGAGCCCATGGTCTCATACGCAGGGCCGGGTAGAGCCTTAGTAAAGATGTCTGCCAGCTGATGTGAGGAAGCAACATGTGGGAGTACGAGATGGTACCATTCACCACGTACTGTCGAATGAAGTGGCGAGTCAATCTCAATGTGCTTCGTCCTCATGTGGAACGTTGCATTCGCGGCAATGAATGTTGCAGCCGAGGTTGTCACAATACATCCGCATAGGCTCTCCGAGCGGAAAAACCCAACTCCGTAAGAAGAGAGCGCAGCCACAACAGCTCTGGCTGTGGTATCGGCCATAGCTCGATACTCGGCTTCAGCACTAGAACGAGATACGATAGAGCGCTTCGAGAGCGCCATGTGACAAGGTTACCTCCCGACATAGGTGGCGTACCCACCGTGTGACTTCCGGTCCTCCTTGTCGCCGGCGAATCCCGGAGTCGAGTAGGCCTCAATGCGCAGATGGCCATGTCGTCGATACAAGAGGCCCTTCCCCGGAGCTCTCTTTATGTACGCCAGGACTCGGTAGACCCCTTCCAGATGGATAGCGCGAGGGGCCTGCATAAACTGACTCAAAACACTAACCGCATAGGAGATATCCGGGCGAGTCACGGTGAGGAAGATCAATTTCCCCACAAGGCGTCGGTAGAGGCCTGCATCCTCGAGAAGTGCAGTAGCATGGTCCCACCAGTCCACATTCTGCTCCATGGGTGAGGGGGCAGGCTTGCACCCCAACATCCCTGTCTCCTCCAGTAGGTCAAGCGCATACTTTCGCTGACAGATGGACATCTGGCCCGGACGGTAAGCAATCTCAAGGCCAAGGAAGTACCTGGGTGGAGACAGATCTCGGATGACGAAGTGCTGAGCCAGATACACCTTGGTCGCAGCAACCTCGGCGTCGTCACTACCAGTGACACGGTAGCTGGATCAGGGGAGGGCGGCGAGGATGGAGGCTCCACCGCAGGCAGGCTGGGAAGAGAGGCAGGAGAGGATGACACGTCAGGCAAGGGAATCGGGGTAGAGGAAGAGGAGGGCATCAACAGAATGTCAGTACCTGTGGTGGCAGATACCGAAGGAGGGGGGGATGGGGAGGAGATATCATAGCCAGTCTGGGTAGAGGTAAAGTAGGGAATGTCCTCATGGAATGTCACATCGGCCGAAGTAACGTGCTTGGGTGCTGATCCGGGAAGTACACTCGGTAGCCCTTCGAGTCCGAGAGTAACAGAGCGAACACACCCTTGCGTGCCCGAGGAGCCCGGCTTGGATAGGCCGGGGGTGTGGTCTGAGCGAAGCGGTCTGCAACCGAACACTCGCGGGGGTAGAGAGAAGATGTCAGCCGCAGGAGTCAATCGCTGAAGAGGAACAGCACCTCCAAGTGCAGCGGATGGGAGACGGTTCACCAAATATGTAGCAGTCAGAACAGCTTCACACCAGAGATACTGAGGTACCCTCATGGCAAGCAACAGTGTGCGTACCATATCCAGAAGGTGTCGATGCTTCCGCTCGGCCACCCCGTTCTGCTGCGAGGTATATGGACATGTAGTCTGATGGACTATCCCATGGGCCAAACAGAGGTCCGCAATTGCCTTCTGAGTAAACTCAAGTGCATTGTCCGTGCGCAAGACTTTGACCGTAGTCTCGTACTGGGTAATAATCTCAAGTAGAAAGTGCTGGATGCGAGAAAGCACCTCCTTCCGGCTCTTCAAGATATATGTCCAACTCGCCCTGGTGAAATCATCAACGAACACCATGTAGTACTTGCCCCCCGTAGGAGATGGATGCGGGGCAGGACCCCAAACGTCGCAGTGGACCAAGTCAAACGGGCGATGAGTAGGCGGACCAGTGCGCGAGGGATACGACGATCTATGATGCTTCCCTAGCTCACAAGACTCACAATGAAACTCAGATAAGTTTAACCACGGTAGAGTTTCCTTAAGTTTGACAAAACTAGGATGCCCCAGCCGGCAGTGCCATAAAAGAGAGTCATGAAGGGAACTAGAGGAAGCGAAAGTGCAAAAAAAGGGCTTGAAGTCCGGTAGATGGAGAGTCGACCACCAGCTCGTAGATCCCACGTCCATTCTCACGGCCCAGTCCAATCCTCAAACCCGTATCGAGATCCTGGAAGACGCAGTGGTGAGGAAAGAAGAAGACACCACAGTGAAGAGCTTTAGTGATCGCACTGATGGACAGGAGATTAGCGGGGAACCCCGGGGATATACGAGAACATTACTGCAAAGGAAGGGAAGATGTAGCAAGAGAGCGTCCGGGAGCCAAGGGCGAGGACGAGTACGACCATCAGCAATACGGACGTCGGGGAATAGAGGTTTCGGGCCGGTAGGAGGTCGGGATAGTAGGGAAAGCCGGTCATGTGGGAAGATGCCCCCAGAGTCAATAACCCAAGAAGTACTATGAGGAGTTGAGATAGATGGCGTACTGGAGAAGATCCGCGTCCTCCCGCATAGGATGCTAAGCTGCTGGTCAGTGCTGCAAGAGCTGGGCTGAGGGTGCCGCTGATCGGGACGAGTGAGGAAGCCCGTGACGCCTGAATATAGGCCAGCTCAGATGGAGATAGGGCAAGACTGACCGTTCCCGCAGCCGAGGAAGTAGTCGAGGAAGATCCATCTGCCGTAGATGCAGTCGAGGGTGTCTTGCCTCCAGAGGCAGCCATGGCCCAAGCGGGCTTCCCGAACTCCTTCCAGCACTTCTCTGATGGATGAGTCGACTTCCCGCAGTACTTGCACGGTGGATAGGAGGTCCGGGTCTTCCCGGAATGTGTGCTCTTCCCAGACACCCTGGGAGCCCCGCCTGAAGCGATGAGTGCCGAAGTCTCAGTGGGCTGAGGGGACTGGGAGGTGGGCAAGCTGTCCTGCACTCGAAGTGCAGCTGCAAAGATCTCCTCAGTGGGTAATACCCGGGATCCCCCAAGCACCTGTCCCCGAATCATATCAGCCGGCTACGGGACGTAACCCGGCGAGGAATGCTCCCGCTCGGAGCTCATCACGGTGCACGATCTAAGCGTATCAAGATCCAAGACAAGTGGCTGATATACCTCGAGGTTGGTGAAGATAGCATCGAATGATCCATAGTAGTTACAGAGTGTCAGGGTCCCCCGGCGACGGGCGAATAACTCCTCATATAGACGAGACTGTCCGGCTCACGTTGCTCTTGTTGGCGTACATAGTCTCCAACTTGAGCCACAGGGCACGGGCAGGACGGGTCATGCTGATAGGCTCCATGATCTGGTTCACGACGCTGGATATAAGCCAGGAACAGACGGCAGACTCCAATCTGCTCCACTCAGAGTAAGCCGGGTCCGATTCCTGGAGCGGAGGATCAGTCAGATGATGCTTGAGGCCGTGAGCGTTGAGGAACTCCAGGAAGGCACCTCTCCAGGGTCCATAATTGGTCCCATCAAAAATGTACGCCGGCTTGGCGAGGGCGCTCACAATCGAATGCTTCCCGGACGGCGGAGATGGCCCTATCAAATTCTACGGCTGAGTGGTCGCAGATGAGGAGGACATGGTTGTCTCGTCCATGGGAAGGAGAAGGGCAGAATTGGACCGGTGGAGATCGCCTTGAGATCAACGGAGATCAAGTGGCGGCGGTAGTGGCGGGGCAGGGGCGGCGATGGCCCGGTGAGGCAGCAGCGACAGCGGCGACGGGCAGGTCAGAGTAGCCACACACTGGCGGCAGACCGGCGGCGGTCAGACAGGCGGCGTAGCAGAGCAGGCCGATTTGCGATGGCGGAGCAGATCCGCGGCGGCAGGGCAGATCCGCGGCGGCGGCGGAGCAGGGCAGACCGGCGGCGGAGTCGAGCAGGCGGCGGCGGTGGACCAGGGCAGAGTCGGGACGGCGGAGCGGATCTGCGGCCGCAGCGCAGGGTCGCGGCGGCAACAGGGTCGCGGCAGCGCAGCAGCGCAGTGCAGTCAGCAGCCGCCGCGAGTCGCAGCAGTGCGTGGGTCGCGGCAGCGCAGGGTCGCGGCGGCGACATGATAGCGGCGGCGGTCCTCCGGCGATGGTAGGGTCCCTCCGACGATGGTAGGGTAGGTCGATCTCCTCTCTATGGTTGCTCTGATACCATGTGAGAGAGATCGAAATTTAGGAGAGAGAAAACCGAAAATAGCGGCTAGGGTTTCTCACGTGTTGATGTGACATCCCCATAATGGGGTTAAATAGAGAGAGGAGAGAGAATCCGATAGTGGGCCAAGCCCACTAGAGAGAGAGAGAGGAAAATAAAGAAAGGGAAGAGAAGAGAGGCCCATAATCTTCTAACAGACTAAAATAATCGAATTCTGATTTGTGAATTGAAATTAATTGACCCCGAAAGTCAACGTTTGGCTTCTGATGACAGATGAACAGTCCTCAGTCAAACGTCAAATTGAAGGGTCAAATGAACTCGGAATTTGATGAATTTGTTCCATGGAAAGCTGATGAAAAGAGGAATCCAGTAAAACCAAAATCAAGTGATTTGGAATTATAATAAAAGAGATATTCTATTTTCAAAATCAGCGACTTTTCAGACTAAAAATTAGGAAAAATGAAGAACACTATGAACTACTTTGCGAAATTAAAGATCTAAACCTAATAAAAATACAAATTACCTCTTGATAATTGATCGAATCTCACTACTAACCCGATTTCCGCAAGAATGGGGCCTCAATTCTTGTGGATTGAAGCGAATTTGCTCGAATTCTTCCTCGTGAACGTTCAGAATTCAAGGGGAAAATTCAATGAAATCAAGAGATGAAATCGTGATTATCATGCTTCAATGGCTGCGTCTCTACACTCTTGGAAGCAGAGGATCACGAGAACTTAAGACCTTCCTCGAAACTCGCTTAATTTCTTCACGAGTCGATCAAAAGTTGAAGAACAAAGAGGGAAAATACATCGCTTTTAAAGGGAAATGTGGCCGAAAAATCGTGGCCGATTGAATTGGTCGTGGGAGCGGTTTGCAGAGGTCGTGGGAGCGATTCCTTCGGGCGGCTTCGTAGCTCCCGAATTGGCCGTGAACTTCGCTTCAAGTTTGCTTCAAAGGATGCCACGATCGCGCTTGATCGTGGTCACGATCAAGCGGCGATCGGACCACGATCGTGAGGCGATCGGGCCTCGATCGTGGCCTCTTCTCTTGCCTTCTTCGTTTGGAATCGTGCGCCGAGATCGTAGCCTTGAATCTATGATGAAAAATCCACGATCGCGGCTCGATCGCACCGCGATCGTGGTTCGATCGGACCACGATCGTGGAGTTCTTCCACGAACCCTCCACGCCGTCCGATTGAGCTTCAGGTGACTGGATGGTCACGATTGCGCAATGACGTAGACCATGATTGCGAGGAGCGTCCGCCGTCCGATGGAGGAAGATCGTGATGATGATCACGATCACGATGATGTCCGTTCGATGAAGATCCAGCGCTCCAGCATCTTCCACGTGTCACCAGGTAAGCCATCGATCTAATCCACTTAATCTTCTTTTTTAGCACGTGCTTTGATGGATGATCGCATGGACGCGGGTCCACGCGATCGACGTCCTCGCCGTGAGATCCAACGTACGCCGTGTCTCCAGGTCACCTGCAAAAGAGAAACCGTGTGGGAACATAGTCCCACACGGAGGACATACTGGGAGACGTTGCGGTTAAATAGGGGGACTCCCCTCTACTTCCAATTGCGTTACCGCCCCTCTATGTTACCAGGGTCCCACTATTCCCGTGGGCCCTCTGAAAACGTGCATTTATAACTTGAATTCTTATCCTAATTAACTCATATTCATGCTTATTTTATGTGAATATGATGCATGTTATCATACTTTTTAGGAATTTTCTCCATTGGCATGTCATTTCACTAAAGTTGATATTTATGCATAAATTAGGGATAATTTCATGCTTAATAGATGATTAATCTTTTGTTAAGTTTAAATTAATAGAAGTTAATCTCTTGTATTGAATGATTTTTGACTTTAGTAAATGTTTGGAAGGATAATTTCAAGATGAATTTATGATTTAGAATGTTTAGTGAGAAATGATTTAAGTAAATTCTAATTCATCTTGATTTCTTCTTTGAAAATATATTTTAAATGACATGATGTTAAAAAAGGAAGAAATTTTTTTGATCCAATGGAGAAAATTTGAGTTAAAAAAAGGAGTTATACAAATGAATTTATGAATTTCTTAATTTTTATAGTATTTTTCTGGATTTTATTTTGATTTTTCAGGATTAAATCGTGCAATCGGACGGTCGGGATTAAATCGCGCAATCGAACGGTCGGGATTAAATCGTGCAATCGGACGGTCAGGATTAAATCGCGCAATCGGACGGTCGGGATTAAATCGCGCAATTGGACGGCTGAAATCGCACGGAGTGGAATCCGCGTCATGGGCCACGATCCCACCGATTACGCGCGATCTGACGGCTGAAATTACACGGAGTGAAATCCGCGTCACGAGCCACCAATTTCGCGCGATCCGACGGCTGAAATTACACGGAGTGAAATCCGCGTCACGAGCCACCAATTTCGCGCGATCCGACGGCTGAAATCGCACGGAGTGAAATCCGCGTCGTGGGCCACGATCCACCAATTTCGCACAAACTTATCTATAAATAGGCCTCATCTCCAATGTAAAATTCATCTTCTAGTTGGCATCCTTTTGGAGGTTGGCCATTGGGATCAAGGCTGCTAGGGATCAACTATCTAGGTATGTTTAATTATCATTTGTTCTTCTTATGTTCTTGTGTGTTCGCCTGGTATCTAGGATTGTGCGGCGTGACGAACCGAGTGCATCTAGATACCCGACTTGCTTCTTCGTATCCTCTTTTGTGATCGCTTGTTCCATGGCAAGAGTGTTTCGTGTCGAAAGGCCAAGGGAGCACCGGTGGATCAGGTTTTATCTTCTTATCGTATTTAGAATTAATCACCATCGGTTGAATCGATCTCGAGAAAGTTAGAGGGCCTTGTCACTGAGATCCCCGCTCAAGGCTAGGGCTAGGGTCTTAGCCCCGTGAGGACTGAGGATAGGGGGCAAGGTTGATACTATGCGAGTTCTAGTTGCTTATTCAGCTCATTATTCTACCGTGATAAACGCCAAGCTTGGGCGGTAATTCAAGCTCCTGTAGAATAATGATGACTGCGTCACGATTAGACGGATTGACCGACATTTAGGGTTTATGTGTTAATCTTAGGACATTTCTTTCCTCTTTTATCAATCTATTAATTAAACCAACTACAAAAAAATATCTTCTCTTGTTCTTGAACTTTTGATCGACTCGTGAAGAAATTAAGCGAGTTTCGAGGAAGGTCTTAAGTTCTCGTGATCCTCTGCTTCCAAGAGTGTAGAGACGCAGCCATTAAAGCATGATAATCACGATTTCATCTCTTGATTTCATCGAATTTTCCCCTTGAATTCCGAACGTCCACGAGGAAGAATCCGAGCAAATTCGCTTCAATCCACGAGAATTGAGGCCCCATTCTTGCGGCAATCGGGTTAGTAGTGAGGTTCGATCGATTATCAAGAGGTAATTTGTATTTTTATTAGGTTTAAATCTTTAATTTTGTAAATTAGTTCATAGTCTTCTTCATTTTCCCCAATTTTAGGTCCGAAAAGTCGCTGATTTTGAAAATAGGATATCTCTTTGATTATAATTCTAAATCACTTGATTTTGGTTTCATTGGATTCCTCTTTTCATCCGCTTTCCGTGGATAGCAAATTCATCAAATTCCGAGTTCATTTGACCCTTCAATTTAACGTTTGACCACGGACTGTTCATCTTTCATCAGAAGTCAAATGTTGACTTTCGGGGTCAATTACTTTTTATTGACAAATCAAAATTTGATAATTTTGGTATTGTTGGATTCCTCTGGTTCTTAGCTTTCCATTGACATATAAATTGTAAGATTTGGATTTCATTTGGGCATTCAATTTGAAGATTTCCTCTGAGGTGTTAATTTCGGGGATTTTCTGATCATTGATTTTCAATAATTCATAATAAATCCATTTCTTATCCAAAAATTACGAAATATATATCAATAAATTCCATTTTCTCTCTAGTTTACAAATATCTACTTTTCGTAATCTTCTGACTCTGTTTGATTCTCTGATTTTACAGTACACCTACTGTTGGTCAAAGTCAATGCTTTGACTTTGACTTTTGACTTTTCTCTGTCAAATCCGAGATTTCAATTCTTAAAACTTCTTATTAGGTCTATTTATATCATTTCTATTCATCACATATTATTTTCTCTTATTTAAAACTTCTTTTAAACCTAAGTTTGACCAAGTCAACTCTGTGATTAAAGTCAACCCTGCTCTCTGTGGATCGACCCGATACTTACCCAATACTTGATTATTATATCTTGTCTTTGTGAGTTCGGTTTTATAAATTTTGTTTGACCATCGTCTTTGTGTTTTAACGACGCACAAAAACGACACGTCACCCTCCACCTGCGAACCCCTTACACGCCACGTGGCGCCCCTCACGGGCGTCCGCGTGGGCCCGTCCGCGTGGCCTCCTACCACGCGTCAGGGCCACCTGTGCCTCGCGCGGGCCACCCGAGCTCTGCCACGTGGCCTCAGTGCCGCGTCGCACCTCGAGGCGGTCTCGCACGCCACGTCAGCACCTGCAGCTAGAAACCCCTTTTCCGCGATTTTAAATAGGAAAAATTCATAAAAAATCAATTTAAAAATCAAATAAAAATCGGAAAAAGGCATAAAACTTCAGAAATTCATAATTTAAAATATACAACTCCTTTTTAATCCAAATTTTCTCCATTGTCTCACAAATTTCTTTCTTTTTAATATTATGCCATTAAAAATATACTTTCAAAGAAGAATTTAAAATGAATTAAAAATCACTTACTCCTTTCTTAAGAATTCTTCTTACTTATCATTTCATCTTGAAATTATCATGCTCTAAAGTCAAAAGCAATGCAAAAAGAGATTAATTTCTATTAATTTTAACTTTGCAAAAGACTAATCATCCATCAAGCATGAAAATATCCTAATTTATGCATAAATATCAAATTAGTGAAATGATATACCAATGGAGAAAATTCCTAAAAATTATGATAACATGCATCATATTTACATAAAATAAGCATGAATATGAGTTAATTAGGATAAGAATTCAAGTTATAAATGCATGTTATCACAGCCTCTTCTTCATCTAGAATCGGCGCCTTGCCACCCTCTACCTCATCTAGAATCAGTGCCTTGCCACCCTCTACTTCATTAGTTCATCTTGAATCACCTCCTCTGCTTCGTCTTCTATTTCTGCCTCTACTTCATCTTGCATTGCCGTCTTGTTGTGCAGTGCTTGCAAATTATGGGTAAGCCTCAAAACAATTTATCGTCTTTAATTTGAACATCTATCTCTCCCCCAAAATTTTTAATTCAAACTCTGAAAATGATTTGAGATTTTTTGTTTTTGTCACTCTTTAATGCCTCTGTATGCTGGTCTCCCCTCCCCAGTTGTTTCACACTTGAATGTTGAATGATGCTTTGTATTGCATCTCTGCTTCTTCACAGCCACTCCTTCATCTAGAATCGGCGCCTTGCCACCCTCTACTTCATCTTGCATCACCTCCTCTGCTTTGTCTTGCATCTATACCTATGCTTCATCTTGCATTGCTATGTCACACCGCAATGTTGTCAAATTGCCTTAGCACCTGATATAATTGTATCGTCTTTAATTTAAACATCTATCTCTCCCCAAAAATTTTCAAGTAAAGCTTTAAAAATCATTTGACATTTTTTCTTTTTATCAATCTTTAATGCCTTTATATGCTTGTCTCTCAATCTGATGAACTCAATCACGTATGTTTTTGTCGTTGTTGTGCATCGATTTCATGCAATAAAATATAGTTCCTTACTTAGTATAGTATCAGCAAGGATCGAATCCACAAGGAACTAAAGTAATGAAAGATGAGGGCGGAGGAAGATGTGTGAGTTGGAATGGAGTACGTAGAGGTGAATATGAGAGATAATTTTCAGTTTATATTAGAATTAAGATAGAAATTAGAAAAATAGATGACATAATTAGATTAATAGAGATGAAAATAAAGATAATATGATGTGAAGATGAGAAAATATATGTCGATAGCAATGGATAAATTCATCACGAGGGTGAGAGTGAGAGATGCACGCGGAGATGATGTCAAAGTTACTAAAATCAAAGAAAAAGGAAAAGAAAAAGAAAACACATGTCTATTGTATATGGAGATGTTCCCAAGCAAAAATCTAATCTAGATCCTTGCACAAACCCCGTTGGTGTGCCCGTCCTACGCCGGGTGATGCTCGATCCGCTCCGATCACGATCTTTGCTTGCTCCAGTACAAGGTTGAGCATAAAAAAATGCTCCTCCTTGGGCCTTGACCTCTTCTCACTTTCATTTTGGTAACCTGATGCTAAGAGAGAGCCAAAAAAATGTAAGGAGAGAGAAAATGAAGACTTTATAGGTGGGTTCTTAGGGTTTGGGTGTAATGAGGGGTAAAAGAGTCCAATTATTAAAATTATTTTTTTCCAGCTCGATTCTTTGATCCAAGGATATAGATGGATAGAAGGTTAAAAGATGAATCTAGAAATACAATTTTAGCTCAAGAATCCATCTAGATCATGAGATATCATGATTTTAATTTATAGAAATCCTAAGCATTGATTTAGATCGTGTAGGGGGCATTTTTATAAATTTTCAACTTAAAAAATCGGAGGGGCATTTCTATAAATTTTCTACTTCAAAAGTCAGAGTGGTATTTTTGTAAATATGCTCAAAATCAAAAAAATCTTTAAAATTCAGAAAAAAAGTCCATAAAAATTCCAAATAAATTCCTAAAATTAGAAATTGAATATCTAAAAATACCACTGCTGTTTTTCCAACCAAATTTTCTCCATTAGATCAAGAATTTAATCCTCTATCCTTTCATCCAAAAATATCTAAAATCATGAGAAAAAATTAAGCTCTTATTTAATAAAAATTAATTTTGGTTCAACCTGCTAAAAAATAAGGAGGTTGACCCAATATTCACTTTAAATAAATTTTGGATCATTCTAAAAACCTTATGATGATCCCTCTACCAAATCCAAACCTCATTTACCACATTTCATAAAAATATTGTTGACTTGGTGTTTAAATTTGGTGGAGAGTTGTTTCCTCGTCTCTCTTATCGTCATTCATTTCCATGTTTCCTACTTGCTGCATACCCTTGTCCCTACATCCAAATAACTCATAGAAAATGTGAGAATTTAACCACTTTACTTTGTAAGAGTCAAATGGGGTTAGTTTCATAGTATAAGTAATTGAAAAGAATGATGTATGATTGGACATATTTATTTAGTTACAAAATTAGCACTAAATAGATGTAAGTACGGAATATGAGTGGAATGAAATGATAAATACAAAAATATCATAAAAAACATGATAATGTGCATTATATTAACAAGAATTTTGTGTTAAAACCCATTTATAATGATGAAAATGAATGCATCAATGACACGTTATCACCATCTCTAGCGCTTTATCTTCATCTCTAAAGCTTTATCAATTGTATTATATGACCCTTTTTTCTTTCACTTCATCTCTACTACTCATGAGCTTTGAATGATCTCAATTGAAGACGGAAGAGTCCGGATATCTATCACTGCTATCCACTTTCATCAATAGATTTCTTTTATCTAGCAGAGATCTATGAAGAATTCATGTGGATTTAAATAAGTAATTTATCACTATTTTAATTTCTTTTATCTATCACTATTTTGATTTCTATTTGTAGAAATATTTTAATGATTTGTATTTTCCCAAATCTATTATAATCTTACCATTTTTAAATATGATTTCAGATCTTCTCATGCTCATTAATTTGTCTTTTAATATCTACTTTCATGAATAAATTTTTAATTTCTTCTTTTATAGATCACAACTTATTTAGAGGTCAAGATGGCAGAAAATAACAATAGTAGGACAAATTCTAGCGAAATGAATGATGAGGCCACAAATTCAATTGAAAGCCGAACAAAAACAACTAGCATTCATCCGAGAGCATAGAATGTTGGGAAATAATTTTTCAATGTCGATGCAAACAACTACATGTGCCAAATTTTCAAGGAGAAGAATCCCCATTATAGTACAATTATTAAGAAGAATGCCCATAGCAGTACTACTAACTTTTGGAGGCATCTAGAAATCTTTCATGTCACCCTTCATGATCATCTAAAGGGAAAGTTTTCATGCAAAAAACAAAGATCAATTGTTGACCTAACGTTGTCTTCGTCACAAATGAAATAATATTACACAAGAAAAACATTTGAAAATACAAAGGAAATGATTGGGAGGTTTATCTATAAGAAAGATCAACCATGGCTTATTGTTGACGACCAAGATTTTCGGAATCACTTATGTTATGGTACCCATATGAATTTGATGATACCGAAGAGGAAAACTATCCGAGCTCATATACAAGAAACATTTGTGAAGAAGCAGACAAAGCTAAAAGAAATGCTTTCAAGCGTGCAATGAGTGTTGATAACAGGCAAAATTGGGTATCTAAGCCATCCATTTCTCCTACATTTTGGTCATTAAATGTCGTAATCAATCTTTATTTTCATGTTATCATGATATTATGTTCAGAATAAATACTTCCATTGCACTTGAAAATGGAGGAGTTAGTGACAAATAATTAGGGCTGTTATGAGAAATTTTAAGAAATAATTACTTCAGGAATAATTACCTTAATGGCCATTGTTGGACAAGATAATTCACCACTTTTATAGCATTTACTTTAAAGGAAATAATCTTTTTTTTACACAGCAATAAAGTTCTTTTAATTTCAATTTATTTTACTAATGCCCTTAATGGGCCTGTTGTTATTGATGGGCTTTTGAAGCATTGTGGACTGGAGTTGCACGTGAAGGGTGTGAGCCAATCACACAATGGAGCAGTAGGCTGCGTACACGGCGATGTGTACACAATCAACTATTAGCTCACCTGTGGGGTACGAGATGAAGACACGCAAATCCTCCTCTGCCAATCAATGAAAAGAAGATAGGCGCCAGAGCAATCGTGGCATGGAACTCAGTGGCGTATGCATAGCAACACGTACCAAGAGCGTAACAAATCGCAAAACAAATGCGCGCGACTTCAAAAATCAATAAGAGGAAGGGAAGAAGCTTTTGTAGGGCTCGTTCTTGATTTCTCACCCGAGGAAGCTCGGCCTGGAGGACACATCGGGAAAGGAAGTTCCATCTTTTAGGTTCATCTCGACCGTGAGTAGTCAAATGTAATGGATTTCTCAAATCAAAAGCTGCAAATAGGTTTGGGTGATTAGTTTAGATACGAAATGTTTTCATATCGTTTTCTTTTGTCGTCTTTTCTGTTCTTCCTCATTTAATTTGAATTGAATCTTTCTTTCTTTATATTTTCTTTGTATGTTGACTGTTTGAAGTTGTTACTGATCATTTTTTTTTACGCTTTATCAGTTTAATCGGTGAATTTAATTCAAGTTTAATTCTGAATCTAATTCTGATTGTTCTCTAATTTCTTGAGTGCTATTTTTCTTAGTCAGAAAATATATATGTACAGATTAAATAAAGACGATCTTCTCTGCAGTAATCCAATTTCTTGCTGTAGTTTACTTTGAAAATTCAAATTTCAGTCTTAATTCTGTCAGTTAGATCTGATTTGACCTATCTAGATGTGAATCTGTAATCCTCTAGGTTACACAATATTCTATATTCTCAAATCCTTAATACTCTATATTAGGTAAACTCTTTAAGATCCAGTCTCCTAGATAAGGTTGAGTCCTAAATTAGATAAAGACAACTATGCACATATAAAATAATTAGTAGTGACAAAACGAAACAATATATGATGCAGAGGATAGTGAATTAGAGCTTCTGTTCAAGAGGAAAATTAATACATAACAACGATGTTCTCTAAAGAGAGTTGAGCAGGAAATTCAATTCTCTGACAAAGTTTAGATAAATAAAAATAATAATAGTATATTGATAAAAAAAAAGGTTTAAAATGAAAATCTAAAATGATGAAATTGTATTTGGGATATTAAAATTGTCATTTCTATATCTTGTGGTTTTTCATATCTGTAAATTGTAATATCTTTTATACAAATTTCTCGTGGCTTACAATATGTGATCTAGGAAAACAATTATGTCTTAAATTAGAAAAAAAAAAATCATTGTTGCGCCCTCCCTTGGATTCGACCCGTTTACTAAGCCACATCTTCGTATAATTACTAGATTAAAGGAACATTCTTTCGTTTTACATTTCATTGCATAAATCTGAAAAAAAGAACAACAGCGTATTACATCTAGTATTTCAGATTTATCATGCGTCATTAACTATTGATGGTTGGACAATAGATAACCAGATTTCCTTATTAGGCATCACCGTTCATTGGATCAATCATGAGTAGATGCTACGAGAGTGCGTAGTGGCCCTTGAAAAGCTCGAGGGAGACCATTCTAGTGAGTACTTGGCTAATGTCTTGAGAACGGTATTGAAAAACTTCTCTTTGGAGAAAAAGGTACAAATTTTCATTTTTTATGGTAATTGTCTTCAATTATTAACTATTTTGGGATATATCTAACTTGATTTGATTGGGATGCATGAATGTGTGATCACAACAAACAATGCGATTAATAATGCTACAATGATTTATCAACTCGTGAAGACAATGTGTGACATCAACCCATTGTTTGATCCTAAATGCCACATGTCATGCTTAGCACACGTCCTTAACCTAGTAGTTCAAGATAGCCTAAAAGAGTTAAATTCCGTTGTCGAGGAAGACACTTCCACATTGTGCATATCAAGTTCAAAGTCTTTGGGAGACATTGTCATTCGTGTGAGGAAGATCTTGAAGGTAATATGTTCGTCCCCTACCTGCGTAGAGAAATATGAGAAATTTTTTCACGACTTAGGGATATCTCCAACCAGTATATCAAACTTAGACATCTCAACGAAGTGTACGGGAAGAAAATAGTACTAAAAAAGATGGCCATGTTTGCTTTGACAGGAAGACCAAATGAACACTATTTGATCTCAAACGAAGAGTGGCAATTAGTGTCTGACTTCACTACTGTTCTAGAGCTGTTTCGGGATGTCACGCAATTGCTATGCCAGTCAAAGCAAGTTATTGCATCTACCGCTCTTCTTCTTGTTCGAGCCGCGCTCGAGACAATGAATGATCATGAAGAGTGTCTCTAAGAAGGTCAAACTCTTCCATGAAGGCATCATCCTTGATTATATGCAGTGTAATTTCATCATTTCTACTTGTATGGCTATGACTAATAAGTTGGCAAAGTATGAGGAAAGGTTGCAAGGCAGCAATGAGTTTGCCATTGCCACAATTCTAGATCCACAACTCCAAATTGAAGTATATTCCTGATGGGTATTATGTGGCCTACAAGCCAATCACACTTTCATCTTTCGTTTATATTCATATTGATGGATATTATGTGGCGTGGTAGCCAATCACACTTTCATCTTTCGTTTATATTCATATCAATGGATATTATGTGACGTGCAAGCCAATCACACTTTTATTTTTCGTTTATATTCATATTGATGGATATTATGTGACGTGCAAGCCAATCACACTTTCATCTTTCATTTATATTCATTGAAATGAAATTTTATTCATTATCATTCTTGTGTGATGTTTGAAATGAAGTCCATAAACATATGTAATGATCAATTGAATTATGATGAGATCATAATACAGTGATCGCTGGTCTTTAAACATATGTTCTAAATATTCCTATTAGTGGGATATTCGAGAAGGACATCGAATTATCTGGAAAGAATAATATTATCTGATCTAACTCATATGATGAGTACGAGCTGATCCTGTGGCCATCGATGTTGAGACACCAATGATAGATAGTGGGTGCTCTATGGAGAAATACTTCACAGAATTGATCCGCATGAATCCTTGAATGATATTATGCCAAATTTTTAATCAGGTTGATTCATGTCATGGTTGTGTACGTGGTCCTTTGACCTAAGACACCAAAGACATCTTATAGATGGATGATCGTGTTTTTACTATGACTTTCGAATCTCTAGCCACGGGATCTCCAAAACGTCATATATTGGATACGACATGAAGTCCTCGAAGGTGATTGAGTAGTTAAGATGGGATCATCCGCCCTCGGTATATGAGGAGATCAACTCAAAGAATGAGATGCAATTAAATCTTTGGCCAAGGTAGTGGAAATATTAGAGAAGTTGTTCTCAATGATTTCCTACTCGCATCAGTACTAAATTGAGTGATTGATTAACTATACCCTAAGTCATTCATATGTCTCGTGCTGATGAAGGATTATACATACACGGTAACCAATGACGATAGGGTTTCATGAAAGAGTTCTAAAATACTCTATATCTCCTAGAGCACATGGTTAGCTTGGCACCCCATCGGGTTGACGACTCAACCTGTTGATTGGGTTAAATCGATCCTTAGTCAATTAATCTATATGTTGATATAGTTAATTGATAAGGAAGACCAATAAGTGTTATTGGGTTAATAGAGTCATTAACTGGTGATATATATGGACACAGAGGGTCACACACATAAGATCAATGGACGTCGGTGGATATAGACATTATAATAAAAGTTTTTGTGAAAATTTCACATTCCTAAAGTCTATAAATAGGGAGAGAATGACGATAATAGTAGTGCCCATGCAAGCCTAGTGGAACTTCTCCTCTCTCTTCTCTTCCTCTTGTGGTGACGAGTGTTCAAGAGAAGATCCGATCATCTAAAGACTGTGTGGATACCACTAGAGGCCGGATGCTTGAAAGGTTGAAGAACTCTTTTAAATGATCCATGTAAGTATGAATTTTATTCTATACTAGATGATAGGATCACCTAGAATGGAGGATAAGATCATCTATTCTTTGTGCTTCAACTCTGTTGAATGTTTTGATTCAACACCTTCCGCTACAATCATTGTTTTGGTCAAAAACTTGGAGAGCTTATTGAGCCTTAGATCCCAGAAATTCCAATGTGCATTCATGAAAAATTGAAGGCCGACATCTGCCCAGCATTACAAGAGGTGCAAGATGAGGGTAATCAAGTTGTCCTACATAACATTGAAAAAATTGAGTGAGATTTAATTTCCTTGGATATTTTGAAGGGCAATGGTAATAAGATTCTCTCTAGATTTGGTTATGTGACAAAACCTACCACCACGCATCCAAACTCTTAGATTAACGAGCTTTATGTATAACTGCAGCAAGCGATCGTGGAAGAAGATGCATTGACATGGTGGAAAGTTGTTGGCTATCAAGCGTATCCAAAGATTACCACACTCGCCAAAGGCTTTCTCTTCATATGTGCAACTAGCGCCTCGATAGATAGGTTCTTCTCCTCAGGATGAGGAATCATCACTTACACAAAGTCAAGATTAAACTTAGAGAGTATAGCCGCTGTTTAATGACACTGAAGTGTTGGTTACAACAAGCAAGATCTGAAAATAAGAGGGTAGCTAATAGTGGCGATGAGCTTGATATTATCAATGAGGAAGCCTTTTAGTCCATGGGGGAGACTATGACGAATCATAATTGATGTCAATTTCTCATGTTTTTTTGGGGGGGGGAAATGATGGAATCTATTTTTTTAGTTGTAATTGTTTATTTTTTCTCTCATGTTAAATTTCTTTTATCTATGCTCTATTTCAAGATTACAAATCATTTCATTATTCACATATATTGAGTTGTGTTCATGGGTCTTCAACATTATTCCTCTTAACTCTCTTTAATATTTTTTTTCATTCTTCATATTAGTTTAAAATTAACCACCATTTTCAACTATGGATGAATTTTCAATTGCAGTGTATTTTTAGTTCTTATCATTTTCTTGACTTGTGGGGTCAAATGGTTTAACTATTTCAGCCTCATTTTCTGAACAAAAATAATGTTCTATGACAAGCGTAGGTCATCTGATGCAGGATGGGGTGTGAGAACACTCGTGCCTGATCAATGTAACCAAGGCTGACTAAAGATAGGGTGGTCAAACCTAACCTACGAATAGACGAGTCCTAGACCCTAAGTATGATACCTAACCTAAACCTAAGTACAAGTAGGCGTGCCAATCAACAGAGTCAACTCCGGATGACCCGGGGAAACTTGCGATGATGGATAGGGTGAGATCCTCTCGGACCACGTCCAGTGGCGTGGAAGTCGCTCGTCGTGGAGTAGCTTGAAGGCTACAGCCCACGATCAGTGCCAGACCTGATGTACTCGTGAGAGTTCTCGAACCTATATCCGCTCTACCCTACCTACGTCGTCCGACAGCGGTGGAGATGAGAAAAGGAAACGCTTTGAAAAGTAATTAAACTTTAAAATGAGGGGTCGAAGTTAACCTGCAGGGCGGGGTACTCGTAGGGGAGAGTTGGCTCAGGAGTGTCGATCGAAGAAGGGGAGACGATGTCGGAGAGGAAGCGGGCGTGGCCAGGGCAGGGCGCGGGGGCAGCCTACTATGAACATGGGCGCGCACGCAACGAGGCACCGGTTAAGAGTGACTCGAGAACGAGGCGCGGAAATGGCCAGGTGACCGTATGCCGGCACGAATCTGCAGGGACACAGGCGCGGACTAGGCAAGCTCGTGCGTGGCCTGTGGTTAGGTCGCACGTGTGGCCTGAGCTCGGGTCGCAGGTGTGACTTGGGTCAGCGCGGTCGTTGGAGTGGGTCACGGTGAAGCGAATTCTATTGCAGGCAAACGCGGACGATTCTGGAATTGCCGCTGGCGCTTGGTCGGTGGCGACGTGGACGGGCAATGCGCACGCGCGGGAGGTCTGCGTAGGCAGGAATCGGAAGGGACACCCAGGATGGAATTTTGGTAGGTTACAGTAAGTAGACGGAGTGGAAATCGACACGGAATGGGGGAGTTCGGCGGAGCCTCGGAGAGAGGGTGACGAGAATAGCGCAACGGGGCTGGGAAGCAGGAGGTTGGCAATGGAGGGGAAGGAATTCAGTAGGTCGCGAGGGGGAATTTCAGCTGGGATGGGAAGGAAATCGACGAGGGGCGGTGGTTGGATTTCTGGTAGGCCGTAGAGCAAAATTCGGTGGGACGCCGGGTTGAAGAAGGTGAGCGTCGGGCAGAGAGAGTGGATAGGTGCGGGAGAAAGAGTGGAGGGTTAGTGGAGGAGGAACGGAAGAGGGAGCCGAGGAAGACTTGGCGGTGATAGGGAAGGGGATATCGGGTGGAGGCAAGGGGAGGAAGGTGGAGAGGGATCTGCGGGCGACGAGGAAGGTGGCTGTTCGGGTGCTGGGAAGGGAGAGCTCGGGACGGAGGGGAGATCGGGGAGGTCTGGCGGAGAATCGAAGGGGAGATCGGAGCTGGAGCGGGAGGGTGAGCTTGGGGAGGAGAGAGAGAGGAGCGTGGAGAGGAATGCGGCGCATCGGTCTGGGGGTGGCGATGGCGGTGCAAGGGCAGCGCGGCGGCGGGCTTGGGGACGGTGGCATCGCGAAGAAGGATCGACGGCGAGGCGTGGTGGCGGCGGCAGTTACGGCGGTGGCGACAGGATGGCGTGCGGCGGCGGCGGTAACGGCGGCGGTAGTGGCGGCAACAACGGAGATGTCCTCGTGGCGGGGCAAGGAGTGAGTGGCGGTGGCGGCAACGGCGACGGTGACTGCGACGGCAGCGGTTGGAGTCCTTCCCCGGCCTTCCGTGAGCTGCCACTCATGAGGGAGGAGTCTCCTTTCTTTTCTCAAATGACGGCTAGGGTTTGTGGGCGGGGGGGGGGTCCCTTCCCCTCTTATAGAGCCCAAAATGGGCCGAGAGGGTAAAGGGCCCACTTGAGGCCCACGACCCTAAAGCCTAAACATACTCATAGAAAATATGGTTCACAAAGAAGAATGGCCTTACGAATAGGATCCCGAAAAGGAAAGAACCCACCCGAAAGCCTAAAAGGGGAGAGGGAAATAAGTGAGGACCCGCTTAAACACGTGCGGGTCAAAAAGTTCATAATAAAGAAAGAAGATAAGTAGATAAATCCATGCGCGTGAAAGGGCTCTTCCGACGCCTTGATATCGTGTCTTGGTGGCGATGGAGGTCGTACGCCACCATCATTACTGTGGTGACGTTGACAAATCTAGTATCTCTCATGATGCCCTCGAGATCCAACATGTTGTACTCATCAAGGAATGGCTCCATTGACTTCATTAGTGTAAGCAAAATTGGAGACAATGCTTAGAGAACTTTTGACTTTAGTTGAAGAAGAAAATAAATGGGTCAGAGGAAGGGGGGGTTGGAGGGAATGAAATTTTCTGACTAATTATTATGGATATTGATAAACCTGTTTTAGATAAACCTGCTTGAAGAACAGAGTGAGAAAGAAGCTAATGATTCTCAAACACCCACTCCAGATGCTATGGATATTGATAAACCAGAGGTTGCTTCTTGATCAGGTCAGAATCTCTCTCTCATCACCCCCATGATAAACTAACTTCAGTTGTTCCCTTGGTTCTGGTGTCAACTGAGTAAAAGTTCTCATTTTCTCTCTCTGTCATCCAGACAATTGAAGGACACATTGTGCTTTTTAGAGGAGTTCCAAGTTTTTGGCATACACGTAATTTTTTTCAAAGATTGTATTGGGTTTGCTTTTTCTTCGTGGGGTTTCTTTATTTCCTTGCATGGTTCTATTGCCTTCAATTTCTAAAGATTGTTTTAAATTCATTTTGCGCATCATAAAGCTTGTGATATTGTTGCACAATTCATAAACTATGAGTGGATTTTTACTCCAAATGCTATTGAAATTTCTGGAAAAGAGGCCATTGCTTGTTAAAATGTCTATTACTTCACTAATTTTGATGACTTACTGATGTCATAATGAATATAAATGTCACATGATTTAGCCATGTCTGAATTAGGGGATATCATGGAGCTTCAGATAATTTTCAAGGATAATTATTCAACCTTCAAATGTTCTCCTTATATAGAACACTTGCACCTCTTTACTATAAACAAGTGTCACCAAATCCAAGGCCCTCATTAGGAGATGTTCCAAGAGACTATATTCAACGAACTGCAAGATTCTATAAAAATATATACATATATATCCTTGTTATGTCACTATGCCTTTCATCCAAAATGCATGTCAATAGAGGTGCTCTTCTATTCTTGTAAGCAAGCAAATCATCTTCGACCTTGTAATTTTTAACTCAGTAAGACAATTATTACAGTGATTGGAAGTATAAAAGTTGTGCTATGATGATCACTCGTGAAAAAAAAATCCAAGGAAAATATTACTTGGAAGTGCAAAGAGTGTGGTGAAAGGAGAAATGGAGATAAATAATAATAAAATAAAATTTATCGGTGGGAAATGCAAAGATAATTGATTCATGTATAATTGAGCTTGGGATATCTATTTCAAGGGTCAATTTTTTGTGCAATGAATATGTAATGAATGATTTTCAGAGATAATGCAATGAATTTTCAAGTCAATTTTCTACCTGACCTCAAGTCGGCCCAACATAGAACAATAGGGCAAGTCAGGTTGAATAATTGACTGACATAAGGTAGCGAAACATTTAGAAAATTAAAATCGAGCTATAAATGATCGGGGAGGAGGGAGAAAGAGCATGAAATGAGGGGTGGAAATAGCGAGATCTAGAGAGAGTGGGAATTGAGGTGGAGAGACAGAGAAAGAGGCTCAAGAGAGGAAGAGTGGGAAGTAGAGAAGAGAGAGGCAGGAGAGAGAAAGAATGAGAAAGAAGGGGAGAGAGATCTGGAATAGACAGGCAACTGTATTAAAAAAAAAGAGAGAAAAAGGCGCTCTCTCTCTCTCTCTCTCTTAATGATCGTCGACCTCGATCGATGGCGGACAGATCACTTTGATCAATCAAAGTGTCGACCTTTTGTCAATTGATCTGGAGGGATCATGATCGTCCAACCATACATGTTAGCTTGCTCTTATAAATAGTTATTTTTGACAATTTAAATTTAAAAATTCAAAGAAACCCCTAAAAGTTAGAAAATTCATATCCTTCAAAATATAACCCCTTTTTGAATCCAAATTTTTTGGTTTGATTAGAAATTAAATAAATATAACATAATTTAATAAATAATAGGAGTAAATATTTAACTCTAAAATAAACTAAATTCACTTAAAAAGAAAAAAGTATATAATTTTATAATATCAATGGAAATGTTTTTCTATTTAAAACTCAAAATAAAATCTCAAATAAAATTAGATTTACCTATTTGAAATTCAAGCACATGATTTATACATGATTAGATTTTAAAATGATAAATTTTATTATTTATGATATAAATTAGATATAATGATGAAAAATATACTCAAAGAATGATTACATGCATGAAAAACATATAGATAGCGCCCTAAAATGCACTAATAATCCTTTAATTATGAGTAAATATTACATGTTATCAATGATCATCATAGATCCTCATTGCATTGCATTGCATTGGTGCCACCTCAACATGTGCACACTTCCAAGTGACAACACCACCACATCAGTGTACAAACCCACTTTCCAAAATTAAGTTTACAAAAATTTCCAAATAAAAAAATAAAAATAAAATTAAAAATAGGAAAAAAATCTACAAAATTCTTAAATGTCAAAATATCATGTATTTAAAAAATATAATGAATTTTAAAACACTTTGGTTTAACTTAAAAATTAAGCCCATCTCTTTATATAGGTCTATAGTTCTTCATTATTCACTTTACTCAATTCGTGCAAACACAAAACTTGAGAAAAAATAGCTAATCAAAAGGTTATTTGACTTTGAAAAAGGCCAAAATTAGTTAACAAGCCAAATCAAGCCTATTTTAATACCAAATGAGCACTTAAGTGAAATATCATGATGAATGCAAAAAAGTTCATAAAATCATTATAATGTGCACAATATAAACATAAATTATGTATCAAAATGAATGAATGTGAAAATGACAGATTATCTAATAGATAAGGAAATGAGAGAGACATAAAATATTTGGAAACCACAATGGTGAGCTGTTAGAGGATATTTAAAGATAGAGAGAGATGATAGTATATCATGCATTAATCATGATTGCCTCTACCACACCCTCTACTTTGCCTCCTCTCTTTTTTTCGGATCTAAGATTGATAAGCCTTCTAAAATTTTGATCAAAGTATCAAATGTAGTAGAATACATTAAATTAGATATTCAAACATTGAAGCATCAAGAGTCGAAGATCCTATCATCTAGTACAAATAAGAAAAAAGACTTATAAGGTTCTTTGATAACATGCTAATTAGAGATAATAATACATGATTATTTATGCATATTAAGACATAAAAGATTCCCTTCCTATGCATGTTATCATATTTTTGAGTTTTTATCTATCATTCTTTGATAAAATCATTATAATATCAAAATAAATTAATTTATAGTTTATTATGATGAAAAGATAAATAATTTAATAACCCATCTTTACTTAAGATTATAATTAGTTTTTCAGGTTAAATAATGAGAGAAATCATTTGATATACATTCATATAATTTTATAAGTCTTAAAATCTTAAATAAATGAGTGTATTTTTGAAATAGAAATTAAATCTTTGGTTATTTATTAATTTTGATTTTTATAATAATAAATGATTAAATTTTTGATCAAATGAAACAAACTTGGATTAATTTGGAGTTATATTTTGAAAGTTATGAATTTTCTAATTTTTAAGGATTTTATCAAATTTTTTTCTGAATTTTTCTGACATTTTTATGAATTTTTTGGGATTTTCTGAATATTTTTAAAATTAAAAATCAAAATTTTCCAATTTAAATTGATTTTATAAGTGCGCAGGTGACGTGGCATAATATGGAGCGTCTGATCAAATCGCGATCGTCGATCACAGCGGGGGGTGACGTGGCAGCACGTTGAGAGTTTGATAGCGCGATTAAATCGAGATCGTTGATCATCACTTAAGGCGGGGGTATGTAGCGCAATGTGATTTATCGGCCAATAATTTTTAAAACGATTTAATCTCAGCTGTTGATCAAAGGAGTTATAATGGGTGAGATTAAAACCGACGGAAACACATCTGAGCATCCGATCAAGATCCAACAGTGAGCGTTTGATGCGTTATCTATAACGCACGCGACGTGACATCATCTTGGCGGTCTGACGGAACAAATCGATGCGATCGTTAATTGCACACCGATTTGTGTCAACAATAAAGTCCAAATTTACCAATTTAATGAAAATATCTCGAATTGAAGGGTATAATGATAAATAAGGGTCGAATCTACAGAGAAATAAGGTATTTTTGAGAGATCTTTTGGAATTTGATCAAATCGGATGATGAATTGGTGATAGAAATTAGGGGAAATGGTGGATTTAGAAAGATAACTCAAAGAAAAATCCACGGAATCAAAAATCACTCGATTTGGATTAGTATTCGCGGAGAAATCAAAGAGCGAAGTGGAGAGAAATTTCCGAAAATCGGATCACGAAATTACCGAAATTAACGATAAAATTAAACTAAATTACTATCCTAAATTACAAATTGGTGATACATGACGAAAGATTAGAGGGAAAACACGTATTCTAACCCGAGATGGCGATCGAAATGATCCAATTAATTGCCGGATTGAGGCTTTTTATTCCTCGATTTCGAAAATGAGCATCGGTGTTCAAGAGACGAATTCTCCTTAATTAATCTACGAAATCTCACTTCTAATCACTCTGTGGATGCGGAAACGAGTCTAGAAGAGATTAGAAGCGAGAGATTCAAGGATGGAAGGGTGTAGATAGATCAATTTGGTGAAATCATCCAAGAATGCATGACAAATTCGAAGAACACCTTAATTTATAGGCGATTTGGGCGTATCCGTCAAATGGTGCGTTTAATCTTTCATCAACGGTCCAGATTAAATGCGTGAAGGAAAACCGTTACGGTTGAATCTCGGCCCTTGGATCACATATGGATGCTCTCGATGAAGCCACGTGTCGCGCATTATAAAACGCCTTTAAAACGCATCCGTTTGGATCGTGATCTAACGCCTCTGATGCGTTTCATCGTGATTAATCTTGACCGTTATAACTCCTTGATGGATGATCACAATCATTTCACTTAAATCGAATTAAGGCACGTGCGTGATCGGTGATCCGGTGGACTTCGAGTTCACGCGATCCACGCGCGAGATTTGATTTCGATCGCATCCAACGCGTTTAATGCTGCCACGTCGCCTGAAATAAAAACAAAAGAAAGAATAGTCCCACACGGATAAAATTGAGGAGAGTTGTCGGGTATATAAGGTGCGACAGATTAAAGGGTTAGCGAGTTCCGATAAACGGAATACTTATATGTACTATAACCCTATATTACGAGTAAATAGAAATATGCACACGTGTCACCTCCGCGCCACGCAAGTGCTCGCGTAGGTCCTCGTGGCTCTGCCACGTGGCCTTGCATGCCACGTCGCATCCTCGTGGGTCCTGCGCGATAATTAACCCCCTTTTTTTTATTCTTTAATTGTTTTAATAGACTTAAAATCGAAAATATACTTAAATAAATTCAGAAAAATTCCAAAAAATCCCTAAAAATTATAAAAATCATAACTTTCAAAATATAACTCCAAATTAATCCAGATTTTTTTCATTTGATCTTAAATTCAATTATCTATCATTATAAAAATTAAAATTATTTAAATAATAAGAGAATAAATTATTATTTCAAAGATACATTCATTTCTTCTTGAAAAATAAAACTTTTAGAAAAATAAATGAGTGTATATAAATATTTTATCTTATTATTTATCATTAAAATCCTAATTATAATATCAAATTTAGATGGGAATAATCCATTCTAAAATATATTCTTAATTATGCATAGTTATCCCTATTTTAGTGCATTTTGAGATTATAACTTAAAATTGCATGAAATGATAGAAATGCACTCAAAGAATGATAACATGCATACAAATGAAATGCTTTATGCCTTATTTTGTATCAATAATAATGTATTATCATGTTAAGATTGCATGTTATCACGGTCCATCTGCGATCCAACGGCCACGACTTAATCATAACAATTTGCATCCGAGCATTTCATCAGAGCCGTTGATCGAAGATTAAATGTCGATATGATGGTTAAGCCCAATTTGCCCTATAAATTGAGATGTTCTTCGACATTGTAAAGCATTTCAATATAATTTGAGTCAATTAAACTGTTTAGACACCAAATCCCTTGAATCTCTTGCTTCCAATCACTTCTAAACTCATTTTCGCCTTCACGGAGTGCTTGAGAGTGAGATTTCGTTGAGAGAGGAGGAAGAAATCGACGCTTGAACATCAACAATCGAGTTTTCTAAATTTTGAATGAAAAGCCTTGATCCGACGACTAATTGGATCAATTCGAGCACAATCTTGGGTTAGGGATCGTGTATCATCCTAATCTTCCTTCGTATAACTTAATAATTTATTTTCGAATCGTAATTTGAGTCAATTTTACTTTCAATTTTCGATTTTTCACAAATTTTAATTTTATAAATTTCTCTCATGTTCATTCCATGATTTCTCTGCGAATCTTGATCCAAATTTAGTGATTTTTTATTACGTGGATTCGTCTTCGAGTCTTCTTGTAAAAAATATCAAATTGTCTAATTGCTATCTATATTTGATCAAATTTAAAAAGATCCCTCGAAATTACCTTAATTCCCTATGGATTCAACCCTTATTCACCACTATACCCATCAATTCGTGATTTAATCTTAAAATTGGTGAGTTTGGTATTTATTTTGACTCTTGACCGTGAGTTTTCAATGAACTGGCGGTCTCGATTCGTCATTCATTTGAAATAATTCTTAAAGCTATTCAAGTGTTTACTCTAATTGTATCTATGTGATCTCCAAATTGTCAGATCTCCTCTTGAAAGCTCTTCGATGAGAGAAAAAGAAAATTAAGGGGAAAATTCTCACGATACTTGTATGGGCACTTTTATTTTTGGTTGTTCTCTCACTATTGATAGATATTTTGTACGTAGATTTTTCATAAAAACTCTCGTTAGTATCTTTATATCCACCAATATTTATATACCTTATGTGTGTGACCCTCTAGGTCCATATATCTCACTATTTAATAACTCTATAGACATAATAACACATTATTGGTCAAAATATTTATTAATTATTTATAAGAACATATAGATTATTAATCAAATATTAATTTAACCAAACCGATAGATTGAGTTGTCAGCCCGTTGGGTGACAAGCTACACCATGTGTTCTAGGATATATAGAGGATATAGGAACTCCCTTATGGAACCTTACAAACATCGGTGACCATGTATGTATAATCCTTCATCCACCTAAAGACTCATGAATGACTTAGGATATAATTAGCTATCAAACCCTAATCAATCACTCAAGTTGGTATTGATGCAAGAAGGAAATCATCGGGACCTACTTAGATATTTCTACTACCTTAGCCAAGGATTTCGTCGCATCTCATTCATTGAGTCATTCTCCTCAAATACCAAGGGTGGATGATCTCATTTTAATCATATAATCATCTTCAAGGACTTCATATCATATCTAATATATGACATTTTAGAGATCCCGTGGCTAGAGATTCATAAGTCATAATCAAACATGGTCATCAATCCACAATATGTCTTTGGTGTCTTAAGTCAAAGGATCATTACACAATTGTGACATGAATCAACTTTTTTGGCAATTAGGTACAATGCCATTTAAGGATTCATACGGATCAATTCAGTCAACTCTTTCTCCAAAGGACACCCATTATCAACTTTGACGTCTCCACACCGATAGCTACAAGATCATTCATACTCAATTATATGAATTATATTAGATAATGTTATTCTTTCCAAATAATTTGATGTCCTTCTCAAATATCTCACGAATAGAAATATTTAGAACATATGTTTAAATACTAGTGATTATTATATTATGATTTCATCGTAATTCACTTAGTCATTACATATGCTCATAGACTTCATTGAAAACATCACACAAGAATGACAATGAATAAATTCTATTTTAACGAACATAAATGAGATACATGAAAGTATGATTGGCTTATAAGTCACATAATATTCATCACCTTTCTCATCTCTAAGGAGTGTTCAACTCCATTAGTGTTCTTGATGCTTTTACTAGGTTTTGTGACGTCTATGGGGCTAAATGACTCCACTCTAATGGTTGCCTCCGCTCCACTTGTCCCCACTATGCAATCTCCCTCTATTGCTATACTAGTGACCCACCTCCAAATGATCTGCGCCTTCCCATTATCGTGCACAAGGGTAAATGCTCTTGTATCTAACAAGCTTTTGCCCACTTTGAGTCATATGGTGTCTTCATCCTACTTGTTGTACTCTTGCACTTTTCCATGTCCTTCGACTCGTAACCAAATTCGTATCATGAAGCTCTTCAACTACTAGAATATAAGTTGACTATGGACCTTGAGTATTGTGTGTTAGTGAATTGTTGTGGATGAGACTCAATGCCATTCCACGCCAATGCTGATAAACTAATAAACTTCTAATTACAGAGAATATATCTGATATATTGTTGTCCTCATCTCAAACAAGTAAAAAACACAAAATAGACTACCGAATTGCACCAAAATGTGAAAAAAATGGTAATCTTATCTCGATATACCTTTTCCACTAATGAGATAGTCAGCATAATAGAATAGAAAAACCTAAATTTGACCTCAAATTTGAATACAAAATCAATAATGTGTGATCCCTGGCAACGGCGCCATTTTGACGAAGCGATTTATGCAGTCGTTGAAAACACACAATTTTCGGTCAAACAAAATTTATAATTCTGAACTCACAATGAATAAAAGATAAAATCAAGTATAATGTAAAGATTGGGTCGATCCACGGAGAATCACGAAGAAAAGTGAAAAGTCAAGGTCAAAGCATTCACTTTGACCAGATGTTGACTTTCTCTAAAATCAGAGAAGAAAAAGAGGGTAAAATATTATGAAAATTATATATTCAAAAACTTGAGAGAAAATGGAAAATTTTGATACATAATTCGTGATTTTTAGAGAAGAATTAGATTTATTATGATTTATTGAAAATTAATGATTAGAAAAATCCCGAAATAAACACTTCGGTCAAAATCATCAAATTGACTAACCAAATGATATTCAAATCAAGAAATTCATATGAATAGAAATCTAACGATCAGAGGATTCCAAAGAGACCAAAATTATCGAATTTTACCTTGTATTTTAAAAGTAAATGTCCCTGCAAGTCAATGCCTAAATTCAGATTGAAAATGAACAGTCATTGGTTAAACATTAAATTGGAGGGTCAAATGTTGATAAAATTTTACGAATTTGATATCCACAGAAAGCTGATGAAACAAGGAATCTAATGAAATCAAAAATCAAACAATTTGAACTGAAAATCTTAGAGAAATCCTATATCAAGATTGGCAAAAATCCGCACCCAAATTTGGGCGAAACGATGGAAATTTTGATTTCTAAAACTGAAATAAACTGAAATTTCTATTTCTAATCTAGACTACATAGATTGCAATGATTACGACTAAATCACACTACTAACCCGATTAACGCGAAGATTAGGCTTCAAATCACGTCGATTGAAGTGTATTTTTCTAGTTTCTTCTTCGGCGTGCGTTCGACGTTCAAGGGGAGATTCCGATTGATTCTTGAAATGATTCGTGATCAATCCTGCCTCAATATGATCGCAATTGAGTCTAGAATGCAGGGAGATCATGAAGTACTTAAGATTTTGCTCTGAAATCAGCTTAATATCTTCATGATTCAATCGAAAGTTAAGTTTACAAAGGCGATCTCACGATTCCTTAATTATCGCTCATCAGATATTCATCGAACTCTCCTTGAGCTGCCATGTGGCGATTTGTGATTCACCGAAAGCGCGATTAAATCACGGCCGTAGATTAATCTGATGGACCATGATCCACTAGATTAGCGCGCGTTGCTTGCCGCTCGTTGATCTGACGCGTATTGCTCCGCCTACGTGTCCTGCGAAGAAAGAAACATAGTCCCACACGGAGATAAATAAGGGGAGAAGTTGTGTATATAAGGTAGGGCTGCCTTAAGCCCTTGCATCGCCCGCATGGGCTAAGTACGCCCCCCCCTTACTTACATGGGCCCACTAACCCGTGGGCCCATCACTTGCCAGCCCACTTGTCACATTGCGCCACGTAGGCACCTGCGTGTGTCTGCGTGGCCTGCCATGTCGATGCGATGCGCCACGTCAGCTCCACGGTTCCTACGTGATTAAATAACTCCTTTTTGCATTTTTTTTAATAAGGAAATAAATCCAAAAAATACCTGAAAAATCAAAATAAAATCCAAAAAAATTCCTTAAAATTCAGATATTCATATCTTCATTTATATAACTCCTTTTCGACTCAAATTTTCTCTAGTGGATCAAAAATTTCTTCATCTTTAATATCATGCCAAATGAAATATAAATTCAAACAAGAAAATAAGATGAATTCATCATAATATTAAATGAACCCTTAAGAATTCTATTTTGCTTTATCCCATCATTCTTTTCTTGAAATTAATTCTTTTAATCATCTACTAAAGTCAAAATTACTTAAGGAAAGTGGTTAATTTCTAATCATTTAACCTTGCAAGAGATCAAACATCAATAAAACTCATAATTAAACCTAAAGAATGTAAAAAAATATAGACTTTAGTAAAATAACATACCATTGGAGAAAATTCATAAAGCTATGATAACATGCATCATAATAACATAAAATAAGCATGAATATTAGGTAAATACGATAAGAATTTAAGTTAAATATGTATGTTATCAACAACCAATCAAAGAAATTCCTTAAGATTTTGAATGGATTAAGGAAGTCATATTTTCTTAGGTTAGCCATGCCTACAATGGAATTCCTCCCTGCTTGTGCAACAAGTACATCAACATTGTTTGTCAAAGGATGGCATGTCAAGGAGAAAAGGGATGGTGAAGTAGAGCTGGTAAACTAGCTGAGACTAACTTTGCCCTGGCTACATGTCTTGTTTTTTACACATTGTTTTGATTGTTTTGAGCATGACATACAAAATATTTCATAAAAATTATTTCATTTTGAACACTATCATTACTTTTTTCATTACTTGTTTTTAATGATTTCAAATGACAATATCAATGAATTTCTAGGTTTTCTTCTATATTAATTTTGCATAAAATTCATGAATGTTTTTTTAATTATTTTTCTGCTTTTAAAACTCTTTTTGTCCTTAATGATTTTCCTCCTTTGTTTTATCATCATTTAAATATGCATTCAGCTAAACCAATTTTCAGTGAGTCAAATTGTTGTTTAACAATCCCAATTCCATTCCCGATTTTACATGACATAGAGAGAGAGAAAGAGAGAGAGAGACTGATAGTTAGAGCGAATTTCGCGAGAAAACAATGAAACACGTTGCACGATTGTTGTTTGATAATCCCAATTCCATTCCCATTTTACATGACGTAGAGAGAGAGAGAGAGAGAGAGAGAGAGAGAGAGACAGACAGACAGAGACAGAGAGAGAGACAGAGAGACAGAGACAGAGACAGAGAGAGAGAGAGAGAGAAAGAGACAGAGAGAGAGAGAAGAGAGAAAGACAGAGAGAGAGAGTGGTAGTTAGAGCGAATTTCGCGAGAAAACAATGAAACACGTTGCACGAACGCCTGTGTCAGCTTGTAGAACAGCCTCTCTAGTAAAATAGAAGAGAAAGATAGGGAGAATCTTCCGAGACCACGTAAGACCCCATGAAGCCATCAGTCTCCACCGCCCCGCTCACCACCGGCGCCTCCCCCCTCGCCGGCGTCCGGCAAAGAGGACATCTCACGGAGTACGAGCTCAGCCATCGACCAATGCAACTCACGTGGAAAACGTGTCTGCATCGGGGAAGAACCTCCACAGCCCCGCCGTTTTCAGCTAGCGAGCTCTGGCAGACAACGCAGTTCGCTTCTCCAACGGGTATAAGCGCGGGGGCGCCGCCTTCTTCATCCCCGCTCTTTCCTCTAATATTACGGTAGCTCGGATCTGCGATCCTGAGGAAGCAGAAGATGATGTAGAGGTGGAGGAAAAGGATAAGAAGAAGAAGCGAGCAGGTGATGGCAATCCCCGAGAAGAGCAGCTGGGAGACCACGCTATCGCTGCTGCCATTATCGATGAGAGAACGCATGGTTGTGATGTTGGGTGGGGAGAGAGAGAGAGAGAGAGAGAGAGAGAGAGAGATTTAAGGAGGAAAGAAGGCAATGACCGTCACTTGCGGTTGTAACCACTAGTCCTCAAAGAGAGTAAGGTCCGCTTTGATATGCACATTTTTGGTGCCCGTATCGCTTCTCGTTCCATGGCTCTCGTGGATAAGGGAAATTAGGAGGGAGACGATATGACTCAGGGACGTCATCCTCGTTTAGAATCAGGAGAGAGGAAGGGTAAAAATGCTAAGTTTTTTAATATTAAAAAATGGGGTAATAGTCTGGAAACCCCTAATGTTTGGGTTTTGTCCTCTTTTCACCCCAATGTTTGGAAACAGCCACCTCCACCCCAATGTTTTGGGTTTTGTCCTCTTTTCACCCCGACGCTTCTATGGCGCAGAGCTGGCAGCGACGTGGACGCCACGACAGCAGCTCACCGGACGCGGAAGCCACGTCGCTGCCATGTCAGCACAGGGCAAAACAAAAAAATACAACGTCGAGGGAGAGGATGTGACAACGAAGACGATGATGATGAGGAACAAGATGACGAAGCTCACCCATGGTGAGGGCGCTGGCGAAGATGACGGAGGAGAGGATGAAGACGATGATGGAGGCTCTCCGGAGAACGCGGACCAGCTTCCTTACAAAGAACTGCCCCCAGAATCCCGCTTGTCAAGTACACCGCTGCGCAGAAACCTTAACCCCGTCAGAGAAAGAGGGAGAGGGAGAGGGAGAGGGAGAGCATGACGAAAGTTGCTGTCGCGCTGGCAACCTGCATATAATAAATTTGTAGGGTTTCTGAAAATGGGAAAAATACTAGATGGAAAGATAAACAGTTTGGTCGCGAGTTAGGGTTTCCTTAGGGTGTCGATGAACGGGCAAATCAGGGTTTTTTCTAACCTGCGAAATGACGCCAATTTCGAGCAGAAGGGGGCCAAGGATGAAGCCTCTGCCATAGCCCAAGAGCCCACCAACGGTGCCGCCCAAGAGGCCACAGAAAGCGCAGAAGAAGAGCTCCGGAGTCGTCCATTCAATTGAGGCTTCGCAGACGTATTCCCAGTTACTTTCCATTCTCCTCGCCTTGCTCTCCTTGTAGAGTTTCATCGCTTTCCACGCAGAAACACTTAGCGCGACAGGGAACTGTAATTAGAAGAGGAAAAGCATTTAACTCTCTCCGACACTCTAATGGCGGTTTTTAAGAGACTGATTTTTCTATTCTGAACTCGCGGTAGAGCGAGCGGGAGCGAGAGAGAGATTCGGATGATGAAGATGATGATGACGAGAACAAGGAGATGATGGAGAGCCAGAAGAAGAAAAAGACTCACGTTAGAGAGAGAGAGAGAGAGATCTGGATGATGAAGATGGTGATGACTAAGATGTTAATGATGAGGACCAGGAGATGACGAAGAGCAGAAAAGAGAAAAAGTACCCCACGTTAGAGAGAGAGAGAGGAGAGACAAATGAAGGTACCAACGAAGAGGAAGATGATGAGGACGGTGATGAGCCAGTAGGGGAAGACGACGCTGAGAGAGACGCCGATGGTGATCCCCAACCAGAGCATGGGCTGGAACAAGAGCGCGAGATCGTAATCAATGATCGGCACATCCTTAGTCGGATGCGCGACCCTAATATTATACCACACAGAAGACGCAGACGCCCCCATGATCATGCCTACAAAACTCCCACCGTCGATAATTCGCACCAAGATTAAACTTCGCAGATAAAATTACCGAATAAGAACAGAAGCTACATTTGGAGAGAGCGGCGGCGGATTTTGTATCGAATCCGACGACAAGGTTTAGCATGGGAACAAAAATCCCGCCGCCTCCAACGCCGAACCCAAGAAGTCCCTCTCCAGCTCGAGCATCTAACCGGAGTGGTCATAGTCGAGGAATCCAAATCGTAGTTTTCTTCTGTAATCTGCATTCTGATCTCCTCAAGTCCCGACGGCAGAAATGTAATTGTAATAATACTTGGCGTGTGCTGACATGGCAGCGACGTGGCTTCCGCGTCCAGTGAGCTGCTGCCGTGGCGTCCACGTCGCTGCCAGCTCTGCGCGATAGAACCGTCAGGGTGAAAAGAGGACAAAACCCAAAACATTGGGGTGGAGGCGGCTGTTTCCAAACTTTGGGGTGAAAAGAGGACAAAACCCAAACATTGGGGGTTTCCAGACTATTACCTCTTAAAAAATCATAGATCTAGAAGAACTTAAAAACCGTGCAGAGGACGAGCTCATTCTACCAGTGTTTTATTGGAGAGTAAATAACTCTGAACAGGAGTTACAGCCCAAGTCCTTGAAGGAACAAAAGCCCAAAGCCGAGCTACCATGGTTGAGCATGTAACGAGGAAGGACTCGTGCACATATCTCCATAAAATTTTTGCAAGAAAAGGTGACTTCTTGATCCAGATGAATTTTAACTTGAGAAAAGTAATGCGGGAATAAAATTTATAAGGTGATAAAAGCTTCTGTCACAAAGAAATCAAGGGTGTGTTGAAAGATCAGTAACATAACGCACGTCCAGAAACCTTCACTTATCTTTGATGTCCATGGACGATCTCTCACATCTTCATCCATACAGTTCTTTGTCTCCATTGAAACCCTAGCGCCCTTCTGCCTCCACCCTGTTTCTCCTCTCATGCCTTGTTATTTTCTCACTGGTTTTCTTTCTCGCTGTTATTTGTCTGTTCTTCACTCCTTTAAACAGATCAAAGAATAACTGCAACTTTCATCAACATCTGGACGAACATGTTGATCTCATAGCTGGCGTTGCTTTTGGAAATAATGAGAAAATGATGGAGATAAACATTGTAAGCCCAATATTTTACCCCATGTCAACCGTATGATGAACTTACTACCTTTCAAACGCGTGATGCAAATGTGTGTAATCAGCTGCTCATTTCATTTCAAATTTATTTTCCAAAAATTATTTCTTTCAACTTAATTGTATTTAATTCAGATGAAATTTACCAGTTTAAGGCAAAAATAATTACTGTGCTGATAGAGTTACTCAAACAATTCTTGCATTTCTCGATTTGCCCTCCTTTTCAACAAAATGACTGCTCATTTCATCGTTATTTTCTCAGCATAATCTATGAAGAACTTGCAGTAACCTGATATCTTATTTTGATTGATGGGATCCTGACGAGCCAGCGGGCCAATTGAAAATAGAAAAAGCCACCCGGGCTTGTGTGGCACCTGCCATCGCACCACTTCTCGCTTATGCGATGCGCAACGGGGCTCCACATGGTTGCAGAGCTGGTGCCCCAACGCCCAAGAGGCGCAGCGGGGCTCCACATGGTCAGTGACTTGACGTTCCAAGGAATTCCTAGTAATGTTCAATATTTTTTTACACTCTTGCAAATTTTTTACGATCATCGTATACTTTCAAATTTCCACCAGGAACAAACTTACATGGCAAGAAAACATTTTCCGCCCCACATCCCGTCCCCTCCTCACCTCCACTTATGCCCTAGAGTCAACGGTCAATTCTAATAAGTCAACGTCATTGTAAAGTGGGCTTGCGTCTGATCTTGGAAAAACTGAGATCTCCGTTCAAAGCCGATCCGACGAAACCCTCAACTTCTTCCACAGTCAGCTCGCTCGTCCGTCGAATTGCAAACTTCCCTTTCCGGGGTTTATAGGCCAGCAAGAGCTGGTCGGAGCTTCTAAAACTAGAATCATCGAATGATTCGAGAAATTTTCTGTTCTTGGTGGCATCAAGTAGGGAGAAAGAGATTGAGTCTTTGGAAGCTTGGGGTTGACTCTGTCTCCTGGTTATAGTCTTCCGGGAGAGCTGGCGAGAGAAATGTAGTTTCAGAGGTAAGATTCACGCCGACGAAGTAACGGGTAGTAAATGATGAATGCAGAGAGAACTACGTAATAGATATGGTGACGCAATCATTTACCATGACGAATAGAGTGGTTGTCTAACATCTCTCTCTCTATATATATTATACAGACAGAGAGAGAGATATTGAAGCTCGGAGGCCGAATAATTAGAGAGAGACTCACAAAATTCAGGGATTGAAACAAACACAGACACACATACATATACAGAGAGAGACTCAACATTCCAATGTCAAAGAGTTAGAGAGAGACTCAAAATTCACGCGTCTAATAGTTGAAGAGAGTCTAGAAGATCTGTGGGACTAATTGAGAGATGGAGATAGGAGTAAGAAAGAGACTCAAAATAAGTGCCAACGACACAGAGAATGAGTAGAGATTTAAAAATGGGGGAAGGTATTAAAGAGTTTGATAGAGAAAGAGAACTAAAATACAAGCGTAGACAGAGTTAGAAGAGAGAAGAACATGTAAAATTCAGCAGTCAAAATAGTTTGAGTGAGACGAAGATAGAAATTAGGCTTCGTCGATTGAAAGAGAGAGAGAGAGAGATACTCAAAATTCAAGTCTTAAAAGAGAAAGATATGAGACTGGGAGAGAATGGAGAGAGATCCACAGAATTTGGCCCTCTCCAAAAGCTAGATAAACGGAGAGATGGATCTAAGAGAAAAAAGAGGGAAAAGCCAGAGAGAAAGAGTTCTATGACTTGCACTGAGTATATATGTAGGCATTTGACAGACATATACGTGAATAGATAGTGTGATCTACACACGTTACCGATTGGCATTTATAAGTAGAAAGAGTGTGAGAGAGAGAACTCGCCTGGGAGAAAATGAGTTTCATCTTTTCCTTCACCTTTGTTGACCCAAAAGCTCCAACTATGCAAAGAGGTGTAGTTTCACTGCATATTCCCTCCACATTCAAGCTTGTCAGGATTGGTATACCAATGTCATCTTGTTCTTCATACTGAGATGACTCCTTCCTCCAATCAGAAGCTGCCTTCTTATTCATCTGCTCAAATTTAATCAACAATCCTTTCATCTCTTCAATTCCACTGCTCAGATCTTTAACACCAATTCCTGCCTTAAGCACATGTTCTTCTCCATTAGACATCTTCCCCACAACTGCCGGAAGCGAGCTGATTTTGAATCTCTTCACTCTCTCATCGGTGATGTCAAATACCTGGGCATATCATAAAGTTTTATAAATTAAATTCTTTTTAGCAAGAAACCTGTTGACTAACCTGGGCATCATGGAATTTGAATCTTTTGCGGTAGAGTCCACTAAGAACGCGCCAAATGATTGGTGTCTCTTTCTTTGTTGAAAGTAGAAGAACCTGGGGTAGCTTTTCCTTTGTACTTGGAGTAAAATAAAAGTCAACGCTGTTTGAACTATGACGTGTAGAGAACAGTGGGAGCTGATCTTGACAGAAAGCCTTCAAATTTTTGGAGTCTAATTCACCTCTGTAATCGACTAATTCACCCTTTTCAGATCTTTTGTACGAATATACAAAGATTCTGGGTACTTTGGGTGGCCACACACCATGATCACGGCAAAGGGATTCGTCTTTTTGGCAATTCACCCTGCCAACCTAGTAACCGGGACAGAACAATAATAAATTAAAAAAAAATGAAAATTAAAAAATGAAAAAAATAACTGCGACGTGTATTTACCTTAAGAGCCCCTTGAAATGACAGCGAAACATCTTGAATGAGAGATTCAGAAGTACGATATCCACTGACTTTGGGAGTGTAGTACAGAAGAAGCCAAGTCAAACCTTTATCAACTATTTCTTTCCTAAACATCAGAGAGTCAACATCTGGAAGATTTCTATGAGATGAGGCCCCAGTATCATCCCAGGATGAACCGCTGAAACCCCCATAATGGGGCCCACTTTTTGAGCTAGCTCCAAAGAAATTGGAGAACAGGTCATTAAAGCCGAAGTCAAATGAATTTCCACCGGTTGTAGGGTTACCGCCAAAGGAGAAGGAGAAAGAGTGGGAACCACCAGGTTGGGAGGTGAAGTGACCATTGTTGGGACCGCCACCAGTGAAGTATGAGTAGCCTCCATGATCCCCATAGTTTCCACCTCCAAAGCTCCCGCCATCAAAACCTGGAGCCCCTTTTTCATCTCCATAGAGATCATAATTTTTTTTCTTATCTTCATCAGATAGGATTTCATATGCTGTACAAGAGCACAAGAATTTTATAGATAAGATGTCTCGTTATTAGTTTAGAATTGTATAGAAGTTGGGACCATACCATTGTTTATCTCAGCAAATTTCTCCTGAGCGCCCTTATTTTTGTTCTTGTCTGGATGATACTGTAGCGAGAGCCTGCGCACCAAATATTTGATTAATTTCAAAAATGGAAAACACGGTTATGATTTGAAAAAACAAATGTTATGTACGATTCATAGTTTAAAAGAATGAGGCTATTCAAGGAACCGTACCTATGAAAAGCCTTTTGAATATCACGTTGACTAGCTTGTCTATCAACCCCAAGAACCTGTCAACACTTGTACAAGTTACAAGCATAAGAAACATATAATTATTTCCTCATAATTAATCATAAAGAATTTAATAAAGCGCCCAAACGGATTGTGCGGAACGACATATATAAGAATCGAAATCTGATATTATGCATTATAATTATAGGGTTATGATAGGCGCGAGGAAAAACTTTCAGAGAATTACCAAGAATATTATTTTCTTCGGAATCACAAACAATTTAAATCACGTCTTCCTTTTTCCTCCATTTAATTCCCGCACGGAATTATAACATGTGAAACCCAAATTATGGAAGTGAAAAGACCCTAATTTGTTTCCCGCACCGAACCTCATCTGCATTAATATTCAAAAGAGCAGCAGATATTATCCGCAAGAAAGAGATTACCTTGTAGGGATCCCGGGATTTCCCCTCAGAGAACACAAAGAAAAGAGCGATCAAAATGATCCATAGAGTCCACCGAGCCATCTCTCGCAATTTCGAAGGGGAGTAGCCGGGAGAGTAATCTTAAGGCGGCAGAAGATCCAGGAATTTCCAAAATACACGTGGCGGCTTGTTATGCCTCCAACGAAGCTGACCAATAGAAAACGGGTATTGGATACTTGGGAAGACTACAAAGACCACGGAAAGCTAGGACCGGGTGGAGCATTCAAGTGAAGTAATTAGGGCAGAGCATTTTCGTAAAGCTTGGAGAAAAATATTCAAGGAACCCCTAGCAAAGTCTGCCTTCCCCCTTTAACCTGGTTCAAAATCTAGGTCAAACCCTGATGAGTGACCTTGATCGTTGGTTAAATCAGGTCAAGAGGGACATAGATCAAAATCTTTTATATTTCATTGAAAGGGGTCCTCAAAACTGAAAGCCTGTGAACATGGACCATGACAAGAGAAATTGATTTGATGTCATTGTGGTGAACAAAGGAACAAGATAACATAGGGACTCTCTATTCTGCAAGGATGGATACTAGGAAGCCTCCAATGGTGTGTAATGAAGTTAGAGAGATAAGATATACATATGTGCAATACACCCTAGAATATTAGATCATTTTTCAAATTTAATGTCGAGCATGTTAGAAACTTGAATGTTTGCGAGAATTAAGTGAAATATCATTTTTCGAGTTGACTTTTTAGAGGTCTTTTCACCTCTTTATAAATTTATTCAAAATTATAAATCTAGTGACAACCAGCATTTGATTTCGATGGTCATCTGACTTCTTTCCATGTATTGTAAGTTTGTATTCCTTCAGAGACATGGAAATAAATGAAACTTGAATTTCAATATAGTAAAGTGTGGGACGTGCAGCCCATGTTAAAAGATAAGACCTAGATAATTTAAATTCAAGAACTAAGAAGCGAAGATTTGTTGGATATCCAAAAGAGATTCGTGGATGGTACTTTTTCTGCCATGAAGAACAAAAACTATTTGCCGAGAAACAGGTTGTTTTTCTTAGAGATAAATATCATCAACAAGAAGACAACATTTTTAAAGTTTCACTTAAAGAGATTGTACATTCACAAACCAGCTTGACCTCCTAGGATTGGGAGTATGTTCATGAATTGTTCATGTACACACGTTGGACAAAGTAGGTCAAGAAGAGTGTCTAGATATGTTGAATACATTGATGAAGGTAAAACTAAAACGCTCAATCTTGAAGATGGTCATCATGTAACCTTCCAAGATGCTATTCAAGACTCAAATTGTGAGCCACATTGTTCATGGACTGTGAAATCCAATCCATGTACATCAACCAAGTTTAGAACTCGGTAAACCTTCCATTAAATGTAGTGCTAAATAATTATTAGTAGTAGTTTCATCCATGCATTAGAATAGCATATATATGTTTCAATTAATAGTTAAATCATATAAATATTCATCACTTTATTAATTAATATGACATAAACATGATTTTAACATTAAAATCTTAATACTTTGTTACTTTTCATGTTTGATGATATTTTTAGGCAAACCCCACTTCACTTATTGGAACTCTTGTGATAGACTTCTTAGATTTACTTGAAGTTCATTTGAATGCAAGGATTTAGGTGAATTTAAAAGAGAGTTTGGAGCTAATTAAAGGAAAGGAAGTCGGCAAAGAAGCTTCAGCCTAGGTGTAAGGCACAAGTCCAAAAAATCCAACATTCCAAGGGGTTATGGGAAAACCAAAAGAGGTCTAAAAGAGAGTTCCAACATGGCCTAGCTCACATGGGCCATAATAGATCTGCAATTCCCAAATCTCAGGTGTCCACCATAGCACATCTAAGATACGAGGGAGAGGGTTCTCTCCCTATCTTACCACTTTTTTAAAAGGAAGAATCATGTTTAAATCTAGGTTGTCCATGAATAAGATTTTCTTGCATCCCTATTGTCCAATAGAGGTAGTTTACTCCATAGGAATGAAAATTTTTTGGCCAAGTTTATGAAAGATTTTTGGATATTTCTCTAGCAATGATTAATTGAAAAAAAAGGAGAGAAATCAAGGCCCAAATTCATGTAGGATTGTGATCCAAGATTGTTGTGGAGAGGTTCAAGTGCTTGTTTAAGTGCTGTGAATATTTCGATCATCGCTCGACTTACAATTGGCATCTAAATAAGAATCGGGTTTTGAAGTTTTTTATAATACACTTCATAATTAGCTTTAGGTCCTAATTTCATTCTATTATATTGAAGCTACATCATATCTTCCCCTTCATATCTACTAACATGCATTTTGTATGTGAAAATACATGACTCTTTATTGTTATTAAAGGCATAATTTGTATCATAATGAGGCATGTTATCATTTTTTAATAAAAATTTTACATTCATCCTATCAGTTCACTCATATGCTCACTTTGCACTAATTTAGGATTAATCTGTTGCTTGAGTGGTGTTTGACATTCTCTAAGGTCACGTGTTTGTGAACTAACAATATTTTCTTTAGTATTCATGTTTTTAGGCCTTAAGCCAAGAAAGAAGAAATGACAATAATCAAAACGGTAAAAATTTCACATCAAAATAAATTTTGGATACAAATATTTAAACATTTGAATTTCATAGATTTTTCTAGAATTTTATCAAAACTTCTGCAATTTTTTTTGAATTATTCAGGCCCAAAATAGGCAAAAGGGGGTCATATTACGTGACTAACATGGAAAGCATGCACGAAAGCATGCACACCTAGCATGGCCACGTAACACCACGCAATGCACATGTTGTATTGGGTTGGCACACTAAGGGGAATATTAGTGTCTTAATGAATTTTATTGCACAGTGCGCTTATCAAAGTACTGTTTTCGTCTCTTTTTTAATATAGATATTTTTCAAAAGAGATTTTTTCCACGTGGGACTAAAAACTTCTCCCTATTTACAGAACACATGGAGGAAGGTTGGTGCTCCAACTGACGACACCAAATGAGAGCCGTTCAATTGATGGACCAATTCATGGATTAGACTAAAAAAGGGACGATTTGGTCCTCCTCTCATGGCGAAAATCATAGCGCACCCCGTGGTATGCCCTAGAGTGCTTGATCGTGTTCCATGCAATCAATGTTTGGAAATGGTCCTAATTTTGATATTTTTTCATGACCAATGGCAGTGCAACATGCGGCACTATCATGGAGCTCCTGACCTTATAAAGATTAATCAAATGATGAGTAATTGATATATCATCATGACTTGCCATTCAATGACTATAATGCTCAAAATTATAATCATGATATCTAGATGAATTTTGGAGCCAAAATTTTATGGACAAATGCTTCGCTTCATCATCTATCTATATGGACTTTTTTTATCATATAAAGGAGATAATAAAAGTATAATTGCACACATTCTATTGTATACCTCTAGCATTGCTTAGTTGAAGGAAAGAAGGCTGTGATAAATCTTCATTTGTGATCAAATCATAAAATTTATTGAGTTTCTCCCTTTTTCTTATTATTAGTTGTGTTGGATGCAAGACATTGAGTCTGGGGGAAATGTATGGGCTCTCAAATGAGTGATCAAATTAAGAGCACAACTAGGGTAAGATCTTGATCGCACATATATTAGTCATAGATTGGGATTTCATTTCTCATGATCTTGAACCTTCTTTTATCATCATACTTTTGCTACTATCCCTTAAAATAAATTAAAAAAATTAAAAAATTCTTAAAATTTAAATTTTCATATATATAAATCTATAATTTATTTTGTTCTAAATTAAGCTTCTCATGTCACTTCAATAAAAAAATGAATAAGAAAATAATAATAAGATACAATTTTTCACTCTTGGTTCAACTTAGAAAGTCAAACAAAGTTTTCAATTTCCTTCTCATATTTTTTCATTTTCTTCTTCATAAAGGGCCTTCAAATATGAAACTTGAGAAAATAATGTTAATTAAAAGTCATGACCTTGAAAAGGGTTAAACACAATTTATGCTCCAAATTAACCGACAATAAATGCAAAATGAGCATATGGAGTAAAATGATATGCTGAATGCAAATATTTCATAAAAGCATATAATAATGTGCATCATATTAGTAAGAAGTACGCATTAAAATCAATTAATAATGATGACAATGAACTTATCAATCGCACATAATCTTATCCTCATACTAAGATATAGCCAAAAATAGGTAAACAGGAAGAAGAAAGACAATTTGTATCCAGGGTTAGAATTGCTCCTTCATTAGGGATGAACATTTAATCTCCTCGGTTGTCACCCAATAGGTGGTGGAGATTAAATTGCCATGTGGTGCCCATAGCTTGCCCTAGGGAAGTGAAGGGTCCATCCTAACGAGGTGACACCCATAAATTCCTCATGGGAATTGGAGTTCCTCTTGAAGGGATGGTAGCCATAACCACCTCCTCTAAAAGTGGAAGGCCCCTCCTGAATTGGTGGCTCCTTTACTACTTCCTAAGTAGAATCCCTCATAAAAAAGTGGGATAATCCTACAAAATAGGAGTATCTATAAAGTAGACTATTAAAAAAGGAATCTGAACTTTTTTTTATCCTTCAAGATTGTTTTGACTACCTTTGACTTCTAAGAAGACGAGCTAACTAGCCTCCTAAATATGTGAAATTGGTTGATCTCCTTGAGGAGACAGTTAGCCAACATCCTCAAAGGAGGATAAGTTTGAATATCCTTGTAAATGGTGGAGGACCCAATTTATTTCTCTTTCTTTGTAATTTCTATCCATGCTCCCATTACATTTGCACCTAAGTCCTTGCATCGGCATAAAACTCAAGAAGATGAGAGAAATTTGCCATTTGACATCAAAATAAACTAATGAATTTGTAAATGGGATTAGTCTTGTACATAAAAAAATTATAGAAAATGATGTATGTTAAGTGCTAAAATCATGTATTATTGTATTTAATCATTAAAATAATCACATTTTATGTGATTTAGCTAGTGATTAATACCTAAATATGACATTGAGATCCATGGATTTAACTACTAATTCATGCTTATAGCAATGAATCTAAATATTTTAGAAGTAAATCAAAATTTGCATCTTAGGAAAATAGCTATTGCAGATTCAAAAAGTAAGGCTGTCACACATATCTCCCAAAAGTAAAAAAACTTTGATATCCTCTGATGGATATTATGTGGCTTATAAGCCAATTCTACTTCCATGTATCTCGTTTATATTTATTAAAATTTATTTATTTATTGGTACTCTTGTGTGATGTTTGTAATGAAGTCTATGAGTATATGCAATGATTGAGTGAATTATGATGAGATCATATGACAGTGATCACTAGTATTTAAACATATGTTCTACGCATTCTTATTTGTGAGATATTTGAAACTGACTTTGAATTATCCGTAAAGAATAATACTATATGATAACATGTAAATTATACATGAAATATATGATTATTAATATAAATTAAGACATAAATATTCCATTCTAATGCATGTTATCATATGTTTTTAGTGTTTGTATATCATTCTATGAAAATTAAGTTATAATCTTAAAATGCACTAATTTACGGATAATTATGGTAAATTAAGAGAATTTTTTTAAAGATTAGATTATCCCCATTTTTATTTGAGATTATAATTAGGTTTTAATGTTAAATAATAAGAGAAAATATTTTGTATACACTCATTTATTTCTCTAAGTTTTAAATTCTAAAAGAAATGAGTGTATTTTTGAAATAAAAATTTATTCTCTTGTTATTTATTAAATTTAAATTTTGAGAATAATATAATTTAATTTCTGATGTAATGAAATAAATTTAGATTAATTTAGAGTTGAATTTTAAAATTTAGAAATTTTATAATTTTAGGGATTTTTCTAGAATTTTTCTTATTTTGTATAAATTTATTTGGATTTATTTTGAATTAAAAAGAATACAAACAATTTTATCGCGTGTTGACGTGGCAGCTGATGTGGCACGAGCGAAAAGGGCATCGCCGCGTGGCAATGTATGAATGCGCCATGTGGCGCACACATATGTGCATGCGCATGTGTGCGAGTGTGTTCACGTGTGTGTGAGTGTAATTAGAGAGATTAAGCATCCTTTTCAAGTTAACACTATCTTTCTAATTACATACACCTTATATATATGTCGAATCCCTTGAATTTTTGCCAAGTAGGACTATTTTTTTAATTTTATGTGTGCATGTGACGTGTCGTCGTGTGGAGCATCTGATCGCACGATTTAATCACGATCGTCGATCGTCACTTAAGTGAAGAGGTTCGTGATGCACTCTGCTTCGTCGACAAATCATTTTAAAATGATTTAATATAAGCCGTTCATCTAAGGTGTTATAACGACTGAGATTAAAACCGACGAAACGCATCTAGAGCGTTAGATCAAGATCAGACGGCGAGCGTTTCACGCGTTTCTTCTTCACGCACTAGGCGACGAAATCTCGCCAAATCATCTTGGATCCAACCGATGAGATTTAAGCATAACGATTTGCATATATGTGTTTCATCAGAGCCATTGATCAAAGATTAAATGTTGAATCTAATAGTTACGCCCAAATCTCCGTATAAATTGAGATGTTCTTCAATGACGTAAATCATTCTTAGGTTTTTCGATTAATCGAACTGTCTAGACACCACAATCCTCGAATCTCTTGCTTTCCTTTGCTTCTAGATCAATTTTCACGTCGAAGGAGTGTTTGAAAGTGAGATTTCATCGATTATTGAATGCCAATGATCGTCTTCGAATTTGCGAAATGAAAAGCTTATGATCTAGCGAGTAATTGGATCAATTCGAGTGCTATCTTGGGTTAGAAATTGTGTTTTTGTCCTAATCTTTCTTCCTATAACATTAGATTTCAATTTCGAATCGTAGATTTAGTCAATTTCGTTTTTAATTTTGGTTTTCTCTCTCTTCTCGATCCGAATTTCTCTCTAAACTTCGCTTGTTGATTTCTCGGCGAATCTTGATCCAAATTCTGTGATTTTTTATTCCATGAATTTGCCTTCGAGCTCTCTTTCTCAACTCAATTCATTATTTGATTTGATCGAATTTCAAAGAATACCTAAAAAATACATTAATTCTCCGTGGATTCAACCCTTATTCATCACTAAAATATTTAATTCATGATTATTTATCTAAATTGGTGAGTTGGTAATTATTTTGATGTTTATCCACCTATTTTCAACGACCTCATGGATTCTCTTCGTCACTATATAATCTAACTCATATGATAGGTATGACTGATCTTATAACCATCCAAAAAGACGCTAAGGATAGATAGTGAGTGCTCTTTAGATATGTATGAATCCATGAATGGTATTATACCTAACTATCGATCAGGTTGATTCATATCATGGTTATAAATGTGATTCTTTAACTTGAGACACTAAAGACATCTTGTGGTTGGATGATTTTGTTTTGTTTAGGACTTACAAATCCCTAGCCATGGGATCTCTAAAATATCATATATTAAATACAACTTGAAGTCCTTGAAGACAATTGTGTGGTCCATATGGGACTGTCCGCCCTTGGTATTTCAGGATATTGACTCAAGGAGTGAGGTATATTAAGATCCTTTACCAAGGTAGTGGAAATATCAGAGGAGTTCCCGATGATTTCCTCCACGCATCAATACTAACTTGAGTTACCATTAGGGTTTGACAGTTGACCATACTCTAAGTCATTCATGAGTCTTGTGCAGACGAAGGATTATGCATGCATGGTAACCAATGATGGTAAGGTTCCATACAAGAGTTCTTATACACTCCATATCTCCTAGAGTACGTGGTGTGGCTTGGCACCCAACGGGTTGGCAACTCAACCTATCAATTGGATTAAATTAATCTTCAATTAATTAATCTATATGTTGATGTAGATAATTAATAAAGTTTAACCAATAAGGTGTTATTGGGTCTATAGAGTTATTAACTAGTGAGACATATTGACATATAGGGTCACACCCAAAAGGTCTACAGATGTTAGTGGACATAAACATATAAGCGTTTTTATGAAAAATGCACTTACTAAATGTCTATCAATAGGGAGAGAATGAAGACAACTAAAAGTGTGAATTCAAACCCTGTGTGAATTCTCTTCTCTCTTTTATTTCTCTCTCAGTAAAGAGCTTTGAAGAGGAGAGCTAACCATCTAGAGATCTTGTGAATACTGCTAAAGGCTAGACAATTGAATAGCTTTAAGAAATCCCTCATGTAAACCCTATGAGTATATTATCTCATACATACTAGATGAAATAATCATTTGTTCTTGGTTGGTAGGTGTTTTGAATATCTGATTCAATGTATTCCACAACATTTGATGTTTTTATAAAAAAATTGGAAGGTTAGTCAACCTCAAAACCCACTATGGCCAAATTCTATTTGTCATGAGCTTTCCAATGAGCCCAAAAATGTTCAAAATGGACAAGAAATGAGAAATATATGACCATTTTAATATATGGTCATCATTAAGGGAAAAAAAAGCTTGACAGAGCACCGTCGTTGGAAACCGGAGAGCCGTCATGGGAAGTTGCCGATGCCACCATCAGAAAATGGCGCAACCTCGCCATGATTGACGACGATAGGAGTGGCGCCACCACAAAATGGTGCCGCCATCTTTAGAACAGATGGCGACAACCTTTCGCTTGTGGGTGGACCCCACCCACATATGACATGGGGGGCATATTGCGTGGTAGGTGGGGGCCCACCCCATGTTTGATGTGAGGGACTCTCACCTAGGAGTGGGGCCCACGCCCCCCCCTACCTACACGTTGGGGGTGCCTCCCTGGGAAGGTGGGGCCCACCCACCTGCATGCCTCTTTTTTTGATTGGGCACCCCCTTTTCACATAGGGGATCTACTCGGACTCGCTAATCCCTTTGTGGTGGCGAATTCGATTAAAGAGTCCATGCAACCAATAAGGGGATCCGCAAAAATTTCAAAAAGGGCGAAAAATTGGAAATAAAAAGTTTTTTTTCATTTTTAATGCTTACAAATTTTGGAAAAACCCAAAATAATTATATAAAAATCAAGAAAACTATAAAATTGATTTATTGACTGAAATAAATTATTGTATTAAATTTTTATATCACTTTATTAATTATGTATTTTGGGATTTATTAAATTATATAATTTGTGAGTTATATTATTTTAAATTGAGAAAAATTTGAGAAATCATTTTAAAGTGTTAAATGATTATTTAATAATTATTAAACATGATCGTCATGTTTATTTTGTAAAATATTGATGTAATTAATTTGTGCATAAAATTATAGTTATTTAAATCTGGTGTTATTAGATTTGAATGTGAACCCAATAATATAGTTGAACCTCTTGTTGGATCTCCTATTTTAGTTCTTTTGGTTTATTAATACATTCATATTTGCTCGCTGCACTTGATATGCATGTGATGCATGTCTATGATTATTGAGCTAATAATATCTTAGGATACAATTATACAGATAACCATAACATACCCTAAAGAATAGACCAGATAGAATATAAAACCCCTCACATTTTCAACTTGGACTGAAAGACACGAGTTACGAACTCATGCATGGTCTTAATTTTTTATAGCATTAGTATCCAAACACTTTAAGTTGGGTTTGTGGAGCCAACTCCAGGCCTACTTATCATTGAGGAGGAACTAAGAACGAACAACATGAATATCCATAAATATGCAAGTATACCATTGGAGGACATCTATATATCAAAAGGCGTTAAAGAAGACAAGTAAGCTCATGAAGATGGGGGAGCCACCTTTCAACCCTTAAAGCCTATCATTGGAAGACATGTATACATCTAGTGACTTTCCTTGACTTGGCCAAGCCATCTCCAATAATTTTTGGGCCTTTCACAAAGTCAAATTTCCATCCAAAACTTTAGGAACCCATTGACCTAGTCAAACTATATTCTTTCATTTTAGGAACCCTTGTCTATCCTAATAACACCCCCAAAAACTTATCTGCATCCTAGACCCTCCATTGACCAAAGTCAACCCTCACCCATGAATTTAGGCCAACTAAAATTCCCAATAATTTATCAAACTTTTCCACCGACCTTGGATTGTCACGTGGCTCACTTTCTTCATACCAAAGAGTCTCTAAGACACCCCTTGAAGAGGCAAAAAACTATCCTAAAAATGTGGCACCACTAACAACCTTGAAGGGACACACCCCTTAGAAGAAGTAGAATATGGTTGACATGTCTACAAAAAGGTAGAGTATATATTAATCGCTCATAAATTTCAATAAAATGAACGTGACTACGATCATTTTCCTCCCGATTAATGGCTCCACTCACGTTTTTTCGTTGAAATCCTAATGGAGCCAATTTTCCTCCCTAACAACCATTTGCAAGCATATGTTTTGGAAGATTTGTCATTATATTCAAAACAGTGTCTTTTAGGGCTCCGTCTCTACTCTTTAAACTTCTAATTTTTGAGTCCATGCCGGAGATCCTCATCGCATGGCTCACACAGGCCACATGACTTTGTGATAAGCCGAGCACGATGGACGTCTTTGCTCGAAGAAGTGTGAATGATAGTGCATGAGTGCATGTACCGATGTTTGCATCTCCATATTGGACCTTAATCTTGTACCTCTTGGTGGGCCCATTTATCTTGTTATATAAAGAGCTTTTTTCTCTCTACGTGTTACTCCTATTTATAGGTAAAGGTGTTCAATATAAAACTTAGATACATGCTCATTATCACATCATTCCATGATGCCTTCTGTGCCTGGGCCCACAATGGCCCACCAAGTGAGGGAGAGCGAGCCACAGAAGGGGGGGGGGAGCAGAGAGAGAGAAAAAGAGAGCTTCTGTTAACGAAGCCGCGGAGCCCTGTATCCTCCTCTGGGAAGGATCGAGACAGGGGGAGGAGCAATGTCTCTCTCCGCTTCGGACGTCCAAACTGTCTATTCGTTGCTCGTCAGCGCGCTTAGCGCCGACGAGTCCGTTAGAAAGCCCGCCGAATCTACCCTAGCACAGTGCGAGAATCGTCCTGGCTTCTGCTCTTGTCTCCTCGTCAGTTTTATAAATCGCTTACCTTGTTTTACATCACTGCAGTATTTGCTTATTTGTCTGCTCTACGTCGTGCGTTAAATGTAGGAGGTAATCAGTGCGAAGGATCTGATTTCTCAGGTGGAAGTCCGCCTTTTAGCTTCCGTTTACTTCAAGAACAGCATCAACCGATACTGGAGAACTCGACGCGATTCTCTGTACATTTCCCGTCACGTTTATTGATTTGTGAGGCGTTGTAATTTAGCGTTCCCAGTTGATAAGCGAGGATTCAAAGCCCTGTTTTCAATCAATCATTTAAATAATTTATCACATTTGTGTTCTCACATTGAATGCAGAGGATTCGGGAATGACGAAAAGAGTCATATCAGGAAAAAGCTGCTATTGCACCTCAGAGAAGAGAACTTGCAGGTAGTTTTCCTGTTCTAGTTTCTGTTTATGTTCTTTAGTGGGCACTTGGATATTCTTGCCTGCTCCGAACTCGTCTTATTGATGTCATCTTCATGCGATATCGTCTACTCATTTGCTTATCGTTTGACAGATAGCAGTTCAGCTGGCTGTCCTTGTCTCCAAAATTGCTCGCATAGATTATCCAAAAGAATGGTTCTCCATCTATCCACTCTCTACAATTGTACTAAAATTTTAAAACAGTTATTAGATTTTGACAATCCTCTTTCTTTTCTGTATTTTTGAATGATTTTATCTGGAATTTATAGTACATGTTTCTCTTCAATGATTACTATCACGGATGCTCATAAATTATTGATTAAATGATTTGTATATAAATTATTATTTGAATTACTCGTAAAACAGTTGCTATGTTTTGAACGGAAAGGAGACACACTGAACTTTAAAGGATGTTCTCCCACTGGCATCAAGGTCAGATAAATTTTTTCATTTTTGTTGTTGAATTGGATGCTCGAAGGGATATGCTGTCTGGTAGTCAAGAAGTTGCTAAAGTAGAAGTAAGCATGTTCTGGGAGGAAGGTATATGCGCATCCAAGGAGTGAGGTCTGTATACTAAGTTGCGCAGAGCATTATATGGGACACTAGGACGATTGACATTTGTGGTGACATAACTGTTGAAAAAGTTTTAGGATATTAATCTTGAATTTATGCGTACAAAGTTGCTCCCAGAGAGGGAGGTAGGGCTCGAGGTCAACCTTGTGCCAAGCGAGTGGCTGCTGGTGCATGCCACCAGCATTTGGTGCCATTACAAGATACCACCACCCTACATGGAAGAGTTCTGGAGAGATTTCACTTATTTTTGTGAGACAAAAGAGATTTGTTCATCCTAACTGCCATTTTCTGCACCAGTCCTTTTTCAGAGGATGGATTACTTCGCGTGGACTATTGTGTCTTGAACATGGTTCTGATGAAGGACTAAGTACCCGTTACAAATGCGAAGGAACTCTTAGGTCACATGAGCCACTGTTAGACAGAGACTCTTCAGATTAATACTTCTGCTCTTCTAATCTCTCTCAAACAGTGTATAACTGTGCCATAGACTATAAATGGCCAGTTAGCTCCTTCCTCCATCTTCTGTCATTAGGTTTTATCATTATTGGCAAAATACCAATTTTGCCCTTTACTAGCCGTTGGGCAACGGTCATATGACCGTTGCCCCAACGGCTAGAAAAAGCTGGGCTGGTGGTTATATAAACCACCACCCTCCAACCCGATAATGTCTGTCTTCCCCCCCCCCCTTGTTCTTCTATTCAAAATCTGTTATTGGCCCTATCTGTTACTGTGCTTCAATCCGTTACAGCCACATAATGAGCCATGTAGAAATTCACAAGACTATCCCTCCGAGCCACAAGATGAAGCCACAAGACTGATGAATTGCACAAATGAAGGCGAGGGAGGCCCCATTGGATGATGGATGGGATCCTCTACACCCAAGGTTATGAGTTTTATGCAAAAGAGTTGTAAAGGTGGCTTTCCTTTGTGGTACATGGAGGCAACATATGATGGTCACTCCAGATAATGTTGCATGTTGGCAGATATGTCTAGCTGTTAACACTGACCTTTCATGAATCATGAAGTGAAAAGATATTGGCAGGTGCGTGGAATTGTGTCACTTGACTTGATGGCCCATAATCTTTGCTAAGAACATACGTGGGAGCTGTGGACGGTAGGATGCTTGCAACTGCTGGGTGGCAGCTCTTAGATGACCACTTTGTGATTGGAGCTGTCATTGGTTGTTATGCCACAGCCCACGTGGCTGGCACAGTCGTAGAGCGCTGTAAGCCTAGATACGCACATGCTCGAGGACTCTCAACATAAATGAACATGTCTGCCTTTTCTGAATGTACAAGGCATTCTCATTCAAGTCCAATGTGCCAAGGATGCTGGAGACATGTCATTTGGCAATAATGCCTGATAGTGGCACAAGGCAATGCCATGAGAGGATTCTTTTGATATACTTTACCAATTGATATTTGAATGGGTGCTCCTTGTCACTTAAGGCACACCAACTCATGTGAATTCTGACATAATGAGATTATTCCCTCCCATAACTGTTCTCTCTGGATTATTCTCGTGCTTCCTTTACAGTGAATGGGGAAATGAAAGATTCCTTTACAGTGAATCAAGGATATCACTGTTTTGGTAGAAAGCACTGCATGACAGTCCTTCCAATCTTGTTCTCTCTGAAAGTAACCTTGCCTGTGTGACGCTCAACCATCCATTCTCAGCATCGTTGAACAACTGATGGAAAAAAATTGGTGTGCTGTTCAATGGGGATTCCTGCCATCTACCGGAATCTTTCTGGAACTGCGCCCTTCATGGACCCAAACCTTCCATATCTTGGGTCAACTTTCTTATTGAGACTGTTCAACAATTGGTTTGATGCCCCACCCAGAGGATGTAAAGATTAGAGGATTATCAGCAGTCAAGTGAGAGAAACCCAGTCTTGTAATTACTCTCTCCATGTTCACTTATTAAGGTGTTTAGATCATTTGAATTCTTCTTTTTGATTGCATTATTGAGAATAGTTTTCTGGATCTATACTGGAACTCATACATGACCACAAAGAATTTCTCCTGAAGCCCATCACTGCCACCTCAAAATAGAGATGATTTTCACGTCTTCAACTTTACTATAGACTGAGCTTGTTCAGTTTTTATCATATTTTAGTTAATTATAAACTTACCTCAAACTTTCTCCTCAAAAAACTTACCTCAAATTGAAGCCCTAGGATTCCTTTTTTCTTGTTGTCAGATCTGTTTCTGGTTCATTTTCTCATTGTTTAGAGCATATGCCTTGAACTCTGAAGTGATTTATACCATTAGACGCATGATCTTCTTTGATGTTTTAGCTGGGTTATACTGTTGAAGACATGATGCCATGTTTGCTATTTTAATTTGTATTTTGTTTCTTCACGCACATTATAATATTTTGATCATTGCTTGAGTAGTAACCTTGAATGTTGCGGTGAACATTCAGGCCAGACCTCTTCCCCTCCTTAGCTCAACAACTTGAAGCTGCAGATATTCTTGGTTCTCAAAGACTACTAATGGTCCTGTTTCATATTCTAAAAGAGCTGTCGTCCAAACGGCTTAGTTCTGATCAGAGAAACTTTCGAGAGGTACCAATTATCTATTTTTCAAATATTTCGCTGCTTGGACATGAGGTCAATGTAGTCTAAGCTATTTGTTGTATAACTAACTGAAAAGATAAAAACACAGATTTTTGCATGGCTCATTGAATGGCAGCAGGTCGGTTGAGACATTTAAGCAATCTCAAATACCAAAATGAATTATCAATCAAAGACAAGGATACACCGACAAGACATGCAAAATCATACCGTTAATTGCAATAATTGGTTGGAAACATTCATAACTAACGTAACTATGGCTAAGTCATAGCCTTTCAAGTTAATCGTGCAACTAATTATTTGGAAATCTCAGAGATGGCGAATCACCTTTGTGGAGTTTTGGTACCATGCTATATATGCACATTAAATATCCCGTGGGCCATTGTCTGATGGGAATTGTTCATGATAGAGTCTGCATCCTTCTGTTTACAGACTTCATCAATCTTGTTCAGAGAGAGTGATGCTCTAACTTATTTAACTTTTCAATTCACTTTTTTGTGTCAGATAGCATCACATTTGTTTGAATTTGTTTGGAACCTTTGGAAGACTGATATCCAGAAAATACTACAAAGCTTGAGTGTTCTCTTGCAATCCTTTTCTTCCAGCTCCTTGGTTTTGCAACAAGGCGATCTGATTCTGATATGTGAGAGATGGTTATATTGTTCGAAGATAATCCAACAGCTAATAATTTGTGGGTATCCAAGTGATACTACTTCTCCTGAGGTAAACTAACTTCAGACCTAGCCTCTCCTTTATTTACTAAAATATTCCATTGGTTTTATGGTTGTCGTATTGACTTTCCAGGATATCTCTGTTGTCATTGAAGTATGCCCTGTAATTTTGAATGCAATTCAGTCACTTCTGCCATTCTGTAAGTTATACAGTCGACATTGACTTTTTTGGCATTCACTGTTTCACATCTCTAAATTTTAATTACCTCTTCATATTCTTACCATGCTTGACCTGACATAGCTGGAAACCCTTTGAATGTTAGGCCTACATAGGGTTTTTTTTCCTCATGGTCAGTTGAACGTGTTTAGTTAAATGTCTCAAGTTCTCATTGTTTGACATTCAAGAAACTTTCTCATTGTCTCTCTTTTTATCTGTTATTTTTATCGAGTCATTGTAAGGGATGACATATTGAGTGATTATTTCTCTCATCCTTACCCATTGTGATGGCAGAAACTTGTGATCTAGGGTTTTGGAGGGCTGAAACTTGAAATGCATAAGCTGCCGAATGATTGTACATTCTTTTAGTTGCCCGCTCATTTTCTTTTTTTTGCTTGTTTGTTCCTAATGCATTTGTGGCTACGTCTTGGGTATTAACTTCAACTCAATTAAAAATTCCCAAAGAATTTCCCGACTATTTATCAAAATTATTTCATTGCATTCATTGTCTATGTCATCTCAAAGGCCTTTCTCATATTGCATGTCCATGGTCTCTCTTCTTTTTCCTCCCTCTTTTAACTTCCCAAAAATCTGAACTGATGTGTATTACATCATTTGAAGTTTGTCAAATTTTCATCATTTGAAGTGAATCTGAAGTGATACAGGAAAAGAAGAAATATTGTTTTATTTCTCTTCTTTTTGTGGTTTTTTTCATGACATGATCTTTATGATGCAGACTCTTTCCAGGAGGGTAATGACCGACTCTGGGGGTTCATAAAAACAGGATGCACAAAGCTGATGAAGATCTTAATCAGAGTACATGGAAGACATCCTTATTCTTTTGCAAATGGACTCGTTCTTCCATTAGTACTTGACCTCTGCCTGAATAAAATTACTAGCCCCGAGATAGGAATATTGTCATTTGAACAATTTCTGATTCAATGCATGGTCATGGTGAAGTCCATACTTGAATGCAAAGAATACAAAGCAGTCCTTACTGGTCAGGTTGTTAATGAAACTACTACAAAGTGGGAAGAGAGAAAAAGGAATACATTCTTTTCAGTTGCTGACATACTCGCCAAAATTTTGCCCAATGAGAGGATTATACTGCTGTGCAATGTTTTAATAAGAAGGTAGTTTTTTCTCCTTTCTGTTTTAGAGCATCATCGCTTTGATGTTGAAGAAGAAAATGTCAATTGTCTTTTGTTCTTTACTCCATGCGTCCTACAATGTGTATGATGTTGTGAATGAGCCTCTCTAATGGCCCAATCCAATGAAACCTATATAAAAGATGTAAAGAACCCATTTTAGGTGCAATATTTACTCAAACACTCTCTGTCCATCTGTCCCTCTATGACCTGCAATATTTACTCAAACACTCCAGGGCTAAAGCTCTGATGGGCAGCTGTTACCAGTTCATTCATTTCTTGTTTCACTAAGTTTGCGCACTCTCATTCTCTATAGGTACATTATTCTTACTGCAAATGATTTAGAAGCGTGGCACCTGAATCCAGAGTCATTTCACCACGAGCAGGACATGATTCAGTGGACTGAAAAACTCAGACCTTGTTCTGAGGCATTATACATTGTTCTATTTGAAAACTATAGACAAGTTAGTGCCTCATGTTTGCTAGAGTTTTATTCCATGCTCTAATATCATCATTGATTCAATCTAATTTTATTTTATTTTTATTGAAATGTTAATTGCAGCTGCTTGCACCTGTGATTGTCTCTCTTCTTCGGGAGGCTAAGGAAAGCTGCCCTGCTGTAGAAACAGAGATTACTCCTGGAATGCTTTTAAAGGATGCTGCATACACTGCTGCCGCTCATGTTTATTATGAGCTCTCGAACTATTTCAGCTTCAGTGACTGGTATAATTTGCCCTATTTTATATCCATATTTACTTATTGTCTCTTTGATCTCCTCTGATGTGTTCCTATTGAATACTCGGAGAGTCCAGCTGCCACCTGTAAAGAATAGTATGATAGAAAAGAATTTTCTAACCACTTATTGTATGTCCTGCCTTAAATACTCGACCTTTAGTGTTAAAGTTGATGCACCATAAGGATGAGGGAGAGGTAGGCAGGCATGCCTATGAGAAAACCAGCGGCCCTGGAACTTAAGGCAGAAAAGTAGTACAATCCCTGATGTTACCCAGGAGGAACAGTAGCATATAAAGAAAATTTTGGATTTCATTTCAAGAATGATGAAGAATTCAAAAGAAGTAACAAGGATTGCAGCCACGTGGAAGGTGGAAATTGATACTTCTTGCTTGTCTATTTGATTATTTATGTCCTTCCTTTAGGCTCTGGGTTTGAGTCTTATTCCCTTGCATGAGCTGGTCTCTAATGATTGTGCCAATAGTTATAACTGAAGCCTAACCAAATAGGCTCATTAATTCGTTCAAGCTTGTGCCTTAAATTGGCTTATGGTAGGCTTATTGATACACAAGAAGTTGTCAAATAAACTCAGAACATTGGGATATGCGATTTCAGTGGAACAGACCACAGACCACAGTCCACCAGACATGAATATGAATACTGTCAAACACTGCGCCAGCAGTTTTTTCTCCCAGTCACCTCCAGAAAACCGGAGGTTTAGACAAGAATGATGTCTGTTGATGTTTTAGTCTCGGGGTTTTTTTTATTTTTTTAAAGTAAAGTTTAGTCTCGGGGTTAAATATCAATTACATAATAAAGGCCCATTATGAGTCACTCATGAGCAGGCTCAGGAGGGACTTTGGTGAGAAGTCTGGAATAGGCCCATTCACTTAAGGCCCAATACCAGTTACTCAAATGCACTTTCGTTCAACACCTCCCCTCAAGCTGGGTATGGATATTGTCTATCCTGAGCTTGCAAATGGGCTGACATGAGAGTGCTCCCAGCTCTACTAGGTTTTCCAGGTCAGGACTCGCCTGGTTCCTCCTGTAGGGCGCACAGGAGTAGATGGCGCTACTCCCTCATCTGCGCTGCTGATGGTCTGTCTACTGTTGGCCCTCCACTGGCCCATTCCGGTCTGAGCCCCACCCACTCAAGATGGATGGTCTGGCCTTCCTTACCCTCCTCTTGTATCTAGAGGTTAGACCTTGTACCAGAGTCACTCATAAGTAGGCCCAAGGAAAGACTTAATGAGAAGTCTAGGATGGGCCCATTCACTTATGGCTCAATAGCGAAACAAAGAGATACACTTGCGTTCAACAAATACCAAGAGTAATGATATGAGGAAAAAACATGAAACTGAAAGAAATATTTAAAACTGAATATTTGAGATATTTAAAACTGAACATTTAAAACATCAATTTATTTCTTTTTTTTAGCAGTGATATATTTAATAATCTTTTAGCCATCATTATTCTCTTCTGTAGGTATAATGACACATTGTCCATTGAATTGTCAAACTCGCATCCAAATATGCGCATTATTCATCGCAAAATTGCTCTGGTACTTGGGCAGTGGGTTTCTGAGGTTAGTTCTCTCTATGTGCATCCCCGTTTTTCTGTTATTGCATGTTAGTTTAAAAATGCAGTTATTTCTCTCTTTGTATATAAGGAAACTGTGGCTTATAAGTTTCCTACTCTTTTCTTAATATCTGTTTTGTTCATTTACTTTGTAATTATGGGCCAAGTATTATTAGTGGCCCACTACAATTTTAGTTGCTTATTTCCCACGTGGGAATAAGTGACATAAGTAGGCTTTGGCCCATCTAATCAAAGTTGGTATTTAACTATTGAGGGGAGTCTTCGCTAGGGGGATAGGTTTCGGTCAGGAAGTTTGAAGCTACAGGAAGAATGAGGTGGCTGGAATTTGTCTGTGACAAGGATTGGAGCTTCACTCTGCACAGCCAGTGCCAACATCCTCCTCTTCCCTTATTCCTGCCTATTCAATCCCTCTCTCTACACCTCTCTCTACACCTACTCTCCACACGAGGGATCTCCACTCTGGTGTCTTCCTTCTTGCCTCAGCCTTTTTACTGGGATGTAATTATGGACGAGATGTGGTTGGTTTTGTGGTGATTTGGAATTGCTTCAGTTTCTCCTTGTGAAATCATGTTTTTCTGCTGGCTGGATTTGGGGCTCATGAGATGGTCAAACTTTATCTGAGTCAGTATACTGATGGGGCAAAACCTGCTGTTTAACACCCTCAAGCTTGGTTGTTGATGTTTTTCGTTCCTTGTTAACAGTTGTTTGGAAGACCCTTTGTAAAAATGTCAGGGACTTGATCTGCTGACTGATTGAATGCAGAATGGATGATTCCAGCCACTATTCTCTTCTTAATTAAGTGTCCATTTATCTTCAAGTGATTAGTGCGTTCATTTCTTGCCTGGCTGTGAGCAATTTTGATTGCACACTTTTTTCAGGAATTCAATATGAAACGTCTGGTGAGGAAGAGTATTTCCTTTGAATTCCAAACTTGTAAGAGAGTTCTTGTAACCTCGCTTGAACCATTTATGTGAATGTTTTCTCAGTAAATGTTGAGCCTTCTTCACACAGCTTCTGAATCCGTTGATGCTATAGGAAAGCACACTCCCTCAAATGCTCCCCTTAAATCTCTTGGACATCACCTCAATCCTCGTACTCCTATTCATCAGATTTTTGTGAGCTGGTGTTTTTTTCTTGCTCACCTTCATCGTATCCAAGGACACTGGATCCCTCTTCAGGATCTGCTTCTTGCTCAGGAAAAATTGAAGACCCACTCTGATTCTTATTCTGGTTGACTGTTGAAAGTTGACGATCGTTTACTCTGAAAAACTGATTCCTACTAATCAAAGGGGTCATGCAGAGAAATTTACAGCTCTTGGCTTAAGTTTTCTCCTGCAGGGAATCAAGCAGAAGTTTTCTCCAGGGATGTCTGGTGGGTGAAGTTGAGGGTGGAGCCCCAGCTCTGGAGGAGGTCCGGCACGAGATACGGCACTGGACAGGGCAGAACTATGGAGGCTAGACATGGGCACCTTCCTCATCTGCGGTGTCTCCATGAAGGTGTATTTCGTGGTTTATGGATGGACACAGCCTGTTGATGGGTGGGTGGTGATACACTGGCATCGGGTTCTACTGAATGACAAAGCTTTGGTAGGGAGGATTCAACATCAGTTGTCTTATTAGCATGAGGGTCCCAATGGGATACCCTACAAGCCAGGCGATGAAGGCCATGGTCAAGACATTTGGGTCCTTGTGTAAGGAATTACAAAAGAAAATTTTTCAACAAAGATGTGAATTCGGAAGAATTGGTCGCTAAAATATCAACCAAAGATTGAATCTTGATATACCTCACAACAATATATTTTTGCTACCACAAGATGTATTTGCTGGTGCAAATTATTTGATCAGAATGAAATTTGGAATTGGTACACTTGACGATATGAACCATTTAAAAAATAAACATATTCATTCTGTAGCAGATCATGGCCTTATCTTGACAGGTCTGGTGTCTTGGGATCCCAATGTGGTGTTATTGGAAGCAGAGATGCTCAGTCGATTCCAGCCACCTCCCAGGGTCAGCCATTTAGGCTCTAGGAGCACATTTGGGGTCAGGCTGTTGGAGTGTAGTTCTGGAAATGATATCTTATTGGTGGGGCAAAAGGCGATGAATGAAGGGGACATCACTCGATCTTTGGGCAAGCAACTGCCCCGTGGATTTGCACATAGGGAGGTGAGACTTGCAGATGAGAAAGGGGAGAGATGTCAGCCAGCCTGAGTTTCTCTGGCAGGCATGGAGCATCTACCAAAGGTGAGATCTCTTACCTGGATCTTGGACAGAAGGGATCCAGATCAATGGAGACAGGTGGGAGTGCACTCCTTGACTGCTGAGACACTATCCCATAGCAGAAATCTGGGATGACACGCATCATGCCAGAGGTAGAGGCGCAAGAGGATCAAGGAAGGGCGGGGTCTGAGAGACAAGACCAGCAGCAGGGGGAGACAGTGGAAGAGAGTTATAGGAGGTTTCAGTCAGAGAGTTATAGGCGACATCAGACTTTGTGGACCATGGGCATCTTAGACAATCAGAACAATAAAATATGGGAGCTCACCCATTTCAACATTGTGGGATATAAGAAGGGAAGGCTAGGGTTGAGGGACAAGGCGGGCATTAAAGCATGGGTGGTGGCCTGGTGGGAAGGAGGATTGTGGTTGTTGAAGGAGGGATGGGCCAAGAGGAACATGACAATGGAGCGTGATAATAAAGGGAAGAACTCGCTGGTGACGGTGGCCATAGAGGAGACAAATCCAACAGAGTTTGATGGAGGATTGGAGCACTTGGCGAAGGTGGATTCCCTAAGGAACAGTAAGGCAAGAACAATGACTGGTCGGGCCTGGATTGGGGGAGTCTTTTCGTTTCTGGGCGGATGATTGGTCGGGCCTGAGATGCTTGCGCCAGACTTTTTCCCGCCTGTTCGCACTATCACTGGACCAGGAGGTGACCGTCAATCGGGTCTGGCACGACGCATGGGCCCCGGCCTTACCCGAAGCACTATCCGACCAGCGGGCAGGGGATCTTCTCCGGCTTCAGGAGCTACTTGCGGATCGGCAACCATCGGACAGGCCCGATGCGTGGATTTGGTGCGAGCCTCTTTTCTCCGTTCGAGCCGTCTATAAGCGCCTTCGGGACCAGGTGGGGCCAGACGATTCTGCATTTTTGAGAAGATGAAGACGGATATGGAAGAGCTGCCTCCCGATGAAGATCCAAGTCTTCGCCTGGCTTTTGCTCCGCAGGCGCCTCCTGACGAGGTCTCGACGCCAGCATATGATTCCAGATGCCCCGGCCGAGTGTGCACTTTGCGCGGGGGCAGAGGAGGACTGTGAACATCTGTTCGTCACATGCTCTTTTGCCTCGTCTGTCTGGCGACAGGCCAGCGTCGCCCGTCTTGAGCTCTCATCTTGGGAGGATTTTTGGAGTTCTATCGGAGACGGACCATATCGGCTAACAGCGGAGTGGCAGCTCATCTTCGCCATCCTTTGGTCCATTTGGTGTCATCGAAACGAGGTCATATTTAGGGGTCGCACTCCCTCAGTCGATGCCATTTAGCATGACGCGAGAGGACTGGATATATCATGGTCTCGACGAGGCTTTGGCCCGCCGACTCTTGCACCCTTGTAATTTGACTTTGGAAATTGTCATTTTTTTAATGACAACGGAGGGGCCCACAGACTAGGGGGCCTCTCTTCCTTTTTTCAAAAAAAAAGAAAAAAGGCAAGAACAATGATCGTGGCTCTGGGGTTAGAGAGGATGCATATATGGGGAGGTTAGCAATCAATTCATTGATGAAGTGTGTATCATTGAATGTACATAGACTCCATGATGGGTGGAGATCAGGGGCCATGGGTGGGTACTTGCATGAATGGGAGGCCATGATGGTGTGTTTGCTGAAAACAATGTTAGGAATCTGTGAGACGTGAGACTGGAATTTAGTGTAGTGCAGTTTTCTCGAAGGTTTTAGGGAAGTTAATGTGGTTGTTTGCTGTGTTTTTTTTGGGGGGGGGATGAGGTTGAAAAGGTGGAGTGATGGTTTTGAATGGTGCAGTCAAGGGCTCTCGTTGCACGTGGGATTTCAATGTGACCCTAAAAGCAGGGATGGACCTTACAGTGTGGGCAGGGTTACCCAGTGTCTGAGGTCTTTTGGCTTTTTGATCATCAGTGGTATTACAAGAAATGGGCCATGTGGACTGCATATAGACCAGGCAGAGTACGGCAGGTCCTACCAACTTGTCTTGCCAGCCAGTTTCTTGTGTTTGGTGGAAATTTCAGATTGCTTCCCTTGGCAGATGTGCAGTCACTCTTGAGACCATTTTTGGATCACTCCTCTGTAACATGGCAAATGCAGGAGGGTCAGGGCACTCCCCATACTGCAATATGGATAATTCCTAGCTGAGGGAGGTGGCTTCAAGAGGAGGTGATGAGTTGGTGGTCTTCACAATTTGAACAAGGTTCAGCTACATTAAGGCTTGCTAAAAAGCTAGAATGGTTACTTATGCACATGGGTATCTCATTGGGATCAAAAAGCAAATTCAGGAGGATAGGACTAGAAGGAGGAATGAAGCGTTATCAAGATTAAAGCAGCTTGATGAGATGGAAGATATGAGAGCCCTTTTGGAAGACAAGGAAAGGGAGCAAAAGGGAGAAAGAATGAAAGGTGTAGACAGACAGGAGATGGAGATTGAGGCAGACATGGTTGAGGGAGGGCAACGTTAATGAGATTCTTTTATACCACAGCAAACGATTGGAGATTGAATCAGATATGAAAAGTGCAAGTGGGGAATCAGGAGTATTGGCAGCCCATTTTCAGAATTATCTAGGGGAGGGAGCAGGAGCTGCTGGGGATGATGTGGAAGAGGGGCAACCCAGGTGGCACAATAACAAGTAGTGAATCTAGTGAGACCATTCTCAGAAGATGAGGTTAGGACCGCCATCAAGGGGCCAAATGGGGTTGGGGCCTTTGAGACAGGTGTTCCCTCTAGCTCTAGAATTCTTCACTGCCAAACTAGGGGATGGCTGCCTATTCTAGCATTGGATAGATGACTGGTAGGCTTGGGGCCTTTGAAATGGGGAATTTCCTTGGCTGTTCTCTCTTACACATAACCCTCAGACCACAATTAGGATAGGAAGGAATGTGCATGGAACATGATACTGGAAGGTGTTTTGTCAGTTCAGAGGGTAGACGATCTCCTTAATACGCAGAATGCCCTCATACACCTTCAACTATTAATTTGGACACATGACAGTTTGGAATGGGAAGGTATCTCCTTTTTCTGTCAGAGGGCCATCCACAGAGATTAGAGGGGGCCAACTTGAAGAGGAGCAGGCAACCATTTAGGTGTGCAGACTTATAGGGAGACAAAAGTCCCGCTAAAGGTGTGACTAATGGTTTTGTGACATGAATCTTAGGTGGGCGATTTTTCCTGGACACATCGCTAGGTTGTATACTGTGCAACCGAGAGGGGGGGGGGATACTAAGGTTGGATTGCCCATTAGTTCAGATGATTTGGGCCTGCCAGACGATACCAAGGCTGGATGTCACTTCCCATGAGAAATTTTGGGCCTACCTGAGGCATGACACTCCCAGGAAGGAGGCAGAGTGGGGAAGAATCTTGGCAGTGTCATAGAAATTGGCTGTACTGTACTGAGTGGGTTTTTAAGGGGAGGGCTGTGTTGACTGCTGGTGTAGAAGGATGTGAAGGAGGGGGGGGGGTGTCTTTTGCGATTTATCTTGTACATAGACATATGACGTGCATATTTACTATTGGGTGGATCACTGGTTCCAGGTGTTCTTCCTTTTCCTTTTTCAAAATTTCTTATTTATTACTCTTCTTCATATTAACCCCTTTGTGTGAGGTGCAATGCCTTAGCTACTGGTCCAGAAACCCTCCTATCATTGCATTTCTATGTGCAGCTCTTATACCATTGGACCCATTACCCGACTGATTCTATGCACATTGTTTTCATTAACATAGGGGGTTGTAGTGCTTAGAAGCCTGGTATGAATTATTTCTTCCCTGAATCTGCACACTTTATATGATGGATCAGACTTGCCCATCAGATCTTTGGTCTTATGCTTGGACAGATGTCTCCAATGGAGATTAAGCTCCATAAATTTTTCCCCACTAATGCAGGTTGAGCCCATTGAACTTCAGGTTCTCTGAGATGGGTGGAAGAAGCTTATATAACTTACTCTTTCTCTCCAATGTGCGTTGAGAGATGATGCGAATGGAAGATGATGACTCAAAGACATCTCCATTAGCTGTTTCTCCAGAAAGATCTAAGGAATCAGGTGATTCGTGATTCTTTATGTGTACTACTCCTCTTGTGAGTTCTCCTCTTGATATTGATTAAGGCTCTCCCTTGAACTTGCCTTGAATCGTCTCTGATAGCATGTAAAGCACAGCACAGAGAGAGTGTATGTGTACCAGGGTGCCACCTTAATCCTGAGGACTTTCCAGATGGCATGTTCTATTCACCATTAGACTACGTTTAATAGCATTAGATTACAATTAGACTGAGTGGGTAAAGCAAATAGGTAAGGAAATCCAACAACATGACTCACTGAAGGGTATGTTTTAATTTACTCTTCTCAGACAGGTGCAGACACAGACGCAGAGAGATACAGACTGACAGACACACAGACACAGATATACCCCCCTCCCCTCCTCTTAATTCCCCCAAACCACCACCACCCACACTCACACCCAGCCACACACACCCACACCCCCGCTCCCCCAAACTCACACACACAAACATAAGAGGGTATATAGGTAATTTTTTTTGAAAAACAAATACATCAGAAAAAACTTGCTGTTTAGTACCTCAGTATTTTATTCCCTTGCATCATTCCTTAAATCCATAGTTTTGATCCCACAGACTCTTTAACATTTTCTTATCAAGCAAGTTGTAGCAAATAAATCATATCATATTGTCAAACAAAACCTGTAAAATACGAACCATATAACTTTAAAAAAAAAATTCAACAAGAAATTACATAATCGTGGACTTTTTTGCAAATAGATATTTTAGAGAGGGCCTGAGAGGAGAAACGCCAAAAAAGAAGAGAAGGAGCGAAGAGAGATAAGAAGGGCCAAATGCTAACAAGGGAGATGAAAATGCCCATAATGCTTTCCTCCCCAAAAGAGGGATCCAAACCCCTATTTATAGGCATAGGGGATGTTCTTACAACTACTCTCTTGTGAGGGGCCATGATAGGAAAGTCTAAATCTAATGGGAAAGCCCTCCTAGCTAAGTGGGTGTGCCGCTTGATACAGACATCGGGGGACCTCCTCTCGTGGGTGATCAGAGAGGCATACAACATTCCATGGACTGGGATAGTTGGGCGACTCCGAACCGCGGGGACTCCCCATTTATAGCGGGGCTGCGAGACATCTTCCCGCAACTACAGTGCCACTTCCGACCCCAGACGGGCGACGGGATGAGGTACAGATTTTGGCAAGACAATTGGTCTGGGGTTGGGCACTTGCGCGATATGTTTCCCCGACTGTTCGCCCTAGCGCGAGTCCCCGAAACGACAGTATGAGCACAGTGGTCGGAAGCTTGGACACCGACTCTCCCACAGACACTATCCGACCAAAGGCTTGCAAACCTCCTGTCCTTACAGTCCCAGCTTGCGGAATTTCGTCCGTCTGATAGAGCCAGAGACATGTGGGTGTGGTGCAGCTCCAGCTTCTCAGCCCGAGCGGTATACCGTCTACTTTGCGGGCAAGAGACACCGGAAGATCCCCTGCTGGTACGGCGGCTAAAAATCCGCTAAAAATCCGCTTGTTTGGGTGGCTATTACTCAGATGTCGCATCATGACGCGAACTCTGAGACACCGCTTCGATCTAGAGGCTCCTGTGGTATGCCCGTTTTGTAACGAGGTAGAGGAAGACTGCAGCCAACTTTTCTTCCAGTGCCCACTGGCGCAGGCAACATGGCGGGCGACGGGCGTGGGTCACCTAGACACCTCCTCGGACGAGGAGTTTTGGCAATCCATCAGCGGTGGTGTCTTCCGCTGAGAGGCGGATTGGCTACGTATCTTCGCCACCTTGTGGTCGGTGTGGTTACATCGAAACTAGGTCAGTTTCAGGGGAAGACCCCCGGCCGACAAGGAGATCGTGCACGACGCGAGGGGGTTTGCTTTATCTTGGCATCATGGATGCCTCAGCCCCTTGTATCATGTACCCCTGTAATCTGCCCTGTATTTTGTCATCATATCAATGACATCAGGGGGCACCGTTCCAGGTGTTCCCCTCACAGATTTTTAAAAAAAAAAAGTCTTATCACTTTACCTTTGTTTTACTATTTGAGTTTTTATGGTATGGAACACCAAATTGTGTATTTTCTGCTTTGCAGATAAAAGGAGACAACTGGAAAATAGTTTTCAGTTCTTTGATCAAATTACTTCAAGATTCTGATGTTGCAGTTAGAGTATGCCAACCACTCTAACATCTTGAATTTTGTATGTTTGTCAAAGGTTTATTTGATTAGTTTTTTCTTTGAATGTTATGACATTTCCTCCAACCCAGCTGGCATCATGTCGCTCTTTATGCTTTCTTCTTGGAGATAGTAACGTTTCAGAAGGTCTTAATGAACTTCTGCCTACATGCTGGAGTGCGTGTTTTAAGCTAGTGGAGGATGTTCAGGACTTTGAATCAAAGGTTAGATTTCTGGAAACTCTTATATGCACTTCGTCAACTACTTGTACAAAAATCAACAGCATATGTCAAGAGAGTCTGTCCTCCTCTTGAGAAGATCTTAGATATTTCACTGAACAATTTGTTGATTAACTTTTAAAGATTAGTTTCAGGCCTATTACGTCTTGGTCTGGAAATTGTTTAAAATGTCTTCTTAACCATGATGACTATATCTTTTGATGCAGTTTCACATTGGCTTACTTTCATTTTGATTTCTTCGTTATTATTGAAGTGATGGTGTTTATCCAACTCACAGGTTCAGGTTTTGAATTTGATCTCTGTGTCAATGGAGCATGCAGGCGAGAAAATTCTACCATTTGCCAAGTACTTGGCTGATTTCTTTGGGAGAGTGCGTATTTTTGTGTATTTTTAAAACTCATGCTCTTGCTTCTTTTATTTTGTCTATATGATGTTAGTTTCATAAAACTTAATTCCGTTGGTTGTCAAAGTCAATGATGATCTTGCTTAGATCCCCTTAATAGTCTGCCATAAATCTCACTTGAGGGTTGGCGTAAGAACACCCTTTCTATGGCTATAAGTATGGTGGTTGGGATCCTTGTTTTGGGATATGTGAGCATTACTGAGATCAATGATATCTCTTTTTTTTTATGAAAAGGGGAAAGGGCAGCCCGAAGCGGTGCCCCTCCCAATGTCATTAAAGCAATGATGAAGGATACAAGATCTGTACTACAAAGGTACAATAGTCGAGGGCCCTAGATCACCTCGGTTCCAAAAAGACGTAAACCCCCTCGCGTTGTGCTAGATAGCATCATTGGAAAGGGTACGATCCCTGAATATGACCTCGTTCTTATGGGTCTAGAGGGACCAAAGTGTGGCAAAAAGAATCTGCCACTCAGTTTCGCGACGAAATGTTCCGTCGTCAAGAGACCGCCAGAACACCTCCTCTGAAGTCACCACGAGGCGGCCGACGCTCGCCACACCACGTGGGCAAGGGGGCAGGCGAAGAATAGGTGCGAGCAATCCTCCACTGCCGCAACATTTCGTACAGGGACGACTGCAAGGGAGCTGGATCCACCCTCAGCGAGGGATTCGACAGGGGTGCCGATTGGCTCCATTATTATTCATCCTTGCGGCGGATGCCTTAGCAGTGTGTACATTGCAATTATGTCGCAGCGGATCCCTCACCGATTTTCAGTCGCCAAGCGTGCCATCCTGTGTACCCTTGTTGCAATATGCTGATGACATGACATTCTTCATCCAGGGATCCTGAGGCGGCTGCGCACACCTTGTCCACCATGATGGACATTTTCTCGGACTTCTCTGGCCTACAATTGAATTGAGCTAAATCGTCTTTCATTGGTTTCAGACTATCACCAGAGGAGCTGGCGGGGTGCTCTAGGATATTGGCCACTCCCATTGGTACCCTACCGATACGCTACTTGGGAGTGCCACTAGTGGATTGGCGGCTACGTATGCATGATTGGCTCTCGGTTATTGAGAAGGTGGAGTCACGACTCGCAGGTTGGCGGGCACGCCTGCTATCGCGAGGGGGCTGCATCATGCTTCTCAAGGCGGTATTGGCAGCCATTCCCACCTACTTCATGGCCATATTCAGGATGCCAGTTGGAGTTCGAAGACGGCTTGAGCAGATGATGAGGGGTTTTTTGGGTTAGGCTCCCGACTTGAGGAGTCCCGTGGGGCGGCTCTAGTTGCATGGGAGACCGTGTGCCGTCTTGTAGACCAAGGAGGCTTGGGCATCCGATAGTTGTTGCACACTAACATAGCCCTTCTATCCAAATGGGTTTGTCGACTTCTTCAACCCACAGGGGATTTGGTTACCACGGTGTTGAGGGATGAGTATGGAACTACGCTGGGACTGGCAGTTCGGTAGTCCCCGAGGAGGAGAGACTTCGCATTCATGTCCTCCCTTCGGGCCGTATTCCAGGTAGTTTGGCCTTTCATTCGTCCTCAGCTTGGAGCAGGGGAGTTGTTTCGTTTCTGGGCAGATGACTGGTCTGGCCAGGGATGCTTGCACCTATCTTTCCCCCGCTTGTTTGCACTATCACTGGACAAGGAGGGCCCCGTCAATCAAGCTTGGCATGACTCATGGGCCCCGCCCTTACCCGAGGGACTATTCGAACAGTTGGCAGGGGATCTCCTCCGGCTACAGGAGCTACTTGCGGATCGGCAACCGTCGGAGGGGCCAGATGCGTGGATTTGGAGCGAGCCTTTTTTCTCCGTTCGAGTTGTCTATAATCGCCTTCGGGACCAGGTGGGGTCAGAGGATCCTACATTTTTAAGACTATGGAGACGTGTATGGAAGAGCCGCCTACCGATGAAGATCTGAGTCTTCGCCTGGCTTTTGCTTCGTAGACGCCTCTTGACGAGGTCTTTCCACTAGCGTATGATACCAGACGCCCGACTGAGTGTGCACTCTGCGCGGGGGCAACGGAAGAGTGCGAACACCTGTTCATCACATGCTCTTTTGCTTCGTCTGTCTGGCGACGGGCCAAAGTCCCTGGTCTAGAGCTCTCATCTTGGGAGGCTTTTTGGAGTTCTATCGGAGACGGACCATACCGGCGAACATCGGAGTGGTAGCTCATCTTTGCCATCCTTTGGTGCATTTGGAGTAATCGAAACGAAGTCATATTTAGGGGTCGTACCCCCTCAGTCGATGCCATTCGGCACGACGCGAGAGGACTAGACATATCATGGTCTCGATGTGGCTTAGGCCCGCCGACTCTCGTACCCTTGTAATTTGACTTTGTAAATTGTCATATATCCAATGACAACGGAGGGGCCCACAGACTAGGGGGCCTCTCTTCCTTCTTTTAAAAAAAAATCCTCCACTGCCCTTGTGCACAGCGAGCATTCTATGGGAGGTTCTGGGACCATGCGCTGCTGTAGGGACCTTGTCATCAGGTGCCGTCGTAGCAGGAGCCAGGCTAACACCTTGATCTTCAGAGGGAGATGACGCTTCCACACCAACCAGCACCGTTGCAGGAGGAGCGGACCGTCTGAGTCCACCTAGTCGCGAAGCATTCTATATGCAGCTTGGGATGTGAAGCTAGGGCTGCTTCATGCCCACGCGTCATGAGCTGCCTCTGATAGGCGTCGGTTGGCAAGGAGCTCGTGCAGACTAAGCAGCTCAGCCATCCGCTTGTCAGGCAATGCCTTGGGTAAAGCTGTAACCCAAGCGTCGTGCTAGGCCTCTCGCACCGAAACCCCCGGATCCGTGGATAATGCGTAGAGACGAGGGAAAACCCCGCACAGTCAGTCGTGTCCCGACTAGTTAACATCCCAGAATTGGGAGGTCTCCCCATCCCCTAGTTGCGGGCAAAAGAACCTTTGCACTTGCGGGAAACATGTCCGCACGCTCTACATAAATGTAGAGTCGCCGCGCCGTGGGGTCCGCCAAATCTCCCAATCTAACGAAGTTTCATACACATCTCGTAGCACCACAGTTACTAAGTCGCCTGAAGGTTGCGTCATACGGCGCACCCGCTTGGTCAGAATGGCCATGTTGGTATGCTGAAGATGACGTATGCCTAGCTTGCCTTGAGACACAGGCCGACACACGGTAGTTTGTAGAATGAGCGCCGCCCCCGGGATTCCTCGGGCTAGGAACCTCTCCAAAAGAAGCTCTGCATGGTCTTCTCGAAACGTCTCCTGACGCCGGCCGACATCCTGAAGATCCACATGTAGTAGATGAGTATAGCGGCCAAGACTGCCTTCAGCAGAATCGAGCGACTCCCGTGCGATTGGAGTATGCCCGCCAACCTCCCAGGCGCGTCTCCACCTTCTAGAATATTGGCTGCCAATTTTGGAGCCGAAGTTGGCGATCGACTAAGCGGAACCCCCAAGCTATCGGATTGGTAGGACTCTAATGGGCATCGCCAGGATCTGAGAGCAACCACCCATCTCCTTCGCAGGTAAACCGAACTCGACGAAGGTGGACTTAGCCCGAATCAATCGAAGGCCAGAGAAATTCGAGAATATGTCTATCATGGTCAAGAGTGTCTGCGCCGCCGCGATGGATCCCTGGATAAAGAATGTCGTATCGTCGGCGTGTTGCAGCAAGGTATGCCACCGGGAAGGCTGGTTGACTAGAATCTGGTTAGGGCCCCGCGCGAGCAGACCTGCGATGTGCATACTGCCAAGGTGTCTATTGCTAGGATGAAGAGAAAGGGGGCCAGAGGGCAGCCCTGCCGGATGCCTCGCTGAGGGTGAGTCCATCCCCCTTGCGGCCAACCGTTCACCAAGACGGCGAAGGTGGAGGTCGTAACGCACTATTTCACCCAATGCACCCACGTCTTCAGGATTCCTTGTGCCGGAGGATGTTCCAGAGAAAACGCCAATCAATAGAGTTATAGGCCTTAGCGAAGTCTACCTTCCACATGAAATTGGTGGTGCCATCTCGACGCCATGGTACTATGATCTCTTCTGCCATTTGCCGGCTCGGAATAAAGGCAGAATAGAACGGGCTGATCAATGATGAAAGAATCTCTCAAAGTCGATTGGCCCGCACCTTTGCAAATATCAAATACAAGGAGTTGGACAGTGAAATAGAGCAGAAATCACCGATCTGCTCCGCCCCTTGAACCTTTGGCAGAAGCACGAGGTATGCTTTGTTTAGCTTGTCCATCTGGCATTGACCGGCCCCTGAAAGTCCTCCAGCGCCGCCATGACTTTGTGTCCCACCGTGTTCTAGCAGTCCATATAGAAGAACTCTGAAATGTCATTTGGTCCATGGGCGCCTTCGTTGTTTGACCCTCGCACTGCTGCTTTTACTTCATCTTCCGAGAAAGGAAGGATCAGCTGCTGCTGCTGACACAAAGCTAAAACAGAGGCACCGGTAGCCAACCACCGACACCGATTAGGTCGCCCTCGATGATAGAAATCTCGAAAGTGCTCCGCAAAGGCTTGGCCGACTGCTACCTGGTTTCTGATCACCTGATCTCTAATCCAAAGGCGGCAGATGCCGTTGAGACGACGTCGCCTGTTCGCCATTTGGTGAAAGAATTGGGTGTTGGCATCTCCGGCCAACAGCTAGAGTTGCCGAGAGCATTGGTGCCAGTCCATCTCGATTCTGAGATCCACCTCCTCCACCTCGTCTCGACACGTCTTCCGCTCCCTGGACTCCTCTGCTGTGAGAGGTCTTAGATCTTCCATCGCATCTAGCGTTTGGACGCGAGCGAAGGCTGTGTCTCGGTTCCGAGTCCAGGCTGTCTATATCTGCTGCCGAAGATTGAAGAGATGGCGGCAAAAATCTTTCAGCTTGGTGATAAGTCGATCTGATGCCGAGATGAAATTGAGGTGAGAGTGCCACCACTTGGTTGTGTCTCTTTCAGACCCTACATCGCACAGCAACGATCGATCCATTTTGAAGTAAATAGGCCAGTTGGGGCCAACTTGTATTGACCATGAGATGGGCGTGTGGTCAGATAGCGAGCGCGGAAGGGATGTCACCTCGGCTAGCAGGAAACTAGCGAGCAGCTTGATGGAGCATTAAAATCAATCCAGCTGTGATTGGGAGGTCGGACCCTTCCATGTGAACCTCTGGTTCGAAGGCCCCATCTCTGCGATCCCCAGCCGGGCTAACATTTCTAGGAATTGGGCCAATCTTGGGTCGCGTTCCCCCACTCTGTTTGGGCGGTCGTCCGCCGCTAGTGACACGTTGTAGTCACTGCCGATAAGAATGGGAGTATCTAGGTACACCCCACAAAGCTAGACGAGGTCCCTCATAGTTCACCTCGGAGGGATGGGGCCAAGGGACCTTACGTAGAGGAAATTGCAGTAGCAATGTTGTCAATTCTGTTCACTAGACGGGCTGCCACCACATGACATCCCAGCCATGTCTCGGACCGGTTGAAAGTGGCCTCCTTCCAGGCCAATGTGATGCTGCTCAATTGGCCTGAGGCGACAATGGAGACCTGTAACTCTCTACTCCCCCAACCTAGTGATGTCCACATCGGCTGCTCTGGATGCATTAACATCGTCTTTTGAAGGCAAATGAAGTTAGCTCTCCACTCCCGAAGGTATCGTCCCACGATGCCTCGTCTCCTTTCGTCTCGTAGGCCCTGTACATTCCAAGTGATGCATCACATAGTAAGCCGGACGAGGCATCCTCTGCATGTCTAATCCCCATGAACTGGACGACCTGTCGGACTAACTCCGTCATGTCATCGAGACGGCTTGAGGCTGGGGCGGATTGAAAGCAGTGCTTAGACTCACAGACCTAGCCTCTCAAGCAAGCCCGTTAAGCCGCCACCGAAACGGGTAGAGGTTGAGCCGCGAGTGGCGGTATGAAAGAGGCCACCATATGTGCATCCATGTTCTCCCCGAAAAGAGTTGACAGTGGAAGTAGCGCCGACCGATCGGCGGCCATCTGCTGTGCAGTGTCAATAATCTTGCCTAGGGGGTGGCAGTCCCCGCAGAGGCGGTGTAGCTCATGGCTGCGTTGGCTGACGATGGCGGCTCAATGTGACCGAAGAGAGCTAACGGGGGCGACACCGTGCCCGGTGAAAGCTCGAGGTGGGGAGCTGTTTCTGGGGGGGCAACAGACCCGTGGAGGTGGCACGCTCTGAATAGATGTCGAGTCCCGGGGAGGGGGCGGGCCCCAGGGCAGTCGCGGCCGATCCTTCCAGTACTGGCGAACCGGATGTGAACATCGTATGAGGGCAGTTGGCTAGAGGCGGGGGGGGGGGGAGGGGAAGGGGAGAGGAAGCGCTGCCACTCGAACCACCAGCGCATTCCACCCCTCAGCCAATGAGATGGTTGCCGGAGTCACCGACCAGCTGGGACCTCGATGTCGACGCACATGCAGTTCGGGTCGCCCGACTGCAATCTTCTGTAGGGTTCCCACGTGTCCTAGCATCGCCTCTAGACGCTGCCAAGTTCGGCGTTCAAAGGGGACGCCGCGTAGCTCCAGCCGGCGAGTCTCCTTTGGAACTGGAACCTATATGTGGCGTGCGGGCGTCACTAGCGAATGCATCCATCTCCCAGGATTCGGTGCATCCACCCCCGAATTGTGCGCCACTCTTGCTTTTATTGGTCCCGTAGAAGGATGTGCCCAGATACGAGTCGGTGGCACACTGGGTGAGTCGAAGAGGGAGAAATTTCCTAGATGCAGTCTAAGATCTGCATCCAAGTCAGGTCTGCGTCGATGATCTCCCCAACAAGAGAGGCGTAAAGGCTGTTAGGTGCGCGTTGGAGTGGCTCTAGGCATGCGGCTATTGCGTGGCTCGGGGGCATGCATATTGTCGATGACCAGCCTGGCGGTAGAGGCGGCACCGCACTGGCTCCCCGCATGTCTGTGCCTGGTGGTCCTGCACCAGGTAGCGATAGCAGCGTCCCTCCATGCTGGGGTTCACTGAGCGTCTCTGCGGGGTGGGGCGTCAACGCCTTTTCACTAGCTGCCACCTGCGGTGTGTGTCCGAGTCATTCATTTTGTCGTTTCCGCTTCGTGTCACGACAGAAGCATACGACGGCAGGAGGATCGTTGGCTGACCGTCAAGAGGAATAGACGAAGAAACTGATGGGCGCCCTCCTATGTGTGATGATGCTTTCTTTCCGGGGGGGGGGGGGGGAATGCGCGGCGTGGGCGACTGATGACCTGCCTGATGATCAGTGGCAGGCGATGGCGATCGGCGTCGAGTTACCTGACCCCCTCGTCGAGTGGCCAAATGACATTGTGTCGCGGGGTGGACACACTGCCTCAGCTCGGTTGGTGGGGCAGGCCACGCCTCACGGCTGGATGCTGGTTTCCATCTGGGGAACCTCGCCTTCCAGTCCGGCTGGGGATGGCGACGGCGACGTGGGAGCAGACCTCCCGATGGGGAGGGTGGTGGCCCCCGCCGCGGCCGCGTGGGCAAAGTTGCCGGATGCGGCAGGGCCTTTGTGGCTTGCGCACGAACCGGGTGCCTCTGTGGCTTGCGGTGGGAGTTGGGTGCCGCTAAGGGGAGTGTGTCCACTCCTGTGTCCTGGCCCACGTCCGGTCTGGCACGGACCCTTCGGCGTGGGGGTGGGCACCGGGGGCTCTACTGCTGGCGCTTCCCCGAGTGTTCGCTCCTGAGGCAGTCTCCCGTCGTCGCCCATTCCCTGGAATTTTCCGCTTAGCTTCCTCTTCACGTTCGCCCCTTCGTACAGGGAAATTTCCCTATACGTGCAATACTCACCAAGGTTGGCGCTCATCGTCTGCACTTAGGGATTTGTCCTCATGCGATTTGCTGCCTGGCTGACGCACCTCTCCACCCTCACTCACGAAGCTCGTATCTCCTTCTCTCCCTCCTGGGTGACGATGCGCGTTCGTGCGTGGGCGTAAATCCTGTCTGCGGGCCCTTCTTTGGTCGCAAACATTCGAATCGAGAGAAAGAGCAATATCCCGCCCTATAGCGGTTTGTCTCCAGCCATTACGTGGGTCCTGCGACCGCCGGTGCAGGACCTGCGAACACCTGTATGGCCTACTCCCCGCATCGCCATTTTGTGGGTCTGCCATCGCCGATTTCGTGGGTCCCCGCATCGCCATTTCATGGGTCCGCCATCATCAGGAAGAGAGAGTGCCACTCAGTCGAGACCTTGATTCTATCTCTCCTTTTCATTCTAGGGTTTAGCCTCTCTTCTCTCCCTTTCTGGGTCCTAGTTGGCGTTGCTATCTGTCAGATCCTCTTGGTGCTTGGTGACATTTCTCATTTCTCTTCCCGCCAGGCAACTCACCTCATTCAGCCTCTTTTAACCGAGACATCTCATCTCTCTCACCAGTTTCACAAATTCAAGGTTACATTCCTATTGGGCCTACAGCAGGGTTCTATCAGATCTTTTGTCCAAGGTGGCATATTCGTTGAGCGAATGCAGAGAATAATCAGAGTGGATGTCCCTTGAACATATTACTTTTCTTTGTTGAGACTTTATTCTCGGTGAGGTTCATACTTTGAGTTGGTGAAATTCTTGATATGGTGGAATGTTTGTCCACATCCTGTTATGTGAGTTAGGAGATCTATATCTTGAGGTATCAGGTGTGCCAGAGGTGCCAATTCAGAGAGCAAGCAGTTTTGTTCCTGATACAACTCCTTTGACTATGAAGCTTTGTCATCTGCTGATGTCATCTCTCTGGTTTCCATTGGAGAGGAGAGCTTAAATCAGCTTATTGCACCTATCCCTGAGAGTCTAAGGTTAAATGGGCTTTACTTGCACCAGCAGTGGCAGGTTGTGGATCTTAGACTTCTTTTAAGAGAGTTAATGGAGCAGCAGGCAGAAAAAATGTTGGATCCACGGTTCAAAGTTTGGAGACCCATGGAGATGATCATCCTCCAAGGCTTCTAAGCACCAGAACACCTTATCCTATAAAAGCATTCTGTTTACAGGTTCAGTTAAGGAGTTTTGGACCTGTGGGATAAATTGGATAAGGGTTGCTCAATGAAACAAAAATTTCGAGAATCTATTACCTTGTAGAAAAGTTCTGAAATATTTCATCCATCGAAAGTATGATTTTTGCAGCATATGAGTTGTTTCGTCCCTTAATGCAGATGATTCTTTCCACGGGCCATAAGCAACCTCTTTAACTGCTTCTATATGAGCCTCCTAAGATTTAGGCGCCATTGGCTGTGTTGTCTCTCCGTGGTTGCTAAAACGTTGGTTCTATGACCACATGATATGATCCTTCTCAAGAAAATTCAAGAAACAATAGGTTTCTTTATCAGATCTGGTAACTAGTCGCAGATCTACATAATTTTGATCTTGACTCCATAGAAAAGAGACAATGCCTGTCAGAGGCAATGGAGAGGACTTCCCTATGTGCCTAGCCGAATTGCAGCCACGTGCTCCCTGGGGCTCTCCTCCAAGCTTCCAGTCAATACCTCTGTCTTTCCCTTTTTTTCCTCAGGGTCTCCCCTATTTTTATAAATGTAGCCACTGTATGTGAAGTTACCACCTGGTCAGGTTAACTCATCATATTATATGACCTTTATTTTTTTATTTTTTTGAAATCACCCATATGGGGAAAGCAGCTGTACAAAGGGGCATTTAGTTACATGCTTCTTAACCAAACATTTATGATGGCCTCTGTGTCATTGATAATTCCCTCCACCAAAGTTGTCCGCCCGCAAAAAATGGCCTCATTGCAGATACAACGTGTGTATCATATCAGTAATCTGTAGTGAGATAGATCAGATGACCCAGACGTATGTATATGACCGTTTTTCTTATTATGCTAGATCCGTCTTTTGCAGATACAACATGGGATCATATCAGTAATCTGTAGTGAGATAGATCAGTATTGAACCTGTGAAGAATCCTGATTCAGAAGAGAAGTATACACTTGTACCAATAGATCAAGTTCTTTGTGGCCTAAATCGTGAGTATGAACACGGTTGACATTCATGCAACAAATAACAGATGGATGATGGAGGGCTTAAAGAGAGTTAGATTTCATGGTAAAAGGGGCCCTTTAAATAGGACGTTACAATGTACATTTAATATAAAATAAAAATTACGTGCAAATATACTGTAATCTTAAACATCATGTTACAACACTTCCCATCAAGCTGAATAGTGATTATTTTTCACTTTCACATAGTCTTGGAGCTTTGTAAAATCTATTTCTCTGCTCTTCTTGTGTGGATAACTGATAAACTAGAGTGGAATGCTTACTCCAAGCTGATTCTCGACATGGACTTGCCCTCCCTGTCTTCCACTAGTGGACATGAATTTTCCGACCAACTTAAGGTCAATTAGGTTTGCCCATCTAGTTCTTTCTCATTGTGGATTCTGCCTTCCGCATGGTCTCTTGCACACATGAGATGCGTATCCTCATAACCTGTACGTCGATTCAACACTCCCTAACTTTTTTCTCATCATGGATTTTGCCTAAAAATAGGTTTTCCACACATGAATTTCACAATAAACGGGATTTTCTTTCTTTGATTCCTCGTAGCTCTTTCTTGCTGTGGATTTTACAAAGTAGGTCTTCCATGTCCTCCGAGTTTCCTAGTTACCAGTTCTGTCAGACAAAATCACATATTCCCAATCAAGCTCCATGAGAATATCACATGCACCTTAGTTACCAATTCCCAGTTTCAGATTGCTGTCAGAAGCTGTCAGGACAAATATTGTTAGGAGGGTGAGGCAAGTTCTGAGAAAAAAATACTTTCTTGGTGTTCAACATTGTAATCACTCTCTCTTGGGGCTCAACAATATGGTCTCTCTTAAGTATAAAGAGGGACAACTGGTGTGGAGGGGAACTCCAGAGTTAAGTGTCCTCAGGCTTGGGCAGTGCAGGGATGGGTGAGACAAAATATTGTAATTATTCTTCCTGGGAAGAGGGGCACTGGGATGGAGAACTTTAGAGTCAAGTGTGCTTAGGGGTGGACAATGCATGGATGTGTGACTTCTTGGAAAGAGGGACGCTAAGTTGAGAAGAACTATGGGGTTAAGGGAGCTCAGGCTTGGGCAGTCCAGGGAAGAATGCTTGGGTTAAGGGTGCACAAGCTTAGGTAGTCTAGGGAAAAACTCTAGCGTTCAGGGTGCTCAGGCGTGGGAAGACCTGGGAAAGATGTCCTCTTTGTTGGGAAGAAGTACCTGTACTGGTTGATCACCGAATTTGGGTGGTCATCCTTTTTAATGTTAAAAAAGACAATGTAATATCTCTGTTTGTGGAGCTCAACAAGGGGTCGGGAGATGTTTTTCATCTCACTTATTTTTGGTTTTGGTGACTGGTGGTCCCGAGGGAGCCTGGATTCATCCATAAAGGGGGGCCAAGTAGGGATGGCCCTTGGCGTCGTTACTGGTTGTGCTTGTGGTGGGTGCTCTAGAATATGTGCTATCTTGCTCCCATGGCATGTTGAGGGGCTTTCAGACAACGAGCTACCTATAGGAGATAGTTTTTCATCCCCTCAGTACAATATGCCAATGACACTACATTCTTCATAGTAAGATCTGTAGAGGAGACAGGAAACCTCTCCACGCTTTTGAACCTGTACGCAGATTTCAGGCTTACAGATAAACTGCAGCAAATTAGCATTTATAGGGTTTGGGCTATCTTAAGAGGAGGCACAATGTTCTGTGGCCCTTGGGATGCCAATCGGGATGCTCACTCTGCATTACTTGGGGCTGCCACAGATGAGGGTTAGCTCTTGGCAGTAGACTTGCAAATGGTTATATAGAAGGTGTAAAGGAAATTAGAAGGATGGCACTCCAGAGTTCTGTTGAGGGGGGAGGGGGGTTTTGTGCTACTACTGTCAGTGCTTTCTGGGATGCCTATTTTTTATTTCTTAGTCTTTAAGCTGATCGCAGGCATTGTTGATGGCCAGATGGGCTGATGAGGAGGCTTTTCTTGGAAAGGCTTGGCGTCAGGGAGGGCAAAGGTTTGTTGATGCTCTCTTGGGATGTGGCTTGCAGACTAGTCAAGCTGGGAGGGTTTGGGGTGTTGAAGCTAAACACCATGAACATGGCCCTATTGATGAGGTTGGTCAGCAGAATTATGAGCTCAGGGGGTTCCTTTAAGAACAATTTTATACATACGACACGGATAAACAATACTATCAGGTTGATCACTGATCACGGGTGGTCTTCCTTTTTCTTTTTCAAAAAACAATGTATCTCGGTGGTCATCAATTTCTGATATTATATCTGGACTTATGATTGCGGTGCTCAACCATGTGTTAGTGATGTGTAGAATAAAGTTATCTTCTGTTTATACATAAACTCTTGTTACTGAATTCACATTTCTTTTTTCAAGATCTGGGAGGAGTCTACTGGTGAAAGTTTGCTCCAAATTCAACTCCTAACTGCACTGCGGAATTTTGTGTCCTCTCTGGGGTATCAGTCACCCATTTGTTATGATATGCTCTTGCCTATTCTTCAAAAGGGAATCGACATTAATAATCCAGATGAGCTTAACCTTTTAGAAGACAGTGTATTGGTCAGTATATATTAAATGCTTCTTCTCGGGTTAATCTTACTGAATATTATTTGATGCAGCTTTGGGAAGCCACTCTCGCTCATGCGCCTTCCTTGATTCCTCAGCTCTTAGATCTCTTTCCCTATCTTGTGGGAATCATTGAAAGAAACTTTGATCATTTAGAGGTCATTTTCCTATTCTAGTTTGTTTCACTCTTTGATATTGTCATTCAATTCATTCTGTTTATTATTCAAATAATTTAGTTCCCCAGTCTGAGAATCACCCTAGTAAGGAAATCAGTTTTTAAGCTATTGCAATTTGATAATTTTCCTCAAATAATAATACATTTCTCTGTTCAGGTAGCCATCATGATTATCGAAGACTATATAATATCTGCTGGATCAGAGTTCCTCATCAGGCATTCCTCAAGTTTGGCTCAAGTTCTGAAGCTGATTGTTGGTAGTGTCAATGAAAAGGGCCTGCTCTCCACTCTACCCATCATTGATCTTTTAATCCAGGTACTTTATTTGAAATTCCTTTAAATTAATTGCATATATTTAACCTGGAGCCTTAAATCATATTCTCTAAACATTAGGGAATAAGAACTTTTAACTTTCAAGGGTAGCTTGTCCAAGAGGCAAGTGGGGAAGAACGCAGTGGGTCTACCCTTTTATTCTTCTTCTTATCTTCATCTGAATGACAAAAGTTGACAGAATGGCAAGTTTATCCTCCTCCAAGCAGAGTTCTCTTGCATCTGCACTCTAACATGCCCAATCCTCTTGCCAGTCACCTTTTCATATAAAGCAAAATCATCATCGTAAAGTATTAGCCGACATTCAATATCCCTGACCAATTTCTGGGGTAAAACTTAATCAGCGTTCAAGTTTGGAAGATGCATGGTATTTTTTATGGCACACAAATAATGGATCCTTAGGCTCCCAACACCTACTGGTAGACCTCACCTCCATCAGAAAACACTTTCTACTTTCCAGTGCATTCAGAGTAATCAATGAAGCACACTCTATGTGAGGGGAGGGGGGCTGTATGATGAATGTGACTCAAATCGAGTACCCAAGTTACCTTAGACAAGGTATTAATCAAGAGGGAATCAAGAAATGGTGAGTGCTCACCTAATTGCGCCAGATAAGCCGACTTGATCATGTTCTTAAATTTTTCTTGAAGTTTCCCCACTTTATCAATTTTCCCCCCATCAATTCTATTTGTAGATTTGGTATTTGGGGCTGGGCCACCTGCTCCACTGTTTCCAGAGATTGAGCAGGTGTTTGAGAGGCAACGTGTGTATCCTTGCTGTTGTTGCCTGCATTGCAATTTCCTGCATGCCCTCCCTATTTATATTTTATTGCATTAGGAACACAAGCTTGAACTCCCTATCTGATCTTGATAGAACTCCTTTTCATCTGCTTGAGCTGTTGATGGAGCTTTGGATTAATTTTTCCTGACATAATATTTGTGCTTTCATCTACCAAGGACATCTGACTGTCCTCATCCAGGTCTGGTACCACTTCTCTTTTGAGAAGATAGCTTCTTAAGTGCTCAAACACTGGGTTAAAACAATGAAGAAACTGTCAACATTGTTCTAGCAATGTTGTTCCCAGCCGCTGCTGGTAAAATTGAAGGGTTTAACAGTAGAAGAGATTTTATTTCATGCCGAGACAATGGTTTAAATAGCAGTGACATCATAAAGGCCAATTATGAGTAATAAGTTGGGCAATGAAGGAAAGAGAAGCTTGAGTTAAGCAAAGAATATAGAATGGGTTCATCCGTTTATGACCCAAATAGCAGTTAGACAAAAAAGATATATGAAGATAGGCGCAAAGAGACAAGGAGCTATGCCTGTGTTTGAAAGAAACTTGTACAGTGTACTTCCTTGTCAGTATTTCTCACTGGTCTGTAGTAGTTTTTTCCCCCAAAAGTGACTTCAGCTCATTGGAATATTATCATGCAGAATTCTGCATTTGAGATTGGTTCCAGGCTCAAGCAATCAGACCATAGATTCCTAAGTGGATGGAGGTAGCAGACACTGGGGACACTTGAACCTCAGGTTGTTGGCGGAAAACTGTGTATCAACAATCCAAGTAGTGTTCTTCTGCAAAGAGGAATTACTGCATAGTTTATTTCGATTGTGGTGATAATTTCGTTTAGAATGGCTCCACCATCTTTCATTCTCATTGCCAAGGATTTGGCGAGAGCAGGAGCATGATTATGTTTTCTTAGTTATGCATGTATCATATTAGTCTAATCTGTCACTTCCTCGTCATATGTTTCTGCAGAAAGTATTTGATGCTAATTTGCTCCCACTTAAATGTCAGATAAATGTGGTATAATCAAGACCCAATTATTCCCTTTAAGTGAATCCATTAGTGCACTGGGATCTCTGGAGAGATTGCTCATAAATGCAAAATATAAAGAGCGTAGTAGCAAAGGAAAACAGAGAAGTGAGATAATTAAGCAGAAGTATCTGACATGATAGAAGTTCTTGGGGTGTTTTGCACAATACTGAATATTTCTTCTTGCAGTGCTTTCCCACAGAGACGCCTCCAATGATCCACCATGTTCTTCAGGTTTCTTAGGGACACTTTCCCTTATAACTACGTTCCATCTCTTCATATTTCTAAATAACAGCTTCATTTTCTTGTAGAAGCTGATTGTGATATGCTTGAGCACGGGAGGTGATCATAACCCTTCTGCAGCATCAGTTAGGGTTTCATGTGGGGCAATCATAGCGAGGCTCCTGGTGATGAACAGTACCTTTCTCAATCAGTTGACTTCAGACCCCTCTCTCGGTCTTCTTCTTCAGCAGGCTGGCATTTCCATTGACCAGAACATCCTCCTCTGTCTTGCTGACTTGTGGCTGGATAAGGTCAGATTTTGTGTTAGTCTAGACTTGTGACTCTCTTCTACAGTGCCTTTATTTTGAGTAGCAGTGATTGTTTTTATCGGTCTTAAGGATTCTGAAACTTCATTCTCAATGAAATCTATTTTTCTTTCGTTTTGATTGTTTTATGGGTTATCATTTTTGACTGGGAATCTAAATAAGTAATGCTGACTAGCTTACTTTTCCATTCAGACTATCGACTATTTAGCTCCTCAGTGATAACTTCTTTTTAGTTAATCATAGTCCCCAGATAGGAATGCTGACTAGCTTCTATTAGTCCTTTTTTCACAGGTATAACAGTTCTCCAGAATAGAGGATAGAAATTATAGTATTTATTGTTTTCCTGATGTCAAAACAAAGAATGTTGACTCCACTTCTTGACCGTACACAAATCTTGTCATCTCACTTGAGATAAGGCATGGGCTCTCTATGATTTCTCATCTCACACATGTTATATTCCTTTTTTGTAATTAGAGGAACTGAAATCGTGATCAAATTCAGTTGTCTTGGACAACTTAGGGTACCATTTAAGACTATTTATATGTCTCTATTAGTAGAACTGTCTTCAGAACTGCTTTCTAGTGTGTGCTTTTATTCTAGCCGTAATTCTAACTGTGGAGTTTAGTTAACTGGGTGAATCTGCAGTTTCTTCTCTTATTTATGGGCACAATTGGTTTCGAGATGTCAGCCACTTTCCCCCAATGATGACACAATTGCAATGCAATCGATGCATTGGTTTGCTTATATCCGCACAGTCATCTGTGTGTGGATACTCGTATAGCCATGTTGATGCACGCCATCATTATGCTAATTGATTGATTTTGATCAGACTGACTCACTCCACTGGTTCTCGTATAGGCAGAATATAGAATATCTGTTTGTTTGTAAAATATATAATTGATAAAATGATAAATTGGTAATAAGTTTTGAAGAATAAATTGATTCATGGTTAAATCCTGCCACGATGCATTTTATCACAATTTTAACTATGCAAGGGATCAAATGGTATAGTTTATTTGTTGTTAGCTTGGAGGTTTTCAAGCATGACTATTGCTTTCCAATTGGCTGATTTTGCATTCATCTGGGATCCTTATCATGAAGTCCTGATCATGAATTTCCAATTGGTTAAATCCTTATCTGTTTTTTACTTGACTAAAATGTCTGATACTGATGGTTTAGTTTGGAAACAAAACCTTTATTGATCTGTTCTGACTCCCACGAGGCTTTAACCTCCAAAGTGTGCTGGAACTTGATTATAACTTCTGATCCTGGAAGTGAAATATGGGAAAATAATTTTACTACTCTATGCTGATCCTTGAAAAGTTATGAAGTCTGAAAGGTGTTGCTAATTGGCAAGAACTTGTGCTCGTATGGGTGAAATATGGGTAGATAAGTTTTACTGTTTTTTGCTGACTCCCATGAAGGTGTTGCTACTTTTCAATCATTCATAAAAAAATCTTACTGTTTGACATTGGACATTGGGTTATGATGCCCTTTGATAATTTACTTTTCCTGGACATCTTGGATCTGATTCATTTGTCTCTGCTTAGATTGACAATGTTTATACAATCCAACGGAAGGCTTATGCCCTGGCATTGTCAATTATTTTGACTCTCAGATTACCAGAAGTCATGGATAAACTTGACGAAATCCTCAGGTACTGCATATGTTTAGGAATGCCTCTCTCTCTCTCTCTTTCAACCTGCTCGCTTCTCTCTCTCTATCTCCCTCCCTCCCTTTTCCCTTTTTTCCTCCCTTCTTCCGCCATCTCCCATCCATCTCTCTCTATCTATCTCCATCTCCCTCCCTATCTTATCTTATATCCCTTCCCTTCTTCCTCTCTCTTTCTCCCCATCTGTCTCTCTTCTATCTCTTTTTATCTCTATATCCCTACTCCTCTGTCTCTCTCCTATTTTTATCTCTATATCCCTACTCTCTCTGTCTCTCTCCTATCTCTTTTTATCTCTGTATCCCCACTCCCTCTCTGTCTCTCTCCTATCTATTTTTATTCCTATATCCCTACTCCCCCTTTGTCTTTCTCCTTTCTCTCTATATCCCTATTCTTGCTCCTATCTGTCTCTTTCCTACCTCTTTTTTACGCCATATCCCTACTCTTGCTCACTATCTGTCACTCTCCTATCTCTTTTAATTGCTGTAGCACTCTGTTTCTCTTTTTCCCTTCATCCTTCATAGCCTCTACTCCCTTTGCTGACTCTCTTTCCTCTCTTTCCCTCTCCCTAATTTTTCTCAATCTTATCATTTTCCATCTCTACCTCTCTCCCTCTCTCCCCCCATATGTCTCTCTCATACCTCTTTTATATCAATATTCTTCTTCTTCTTCTTCTTTGGTTCCTTCTCTCTCTACCTGTCTCTATCCTATCTCTATATCCCCATTCTCTCTTTCTTGTCCCCTGTCCATCTCTCTCTCATCTCTTTATATGTTTATCTCTCTCTCTTCTTATGTTTCTCACTCATATCTCTTTATACTGCTTTATTCCTCCTCTCTCTCCATCTGTGTGTGTTCTCTCTCTCTCTTTTATCACTATTTCATTATTCTATCCCTCCCTATCTCTCTATGCCCCTACTCTCTCTCCTATATCTTTCTATCTTAAAAATTTTACCCTCTCTCTCCCCAATCTCTTTTTATCTCTACACCCTGGCTTTCTCTCCCAATGTCTCTCCTCTGTCTCTTTCTACCTCCCCATTTCGTTCTCTCTCTCTATCTGTCTCTATGTTCCTGTATTTCCTCTCTCTCTGCCTTCCTCTCTCAGTCCCCTTTCTGTCGCTGTCTCTCTTAGTTTCGTCATTTCTGTGCTTTTTATTTCCTTTTTCTCCATCACTGTATATTTCTCTATTCATTACTCCTTCCTCCATGCTTCTCTTCCTTTCAGACTTTCTTTCTCTCTAAACTCCAGTTAAGCCCTTCTGCCCCTACACCTTCCTTTCGCTAGAAGGAAATAATTAAACAGCAACATAATCTCTTTATCCAGTGTTTGCACGAGTGTCATAATTGGGGGGTCAGAAGAAACCACCGGGGAGGAATCCAGGTGATTTTTCCGATCTCTGGTCTGTCCACCCCCATCCTCATTCCAAAAAAAAAAAATCAACTTGTGGATGCTAATTCGGCCATTTTCCCTTTTGACTCAGTGATACAACTTGCTCTTCTGGGTCGTTAGCCGATGGGTTGGACTACAGTGGCATCCCAAGCAAAGAGCTAAGGAAGAGACAGGTAAAGGACATCTATCTCTATCTGTCTGTATGTTTTTTATATTTGTTTATCTTTTGTTTTCTCTGTGTATCTAAATCTATGTCTCTATTTCTCTGTGCGCGTTCTATCTGTCTGTCTTAGCAATCAATTGCCCTCTGTATCCATGAAACTTTCTTCTCTCCTTTTCTTTCTCTAGTCTTGTATTTGCGTGTCTTTCACTCTTACTTATGTTTGTCTGCTCGTATATTGGGAGCAGGTCAGAGCGTCGGACCCGATAAGGCAGCTATCGTTGGAGGGAATACTGAGAGAGAATCTGCAAGCGTGTGCGGCACTCCATGGGCAGGAAGCATTCAACGCTGTGATCAACAGAATTCATCCCTCTGCGCTCACCCAGATGCAGAAAGCTCTCAAGATGACCTGATTCTGAGGACTTTCATGATTATATTCTCCCAGCATCATTCTTCTCCAAGACATGAGGAGGTCTCTCTCCCTTGCCATCTCTGCCCTCTCCCTCTCTCTCTCTCTCTCCTCCATCTGGTCATCTGCTTCACAGTAACCTTTGCTGTCTCTCTCTCTCACTACCTTACTCCCCCATCTCTTTCACACTTCCTCTCTTTATTCTAACCCTCTATGATTGTATATATTTTTTCAGGTTTCTGTCTGGGCATCAGGCTTTTTTGTTTTTGTCATGAAAAGTCAACGCTGGATTATGGAACGTTGTACAGAGAATTCAAGAGGGTTACAAATCAAATCCTTCCCAAATTATCTGCATAGAGCGACCAGTCTCTTCTCAATCTAAATATATATTTCTTAGATTGTTTCCTAAAAGAGATCCTCATACTGACAAATCCAAGTGGAATTCTTGATTCTTAATGGGACTGCAATCTGAATTTGAGCTTATACACTCAAAATAATTCAATCGGGAGAACAAACTTCAGTTGGAAGAGACAATGAATCTGCCCCAAGTAATAAAAGTGGGAAGCTGACTCCAATCAAATGGGGGATCACCAGTTTTGAAAGTCTAGATTGTGTTTCTAAGGTAAACCCTTGTTTGTTGAAGTCATAGGTGTCTATCCTCCATCCGGTTTGACATCATCTCATGCTGCATGATCATCTTTTTATCAACAATCAAATTCTAGAAAGATCTTTCACGTAAAGAGAAGGGTTGTGAAAGATTTACAATGGTACATGAACTGCAAAATAATCAACATACAAGAGAAAGCCACGTTTGATCATCTATGGCACCATAAAAACTAGAATTTGATGGCCCTAATGCCTTCTTCTGGAATGAGATGGTGAGGGTTCAAATATTTGACTTGCTGAGTCTGAGAATGCCTATACTACGTGAGAACATCTGCTGAGATGGAATGAGGTCTACAAAAAGAGCATGGAACCAGTCTCTATTGTGGTGACCAAACCGACTGGATCTAAAGACAAGATCTGGCTACTCCATACTAGATTAGGGCACCATGCCTTTCCACATTAAGAACTATGTTTCCTATTTTTCTATGAATCTTTGGAGTAATACATTGTGACCTATCGGCACCTGCCCCGATGAAATTTAATGCCTTGGACGATTTTAGTTATTTTAGTTGGATTTATTTACTTTAGGAAAAAAAAATTAGGGGTTGCCAATTGGTTTTTGTCTTCTTCTCAAATGATCGAACGACAAATTTTCTCAAATGATTGAGAAAAAAATATCATAATTTTTGAACATATAATGCAAAAGATTTTTGCAATAGAGAACTTCAAGATTGCTTCAAGATTACCTCAAGAGTACATAGTACAGCATTGTGTAGCAGATTTGAGAAGCGGTATTATTCAGGAAAAAGAGAGGGGAAGCTTTAATTATTTAGAGCAAACCTTCAAGTTCCTTTGGGGATAGGCTAAGTTACATCAACACATTTGGTGAATAGACTGATATTTAAAGTGTTATAAGACGTTCTTCCGGAGGCTATAATGAAAAAAAAACCTTCCACTGAAGATATTTTGGTGTGATTGCTTTGAACATTCATATCCAAATTATTAAGGAAACAAGCTGTCCTCTGGAGCTGTTCAATGTGCATTTGTAGGATATTCAAATACAAAGAGGGATATAAACACTTTCAATGAACACAAGTTCCTTTATCAAGAAAGCAAAAGCACTGATGAATATGATGCAATATCAGATATGCATCATGGGTGTGCTTCCACTATCATGTGAAATGACTCAAAGCAATTAATCTACCCTAGTACCACATATCCATATGTTTATATGTGACAAGGCAGATCATATGAGATATTACTCGCAAGAGTCCCTCACGAAGATCCTCCAAGTGAAGTCGAATGAATAGATAGAATAATTTCTTGTGCTTTCAAGGGAAGCACTCATGACCTGTCCTGATCCCTCGATGATGCTCAACAACCTTACACAAAAAATTACGTTTTAAAAAGATAGAGAGCCACTCGAAAAAAAAACAAAAAAAATTACATTAAGGTTTTTGAAGCACATATTCAAGAACTTCTTTATACATAAAAACAGCCAAACCACTCTAATAGTAATTGAAATCACTATTAGAGTCAACTCCACATGGAATTAGGTCTTGTGACAATGATAGACTAAAACTTAGTAAACTTTATTCAACCCTAGATATTGGAGTCTACCAACCTTCCACTAATGTAATTCTACATCATTTTCTCTCCCCCTATTTGGAAACATTGAAAGGGATTTCAGCGGTGGAAATTAGGGATTGGTAGGGATGTCAGGACAGTTTGGTGTCACGATGAGAAAGAGAAACCAAAAACTTGATGAAATAACAGTTGGATGGAAGATAGATATCAAAATGAAAACTAAAATGCAGCTTGAAATACTTGATAGCTGCATATACTGATATAGACGATAAACCATTGACGATTGCTCATCATGAGATGTCCCTTTTGTACAAGGAAATCAAAAGTGAAACATGAACACCATGAATTGATATCCAAAGATCACCATGAAAGTAAAAATAGCAAGCCAAAAAATGTGAAAAATAAAATTCATGGGATGGTCCTCATTTTAGAGCTTGATCAACATCTAGATCACTACTCCTAAGCATATCTAACTCTCCAACTAAGATGTTGAATTGTTCACCTACCTAGAGTTTTGTCAAGACATTGACAATATGATTTGAATTGTTTACAAACTGCAGCTCAATACCACCTTTGGTGATGTGGTCACAAATAAAGTGATTTTTAAGCTCAATAGACTTTGTGCGAGAATGTACAATAAGATATTTGGCTAAAGCTACGACATTAGAATTATCCTATAGAATTAGTATTTTTTGCATTTAAGCCCATAATCCTCACGCAAATTATTAATCCAAAGAGTGTGCACTACAAAAAAAGAAGCTAGCTATGCATTTGGCTTCAATTGTCGACAAGATGATTGAATTCTGCTTCTTGGAATTCCAAGATATTAGGCAGCCACTGATGAAAAAATTGACCATCTCACAAGCTGTAAGTGCTCTTCCATCGACTTGACATCTAGCCAAGTGGGCATCACAATAACTAGAAAGATTGAGTTCTTGAAATTTAGGATACCATAGCCCTAAGCCTTCAATTCCTATGGGATACAGAAATATTCTCTTTAGTATGAATAAATGTGACTCTTTTGGATTTCTTTAAAAACACTGAACAACATATCAGATTGACTGGCTATCAAGTATAGTAGCAAACCAACCATCCATGGGTATTGTTTTTTATCTACATTGTTCCCTTTTTCATTTGCATCAAGTTTGACACCAGTAGCTATAGTAGTGGTTTTTGCTTTCAGTGACTGACACGGGTGCACTTCTCTTGTGAGACTCCTAAGGAGTCTGTTTGATTTGAAGGCCCAAAACTTACTAAAGTTGACCCAAAAAAACTCTTTTTGCATTAGATTCACAAACTCATCACATAGTTTTGATTTTTGAATCCAAATATGATATCGTCTACATAGATATAGAAGAATATAATATCACTTTCTAACTTCTATATAAACAACATTGTATCAACGTGTCTTCTAACATAACCATGGGAAATGAGAAAAGTGCTCAGTTTCTAATGCCAAGCTCTTGGAGCTTGTTTCATGGAGGTTCTGCAAGCAAGAATAAATGCACCCAGTCAAGGAGGCCAGAATCTTAAAATCCAAGGGATTTTTTGGCATACACTTCTTCCCTAATTTTTCTCATTAGGACTGGATTTTGACATCCATTTTGAATAATTTGAAATCATTTTCACAAAAAGTGATTTTTGACGACCAAGTGACATCTAAGGGTGCCACTGAGGCATATGTTTCTTTATAGTCAATCCCTTCTTCGTGAACATACCCTTGGCTAACTAATAGTGCTTTATTGTGAACGACCTTGCCTTCTGCATTTAGCTTATTCTTGAATATCCACTTTGTGATGATCACATTGTGGTGGTCACGTTAAGGAACTAAATTGTATACACAATTGCACTCAAGATTTTTGAGCTTCTGATGTACAGCTTTAAACAATTCTACCTCAAGAAGGGCTTCATCCCCCTTTCTTGGCTCAATTAGAGATATAAAAGAAAATTTCATCTCTTTGTAAGTGTGGATCTTGTCCTCACCCCATCTTCGACATTCTTGATCACGGATGTTGGAGGATGGTTTTGAATAATTGTCATGGTTGTGGAAGTGGGATGTCTACCTCATCTGCTAAATTTACTAAAATTTGATCTAATGGAGAATCATTCTTGAACGAGCTTTGATCGTTATATTCTACGATTTCATCATTACCCTTTTCCATGATTGGACAATGGTTGATGTGGAGCAAGCTGATCACGATCAACATGTTTTTCAGTGAGCTCTATGTGAAGTGATTCTGTAGTGACTAAGGTGCATTTATTGAAGACTCAATATGCCTTCATTCAATATGCCTTGGATACTTAGTACTGTTTGGTTTTCTTCCCTTAAGAAGCTCATATATAGTCTTCGTTATTTCTGAATGTACTACGACCCTTCTAGCTACTAATGAAACGAATTTGCACGGTCGTTGAAAACACACGAATTCATATCAAAATCAATACCAAACTTACATATCTTAAGATTTAATCACCAATTAACTAATATAATTATAAATAAGGGTTGAATTCACGAAGATTTAGGGAAATATAATTATAAGCTTAGATTAGATGTATTCAAATTTTGATCAAATCGGTCAATGAATTGAGGTGAAAAATTAGGGAAATTAGTTATTTTTTAAAGAAGACTCCAAGACAAATCCACAAGATAAAAAATCACTCAATTTGGATCAATATTCACAGAGAAATCAAGAAGCAAAATAAAGAGAGAAAAATCAATCTCGAAGAGAGAGAATTGATAAAATTTCTAAAAATTAATCTAATCTAAGCTTTGAAATAAAAATTTAATGATAAATGACAAAAGACTAAAAGGAAAACACGTAATCTAACATAATATCGCAATCAAAATGATCCGATTGATCCCCAAATCAAAGCTTTTCATACCGCATTTTCAAAATAGATATTCGGAGTTTAAGCAATGAATTCTCCCTATTCTTTTGATAAAATCTTGATTTCAAGCACTCCCAGGACACAAAAATGAGTCTAGAAGAAGAAGAAACTAAGAGATCTAAGAATTCATTGAGCTGTCCATCGAATCTAAGATTGAGCTGTCCATCGAAATAATCCAAGAATACTTTACATTGTTGAAAAGAGAGAATTTATAATGTTTTGAAATTGGGCATGACCATCGGATAGAATTCATGGTCGTGATAGAATCGGAAGAGGCGAATCACTAGGTTTAATTCACGACCATCAGATCTTCATCGGAGCGTCAAGATCACGCCATGTGATTGCATGAAGAGAGAGCGTCGCGAAATGTTGTCCGTTAGATCGTGAATCGATGTTTCAAATCTCAAAGTAGCTCTTCAAATCCTGGCCGTTATAATTCTTTAAATGAACAGCCAGGATTGATTTGTTTAATAAAACGGATCATTTGCCTAGTAAGATGTTGTCATGTACCCCCTTCAATTTTGTGAAAATTAAGGGCCGAGATTAAATCCATTTTTCTACCGATTGGACAATTCTGAGCGCGCCATGTCACTTGCAAAGAGATAAAAACAAAAAATAGCCCTACATTAGAAAAAATAAGATGACGCGATGCATATATAAGGGCGAACCCCATTAGTGGTTAGCTCATGCCCTAACCAAGGCGCTTAACCACTAATGATTCCCGCTAATGATGCACACATGCGCACGCCACATGGCGTGTGCACACGTCAACACGTGACGACACGCAAGCGCACTTCGCCACATCAACGTGCGCATATCAAACTATTTTATATTAAAAGAAATAAAAAAAATTAAATAAAATCCCTAAAAATTAGAAAATTCATAAATTTTAAAATATAACTCATTTTTAATACTTTTTTTTGTTTGATCATAAATTAAATAAGATATCATTCTAAAAATTCAAATTTAATAATTAACAAGAGAATACATTTTTATCTAAAAAATATACTCATTTTCTTTGGAAAATAAAACTAGAAAAAATAAATGGGTGTATAAATAAATATTTTCTCTTATTATTTGAAATTAAAACTTAATTAAAATATCAAATATAGAAATAGGAATAATCTACTATAAAATATTATCTTTAATTATGCATGTTTATCCCTAAATTAATGCATTTTGATATTATAACTTTAAATTGCATAGAATGATAGATATGCACTCAAAGTATGATAACATGCATAAGAATATAATATTTTATGCCTTAATTTATATTAATAATCATGTAATTATCTCTATAAATTGCATGTTATTAGCTACATAGCATGCAATATTTATTGCCTCTACCCAAAAATAACTAAGAAGCTCATTCTTGGTCAAGATGGTCCTTGACATTTCTATAAGAGCTTTATTCTTAAGCTCATCCACCACACTTTGTTATGGAGTTCTTGGTGCTGAATGTTGATGAATCATACCTAGTGTGTTGCATAATTCATCAAACTTCTTAGTTTCAAACTCACCATCATGATTACTACAAATGATCTTGATTCTTGACTAAAATTCATTGTGTATGATCATGAAAAAGCTTTCAAAGCCTTTCAAGGTATCACATTTGGCAAACATTACTTATTTATGAATAGTCATCTATAATGACTAATCCATATCGCTTGCCACCTAAGCTAGACACTTAATTTGGACCAAAGAGATCCATATGAAGTAATTCTAGACATTTGTTAGTGGATATTTCTATATTTCTGTCAAAGGTAGATTTAAATTTTTTAGACTTGATGCAAGTTTGACAAGTTTTGGGTTTCTCCTCTAGGTTTAAAGGTAGTCCTCGGTCTAGTTTTAATGACATGATTTTCTTAATACTGTGATACCTAAGGTATCTTAATCTATGATCCCACAAATTGACCTCGTTTTCTTTGTACTCAACCACTAGGCACACTTGGGAATTCCTAATTTCTTCAAAGTCAATTAGATAGATTTTTTACCCTTTATCCTATGAGGAGCACTTTCATTTTTTCTTTTTAGAGGATGTTGCATCCTATGTTGGTGAATTCAAAAATCATTTGATTGTCACATAATTGAACAAATGAATATCATCTACAAACAAAATATTTTTCACTACAACATCGCCATTGATGGAAATATCACTAATATATAAAAATTTCTAGTGTTGCCGTCCCAAAAACTAATGTTCCCTTAAATTTTATTTTGTAACTTACTAAGCCATCTCTTATACCAGGCATGTGCCTTGAAAACCCACTGTCGAAGTATCATTTCTAGTATATTGGACACATACCTAAAATAGTGCAAGGATTTTGTACCAAGGCATCGAACCCCAAAAGTGTCAACACTTGGAACTTGAAAGTAACCATGACATATATGAGGCCCATGTGTGTAGAATGACGTGTTCATTCTAAGACCCAATATAAAATTGGGTAGCAATAGTGCAGAAGGGCTGCAAGGTTGGCTAATTGGATATTAGTGATCAACCATAAGATATTGACGAGACGAGACCGCGAGGTCGTCCATTTCACACGGTCTCGTGTCAAAAATAATACCGAACTTCTCAATTTTATAAAATTATCTCGAATTGAGGGGTTTAATGGTAAATAAGGGTCGAATCCACATCGAAATAAGGTATTTTTGAGAGATCTTTAGAAATGGATCAAATTGGACGATGAATTGAGGTGAGAAATTAGGGAAAATTGTACATTTAGAAAGATAACTCAAAGACGTATCCACAGAATCAAAAATCACTCGATTTTGATTAGTAATTGCGGAGAAATCAAAGAGCGAAGTGGGATGAAATTTTTGAAAATCGGAACATTGAAAACCGAAATTAAAAACGAAATTAAACTAAATTGCTATCCTAAATTACAAATTGATGATACATGATGATAGATTAAAGGGAAAACAAGTATTCTAACCCGAGATAATGATCGAATCGATCCAATTAATCGCTGGATCGAAGGCTATTCATTCTGAGATTTCGAACGCGAGCATCGGTGTTCAAGAGACAAATTCTCCATGATCGATCGACAAAATCTCACTTTTAATCACTCCGTGGACGCGGAAACGAGTCTAGAAGAGATTAGAAGCGAGAGATTCAAGGATGGAGGGGTGTAAATAGATCAATTTGATGAATACATCCGAGAATGTCTTACAAAATCGAAGAACGCCTTAATTTATAGGCGAATTGGCGTAACCGTCCGATGGATTTTAATCAACGGTTACGATGGAACGGCCCATCGTGAACCGTTTGGAAATGTCACAGCCGTCCGATCCGTGATGGAGCGCTCATATGACGCCCGTTGAGATGCGTTATAAAACGCATGAGATCGCCGTCGTTGGATCGCGATCTGACAATCAAGATGCTTCCAGCGCGATTAAATCGCGACCGTTATAACTCTCGATTAAAGCACGTGCTTTGATGAGATCCGGTGGACCACGAGTCCACTAAATCCACGCGCTTCGATCGTTCCGTCGTTTGATCCAAGGTTTCTCCTTCGGCCACGTCACCTGAACACTTAAAACCATGTGGAACTTAGTCCCACACGGGTAAAATTATAGGAAACTCTCGGGTTTATAACGTGCACTGAATTAGAGGGTTAGCGTAATATCTGAAATATTGGATGCTTATATGTACTATAACCCTACATAATACGAGTAAATATAAATAATGTCACGTGTCACCTATGCGCCATGTAGGCGCTCGCGTGGGCCCGCGTGGCGCTGCCACGTGGCCTTGAGTGCCACATCGCATCCACGTGGCCCCGCGTGAATATTAACACCCTTTTGTTCTTTTTTTAATTATTTTAAACGATTTAAAATCAAAAGTAAATTCAGAAAATTCTGGAAAAATCCCTAAAAATTAGAAAATTCAGAACTTTCAAAATACAACTCCAAATTAATTCAGATTTTTTTCATTGGCTCTAAAATTCAATTATCTATCAGTATAAAAAGTCAAAATATTTAAATAACAACAGATTTCATTCTTATTTCAAAAATATATTCACTTCTTAAAGAATTTAACTATAGAAAATTAAATGAATGTCTATAAAAATTATTCATCTCATTATTTAACTTTAAAAACCACTTATAATCTCAAGTAAAGATAGGTTATTAAAATCATTTATCTTTAATTCATCATAATTAACCCTAAATTAAAGCATTTTGAGATTATAACATAAATTTGCATGAAATGATAGAAATGCACTCAAAGTATGATAACATGCATACAAATGGAATGTTTTATGCCTTAATTTGTATTAATAATCATGTTTTATCATGTCAAGATTGTGTGTTATCAGATATGCGGGGATCTGAGGCTCTATAAGCTCTCCAAGTTTTCGACCAAAATAATGATTGCACACGGAAGATATTGAATCAAAATATTTAATAGAGTTGAAGCACCAAGAATAGATGATCTCATCATCCATTCTAGGTGATCCTATCATTTAGAATAGAATAAAATTCATACTTATAAGGAACATTTGAAAGAGTTCTTCAATCGTTCAAGCATCCGGCCTCTAGCGGAATCCACACAGTCTTTGGACGATCGGATCTCCACTTGAACACTTGTCACCACGAGATAAAGAGAAGAGAGAGGAGAATTTCCACTAGGCTTGCATGGGCACCTCTATTATGGAATTCTCTCCCTATTTATAAACTTTAGAAATGTGATATTTTCATAAAAACCTTTATTATTATGTCTATATCTACTGACGTTCATTGACCTTATGTGTGTGACCCTCTAGGTCCATATATCTCACCAATTAATGAATCTATCAACCTAATAACACTTATTATTCTTCCTTATCAATTAACTATATCAATATATAGACTAATTGACTAATGATTGATTTAACCCAATTGACAGGCTCAGTCGCTATCCCAGTGGGTGCCAAGCTATGGTCACGTGCTCTAGGAGAGTGTCAAACACCACATGCTCTAAGAGATATAAGGTATATTAGAACTCTTTCATGGAACCCTACCGTCATTGGTTACCATGTGCATATAATCCGTCGTTCATGTGAGACTCATGAATGACTTAGGGTATAGTTAATTGTCAAACCCTAATCGGTCACTCAATTTAGTAATGATGTGAGTAAGAAATCATCGAGAACACTTCTCTAATATTTCCACTACCTTGGCCAAGGATTTAATCGCATCTCATTCCTTAAGTCAATCTCCTCATATATCGAGGGTGGATGATCCTATCTTAACCACTCAATCACCTTCAAGGACTTCATGTCATATCCAATCTTTAACGTTTTGGAGATCCCTTAGTTAGGGATTCGTAAGTCATAGTCAAAACAAGATCGTTCATCCACAAGATATCTTTGGTGTCTCAGGTCAAAGGATCACGTACACAACCATGACATGATTGACGATTTGGCATAATACCATTCAGGAATTCATACGGATCAATTCAGTGAACTCTTTCTCCAAAGAGCACCCACTATCTATCCTTGGTGTCTCTACAATGATGGCCACATGATCAGTAATACTCATAATATGAGCTAGATAAGATAGTGTTATTCTTTGTAGATAATTTGATGTCCTTCTCGAATATCCCACGAATAGGAATATTTAGAACATATGTTTAAAAACCAACGATCAATGTATTATGATCTCAGCATAATTCACTTGATCATTACATATGTTCATGAACTTCATTGCAAACATCACCCAAGAATGAAAATGAATAAAAGTTTATTTCAATGAATATAAATGAAAGATGCACTGGCATATGATATATAGGGAATGTATAGAGAGCATCAATCAAAGTCATATGTTGGATGTTCTTCAATGCAGTCAACTAGGATATTGACTACTCTAGATTGTCCTACAAGACCAAATTTCTAGGAGTATCTATACCTCCTATCATTCCTAGCCATTTTTCTTGGCCTAATTTCCTCATTTTGTAAGATTATTCTTCTAGTTTCTTTATAATGTTTTTCTTTATCTACTCTTTTGGTCGTAAACCTCGGCTAGATTATAGCCAACTACTTCCTTACTCAAAGATGGTATGTGGCTACTTAATAACATGTCAAGCACCTTTTGGCTACCAAGTAGCTTCTCATAGGGCTCTCAAAGTTGGGCAAACTCATCTTGGGCTTCTAACATAGATTGCTCAACAAGTGCAATTGATCTTAAGGACTCAACTTGTTGCTTAAGATTTCCATTTGCCTTACCTATCCTAGTGTTTTCTGATTCCAATTCCCTAAGTCACTATGGTGCTTATTCACTTTCTTTGGGAGCATAATTTATCATCTTCGAATCTTCAGTTAAGCATGAAATCTTTGTTAAGTGATGTAGATTTTCATTTTTAACCTTCTTTAGCTCGTTCCTAGTGCTCTTCAATTGTATAAGTGCTTCTTCAAGTGCTTCCTAGAGATCCTCTGGTAAAGCATCCTAGTATCATACTCACCTTCATTAGAGTTGTGAAAGAGACACAAGTTTACTTCTTCATCTTCGGTGCCATACTCACTTTTCTCGTTATCGCTTGAGTAAATCCATGTGGCCTTTAATGCCTTCTTCTTGTTCTTATCATTCTTCCGACCAAATATCTTCTTCAGCTTCTTCTTCTCGTTTGAGTTCTTCTCTTTGTGCTTCTTCTTCAGCCTCAAAAAATATTCTGTGAAGTGACATAGCTTCCTACACTCAAAACATGTCTATCTAGGGTTACACATAAACTGGACACCGCGACTTTGGTCAGGATTAAATCGTGTTTTATGTTTGTTGGATACACGAATTATTGACTAGTTCAATTTTGAAAAAGAGTCAAATCCTCCTAATTACCTTTGCTATATTCCTTGATAGCATAGCTATCTCTTCATCATTTGATGAAATTTCATCGACACATAGGACAATTGAGTTATCTTTATTTTCTATCAATGGGCTTCTTCATGCTTCGTTCACCTCGTATGTGATGAGTGAACCAAAAATATCTAACAAAGGAATCATACAGAGATTTTTCACCTATTCAATGGTGACAGTCTTGATTTTTGAATTGGGAGACAATGCATTTAGAAATTTCCACTAAGGTTAAGTACTCCTTATTTGTATTTTTCAACGAATTGATTAAGGCATTGAAACATCCAAACATTTCCCTTATTGTTTCACCTTTCTTCTAGGTAAACAACTCAATATTGTTAAGTCTCTTTATCTGTTTTATAGCTAGAGACTTGATGATGGGCCATACTATCTATGGTGTGAAGAAATATGTTTCTTTCCCTAGAATTTAATCTCCTTTTCTAATTTAGTGATGTGATTGAAATAAGATTTGAAGCCATTCACAATAGCATTCCAAATTGTGTACTTATTTCTATTGTGTAGGCTTCAACTCTTGATTTCTAGATAACATAGTTGGTGTCATTGAGGTCAGGAGAAAGACTTAGGAATCACCACCCATTTTAGATCGACTTGTCTATTGGTTATACCAAAGCTTCATGTTTGCATCTGATTCCAATTGAAATTCCTTAGCTGGATGGTGGATTAACTTGGGGAGAAGGGGAGGATGGATGAATTATTTTGAGTATTTATGTTATCTAATATTTTTTAGGAATTAGATGATTAGTCACTCAGTGTCTCACACCGCTCATACACCAGATGTCTCCTACATGACTACATTTCCACATGCTTGCGAAAGCCTTCATGGAAGTAAATATATGGAGGTTGAAAATAACAAAATTCCGTATTAGAAAAAAATGACTGGCTCACTAAGAATGAGATAAATATTAATGAAGCAAAGCGTCAAAGTCCAGTTCACGAAAAGTAAGGTTAAAATCACGATGATCTTTAGCACAGACAAAATTTTGTAACACATGACAGATACAATCAAATGTTAAAGATGAATGTAGATTCACAAAGAGGCAAAACATGATTTTCAATGAGCCCAAGATCAGAAAAAGAAGTTTAGAGAATAAAAGAGATACACTAGGAGAGAAAAAGGTGACTCTCAAGGTCTAAATGAACTTTTTGGAGAGGCTCACTCAAGGTTCAAGCTAGTCGTCTCGGTAAAAATATGGTTGTTAAACATACCAAATTTTATATCAACAAAAAAATGATTAACTTATAGTTCACAAGATAAAACAAATGAAGTGATCAATAGAGGTCGAATCGACAAAGAATTAGGTTTAAAGCACAACAACCTTTAACACTTAGTGAAAATTTTGTTAGCATCTTCTATTTGCTAGGATAACTTTGTTACCTCTGCAGGGGCCTGGTGCAGTAAACCCCCAAATAAGATCAAATGATGAAGATGAAGGTAGATTCAAGAAGAAGACCAGGCCTGACTTCCAGAAAATCAAGCAAGATTCAAAAGGAAGAAAAAGCCTAAGATTGGACAAATCAAGCAAAATTTGACAAATGGATCACAGAGAGAATTTTAGAGAGGAGAAGTGATGAGAGATCTTCCAATTTTTCTCAAACTACTAGAGAACACCAGAGACGATAGATCTTTTTTTCCTATGTTTCTCATTTTCCATTTCTTTATTCTTTTATCGTCTTTTTGGGGGGAAAATGGGCCTATTCTGTGGGAAACCCAAGGAATTTGTTTCTCGTCAGCCGACAAGATAGGATGAGCGGTGGAGGCCGTAAAGCGTAGAAACCTTCATCATGCGAGGAGGAAGAGGGGGGCAGTGGTTGCAGCACCAAACGCGGGATCCGCCTTTGGCGGTCGCCGTGCCCAAAGAAGCCAGACAAGTGGCCACCACCGTCACACCCAGTAGTGGGACTGCTGCCCTCGCGCCTTGGAGGGCGTCCTTTGATGGCCGGCGTCCTGCCCCATGGGGGTCGCCTCCGCGCCTAGACAGGTGAGGTGCGATGTCGTCACCACCGCATATATCAGGCATGCCGCTAGGCCACCCGAGCTCTGACATTAGAATCTCCGAAAAGCATAGGAGGCAGCTAGTGTACGGTGACGCTGATGACCAAACTCTATATCCTACATCCCACATCTCAACGCATTTTTCGTCATAATTGTACACCAGCAACCCAAAATCGTCGTAGATATACGCATACTTGACAATTAGTCATCGCCTGGGAGCACTTAAAGAACCTACGAGAGAAGATGATAACGGGGAAAGGAACTGGAGAACGGCGAACCGCGACACTCGATGAGAGGGTCAAAGAGAGAAATGAAGAAACGGGTATTCTAGATCAAAGAGAGAAACGGGCTAAACCCTAGAACGGGGTGAGAGAACCAACAGCTCGTAACGATTCCTTTCCCCGATAGAACTCTGTTCTCCATGATTTTGGCATTCAATGAGGCATCAGTGCTGAATGATTTAAATGCCCATGAATTCTACTTCTGTATCATATCACAACGTACCAAATATTCTGACTGGCTCTTTTTTCCAATGTAAACTTCAATTTGCGTCATTACATTTGTCTCCTACATAAAAAGATTTTAAGATAATTACAACTGAGGTGATTATTCTCAATTTTAAGAATTGTTTTTTCGTCAACCAAGGATTTACAGGTGATGTAAGAGAGAGAGAGAGAGAGAGAGGGCAATTGGGAGAGAGAGAGCGTCACAGACCACACGCGTGAAATCACTCGGCGATCAAATCATTCTCTACAACCCTAGATGCTGCTGAAGGAATAAGAAAAATTTTGAAGGTGCAGACCCAAGAACAAAAATCTTGGCAGGAAAGAGTACTATCCTTCAGAAGTCTATTCACTCTTCAATTTAACACATTTAGATGGATGGAATTCTACGATCTTCTGAATTGGAATTAACACATTGAATTGCAGCGATTGAGAGTGATCTTCAACTTGAATGGAATTGCATCTTTTTCCTGGGCTTTCTCAAAATCACTCGTTGAATGACTTGAAGAACGCATGAGCACACTGACTTATTTGGTAGTAATCATGATGTTTACGGAGATGGCAGAGTTGTAAACGTAAATAAATTTACACTTCCATGAGAGATTAGGAAGGGCAAGAAACTGGGAAGAAAAATCCAACATTCATCAATTTCAAGCGAAAGAGGCTAAGCTGGCCGTTGGAATGTAAAACAAAATCAGTGTCAGTACATGAGCTCAGAAGCAGTATCCACCATGGAAAAAAGACCCATCTTTGCAAATGGTCTAACACTACGCACATTTCATGGTAGTGCTGATGTTGACGCTGGCTGCTTCTCTTAGTTTTCATTCTTGGGACTGAGTGTCCATGGCCTCGGGTTCGTCTTTGGCATCAGCCTTCTTGCCTGTTGGACAAGGAGAGAGGAGACCAAAGAGAGGAGGAACGGTTAAATGATAGAAAGGTAATTAGTCAAATTATTTGAGTTAATTCGTCTAATGAACACAAAGGACTCACTCTTCTTCTTCTTGCCCCCGCCTTTCTTCTTTGTCTTGGTTCCAAGCGCAAGCCAGGCCTTGATTTCGGGGTCTTCATCAATGGACTTGTTGGGTTTGAGTTCTTGCAGAGGGTGAGAAGTGACTTTATCCGACCCGTTTGGCATCAACAGCACAGTGAACTTGATATGAGCCACAAGATCCCCTGCACCAGCAAAAACAAGGTTATGATAATTGGTGCAGGGAAGAGAGAGGAGGAGAGCGAGGGAATGGGAAAGATAGATGGAGAGGGAGGTAGGCTGAGGAGAGAACAGAGTGGGACAGAAGGAGAAAAGACAGGGAGATATAGCTAGAAGAGAGCCACAGAGAGGAGAGGGGACAGAAGGAGAAAATACAGGGAGGGAGGATACAGCTAGGAGGGAGCCACAGAGAGAGGAGAGAGGGGACAGAAGGAAAAGACATGGATAAGGGGATACAGCTAGAAAGGAACCAGAAAGAGAACAGAGAGGGAAAAGGCAGGAGAGCAAAAAGAACTAACGAGAGATGTAGATAAAGAGGACAAGAAAAACGAAAGAGAGGGGGGAGGAATAGAGGGAAGGAGAGAGAAATAAAATGAGGGGGAGAGGAAGCGAGAAGGAGAAGGAGAGAATGGAACCCAGGGGGAATGGAGAGACGGTGGAGAGAGGGAGAAGGTGGAGAGAAATAGACAGATGAAGAGAAAGAAAACCAGGGGGGATGGGGAGAGAGGAAGAAATGGCGGTCAAGGGGGAGAGATGAATGGAGACTAAGGACCAAAGAAGGGAAAAGGGGAACGGGAAAAAGAGAAAGGATGAGCATGAGAGAAATAGAGGGGCAGAAAGCAAACCAGGTTTTTCATGAAGGACAGGGTACGGCTGCAAGAGATCGTGATTCACACACTCAACTAGCCCAAGTCGAGCACGTTTCTCTTCAAGTGCTCTGGTAGAAACACCAAACGTGACCCAAAATTCATAACAGAAAGGGTAAAAAGAAAATATAATTAGACTAAGGAAACCTTGCGCTGAAGGGCATAATTGGGAATTTCTGGCTGATCTCACTAAAGATAAATCTTGATGACTTCATCTTCAAATGGTAATTCTTGTCCACGGCTCTCTTGTAAATGGTAGTCTGCTTCTCATCAAGCATCCTTGGCTACATAATCGAACATTCAAAATCAATAATTCTGCTTTCAAAGAGGTGTAACAAGAATTAGAACAAATATATCACTATTAACTACCTTGCCTTCGCCAGTACTAGTGACAATATCAATGGCATAAACCTCATTCTCTTCAAATTCTGCATCATCAACTCTCACGTCAGGGCTGCCGACACTCAACACCACTTTATTTCCATCAATGACAAACTGTTTGAGCTGGTGGCTCAGAACGCCTTCCACAATCTTGCAATCATATCCTGCCGCAACTTTCTGGATAGCTTCTGTCACGTCCTTGTTCTGAAAGAAGAACATAATGAACATTGCATGGATATTGTTGAATGATTGAAAGTATACTAGACCAAATTCAAAATTGGAAAGAGAATTGCGGGGATCGTACGGATTAAACGAAATATAAATCTCTATGCGATGGACTTTGATCTTAGGAAGATTGCCGCTTAATAAGGGCAAGGATTTTATCACCGATGATGAGTATCAAGGGATATCAATATCTTTAATAATAAGATAAAAATAAAAGTGATAAACATACCAACTACACCGATCTTGCCTTACATATAAAAAATCGAATCATTAATACATACCTTTTTACCGGGTCTAACAAGCCTTAATGCGACCTCAGCTGCAGTATTAGCAGCAGCAACCACATCAGCAGCTCTTCCAGTAATGGGCCCCTCTTGTAAAACGTGGGTATGCGCCACTACAGCAATAAACCCATCTATATGGCATCCCATATCTCTGTGGCAAAATAAATTAAGACATTAAATACGTATAAAAGACAATTAATGAGCATTATTCAACGACAAAAATAGAGAAACAGACATCTTCACAACATCATTTGCTTCTAGAACACTATCATCACTCGCAAGAGGAGAGAAATGACAGACGGTGTTGTTGACAGATATGCACGTGGGGAAGGCAATGCCCCTCTCTATCTTCTTCTTGACGTTCTTGTACATATTACCAGATTGCCTGCATCAAACAAAATACTAATCACAATTAATCAATAACCACATACAAGAAACTAACAGAAAACACTTACTCTTTGATGAAGGAATCGCCTTTCTCGCACAAGTCGACGATTTTCGCCTTGGGCTTGCACTCAGAAATCACAAGTTGAAGAGCCCCTGTAATGAAAAGCGACAGGAAATCACTGACCTATTGAAAAATTAGAAAATAAGTAAAAATATTCAGAATAAATCGAGAAAATTACTGTTAAGAATCTCGGCGGCGCTCTTGTATTTGGTGACGACATCGGGAGAGGAAAGATCCAGCTCCTTCTCCTCCTGGAGTTCCTCGTCCGACATCTTACAACCGGTAAAACCCTAACAAAAACCCTATAAGAGGCCAAACAGAATTAAACAGAATAGGGGCAAGAAGCAGATTATTGTTATGTTACTACCTCAAAAAGGACGAGAGAAAGAAGTGTCTATGTGGAATTTCAGCAGATGAGGAGCTGAGTAGAGACGACGGTGGACGACCCCTAAGCTTATTAGGGCACCTCACCCTCACGCCGCGGATTTCTTCTGGTATTATATAGTTGGGGTGGATTGACCCCGGTTCAGACCGGCCGGTTCAAAGACAAGAGCGGATTTGTGGGCTCCATAAAATCACACGCCCATGAATGATTTCCACAAAGGGTTTTATTCTGCTTACCAAGTAAATGAGAAATTGAGAGACTTGGAGAGAAAAAAGTGAAGGTAATAGAGAGGAGCTTGAATAAAGGGCACAAGGGATCAAGTTCAAAGTTATAACTCAAAGGGAATCATTGCCAAGAAATATCATTAAAGGGATGTAAGAGAATCAAACAAATAAACTATCATATATTTTTAGTATTCCTAGATTATCATTGGTCATTAAACAAGGATGTGAGACATCATACACTCACATTTCACTTCAATTTAATCGCCATTTGGTTTGAAATTATGATAAAATAATAAAAAATTTAATGAAAAATTAATGACCCTTGAATGATGTCTCTAGGGTTATGTCTAGGTGAATCGTAATCACCTCTCCCTTTTTTCCTCGCAGAAAAAATGACTATGATGAATGGTCTACAAAGAGGCTATCATGGTCTAGAGAGGCTATGTCAAAACTTCTAATGAATATATCAAGTCATCATGTAATCATAGATTAGATAAATATTAACATGCATAGCCGCAATAAAAATCAAAAGATCCCCTCAAAGAGTGTTTACTCGTGAAGTATGTTAAATAAAAATGTCCCTGAAGGTAGCTACTCGAATGAGAAAAACAATATAGATCACATGTAGTTAGCTTGATTAATAATTTTATCATTTCATGGAAGCATACCATTAGATTGAAGCAAATGTCACTAAAAAGGTGATTCAACGTTCCATTAACTATTGAATTTTGAGAAAGAATATGGTACTTACCAAAGATCTTCCACTAAATATGAAAAAACTAAGGAAATTATAGTTGAATATTTTCCAACGGTCTCAAAGGCATGGGAATAAATATTAAAGGTCAATCAAGAAGCAGCCACCCCAATTGATGTCATACTATACTGAGCGGTTTTTTTCTTAAGCATGATACAATTGAAATGTTGGGTCAAGATGAGTACCAATGAATTATCTTGATTTTTTTTTTTGATATTTTCCTCTTCAATATGAGTTAAAATATGTAAGATATGAGCAAAGTAGTTAAGTCAACTCTTACAAGGGCTAATGGGCTTTTATTTGGCCCAACAATTCTAATATGTTGTGTAAAGATGGATCCAGATAGTATTGAGCTAGTTCATGATCCATTAATGTGATATTAGCATTGGGATTTAATATTGATAAGCCTTAAAAAACTTTATTCAAAACATCAAACATAGCAGAATATATTGACTCGAACATTCAAAACACTGAGGTGCGAAGAATCAATAATCTTATCATCTGATAAAGACTGAAGGCATTCTTGAAGCTATTTGAGTGTCTAGCCTTGAATGGTATCGACATGATCATCGAATGATTGGATCATCTCATCAACTCTCATTACCAAGAGAGAAAATGAAGTAATGAGAGAATTCACACGAGACTTGTATGAGCACCTTGAGTTTTGATAGTTTTCCATGTATTTATATATATTGGTATATGAATTGTTTACAAAAACCCTTATAATTATGTCTACACCCACTAACATGCATATACCTTATATGTATGACACTCTAGGTCTATATAACTCACTAGTTGATAATTCTATAGACTCAATAACACCTTATTATTTAACTTATTAATTATTTATATCAACATATAGATTAACTAATTAGGGATCGATTTAACCTTATCAACAAGTTAAGTTGTCGACCCATCATGTGTCAAGCTACACCACGTGCCCTAAGAGATATAAAGTACATAAAAACTCTCATATAGAACCTTGACATAATCGGTTACTAGATATTTATAATCCTTCATCCGTGTGAGACTCATGAACAACTTAGGGTATGGTCAAAACTATTTTCATTACATTGGTCGAAGATTTCATCGCATCTCATTCCTTGAGTCAATCTTCTCAAATATCAAGGGCAAAACGATCTTATCTTAACTACACAATCATCTTCAAGGACTTCATGTTGTATCTAATATAAGACGTTTTGGAGATCATGTGGCTAGAGATTCGTTAGTCATAATCAAAATATGATCATTTGTTCACAAAATATGGTCATTTGTCTCAAGTCAAAGGATCACATATACAACTGTGACATGAATAAACCTAATTAATAGTTAGGAATGATATCATTCAAGGATTCATATGGAGCAATTCAATGAACTCTTTTTCTAAAGAGCACCCAATATCTGTCATTAGTGTCATTGCACTGATGGCTATAGGATCAGCCACACTCATCATAGGAGTCAGATCAGATAGTGCTATTCTTTTTGAATAATTTGATGTCTTTCTCGAATATTCTAGGAATATGAATATTTAGAACATATATTTAAATACTAATGATCATTGTATTATGATTTCATCATAATTCACTTAGTCACTGTATATGATTATAAATTTTATTACAAACATTAGACAAGAATATAAATGAATAAATTTTATTTTAATGAACATTAACGATATAAATGATGGTGTGATTGGCTTATAGGCCACATAATATCCATCTTTGAGGCACTTGGGAATTCATATCTCGCTTATCTAATGCTAGTATCATCACTTGAAAAGGGATGTTCTCCCTCAAGTGTAGTCTTGATGGCACATTGACTCGTCACAAGGCTTAATTGGTGGCTTGCAGATTCATGGCATTGTTTATAACAATAACCTTTTCTCGTGTGTTTTACTTCAACTCCATTAGAGTCCTTTTACATGTTGCAATTAACCTTGGTTGTTCATTGCACCAATTATATATCTCCAACGCTTTTTTAAATGAAGACTTTTAGGAGTAGGTGTTTATGGAGCAACCTCAAGATTTTGTTACTTATAGCGAGAATTTGAGGATTTTCTTGCTCTCCCATGCTATTTATATAATTAAAAAAATTTGACATGTTTGTGATGTTAAGTCACTTACTCATTGCCTTTGGCTTCACTCCATGCACATCATAAGATCCTACCGTGTTGTGGAATACTACATTTGTGGAGATTTTGGTACTTGTCATTTCTGTCGATGACATACTGTTGTGAAAATAAAGGATGATTTATTGAGATGTTTAGGAATGAGGGAGACTACCCATCCTATATAGAAGGGAAACCTTACATGAGAGAAGAAGAGTTTCATATAATCTCCATTTTGGACCCGTATTCACTCACACTTGTTGATTGGTAGCAATGCGACAAGATCTCTATTCTATAAAGGCCTATCTTCATCAACATTTTGTGTCGTGGAACTTGTAGACATTGTGTTACTTCCTTGCAATAAATTTTGTTTATTAGCTTAGTGAACTTGTTCTCTCCCAAATGAAGTATTCCCTAGATATTCTTCTAGAATAGGGTTATTTAACAGTAAATGAGAATATTCATCATTAGAAACTTGACCCAAGTTATGGGACATTGACTTATCAGCTCTACTTTAGGAAATTGAGCTATTTGACAATTACTTGCATTGAAATTGTTCATGTAATTGCATTCTTAGCTAGTTTATGTAGAAACCTCACAAGTTGCATTGGAAGGTGCCCTATGGGTATTGTGTATATCAATAGAGCCCCTAGGAAAGGGATTATCTACAAGCAACATAGTCATATTTATGTCAAAGCTTATTCAAATGCCAGATATGTTGGGGACACAAGAGACCAAAAATCAACCGCATGGCACTACACATATGTTAGAGGCAATATAGTTACTCGACGATCCAAAAAAAAAGGTGGTTTCCTATTCTAATGCACAAATTGAGTAACCCCCCCCCCCCGGCCAATAGCTGATATAGGCGGTGAGTTGTGTGGTTTTAATGTCTTCTACAAAACTTGTGCATTGCGACTCAAAAGCTCATGCCTATGTACTATGAAAATTACACTGGCATCTTCATCCCTAAAAGTACCTTCCTTTGACGAGGTGTTGCAGGGGATCATTTCAGATATGCAATTACCTTCCTTTGACCACCTTACTAATATTTCACCATGAGCATCAATTATAGATTTGTGATTCCTTGGCCACCAATCTACATGCTCTAGCTTGAAGGGGAGCAGTAGAGTATGACCCAACAGGTCTAACCCATTACGGTTTGAGTCCCCCATTTGATATATTCCTCCATATGCCATATTCTCCTCAAGCTTGGAATCCCTTCTTATTCTATCTTTTATCACATGCTTTACCTCTTCACATAACATAAGCATGCAATTAAAGGACTATTTTATCTTTGATTTATTTATGTTTGAATGCCCAAAACATGATGGAAAATACAATAGAAGTCTCTAATGTCACTAAAAAAAATCTTGGGTCTCCATCAAAATAAAGTGAATAAGATAAACTATTGTTAGGATCAAACCAAATCAGTCGATCGCTATTTTTTCATCTTAAGACAAATTCTCACTAGGTGATAACCAAGGTATAAGAAAATTTTGATTTTGTGACTTGTCATTTGAGGCACCTCAATCCACATGGAGGAATATTGTGCATAAATTTTCTCCATGTATTAGTCTATCATGAATGACTAATACATCAATTGTGAAAAAAATCCATCAATTGTGAAAAAGTTCCTTTCTGAAACAACTTATTAAATGGGTAGATTCAGGATATTTGTGGAGTGCCATGTTGGTCTATAAATAGAGGCTTCCAATCTATTGAGTTTGAGAGAAATGATTTAGGAGAAATCTAGAGTGTACTAGAGAGGCGTCCCATGGGGATTTTGTTGGGGATAGTGAGAGGGCTTTGAGAGCCAGTGTAAGAATGTTCATCCATTGTGGAGTTATGGCACATTCTTCCACGTACATGTCTTTGCATTAGCAAGTTTTTTTCTAGCTTGACTCACTTTCTCTTTTCTACATGCAGACTTGCACACTTTGGGCTCATTGTGTCCAATATGTTGTTAGATTGTGGGATTTTTTCCCACAAAAAATTATGGGCTCAAGGCATCCACAAAGAGGTGTAAAGAGAAAAATTAAGGCAGTGAGAGTATGGTAAAATTTAGATGGGAAGAAAAAGACAAAAATAAAAATATATATGGGCCGAATTGATGTAGAGAAAAAGGAAAAAAGAAATCATGACAAGGACCTCACGGTTTAAGAAGTAACAGTATAAACAAAGGAGTACATTTTTTATTCTAAATTTTTTGATTAATTTTACAATATTTTTTGTCAGTCTAATTTTTTTACTTAGACACACAAAATAAGACTCAAAAAATAAGATAGTGGTTGGGAAGGTTATAGGAGCAAAAGCCATTGGAATAGTCTGCTTTTTTAGTAATAGAACAAGGGGAGAAGAATGGTTGAACAAGGGGAAATCAATTTGCTATTTATCAAAGTTTAATTTGATGATCATAGTTAACTGAGGATATATAGTCATTGAACAGTTCAATCATATATCAATACATGACAGAATACCCGTAAGGATCATGATTTTATTTGTTCCTGAAAGTGTTCTTTCCAATTGACGCCGTGGAGAGTTGAGAATTCTCATTTGTTTCAATTCAAGGAGAGCAATGTTGTAGACTTAGAACTTTCATATTTTTCAATGAAAATGACCAAAGGAACTGTGGGCAGTTCTTGAAAAGGAAAAACATTTTACTGTAGATCCAAATTAAAAACAAATTAATGAAATTAAAATTGTTTCTTTGGTCCAATTATCATGCGATTTAGTTTGTATAAATCGGTGTTGGTTTGATTCCCATGGTGGTAGTCGTTTCAGCAAGTCTGGATTACAGATGATGGGTTAATAGAGAGGACCGAGCTCATCATTCCCTGGCCGGCAGAATCCCTTTCCAAAAAGCTTTCCACCTGTTGCATTCATCAAGAGGCAAGCATATCGTGTCATTTTCCGTGCCACGTTTCATTCTTTCTCCATTCCACCGCTCACTCTGCTATTGACTCCTGTCGAGATAGGTTTGCAACTTCCCTGCTGAAGTCGCCTATAATACCCCAGAGTGAGACTTCTCAGATTCTCACTAGCCCAGTTGTGTTTGAAAGGTTTTCTTTGGAGTGAACGAACGTAAGGTTGAAGATGTCGTCTGAGCAGGAGAGGTCAAACCTGGAGGCGAGAGTCAGGCAAGGAGAAACCGTTGTCCCTGGAGGCACCGGTGGGAAGAGTTTGGAGGCTCAGGAACACCTCGCTGAAGGTTAAAACCTCTTCCTCTTAGCCTTTTTCCTTCTTATTCCCACGATCTTCATTTCCTTTCATCTCTGTCAAGCTTCCTCTTCCCTTTTCATCATTCCGTTTTTTTATTTTTTTCTTTTTCCCTCTTTATCCTTGGGGCAATTTCTTGTTCTTCCCGGGGGTCATTTCACTGATGCTTTCTGGGATCTCTTCCTCTTCTTTTACTGCTTCGTCTAGAACCTTGGTATCTTCTTCTTTATTATTGTTCTACGAGTTTTTTCGCCCCCCTACATCTTCTTTTAGTTATACTTTGGCTACTTAATCATCATCGTCTTCATGTTCTTGGGTTTTTTCCATTCTTTTAATATTTCTGTTTTCCCTCCTCCCAAGGGATTATTCTATTTTTCCTATTCTTCTAATATCTCTCCTGCAAGGTTCTTTTTCTTCTCCCTTGTAGGGTTTCTCTTATTCTGATACCCCAAGTATTTCGTTTTTCTCCATTTAGGGCTTCTTTTATATTTCTGCTCCTGCTGCTGCAAGGATTTCTTCCCATTTCTTATTTTTTTCCGTTGACTATTTTATTCAGGTCGGTCTCGTGGAGGGCAGACTAGGAAGGAACAGTTGGGCACAGAGGGGTATCAGGAGATGGGCAGGAAGGGCGGGCTGAGCACCACGGAGCAGTCCGGCGGCGAACGCGCCGAGCAGGAAGGCGTTAACATCGACGAGTCCAAGTACAAAACCAGTACTTAAATACTCAAAGGCAACTCTTCACGGTCATAGTCAGCCCTTCATCAACGCAGTATCCTAGTTTAATCCTCGTGGCCTTGGGAAGTCTAGTCTGTTTTCTCCCTCTTCTGCCGTTGTTTCCGTCGTCTTCGGGAGACTTGCCTGTTCTCCTTTCATCGTTGTATACGTCCTATGGAGTCATTTCGTGTCTCTTGTTTTCTGAACTTACGGAAGTGAATAATACTGACGAGGTTTGTAAGACTTCCAATGACTTCTCTCTCTCTGCTCCCTCCCCGCCCTCCTCCCCGGAAAAAACAAACACCAAAAGAACAAAATTCAACCTACCAGCAAGAAGAGGAGTTGCATGCTGATGTATTCTGTCATAGATCTGTTAATGGCGGCTGTGACTTATCAAAGTTTCTAAGCTTACTAAAAGTAAGGTCTGAAGAGAGCGCCAATACCATGTACACGAATGAATGATTATAAACATACCTGATGAGATGTCTACTCCCCTTGATAATTATAAGTGAATCACTCTATGAAATTAACAGTGACTTATGATGTAAATCCATTTATAGATATATACATAGAGAAATTAGAATCTAACAACCTCTCACTTGGACTCTACACAAACATACACATATATATGCATATATGAACATATATGATAGCCAAATATATTCATGACCATATAAACATATATGTATATATGAACATGTATGATAGCCAAATACATCATGATCATATGAACATATATGTATATATGCAATCATATATGATAGCCAAATACATCATGACCATATGAACCCAAAAATTTTTGCTATCGTCTCAAGACATCTCCGCCAATCCCATCCATCATTAAATTAATATAGAGTCACAGGGAGCTTTTGTTAAATTGAACACAACTAAAACCCAAACAAATGATTATCTACATCAACCCACTGAATAATATAGATCGAGCACATGTAGCATGAAAGTCTATACTTCCAACTTAGCCTTCTGCATACTGAATGGAGACTAAATGAAATGTGCACCGAGTGGTATTGCTGGAAAGTTATCATGCATGAAAATAGTTAAAAGATGTATTCATTTATTAATGAGCAACAATAATGCCAACTCCCATGAGGATTATATATCCTCACAAAGTATTAAGCCCATATGATCAACATGCTCATGAAAGAGCTTTGGTAGTAGCCCTTTGCAAGTGGATCCCCCATCGTGGAGTTTGTCCAAATGTCATCTTGTGACAAGATCAGCCATATACCTTCCCACATTGCCCCTTGAACCATTTACCGCCAATGGGTTTCTCACCTTTGGGTAATGGGAAAAGATCCCAAATGTTGATGTCATGCATGGATTACATATTATCCTCCATGAAATTTATCCACGTTTTGGAATCAGACTTTTCATGGCTCAGTGGAACTAGATGGGATCATTTCTGAGTATCCCAATGCTAACGTCATGTTCTTGAAGGTATGCAATATAATCATATAGAACTACCCTCCTTCTTTCTCTAATGAATCTTCTTAAAGGTGCTAGTTCTTGAGCTTTTTATCTAAATTGGAGTTTTAGATATTTTAAATTGGAGTTACTTCTAGATTAACAGATATGAAAATGAAATCATCTTCACTGTTTTTACTAGAATTTGAGGGTTTTATGATCCCTCCTTGAAAACAATGTCTCTTGCCTTATCTCGCCTTAGCAAACTCAATCTCTCCAAAAAAATGAACATTTCTTGTCTCAAAAATAGCTTTAATGGTGGGATCATAAACCTTGTAACCCCTTGACCTTTCAGAGCACCCATCAAAAGAGAAACTTACTGATTTAGAGTCAAGTTTAAAGTTGTAATAAGGTTTTTCATAAGTGTCATAAGTTCTTTCATCCTATGGACAACCCCATATATCTAGATGCTTGAAGTTGCTTTTGTTGGAACTTTGTTGAGCTAGTCAGCTGAAGTCATTAATGCTTCACCCCAGATATTCATCAAAAGGGTTGATTTAGCAATCATAACTATCATTATCTTAAAGTGTTCAAATTCATCTCTTGGCAACACCATTCATTTTTCGAGAACATGGCATGTTATATTGATGAATCATGCTACACTCCTCTAAGAAGTTAGAAAAAAGTCTAGAACCCCCCTTTATATCAAAAGTGATCCTATTTGTAAGGAGATTAGGCTCCACCATTTAAGAACTCTTGTAGATTAGGGCACCACCTTTTATGGTGGCCCCCTACCCATTTAGAAGGAGAAGAGTACCTCTTTTGGAAAGTGGTGCCCTACCCCCTTTTTAATAATAGGTGTCCTCATTTTCTTAGGAAGTTTTTTTTAGGTTGAGAGGGGTTGGGGAGGTATATTGGCACCATACTTTTAGGAGGTAACCTCAACATTTTAATAGGACAACACTACCTTTATTAATGAGTTAGTTATGATACGTTAAGGGTGTTGAGATCTAAGCTTGAGTTAGATCTGATGTACAGATCAAAGGGCATATAAGAACTCCCATGTTGAACCTTATCGTCATTGGTTATTGTGTACATACAATCCTTCGTCTACACGAAACTCAACCATAAAACCCTGATCTATCACTAAAGTTAGTACTTATGCATGAAAGAAATCATTGAGAACTCATTAACTAATATTTTCACTATATTACTTAAGGATTTCATCGCATCGCATTCCTTGAGTCACTCTCCTCAAATACCAATGGCAGATGATCTCATCTTGACCACACAATCACCTTCAAAGAATCATTTCATATCTAATATAATATATTTTGGAATTATTCATACATAAGATATCTTTGGTGTCTTAAGTCAAAGGATCATACACAACCGTGACTTGAATCTACTTGATTTAAAATAATTATAATACCATTAGGGGTTCAAACATATCAATTCAATGAATTCTTTCTACAAAGAGCACCCTATGTCTAGCTTTGGTGTCTTTACACCAATGGCTATAGGATTAGTCAGATCATTCAGTTTTATTTTTCTCTGAATAACTCAATATCCTTTTCAAATATCTAATGAATATAAATTTTTAGAACATATATTTAAATACTAATGATCACAATGTTATGATCTTATCATAATTCACTTAGTCATTACATATGTTTATGGATTTCATTACACACATTACACAATAATAATAATATAAATATTTTATTTCAATGAATATAAACAATATACGTGAAAGTATGATTAGATTGTAAGACCCAAATGTCATAATGAAGGAGATTAAATAGTTATTTTACCTTGAACTAGAGGAAGAAGATGATATGTATTATGGCGATGCTTATCTAATTGGTGACAAGCATAATTAAATAGAGCAAGAGTTACCAATTCAAGTGTGTCTTGTAGCTTAAACATTTGATGCAACCTTAGCAAATGAACAACGTATAACAATCACTTGAATCTACAAATCTTGCCCTACAAGAAGAGTTAGATTTTGCATCCCCAAAACAAACTACTTCAATCCTTTATGCCAAAAGCATTAAAGTACTCTCAAACATCGAGGTAACTTCAATTGGCTCTTCAAGGGTTATATGGGGGATCCTATATTGGACTAAAAAATTTGAGGTTTATCTAAAGAACAAATCCCTTGAAAAGGCCACTCAAAGCCATCAAAACATGAATTTTAATAACATGCATATATTAGGTAACAAAACTAAAAAGAGAAAAAGAACTAACAAGAGAAGATTCCATGCTTTGATAGGAATCAACAAAGATATAATGAAAATTATAACTATCATAAAATCATTCAAAAATATTTATGTGTCTCTAATTAATCCTCTAAATATATTGTCGGAACCGAACCAAGCTCATAGAAGTTGCTGCTTAAGGTGCATGGGTGTAGATTGGAAACTCAGTGTGACTTGCCCTAATACATTTTTTCTTTGACTGATAGTGATGTAGAGGTTTATTCTAGGGTAGGTTTTTTCTTTTTGATCTTGAATCCCTCTAGGATATAGGTCTCCCTAGGAAATTACTTCATAACCTACACTTGTCGTAAACTCCTAAAGATGCTCCCTTAGCCCTCAAAGTTTAAAATGAGCCTCTTGTAGTGGAATTTTTTGGCCCTATTAAAAATGAGCTCTTAGGTTCCATCTTGGGCTACATCAAATTCCATGGCAACCAAGAAAATAATTCCAAAGAAATAAAGAGGCAACATTGGATGTCAAATAATTAAGGAGTGAAGGAGGTTCATCCCACACAAGTATAGTTATAGCTTGTACCAATCACTTCTCTAGTACACAATTCATGAAATACACAATGAAAAGGATAAAAGGTGGTATAGAAATAAATTTTTATATACTATGCCACTGATAGATAAAAGGTTGACCAAAAATCCAAGTACATCTAAACCATTATCTAGGTATAGGCTTAGAGTCTCAAAACCATGTCCACGACTATGCATGGGGTGTGCCATCCACCGAAAATGTAAACATGTAAATGGTTTGATGATAAGAATAAATGAGAAAACAAAGAACTAGTATGTACATGTGGTGTTGGGATCTGAGGTCGATAAGCCTTCTAAAATTTTGATCAAAACATTGAATGCGGCGGAATGCATTGAATTAGATATTCAAAACATAGAAGCACTAAGAACAGATGATCATATCATCTAATATATATGAGAAAATATACTAATACGGTTTTCTTAAGAGAACTATTTAATTTTCTGATGGGATCTGAGGTCGATAACTTTCCAAAATTTTAATCAAAACATCAAATGCAGCGGAAAAACATTGAATCGGACATTCAAAATACCAAGCCACTAAGAAAAGATGATCATATCATCTAGTATGTATGAGAAAACATACTTACATGTTTCCTTGAAGGAGTTCTTGAAGCTATTCAAGTGTCTAGCCTCTAGCGATATCCACACGGTCTCCGGATGGTTAGATTTCCTCTTCAAAGCTCTTCACCAAGAGAGAAAGAGAAGAAAGGAGAGAATTCCCACAAGGCTTGCATGGGCTCCGTTAGTTGTGGTCGTCCTCCCCCTTTTTTTAGACATTTGGTATGAGGATTTTTTCATGAAAAACCCTCATAATTATATCTATATCCACCAACATCCATAAACCTTATGTGTGTGACCCTCTAGGTCCATATATCTCACTAGTTAATAACTCTATAAACCAAATAACACCTTATTGGTTAACCTTAATTAATTATCCACATCCACATATAGATTAATTAATCAAGGATCGATTTAACCCAATCGATAGGTTGAGTTATCAGTCCGTTGGGTGCCAAGCTATACCACGTACTCTAGGAGATATAGAGTATGTAAGAACTCACTTATGGAACCTTCCCGTCATCGATTACCATGTATGTAAAATCCTTTATCCACATTAGACTCATGAATGACTTAGAGTATGGTCAACTGTCAAACCCAAATCGGTCACTCAAGTTAGTACTGATGTGTGTAGAAATCATCGAGAACTCCTTCTTCGATATTTCTACTACCTTAGCCGAGGATTTCATCGCATCTCATTCCTTTGAGTCAATCTCCTCAAATACCGAGGGTGGATGATCCCATCTTGATCACACAATCATCTTCGCGGACTTCATGTCGTATCCAATATATGACGTTTTATATATCCCGTGGCTAGGGATTCGTAAGTCATAATCCAAACACGATCATCCATCCACAAGATGTCTTTGGTGTCTCAAGTCAAAGGACCACATACACAATCATGACATGAATCAACGTGATTAACAGTTAGGTATAATACCATTAAGGGATTCATACAGATCAATTCAGTGAACTCTTTCTCCAAATAGCACCCACTATCTATCCTTAGTGTCTCCACACCGATGGCTATAGGATCAACCATACTCATCATATGAGATGGATTAGATAGTGTTATTCTTTCCAGATAATTCGATGTCCTTCTCGAATATCCCACAAATAGGAATGTTTAGAACATATGTTTAAAGAGTAGTGATCACTATATTATGATCTCATCATAATTCACTTAGTCATTGCACATGCTCATGGACTTCATTGCAAACATCACACAAGAATGACAATGAATAAATTTCATTTCAATGAACATAAACAAGATACATGAAAGTGTGATTGGCTTATAGGCCACATAATATCTATCATTTTCTAGCATCTAGGGTATCCACACAGTCTCTAAATGGTTAGATCTCATCTTCAAAGCTCTTCACCAAGAGAGAAAGAGAAGAAAGGAGAGAATTACCATTATGCTTGTATGAACACTTTAATTTGTGGTCGTTCTCTCCTTATTTATATACATTTGGTATATAGATTTTTCATAAAAACTATTATACTTATATTTATATCAACCAACATCTATAGACCTTATATATGTAACCCTCTAGGTATAAATATCTCACTAGTTAATACCTCAATAGGACTAATAACATGTTATTGGTCAATATTAATTAATTATCCACATCATCATATAGATTAATTAATGAAGGATTGATTTAACCCAATCGATACATTGATTTGCCAGCCCATTCAGCGCCAAGCTACGCCACGTACTCAGGAGATATGGAGTATATAAGAACTCCCTAATAGAACCTTTCGGTCGTTAATTATCATGTATGTATAATCATTCATCCACACAAGACTCATGAATGACTCAAGGTGTGGTCAACTATCAAATTATAATCGGTCACTCAAGTTAGTATTGATATCTTTAAGAAATCATCAAGAACTATTTCTCTAATATTTCTACTAACTTGGCTAGGGATTTCATTGCATCTGATTCCTTGGGTTAATCTCCTCAAATAATAAGGACGGATGATCCCGTCTTGACCACACAATCTTCTTCGAGGACTTCCTATCGTATTAATAGATGATGTTTTAGATATCTCCTGGCTAAGGATTCGTAAGTCATAATCAAAACACGGTCATCCATCCACAAGATGTCTTTGGTGTCTCAAGTCAAAGGACTACATACAAAACCGTGACATGAATCAACCTAATAAATAATTAGGTATAAAACTATTTAGGGATTCGTACGAATTAATTTTGTTAACTCTTTCTCAAAAGGGCACTCACTATATATCATTAGTGTCTACACACCAATGGTTACATGATCAATCATATTTATCACGTGAGTTGGATTAGATAATGTTATTCTTTTTTAATCATTTAATGTCTTTCTCGAATATCCCATGAATAAGAATATTTAGACTAAATATTTAAAGACAAGTGATCATTGTATTATGATCTTATCATAATTTATTTAGTCATTACATATGCTCGTGTACTTCATTGCAAACATCACATAAAAATATAAATGAATATATTTTATTTCAAAGAACATAAACAAGATACATGGAATAGTGATCGGCTTACAGGCTATATTATATCTATCATGTGGGTGGAGGCTCAAGAGCTAATTATCTAACAATTTTCTTTAGAGGCATGAACTATAAAGGTACGTACAATGTTGATACTCTTGATATTGGTGAATAAATATATGCTCAAGTTTCCTTATAATAACAAAACTCCATATACACATCAAACAATAGATTGACCTCACAATGCTATCAAAAATAGTTTGAAATGTAATTTTTCTCATTCTAGCATTCACATGAAGTAAATGCTTTGGATTACAAACTTTGCCCTTCATTATGATCCCTTGGGCCATGCCCAATTGTAGAATTTTTAAAAAAGAGCGAATTTTGAAGAAGATTTTTTTACTATTTTGGGATTGAAAAAAGTTAGAAAATGGATATATCTATTTTTTCTAAAATTTCTAGCCATTGAATCATCCAATTCAGATTTAAAACAAAAAAGATATGGCCAAATCATTAAAAAGGCTTTTTGTGCTTTATTGGTAGTCAAGTATGAACAACAAGGAAGTGGGATAAGGGGGATGTGATTATACAAGCAAGTGGCTCTAGGTAGACCCATTAAGGAATACTGATAAGGTGGGATCCAGTTTCCTAGGTTTTGTGGATCAAGGCACACTTACCAAGAAAATCAAGGGTAGGATCTGATTAAACTTGAATAAGAGGTCAGCGAAAACCCTATAAGAAAAGTAAAAAAATAGTTGATTTTATAAAAGCCATAATATCTGCATCATCCAATCTCTCGTGGCAAAATTCTAGGAATGTATGTTGTGATTATGCTTGTAGGGTTTCGATAAAGAATGACACCAACGAGGTCATTTCCGTTTATCACTTATAAACCAATTCCAAATTTCCACAGTTCGCAGTGCAAGTTGATCAAAAAAAAATTATTCAATTCTATCACTTTGACATGCCCAATAATTTGCCACATGATCTAGTGTAGTGTGCTAGATATTTGATGTCAATGATGGCATCAAAGAAGTTATGCGACCATGAACCATTTAGAGATGCTCAAAGAATAATTTTAATGATTCTATACCAGAAACTTTGCTATACTTTTGCTTGTCGAATCAACATCTAATCTCTCTCTCAGCTCTCAAGAAGAATAGCATAGAGGAATATGAATGAAAAAGAAGAGGAAATTGAATATAATATCAATTTCATTAAAGAATCTATTGAGTGAGACGAGAAAAAAGGAACTTTCAAACCCAATACTGAGTAGCCCATGTATTAAAGACCCTCTAGAAGGAGCAAGAGAGATAAGGTAAGGACTTTGATTCTGCATACAAATGAACTCAACATGCAAGGACCTCTTGATGATATGAATCCACGAGATTATTAAATACACGTGGAGACTTGTCAAAAATAATTACCAAACTCACTAATTTAATATTATAGTCACGAATTAAATATTATAGTGGTGAACAAGAGTTGAATCCAGGGAGAATTAATATATTTTTGAGGTATTTCTTCAAATTCAGTCAAATCGGACAATGAATTGAGGTGAGAAATTAGGGATTTTGACAAATTTATAAAGATAACTCAAAGAAAAATCCACAGAATCAAAAATCACTCGATTTGGATCAAGATTTGTGGAGAAATCAAAAGGCAAAAATTAGGTAGAATTTCTGAACGCGAAGAGAGAGAAAACCAAAATTAAATCTAAAATTAACTTAATCTATGATTCGATATTAAAATATGATGTTATAAGAAGAGAGATTAGGAGGAAAACATGAACTCTAACCCAAGATAGCACTCAAAATGATCTAATTGATCACCAGATCAAAGGCTTTTCATTTCGCGATTTTGAAGATGATTGCTGGCATTCGAGAAGCGATCTCTCCCTACTCTTTCCACGAAATTTCACTTTCAAACACTCCTTGGACGCAAAAATTGATCTAGAAGATGAAGAAAGCAAGAGATTCAAGGATTAAGATGTATAAATAGTTCGATTACTCAAAACACCCATGAATACATTTCTCGTCGAAGGGAGAGAATTTATAATATTTTGAAATTAGGTGTGACTATTGGATCTTCTCCTTGATGAGATCAACGGTCGCGATGCAATCCGAAGAGGTGAATCATTATGATTAAGTCGCGATTTTTGGATCTTCATCGAAGCGTCAGGATCGCGCAACGTGATCGCGTGAAGAGAGGGCGTCGCAAGATCTCATCCGTCCGATTGTGAAACAATGTTTCAAATTCTCATATGTCGCTTTAAATCTTGGTCGTTATAACTCCTCATATGAGCAACCAAGATTGATCCTTTTTAATCAAATGAATCGCCGTCAATTCAGATGTCGGCATGTACCCCCTCACTAAAGTGAAAAATGAGGGGTTGAGATTAGATCGCATTAATTCGCGTCGATCGAACAGTTCTGAGCACGCCATGACACATGCGTAAAAGAAAACAGAAAGATAGTTTTATATGACAATAATAAATGCAATCGAACAGGTATATATCTTAAGTGCATATAATGGGTTAGCAAAAATCCTTAATAGATGCTTAACCCACTATCACGTTACCACGCGATAAAAACTTTATTTTTTTTTTTTTTTAAAAATAAAAAATCCAAAAAAATCTAAATTAAATTCAGAAAAAAATTCTAGAAAAATCCCTAAAAGTTAGAAAATTAATAACTTTCAAAATATAACTCTAAATTAATATAAATTTATTTTTTAGATCATAAATTAAATAATCTATTATTTTAAAAGGTAAAATTTAATAAATAACTAGAGAATAAATTTTTATTTAAAAAATATACTTATTTCTCTTAAAAAATAAAACTTAAAAAAATAAATGAGTGTATAAAAATTATTTTCTCTTATTATTTAACATTACAACCTAATTATAATCTCAAATATTGATGAGAATAATGTACTCTAAAATATATTATTTAATTATGTATAATTATCCCTCAAATAATATATTTTGATATTATAACTTAGAAATGTATGAATCGATAACTTAGAAATGTACTTAGAAATGTATGTATGATAACATGCATAAGAATGATATATTTTATGCCTAAATTTGTATTAATAATCACATATTTAAATTGCATGTTATCGCCTATCTTCTCTTTCTAGACTCAAGAAGCAAACCCTATAAACAGTCTTCTATAGAAATGTTAGAGGTGTGATTCCTCCATTCCCTCTCAATACTCAAGAAAAATAGGAGAGAAGAAGAGGTAAGATAATGGAAGATAAGATTCAAAATATACAAGGTGATAAAAAAATAGAGAGTAGAAAACATGAAACCTCAAACCCAAGTACCTGTTCATGTATCTTAGATGAGACCCTCCAAAAAGATAATCAAATTCATCATCTCCTCAAAAGAAATGAAAGAAGGCTCCATGTCTCTTGAAGAAAACTTCTAAGGCAGACCATCAAATTCACTCATCTGAAAAAAAAAAATCATTGGAGACTGAAATCCTCTCATGAAATTGCCCAAATCGGATAACCGGCCTCAATCAGAGTAGAAATAGAAATATGGATCAATCTTGCTTGGATGAACCATGTCAGATGCCATGGAAACAAAGATCATAGTTACCTAATTACCTAAAAAAGATGTTTCTTTAACGCTTTTTAGCAACTCCCCCAGTCTTGGATTAGGTGAAATGGGGGAGCTGTTGCAAGGCGTTAAAGAAATTTTCTCTTCTCTTCATTTTGATCTCTCTCTATCTCTCAGCTACTTTTCAAGTCAACGTTAGCGTTGACCTGAAAGATCTTTTCAGCGCATAGAGTCTATCCGTCTCACGCCGACGAGCAACTGGATATTGCTCGGCACGTGGCTGAGCGCGATAGGCCGACCTCGGATAAGTTAATTGTTCTTTTATCCCGATTCTCGTCTGCTGGATGCGACATTGGACACGCGGCGGCTGGTGCGCTGGCAACCTTTATGCACGTGCGAATTGTGATGTGCGAAATTACCAAAAAGTACGAATATTTGCGCAACGCTGACGATTTAAACAGCTGGGATTGGATAGCACTGCTGTCGGTTTCTCGTCGCTTTGGACACGTGGCAGTTGGTGAAGTGGCGATCGCACGTTTTAAGCACTTACGAATTTTCTTATGGTCCAGGTGTACCCAAGAATACGAATATTGGATAAAGTGGGCTTTGGAGGGAAAAAGATGGGATAGGAAACCATTCTCTCTTTACTCTCTGCTCGGAATTTGGACTTCAAATCTTCTAGTAAATAGCGAGAGAGAGCGACCGAGCGAGAGAGAGACAGAGAGAATGGACGCTTACGCTGCTCACCTTGCCATGGCGGCGCTGGTAGGAGCTTCCATCGTTGCTGTTTCTGCATACTTTATGCATCGGAAGACACTGGCTCAGATTCTAGAGTTCGCTCGAGAGGGGCGTGTTTTCGAGGAAGAAGGATTCTCCGATGGGAATAAAGAGGATCTAGTCCTGGATAAACGCCGGAGGAGAAACCGTCAGCGGCTCAGTAATAAGAATGTCGAGGAGGCGGCGGTTGATGGTGGGATTTTCTCTTCTGGTGCTTCAAACTTAGCGGAGGATCTTCGTAGTCTACATAATATTCCTCCGGGGTTGCCAAGACTACAAACGCTTCCAGAAGGTATACTTGAGTTTTGCTTTTTCAATCTTGTGAGAGAAAATGGTGGGACACTATTTTTGCTTCTCTTTCTTCTGTCATCCGAGTTGAGAAAAATCGCTTGTATCTCGTTTTTTTTAAAAAAAAAAACGAAGAAAAATCTGCCGAGATCGGTGAAAACAAATTGCCTGTATCTTAATTATATCGGCAGACCGGGAAGGTATACTTGAGGTTTCCTTTTTGATCGCTAGTTTTAATTTTATGTTTGCATACATTTATGCGGATTTCGAATATTAGCGATGATTGATTACCCCCATGAAATTGGTAACGTGCAGCAGACAGCGCACCACTTCCCCGTGAGAATTCAACTAGGAGAACTGGGTCAGCTTCGTTATTAAATCCTTCCACTCCCTCAGCACCTTATGCCATCGTGGTAGAGAGCCTTGATGATTCCGAGGATGAAAACTTGCCCAATGATTCTACTATTGAAAATAGTTACCAGCACATCAATGGAAACGCTGTAAGTCAGCTCGTACTTTGTGTTCTAATAGTTGCATAATTTTCTTCAGAATATAGTTTTCCAGCTTTTATTACCTCTGAAAGGAACGTAGAAGTTTCTCTCTAAAAGAATAAATGGTTCTAGCATGTTTCAATGGAAGATCACCGACACAAAAATCTTCTAATGAAGTGGACAGAACTCTATTCTGAAAGTCTCTTGCGCCTTACTTATCTACAAGCTCTTTCTTTTTATGAATGTTCGAATTGGGATGGATAGCAATAATTTTATCCTTCCTCTAGCTATTGCTCTAGTAGAGGGTCATAACACAAAGTGAAGTGCTGCAACATGTTTCCATATCAGAGCAACAAATAAAAAAACTGAAATCTATTTAATTTACTTTACTTTATTAATCTGTTAGTATTTAGCTTTATCAGACTGAATCGTCATACCAATTGCCCCTAGGCATTTTTTTTGCTGCTTTTACCTTAAAAGGTTTATTGTTTTATTATAAGGTGTATTTTTCTTTCAGGAATCTCCTCTAGTATCTTGAAAATTAGTCATTGGGTAGGCCAAAGAGAACACAAATATTTTGGGATAATAGAATAAAACAATCATTTCTGTCTGTATGCAGTTTGCAGGCTTATGGGTATTGATTAACCAGGCCCATAAGTAGGTAATGATAAAAAATGGAAGTACAGGATGTATTCCTATGACTAATTTTTTTGGACTCACTTATCAAGGTGTATACCTAATGGCACATTTGATTGCATTATGTATTTTTTTCAGGCATTACCGGATCACATGAACCCTAATGATACAACAAAACCTTCAGCTGCAGCTAACATGATTCGGTCCCATAGCGTTTCTGGTGACCTACATGGTGTCCCGCGGGATCCGGTAGCTGCTGATATCTTTAGGAATCAGCCAGAGCAAGAGGGATTCATCACTCTCAAAATTTCTCCCAATGGTAACTACCTCGCTAAATTTTCTTTTTTTATTTGGTGACTCTATTTCTTAAAATTCTTTTAAAATTTTTAGAAATACCTACTGCGGATGAAGCCGAGGTTTATACCACTCTCCAAGAATGCCTTAAGCTAAGAGAAAGTTATGTGTTCAAGGAGGAAGTGGATCCGTGGGTTAAAGAAGTCATTTTGGACCCTAGCACCCCGCGTCCTAATGCAAACCCATTTGCATATGCCACAGAAGAAAAATCTGATGTGAGTACTATCCAGTCTTCTCCTTTTACTATCAAAATTGAAAAATCTGATGTGGAAAATCTGTCAAAATTGAAGCCATGTCTTCTCCTTTTACTATCCAGTTAATCGGTGTTTCATCAAAGTGTTTTTATTCCTTATTTCAGCATCATTTTCAAATGGAGGATGGGGTGGTTCAAGTATATGCGAATAAGAAATGTGAGCCATCATTCAATTGAATCTGTGAAATTACAGCTTTTGCCAAGGAGTTGTGAAAGGAGAGAAGAATTGAAGATAGATAGGCAGAGACTCAGTATTAGGCAAAAGAAAAATGCTTATATTTAATGAGAAGAACTACCTGATCTGTTAAACTTAACAGATCGGGTAGTTGCTAAAATTAATGAGTTATTTTTGGCCCATTAATTTTAGCCATCCTAATTATGAGTCTTATTAATCCCTGCTAACTATTACATATACATTTTTTCCCATGATACATGTGCTCATAACATAATCTAACATGCTTTTCTATAGCTTTTGATTCACTGATTTTTTTTTTTGCAGCATCAGAGAAACTTTTCCTCATCCCCGATGCTACGACATTCTTCACTGATCTACATCATATCCTTCGAGTGATTGCAGCCGGCAATGCTCGTACCGTTTGTCATCGGCGGCTAGTTCTTCTCGAGCAGGTAATTGTTTATGATCACACCGTTACGGAGTTCAATTTTTTTAGAATATTATTCTAATTGTTTTTTTTTCCAGAAATTCAACTTGCACTTGATGCTTAATGCGGATGCCGAATTTCGGGCTCAGAAAAGTGCACCTCATCGTGATTTCTACAATGTCAGGAAGGTCGACACTCATGTTCATCATTCTGCTTGCATGAATCAGAAGCATCTATTAAGGTTCATTAAGTCAAAGCTGAGGAAGGAACCTGATGAGGTAATTACCTCTGTAATTATCAAATGATTCGGCTTATGAAAATGATTTGTCACAGTATGTCCTGATTAAATATGTAACATTTATGTACTCCTTGTTATCTTTCCAGGTAGTTATCTTTCGTGATGGAACGTATCTAACGCTGAAGGAAGTTTTTGAAAGCTTGGATTTGACCGGGTTACATCAATTTATCTATTTTCTATTGGGCAAATTTCTGTGTAATAATTGTCTTTGTCTTCCTCAAAACAGGTACGATCTGAATGTCGACTTATTAGATGTCCATGCGGATAAGAGCACGTTCCATCGTTTTGACAAGTTCAATCTCAAGTACAACCCTTGTGGTCAAAGTAGGCTGAGAGAAATATTTCTTAAGCAGGACAACTTGCTCCAGGGTAATATTTTCGTAAATAACATCTCATTAGATTATGTTTTACAATGCTTGAATTTCAATCATTTTGTCGTTATTTGTCCTCCATCAGGCCGCTTTCTTGCTGAGGTGACAAATGAAGTGTTCTCCGATCTCTCTGCAAGTAAATACCAGGTCTTGTTTCTCCTAACTTATAAGTTTCCTTCTAGATTGAACTAAAAGATTTATCTAAATTTTGAAATAGCTATATTTAAGAATATTTTATTTTTGCAGATGGCCGAGTACAGGATATCTATTTATGGCAGAAAGCAGAGCGAGTGGGACCAGCTAGCAAGTTGGATAATTAACAACGAATTATACTGTGAAAACGTTGTTTGGTTGATTCAGGTACTCTTTATTACTCGGGTTTTGTGATATCTTCTTAACAAAGCTACATTTTGAAATTATCTTAATTTCTGTTTTTTGGCCAGTTTCCTCGACTGTACAACATTTACAGAGAAATGGGGATTGTGACATCATTCCAGAACATACTGGACAACATATTCCTCCCTCTTTTTGAGGTTACTGTTGATCCAGAATCTCACCCTCAGTTGCACGTTTTCTTGAAACAGGTGGAACACTCCCCCCTCCCCCCCAATAAAAAAAGATTGTCTAATTTATCATTATTTTTACAAGTCGCCATCATATATAAGGATCTTATGTTTTTGACGTCAAAATCCCCAATTTTATCTGATTAGGCATGTTTGGAGTATTAATGTTGTTACTTTTCTTTCTTTTTTTCAAAAAAATAAAAAATAAAAAAATAAAAATGAATAGTATCCGTTCCATTTATGTTGTTACTTGAGTTTTGTGTCGTAATTTCTGCTTCTCTGGGAAGTTTGGCCTTTGTGATGTTGTCTCACTTATGTCAAGATCTGGTCGATGTTTACTTTTGAGAAGTTTGACTCATGGTCAACTGCCTAATGTATAGAAAGGGAAGTTTGAACTTGACTGATACGATCCCTCTCCTCACATAAGGAGGGGGGGGGGGACTGAAAGTCAACTGGATCAGGAAACACAGATACCGACAGAAGAGATGATTATCTGATAAGTTCTAAGGGGACTTATTAATCACTTGCAATTGCACGTGATCGTAATAAAGAATACGATTGTGGGAGCCTAACCATCAGAAAGGGGAGAAGCTTCTGTAAGCCCTTTCAATTAAGAGGGTGGCTGGGTTGAATGGGTAGGACGAGAAAATCTATTCAGGAAGAAGAAAGATAGAACTATCTCAAGGAGGGCAAGGTGACTTGGAAGATCTTGATCCCACTCCAGTGTGCTGTTCTGCCATTTCTTGTTCAGTTTTGGGATCAAAATTCAGTAGATCCGACATGACAATTCCATTTGTCTAAATTGCAGACTGTATTGCTAGATATGTTCGGTTCAATTCAAATATTAAGAGTATTTCTTGATTCTCCTTTTGGAAACATATTATTGACATTGGGGCAATTTCTATTTTTTGGGACTGCCTCGTATATAGTGAGATAATGTCAAGTTTTGACTTTTGAAACATTGTGGGACGTATAGCTATATAAGTTCAACTTTGACTTTTGGTCCAATGCTTCCTCAGGTGGTGGGATTTGACTTAGTGGATGATGAAAGCAAGCCAGAGAGGCGGCCGACAAAGCATATGCCGACTCCAGATCAATGGACCAATGTCTTCAACCCGGCCTTCTCGTACTACATTTACTACTGCTATGCAAATTTATACACCTTAAACAAGGTGTTGGCCGAAGATCTGTTTGTCAACTCTATTATTAAATTATTTTCGTTTCTTATCAATCTTTTTTTTGGTCAACTTTACCAGCTTCGTGAGTCAAAGGGAATGACAATCATTAAGCTCCGCCCACACTCTGGAGAGGTAATTACCTGTTCCTTTAAAATACTATTTTTATAATTATCCTGGATTTCTGTTTGAGCATATAATCTTGTTTTTTAAACAGGCCGGTGACATTGACCACCTCGCCGCGACATTTCTGACTTCCCATAACATAGCTCATGGGATCAATTTAAGGAAATCTCCCGTGTTGCAGTATCTCTACTATCTTGCCCAGGTAAGTGACACAGATAAAGAGAAAAAGGCTAGTCAGAGAGGCAGGTTCCATGTCTTACGTTATGTTTAATGAACAGATTGGTCTTGCGATGTCTCCATTGAGTAACAACTCGCTGTTCTTGGATTACCATCGGAACCCTTTTCATCTGTTCTTCCAGCGGGGACTCAATGTCTCGCTGTCGACCGATGATCCCTTGCAGATCCACTTGACAAAGGAGCCACTGGTGGAGGAATACAGTATCGCAGCTTCAGTAATTTCTCTCTTTTTGCATCTTTAATTATCGATATATTTCTGTCTCCATCTCTGTCTATCTTTGCCTATCTATGTAATTTTCTCTCTATAATGGTTTATCTATTAATATCTCTGTCTATCTATCTTTATCCATATATTTTTTTCTCTATCTCTCTATCTATCCTTGTCCATCTGTTTAGATCTTCGTTCATCTATCTGTCTATCATTGTCGATTAGTGTATATCTCTTAACCCAAAGATAAGAATTCCATTCTGTCTATTTCGCTGTCTTTGTTTATCCATTTATTTCTCTCTCTCTCTCTCTCTCTCTCTCACTCTGTTAATCTCTTTCCATCAGTATTTGTTCTTCCATTATATCTGTTTCTCTTTCCAATCAGTCGTTGGTCTGCCTTTTATCTATCTTTCTTCCTGTCTTTGTTCATCCATCTATTGTCTTCTCTATCTTTTTTTTTTCATATCTATCAGTCTTCGTTCACCAATGTATCCTCTCTCTCCCCATCATTGATGTGAAAATGTATATCTTGATTTATATCTCTCTGTCTCCATTTATAGGTGACTTTCTTCTATCTCGTAGATTTCTCTCATTCTTCGTGATATCCATCTGATCATGGTACGTCGGCAGGTGTGGAAGCTTAGTTCATGTGACCTCTGCGAAATAGCGAGAAATTCCGTGTACCAATCCGGCTTCTCCCACGCCCACAAGGTTCATTTCTATATCCCATCCGCGTTGACCGAGACCTCGTTGACTCTCTCTTGACTATTCCTCAAATAATGACAGTCCCATTGGCTTGGAAAATTGTACTACAAACGTGGACCCCACAGCAACGACGTCCACAAGTCAAATGTTCCCCATATCAGAATTGAATTCCGCGACATGGTAAGTCAACGTGAATATCTCTTTCTATTTCTGCGTACTCACGCGGTCAACGCAGATATGGAGAGAGGAAATGCAGCTGGTCCACCTGGGTAAGGCCCGCATCCCCGACGAGATAGACGCCTGACCCGGCTCGAACCCGGTCCGGTTCAGAAGAAGAGCGCCGCGTAGAAGAGCAAGTTCCACGTGTCGGGCAGACCGGGCAAGCACCAGTGACTGCAGTCGGCGAATCGGTCCGGGTTGGTACGCTGGACCGGGTTCAGGTCCCCGGTATAGATCGACGGGTGAGCGTCCTTCCTCAGCACAGACAGAGCGGTGATGTCGAGAAGAAAAGGTGGGGCCCGCATTGTCGCCGCCACGCCATCTATGATCTTCATCTGGTCGGGGTAGGACCCACGGAAGTCGGCCCAGCCGCTGATCGGGGTGGTCTCGCCGTAGCAGTTTTTGGAGACCGGGTCGCTCCACTCCGCTGGGCTGGGCCGGGCCGAATAAAAGATATTATCCAGCGGGCTTATTGACTTACTGGATTATATTAATAAGATTAACTTACTTGTAGTGAGTGGGGGAAATGGACTGGAAGAAGACTTTGGTCTTCGCTCGGTCCACGTTGGAGTCAACCCAATTGGCCCACGTGGTGAGGGCTCTCTTCATCGCGGCCAGCCTGTCCATATCCGTGTAGAAGGATCCGCCGATCTCTATATAATCCCAGCTGAGTATCCCCGTAAAAAGGATGAATAGATGTAAGATAGATGAATTCAGAGATAGATAGAGAGAGAGATAGATGAATCCAGAGATAGATAGATAGATGGATGATAGATGTACCCTTGAAGCCCTCCCGTGTGGGTCCACCAATGTCCAGTATGAAACGAAATGACGTCAGCAGACCGCCATTCCTCCCCTCCGCCAGCAACTTCGTCCAGCCGCAGCACTCTCTTCCCCTCCACCGCCGCCACCTCCACCAGATACGGCGCCCGGTAATAGTCCACTGATACGCCGTACTCCTGATAGAAACCACCCTGGAAATGATCACATCCGTTGTTTCCGTGGTGAGCGGCCGAGATCGACCCTTACCGTGAACGTTGTAGTAGACAGAGGATCCCCTCTAGAGAACTGAGCCTCGCCATTCCCCCAGAGAAGACAAACCAGCGACTCCCACTGGTCTCGCCCCATCGAATCCCCCACGAACAAAACCTTCTTCCCTCTCATCCTCTCCAGAAACTCTCTTCCCTCGAACCTGCGTCTACCCCAGTAAGCTAGGGAGATAAAGGTAGAGAGATAAAGTAGAGAGAGAAATTAGAACCTGGGGAGATCGCAGGAGAGGGGCTGCCAGCGGAAAGACTCGTAGTCGGAGTCCGGGCGGCCGAAGAGCTTGCAGTTGAACTGGGGGTCGATGGCGGGGCAGGAGGATTTGTAGAGTGGGAAAGCAGTGTCTCTGATCCAGGTTCCGGAGAAGATGTTGCAGGAAGACTGGTTCGCTTGCATCCATGGTCGCCGGCGGTGTTCTTCGCCGTTTTGGTGGTTTTTCCGGCTCAAAATTAAGGCCCCGAGGTGGGTTTTGGCGTGGAGGTAGAGGAGGAGAAGAAGGAAGGTACGTGAGTGGCGGATGGGTGCCATTAGAGAGAGTAAGCGTGGAGACCTAATCCATAGAAATATAAGCCCCTCTACAGTTCTCACCGTTCTCTCGACCTCTCAGGGTGATCATTTAGTGAGAAAAGAGATTTCGAGGCTCCGGACACTTGCTTTTTAAACTCTCTCTCTACAGTGGTGACGGCGGCGAGACTTTAGAGTTTAGAGAGAGAAGGAAGGGTAGGACCGTAAGAAACTTCTAAATTTTCAAATTCTCCATCTCGGAGTGGGGAACTGTGGGACAGTAAATGCTTCAGTCGCAGATGACCCATACAAGAAACCGGGGAAAAAGACGCCGTTTCTCTCTCTCTCTCTCTCCATACCGTTACCTTTCTCAACTAGTTGCCAAAGAGGCTACCAGGCTGCGAAGATCGTAAGAGAGAGGAAGAGCTTTCAATGGGAACAAGGAATTCTATCTATGGATATCAATAAAGATAAGCTCTATCTACAGAGATCAGGTGAATTCAATTGGAAATAAATGCATTTTCCATATAGCCCTTGATCTTTCGAGCATATGACCCTGATGCTCGATGGATCATCGCCATCTCCATCCATTGGCCCCCTGCAGTGATCGGCTCCCTCCATGGTCGAGGACCTGGAAAACCAGGCGAGCAGCGGTTGATTGGATGGGATGCCAGGTATGCTTCCTGCTATGACGCAAAGGTATCAGAGTCTGCTTTCTCTGATGCTCGAACGATCTTCGTGAAAGTAGAATCAAACGTGATAATATGCATCATAATGACATGAAGTACTATGCAAATCAGTTGGTAATGATGCAAATGCAAAGAGTCAATGTAGTTTTCAGTGATTTAATTCACAAAATTCACCTTAAGATTTGAACTTTCATCCTATCAAGCTTGACTAGAATTTGGCTCTCTCTAGGATTCACCATGTTGACGGCTCTCTTTGATTTATCGATTGGCTCTCGTCCTCTTTATCCATTAATTCACTTATTCAAGTACCTATTTCTTGTCAATGTCATCACATTTCATCAAACCCAATTCTCTATCAAAGGAGTTTTGGACTTCCAATGAGGTTACAAACACGGTTCTCCAGCTACACATTCAATGATGTTGTGTCTGAAGAAGGATACATGATGGATTTGACATACATAAACATATATGCATGTATATGATGTTGATAGACTGATAGAATATGATGTTATACTTATATTGGAAGATACATAAACTAGAGAACCTTATATCTTGGTCCCAAAATGGATGTTACCATGATCTTTAGCATGACGAAAACTTGAACTTTTTGAGAGAGCATGAAAGCACACGAATAGGTATTAGCACATACTGAGCTCATGAGAATGTATAGATTATAGAGATTGAATTTGAGGGAAACAATTTCAAAACTTGTAAATATTCACATTGCATCAAAAATTTAATTTCTGATTATGAATATTAAAAAGTGGATCACCTTTATCCATTTCTTAGATTAATACCTGAGGGTGTATTTTAAAATGTATGGGAGGTTGTTTTTTTATTTATTCACTAAAAGAAATTGATGTATAAATAAATGGGTTGAAATTTTTTTATCATATCTATTGAAAGAATTTTGTTAATTCATACTATCCATCTCCACGAAGAAAGGGACATTGAGAAATATTGGGCACATTTATGTAGTCTTAGTTCTTTCCGATACGATAAACAAAGTTGATGTTAAATGTGAATATATTGATTTGATTTCTTTCCTTCTAATAAGATTTTCATATCGACCTTAACTGATTCTTCTCTCTGAAATTATGCTCATAAATATATATTTTTATCATTTTTATGCAAGTTAAATCAAGTGATTTTTTTCTAGCCATTTTGTTTCATAATTTTGGAGAAAACACAAATAAATTTAATGCGAGTTATGAATATTATCTTATCATGTTAAGAAAATCGTTATAACAAAGAATCCGCAACAAGGTACTCATTTGTTGAAATTTTTTTTATATACAATTATTGGAAAAATTGAATCCCCTTAATCGAATCAAATAAGGGCATAAAAGGCATTTATGAATATTGTGGATCATAGTTCACCATGAATATTCAGATCAACAAAAAATAAAAAACCTTGATGCTCTGACATCTGAGAAAAATAAGATTTTGATTGCATTTTTACTTTTATATAAGTCAAACCAAGAATTTTAGGACACAAGAAACAAATCCGAGTAGGTTGAATTTTCTCACTGCAGATGAACTATCAAGGGAAGCAAATGAAAATAAACAAATAAATTTTTTCTTGAATGAGCTTTATGTCCTTGACATGTTTATTGAGCCATCAAGATAATCATGTCAAAGAAACTTGAATATCATGCAAAATGATGTCAAAATGAATAAAGTGTGAAAAAAAACAATTCTATCTAGTGCACTCCAAATCAAAACTCCCTGGTAGGATTTTTATTGCATATGAACATAAAATAAAAAATTAAAGAATTTTCAAATTTTTTGAATTCCACATAACTCATTAGGCTCAAGAAACATGAAATGCAACTGAAAATGTTTATTATCCTGATTAGTAAATAAACTGAATTTTGAGACAATTAATGTGTACTAAAATTATTCAGAAAATTTTGTGTCTGCCTTGTTATGGGGTATCTACTGTAATATCATCTGCAAGGGTATATATACAGGAGATTAAGAGTGTTTAAACCTTTATTTGGGAGATTAAATCGGAGAAAATAAGTATGATGAGATGATTCAATTGCATAAAGAAATTTGACCATGTTTGTGAATAATTTTGTGGTTGCCTTTTTCATGGGTATGATATGATGAGAATAATCATCAATGATTACATGAAAATGGTCATTTAAATTGTCATAAACTCTTATACGGGATAGAAGAAAGGAACGAACAGAAGAAAGAAGAAAGAAGAAGATATTATTCATTAAGACAAGTGTTACATATATAGGCAGTAGCTTAAACGACTACATTACAACGGTAATATGTGTATCTAATGACACATATACCCTTGTCTCTCTAACACTCCACCTCAAGCTGAGTGGATATCAATCAACCTCAGCTTGCTTGCCAACTTCATAAATTGTTCCTTAGGTAGGCCTTTTGTCAATATATCTGCTCGTTGTTCAGAAGAACTGATGTATGGAATGCTGATATTATTTTCTTCAATCGTCTCTTTGACATAATGTCGATCAATGCTAACATGCTTCATTTTTGTCATGTTGTACTGGACTATGTGCCACTTTAATCGTAAATTGATTATCACAAAATACTCTAGTTGGCCCTTGTTGTTCAATCTTCAAGTCTTTAAGGATTCCCTTGATCCACATAATCTCAATAAGTCCATGGGCGAGTGCTCAGAATTCTGCCTCTGTACTGGAACATGCCACTACTTCTTGTTTCTTGCTTCTCCATGTAACAAGATTTCCAGCTAAAAATACACAGTATTCGGTAGTTGACCTGTGATCCACAATAGAACTTGCAAAGTCAAAATCCGTGTATGTATCCCAAGACATCATACCTTGATGTTTGAAGTGTAGACCCCATCCTGCCGTCCCTTTTAGATATCTGAGTACCCGATGTGCAGCCTGTAAGTGGGAAATTCTAGGACTATGCATAAATTGACTTAGTGTGTTGACAACATATGATATGTCTGGGCGGGTATGTGCCAAATAGATTAACCTCCCGAATCAGTCTCTGGTAATTTCCAATGTCAGTTTCCTGTTCATCTTTATTAAGTGTTAATTTGTGGTTTACTTCTATGGGTGTCTTAGCCAGTTGACAATTTATAAAACATGTATCTGTTAGAAGATCCAAGATATATTTTTGTTGAGATAATATAATACCATTCTAGAAAGTACTTCATCCTTCCCAGATTTTTTTATGGCAAATTCACTCAAAAGAGTTTGTTCCAATCGAATCCTCTCTTCCATATCACTCCCAGTTATTATGATATCATCAACATATATCACTAAGATTGTGGTTTTCTCATCTTGGGTATGTTTTTAAAATAAGCTATGGTCGCCATTTGATTAGGCATATCCAAATCTTGTCATAGTTAAGGAGAATTTTCCAAACCATGCCCTAGAGGATTGCTTTAGTCCATATAAGGCTTTTCTTAATTTACCTACTTGATTAGCATGTTGTATGTGTGAATAACCATGAGGTATTCTCATATATATTTCTTCCTCCAATTTCCCATGTAAAAAAGCATTTTTAACATCATATTGTTGTAGTGGCCAATCTAGCTGTACTGCTAATGCTATCAATATCCTAATTGTCTTCATTTTTGCTATTGGAGCAAAGGTCTCTCCATAATTAATTCCATATGTCTGACTATATCCTTGGGCCACTAATCTTGCCTTATATCGTTCAATCTGTCCATCGGATAAATATTTCACAGTAAACACCCATCTACATCCAATAGGTCTTTTTGTAGGTGGTAATTGTACAACGTCCCATGTGTGGTTTGCTTCTAGTGCGTTTAACTCTTCCTCCATCGCCAATTTCCAGTGTGGGATAGTAAGGGCTTCGGCACTAGTTTTTGGGATATATTCATGATGTAAAGCAATTAAAAAATTCCGATATTGATATGTTGCTTTGGAAAAGGTCATGTAGCTACTTATGGGGTAAGGAGTGGTTTGCTTATTTACTGGTTTTCATGATCAAGTTGAGTTGGGTCATTTATCTGAGGTAGGTTTGCATCATTTATTGATGAATTGGATTCATTGGATTCATTCGCTTTCTCTTTTCCCTTTCTGCTATACACTTGAGTGTAAAGCGGAAGTTTGCTATAGTTTGGAATTGGAGGAATGGGATCGGTGGGCTCTGCTCTATGTCGCAAAATATATCTATCCTCAGCAAGAGTTTCAGCGACATTACTGTCTTGTAATATCATGCCGTCAGTGAATCTCCCACTCTCTTGGCCAATCAAGGGTAAAAAATTAGGGTCATGACTATGGAGATAGAATCTTTTTAATTCATTGAAAGTAGCATCTCTAGATGTGATAATCTTTCTAGCAGTAGGATAATAACATTTATATCCCTTCTGTGTTTTAGAATATCCTACAAATACACATTTGATAGACTTGGGCGCTAATTAATTTGTTTGGTTTGGATAGAGGTGGACATAACAGTCACATCCAAATACTCTCTTTGGCAAATCATTCCCTATTTTTGTCATTGGTAGTGATGTTGAAAGTAATTGATAGGGTGATTTGTACCCTAAGCTGTGGCTAACTATTCTATTAGAAAGATAGGTGGCTGTAAGCATGTATCTACTCGTGTAGATACATGAAAACAAAAAATTGATAATTTACTCTATTAATTTCATCAAAAAATTGACATGTTGATGAACTGGAATTATTATCCCATATAATTAAGAACTGAGTTATGCATCAAAACCAGCTTTGTTTATATTAAATTTTCCAGCTTTGTTCCCCACCGAGATTTTACAAAAGCGATATTAAAATTTAATTTCACATACATACCAAAAGTAAAATTAAAAGAAATTCACCTCTTCGGCACCAAAAGTTGCAAATTTGCATTCAACTCTTGTAATTTAGAATTGACTCCTGCATACACGTCTTTCGTTTGATCTCTTAAAATTATCAAATTTTTTGGATGAACCTCAAAGAAAAAAGGAACATTGAATTGAATTTCATAGAAATATCAAAGCCAATTTTGATTACCCCAGACCAAGAGATTCAGAATTCAAATTCAAAGAATTTAAAATCAGAAATTCTATAATTTCTAATTGTGTTTGCTTGCTTAACTAGGATAGTGATTGACTATAACTTTCATTTCTCTTTTTTTTTCAATCCTATGAAAAAGAGACTTTCGTTGCGATCATGGTTACACGGAGATCAATAATCTTGGATTGAAATACACTATAATGCCTGATAATCCCATGGTACTCAACTTCCCTTTCCTAGGTTTATGATAATGCACATCATGAATCTGCTTTCTCCGACACAAATCAAGAGATTGAGGAAGATGTGGGACATGAGATAAGTGACTTACCATAAGTGGTTGACTAAGCAAAACTGGTGTTTGTACAGAAGACCAGAAAGCTATTGGGGACCAATGGGGTCGTTATTTTCTGGCTCCGGTGGCAGCGCAGCAGCAGCATCATGACGACGCTGCCGTTCCCGGAGGTAAAGAACAGTGACCAAGCAGACGAACAGGGTAAGGATGGTGCCATTGGCCTCGTCAAAAATAATATCTTCCACCCATGCTTCCACCCGTGGAAACAAAACCGGAAGAGAATCAATGGCTTTAACCTGATCCATCAAACCCAATAAATGTAGTTAAAATTTCCTTCCAATATTCAACAGGAACTGATGAGTGAGTCAGGGATTGAACTCAAATGGCGAGCAAACATCATCAATAAATCGGTTAAAATGCAACTTTTCTATTGTGGGGGATCAGCATCACCTCAACCACCAAAAAACCTACTCGATGAAGAAATTAAAGAATGAGTACATCAGAGATTACTTAGACCAGAAAACTAAGCACACTCCAAACGCTAGAAATAATTTCTTCTTTTTAATTGGAAAGGAGAGAAATTACACCACCCAATAAACGAAATATTCAGGGAAAAAACATCTTTTATTGATCAAAAGTCAAGAATCTATTAAGTTAGCAATCACTCTGACTCAACAGGAAAGTTCCATCAGCACACAAGCAGAAGTTTAAAAAAACCTTCTTTTTCCTCTTCAAACGAAAGGTGAATTTTCATTGCCCATCAAACCCAACAGCATAGCATTTCAAAATATATTTACAGAGGAACAGTGATCAAATATGTCATTGATCCTACAGACAAGACATGCAAAATCCATCAACAAACATATACAAGAACTAAAAAAGTCATTTTTGTTTCTTCTAAAACGAAGGAGAAGTAGATAGAAACGTCTGTCACTGATCAGAAGTTAGCAATAGCACTGATAGCAATAACTCTTTTGGAACGTAGTGGAAAAAGAACTTCCATAACCCACCAAACACAGTAAACGAAATATTGAGAGAAAACTCATTTCGTTAATCAGAACTCGACAATCTAGAAAATCAGCAGTTGTACTGACTGACTATCAAAATGCATCATCAAACAAACCAAGGAAACAAAAAAAAATCCTTGTTTTAAGAGGAGGGAAGAACAGAAACCTACCAGGGCACCTTCAGGGTAGTTCCTTCTGATCCACAAGCCAGCAAGCGCGAAAGCCACGGGCAACTTTGCCGCGGAATCCACCTCAGCAGCCTGATCGTAGTACCTCTTTGCCAGGTGGAGGTCAAAGGGAAGGCCCAACCCGTGCTCGTACATGTAAGCCAGGTTGAACATTGCCTGGGAATTATGCTGGTGCTTGGCGTGCCTGTATGCCTCTGCTGCCCTCTTGTAGTCTTTCTTGGTTCCCTATTTCAGACCAATCCATCAACTCAATGACCCGAAAACCGGGAAAGATTTAAAGACAACAAAAACTCCACTCGAGATAGTTTGACTAACAGAAATTCAAGGAGAGTCGAATAAGTCAAAGGTCAATTTCTCAAAGTTCAATGATAGTTTGATGACGCCCAAGCCATCATCACTTATCAAAGCGGGGCAGGACCTCATAAGACCACCAATTCACTAATTGATCCAGCCCTGCCTGACCCTTTCTGGCCCTGCCAGTCATGGTTAGGGAAAGACAGAGCCCTTAACCAGAGGCTGCAGTCCAGCCATGTCTGGTGGCCAGGGCATTCTTGGGGGTCCTTGAGGAGTGGAAAGACTGGAGAGGCCTAAGGCGCCATGTACACCTTATTGACAATAAGGTACCCTAGGAGATTAACGAGAATTGAACTGGCCAAAGCTATGCCAGTCAAAACTAGCAGAACTCAAATCAAAACTCCTGTAGTAAAATCTCAATGATAAGAAATATCTAAAAAATCAGCACAAATATTGCAACCAAAAATATTATACCTAAGAGCCAACTATGTCAAGCAAAAAATGAACGTCAATCAGATAATCCAAGATTTAAGATTAAAGAACAAAAATTCAATGGATTCTCAAGGCCTATGTGTTAGTAAAGTACTCCAAACCCAGACAAATATCGAATGATAAAATGTCTAAAAGAATTTAAGAAAACAACAAGTAACAATCAAATGATCAAAAGGTTTTATGAAAGTGTCAACTAGACGATCCAAGAAGTAAAAGATCAAAAGAAGATGAACAAAAGTCAACAGACAACCAGGGATCTCTCTCAGTATCAAAATGGGAGCATATTCCTCCCGTGCTCAGATTTAGTGGTAAGCCTTTCAAATGAGAAGACTACTTCGAGAAGTTAGAATATCAAAAAAATTTTTACTGATGAATCAACCATAACTATCAAAACAAACAACAATATGAAGATTCATAAAGTCAACAGATGGCCAGAGACCTATGCAAAAAAGTGGAAAGGATAGGAAAAAAATTGAATCTCATACCCGTCCATAGTAATAAGCATCTCCAATGAGCAGAGCTGCATGTTCATTGCCTTGCTCAGAAGCTTGCCACCAAAGGGAATGTGCACGAAGATGCCTCTCGTCATCTTTGCAGAACCCAGATTCACCAACACACAGACTATTCTCTGCATACTTGTCCAAAATCCATGCAGCATTGCTCTGCCCCACTTCATAGCCGAGCTCAGCCATTCGAAGGTACAACATCAGGGCTTTGCCAATGTCATTTTTCACATAAGACTCCATGGCCCACCTAGATAATGAGCTCCACGGCCCCCTTTCAGCCACTATCTTGTATATTGATGTTGCCTGAAATAATATCAACATTATAGTGTTAACACGACCTTGTTATGCATGAAGCATGTTCTTTCATAGTGATCTCATAAGATCCCCGAAGCAACAACCCCATTCTTGCTCATTTACCAGAACAGCAATATATAGATGAAAAATACCAGATGACCAATTACCAAGAGGAGGATCAGTGGAGGAGGCGAGGAACCTGTCTATGCTGTTAGATATCTTTCAGATTTCTCAGGTCTACAAATCACTAGTGCCTAATCAGCATTTATAGGGCTTGGGCTAGCGAAGAATGAAGAGGCACAATGTTCCACGGGCCCTTGAGACACAGATAAAGATGCTTCCTGTGCATTATTTGGGAGCTGCCATTGACAAGGGGTCAGCTCTCAGCCAATATTGGCAACTGGTGATAGAAAAGGTGGAAAGGAGACTGGAAGAGTGGCAGATTAGAGTGCTGTTGAGAGGAGGGGAGTGTCTGGTGCTTTCTCTTATACCTACCTTTTTTTATCTCTTGCACAGGCTCATGAGGAGGTTCTTTTTAAAAGGTTCAGTTTGGCTGCAGTCTCTTGGGATGTGATGTGCAGACTAATCAATCAGGAAGGACTGAGGTTTTGTTGTTATATACCATGAACTTGGCACTTTGTTATACCAAGTGAGAGAGCAGGATAATTAGTCGAGAGGAGGATCTGGTTTAAGTTGTCAGATTGGGAGAGGCGAAAGGTTCTAGTTCCAAGGGCATCTGTGTTCTGGCACACATTGAGACAAGCGTTCTCTCAAATCTGAGAATGCTTCACGGCCAAACTTGGGGATAGCTCTTTATTGCATAATTGGTTCGATAAACTGTCGGCTTGGGGCATTGTAAAATGCAGAATGTCCACACCACTCTAACAGGAAACCCCCAAGTCGCAGTAAGGAAATAGTTGGGATGGTACATGGACTTCAATCCTGGAAGGTGCTCTGTCAGATCTGAGGGCAGACAATCTCTTGAATAAGCAAAATTCCTTAACACATCTGCGACCATCAAACAGGATACATGATGGTTGGGAGCGAGAAGGTACAACCTTCTATGTTTAAGGGGTGTACGTGAAAATTAGAGGGGGGAGGTTGATGAAGAGCACACAACCATCAATGCATGCAAACTCGTATGGAGGCAGAAAGTTCCACTAAATACGTGAACTTCTGATTGGCTGGTTCCCACTGAAGTCCTTAGGCAGTGTCTCTTGATACAAGTCTTTCAGAAGAATGGTTCCCAGACTTATCGACAGACCATGTTTTATGCACGGCGGGGAAGAAGGCTGTTCGCACCTACTCTTTACAGTGCCCACTGGTTCAAGTGAGTTGGGACAGAAGATATGATACATTACCTAAGATGAGGCATTTCAGGCCTCCCTGAGACATGACACTCCTAGGAAGGAGATGGAGTGAGGAAGAATCCTGGCAATGCTACGGGCAACCTGGCCACATCGTAATGAGAAGATTTTTTGGAGGGCAGGGATGCTCAGGCAAACAGTAAATTCATGAAGTGGAAGGATTTGTCTCGTACTGGATTAAAGGGATGTGAAAGGGGGGAGTCCCTAGCAACAAATCTTGTACGTATGATCCAACGATAAAATACAATCTTGTAGATCGCCAAGCTCAGGGGATCTTACATTTCCTTTTCAGACAAATATATAGATGAAAAATACAGGCTAATTGTTCTACTAGGTCAACCCAAAACCTATGGCATTGACAAAAGTGGATAATATAAGTAGACTATAATTATTTCCCAGTAAGTCTTTATCTACTAGAACAGCACCACATAGAAGAAAAACAATTTCACTCAAAATTACTCTACTGGTTCAAGAAAGGCTAGTCTGCCTGGTCAGCACATACCCTAATGCATTGTGATTTTCCTACTGGGAAATAATCATAAGTAGACAAAGATTACTTCACATTTTTCCTCTAAAAGGAAAGCAATTAATAAATGGAAAAAAAATGTTGGATAGTTTGGAATTCTTCAGCGCCAAACCAGAAAGTGTGCATTGACCCAAAATAGAAAACAGAAATCTATGAAGATTACTTTGCACTTTGTTTTTCTCTGCAACGAAAGCAATATAGATACATATATATCTATGTGTGTGTGTAAAAGATCGATTTATGACTAATTATTCTTCTTGGTTAACTCATTGTACACAATTAAATAATGGATGTCAGTTGAGAAACCCTAGAAATGAAGAGCTCTGTGCATGAGAAACCATAACAGAGGAAAACTTGAAAATAGTTTTTTCCTTAACTTCATGATAGGGGTAAAACCATTTTTACATGGTTGGTATTGAATATTGGATTACCCGTTATGTCTTTTACCAATAATTCCTCCATCTGAGGGTATCAATACAAATAAGAAAGGATTCATAAATAAAGTTAAAGAACATAAATAAACAAGCAAACTTAGGTCTTGATAACAGTCCCTGTCAAGTTGGGCACGGATATTTTCCAAGCCCAACTAAGAGATCAGTTGCTAAACGCTGGTCCAGGCAATTCCTTGGTTAAGATATCGGCTGTTTGATCCCATGAAGGTACTATGTTATTGTCCAGCTTCTCTCTCATGTAGTGCCTCTTAATTTCAGTCTGCTTAGTTCTATCATGCTGAACTGGATTACGAGCAATTTCTATTGCAGACTCATTGTCGTAGTACAACTGTACACGAATATCCTTCATCATGCCAAATCTTCTAGAATATCCTTCATCCATGCGCCTTCAGATATAAATTTGCTTGGGGCAGGGAGATTACTGCTTGCTTCTTACTCTTCCATGTAACCATGTTCCCACATAGAAATAAGCAATATCCAGCGGTAGATTTGTGATCGCCAAGTAAACCCGCGAAATCAGAGTCAATATAATATCCAAAGACAAATCTCCACTTGGCCTGAACAAAAGACTTTCTCCAACTGTTCCCGTCAGGTAGCTAAAGACCCTGTAAGCTGCCTTTAAATGCTCTTTCTAGGGGTCTTGCATAAACTGACTCAACAAATTTACTGCAAATGCAACATTTGACTGTGCATGACTGAGGTAGAGTAACCTACCAATTAATCTCTGGTATCGATCTCCATTTACTAGCATACCTTCCTCGCAACTTTCCAATTTATCGATCTCCTCGTTTGGATCAATTGAAATACTCATTCGTGTCAAAGAAATAAATCTTTTTAGCAGTGATACCCCCAATTTCCCTAAATTGTATTTATGCTTTTATTATATTTGCATTTATGTCTATTGCTAGTGACCGTTACAGACATTACCGTTAGATTGTAATGGTCACATTGTCTTGTATAAATAGCCTTCCTCATTAATAGAAAGATGAACCTTTTTCTTCTCTTTTTTTTTATCTGATCTGAAGAAATCTCCCTCTTCTTCTTCTCTCTCGAGAACATCTTCACCTCTGACTCACTCACAACAGCTCTAAAACTTAACATGGTATCAGAGCCAGGTTGCTGCTAATCAGAGGTGTGTTCCTAGAATTATCTTTTCTTCTCTTCTTATTTAAGCCATCGGTCATCGAACCACTAGGTTCTCACAAGAAATCTAGTAGGAAGGGAAGCTTTCATTAAAGTTTCACCCGTTGACCATATGGAGAAAAAAGAGACTGCTGTCAAGGGAGAGGATGTACTGCCTTCTATGGTGGAAATCACACAAGCTGCACTCTCAGGGACTATCAATCACTGGCAGTGATGGATAGTTCAACCATTTACCAGTTGTAACCTCTCGGAGTCAATTCACGGGCCACAACTATCACTTATGGACGCGCCATACTCAAGCTATACTCGGACCAAGAAACCTCTTGGATCACCTTACTGATCCAGCTCCTTCAAAAGAAGATGCCCAGTATAAGAGGTGGATTGTCGAAGCAGAAATCCTATATACTTGGATTCTAGATTCGATGACAACTGAGTTAGCTAACTGCTTCATTGAATATGCAACTGTGAAAGAAATATGGGATGCTGCACAGACATACCATTCAAAGAAAAATGATAAAGCAAAGATTGCACAGTTGGTGATTCGAGCAGGAGCTTTACAACAAGGTGAAAAAACAGTACTAGTCTATGCCAATGAGCTAATAGTGATCTATAGTGAGTTAGATAACTATCAACCACCAGTTCATAACTCTGTCAAAAGGGAGTATACCTTGATGGATAGAGTATATCGGCTTTTACAGGGCTTGAGACCTGAATTTGAGAATATTAGAAGCCTATTATGCAATCGAGAGAACCCTATTTCCTTTGATGATGATGATTCACAACTAATTGGCGAAGAGAGTAGACTCCAAGAGATAAAAAGGAATGGCGAAAGTTCCACCTATGCAGTCACTACTCCAGGAGGAACTTCCTCCTGCCAACATGGACAGATTAACCCCAATACCAAGAAACCTCAAGCTATGGGTAAGAACAATTTATGGTGCGATTACTGTAAAAGGAAAGGGCAGACCACGGAAACTTGCTGGAAGCTGCAAGGCAACTGCCACAAGTACACATGGTAACTAATTCATACTCACATCAAGGGAGACAACCTGAGGGCAAGATGGACGGACAGAGATGGGGATCAACATTTACTCCCCACACTTACTCCATGTAACCCATGCCATCACCTACCTGTTTGACGTAGCTGATGCAACCTGCAATGTACACCCCTCCAGTTCCTCCTTAGGATTTGTTACGATTAATGGGCTATTAAGTCCATCTGTATGTATGTTGTAATAGATAGAACATAATGAAAAGAAAGACAAAAATTAGGCCCACGATTAATGGGCCTAAATCCAGTTACCCGATCTGTTAAGATCGGGTAACGGCTAGAAAACTAGCCGTTACACCTGACTGTCTTTTTCTCTCTCCAGCTTTACCTATAAAACAGAACATATACGATTGTAAATGCTAAGGTTTTTACTGAAGAATTTGATAGCTCTTCATTGTGCAATCTCTTCTCTCTCTCTCGGTTCTACAACCACAATTCTGTGTATCTTGTTATGGTATCAGAGCCCTGCTTGTGAGAAGGGAAAAGCTCTTGATCTGGAAACCGATAAGTTCATCCTACGGGAGGAATCTCAAGGCATCCAGAACAGACCTGACCAATGGCTGAAGATGCAACAAAATCCTCAGCCGAAGTGGCAACAGCAACAACTGCACAGGTGACATCTTCAGCAAGGAATGTCTTCATTTCTGCTGATAGATGGCTCACACATCTCCCAGTTATGGCGAAATGCAATGTCTTTAATGGGAGCAATATTATTCTGTGGGAGAAAACAGTCCAAGCAGCCTTAAAGCCCAGAAAACTCATCCAACATCTCTCTGAAGAAGGTCCACTTGAGCATCATCCCGACTTCCAGAAGTGGCTGGTGGAGGAAGAGTTTGTTTTTGCATGGCTGCTGGACTCTATTGCTCCAGAACATATGTCTCGATATGCTTCTTATGATACCTCCAAACAACTGTGGGAGGCTATCAGGAGAGGACATTCTAAACAAGGTAATAAAGCAAAAATCATAGATCTTATTATCAAGTCATACAATATCAAGCAGGGGGAGAGGAGTGTCCTAGTCTACTCAAATGAACTAAGAGACATCCACAGTGAACAGGATCACTGTCATCCCCAATCAACGGATCCTCTAGCCAGAGCCCGAGAAGCAACTAGCAGGCTCTGTCAATTTCTTCAAGGTTTGAGGCCAGAATTTGAAATTGTCAGAAGTCAAATCTTCAACCGTGATGAAGAACCAACATTTGATGAAGCAATAACCAAGGTAATGCAGGAAGAAAGTCGCCTTCAAGCCCTGAAAGGAACCATTGATGGGACTGCCTACGTGATGAAAGGGAAACCAAGCTCAAGCCAATATCAAAACTCATATCAAGCTCCACATCCAAAACAGACTAATGAAGGAAAAGGGAACAAAGAGGAATTGATGTGCCGCTACTGCAAAAGAATGGGCCATATCAAGGACAAATGCTGGATACTCCATCCAGACCTAAGGCCTCCCCACATTGCAAGAGCTCATCTCACATATTCTCAGCAAGGGGGAGCACCACAGACAACACCTAAAGATGAGGGTATACCATCAACTTTAGACTTGATGCAGGAAATTCAGAAACTAAAGTCAATGATCAACACCTCAAGCACTATCATTGGGTCCACCTCCATGGAAAATTCTGGTAAGAAAGGCTTCCTCACTGCTTTGTCTACATTTACTAATAATTTCTCAAACATATGGATTTTAGATTCAGGTGCAACTGATCATATGACACCACTCAAACACCTATTTAGGTCATATGAACCCATGATTCCAGGGAAACATGTTCAGACAGCTGATGGCACACTACTTCCCGTAGTGGACATAGGCACTATGAACATAGATCCCCTTGGAACAATATACAATGTATTGTAAGTTCCAAAGTTATTTGTAAGTCTTGTATCAGTCAAAAGACTTGCAAAGATAAAGGAATATAATATCCTATTTGATGACATCCATGCTTATCTATGTCACAAGGTGGAAGGGTGGAAGATTGGACTAGCTAGAGTACAAAAGGGTCTCTACTATCTCTCGGGAAGCACTTCACATGCTCTGATAGGAGCAGAGCCTCAAAAGAATACCAGGGAAGCCACAACCAAGGAAGCGATTTTTGAGATCCATCAGAGGATGGGTCACCCTTCTTTCTCTCTTCTTAAACATATGTATCCACACTTGTTTAAGGATATAAACGATGTTGAACTTATCTGTGATGCATGTCAATTAGGGAAATTTAAATGGGCTAATTATCCCTCAAGAAATAATCACACCTTAGAACCTTTCCAAATTATTGATTGCGATGTGTGGGGACCATCACCCACTACTGATCTACTAGGAAATAAGTATTTCTTAATATGCACAGATGATTGCAGCAGATTTAGCTGGGTATTCCTCCTTAAAACCAAATCTGCAGTCTCTAGTAGCATAAGAAATCTATGTCTATTAATAAAAAGACAATTTGGAAGGCCTGTTAAAGGGCTAAGAACAGAAAATGCCAAAGATTTCCTAAACAACGAGTTAGGTGAATTCTTGACATCATAAGGTATTAAGCATGAGACATCCTGTCCCTATACTCCTCAACAAAACGGTCTTGCTGAAAGGAAGATTGGAGATACTGTCGACAAAGCAAGAACCCTCCTCATCCAAGCAAATGTTCCAACTAATCTCTGGGGGTTTGCAATTATGACTGTAGTACATCTGATTAACCCATTACCCTCTTCATCCTTAGATTTCCAAAGCCCTATAGGGATCCTTGAAAAACACTTCCCTGAAGTCCGGCTAAAAACCGGATTACCAGTCAAAATTTTTGGCTGCATTGCTTATGTACATAATCCAGTACATAAGAAGAATAAGTGGTCCACTAAGGCTTTGAAATGTGTGTTCCTAGGATATTCGAACACTCAAAAAGGATATAAGGTGTATCATCCTATCACTCACAAATATATGGTGTCTAAAGATATAATATTTGATGAGTGCAATTTCTTCTATAACAATGTTGCAAGGCATACCTTTCGAGATGTTCCACTGGTTGTCTCTTCTGAAGACAATAGTGGACAAAAACAGTACTCAGAACCGGTGATATCAGAATCTATTTCTGATACACCGGATCTCCAAATCTCAGAGACTAGAATTGAACCTAGAGAGGAGAGTAAGAGGACCGAACTAGTAGATATATTAACTCCCTATCATAAATACTACACTAGGAGAAGAAAGGAACAACTCTCCTCTCCGGAAGATGCGACAGAGAATATAGATCAACAACCCTCGACAGAAACAGAGGCAACAGAGAATATGAATGACTGGCCGATTGCAATTAGAAAGCAGAAACGTACTTGTGTGAAACCTCTTCCCCATCACATTGTAGGTTACCTGAATTATTAGAAGGTTTCTCCTGAGTACAAGACTTTCCTTCTCCAAATCCAAGATATACCCATTCCAAATCACTCTCAAGAGGCAATGAGAAACCCCCAATGGAAGGAAGCCATGGATGAGGAGATGAGGGTTCTAACACAAAATCAGACTTGGGAAGTGGTTGATCTTCTTAAAGGTAAGAAACTCGTTGGATGTAAGTCGGTGTATACTCTCAAATGTAAATCGGATGGAAGTCTAGACAGATATAAAGCTCATCTTGTAGCTAGGGGATACACTCAAACCTATGGATTAGACTATCAAGAAACCTTTGCCCCTGTAGCAAAGATGAACACAATCAGGATTCTGATTTCGCTTGCAGTAAATTTAGATTGGCCACTATATCAGTATGACATTAAAAATGCATTTCTTCACGGAAATCTCAAAGAAGAGATCTACATGAAGTATCCTCCGGGATATGACGGGATCAAGAATGAAGGAAAAGTATGCAAGCTTCAGAAGGCCCTGTACAGGTTAAAACAATCGCCTAGGGCCTGGTTTGGGAGATTCTCTCAAGCTATGAAAAGTCTAGATTATCAAAATGTAATGGAGAACACACCCTGTTCTTTAAACACGCTTCACAGGGACTAATCACTATTCTAATTGTTTATGTGGACGATATAATTATCACAGGAAGTAATGCTAAGGAAATTAGAGATTTGGAACAACACCTAACCAAGAACTTTGATGTAAAGCAATTACGACCCCTAAAGTATTTCTTAGGGATCGAATTTGCAAGATCTAGTGAAGGAATTTTGATGACACAACAGAAGTATATATTGGAATTATTAAAAGAAACAAAACACATTAACTATCACACAAATGAAACACCCATAGAAGCAAATCAAAAATTAGCTGTTCTAGAAAGTGATCCTAAAATAGAGCTATGTTCCTATCAAAAAGTAATAGGTAAACTACTGTACTTAGCTCATACCAGACCCGATATATGTTATACCGTCAATGTACTAAGTCAGTTTATGCATTCCCCGAGAAACTCCCATTTTTAAGCCGCTAATCGAGTTCTCAGGTACTTGAAAGGCACATCAGGACTCGATATCACCTATCAAAAATCAGGTAAGCTTGATCTCATTCTATATACTGACTCAGATTTTGCTGGGTCTCGTGTTGACTACAGGTCTACTACGGGATACTGGTACATTTTTGGAGGGAACTTAGTGACATGGAGGAGCAAAAAACAAAGTGTGGTTTCAAAATCAAGCACTGAAGCCGAGTTAAGAGCTATGTCCAAAGGGATTGATGAAGTAATGTGGATCAAACACCTTCTCGAAGAACTCAAGATTCCCTATATCAAGCCAATTACTATCCGCTGCGACAACAAATCAGCCATAAGCATAGCTCATGACCCAATATATCATGACCGGATGAAGCATGTCAACATAGATCGTTTCTACATCCACGAGCATGTAGAACAAGGCATTTTAACAACTGAACATGTCATTTCTGAAGACCAATGTGCAGACATCTTCACCAAGGGCCTACCAATCAAGACTATAAAGCATCTCATCTCCAAGCTTGGAATGCAGAGTATACATTCCAGCGCTTGAGGGGGAGTGTTACGATTAATGGGCTATTAAGTCCATCTGTATGTATGTTGTAATAGATAGAACATAATGAAAAGAAAGACAAAAATTAGGCCCACGATTAATGGGCCTAAATCCAGTTACCCGATCTGTTAAGATCGGGTAACGGCTAGAAAACTAGCCGTTACACCTGACTGTCTTTTTCTCTCTCCAGCTTTACCTATAAAACAGAACATATACGATTGTAAATGCTAAGGTTTTTACTGAAGAATTTGATAGCTCTTCATTGTGCAATCTCTTCTCTCTCTCTCGGTTCTACAACCACAATTCTGTGTATCTTGTTAATATTAATATGCCCTGCAACAACAGGCCACAAGAATAGTTTATTCTTCAACTACAAGTGAAGGCCCTACAACAACAGGTGCCGAATTTGTTTAATTCATCACCCGGATCAGTCATTGGCTCCACATCCCTGGCCAACTCTGGTAAATCCCAAATTTTAACGCATTTACTTTCTTTAACTTCAACCAAAACACATCAGTATTCTTGGATCCTCGATTCAGGAGCAACTGATCATATGACACCTACATTCAACATGTTTGTGTCAATCAACCGTGCCTTACAGATAAGTGAGTTCAGACAGCTAATGGTAACTTACTCAAGGTAGTTTGGATAGGTAGTATCTAATTAGCCACAATAGGACTGCTTAAAAACGTATTATATGTCCCAAAGCTTTTTGTGAGCCTAATCTCAGTACAGAAAATTGCAAAAAAGGATGAATACAAGATTATCTTTGACGAAATTGATGCTTTTTTGTACAATAAGGTTTACAGATGGAGGATAGGACTTGCCAAAGTCCATGGTGGGCTCTACTATCTACAAACGATGGTGAACTCCCTCTGTACTAGAAAGGAGAATGACTCCAAAGTAGTAACAGTGGCCAGTAAGCACAAGAAGAATGAAATCATCTTCCTCCACAAAAGATTAGGACTTCAATGGTTTTTCTTACTCAAGAACATGTACCCTTCCTTATTTAAAAATCTTCCAATTGACACACTAATATATAATGTGTGTCAACTTGCAAAAATTAAGTGAAGTACATATTTCTCAGAGGAAAAAATGTGTCAAGCACCATTTCGGCTCATCACTGTAACATTTGGGGGCCTTCTCCACGTGCAGATGTAGAAGGTCATTGATGGTTTTTAATTTGTGTGGATGATTACAGTCGCTTCTGCTGGTTACATCTTCTAAAACAGAAATCAGAAACCTCCAAACTAGTGAGAAATTCTTTGTTATTTAATTAAAAGACAGTTTGGAGTAGATATTATGAGATTTAGGATTGATAATGCAAAAGATTTTTGCAACCATGAATTAAAGGAATTTTTTGAGAATGAGGGAATAAAAGATGAAATATCCTGTTCATACACACCTCAACAAAATGGATTGGCAGAGAGAAAGATTGGTGATATTATGGATAAAGGAAGAACATTAATGGCCTAGTTCCACGGGTCTTTGGATGTGTGACCTATATTTATGCACACAACATGCAAATGGATAAACTATCTAATAAGGCTGTGAAGGCAGTGTTTGTAGGTCATTCAAATACCCAAAAAGGTTACCGTTGTTACCATCCCTCCTCTAGGAAATTCTTTGTGACAAAGAATGTAATATTTGATGAACACACTTTTTCAATCAGCCTAGCAAAGTGACAGAACAAATCAGTGAGTTTACTGATACCCAGCCGCACGACCTCCAAATAGGTGAGTCAACTACTCCTTAAACTCCAAGTACTCTTCCCTCAATCGAAGAAGAACCCTCAACTGAGATTGAGGAGGTCTCAGTTGAATCAGGACATCCAATACACAACACTGATTGTGATCACAGCCATAACCACCCTACTACCATTATTACCTTTCCAAAATACTATGTCCACAAGAAACATTGGAAACTTCCTCGTGATCCTCAACCACAATCTCTATCACCTGATATAAGCTCAAGTCCCTCCGCTCTGCAGAACAGCTAAATAAGAACCCCTTTGGAGTAGACTCAGATTCATCCATCTCTGCAGAACATCTAAAAGGGAATGTTACTAATGAGCAACAAGAACTAGACACTTTACCAATTGCTCTCAGGAAGAGTAGTCACTCCTGTGTCAGACCTCTTCCTCATGCTTTAACTAGCTACCTTGCCTATGAACAGGCCCTACCAAGATATAAAAACATCCTTACTACCTTAACTCAAGAAACAATTCCAAATACAACAGCTGAAGCACTTAAATATCCTCATTGGCAACAAGAGATGGATGAGGACATGCAAGCTTTGATTAAAAATCAAGCTTGGGAGGCGGTAGAGTTCCACAGGGGGACAAAACTAGTGGGATGCCGATGGGTATTCACTGTAAGATATAAATTCGATGGTAGCTTAGAATGATACAAAGCCAAGCTAGTTGCTAGGGGCAGGCTACACCCAAACGTATGGAGTAGACTATAAAGAAACCTCTGATCCAGTGGCAAAGATGAACACGATAAGAATTTTCATATCACTAGCTGTAAATCTCAACTGGAATCTTCAACAATATGATATCAAGAATGCTTTTTTGCATGGAGATTTAGAGGAAGAAATCTATATGCATGCACCTCCATGATATGAAAACACTATTGGTAAGAACAGAGTATGCAAGTCAAAGACGGCTCTATATGGATTAAAATAGTCTCCATGGGCCTGGTTTGGGAAATCTACTCAAACTATGAAACTTCATGGATATAGACAATGCAATGGTGATCATACATTGTTCTTTCAGCATTTCCCATCAGGGGGAGTAACTATTTTAATTGTATATGTGGATGAAATTATTATCACAGGAAATGATAATAAGGAAGCAAGGAAATTAGAAAGTCACCTAACTCAACATTTCGAAGTTAAGAATTTAGGACCCTTGAAATATTTTCTAGGCATAGAGATAGCTCACTCCAAGAAGGGACTGCTTATAACCCAACAGAAATACAGGTTAGACCTTCTGGATGAGACTAAACACTTGCAATGTCATACCAATGATACTCCTATAGAGGTTAATCATAATTTAACGTTAAACAAAGGTGATCCAAGGATTGAGATGAATTCATATCAAAAACTGGTTAGCAAATTGTTATATTTATCACATACATGACCTGATATTTCTTACTCAGTTAATGTGTTAAGCCAGTTTATGCATTTTCCTCGAAGATCACATTTTTCAAGCTGCTCTCAAGGTACTCAGGTATCTTAAAGGGACACCCATCCCTGGACTCACCTTCATGAAAACAGGTAAAATAGATTTATGTATTTACACTGACTCTGACAATGCCGGGTCACTGATTAACCACAGATCCATAATTGGCTATTGTACAATGTTGGGAGGCAACTTAGTGACATGGAGAAAAAAGAAACAGAGTGTTGTTTTTAAGTCAAGCACTGAGAAAGAATTCCGAGCCATGTCCAGTGGCATAGACAAAGTCCTATGGATTAGAGGTGTTATGAGTACATGTATCAATGATGTATATGTAATAGTTAGCAGTGATTAATAAGACTCATAATTAGGATGGCTAAAATTAATGGGCCAAAGATAACCCATTAATTTTAGCAACTACCTGATCTGTTAAGTTTAACAGATCGGGTAACTGCTAGAAAACTAGCCGTTACAATGGCTAGTTTTACTAGCCGTTATAAACGGCTAGCTTAATTCTTCCTTTGTCTTATAAATAGGACTGTTCTTCTCATTAAATCTATGTTCTTCTTTTGCCTAATTCTGTGTCTCTGCCTATCTATCTTCAATTCCTCTCTCCTTTCACAACTCCTTCTTGGCAAAAGCTGTAATCTCACAAGAGAAATACTCCAAGACCTAAGGATTACCTATGAGGAACCAATCAAAGTTTTTTGGGACAATAAATCAGCCATCAGCATAGGCCATGACCCAATGTATCCTGATCGAATTAAACATGTGAAAATCGATCGGTTCTACATCAAAGAAAAGCTAGAGGAGAAGATTCTAAGCACAGTCCATATCAACACATTCGAACAGTGTGCGCATATTTTTGCGAAAGGACTGCCTACTAAACTGTTCTCCAAACTCTGTTCCAAGCTGGGAATGAACAATATCCATTCCTGCACTTGAGGGGGAGTGTCAGAGAAATAAACCTGTTTAGCAGTGATACCCCCAATTCCCCTAAATTGTATTCATACTTTTATTATATTTGCACTTATGTCCTATCGCTAGTGACTGTTACAGACCTTACCGTTAGACTGTAATGATCACATTGTCTTGTATAAATAGTCGTCCTCATTAATAGAAACATTGACCTATGTCTCTGACTGTAACGGTTTTCCCCAGACTTTATGCAGAAGGGGAAGAGGTTTCTTACTTGAGGTCGCTAAACTTACTCTGCTATCCCTCGATCTCCCCTTCTGAATCAGAAACTTCATATCGAACCATACTCACATGCATAATCAGGTAGAGCCATTGCACAGGCCTCTTCAGGTGCCTTTTGTATCTGTGAACTCCAAATCAAGAGTAAAAGAGAGAGGAAGAAGTGGGATATTCATCAGTTACCTGGGCAAACAACTTGCTCTGATACCATGTAATTTGAGAAACTCTAGCTGTAAAGAGTTCTGTGCATGAGAAACTCTAACAGAGAAAAACTCGAAAATAGTTTTTTCCTTTACTTCATGATACAGGTAACATCCTCTTTTACATGATTGGTAGTCGATAGCAGATAACTCACTTTCCAATAATTCCTCCGTATGAGGGTATAAACACAAATAGAAGGGATACATAAGTAAAGTAATAGTGCATAAGTAAACAGGCAAACATCAGTCCTGATAACAAGGGAAGTGGATGAAGATCGCTATGCTTTCTCTTGATAGAACATAAATACTAGATAAATTTAACAGGGAAATTATTCTTCCTGGAAAACTCAGAACTTAAAGCATGAACCGAAAGTAGATAATATAGTGAAGGCAGATTAGCTATATTTATATTTATCTGCCAGAATAGATATATTAATATATTAATTCAAGTGAAAATTATTCTTCTTGTTCCTTCATAACTTTATGCATTAACCAAGAGAAGAAACTAGAAACAGACATGGCATCACATGAGATTACATCAGTTGACAACAATAAACAGATTTTCTTGGTAAAAAAATTCTTCCAGGTGACAATATGATAAAATCACATCATGTATCTATGCGAGGAGCTAGCCTAGTAGGAAGAGAGGTCATATAATTAAAGGAGGTAACTTGACCATGTGGTGACCTTACCTACAGTGGCTACATCAATAAATAAAGGGGGCACTTTAGATGAGAAAGAGAAAGGAGAGAGGTGTCGACTGGAAGCTTGGAGGAGGAGAGTCAAGGGAGCAAGCAGTTGCATTCAACTGGAGCTCCAAGAGAAGGCCTCTCCATCGCCTCTGATCTACAGTTTATCTCTGTTCTAGGGAGTTAAGATTGAAATTCAGAAGATCTGCGACTAGTAACCAGATTTGGTGAGGAATCCTGTTATTTCTTGAAATTTCTCGGAAGAACCATATTATAATACTTCTCCGCCATTATACTTCTAGTATAATAATACTTATAGGAAAACAACTTTTTTTTCCGAGATAGTATTTCCATTACACCCAATTCTTATTTACACCCCAACATCCAGCTATCAGCAGTAATGGTCAGGAATGCCCTTACAACTGCCCTCTTACGGTGCCTATACTGGTCTATAACTGTCTTCTAGAGTTGACTTCAATTAAGGGTCACACCAATCCCGAACCAACAGTAAAATATTTCTGGTCTTAAACTGTGACGACTATAAAAGAGAAATTGTAGGCTGCATGTGTGTGTGATTCCCCATGATAGAGTCTCTTTTATACAGGAAAAAAAAATCAAAATGTGATGTCCAAGATTGGAAATTTACCAGAAAAAGGTTCTTCTTAAAACCAATGTCCCTTTGAAACATCTTGGCCACTTGGTAGAGTGCCTTCGGCTGACCACGATCGGCAGCCAATAACAAATACTCACATGCTTTAGTCACATTTCTTTCAACATCGATTCCCTTGAGGTAGAGAACACCTAGATTATAGTATCCACCCACCACATTATTAGCAGCAGCTTTCATGAAGTACTCCTTTGCCTAAAAAGAAATATTAAAGAGTAATATTTAAATCACTTGTGTAGCCATGGAACTGAGGAAATAGCAAACAGAGAGTATGATAAGAAAGAAACTGACTGTTAGTTACAAATGAGAAAAATCAATTAAACTATATCAAACCCATAAAGACTAGAAATAAATGAGACATCATAGAAGTCTAAAGAAACTAAACTAAGACAAGCCCAAAATCATTTAATACTATGTCTCTAAGTAGTAGAACTAAAGCCTCGATAGAGAGATTAGGCATATCAGAAGGAACACACACAACAACATGTCATCATTAATGCAAACAGGTCCCAAACTTACTCAATATAGCGCCTGCGAGAGGTAAACCTTGAAGTCCCCAGAAAGACTTTAGGTAGATCATAAGGAACATAAATTATAGCCTAAAGTAACTTTAGGTCCAAACTTCCAGATGACTTCCAGGTTAACAACTAAGATAACACAGCTAGGTCTAAAATTACTTGATTTTTTTAAATCACTTTAAAAATTACTAGATGTAGTACCTATTAAAGGAAGAGCTAAAAGCCTCGAGGAAGAGATTAGGAATATCCAATTGAAATTACAGAATATTGAGAGTCAACTACTAAAAGTCCAAACTTATGGCCTTCGGGAAGAGGTCAGGCATATCAAAAGGAACTTACATAATGTCACGTCTTAGCTAGTTTAGTACTCTGTACATGAATGGAATAGATTGGGCATTTTTTTTTTTTGAAAAAATAGATTGGGCATATTAAAAGGAACTTACTGTAGTGTAGTTCTTTTTCACGCCATATCCTTTGACAAACATATATCCAATACCATTGTATGCCGAATTATGTCCTTGATGTGCAGCACGCATCAGCCATTCCATTGCTTTGGTGTAATTTTTCTCTACTCCAGCGCCTCTCGCATAGATCTCACCAAGAAGTTCCATTGCTTCTGGTTCTTCTTTCTCTGCAGCCTTCAACAACCAGTACAGCGCCTTCGTATTGTTACGTCTCACGCCTCTCAATCCAAAGTAGTAGAGATTTCCAATCCTCCGCATAGCTGGAGCACTTCCTTTTTGAGCCTGGTAATCAATAATCTGGAAGTCATCGTCTTCTTCGCCGCGGAATTTCCGCAAGTCTCCCTTATTTTCTTCAGCTCCAAAGTGAATCCTCACAGGCTGAAGCACCGGCGAATTTGTGGATATCAGAAAGCTAGCAACAGCAGCCTCTGCCAATTCCTCGTAAAGCTTGACAGCTTCTTCATACATCTATACGCAATATTGTAATAATACGACAAAAATAAGAACACATGATCAACAAACCCCAAACCCTAAACCTAACATTTTTTTTCTTTCTCACAGTAGATGTAGTAATTTTTCGCTTCTTTGCAATTGACAATATATTTACCTCTTGCCGCTGGTAAGTGTAAGCAAGCACCATCTTGGACTGCATATTGCCGCTATCTGAAGCGAATTGATGATAAAGGTGGGATTTTGGGCGGCTTAACGGGCGCATGATTCCGGCACCGTAGAAAAATCCCATAACGGATTGGGCGTGCGGATTTCCAGCGTCTGCGGCCGCCTCAATATCATTGACAGCCTCCTCTACGACCGAAATCTCCGCGGAAGAGACTGCGGAAAACAGTTTACTCATGCTGGAGAGGTAAATCGAGTCGAAAGAATTATTTTCGCCGGACAAAGTCTCGGAGGCGTTCGAGGATTCAAAAATCGGGCGCCATGATCCCGGATCGAGTTCGTCTTCGGATCGGCTGTCCGGATCGTTGAATTGTTCCCATTCAAGGGGATCTACGGATGTTGTGCCGGTGTCGGACGAGGCGGAATCCTTGAAATTCTCCTTCGTGATAAAGATGACGTAGGGACGAGCGATCGCGGAGGAGATGAAGAGGAAGAATAGTGAAATTCGGAGTGGAGAGATCATCTTGGGGCGGGGAGATTGGGGGAGGGAAAGATGGCGAATTCGAAGAACAAATAGAGCAAGCAGATGACGTGGAAATGGAGCTCTTCTGGAACTTTCGTTTAACTTAAACATCTTAGTAATTACTCATTACTCATAACTAAAAACTGACAGTTGGGCAGTTTGGCTTGCTTTATTAATGAGAGACCCTCGTCTTGTAATTTATTTAAATTTTGCCCCTTTAACAAGTAGAAATATAGAATATGATCAAGTGGGGAGGTTGCCCACGTAGTCCTCTCTTTGGAATCCTCTTTTATGATCAAATAGAATTATCTTTACTATTTTTCTAAGTTGACGTCTCTTTTACTATCTCGTGTGCATGATTTTCTACAAAATTCTATTTTAAATGGATTTGAAACATTTATAAATCATACTTATCCTCAATTTAATTATTATTTCATTTTCCGAAGATATTTGTTGCATAAATAAATAGTAGACAAAATTATATATTATTTGAGAGTACAATGTTGGTCAAAATAATTGTCAAAAATCATGAAGGTGTCAGCACTAGAGGGAACACTTTCATTGAAAATAGGGAATAAATATCCGTGTGTCCCATTTCTAGATCTTCACGTAAACTCGTTCATGTTTTGTGCTAGAGTTTCACGATGATCATTATTTTCCTTGTCCATTAAACCACATTATCATTTTGCATCTTCCATCTTTTTCTCGTCTAGAGTTTCTTCCAATTTTCTTATTTTATCTAAACTGACTTTGTATACACTTTTTAAAACATTTTGATATCTATTCTTACATAAATTTTCTTATATCATCCAAATTATTCCATAACTTTGCCTTCTCTCTTTTCCTACTCATTGACTTTTCATCTCCCACTATTTCATAAATCATATATATATATATATATATATATATTTCTTACATCTAAAGAAAAAAATTATTAATGCAACATTAATTCTATGAGGACTCAACTATTATTCATTAAATTCTACAGAGAATAAAGAAAATTGTAAATATTTTATGATCTTAGATTTCTACCGCCTAAATTGAGTTCATTAATATCTTAAATGAATCATCTTTCTTATTAGCCTCCAATATTGATTACCACTGCCCAAGATAAAGACATCGATTCTATTTTTTTGAAAATCTAACTCTTGAATATGAAGTTAGCGAGGATACTTGCAAGTTGATTTGGAAGAGCTAACATGCAGAGTGATGACGAGGATGACAATAACCCTATCTCAAATGCCAAAGCAGTCTAGCTTGATATGCTTGGTGAGCTCATGAAAGGTGTGATTATTCATGACAAAGCTGACAACTTGACTGTCACATGACGTCAACATAGGGCCCTGCCCCAAAAGGCCAAGCTCATAAAGTAATAAACATGCATATGGCATCTTGAAGGAGGCATGGGTCATAACTTAGTGCTTTGCTTCCACGCTCGAGAGAGAGAGACCACACGTTGCTCGTGATTCTACAAGGTCATGAAATTCCTCACGACATGGGTACAAGAATAAGAAATAGATTTATGGTCACGACGATAAGAAATAGATATATGGCTTATAAGACAATCATACTTTCATGTATCTTGTCAATGTCAGTTGAAATGAAATTTATCTATTGATATTCATGTCTATTGCAACGAAGTCCAAGATCATATCCAATGACTAAATGAATTATGATGAAATCATAATACAATGATCAATAATCTTTAACCATGTTATAAAATATTCATTTTCGTGAGATATTTGAGAAGTACATTAAACTATCCATAAAGAATAGTACTATCTAATCGAACTCATACAACGAGTGTGAATCATATAGCCATAAATGTGGAGACACAAAGGATAGATAATGGGATTTCTTTCGAAAAATAGTTCACTAAAATGATCTATACGAATCAGTGAATGATATTATACCCATTTGTCATGAGATTGATTCATGTCACAATTGTGTATATAGTCATTTGACTCGAGACATAAAAAACATATTGTAGACGGATGTTCGTGTCTTGATTATGACTTTTGAATATCTAGCTAGGAGATCTTTAAAACTTCATATATCGAATACGACATGAATGTTGGGTTATGAGGTCGATAAAATTTTTGAAATTTTGATAAAAACATATAATGTAATGGAATACATTGAATTGTATATTCAAAAAATTGAGACACCAATAATAGATGATCCAATCATCTAGTATGTATGAAAAGATATACTTATAGAGCTCTCTCGAAGGAATTATTGAAGCTATTCAAATGTCTAGCTTATAGAAGAATCCGCACAGTCACCAGCTTATTAGATCTCATCTTCAAAGCTTTTCACCAAGAGAGAAAGATAACAAAATAGAGGATTTCCATAAGGCTTCCATGGGCACCATGAGTTATGATTGTTCTCCCCTTATTTATAGACATTCAGTATGTGGATTTTTCATGAAAACCCTCATAATTATATTTATATCCACCAACATCCATAGACCTTATATGTGTGACCTTATAGATCAATATATTCCACTAATTACTTACTCTATAGACCAAATAACACCTTATTGGTCAACCTTAATTAATCATCCACATCAACATATAGATTAATTAATCAAGGAACGATTTAACCCAATACATAGGTTGATTTGCTAGCATGTTGGGTGCCAAGCTACACCGCGTACTCTAGGAGATATAGAGTATGTAAGAACTCCCTTATGGAACCTTTCTGTCATCAATTACTATGCATGTATAATCATTCATCCGCCTGATACACATGAATGACTCAGGGCATGGATAAATGTCAAATCCTAAATGGTCACTCAAGCTAGTATCGATGCATGCAGGAAATCATCGGGAACTCCTTCTCCAATATTTCTACTATATTGGCTAAGGATTTCACCGCATCTCATTCCTTGAGTCAATCTCCTCAAATATCAAAGGTAGATGATCCCATCTTGATCACACAATTATCTTCGTGAACATTATGTCGTATACAATACACGATGTTTTAGACATCTCGTGCTTAGAGATTCGCAAGTCATAATTAAAACACGATCATCCATCCACAAGATGTCTTTGGTGTCTCAAGTCAAATGATCACGTACACAATCATGACATAAATCAACTTGATTGTTTGTTAGGTATAATTACTATTTAGTAATTCGTATGAATCAATTCAATGAACTCTTTATCCAAAGAGCACAAACTATCTATCCTTAGTGTCTCTACACCGATGGCTATAAGATAAACCATACACATCATATGAGTCGGATCAGATAGTGCTATTTTTTTATTAATTCAATGTCTCTCTCGAATATCTCATGAATGGGAATGTTTAGAACACGTGTTTAAAGACTAGTGATCAGTATATTATGATCTTATCATAATTCACTTAGTCATTATATATGCTTGTAGACTTCATTACAAACATCACACAAGAATGACAATAAATAAATATCATTTCAATGAATATAAACGAGATACATAGAAGTGTGATTGGCTTATAAGCCACAAAATATCTATCAGTAAAGTCCTCAAAGATGATTGTGTGGTCAAGATATGATCGTTCTCCTCAATATTCAAGGAGACTAACTCAAGGAATGAGATGCGATGAAATTTTTGGTAAGGTAATAGAAATATTGGCGAAGGAGTTTTCAATGATTTTATCCACTCATCGATACTAACTCGAGTAACCGACCAAGGTTTGACAATTAATCACATCTTATGTCATTCACAAGTCTCACACAGAGAAAGGATTATACGTACGTGATAATCGATAATGGCAAGGTTCTATACATGAGTTCTCATATATTTTATATCTCCTATAGTACGTGGCGTAGCTTCGCACCTAACGGCTGGCAACTCAACTTACCAATCGTGTTAAATCAATCATTAGATAACTATTCTATATGTCGATGTAGACAATTAATGAAGGTCAAGCAATAATATGTTATTGGGTATATAAAGTAAAATTAATAGCAACTAATTTTAACTACAATGTCTATGAATGTTGGTGGATATAGACTAAGGGTTTTTATGTAAAATCTAAATATCAAATGTGTATATACAAAGAGAGAATGGCCACAACTCAAGGTGCCCATGTAAGCCTCGTGAGAAGTTTCTCTTTTCTTCTCTTTCTCTCTCGGTGAAGAGTTTTGAATAGGAGATCCAAACATTCTGGAGATTATGTGAATACTACTACACGCTAGACACTTAAATAGCTTTAACAACTCTTTCAAGTGAATTGTGTAAGTATATTTTTTCGTCCATACTTGATGATAGGATCATTTGTTATTGGTATGTCGATATTTTGAATATTTGATTTAATGTATTTCGTTATGTTCAATGTTTTGATCAAAATTTTGGAAGGCCTATCGACCTTATATCCCAAAAAAGGATACTTTAACATTCATAACACTCTCTAATACGGTGCCATGTGTGTGCTCCGTGGCGACCACTATTACCGTTGTGTGTTGTCACATAAGCACGCGTGCCATTTCATGTGTCAAATCAACAAGCACATAAGAAAAACATTTTTTTGACATTTTAAAATAAAATAAATTCAAAAAAACTCCAAAAACCCCTTAAAATTATAAAGTCACATATTTCAAATATAACTCATTCTTTATCCAATTTTTTTTGTTTGAATCAAAATTAAATAGTTTATCATTCTATGCAATTTAATTTGAGAAGTAATAAGAGAATAATATTAAATAAAAAAATTACCAGATTCACTTAAAAAAGTAAAAGCAACTGATTTTAAAGTATTATAAAAATGTTTTTATCTTATTATATTTTATTATATTTAAAACTTAAATAAAATCTCAAATAAAATTAGCTAATATAGTTTAAAAGTCAAACTGGTGGTTTATACATAATTAGTCTTTAAAATTATAGATTTTGAGATTTTTGATATCATGTGCATGGTATGTTGAAGATGGACTAATATTATTATAATATGCATGCAAACACATAAATGATGCCTTAAAATGCATTGATAATCATGTAATCATGAGTAAACATTGTAGGTTATCAATAGCCTCCATTAGAAATATTGGTGAATCATGACCATTAGTTGCGAAACCATTTTTTGGTATTGAAAATATTCCCCTCAAGGTAATTAAATAATCATTTTTTCATAAATTTTGTGAGATTATAACTAGAAGCAAAAATCTAACTTGAAATGCCTTATTCCCAATTAAAAAATCCAACCAGTATCATCTCCATAATCAAATTTTTGTTATCTTGAATTGTCTTTTGGAAAGATATTAGGACCATACATCTAGATACACATGTTGAGCTGAAGGACATTAGTGGTGAGAAGACTCGCATCACTAGCACATGAGGGGATGATGCCACTAGTCATGTATTTCACAGCCATGCGACAATAGAGATGAGCAACACCATTGTTAACTCCAAGAGAGCATGCCTGCATGCCGAGAAGCGTTGAAGCACTTGACACTGCGGGGTGCTGGCTCCAAGCAAAGAATAAGATGTGGTACAATGTCGTCCTCAAAGACTGAGATGCTGAAGATCGAGTCATTGTGTCCGCCGTCGGTTGATGACATTCCCCATCACACTGTATCATCAATCTACTTTGAGAAGATAAAATCATTAATTTTTTTTATAAAATTTGATGATTGATGTTTTTAATTTTTTATTTTTTATTTTCAAATCATTGAGGTGATGTCTCGATGACTCGTGAATGGGTGGTCGTGAAGAGTTTGCTAAGTGACATTGGCAATTTGAGATGCGGATGATAGAATGGAGGAGGAAGAACACTATTTGTCAAAAAATCATGATTTTTCTATATTAATTTTGTTTTTAATTTCCTGAAAAAGTAAGAAACCTTTTTTCATGTTTTAATCTATTTTTGAATTTCGGCGGCTATTCTCTGATACTCTCCATGACATCCAACAATATCTGGCAACATCCTTCCCATTGTTCGTACATTAATGGATACTGGGAGTGGCCATAAATGCCCATCAAGATCAATAAAGCAAATGCAAAAGGAGAGGTTTCTATTCCTCTTCTTGATTCTCTCTCTCATACCCATTTATCTACAGTCTGTGTGAAGGAGGGGGGGAGAAAGAGAGTGAGAAGAGAGAGAAACAGGAGAGCATCAAATATACCCATAATCCACGAGGTGGATTAACCGAACAACATCAAACATCATAAATAATGGCATCAAGCAATAACCTTAACGAATTGATTCAGAACCCATACCTTCTACCGTTCAAGAGGATTCCAACAAGCTTTTGATCCCGGCTTTTTGCTCATGGCTGAGCTTGCTGGGGAATCTTACCCTGAATCTGATCCTCAGATTCCCTCTCTTACTTGGATCTTTTGCAATGGGCATTCCTTCATTCTCAATAACCTCCTCATGATCTGGCCCAGAAACATGGTTGACTGGAATAGTCAACGTTCGGTTGTCGAGGGTGGTCAACTGAACCGTGAAACCTGTCAATGCTTCGAGAAGAGAGACTCTCTGTGTGTTGACCAGGTCGTTGCCCTCTCTCTTGAAGACCACATGTGGCCTCTCTTCTATAACGAAGACAAGATCTGAAGGTATCTGATTCCTCTGTTCACTGCCTTTCTTCGGGAATACGATCCTCGTGTCTTTCTTCCATCCGGGCTTGATTTCGATTGTCAAAATCTCTTCAACCGACGCGGGTCTCCTGAACAAGAAGATCACGAACTTCTTCAATTCATTTTTCTTTTCTTTTTGACGAAATTGGAGTAATTTTGATCAATAACTTCCAAATTTTTGTGTATAAAAAGACTTCCGAATTATTCATAGATAAATCAATCTTAGTCAAACATTAATGAGATATGATCTCCAAAAATCAATATTTCCCAGGTATCGAGAATGAATCACGCTTACCCGTTGGAGTCTATCACATCCCTGGAAATCTTCATTTTCTTCGTCGTTCCTTTGTACAAATCCTCAAGACTACAAACTAATGTCCGTTCAACCGGGGGACCTTTTCTCACAGCATGACTAAATCCCGATCCTTCATTCCCCTTAAAATCACGAAAAATATCCTCCCCGAATAATCCCCTCGAACCGCCACAATCACGCCTCCCAAACACCTCGGCGTAAACTTTTTCAGCACTCCGAGGCCTGAAATGGAATCCGGACGAATTTCCTCCAGATTTCAGACCTTCCTCACCAAACTGATCGTATACTCCTCTCTTTTGCGGATCGCTGAGTACCTGATCCACGAACAAACATAAAACTCTTTTCCCTAAATAATTAGCATATCAGGACAATCATTACCTCGTACGCCTCGGAGATCTTCTTGAACTTTGCTTCCGCCTCTTCTCTGCGGCTAGGATTCTTATCTGGATGCCATTTCATCGCCAATTTTCTGTACGCCTTCTTCAGATCTTCCTCCTTTTCGCCGCGGTCAATTTTCAGTACACTGTAGTAATCTTCCCCCATCTCGCGATTTCTACCTCAAAAAATCCACATTCTGCATCAAATTCATTTTCCTGCGTCGAATTCCTTTTTCTGCATCAAATTCCTTTTTCTGCATCAAATTCCTTTTGCTGCATCAAATTCCTTTTTCTGCATCAAACTGCTTACAGTCGCCAGTCCGAGCTTGTCTCCGGGATCTTGGGAATCTAGAAATGTGGCCGCCATTCTGTCTCCCTGGATGTCTCCTGAATGTACGCTTTCGGTGCGTTGCACCTCGCACATCTACCGTCGGTTGGATCAATTTCACGACCTTTTTATCTTTCCTCTGGGCGGTCAATTGATGTAACCGTCGATTTGCTTTGGCATTTAAACTTCATGTGGGAATCAGTTACGATAAAACGGAAGACTAAGTTACTCGATCGGATCGGACGGCCGAATGTTACGGCCGCTCACGGGACAGGCGTACCTGATTTTAGAACCTTCGAATAGTTTCTCCATCAGATCGACGGTTCAGGATGACAGGATGCTTGTGATCCTTCTCTGAGCTGGGTGGCTCTCTGACATCATGCAATTATTAGGAAATAAATAAATGATTGAGATAAGACATATACATTGCGAGGCCAACAAGTGGGACCCACAAAAAGTCAATTCAAGTGTCTCTTTAATCTGTTTCTAAGGGTCGCCATTGTTAAATAATAAATAAATTTCTAACGACTAGAAAATAATCACGGAAAATAAGGTAACAGAGATAAGACTCAGTAACGGAGAGAAATAAAGATGGAAATCCACGTGGCGGACAGCGATTGATCAACACTGGGACCCACAGACACAGCCGCCACTCAGACGCTTCCTCTCTGGTAGTATTCAAAGCCGTCGCCTTCGTCTCCGTCCTCGATTCTCTCTTCTCTGGCCTCTCTCGCGTCTTCTTCTCAGCCCAATAATGGCGGAACTGGCTCCGGTGGAAGTGTACGCGTCGGGAGGGGGGCAGAACAAGACGCTGCAGTTGTGGAAGACGCTTCTCAATTGGTTTTCCTTCTTCTTCCAGATCCTCCTACAGATCCTCAGGAGAACGCCGTCCTGGACTCGCGGTGGAAATCTCTCCTTCTTATGGTCCTCTTTGCAGTCCTCCGTCGATTTCAAGCCTCTCCCGGCGGAGATTCTCGCCGATTCGCCGCAACTTTCATTTTCCCCCGCCAAGAAACTCACGGTACCGTAAAAAACCTCGTGCAGTACCGTTTCCGTGATTCATACTTTTCATCGTGACCTAATTTTTCTGATCTCATTCTCTTATGGAGATTTTTTCTTTATCAAACGAAATGGTACACTCAGAATTTTACTGTCACCGGAGGATTGATCTTCTATAAGAATTTGCTGTTTATAGTTACAGTTGACGAATATGAGCAGGTTTTTGTAGTCCTTTTGCATTATACGGATTTCGCTATTCCTTTTTAATGTTTCATTGCTTTAGTTACGATTGTGGCTCTGGAAGTTGGACCGTGCGATATTTAGTAAAAGTGGACTGATATGTGAAGGTTGTTTTGGACTTGGACGAGACACTCGTATGCGCATACGAATCCTGCAGTTTAGCACCCGCCGTTCGAAGTCAAGCGATTGAAGGAGGTTTAAATTGGTTCGAAATGGAATGCGTGACTGTTGACCAGGTTTGTCTTCATCGTTCATCTGTTCAACTTGTGATCTTCTATTGTTAACCCTTAGAAGCTGATTTTATTTCTATCAAACTTTTGATCTCAAGGAAAGTGAAGGGATTCAGAAAGTCAATGAGGTGACGGTGTTTGAACGACCTGGGCTTCACGAGTTCTTGCAGAAGACCAGTGAATTTGCTGATTTGATCCTCTTCACTGCTGGTCTCGAAGGTTTGTCTATCCTTTTTCTTTGCTCATATCGTGGATGATCATCTTTTTCATTTAATGTTTTATATTTCTTAAAATTATTATACTACTTTGACCATGTTTCAGGGTATGCTAAACCTCTAGTTGATAGAATCGACCCTCAGAAGAGATTTTGTAGCCGCCTCTACAGACCTGCCACTGTCAGCACGTATGTTTTTGACCTAATTCTGATTTAATTACTTAATGTGGCTAAGGAAGAGAGGAGGGGGGGGCAGACAGAGAGAGAGAGCTCAATTATAGTTTGGACTGAAAAAGGATTTAGAATGCCTTCCTGTACTATTTATGGAAAATCTCTTTCAAGTTGTTGATATCTTTTATCTCTTCATATTTTCTTCAGGGAATACAGAGATCACGTGAAGGATCTTTCTTGTTTGACGGACGATTTCGGCAGAGTCGTCCTTGTCGACAACAATCCCTTCAGTTTCTTGTTGCAACCGCTGAATGGCATTCCATGCATTCCTTTCTCTGCGGGGCAGCCTCACGATGAACAGGTGCGCTCATTTTTGCAGTTGACTTTCCCCTTTTGTATGTCAAACCTTCATCTGTCTTTCCTTAATGATCATTTCTCGGGGGTTGACCATTCATTTTCTGTTGAACAATAATTCTGAAGTTGACCATTTCACTTCTAGAAGTCAAATCATCATCTTGTGTATTTCTCATGTCCAATTTCTTCGGGGTTGACCATTTAACCGAGGAAGTCTAACCTTTGCCAGTTTCCAAAGGGTTGACCGCTTCTGTGAAGAAGCCGAACAGTCCAATCCTAATACATCCTTATGAATATTTTACGACTAACTTCTGACATCCCTCTCATCGTAATTTTCAGCTCATGGGGGTCATCCTGCCTCTTCTGCAGCATCTCTCTCTCCAAAAAGATGTGCGGCCGGTGCTGTATGAGAGATTCCACATGCCTGAATGGTTTCGAGAAGCACGGAATCCCCACTGCCCCACAAATTCCTCCATGATCTCCACCATCTGTCCTCCATCCATCCTTAATGGAGTAGTCATAACTCGGCTACTCATATGACGATGAGGCATCTCGAGGATGTGATCGTCATCATGCATTACCGGCTCGAAACGACCTGCTGGATGTATGAATGACATGCTGGATGTATTTATCAGAGTCGATAATTTTTTATGTAATTGATTGACCGCTCTGTAAGTTTTATGAAAGATGACTTGTTTGATATATTTATATATATATATTAGTTATTTGGATCGAGGATGATCATCTAGAGTCTGATTTTTGGACGACCCTGTCCTCACGATTTTATCTGTTTTTATTTTTTGTTTTAATTGGCAAAATAATTTCTCATTTAATGCAAGGAAAAGAAGTTTTTGTTGGCGGAAGAATTTGAGGGGGGTTTTCGTCGTTGCTCTCTTAAATAACAACCGTAATTCCTTTGGTTACCGGTTCAACATAGATTCCTTAATTTTCCTTTTTAGAAAAAAAACCAAAAAAGAAGATTCCGTCATGTTTCGACCTGTTTGAGAGAGATAGAGAGAGAGAGAGAGAGAGAGAAATAGGGAGCGAGAGAGTTACTATCCTTGGCGTCAATTAAGGAATCGGTTGGCGGGAGCCCTACCTGCTTGTCTTCTGTTTTGATCACTCTGGCAAGTGCGTCCACGGCCTAGGGTTTATGCGGAAACCGTTAGAGGGAGAGGATGGCAGAAATGATGGGGATAAGCTCGGGAGAAAGAGCGGCCGGATTTCTCGACGCCGTGAAGAAATCCTCGGCTACATCTTCGAAGATGGATCAACTGCGGCAGTTGAAGCGGCTGCTGATGCGTAGAGAGCCCCTCTTGCTTCACGACTTCGTGCCGCTGCTCATTGAATTGCAGACTGGTCAGCCTAGCCCGGTTCGCAAATTCATCGCCGAGTAAGGCTTTCTCGCGATTTTTTTCATGAATTTTCTCTTTCTCAAATTTCCGTAGATTGTGCTTCTACAGATGGAAAGGTTTGCTGGCGAGGGGAAAAATGAAAATAAAAGTTGCAAACAGATAGTTTCATTCTCAGACTTGTCATCTATGCACATATTAATGAGAAATACGTGTCGTTCAGTGCTGTTCCACCTCAGAAAATATATGATCCATATGAAATTTGCTTCTCACGTACGCAATTAATAATCCGGATGCTCCAATTTCTCTATTCCAATTTCATTTATGTCTTGCCGTCTATATACGTCAATTTTGTGCTAGAATGTTAAAAGACTCTTTATCCCATTATAATGTACTGGCAATTAAAAAAAAAAAGTATTGGGAATATCAATGTAGTTCTCTAGGCAATGAAATGATGAAATGAAGAAACAGAAGTTAAGTTACAATGTTGATGTTTTAGAGCCTACTAAGTTTGGGACTGGCCTTTTCTATTATCGTATTATAACTTGATGAATCTAATGTACTTACTGATTGTTGCATCTTGCTTCAATTAGGGCAATTAATGATATTGGTCAAAAGAATATGGAATTGCTGCCGGAAATGATTCCTACTCTCCTGCATCTTCTAAAGGACGTCACTCCAGCTGTTGCTAGACAAGCAATTACTTGTGGAACTTGTTTGTTTCAGTGTGTTCTACAAAAGCTTGTCCTGCAGGCAAGTTGAGAAGTGTCTTTAATCATTTCTACTGGAAAATGATTCATATTGGTTTTAGTCTTGTACATTCTAAAGATCCAGCTCTCTCAGTTAAATGTTTTCATTTTGCTTTAGTCATAAGTGTTACATTTTAAAAATTTATGTGGGAGTTTTTTTGTCTCCTCATTTTTCTTGTAGTATTTCTTGTATGAACAATAGTAGCACGTGCCTTTGACAATGGGCCCATGGTTATCCACTTGATTGGAAGAATGATGAAAACTTCTGCATTTTTCAATCATAGAGTTATTGTGTTGAATGTGATGCAGTCCCAACTAGAGTAGGCATCAGTTTTGGATTCTAGTTCAGTACTCTTATGAGTACATGTATCAATGGGCCAAATGGGCCAAATGTATGTGTAATAGTTAGCAGTAATTAATAAAATTACTGTTTGACCAAATGGGCCAAAAATGACCCATTTAATTTGGCCAATTACCCGATCTGCTAGGAAAACTAGCCGTTTAGAACTAGCCATTGTAAAACGGCTAGCCTGACTTCTGCCTCTCCTCTATAAATATATGTGTATTTTTGATTCAATTAATATGAGTTACTTTTGCCTTATGCTGTGTCTCTGCCCATCAATCTTCAATTCTTTCCTTGTCTTCTCAACTCCTTCTCAGCGAAAAGCTGTGAATTTCACAAGTACCAAAGAGGGACAGTTTGTCCAACATAAAGTCAATCACAAGGAAAAGACTCAAACACTCAAGGTGATCGATGGACAAGAAGATGAGTGATACAACTCCTTTGAAGATGTCATTTTCTTGACAGCCCCACGGAGGGATAGTCAAAGGAAGTGAGATGGAATCAACTGCTGAAGCGGGCACGTGGTGTTTTCATTCAGGATAAATGGGCATATCTGCTGAAGATGTCATTTTCTACGGGGGAGGAAGAAAAGGAGGAATTGAGTGGAGGTGAGCTACCTTGAAGGAACTCAATGGGAGAGCTCACTGGAGCAGGAGCACCAATGAGTTCCAACTGTGTGCGGCATGTCACTTGTGCATTGGTGTCAATATATGCTTAGACCGAGGTATTTATATTCCTCTGTGCGAGGATTGCCAATTGTGCATTGAGGATTTTTGGTCCCTATAGCTTTCCTTATTATTGGGTGAGAAGGGATGATCTGAGCTTATGACATTGTGTTCTTGAACATGCAAGAATCCAGGAACAGGTGGAATAAGAGAATGTTCTCTGAGACAGGAAGCAGAGAGAGAGAGAGAACACAGAGTAGGCCAAAAATAGATAATATTTATTATGATAACATGGCCCTGTTTATACAGAATAAAGATTAGCTTCAAAAAACTGAATTATAACAGCTAATTTTAACTAGCCGTTGGGCCTGATCCTCACTGGATCAGGTTTTAGCTCCTTTAGGCCCATTATCTTGGGCCTAAATGGATTTCCTAATTATGGCCCTTAATGGGCCTAAATGGTTCCCACTATCTGGGCCTATTAACCAACTATGTTAGTGCTTTTATTTCACCTTAGAACTATTACATGTACATCATTAGCCTGATGGCCCAGGGTTAGTTGGTTAGATAACAGAACCCAAGTGCAGCTTGGATGTACTGTGAAAATGCCAACAAAGCTTGTTACGTGATGGAGGTGATGTGGAAATCAGAAGGGAGATGTCGAGAGGGTAAGGACTGGGGAGGAGTCCCCTCCCTTATGGGGTTAGAATGAACATGTTCATTTGTATTCCAAAGACGCATGCTTTATATGGGCACCTACAAATGCAAATTATCAAAATACCCCTAGAAAGAAGTGAAAGAATCCAAGAACAGGTGGAATGAGAGAATGTTCTCTGAGACAGGAAGCAAAAGAGAGAGAGAGAGCACAGAGTAGGCTAAAAACTGATAATATTTATAATGATAACATGGCCCTTTTATACAGAATAGAGGTTAGTTTCAAATAGTATGAGTTACAACGGCTAGAAAAACTAGCTGTTGAGTATGATCCTTTCTGGATCAGGTTTTAGCCTCTTTAGGTCCATTATCTTGGTCCTAAATGGATTTCCTAATTATGGCCCTTAATGGGCCTAAATGGTCCCACTATCTGGGCCTATTAACCCAACTATGTTAGTGCTTTTATTTCACCTTAGAACTATTACATGTACATCAATAGCCTGATGGCCCAGGGTTAGTTGGTTAGATAACAAGAAGCATGCTTTATATGGGCACCTACGAATGCAAATTATCAAAATACCCCTATACTCTACCACATAACAATGAGGACATTAGCTGAGCTCCACCGATTCAGCAAACCTTGTAGCGATCAGGTTGCCCTGCCAGCAGCAATTTATTTTGAGTCTCAATCTACAATAACTTCTTGGTAGCATGTCTTCTGTAATAAGCATTTGCAAAAACCATTATTGAAAACCCCCTCTCCCTCCGGCTGTGTGATTGGTTAGGCACATGCCTCTGCATGTTCTCTCCTAGCTTCATGTGACCATCCCCCCCTCCGTAATGGCTTTGGTCCTGAGGTCCACTGCCCTTATGGATCCTCTTCACATATGTTGAAGATTGGAGGTTCTTGAGTATCATCCAATGAAGATTGGAGTTGCCTAATGGTGTCTCCCAAGATGGAGCCCATTTTTGGTAGAGCCCTGAAACCACACTTTGCGAGGCCCATTTAAAGCTTAATGGATCTAGGGAAGAATCTCTAGGAGCTGAAATCTTTTCAGAGGATCACCTAGAGACAGCAATATTTTCTAACAGACCCGGGGGCACTGTTTCGGGGTGCCCCTCTCCCTTTTCATAAAAATAAATAAATTTTCTAACAGATTCTACAGTTATGAGAATTTGCAGAACATCCCTACTGAGGCCTATCAGAACCTGGACGCTTCTTTTTTCTCTTGTTAGTTCTGTCACCTGACATGCATGTTGTCAGACTTGTAATTTCAAAGTTTTGAGTGGTCTCTCAAGGTTTTGTCCTTTTGACAGCCTTCACCTTTTAAGGCATCCATTGCAACCCAAGAAGACATAATTGAAGTTATTCCCTTTGTGAAAGCTTTTCTTTGTTCCCACTGGGTATTCTCCCTGTTTGAGAGTGCTCCAGTGCTTGTGGATTCAAGTACAACCCTTGTGGATTCAAGGATCAGAGAGGCTGTTTCTGTGGACACAAAATTTAACTCTTCTTCTAGGGTAAGGCTCGTAGATTCAAGTTAGCGTTCTGCATTGTTCCCGTGCTAAGGCTGCATCACCAAACCCTAGTGAGAAGGAGTCTCCTCCACTTCTGTCCTCCCTCTCAAGTGCTCCACCTTTGAGTTTTGATCTTCATTGGGTATCCTAGCATACTGCAGTCATGCGTCTTTTGGGAGTGGAGGTGTGGCAAAAGAGAAATGAGAAGGCATCTCCTCTGCTTCCAACTCTGGTGAAAAGGGGGCAAATGAGGAATGCTTAATATATTCTAACTCGATTGGTAAGGGTCTCCTCCGCTTCCAAGTTCTGTGGATCCCATGGAACTTGGAAATCTCTCTTCTTGAGTCAACAGGATTGGGAAAAAAATTCAGTCTCTTGAATATCTCTTACCCCATCTGATCTGCTGGAGATGAGATTTTCATGCTCTCCAAATACGTTTAGTCAATGAGGTGGAGGTGGAGATATTACTCTGGCAAAAAAACTTATTGGTAAATTCTCCACATCAGGATGTATTTTTGTGATGTGGAAGCCTCTTCAGAATAAAAACTCTAGAGGTTGTTGTAAAATGACTCTGATAGGATCCCATTTGGGATTCATGAGAATTGCCTTCAGAGACAGACGGGGGAGAGATGTTGAAGAGTTCATAGCAGGGAGAGAAGAATCAAAGATATATGATAGTCTCCCAAAAACCATATATTTTGGGGTACTGATACCTCTTTACCCCAGGGATCCCTATTAACCCTTGTTATGTCTGTATCATTGCTCCCCCCAATCAGTGCCAGCTTGTCCCCAAGCTGGTTGGGATGGCGGCTGCAATGGACGGCGACTTGTGGTAGCAGTGAACAAGTGCCATCAGCATCATGTGGTGGAAACAGATTGGCCACTGGGGGACTGCTGTTGGATGTGGAGCTCCAACCAAAGAAGCTCTTAACAAGCCCCAATTAGTTGCAGAGATGGCAGAACCGATTGCAGTGCCTGCTGAAATGATGGCTGCCTTTCCAGTGGTGGATGCAGTGGGAGACATGGTGGTTTTCTCTCAGGTGGTGGATGCAGTGGCCACCTCGGCAGGGGATGTGATGGCAGTGTGGGATAGGCAGACCCATGCTGGGCCGAGTGCAAGTGGGTCAGATTGGCCCACCATGTGAACCATCAGTGGGTCACCTAATTTCTGTACTCTGTGATGGATCGGACAGGCCAAAGATGGATGGCTTACTGGGCAGTGGCTGGATTGGGGTGCCCTAGGCCCTAGTTGGGCCCCTTGTGACAGACCCAACTTGAACTGGCCTGTTAGGACCTTGCTAGGAGGGCCCTGGATTTTTCGGCTTGTGCATGATGACAGCCCATCTCAGCAAAGAGCTGTGGCAAATTTAGGTTTGCAACTGGCTGGCTTCATTTCTGTGGTGCCGCCAGGGGCTGCACAGTCTGGATTGGAGGCTGCTGCGGGCAGTGGAAGTGCTGTGGAGGATCAGATTTTGTGATGTGACAGCTGCAGAAGGAGCAGGTACATGTGCTTCAGGAGAGGTGATAGCGGAGGCTGTGGAAACAGGCAATGAGGCAGCGACTGATGCTTCTTGATGAGCTTTGAAGGAAATTCAGCAGCATACAGCTCTATGCACACAGAAAAGCCTCCCTCGGATTGCAGATCGTCAACTAGATCCAAACTCCTCAAAGCCTTGATTGCACCCAGTCCTGCCGACAGTATTGCTCCACCATATCCTTAGTTTCTTCTCGCCATTCCTGAAAGAAGGCCTCCGAATTCTCCTTCATGTCTCCAGCCCGAGAAAGTGGCTCTGATTCCAATAACTTAGTTAAGGCAAGGACAGAAGAAGAAATAAAGAGAATGCAGAAAAGATAAATGTTAGGATTGAAAGCAGGAGAATTGATTACTTTCAGGCAGAATAACGATTCTCCTTCAATTTTCCTGTGGCATCCTCACTCCTAATACCAGCATCTTGTAATCCATGACTCATTAAAGGACATGATAGATTTGGACCCCTAAGAAAAGTCATCTGTTTTCAGATCCTTTTCTAGCTCATCTAGAGTTAAGAAGAGAGAGATGTGGAAGTCAAAGGGAATGGATAAAATGATGTGGATGTGTGAGGATTGTAATTCATTGAACTGCAATCTACCATTTTTTTATACTATTTCTTTGCTCCAGGGTTATTGCTTCACTATTCAACGTGATATCATGTGGTAGTTCCATGATACTTCTGCATTTCCAAACCTCTTGTCTTCTGGTTCTGCCACAGATCAGCTAGTTTGTTATGCATATTCTTCATCGACTAACTATTGGATGTTCAGTGAATCAGGACTCTAAACAATGTGTTCTGTCTTCCGGAGCTCTCCTCTCTCTCTCTCTCTCTCTCTCTCTCTCTCTGTGTCTGTGTGAATATGAGGAATCATCTTTTCAAAGTGATCTGTTCCTTTTAATCACTTCAAAGCTTGCTGTTATCTACCTGTTGATCTCATTCTTCTTAGACCTGTTGTTTGGTCCTTTTAGTATGTTAAGGCTCCTGTTTATCAAATTCACATGCAAAAACTGATGTAGGATGAAGAAAGTATAATACGTCCACCAAGTTCCACTGATTTTATTCATGCATTTAAAATTGGATAAGCTTCAATGAACATACATAATGGTATATGAGCTTCTTGAGAGTTACTCTCAAGAGAGTAACTCATGATTTCATTAAAAATATTTAGGCATTATCCCTTGAACCTTTTGTCCATCAAATTCCTTGTGAATTATGCTAAGGTCCATCTCCATCAAGCTGACGTAAGATGGAGAACAAAATTTTGATATGCACCTAGTTTTGCTTTTTTAGTATACAGATATTAAACAAATTTCAATGCACTTCTATGATAGTGAAGTGGCTCCTTAGGAGTTAAATTCGCAATTGGGTTTTAAAAGGTTTAGATAGTATCCCTTGGTTTTTCTGGTTCATATCTGATGTTCCAGAAGGGTTCAGATTTTTGACTTATTACCTTGGTGGGCCTTTTTCATCAGTGGAGACCTTTGAGGCCCCTTACATGCATCTTATGCCATGAAGAATATGCATATTTAAGTGAAGTAATATGTCGAGTGTGCATGTTTTAGGCATGCTTTTAGGAAGTTATGATATCCAACAATGACTTGATCTCCCCTTTTATTTGAATGTGTACTATTTTTTATTTTTTTTGAAAAGAGAGATAAGGGCCCCCAAAATGGAACCCCCCCCATTGTCATTGAATTAATGACTGAAACTACAAAGCAAGAAACTATAGGAGTACAGAGGCCGAGATGCCTAAGTCGACTCGGTTCCATAAGTAAACCAGGCCCCTCGCTTCGTGCACTACTGCATCAGCGGAGGGGGTTCGACCCCTGAAAACCACCTTGTTTCGATGATTCCATATAGCCCAGAGCGTGGCGAAGATGAGGTGCCACTCTGCCCCCCTATGTTAGGGGCCATCCGCCATAGATCTCCAAAAATCTTCCATTGAGGATAGCTGAGATCGAACAGCTCTGGTCATAGTCCAAACCGCTTGAGCCAACGGGCACCTAACGAAGAGATGGTCGCAGTCTTCCAATATTGCTCCGCATAGCGTGCATTCAGCTGAAGAGTGGGGGGCCAATCGTTGATGAAGGGATCTCGTCATCAGCCGCCGTCGAAGGAGAAGCCAAAGGAAGACCCGGATCTTCAATGGGATGCGGCTTCTCCAAATCCGTCGCCAGAGTCTCAGGAACAACGGGTCCTTCGATTCCGCCTGTGCCCGGAGACGACAATAGGCTGCCTGAACAGAGAAACTCGGCTCGCACCAAGTCCACCCATCCTGCCCCTCAGTCGGTCGCTGACTCGCTAGTAGCTCCTGCAAACGAAGGAGTTCAGATGTCCGCTGGTCAGACAACGTTGCAGGCATGGGTGGGGACCACGCGTCGTGTCAAGCTTGACGCACGGAGCACTCCGGGTCTGATGTGAGAGCGAACAGCCGGGGGAAAGACTGGCGCAGGCGTCCATTCCTCGACCACTCGTCCATCCAGAAGCGAAACGATGCCCCCGGAGCCCAGCTTGGGTCGAAAATGGGCCTGCACTACCGAGAAGATGGGATGAAGGGAGGACATGAATGCTGAGTCGCCTCTCTGTGGGGTCTGCCACTTGAGCCAATCAAGCGAGGCTCCATAACCGTCGTGAAGAAGCACCGGCATAAGATCCCCTGGCGGCTGCAGCAGGCGGTCCACCCACTTTGTCAAGAGCGCCAAGTTGGTATGTTGCAGAGACTGTACTCCCAGTCCGCCTTGAGAGACTGGGCGACATACGGTCTCCCATGTCACCAACGGCGTCCCTCTTGCCTCCTCCGGACAGGATCTTCGCCAGAAAAATGCCCGCATCACTGTCTCCAGTCGCCATCGCACCCCCATTGGCATCCGGAAAATGGACATGAAGTAGGTGGGGATGGCTGACAGCACCGCCTTGAGCATTACGAGTCGCCCGCCACGCGATAATAGCCGTGCACGCCATCCTCCCAGTCGCGTCTCCACAAGTGTACTAGCTGTCCACAGTCTATGAAGAGGAGAGAAGAGGAGAGAAGAGGAAAATGGAGGTTGCGATCTGGGGAGGAGGCAGCTTGGTGGCTCTAGCTCCTCTTGTCTTTCTCTTCCAGCTGCTTCCTTTAGTCTCCACCATCAGTATGCCCCGCACTTTTTTGATTAGCCTTTTTCTAATTGCTGCTAGAGTATTTGGTTCTCGCTCGTCAATCGTCGAATTGCTGGTTTTAAAATTATTTAATAGATTTTTGAATTTCAGTGTCCTCTGATAGCTTGAGATTCATTTTTAGGGATAGTTTTTGTATGGTGTTGTGTGCTTGGTGACTCAAGAGTGTTGATTAAGTGACAGCTGAATTGGCGAATGAAAATAGCTTGATAATGTCTGTATCTTTTGGCGTGGAGAATGGGCTTGTGAATGGAGTTTTAAGTGCTGAAAATTTGAAGTGCAGGCATCTTGAGGCAGCTTCTTTAGCTGCCTGATGAGGCTAGACCCTAAACTACGCAAAATTATGTCAGAAACAGTTATTTAGGGCTTTAATTTATCCTCATTCTGGACATTCTTGTAACATTCTACCTCTCTGGCCTAGCTCATTTCTCCCCTTTATGTGTACTATTTTTTATGAGAGGTAGACTTTAAATTTTGTTGATGTTATCTTAATTTCCAGGGTTTACAGTCAAGTAATGTTGAACATTCGTTGTATCTATCTTGGATGTCAATGCTAGAATTCAAGAATTCTGTATTCCCGCTTGCCTTTCAGGTAGTTTCACTATCAACGAGAGAATCCCTTCAATTGCTATCGCTTTGCTTATTTTGCTGAATCTACATTTACTTGAGTGCATGTGCATGTTCTTCCAAAAGTCTTGTTATGGTATTTTGTAAAGTTGGGGGCTCCATAATGGACTCAATGCCCTATTAAGAATTTTTTTGAATATGGATTTGGAGCTAGCTAGCTGCCTTGAGTTGACATCCAGGAGATCTATGTTGGCTTTGCTTTGAATTTCACATCTACATTCACATGACGTGTGGTCACTTTTCTACTCAAGTTCTGATTTTTAAGTTTTTCTGCAAGGCCGGAAATGATGGAATAAGATTATTGGCTATAAAGTTTATTGAAGTGATGATTCTGCTGTACACTCCAGACCCTAATGTCCCCTCAGATCCTCCTAAAGAAGCTGGTGATGGTATGACTCATAGCTGATTTATAAATTACATTGACCTGATGAGATTAAATTCAGATTGGGTAAATATTTTTTGTTTTTTGTGATCAGATTTCAGCATATCTTGGATCCGTGGATCTAATCCAGTACTTAATATCAGTGATCTGTCCACTGAATCTAGCCAATGCCTGGGCATGTTGCTAGACCAGCTTAGAGTACCATGTGTAAATGGTCTCAGCAATTCTATTATTATTGTGCTTGTTAACTGGTCAGTGGGTCGTTCCATTTTTTCTGTTTTTTTCTGTTCTTGTATTTAATTTTATAGTTTCTTTCCATTCATTATTATTAGTCCAAAATTACAGTTATTTCCTTCTTTATATTTAAGTGGACCATAGTTTATAAATGGCCCACTCTTATAATACGTCGGGACTGATGGGACAATGTGAGGAGCTCAATCTTCAATGAAGCAGTGTCAGACAAAGGGTCAAGGAGTTTCTAGACATGCGTCAATCTTTAGTACAGCTGAGACCATTGAGCGGCGAAAGAGATGCCAGGGAGTGAGAAAATGGTCCTTTTTCAGTCTACTGAGTCTATAAGAGGATCTGAGAAAGACAAAGGATGGGGAACGACACAACTATTCAAGCATGCCAGGCCATTTGGAACCAAAAGTCCCATTGAAAGTGAAGATTTTCGGATAGCTTCTCCTGAGGATAAGATTGGTGACTTGAGTATTCTGGAAAAAAATGTACCCAGATGCATCGGAAGAATGTGTTGTGTCGGGAAGGAGAAGAAGATTGCAAACATCTTTTCTTCCAATGCCCTTTTACCCACACAATTTGGGCCTCCCAGGGTATAACGTTGGCAGAGGCTATCTATTAGATAAATTTTTGGGACTCAATACAATGAGGCGTCTGGAAGGAGGGAGAATACTCACGATAGCATGGACAATATGGCTACACTGGAATGAGGTGATGTTTAGGGGGAGACTGGTCTCTACAGACTGTTGTCCATGAGGTAGAGGGACTAATGACATCCTGGGCTCACCGAGTCTCATAGGGTGACGGAAGGGGGAACGGGCTTTAGGAGGTAATCTAGGGACTAATAGTTTCCCAAACTGGGTCGAACACCACTTAGTTTGGGTGATCGGCCCCTTTATACTTAAAAAAAGAAGTGGCCCTCTCTTCTCTTAATGTCTGTCATGTGCATTCACTTATGTAATAGTGGGCCATGTATTATAAGTGGCCCATTACAAGTTACTTAAGCTGCCTATTTCCCATGTGAGGAATACGTGACTTAAGTGGGCCATGACAGACATAAGTGAATGCACATGACGTGAATTAAGAGAAGAGTGGGCTACTTATTATAAGTACCCACTACGAGTTACTTAAGCTGCCTATTTCCCATGTGGGGCATACGTGACTTAAGTGGGCCGTGGCCCATCTAATGTTAGTGACTTAGGCTTGGTATTTTACTAGCCCTATGTGTAATTTCAAATTAGGTTTTCTGTGGCCATTTTTGCATCTCTTCTCAACAAGAACAAGGAGGGTGGAGGCTTAACGAGGGAAGCAGATCTTTTAACAGTTATTATTATTTCTGATGTGACTATAGAAATTATTTTCTATATCAGCTACTTTCAATCATGAAAAAATGGCTTCTTTGTTCTATCATACACAAATATGTCCCTGTGCCATCTTTCTGTAATCATGCTTGTCATTGGTCCCCGGTTGATCATGTCCATCTCTTAGATATTTCTAAGACATTGCATGTGTGCTTTTATCCTGTTTCATTGTTAGAAGTTTGGCTCATGTTCCCTAGAAAGTTTTATCTCCTGTTAAGTTGTTTTTGGATTAGACAAGATGAACACTACTCCCTTTGGTTATCACTTTGATCTAAATGTGATCGTGTGATACTTTAAGCCACTTAAAACTTAGAAACATTATTTTTATTAGACTTTCTGGATTAGCAACTTATTAACTTGTAATTCTTTGTAAAGTCTTTGTTGGATTCTGGTAAGATCCTATGGCAGTCTATTGGGGTATTTTAGTCATTCCTCCTCATGGCCCACTTGAAGGCTAAAAAATAGTAAGGACTAGTGTTTATGCCTACTCTCTGCTCCCATTCTCTTCCATCCCTCTAGAACGTATCTCCTCTCTGGCACTCTTGGAGCTAGTCAACGTTCCTGTTTCCTGATTGCACATTGCCCTATCTAGCCCCCCGTCACCCTCACCCTCACCATCTCATCTCATCTTATATTCAAGGTTACATTGCAGATGGGACCATCTACTGGGCTTCTATCAGAATTTGTGTCTGACATTGTAAGCCTTGTCTTTTGATGTTGCCATCACTCTTTAACAGTAAGTAGGTTTCAAAGTATTCATTGATGTCATAGGAAGTGCCTATGAAAATTCCATACACGATAAGAGGTTTGTGATGTTTCTCGGAAAGTTTTTTTTTTTTTTTGAATTGAAAGGGGAAGGGCACCCCTGTAACAGTGCCCCCCCGATGTCATTAAAACAATGACGAAATGTACAGATCATGTACTACAGGGGTACAGTAGTCGAGGGGCCTAGACCACCTCGGTGCCAAAAAGAGGTTTGTGATGTTTCTCTGAAAGTTGAAAGTCTTTCACTCTCACAATCCAAAAAGACGACATTTGTGAAAGTGTTTCACATGTTATGTATTTACTGAATGGAATAATTTAGTATAAAGGGACTAGAAGAAAGAATATGATTGTCCCCTGGTAAGATCCTAAACCTCTGCAAAAATTCCGCTGAACAGAATTTCTGATGGAAGGGAATTCAAGAAAAGATTCTATTGACAGCAGTGCCAATAAATACAGGAAAATGGAGAGATACAAGAATTTCTTCTCTCTGTCTTTCTCTCCAAGTGGAAGGCAGTATTCTAGAGCCCCCTGCCCCATCCTTCCTCAATCCCCCAACTGCTTTCTTGAATGCTTTTCTCGACCTCGGCCTTCTATTTTTATAGGATATCTCCGTGAATCTCATTGGAGAGGGAATGACTTGGCCTCCTCCCATAGTTCTTATTGAGTAACCAATTGGAGAGGTACAGCCCACCTCTGAAAACAGACTCGATGGAACTTTGATATTAAGTTCCTTCAGTTTTTCCATATTGCCACAGAAATCATGAATTAAAAATGTATATTCTTTAATTTACATCCATAAATCAGTTTGTTTAATCCATTTTATCATTCAAGTGAAAAAAATTACTATGTTAGCATTTTTTAATAATTGCTGTGAAGAGAGCAAGGAGAGAGAGATGAATATCGTGCAAACTCCTTAATCCATATAAGCATGGATATTTATAGGAGGGTGAGGGTAGATGAATGGTCACTTGAAGAAGAAGAAGAGGAAGAGACAAGCAGGGAGATGAGGTATATGGGAGGGGAGGAGTCAGAGAGATAGGTGGCCCATTCGATGGGTCTAGAGCAGGAACTGGGGTCCATGTTCTGGAGTCTGGCAGTCTGGTCTGTCTCTGGTCTGGTTTGGCTGTGTCTGCCTAAGCCTCCAGCTATGGACCTAGACATGTACATGAGGCTCAGATGTCCGGGTCCATCTGAAATTAAGAGGAAAGTCATTTTTGTACTTATTTATCTCTATCTCCTCTACCTCCTTTGACTTTCTCTCTCCTCCTCTCTTTTTGACTGGTATCTTTTCATTCTCTCTTTTTTCCCTCCCACTCTTTTTACTGTCTTTTTTCAGTCTCCCTCTATATTTCCCATTCTTTTTTTCTTGCTTTCCCTCTCTTTTCTCATTTTCTGTGTTTTTTCCCTCCCATTCTTTTTACTGTCTTTTTTCAGTCTCCCTCTATATTTCCCGTTCTTTTTTTGATCTCACTTTCCCTCTCTTTTTTCATTCTCTTTTTTCCCTCCCACTCTTTTTACTGTCTTTTTTCAGTCTCTCCCTCTATATTTCCTGTTCTTTTTTTCTCGCTTTCTGCTCTCTTTCTCTCTCCTTACCACTCTCTCTCTCGATATACTGTCTCTCCATTTTTCTCTGTTATTTTTCAAGATTTCTCATTATCTCTTTCCAGTTCTCTCTCTCCTCTTTGACCTGGATAATTTTTTTTTCATTTGACCTCGATACATTTGACCTGTCAAAAGAGTGGTCTGGGTCCTCTGGAGTGGACACTAGATGGACTGGATGCCGGACACATTGCAGTCTGATATATGTGAGTGGCAGACCCCTGATCCCAATGCCAAGTAGGTTGGCCAAGATGGTCCCTTTGGGTCATCCTAACAATTACCTTTTAGTAAACATTTCTCTGTAAGTTAGTCATTTGTGCTGTCATACATTTTGATTTGTGATCTGGCATGTCATGAATGCATTCCAAGTTTCTTTACTCTTTTTCTAATTAATTTTATGCATCACATTATTTGTATTTTAGTGTTTCATCAATTGCAAGGAAAAGGCCTTCATACTATGGCCGGGTACTGCCTGTCTTACTCGCATTGGACCCAGAAAAAACAGTTATCAAAGGATTGCAAGGTTTGGGTCCTTATCATGGTTTGAAGAATGCTTTTTTGACCTGCTTACAGTGCTCGCATCCTGCTGCGATCCCGGTATAGTCGAATGATCTGTCTTTTGCTTTAATATTTAGGCTATTCTTTCAAATGTTTGTTCATGCTATTTTGGTGTATTTTGGTACATTAAGTCTTCAGGTCAGTATATAGTTAATGTAGAATAGTTAAGTCTTACTCTGTGAAGTAAATTTCCAGGATTCATTCAATTTTGGAATATTTTTCTATTGGGATATGATATTGAGATAAACCTCTTACCTTGTAGAGACTTAAGACTTATACTATTTTAACCCTCGCAGGAGGGAATTTGTAAGGACAACCCCTATGGTTAAAAATGGGGTTTGGTTCCCTTGTTTTAGAGATATGGATGTATTATGAAGATTGTTATGTCATATAATGAAGATAAAAAAGAGGAGATGGATTGGAGGGAAAGGTCCAGACAGCTGTGGCTAAAAGAGGGTGATGCTAATACACGCTTTTTCCACCTCGTAGCCTATGGGAGGAGGCTCATGAATCAGATCCTTAGGTTAAGAATTGGTTCACAGCAACATAGCAGACCGTAGGCAATAGGTCGAGCTCTAGCAGATCACTTTTGGGTGATGACACGACGAGGAGATCCAAGTCGATGGAGATGGGCAGGTAGGGGGGCGTCTCAGCTCACTACAGATCAAAGGGCACTCTTGGTGCACCCTTTCATGATGGAGGAGGTGCAGCTTGCCATTGCGGGACTAAATGGAGAAGGCGCCCCAGGGCCGGATGGACTACCGGTACTCTTCTATAAGGAATTTTGGGCTTTGGTCAAGGGGGATGTTATGGCTACTCTGGAGGAGTTGAGATCTCCCCAAGCCAATATGGAGAGGATCAATAAGTCTTACCTTTTTATGTTGCCGAAGAGGCAAGGGGCCGAAAACGTCAATGATTATCGACCGATATCACTGTCTAATTCTACTTATCTTATAGTGGCCAAGGTATTGGCAAACCGGCTGAAAGAGGTGATCGGAAAGCTTATCGGGCCGTTTCAATATGCTTTTTATACCGGGAGACAACTATCGGATAGTGCTATCATGGCGGGTGAGATCCTTGCAGCATGGAAGGCGCGCAAGGGATGAAGGGTTTCATGTGGAAGGTAGACTTCGCGAAGGCATATAATTCATTGGATTGGCGATTCCTATGGGCGGTTCTACGGAAGAGGGGATTTCCGGAGGAGTGGATCAAGTGGATGAAACGGTGCGTGACATCCCAGTCTTTCTCGGTACTGTTGAATGGGCGGCCATCTGGTGGGTGGATTCGTCCACAAAGGGGGATCAGGCAAGGTTGCCCCTTAGCTCCGATGTTGTTCGTCATTGCAGCAGATGTCCTATATATAAGCGCAGCCCAAGCCGCTACAATACCGAGGCGAAGAAGAGGTTATGACGCTGAACGAGGAAGAAGATTTGCGGTGATATGGGCCATTTGGCTACACCGTAATGAGGTGGTTTTTGAGGGGAAAGCGGCTTCAAGTGAGGGAATAATTCAGGAAGTAGAGAGGTTTGTTGGTGCGTGGTTTGCACATGTGTGAGCTAGAGGAGGGAGGGGACATGAGGGGCCATCATGTTGGTCTTGTTACTTTTGTCCCTCTTTGTATGGCGGGTCACCGCTTTGGGTGATCTGCTTTCTTTTTCAAACAAAAAAAATAAGCGCAGCCCAAGCCTGCGCAAGGGGGAATTTGAAGGGTTTTCAGACACCTAGTCAACCGTCAGGCATCCCTTTTTTGGAATATGCGGATGATACGGTGTTCTTTATAGAGGGGTCGGTGGAGGAGGCCAAGAATTTATCGGCTTTGTTGGATGTTTTTGCAGATTGTTCAGGGCTCCGTCTTATTAGAGGGAAATCAAAAATTCACGGGTCTGGGCTATCCCAAGACGAAGAGAGCCAGTGTTCGCATGCACTGGGCACACCGGTGGGGGTTCTGCCCAGTGGATATTTGGGGCTGCCACTTTCTGCGGTGCAGCTTCGTGTTGCAGATTGGCAGCCGGTGGTCGGGAAGGTGGAGCAGCGGCTAGAGGGTTGGAAAGCAAAGATACTATCGAAAGGGGGAAGACTAGTGCTGCTGAGTTCGGTTCTCTCAGCAATACCCACATTTTATTTATCTGTCTTCAGGATCCCGGCGCGTATTGAGCAGCGGTTAAGTGGTATTATGCGGAGGTTTTTCTGGAAGTGGTCTACGGAGGGAAGGGGGTTGGCATTAGTAGCATGGGACGACATTTGCACGCCAATTGATCAGGGGGGCCTAGGGGTGCCACACTTGGATACGATGAATGTGGCGCTGCTGTCGAAATGGGTGATACGGATTATGGGCCCAGAGGAGGATGTGATTAGATCTGTGATGAGAGACATATATGGTGCATGCGTGGATTGGGATATGATGACGACCAGAGGGAGGGGAGCCTCGGCTTTCTGGCGGGGGCTAGGGAGGTGGTCCCTACCATACGACAATTCTTTTCAGCCCATTTGGGTGACGGTGCTTTGTTTCGCTTTTGGTTGGACGAGCGGTCGAATAAGGGGTGTCTAAGAGGGATTTTTCCACGATTGTTTGCGATAACCCGGCACCCGCAAGGTACAGTCAGGGATTGTTGGGACGGAGGGTGGAGCCCGTCTCTTGCGGCTCATTTATCGGCTCAGAGGTTGGAGGAGTTCTTGAGTATGGAGCAGATGTTGGAGGGGTGGAGGCCAAGGGAAGGGACCCGGGATGGATGGATTTGGAGAAAGGACACCTTTTCAGTCCGAGGGTTGTATCAGCAACTGAGGATGACTCATATTGTAGACCCCGCTGTTCTAGATGCATGTCGCGCCGTGTGGAAGCAAAGATTACCTTGTAAGGTGGTGGTGTTTGCATGGACGATCGCTAGACAGCGGATACTGACTCGAGTGAGATATCGACGATTAGTCTCAACTGGAACAGCCATATGCATGCTATGTAGAGCACAGGAAAAAGATTTTGAACATTTGTTTTTCAAATGTCCCATTGCTATAAGGCTTTGGGCTAGTCAAGGGCTCTCAGCTATCACGTCAAGTTCAATTTTCTGGGCTACATTACCGAGGCAAATCGGGGTAAAAGATTCGCGGTTCTATGGGCCATATGGTTGCACCGTAATGAGGTGATGTTTGAGGGAAAAGCGGTATCGAGTGAGGGAGTCATCCAGGAAGTGGAGAAGTTGGTTGGATTGTGGTTTGTAAATGTGTGAGGTGGAGTCATGGAGGGCACGATGGGCCATCTTCTTGGTCTCGTTACCCTCTAGCTCCACTTGTATGGCGGTTCACCATTATGGGTGATCTGCTTTTCTTATTCAAAAAAAAAAATGAAGACTGTTATCTCTCCCCAGCAGGGTCTGGCCCCTACCATCGCTCTATCTCCCCCCTTCTTCTCCTCCTCTGATTTCCTCTTTTTCTTTGCCTTGTTGACGCTGTCCAACAAGTTTGGTATGTGACTATCCAAGGGTGCTTCTTAGGGCTAATAAACGGTATCTATTGGTATTCTGTATGGGGCCATCACATTTCCAATACGACTTAAGGTTCTAGCTTGGGCACAGTGTTGGACTATGGAGGATCATCAGTGTTGCCACAGTGAGCAGAGATGAGAGGAGAAAGCAGAGAGAAAGGAGGGTGTTTTAGAACAAAAACAGTTAATTTCATTAGAGGACCCAAATGGGTTTTTGGACAGAGGATATGATTGTTAATTCCAACAGTCATATTTGTAAACAACTAGCTTAGGTGAAAGGGGTAGAATTATAATATCAGAAAGGATAGATATCTAATATTTACAAATTCAGGGTATTTCTACTAGATCACACTTATTTCTTACACTTCCCCTTAAGATCTCTGCTCGCTAGTCAACTGTGCTCACATTAGGTGTACATATGGCCTTGTTGTCGAGTTGATCTTTCATGTAGAAGCGATTGATGTCCACATGCTTGATCCTATTGTGGTAGATTGGATCATGAGCGATTCTGATGGCTGATTTGTTGTCGCATAACACTTTGATGAGTTCTTCTTAAGGACTTTGAGATCCCTCAAAATTCTCCTTATCCATGATACTTCATCAATTCTCAATGACAATGCCCTGAATTCTGCTTCAGTGTTTTACTTAGTTGTGTCTCTATGTCGCAAGATTTCCTCTGGGGTATGTACAATACCAGTAGTTGACCAGCAATCAACCAAAGATCCTACAAAGTCAGAGTCAAAGTGAATTAGTAAATCAAACTTACCTTTCTGAAGGTGAGGCTGATTCTTGCCAATCCCTTGAAGTACCTCAGACCTTTGTGCAGCCTAAAAATCATACCTCAGGGCACTTTTGACTATATTTGATATATCTGGACAAGTATGAGAGAGATATAGCAATTTACTTACCAATTTTTGATAAGTGATAGAATCGACTGAGGTTCGTTTTCATTTAGATTTAGTCTACTATTAACTTCTCTGGGTGTATCATTCTTGCGTCACTGTAAGTCATTTGTTTTGGATAATAGATTTATAGTATACTTAATCTAAAATTTCAGAGATGACTTAAGAAGCAATGGGTCGAAGATAATCTGACTTAAAAATTAATTATCTTCTTTTGGGTGACGCAAGAATTTTTAGTCTGTGAAATATTTCAGAGATCCTATTTTTCTTAATCTAAAAATTCATTTTTCTAATTAGTTATCTAGTTTAGTAGCTTCTTGTCTATTAGCTTGAGCTATGAGAATATCGTCTACATGTACTATTAGTATGGTCACCCCCCTATAGAGAAATGTTGGAAGAATAAATTGTGGATCAGCATCACACAAAGTATATCCCAATTTTCTCATAGTTTGGGTTTAAGGCCATACAAATATCTTTTAGTTTGCACATTTTATTTGAGTTATTCCCTTGATCATAACCAAGAGGGATGTGGTTATATATGTCTTCTTCTAATTTTCCATCTTGAAAAGCATTCTTGATATCATATTGCTTTATATCCCTCTCTAGGTTTACAGCTAAATGTCCGCTGGAGGGAAAGGCAGCCCTGGGAAAGAAACCACATTGATGGGACGGAAGGTGATGGCTGCAAGGGAGAATACACAATCCTCAGACAAGAAATAGATTGGTAGATCTGCACATCAAGAGGTGGACAGTGAGATGGAGGAGTGTATGAGTAATGCGAGTCCAAAGTCTTATTCTTGAAGAAGTTTGGCAACTGTTTGTGGGACATGGTCTTTTCGAGTTGAAACTTAGGGGGAAGTTGTCATCGGCACTTGGAGCAAAGAGCAAAGGAATGCAATAGAGCAAAGAATGGCATAGAGCAAAGGAACTATATGGCTACTGGTCAAACAGAGCAAGTATAGAAACATCATTCTTAGGATCGCGCCGTATACCGTCACATTCAAGAATTGGAGAGTACTTCAGAATCGCCTACGCTCCTCAAATGCTACCGTCTCCTCTGGAAGTGCCGAATTCCGTTGAAGATCAAGCTGTTTGGATGGTTGCTCCTACATTAGAGACTGATGACGCGATCCCTCCAGTAGAGGTTCTACCCAGACGCACCAAGTGGAGTGCCTTTTTACGCCGGAGCAACCGAAGACTGCTCCCATCTTTTTTTCGAGTGTCAATTCGCACATATGGCATGACAGGCAACACCTACGAGCGGTCTGGTCACGTCCTTAGCCGACTCATTTTGGCGATCCATCAGCAAGGGGCCATTTCGACGTGCATCGGAATGACAATCTATCTTTGCTACTTTGTGGTCAATTTGGCTTCACCGGAATGACGTTGTCTTCAAAGGTTGTTCCCCTTTCAACCGACGCAATTCAACACGACTCAAGGGGGCTCACTCATTTTTGGCACCAAGGCGGTCTCGGCCTCTCGGGTTTTGGACCTCTGTAAAGGACTATTTGTTCCTCGTCATTAAATCAATGACAATTGGGGGCACCACTTAGGGTGCCTCTTATGCGTTCTTTAAAAAAAAAATCATTCTTAGGAAGCTGAGAAGGGAGGGAACCTAGGGAGAGAGGTGGACCTCCTAGCTGAAATTACTTACTTGGCATCAGTAGAAATTGGGGTCATCAGACGAGGACTAGGAAAATCTCACATGGGTAGATAGAACATCAGGGAGACCTCTAGGGCTGATACATAGGATATAGAAGGAGAGAGTGGTTCGTGTGGGATGAGGTGGGTACAAAGGTGTGGGTAGTGGTTGAGAAGGGATTGAGGAGAATGGAACTTTTGTTTCTAGATGAACCTAGATGCTTGGGTGATTGATTGGCTCACTCATTTCTTATCTTTGTGTAAACCCTTTGGACGAAAAAAGGGGTGCCGACCCATTCCCAATTATCATGTGTCCTACTTTTAGGCCTCTTATGTATTAAGGATTGCTCCATATAAGTTCCCCGATCCTCTAGTATGACAAAATGTCGTCTAAAATTAGATTCCATGTGCCTTCCTAGGAAGTCCCCACTGTGGGGCTGGGGTTCCTTGCAAGTGAGAGAAGGTGAGGAGACCCCTCATGTAGAATGCCTCAAGGTGACCAGTCATCCATCCAATATTACTATATTGAGTCATCCCCTAGCTTGGCGGAGAAAAAGTCACACACTTGTGGAAAAGTCTATCTCATTCCTTGCTAGAATGGCTGTCCCTGTGACTGGAGCCAGACATCTCTCCCAATGCATCCCCTTGTCACGACTTTCCTTCGAAACTTGAATGGTAGGATCATTCCCTTGACTCAGAAGTCTGACCACCCACTTTGTTAAAGAGGCATGTTCACAGTTTGTGTGTTGAGGACTCCTATTCCCCTTGCATTAGTGGGTTCACATCCCATGTCCCAAGAAACCATCGGCAGCCCTCAACTTTGTCTTGGCCCAGATCCTTTCCATTTGAACTGCCTGATCAAACGTTCTAGTCTTTTCCCAATTCTGATCAGCAACTTGAAGGTTGAGAGATGAAATGTCAGAGTTGTCTTAACATTTGTTCTAGTATTTTTCCTTAATGAAATTGGAAGGTCATTAGTACTATTGTTGATGCCAGTTTCCTCTGGTTTTTCCCCGACTTTCTACTTAGTTGATTGTAGAGATATTTGTGTTTTCCTTCGAGCATAGAACTTGAGATATTTAGGAAATTCAGAGTAAGCCACTTTATCTGTTTCATCCTGATTTTTAGTGTGTCATTTTCTATTTTTCATGATTGTCAGGAAATGAACTAGGTTCTCCTATTTGGAAATCAGGTGGGAGGATTAGGGTTTCCTTATTATTCAGTTTATTCTCTTTATCCATTAACTTGGACATATCTATAGATTGATAATAGAAACATTTTCATCAAAACTCACATCTTAAGATGCTATGAGTTGTGATGTTGTTGGGCAATAACTCTTTAGAAAGTAGGAAGAAAGAGAGATTTTCACTAGAATTAGATGAGTCTTTTTCAATGGATGGGAGATGTCCCTTATATAGGGACTCATAAGGGCATATGTCAAAATATAAAAACAAAGAGGTACATTGGGATATTCATAATTCTGTAATAAAAACAAGATGGGGAATGGATATCATTCATTCCCAGATTGGACCGCATTTTCTCATACACTTTTGTAGGTAGGCCTTTGGTCAAAATATCTGCCAGTTGACTTGATGATGTCACATACTCAGTCTTGAGTAATCCCAACTTCAACGCGCTTTGTACCATCATGTTGGACAGGTTTGTGGGCAATGCTAATAGCAGATTTGTTGTCACAGCATAATAAAATAAGAGTCTCTTCCATAACACCGAGGTCTTGAAGTATACCTTCACAGATGCCAAGAGCCATAGCTCGAAATTCCGCTTCTATGCTTGATCGAGCTACCACTTTTTGCTTTTGACTTTGCTAGGTCACCAAATTACAGCCAATGAAGCATCCATATTCAGTTGTAGAACAGCAATCATCGGCTGATCCTGCGTAGTCAGCGTCGGTGTAGATCTGAATGGGCAAGGACTTTTGCCTCTTATAGAGTAGTTCCATGCCAGCCGTGCCCTTGAGATAGGCAAGGACTCTCTGTGCAGCTTGCTGGTGAATCATTCGTAGATTATGCATAAATTTTCTTAAAATACCCACGACAGACGAAATATTAGGTCGGGTGTGTGACAGGTATATCAACTTTCCCACAAGACATTGATGTGGGCCTTTGTCAACTTCCTCAAAATTAGGAGAGCTTCCAATACAGTGCTTAGCATCAATCGGAGTACTAGCTGGTTTACAGCCTTGCATACCTGCATAATCCAACAAGTCAATTATATATTTCTTTTGTGAGAGGAAAAGTTCACCATCACGATGTGCAACTTTAATCCCAAGAAAATATTTTAGTTGTCTTAGGGCCTTAATGTCAAACTCCTTTTTTAGTTGGTCCTGAAGTTGGTCAATACCCAGTAAATCGTTTCCTGTCACAATCATATCATCAACATAAACTAGTAGGATAGTGACTCCCCCTAAAGAGGATCTCTTGTAGAACAGGGTGTGAACACCATGTGCTTGTAGAAAGCCCAACATCTTCATCGTTCTTGTCAAAAGACCAAACCATGTTAGGGGAGATTGTTTGAGGCCATATAGTGCCTTCTTCAACCAACACCCCTTCTTGTGACTCCCATGTTGATTATACCCAGGGGGAATGTCCATATATATTTCCTTTGTCAGATCACCATTCAGGAATGAATTTTACATCAAGTTGATGGAGAGGCCAACCCTTATTAACTTGATATTGAGAGTAAGATATGAACAGTCCCCATTCAAGCCAGCGGTGCAAATGTCTCGAGTTAGTCAATATCATAACTTTGGGTATAACCTTTGACAACCAATCTGGCTTTAAAGCGCTCAACAGATGCATCAGACTTGTGTTTAATAGTGTTAACCCACTTACAACCAACAGTTCTCTTTCCCTCAGGGAGAGTGACAGGATCCCACGTCTTGTTTTTCTCTAGTGCAGCCATTTCGCCATCCATGGGAGTTTTCCACTTTGGATCTTGAATAGCTTCACTTACTATTGTTGGGAATTTATACTTGTCAATTTCGTTTAGAAAAGATTTATAGGCCAGTGAAAGACGGTGAAGAGAGACATACTTGCAAAAAGGATATAAATTTTTCTTGGTACACTCACGTTTCCCTTTGAGGAGAGCAATGGGATCTGTCCACGTGGAGTCTGGGGCATTTGGTTGCCTTTCATCATCAGGTTGACCTTCCTCGTGAATAGTACAATCGTCGTTTGAATGAAGATCTTCTTCATTGATTGAGTTCTCATTAGGTTTAGTCTCCACATTCTCAAGTGGTAGTTCAATAGGAGGAATTGCTTGATCTTGGGACTGCTCAACAGGTAGAGGACAAAACTCCACAGTGGTAGAGCCAGATGGCATAACTTGGAATTGGTCTGGTGTGGTACTTTCGACGTCCTGTTTGAAGAAGAAATGTTTTTCATCGAAGGTGGCACTGAGTGTCACCAAAATTCTCCCCAAACTCTTGTCATAGAACTTGTATCCTTTTTGGGTATTGGAGTACCCAGCAAACACGGTCTTCAATGCCCTAGGCTCTAGCTTAGAAATACCAGGCTGACTTTGATGGATAAAAGCGACACATCCAAATACATGCAAGGGCACTTCGGGACCCAATTGAACATGTGGGTAGTGATGTGGAAATAAATCTTCAGGAGTTTTAGATGCTAAAGCTTCAGATGGCAAACGATTGATCAGATATATAGCCGTAAGAACAGTCTCACTCCACAGAAAATTTGGAATATGAGCATGAACATTAAGGATCTTGCTACCTCCATCAAGTGTCCAATTTTCCTCTCTGCCGCCCCATTTTGTTTGGGGGTATATAGACAAGATTATTCATGTACAATCCCAATGCTTTCAAAAAATGTAGTGACTTGAGAATTAAAATAGTCATGTGCATTGTCTGATCTGAATCTCTTCAGAGTTGCACCAAATTGATTATGAATCAGCTTAATAAATGATGAGATAATAACATTTGCTTCTGACTTATTCTTCATAGTGTATACCCAAGTCAATCGCTTGCAATCATCAATGAAGACGATGAACCAGCGAGACCCACGTAGACCATTAGATGGAGAGGGCCCTCAGATGTCAGAGTGGATCCGATAGAGTGGTATCTCACTTCTAATTCCCCGAAACAAAAAAGATATCTGTCTCTGTTTAGCCAATTGACATGCTTTGCACACAAGGGAAGAGTCATTAAGCGTCTTGCAGAAATCAGGAAACATAACACAGTATTTTCATGGAAGGGTTGCCCCAACTGGCAGTGTTTCAAAAACATTGTATTCAATGTTTCACAAGTAGATGACGCTGCAGAGAATGAGGTGATGCCCTGCTGTCCTGAGGTGCCCAGAAGATCCACATGATAAAGTCCCTCTCCAGCCTCAATCCGTCCAATATCCTTGCACAATATCTTGTCAATGAAAAAACAAATATCATCATTAAATAGAATTTGACATCTCAAATCAAGGCCAAGATGACAGAGAGAGATTAAGTTAGCAGTCAAATTGGGAACATAAAGCACCCCATAAAGAATGCCGATGTTTTCGAGTCTGACACAGCCAACTCCAAGAACAGTTAAAATATGGTCGCTTGCAGTGATCACCCCTTTTTTTTACTGTAATAGAAGAAAAATTCTCAAGACATGATATATCAGTCGTCATATAATCGGTTGCCCCAGAGTCCAATATTCAGCCTGATTTGTACGTGGGCGTAGGGGTCACAGTAATAGACATGCATCTAGCAAAGAACTTACTGGTGATGACCCTTTTGAGGAATGGCTCAAAGCATTCCTCAGAGCTTCAAGTTCCTCTTGTAATACAAAAGGACTGGTTCGGATCATGTAGCAGTCCAAAAGGACCTTGAGGTTGAGGGTTCTTGGGGATGTCCTTTGCCCGTTCTTCACTATCACAAGACGTGGCTGCCACATTTGACCTCCCATAATTCTTGGGTTTGCCATAGATATCCCAGCAGGTCTCTACTATGTGTCGGCGTTTCTTGCAATTAGTACAAAATAAATGCACTTTTGGGTGAGTGTTGGGGTCACCCTTCACATATTTCTGCTTGCCTTCCTTTTAACCTTTAGAAACTGGTTGTCCTTAGAGCTCTTTCCCTCGTCTTGCAGCAAACACAGCGGATTCTGGGTTGGCTTTTTGATCACTTCGCAAGTGCCGAGTGGATTCCTCCTTTACAACCAGCTTTAGGGCTTCTTCAAAATTAGGAACCTTCTCCCTGGCCAAGATTTGATTCACTAAGGTTTCATACTCTAAATTCAAGCCCATTAAGTACTTGTACAGGCGATCTTTCAAGGTGTACTGGCGTTCTTCAGAGTTTGGATTCAGGACTGGTCGGTAGTGATCAATCTCTCTCCATATACACTCGAGTTCACCGGCGTATTCAGTTACGCCGATTTTCTGGTAGAGGGGGCCGATTTTCCGGACTCTGCCATTAAAAAAAATGTTGACAATGCACAGAATTCCTTGCCAATTGCTTCACTTGTTGTGGAGTGATATAGAGTAATGTCGTCTGGAATCACAAAGTCGATGCCGAAAAATCAGAAAGATCCGTCTGGGGAAAAAAATGTTGTCGCTGATTTAGACTTCTGCGGAGATGTTGATGCCGATGAAGCAGAAAGATCTGTCAGAAACTGTCAATTGGTCTCAACAGATCAGTCAGAAACTGCCGGCTGATCAAAGAGATCAGTATGAAACTGCCGGAATAAGGCAGATCTGGCAATCAAGCTGCCGAAGAGAAGAGCAGTGCTGCCAGATCAAATAGATTTGGCTCGAAATTTCTCTGTCACTGTCTCGGATCAACCCCGGTCGACAGATCGGAGAGATCAAATAGAGAAGAAATAATGCTGCCACCAATTATCGTTGTGGAGCCGGCAGGATTTAAGAAATCCGGGAGCAAATGCGAGGTTCAACGCCAACAGGAGTCGCCGCCATCACTGCCAGGAATCGTCGCCGTCAAGGCCATTTCTGGAGTGCCGCCTGGATTGCTGTCACTGGATTCAAGAAATCCAGAATTGGATGCCGCCGTAGCCGCTAAGATCGCCGATTCCGGATTCAAGAAGTCCAGAATCAGATGCCTTTTCTCCGCGAAGATTGCCCTCGCCTTTTCTCCGTCGCTGTATCAAGAGTCGTCGCCGCCGGTTACCACCACGGATCGGTTACGATGGCTCTGATACCATCTCTAGAAAGTAGGAAGAAAGAGAGATTTCCACTAGAATTAGATGAGTCTTTTTCAATAGATGCGGGATGTCCCTTATATAGTGACTCATAAGGGCATATGTCAAAAATATAAAAAAACAGAGAGGTACACAGGGATATTCATAATTCTGTAATAATAACAATTACACCCTTTTGGAGTGTTTGTGTAACCCACAAACATTTGTTTAAGGCCCTGGCAGATAACTTATCTATTTGGACAGAATTAAGGTGTACATAACTAATGCATCCAAATACCTTAGATTTTAACCCACTTAGTTGGAATCTAGGATTAAATTTTTCCAATATCTCTATTAGACTTATCTCATTAATCTTATAAGGGAAGTCAATTCATTAGATGGACTGGTGCCATAGCAGAAAATCCCCGAGAACTTTTTGGTAACTTAGATTGTGGATTATTCAGGTTGTACATTTATCCATGATATGGTGTTTTCTTCCCTTTTGCTAATCCATTTTTCTGAGGGGTATAGATACAAGAGGTCTCATGTTTAATTCCCTTGCATGTGAAAAATCTCTTGCGTTGTCAGTCATTTATCCTATAACATTAGTTCCAAATTGCCTCCTTATGAAGTGACCAAAATTCTTCAGAATTTTTGTTACACCTGATTTCTGTTTGAGCAGAAATATCCAGCTAAACCTGCAACAATCATCTACATTGTAAGGGGAGGGTCCCCAAATATCAGTGTATGAGTTGGAAAGGTATTTGACATCTGTTGTAAACCACTTGATATGATGTTTTCTCAAGTTTACAAGTTGACATGCATCATGCACAATGCCTTTGCCATCACATTTTCCAAAAATATTGAGGTTCATCTCCTCCAACAATGAAAAATAGGCATGTCCTAGTCTCCAATGAGCGAGTAGGAGATTTTTTTCTTCTGAATTCGCCCTCATTACTCCTGCCATCAGGTTTCCTCCCTTCCAAGGCTCATGTGTCTTAAAGGATCTGCAATAAAGTCCGTGTAGCTTATGGCACAAAAAGGGATAAAGACCATCAAAGTACAATTCTATCCAACGCTCTCGACAGCTCTTGCTGTCAGCTGGAGACGCTAACACCCGTTTCTTCCACCAGATGGCGAATGGGCGACGACGCCTTAACAACCTCCGCCGCCTTCGAATTGGCGAATATGTTCTCAGCCACCAGGCAGCAGTCGCCCAGGTCCTTGCACAACATTTCTGGGATTTCTATCGCCGTGGGCCGCCTAACTGATGGCAGTGGCTGGCTACTGGTACCTCCGTGCTAACGCCATGCCAGCAGCAGCAACTGATCCTCCCTTTCTCGGAAGATGAAGTAATAGCTGCAGTGCGAGGGTTAAACAGTGAAGCCGCTCCTGGACCAGACGACATTCCGGTGTTCTTCTATAAGGATTGTTGGGACACAGTGCGACACGAGGTCATGGCGGCACTGGAGGACTTCAAGGTCGGGCGATGCCACATGGACAGGCTTAACAGAGCATACATCGTACTTCTGTTGAAGGTGCAAGGGGCAGAGCAGATTGGAGACTTTTGACCCATTTCACTCTCTAACTCATTATACCTGATATTTGCAAAGGTGCTGGCCGATTGGCTCCGAGGGGTACTGTCATCGCTGATTAGCCCTTTCCAATCTGCCTTCATTCCGGGCCGGCAGATGACAGACAGTATTGTGTTGGCGGAAGAGATCGTAGAAACATGGCGTCAAGATGGCACCGCCGGCTTTATGTTTAAGGTTGACTTCGCTAAAGCCTATGATACTATAGACTGGCGTTTTCTCCGGAATGTCCTCCAACGCTGGGGGTTTCTGGAGACGTGGGTGCAGTGGGTGAAACAATGCGTTACAACCTCCACCTTTGCTGTTTTGTTGAACGGTTGGCCGTAAGGGGGATGGATTCATCCCCTCTAGCCCCTTTTTTGTTCATCCTGGCTGTGGACGCCTTTGCAGTATGCACATTGCAGGTGTGCTCGCGCGGGGCCTTGACCGGATTCCAGTCAACTAGCCTTCCGGACGGCATACCCTTTCTGCAATACGCCAATGATAAGACAATTTTCATTTAGGGATCCACGACGCAGCACAGACACTATCGATCATGATGGACATCTTTTCGGATTTTTCTAGCCTCCGACTGAATCGAGCTAACTCCACATTTGTCGGGTTCGGCTTATTCGAGGAAGAAATGAGCAGCTGCTCTTAGATCTTGGCAAAGCCCATTAGAGTTCTACCGATTCGGTATCTTGGGGTGCCGGTGGTCGATTGCCGCCTGCGGATTCATGATTGACAGCCTGTATTAAAGAAGGTGGAGACGCATCTGGGAGGTTGGTGAGCACGCCTACTATTGCGCGGGGGACGCTTGATCTTGCTGAAGGCAGTCTTGGCCGCTATACCCATCTACTATATGTCGATTTTCGTGATGCTGACCAGCGTAAGGAGACGCCTCGAGAGGATTATGCGGAGTTTCTTGTGGAGAGATTCCCAGCCCGATGAAGCTTGGGGGACAACACTATTTGCATGGTCTATAGTGTGTCGGCCTGTGACGCAAGGTAGACTAAGTATACGCCACCTTCAGCTTACTAACATGACCCTTCTTGCTAAGTGGGTGCGACGGATGATGCAACCGTCGGGCGACTTAGCGACAGTGGTGCTACGTGACGGGTACGGTTCTTCGCTGGATTGGGAGATTTGGCGGACCCAAAGGCGGGGCAACTCCGGATTTATGTCGAGCGTGCGGACGTGTTTCCCGCAGGTGCAAAGGTTCTTCCAGCCGCAGTTGGGGGGCGGGGAGACCTTTCGGTTTTGGGATGATAATTGGTCGGGGCAAGGCCAACTGGATAGGCTTTTTCCTCGTCTCTACGCACTATCCACGGATCAGGGGGTTGTGGTGAGGCGGGCTTGGAATGACGCATGGGTTCCACCTCTGCCCCAAGCGTTGTCCGACCAGCGGGAGACTGAGCTAATCAGCCTACAAGAGCTTTTGGCGGACCGACGTCTATCAGAGGTAGCGCAAGATGCGTGGGTATGAAGCGGCCCTAGTTTCACCACTCGAGCTGCACACAGACTACTTCGGGACCATGAAAACTCAGAGGATCTGCTCATACTGCAGAGGTGCCGTTTGGTGTGGAAACGACGTCTCCCTTTGAAGATCAAGGTGTTTGCCTAGCTACTGCTACGACGGCGACTGATGACGAGATCCTGGCTGCAGCCTATGGTACCGGACGCTCTAGTAGAATGCCCGCTGTGCGCCAGGGCAATGGAAGATTACCAGCACTTATTCTTCGTCTGCCCCTTAGCCCAAACAGTGGGGCAGGAGACCGGCGTCGGCCGCCTTGTGGCGACCTCAGAGGAGGCATTCTGGCGGTCTCTCGGCGGCGGAACATTCTGTTGCGAAGTCGAGTGGCAGACTATTTTTGCCACACTTTGGTCCCTCTGGATCCATAGGAACGAGGTCATATTCAGGGGTCTCACCCCATCCGCTGATGCTATTCTGCACAACGCGAGGGGGTTTGCGTCTTGTTGGCAACAAGGTGATCTGAGGGGGCCACCCACCTCCCTGTCATTGTTTTAATGACAGTGGGGGGCATTGTTTCGGGGTGCCCCCCTCCCTAAATTTCAAAAAAAAAAAAATCAAATTCAATTCTATTTAATTGTGGCTGAGCAAAAAAGGCGGCCATCTCACACAACACAATCAGCATTGGTTGCCACCCACCTCCCGAGAAGCAGGTTATGTTTTATGTTAATCAAATCTAATATTTGTCAGTCACTAAGAAAATTCAAAGAAATAAAAATTCTAGTCCGTGTATCCTCTGTCATTGTTTTAATGACAATGGGGGGCATTGTTTCGGGTGCCCCCCTCCCTAAATTTCAAAAAAAAAAAAATCAAATTCAATTCTATTTAATTGTGACTGAACAAAAAAGGCGGCCATCTTACACAACACAATCAGCATTGGTTGCCACCCACCTCCCGAGAAGCAGGTTATGTTTTATGTTAATCAAATCTAATATTTGACAATCACTAAGAAAATTCAAAGAAATAAAAATTCCAGTCTGTGTATCCATGAAACAATTCATGCTGAACCTCTGGATAACCTTCCTGTCTGTCTGTACTTTCTGTCTGGCAAGTGATCTGAGTCCACGGCAGAGAAAAAGACAGCAAGCCAGCGTACCTTTATTCTCTTCTTCTCCACCAAGCTGGACAAGGGTGAGTTGACGAGACTCTGAAATATCTACACTTCCAGGACCAATTGAAGTGGGCTCAATTTCCTAATACTATCAGATTAAAGTGGACAAGAAGGCAGGCAGTCTTCGTACTGACACTGGATTTACAAATAATTTTGGTGCATGTGTTGATAGCCCTATGGGTTTTACTTGTATACTTCCTATTCTGGCTATTGTGAGTAAGTTTTCATTGGCTGTCTGAACCTTTTTACTACTGGAACAAGGTTCATATGATACAGAAGTATCAGATATTGGCATCATATAATCAGTAGCACTAGAGTCTAATATCCAGGTCCTATTATAAAATTTTAATGAAGATGCCAGTAAAGATAAGATAAAAAAACTTGAGGTTTACGTGAATTTGCCAATGACATGGAGCCAATTATAGATCCAGGATAGAAAACTTCTTCCTCAACTACCCACCTCTAATATTGTGGATCTGATTCTGGAGGTGAATCTTTGGTTTGGTGGTCAAGTAGTTTCCTTGGCCTAAGGATGGCCAGGATGTGATGCTCCCATAAATGAATATTTGGGCCAGATACTGACTCTTTGGAGCCACTGCCGTAAGTTGAGAGAATCACCTTTCACCATCAGAGATTCTGGTTGAAAGACCATGTTGTAGGGTTTGCAAGCAGAGATTTGGGAGGATTCCCTCTTATCAAGTTTGATCTTCCTTTTCCATATGGTTGAAGGGAAAGTTTTTTACCCCCTTTTCACTTAGATGCAAAGCTCTAGAGGTAGTGACCAATGGCTTTCACTCAGCTTCTTCTCTGGAAGAAACCTAACTTACTGCATGAATCAAATGTAACACACTAACTCACCTCCTTTTTCAGAAACAGAGCTCTGATACCCTGTTGGACTGTGGAGGGTCATCAATGTTGCCACAGGTGAGCAGAGATGGGGGGAAGAAAGCAGAGAGAGTGGAGAGAGTTTTAGAATAAAAGCAATGAATTTCGTTAGAGAACCCAGATGGGTTTTTATACCGAGGGATATGTCTGTTACTCCAACTGTCATATTTTGAACAGCTAGTTGAAGTGATGGGTGTAATATCGATAAGGACATATATCTAATATTAACTAACTCAGGGTATTTCTGCTAAACTGCCCTTATTCCTAACACGAACTAAACCCCAAGCTTTTTACTGTTTGCTGCTTTTTTCCTTTTGCCATGGGAGTTTCTTCATCACATTTATTTTGGTTTGACCCATTTAAGTATGTGGAAACATGCATTTTGACATGTCCTCATGTGCAGATGATAAAACTAACTTCTGCCCTTCAGGGAAAACTGAGAAAAAATGTTTTTTAAGTGGTATTTTCTTCTTGCCTTGAAGGTTTAATGTACTTCATATGATCTTGTGCAGTGGCGTTCCCGTTTGGTTGAAGCCTTGAAGGCCTTAAGTGCTGGAACCTCAGCAGTTAAGGTATCAATTACATTTAAATCTCCAAGTTTTCTTTTCTGCTTTCTTTTGATTTTTCCATCTCTAAACATTCACAGGATGAAAACCTCCTCTCTGGTGGGAATAATGAAATGCAACTTGATCTTTCACGAAAAAGAATGATAAAAGAAGAACCAGAGGATCTGATTGAGGATGATGTGGCATCTGGGAAGCGAGCTAGAATCTTGCCACCCATTTCTCTGGATGATACACAAGAGTCAACTCTTCCCAGTCAAGATAATGTTTTAGATGCTCCACCAAGCAGTATAAGGACTATAACAGGTACAGAGGAGAATGGTCCTATTCAGCAGCTTCTGAGCACATTTGGTGCATTAGTTTCCCAGGGAGATAAAGGCATGCAGTTATTAGATATCCTTGTTTCTAGCATCTCTTCTGACTTGTTAGCAGAACTTGTGATGGCTAACATGCAGCACATACCGCTAAGTTGCCCGAAAATTGAGAGTGATGAAAATAGCATCAGCACCAGTGATACTTTCATTCAGCCTTCATTTTTTTCTTGTATCTTCTCACAATCATTTCCTTCATCTTCGAATCTACCAACCCATGATATTCCAGTGAGTTTTTTTATTATATCCTTTTAATCTTGAGTGACATTTGAAGGGCTTTTTTTGTTAATTTTACTTTGTTTAAATCTTGTCAAAAAAAGAAGGTTCTAGCAAAAGATGAAGTTGAAACAGAGAGTCTAATTCTTCCTTCATCGAGTTCTACTTGTGCTGAAGATGATACCAAGAGAATGCTGTACTCAAGTCATGGTATGGAAGGGTCTCAGAGCAGTATACCTGGTCTGGAAAATGAATTATCAGAACTACAAGAAATTTCTCAAACATCAACAGTAAGTTCAGAGAACAGAGTGCTGTTTGATAATTCTTCTGGCCCGATTCCAGCTTTTGTTTCAGAGGCTTCAAGTTTTAGTTCAACTCCAATAGAGACAGTTATTTCTGCATCTGCAAGTTGTAAAGTTGGGTTTTCGTCTCAGTATATGCTTCCAAAGATGGTGGCGCCTGTCATTCCCCTCACAGATGAACAGAAAGATCTTTTGCAAAAGAAAACATACATGCGCATCATTGATGCATATAAGCAAGTTGCTGTTGCTGGAGGCATTCAGTTGCGTTTTTCTTTGCTCTCATGTTTGGGCGTTGAGGTAAATGATTTGAATGTTAGTTACTCATTAAAAATCAGATTAGATTGAAAGAAACTTTAGTTAAAGACTTATCATGGTTAGTGTTAATCTGAAATTAACTTTATTTCCTTTATCAGATGTAATTGGGCCACGGTTTATCAGTAGCCCACCCTTCTCTTACTGTATTCACTTATATATTGGTCGGCCACTGATTATTAGTGGCCCAATATGGCTCACTTGAGTTGCCTATCTCTTATATGAGGAATAAGTGACTTTAGTGATCCTTGGCCGATCTAGATTAAGTGACTTAGGCTGGTATTTAACCAGCCTCATGTATAATTTCGAATTAGGGTTTTTTACTTGCAGCCACCACTTGCATCTCATTTCATTAGGAACAAGGAGTGTGAAGGCTTAAAGAGGGAAGCAAATCTTTTAACAGTTAGCTTGTTTAATCATATGCGATTTTATTTTCTGTTATATCTTGTTAAGGTTATAATTTCGCCAAATTTCGCCAAATTTCACCAATATGAGATTCTTTTATCTCACAGCAAATGATACGAGGGGATCAAATGAGATATTGAGGGTGCAGGTAGGGAATAAGGATTATGTTAGAGCTCACGCAGTTGGTACAGCTTAGATAGACCATTTCAAGAACTTCGCTCAACCAGGGGGCCATAGTAGGTGGAGGTGGGGTAACAATTTAGGTGATGTATGAGAGATGGGTAGAGTTAGTGAGTCCATTTTCAGTGGGAAGAGGTTTGGGTGGCCATTGAAGGGGTTGATTGGAGAAAGGGCTTTCTGTTTTTCTTGTACAAAATTCGTGGGAGATTGTTGAGATGGAGAAGTTTCAGAATGGAAATTATGGCATGGAGAGACTTAACAAATTATATCTAGTCCTGCTGCCAAAGTGCCAAGGGGCAATCACAACAGGGCTGTTTTGACCCATCATTGCAAAGGTCCTGTCCAACAGGTTAAGGGAGGTGATTGGTGAGTGTTGGTGGATGGTGAAGTTGTGGCAAGAGAGATTCTAGTCATGTGGAAAAGAAAGGGGACTAGGGGTTTCATGTGGAAGGTTGATTTTGCAGAAGCAAATTACCTTCTCGACATGGATTTTCTATGGATGTCTATGACTAAGAGAGGCTTTTTAACAAAATGGGTGGTCTGGGTCAAGAAATGCTTTACTTCTCACTCTTTTTTAGTGTTGGTGAACTGGCACCCTTTAAAAGGGGGGGGGGGATCGGGAAGGGATGCCCCATTGCTCCTTTCCTTTTCATCCATGCTGTGGATGCCCTCTATATATGTACTACTCAAGCTTGGGCATCCCTTTGTTGCAGTATGTTGATGACGCCATGTTTTTAATGGAGGGCTTGATGGAGGACTATGTTGTTGGATCAATTTCCTCATAGCCAAACCAGCATTTACTGGGTTTGGGCTATTGCAGGAGAGCAGATTGAACGTTCTAGGGTCTTTGGGGCATTGATTGGTACATTATCCGTGTGTTATTTGGGATTGCCATTGATGTGGGGCCAGCTTCGGACCATGGATTGGCAGTGAGCAGTGAGTGATCAAGAAGGTGGAGAGGAGGCTAAAGAGGTGGTGCAGGCTAGACCACTTTCTGGGTTGGGGAGAGGACGGTTGGTGGTGTTATGGTCAGTGTCATCCATAATTCCTATGTTCTACCATTCAGTTCTTAAGCTACCAGTTATTTGATGAGGACCTTTATTGGGAAAGGCTCTTTTTGTTGTGTGTGGGGAGGGGGAGGGTGGTTCGGTTCAATTATGTGGGAGGCTAGGGATCTTAAATCTACAAACTAAGAATCTGGCGCTTTTGACAAAGTGGGTGGGCAGGCTCATGAGTCTCGAGTCAGAGACAGTGACAACTGGGAGAGGTGCATGGCTGCGGTGAGAGAGTCACTTGCATTCTGTCACAGCTTGAAGGAAGTGTTTCTGCAAGTTGGGAATTCTTTTATGTCACGCTAGGGGACGGATCCTCATTTCACTATTGGATGGAAAAATGGTTGGTTCAGGGTAGTCTTCTAGAGGATTTTCCACGTGTATTTCCGTGGCGTGTTGTACTGGGGCATAGGTTAAAGATTGCTGGGACAACACATTGAATCCCCCACTGGAAAGCACTCTATCAAACTCCTAGGGTGGAGGATTTTGTGAATATGCAACAACCCTCAATAAAGTTGTGACCTATGAGTGGGACACTAGATGGGTGGGTGTGGCCCGACAAATCCTTGACAGTTTAGACACAGTCTGATTGAGGAGGAACAGGAAACCACTTGCTCTTGCCGGTTCATATTAAAGCAGAAGGTTCTCTTAAAGATGTGGGTTTTTGGTTGGTTTTCTATTTAGGCGACGGCTGGTGACGCATGCCTTCTAGAAGAGAATTTACCTGGAAGCCTTGGCCAATGCACTAAATGCATAAGGGGCGAAGAAAAGTGTTTTCTCCCTTTCTTCAAGTGCCCCGTTGTTACGGCAATATGGGTCAGCAAAAAGGCCTCATGGGTGGATTCCACATCAGAAGAGGCCTTCTGGGACTCTCATGGGAGGCACTTACAGGTGGGAGTCAGAGGAGGAAAGGCTCTTCAAAGTGTTATTGGCACTAAGGTTGCAATGTACCAAGTTATCTTCAAGGGCAGTGTCAGTGGACGTGAGTGGTGCAGAGGGCTTTGTATCATGGTGGTTTAGAGGGGCGTGAGTGGTGGGTGGGGGGACCATTATGGTCACTTTTGTTTTGTACAAAGGTATGTGTATATGTACTTTACATCGGGAGGATCACCAATCTCGGGTGATCTCCCTTTTGCTCCTGAAAAAGAAATAATTCCTTTTCTTCTGTCTGTGTTGGTTTTCCTCTTTAAATGGTAAACACATTGAGTGAGGCATCTAATAACTATGGATCATCAGTTTTATAAGATTTTCCATTTCCTTATCTGACGAGATATAGCTTTTTTTTGCAGTTTCCACTAGAATTAGATGCATGGGGCCCTCTCCAGAAGCATGTGCTGTTAGATTATTTGAATCACGATGTATGCCCTCCTATGCATTATCTCTCATAAATATTCATGGTGTAAATCCACACATTGTTTACTTGTTAATGTATGAGATTGTTATGATGAACTATCATTTACAAAATTCAATCTGCTTTTGGGTTTTTATTTTGATTGTCACAATTCTCATTTTTCTGTATTGTGCTTCTGAAATCTTCATTCTTTTCTTAATTTCTTTTGCTGTAATTTTTTTACTTCTTCCATGCATGTGTTTCTGGTATGACCCTGGAACGAGTCAAGGTTGGTGTTCATGAAACCTTCTTCAGTCCTCACTTAGGACATTATTGTCCAAAAGCCTTTATGAGAGCCACAAATGAAGACAGAGTTTAACTAATAACAGCATCTTGGAATGGAACAATCATGTGCCTTTGTGTACGACAGGGATAGAAGTTCCTCCTGAAGTGCATTCCCGTAAATCAACTATGCTGTGGCAGTCAATTAGGCCTTCAGTCTTCTACATATAATGAAGAATTGTATCACTTCTACATATGTCTAGGATGCAGAGGAAATTCTCTTTTCCTAAATGCAGATGCAGAGGATATAATTTTCATGTCTCTTAAGACTATTCTTGATATTGTTGTATATACATGTATATTACTTCATAAAATATGGAATCATTCTAGATTTAACATCCATTACCGATTAATATCCTAGATATGAGGAATGATTCTGTATGCTTCTGGTGTATCCTAAGTTCAGGACCAAAATATGTGGCTTGAATACAAAGCGTAATTCCGTGGGAAGGACTATATACTTAATCCATGGAACTAGTCTCTTTAGCGCTTGAAACCACCGTATGCTTGTGCTTTAGCAGTATACTGTGTTATGTGCATATAAGAAAGTGAGAGGCATGGCGGAGGGGGGAAAAGACTGCTACATTTGTTTTTAAAGTCTGTTCACTCAAAGAATTTGGGCCAGTCAGAAGATGCCCAGCTTGAGGTTGCCGCAGAAGAGACATTTTGGACCTGGCTGAGGCATGTGATGCCCACATGAGGGAGATGTAGTGGGGAAGAAACTTGGCAGTGCTATGGGCCAGGTGGCTGCATTGTAATGAGCATGTATTTACATGGGAGAACTGTGTCAACAGATGGAGTTGGTCATGAAATGGAAGTACTTTATGAAGGATGTAAAAAGGAGTGGGGGGTAGGGCAGGGTACTTTTTTGAGACTAATATTGTACATATAATATACAGATATAATAATATCTGGCTGATCACCGATCTTGGGTGATCTTCCTTTTCCCTTTTCAAAACAAAAAGGTTTTTGTTCTATCTTCAAGTTTTTGTTCCCCTCTCTCTTCATCGAGTGTTCTTGCCATCTCTTGGAACATTTCTTGTTCTTGATCTTCTTCTTGAAGTGTGCGGATCTTAGGCTCTGTTTGAAGTGTTTGGAAGAAATTGTTTTGTGGTCACGATTCTCCAACAGCCTGTATGAAGGAAATAAATAGGAGTAGACTCTATGTGACATGCATAAAGAATACAGATAAGTTTTTGATCATTTGGTGATGAGGATGGAGGTCCGCTCCTAAAGTCGGCTCCCAGTGGATCCGTGAAAAGGTTGCATCTGCTCATGTCATTGATTCCTAATGATTGTTAGGCTGATTGATGTTGCTTATGACATATGATTTATGCACAAATCTTTAGTGTATGCAACATATAAATGATGTCAATGCTGTTGATCGCCAAACTTGGGTGATCTTCCTTTAATGTTCAAAAAAATATAAATGATGTTAAAGACAGAACAAAGTTTGAATTTGGAAGGACATCTTTTCTGTCCAGGACAGATCTCATATTGATAGGATACTGCATTCCATTTGTTTGTTGCATAGTTAAAATGGAATATTTTGGGTATTTAGATCTTATGTGTATACATATATGTGAATCAACGACTTCACGCAACGTGTATGTAACATTTAACAACAGAAATATTTTGTTAAATATTCAGTGATAATCTTTCTATGTAAGTGTAAAAATGACTCATCCCAGAGAAATGAGAATCACAACTGTTTTCTTTTTTCAGGGGCACGAGATGACGCTAAATGTACTATACAGGTTGTACAGGGAAACTGAACAGGATAAGGACTTTTTCTCCTCGTCTGCTGCTGTCTCAGCTTATGAAACTTTTCTTATCTCTGTGGTGGGCGACTGTTCTTGTTACCCAATCCTCTTGATAACTACGTGAATTTCATTTTTGTATTTATGCCATTGAGAAATGATAGACATTTATGCTAAACGAGAATAAATTACCCCATTATCTTCATAACTTAATAGTTTTTATACTGACCTTTTGATCTTGAGCTCAGCATTAGATCTCACAATAGAGGTAAACGACTATTAAAAATGCAAGGAAACTTATTGGGGGTGTAAATGGATAAACGACATAAATTCTGCTTGCACCATGTAGAAACCTGAGTTGTTTCCATTTTACAACAAATTTGATGTGTTAGCTTTTTTTGATTCAACTGAATAGACTTTATCTAATTGCTCCCCATATTTGTTACATTAAAATCAAACACTTAATAGCTATTGCTTGGTTGTCTTTGTAGGCTAAGGCTCTACGGGATTCTCTTCCTCCTTCAGATAAATCTTTAAGTCGATTACTTGTTGAAGTTCCTTACATTCCTAACTCTGTAGTTAAGCTGTTAGAGAGCATGTGTTCACCAGAGAGCACTGAGAAAGACAGCGATCATGTTACTCAAGGTCTCAGCACTGTGTGGAGTTTGATTCTACGAAGGCCTTCGAATCGGGATATCTTCTTGAAGATTGCTCTTCAGGTTTTGTTTCTCCTTCTATGCCTAATATTTCAATCTAGTTTCCATCCACATAAGTTGTTCGCCAATTGATCAGGGAAGATATCAATTAATTTGAGTGAGTATTTTGAGATGTGGGACGAATGATCCGACTGTAAATTGTTCTGTGTTTCTTGGTTCTTTTCTTTTATCAATTTGATCCCATTCAGAAAATTCATTGTATAAGTTTTACAATGCTTCCTGATTCCTTATTTTTTATATCTGTGGCAATTTGGTATTAATTAAATGTACCGTTTTATTTCTTCACTTTTGTGAGATACATTTTATATTTCCTTTCCGATTAGAATTTAGTATATTCTAGAGGATTGCATAGTCTCAAGAAGATTGCGCTTTGCATCAAGTTTTTTTGTTTTCCTCTTGAACAGAGCACAATGCATCAAGTTGAAGAAGTTCGGATGAAAGCAATTCGTTTGGTGAGCTGACTGTGTATCTTGGCTAATTGTTTTTCCACACATTGTGTTTGCTTTTTAGAACATGTGTTTCAAATTTTTTTTTGCTTTTTTAAAAATGTGTTCTTAAAATGCAGGTGGCAAATAAATTATTTCCTATAGCAAGTATTGCTGCAAAAATTGAAGAGTTTGCCAGCGAGATGCTTCTCTCTGTTGTCGATCAACTTTCTGCAAATGAGGGTCCTGATTCTGACAGCATTCTGAAGGTAGTAATAATGATCTTTTTAAAGTCTCGTCCCGTTTCATGGCTTATTTCATGGGAAGTTTTGTCATTCCCAACGATAATGGGTCAGTAAAAGGTCTTATCTTTCACAGGATGCTGACTTGGGAAAGCAACAAGAGGGGCAACCGTCAGTGACTGTGATAAGGAATGATGGTCCTAATAAGGAGCCAACTTCAGTTTTGGAGGCTCAAAGACACCTTTCACTCTATTTTGCTCTTTGTACCAAGGTATTTGCACTTTGAAAGCGATTAAATTTTTTTTCATTTTTCTTCTACCATAAATCTTACCAAATTTATGCAGAAACACTCCCTTCTTCAGCAACTTTTTTCTATCTACAAGCGCATGCCAAAGCCTTCAAAACAGGTCTCTTGATAAGTTTCTTTACAAGAATTTTTCAAAAAAAAGAAGAAGTTTTTTGACAAGAAATCCCCCTTAATGGTATCCATTTGAAAATTATTTTTATGCTATTTGGTACAAACTCTTTATTCTTCTCTGCTGTCAGAAACCCTATCCCTAACTCTGGCTACTGGAAGAAAGGGACCACAAGGTGAAATTAGTGACCTCCCAGGTCTGAAATAGAGTTACATAGATGACTGGATAGTTAGTATCTATGAGGGTACAACCAAAGATAGATTAAGTCAAGGACATACTAGTAATGTAAAGCTATTTATAATAACGTCAGCTTCTAATTGATTTTTGGTCTTTTGACAGGCTGTTTATGAGCATGTTCCAATATTGGTTCGTACCATAGGTTGTTCGTCTGACCTTCTAAAAATTATTTCACAACTACCTGATGGTTGTGAGAACTTACTTATCCAGGTTTCCTTTGAAAGAACTTCTTGGTTTGCTTCTAATTTTCTTCTTCATATGCTTCTATTATGAAAACTAAATGAATTCAATCATCTATACATTTCCTTTTTAGGTTCTAACTACATTAACAGTTGTGAGTGCTCCTCCCGTAGAATTACTCTCGTCTGTCAAAAAGCTGTATGAATCAAAATTTAAGGTACTTTATGCTTTATTGAATTTTTTTTATTTTTAAATTCTCTATTGAATTGTTGTCTTAATCCTTCTGTCGCTTAATTTCTTGTCCTTTTGTTCAGGACCCAGAAATTCTGCTCCCAATAATATCCTTCCTCCCGAAAGATGAAGTATGCTCCCTCCTTTTTGTTCTCCCTCATTCGATATTCAATTCATGTCAACACAGGATATATTGAAAGATTGCCCCTAGTCTTTTCTTTAATTTCTTTGCTTGAAGTTAGATTTGTTTTCCAAGGATTTGGGGTTGTTAATGATTGGTTATTAACTAGTCTTCTCATAAATATAGGTCCTTTCACTTTTCCCCAGACTTGTTAATCTTCCCCTGGTTAAATTTCAACATGCTCGGGATCGTTTATTACAGGTACTTTGAGTACACTTTATGCTTATTTTTTTAATAATTTAATTGTTTTTTAATTACTTAGCTATGAATGTGCTTCAGATGTAGTTTTATTTTTGTCTTTTGTGGACATGTTCTTGGTTTCTTTTCCTGAAAAAAATAAGGGATGATCACTCAAAAAATCGATGACTGACTCACAGGATCAAAGAAACTATTATATTAGGGCCCCTTTCTCTCCTGGTCTGGAAGACCAGGCTGCCACAAAGACCTCCACACCATATGCGATACCATCAGTGGAGGCTGCCCTTCCATTGAATAGCTTGTCATTTCAGGGCAACCATATTACCCAAAGCACCATGAGTATTTGAACCCCCTCCTCCCCCCTGCCGCCACTCTTGTGGATTGACTCCCAGAAGGACGTCTCCGAGGTTGTGTTTATCTCATATTTGTTTGTCGGATTCATATAGTCTTGGCAAATGGGCATTCGAAGAAAATATGTGTGCAATCTTCCTTGTCACTTGAGCATAGAGTATAAACTGTTGAGGTCTTCGGGTACAAACAGTTGTGGAATACTTGTGTCATAAGTCTTCTTTAGAGGAGAATCCATCTAAAGAACCTCACCTTTAGTGGAACCTTTTGTCTCCTTTTAGACCTATATGCTTTGATGATCGGACGGTTCTCCTCATATTGTCCTGCAATATGAGTATCAATCAATTCCCCTCGTACACAGTTTCAATCAATATGAGTATCACAGTGCTTCTTACACGGCCCTCGTACTAAGAATTGAGTATCAATCAATTCCCATCTGTCGCGAGACCCGCCCTGTGGCATTCTATGTACTAGTAATTTCTGCATGCTCATAAACTCCTCGACCCTTTGATTTGACAAGGCTCTAGCTAACATCAGATTCCACGTGCCGTCCCAACACTCCTCCACCTTGCCCCTAGGGTTCGTAGACAACACGAATAAAGGAGGAAATGCATTGCTTAAAATGCCTAGAGTCGACCAGTCATTGGTCCAGTACTGAAACGATGAACCATCTCCTAGCTGAGCAACAAAGAAAGCCTGCACTCGTCGGAAAATGTGTCTCAAACCTTGCCAAAAAGGTGATGACCCTTGAATTTGGGCTGCATACTTCTCCCAATTCAATCCCCTACTGTAACTCTCCTTCAAAACTTGAGTGACTAAGTGTTTTTGAGGGCTCATACGCCTAGCCACCTGTCTTGTTAGAAGTACCGTGTTCATATTTTGTATGCCGAGGATCCTCAATCCCCCCTGCCTTAATGAGTCCACATGCAATGTTCCACGAGACCAATGCTTGTCCTGGCTTAGATCCTTTCCACAAGAATCGTCTCATCAAGCCTTCTAGCCTCTTCCCAACTCAAATGGACAGTTTAATTGCAGAGAGGTAAAATATGGGAATTGCTGCAAGTACTGAGTGTAGCAACACCCATGTTCATAGTTATTGTTTATCAATAGACATATCTCAGAAATATCCAGTGATTTAAGAGCAAAAAAATCTGTTCCAGAGTTTAGGATGCATTAGGATTCAGGTATATTTTTGTAATTTATAAGTTGCATTGTACGCTGGTAGAGTTCCAACCAAAAGATGGAAAGACAAGTCTTTTCTTGAATCAAAAGCAGAATTTTAGTAGCAGAAGAAGAAGATAAGTGGAAGAAACCAGAAGTGGAAGCTGAATTTCAGAATGACTGATCTCATTGGTTACAGGTTCAAGAGACCCTGCCTGCTCTCCTCATGTCAGCCAGATTTGGATTCCCCTTCTTGATGTTAGCTCGTCTTTTTATGGGCAAATAACCTGCCACTTTCCCTTCTTACTAACTGTTTCTTGAAACTGGCCCACTCGCAGTAGGTAGTGATTCATCCGGTTCAGTCTGAAACAGCTGTGGGCTCTTCTTGCAGCGTCTTGGATAGGTAGTTAGTGGTTTCATACCATATGCCTATATAAGACATTCCTCTTTAGTAGACTTGAGCACTTCATTTTTAACTCTAGCCCATGGTGTCTCTGATGAATGTAGAGATTGATGCTGGAAAACCTATGCTGAGAGGAAAGAGAAAACAGGGAGGAAGGAGAGAGAAAGATAAAATTGTCTTAATTGGGGAAAGGAAGTCCTAAGTGTTTATACAGAGCCTGCTGGACAAAATCATAGTTAACAGAAAAGAAAAGCGAGAGATAGAAAATAAATATCCAACGACAATTTCCTCCCCTACCATCTTACATTCTGTGGTGCTCTCCTGTTTTCTCTAGAAAGTAACATTTATTTCTTGTTATTTCAGGGATCGCCACAAAGTGGTCCCATTCTAACACCACCAGAGATCTTGATTGCTATCCATGAGATTGATCCCGAGAAGGATGGAATTCCCCTAAAAAAGGTGACTATTTTAACTTTTTTCCAGTTTCCCTAAATTTCAGAAAAGAAATTTGTGAACTATGATGGCAATTCATGTAATGTAACAGGTTATGGACGCATGTTCTTCCTGTTTTAAACTGAGGCAGGCATTCACTCAACAGGTTTTCGCAAAGGCTTTGAATCAACTAGTATGCATCTAACAATCTCTGGGTTATATTTTAAATTTTTCATTTATTAATTTTTAATTTTTGGTTGCAGGTTGAACAAATTCCTCTTCCTTTGCTGTTTATGCGTACTGTTATTCTAGTCGTTGGTGTATTTCCTGACCTTGTGAGTAGTTCTTGAAATTTTTAGCTACTTATATTTAACGATTGTTGTGCACACCATTAATTCATTCATCTAAAGAATCATTGGGAGGGGGAGAGATTATGGCAGAAAACTAAGTTGTATTGTTTTTTCAAAGGATTAAATACAATTTAAATGTCAGGATTCCTCAGAGACCCTACAGCCTGGGTCCATGAGGCCGGGATATAAGTTAGACGTGATGTTGTTATTTTGAAACAGATTCTTGTTTGGTGTACCACTGAGGAGCATTGCTAACATCCTGGGGTACAAGTGTTTCCTGGGAATCCACTAGTTGGTTCTCTCTTTGCTTTCTGTTTTCTTAAACTATATCATCCCTTTTTGTGAGCCTTTTATAACAAAGTGGAAACAGTCAGATCGGATGACTGTGATCCATGTAGCAATGGGCCACCAAGATCATTGTGCCCCCTGGTCTGCATGAAGTAACTGTCTTGCAGCTTCTCCATAGTGCGTCACAGGTAACTCAGGAAATCCTGAAATGGCACAAATTTCATTAGTAAATAAAATAGAAACGACTATGGCAGCGGAGGAGGCATTCTCCATCTCCATAAAGCAGTGGAGAGATGGCTGCAAGCTTTTCTCTCTCAAAAGTCATAGAATTGATCTCTCTTCTCTCTGAAACATTTTTCTCTCCCTCTCTTAAATGTGATGGTATGCATTTTCGATCTGGGTTAGATCTGTCCCCATTCTTGATCCCTGAAATCAGTCGATCTCAACAACTTGATCCTCAAGGATTAGCCAAAAGAGTTTGTGGGGGTCTGTACTAAATATTGCCACATATGATGTATGAAAAAAAAAGTTTACTGCCAGATGACAATAATTTTTTTCTGAAATTTCTTTTTCAAAAAATTCTAGATTCTTATCTTATTTATTCTTAACAAGTTTAATTTTGTTTATTTTTAGAACGGCTTCATAATGGAGATTCTCTCTCGGCTTGTTAATAAGCAGGTGGAGTACAAAGAATGAAAATTTTGTATTTTTTATGCGCATAAACTTTTAATCAATAATTTTGAAATATTTCTTAAGATATGGAAGTACCCAAAATTATGGGTCGGATTCTTGAAGTGCACACTCCAGACGAAGCCTCAATCTTTTGGTGTGTTGCTGCAGGTTTGTTTTTTTATCCTTTTTTTCTGTATTTCCATTTTTTTAAGTTTTTAGATCAGGTCGCGGGAAAAAGCTTTTTCTTTTTATGACAACTCATTTTTATTCTTTTCAGTTACCTGTGGCTCAATTGGAGAATGCCTTAACTAGGAACCCGACACTTAGACCTCTTTTTGGTGAACCATGCCAGTCAACCCAATATCCGGTCAACTCTTCCAAGGTTTTGCTTATAGGTTTTTGGGCGGTTTAAACGAGTGACATTACCTTGTGCCTGGTAGCCTTGCCCCAGAGGAAGTGGAGTAGAGAGGAGTGTCTATTAAAAGTTCATGACCCTGGCTGGGAGTGCCCTAAAGGTATGGGAGCCCAAAGTTCCGATCCATGTAGGGGAGGGAGGGGGAGAGCGGTGTGTACCTGGGTGTATGCCATGACAATCTTCACAAGGGATGATGTTGGAATAGAAGACGTGTTGTTCATTAAGCAGCATATTTGTACCTGAAATATGGGATAGTGCCGTTATTACTGTCTCAACCCAGGATGATGGAAACTGTTCCAAGGCTCAGTGCTTCTGGGGGTTTCTGTCACTACTTTGTGGGGAGGGGGGGGGGGGGGGGGTTTGCTTGCAGTTTTATTTAGATGGAAGATCCTAGATTCAAGCTTTATCTGGGAAATCATCTTTGACTTTTTGTGTTCATTTACGACATTACTATTTATTAGAATATTGATGACATTTGCCTTTTGTCTTTTATCTCTCTAGGCCCACACTGGCAGTTCTAGGGCTTGCATCTGATCCTCTACCTCTACAGCTGCCTAATCGCCTGCCGCCAGAACCCGAAAGTCAACCCATAGAAAGAGACGACCCTGAGAACCCACACCTGCCACTTGAGGAAGTAAATGAAGATAAATAGTTGAAGGTATTCTACGTACATTACATGACCATATTTTTAATGAACTAAAGTGATTCCATTCCTTCTTTTGATCAGATTTTCTAATTTCCTAGCATAAGTGAGAATGACGACAAGTCAATGCCTTCACAGTTGAATTTGATTGACCAGATTATTTTTCTGAGTAGACTAGATGAATAGAAATAGTCAATGCCTTATCAACAGCGTTTATCTAGTACAAGTCTAGAAACTAGAGACTAAATTACCACTGCATGGTCAATAGCTGTATCACTAGTATTTTCTATTTTGCTTTAGTTAATATCTCCAAACTTCAGTGTGCTTGCTTTCATTGTCCTTATTTCACTTCATAACTTCTTAACTCTGGCCATGTCTTGAACAGTCACCACCCAAGTACCAGGACCAAAGACTTTAAAGTCAACAGTTCTCTTCCACTCTTGACTAAATCACTAGAACTTATAAGCTTAGTAGTCAGCCATGTCATTTCCAAAGAAGTTAATGGAATGAAGATAAATACCTGAGATCTTGTTGAATAGTTCTCGACTCTCAAATAGGTTGCATTGAACTCTTGAATTGATTTATTTCCTGTAGTTTCTAATCCTAAAACTTGATTGAAGCTAAGGTTCTTCTTTGAGACAGAAGCACTCTTGTATTTTCCTGTCAGTAAGGGTGCAACGGCAAGGACTTGAATGTCAGGATCTACATTCACCTGTGACGTTTCTGTTTAAAATATATATTTTAACTTAAAGAACATAAGATTAGGATTGAAAATATTTGCAATGATAGATGATTGAAACATCATATATCTCAGTGTGAGATATTAGAGTGAGATACAATTGCGGAAATAGATAGATGAAAATGTGTCAATCAATAAGATACAGGAAAGCATGTATGCGATTAATCAAAATCTGTTATCAACATCAAAATTTTTAGGTTTTGTCTTTCGTACAGAATTCAGCATCAAAATAGTAATTGCACAGAATTGCTCAAAAAACACGGAGAACATAAAAAATTCAGCACAGAACTACTGAATAACACCTCCGTACGTGATTCACGAGAACCACAGACAAACACGGAGACTATCAAAGTAATGAAGTTCCGTTTTCGGAAGTTTAGAAATCGGACGTTCACAAATCAAAAGTTCAGAAATTGGAAGTTCAGAAATCAGAACCAAACGTTCAACCGGAAGCTTTCCACGGGAATAAATGTCGATACTGTAATGAATATATTATCTTTAATGTGCGTTGTTGGCGCGAGACAGTGAGACGGTGATTGCTACCCGACGGTGAAATGGTGAGATGGTGAGACGGTGAGAAGCAAGAACTTGCCGATGCGGGATAGAGAGATGGTGAACCAAAAGTCCAAAACCGAACGGTGAGAGAGATTCAGAGAGAGAGAGAAAAAACCGAATTATTCGGTGCTCACCGGAAACGAAAACCGAACCGAATCGTTCGGTTTTTAATTTTTTGACCACCGGCGGTGTCGGTTCGGTTCGGTTTTGGAGAACCTTACTTTTAAATATATAAATTAGACAACAAGGAGACATCATTCTCATATTTGCCACTTCATAAAAGTGCACATGCTGGTTTTCAAGTGAAACTAGTCACATAAGGAGTCCCCACAAATGCACTAGTGAAAAGAATGCAAAGATTTGGAATTCAATTATGTGAGGCATGCCATATATGAGATGCCATTACTTGTCATACAAATTACAATATTATCACTTGAAAATCAGTGTTCACACTTAAAGATAATCCAGATGATACCATAAATCATCTCAAAAGTTTATTTTGTCTTTGGATTCTTTGAAGCATAGTGGGTGGACTGAAACATGATATTACCCTTATTATTAGGGATTGAAATCATTTTGAACATCTATTCTTAAAGTGACAATTGGGGCCTCTGAAATCATCACAAATACCTATGTTGGAATAACATGAATTCAAAATTCACAAGCGCGACATGCCATGCATGAGATCTTACTTGCCATATTGATGTTTCTATAGTCCCTTGAAAAATGGATGTTTTAAAACATACATTTAGACGTCAAATAAAATACCCCAAATCACTAAAATTGTGACTAAAACTAGTGTCGCAGTGCAACATCAAATCCTGAATCAATTAGGTTTTAACTATGTTGATAAACAAACACCTAGTTAAAATTGAGAAAATGGGAGACAAATAGGGGTTAATATTGAGATAAAGGTTTTGGAAACTAGAAAAGAAGACTATTTCAAATAATCAAATCCAAAATAACTTAGACAAGGAAAAAGTGAGTTACCAAGAAAAGGTTGAGGGGAAAAATTAGATGTGAATCAAGATAAGAGAGTGGCTATCTTCCCACTAACCTAAAGAATGTGAGCAATTGACTCAACCAATGTTATCGGTCCATAACTCTTACAGTATAGCTCCTACATTTAAGCAAGGACAACACAAAAAACATGGGCTTTTGATAAATCTCTTTGCATAGTAGAGCACAAAAGTGGAAAAATAGAGATAAAGATTCATTGGGGATCATATTTTAGTTTTCTCATGCAGCTAAGATGAATTCCTAGGTCTAGTCACTAATGAATGTGTTAAATAAGTGAAAATAACATAACGAGGAGATTATTGCTAGCCCCTGATCTGGAATTCTTGGATGACACACACCAAGTTAGATGGGGCACAATTGCTAGGGTACAACCATGTTTCCCAAAAGAAGAGGGGATAGAAGATTGAAGATAATTCTCATAAGCCATCATTAGATCAATTTCTTGGGTGAAATTGGCATGCATTGTGGTGTATTGTGAATCCATTAATAGGAGTATGGAAATTAAACTATTGAGCATCAAATGAATGACTCCAATTAGATGTGGCATAATTTTTATCATCACATGGCTTCCTTTGTTGAAGAGAATATGAATAAATGTTAAATCACAACACATCACTTACCCTAGTGCTTTAATGAAGATCAAAATAATAACTTATTGGGGTATAAATCCCATCCTCGATTGGGTGAAGGTTGATGTTCCACACCAAATGTGTGTGATTGGATTCTTGTAATTTCACCACATTGCCGCGCCAAATGAGTCTACGTCCAGAAAAAATTAAACTAATAAGAAGATTGGGAAGATGATTTAACGAAATAGGAAAAAATCAACACAAAAAAACTATATTTCCATGAATCAGTTGACGTGTGGCTCCTACTTGAGCATTGTGTAGGTGTCATGTTGACATCATTGGGAAATACCCAAACACAGGTCCACATACTTGCCACACATGCATCAATCATGTGTGACATTAAAATATGTCGCATCAGTACTAAATTGAGTGACAGATTTGGATTTAACAATTATCATATCCTAAGTCATTCATGAGTCTTGCATAGATGAAGGATTATACGTATACGATAACTAATTATAAAAAGGTTTTACGAGGGAGTTCTCATATACTCTATATCTCCTAGAGCATGTGATTATCTTGGCATCCTACATATTGGCAACTCAACATGTCGATTGGGTTGAATTGATCCTTAATGAATTAGTAAATATGTTGATATAATTAATAAAAAGGACCAATAAGTGTTATTGGGTCGATGGAGTTATTAATTGGTGAGATATATGGACCTAGAGGGTCACACACATAAGGTCAATGGACGTCGGTAGATATAGATATTAAAACCTCACTCAATTTTTTGGAACAATGCCACCTAGAAATTTTACCATGTCTCTTTGATGAAGGCTTGCACATGCATCAATATGCACTTTGAATCTAGTATGAGTTTTAATATTATACTTGTATATCCCAATGGTGATAGGGCATAATTTATCAAACTTACATGGTGGGACATGTTTTTAGTTAAACAAATTTTGGACTAATTCAAAGCTCTTTATATTGCAAGTGACATGATGAAATAATAGACAAATAAGCAAGATTAAAGCTCATCCATTTATAATCACTTAATGGCAGGGGATATGTGGCAGCAGCAGATAAGGGGGCGGTGTCTTATAATTATGAAGTATCTTAGCCATCGATCTTGGGAGTTATAATGACTAGTCTTCGTCATACCTAACTGACTCCTCACTTGACATGTGACAACTTTTAGTGTGTTGGATAATAACATGCTAATTAATCATAAAAATATATGATTATTAATAAAAATTAAGGCATAAATCATTCCATTCTAATCTATGTTATCATATTTTTGAGTGTTTATCAATCATTCTAAGAAAAAAACATTATAATCTCAAAATAAATTAATTTAAGATTAATTATGATGAATTAAAGATAAATAATTTCATAACCCGTCTTTACTTTCTTGAGATTATAATTTGTTTTTAAGGTTAAATAATAAGAGAAAACATTTTATATATACTCATACCATTTTCTAACTTTTAAAATCTTAAGGAAATGAGTGTATTTTTGAAATATAAATCTATTATCTTATTATTTATTAAATTTGATTTTTTAGAAAAATAGATAATTTAATTTCTTATCAAATGAAACAAATTTGGATTAATTTGGAGTTATATTTTGAAAGTTATGAATTTTCTAATTTTTAGGGATTTTTTTCAGATTTTTTCTGAATTTTTAATGAAATTTTCATGATTTTTATGAATTTTTCTAAATTAAAAATAAATTTTTCTAATTTAAAATAAATTTTATTAAGGCGCAGGTGACGTGTCACAATCTGGAGAATGCGATCAAATCACAAACAATGATCAACGCACGGGGGGGGGGGTGACATGGTAGCACGTGGAGCGTCTGATGGCACGATTAAATCGCGATCGTTGATCGTCACTTAAGGCGGGGGGTACGTGGCGCACTCTGATTCGTCGGTGAATCATTTTTATAACGATTAAATCTCAGCCGTTGATCTGAAGAGTTATAAAGGTTGGGATTAAAACTGACAAAAACGCATTCCAAGAGTCATATTAAGATCCAACGGATGGCGTTTGATGCGTTACTTATAACTCGCGCGACAATCCATCAGAGATCCAACGACCATGAATTAATAGTAATGATTCACATCCATGCGTTTTATGAGAGCCGTTGATCGAAGATTAAATGCCAATTAGACAGTTACGCCCAATTTGCCCTATAAATTTAGATGTTCTTCGACATTGTAAAGCATTCCAGGGCAATTCGAGTAAATCAAACTGTTTAGATACCAAATTCCTTGAATGTCTTGCTTACAATTGCTTCTAGATTCATTCCCCCATCCACGGAGTGCTCGAGAGTGATATTTTGTTGAGAGAAGAGGAAGAAATCAACGCTTGAACATCAACGATCGAGTTTTCTTAATTTTGGATGAAAATCCTTGATCTGGCGACTAATTGGATCAATTCGAGCGCAATCTTGGGTTAGGGATCGTGTTTCATCCTAATCTTTCTTCTTAAAGCTTTAGATTTCATTTTCGAATCGTAATTTGAGTCAATTTCAATTTCAATTGTGAGTTAACGCAAATTTTAATTTCAGAAATATCTCTCTTGTTCATTCGATGATTTCTCCGCGAATCTTGACCTAAATTCAGTGATTTTTGATTCCATGGATTCGTCTTTGAGTCTTCTTTCTAAAAATATCACATTTCCTAATTTCTATCCACATTTCATCATCCGATTCGATAAAATTAAAAAAGATCATCAGAAATTACCCTAATTTCTTGTGGATTCGACCCTTATTCACCACTATACCCCTCAATTCGTGATTATTTGATAAAATTGGTGAGTTTGGTATTTATTTTGACTCTTGAACATGTGTTTTCAATGACCTCCTTATTTCAATCCGTCATTGGATCAAGATTTTAATTGACTCCTTAGCTTTCTTTTGTTGAATCACATGATCTAGTAGTTTTCTATACTATCAATTAAAAAAAATAAAAAAACAAAAAATGAGAGAAAAAGAAGAAGCAGATAAAAGAAAAGAGAAAAGGAAGAGATTCAAGGAAACAATGGGTCCAAAGGGTAATGATTTTTTAGGGTAATTTTTTTGGTTATCCTCATCATTCTTCCATCATTCACCATCTACCTCCATCACTCACCACCATTCATGTTTATAATTTGGAATTAAAATTATCATGAGGTGTACCTATCCTTGTTTCATATGCCTTATGCTTCCACCCCACTACTTTGCGACCACTTTTACCATTTTAGCCACCCCATTGCACTTAGACAATCCATTTCGTGCAAGTGTTGAAAACACAATCATAGGTCAAATCCACAAAGAATCATAGTTAATTTTTGAGAAGTTTTATTGCTTGATCAAATTGAAAAATAAAATGACATGAAAATTTAAAGAAATTTTTTTCTAGTAACTAAGATATTTTATTTATAAGGAACAAAAGATCATGCAAGTTACAGTTTAATCAAAGTAAAAATGAAAGAGAGAATTTAGAGAGCAAAAATATCTCTTAATCTACAGTTATAAATTAAAATCTAATGATAAATAATTAGTGAAAATAAGACTCAACTAATCCAAAACCAACAAGAAAATAATTTACTGAGTCATCAAATCAAGACTTTTTTTTCTAGTATGTTCTTGAAGAAACTTCAAGTGGCTAGTTCTTGTGCTTCTTTTAATGAAATCTTGATTGAAAATTCTCAAAGGTACAAAATTGAGGGTATAAGGGTTGTAGATGAAGAGATTAAAAGAAACAACAATCCTAAGGCTAAAAAATTGAGAGTTTTGAAATAAAATTGTTGTTATGAGCGGGGAGAGTATAAGTAGGGGGAAATGTCGAGTCGCTCTCACTACATTTGAACATTATATGAGAGATCAATGTTGCCAATTTCGCTACTTCATTGAAATTCTGAGAATCATTGCTTAATTGCCATCATTTGACGCTCCACAAGTTGCAGCATATTAGTTAAGGAATTAAATGTGTGTAGAGAATCTTGGCTGTAATAACTCCCTAGATGAACGACTTGGATTCATCATGATGGCATGCATAGTGCAACTGGTGAATAGGTTTTGTGTAATGCTTGTTGGTCAAGCTAAATTTTAGGTACACAAATAGGCGGTACAATTGCACATCAACATGGAGGGGCCCTTTTTGGTGGAATTCGACCTTTAAAATCCAAAAAAAGTAAAAATATCATGAGAGTTCCATAAATTTCAGAAGAAAATCCTTGAGAATACTAAACTTTACATCATCTTTGAAAATATGTCCATCAATCGAGAAATTCCTTTGATGCAAAAAATTTACCATTCTACTTCACTTTAGTCTTATATCTTCTCATGGTTCTTGATAACCATAAGAAATATGAACATATTAATCATTTCAAATATTTCACTTTGTCATCAGAATGTCCATGATGTATACCATATTGATTTTCTATTTCTTATTAATTCAAATCACAAAAAATTTACATCTTGAACACTTAAAAAAAGAGTATTCCAAGATTGAATGACATTTATAAGGTCAAATGTGATTAATTTTCCAATTCAACCTTGATTATGTGAGGTGGACAATGGAGTTCAATATCGTGGCGTGGGCAAATATTTAAGCCATGATATTGTCCAACATATTTAAGCCAATTATGCGTCAAAATTATATTATAATGATAATAATGTAGATATAAATTACATGTTTTCAAATCATGTATCAAAGCTTTGAATGATTATGCATGTATAATGAAGATAATTTTATGAGGCATGGATCTTGGATTCAAGGAACCTAACCCAATATCATGTATAATGAAAATTTTGTGACCATCTAGCGCACAAAAAACATAAATTTAATTCTATTTGTGATTAAAATAAGGTGGTAAAGGCCTTTATATCTTCTATGTTTGTTTTATTTTTGGAAAAGCAAGAGGATATGCTCATGAGTATTCTAAGTAGGATGTCTTTCATGGATATTATGTGGATTGTAAGCCAACTCACGCTTATATGTATATTTTTACATTAAATCAAAGTTAAATTATTTACTGTTATTCTTATGTGATATTTCTAATGAAGTCTACAAGCATATATAATGACTATAGTACTTAAACCTATGTTCTAAACATTCTTATTCCAGGGATATTCAAGACGAACATCATATTATCTAGAAAGAATAATACTATCTGATTTGACTCATATGATGAGTATGGTTGATCTTATGACCAATAATATGGAGACACCAAGATAAATAATAGGTGCTCTTTGGAGAAAGACTTTACTGAAGTGAACAGTATAAGTCCTCAAATAGTATTTTACATAATTATCAATCAGGTTGATTCATAGCATGGTTGTGTTTGTGGTCCTTTGACTTGAGATATGAAAGATATCTATTAGATGGATGATTGTGTTTTGATTACGGCTTTACGAATCCCTAACCATGGGATCTCAAAAATATCATTTATTAGATATAACATGAAATCCTCGAAGATCATTGTAAGGCCAATATAAGATTGTCTACAATATTTAAGGAGATGAACTCAAGGAATGAGATGCGATGAGATACTTGGCCAAGGCAATGGAAATATTACAAAAGGTGTTATCAATGATTTCCTCCACTTGTCAGTACAAACTTTGAGCGGCCAATTAGGGCTTGATAGTTGAACATGATCTAAGTCATTGATGATTCTAGCATGGATGAAGGATTCTTTATGCTGGGATCTGAGGCTCGAAAAGCTCTCCAAATCTTTGTCCAAAATAATGATTGCAGTGGAAGGTGTTGAATCAAAACATTCAACATCGTTGAAGCACCAAGAATAGATGATCTCATCATCCATTCTAGGTGATCCTATCATCTAGTATAAAATAAAATTCATACTTACTTGCATCATTTGAAAGAGTTCTTCAACCGTTCAAGCGTCCGGCCTCTATCGGTATCCATACAGTCTCCAGACGATCGGATCTCCTCTTGAACACTCGTCACCATGAGAGGAAGAGAAGAGGGAGGAGAAGTTCTACTAGGCTTGCATGGGCACCTCTATTATGGTCGTTCTCCCCCTATTTATAGACTTTGGGAATGTGAAATTTTCACAAAAACCCTTATTATTATGTCTATATCCACCGACGTCCATTGACCTTATGTGTGCGACCCTCTAGGTCCATATATCTCGCCAGTTAATGACTCTACCAACCCAATAACACTTATTGGTACTCCTTATTAATTAACTATATCAACATATAGATTAATTGACTAAGGATCGATTTAACCCAATCGACAGGTTGAGTCGCCAGCCTGATGGGTGCCAAGCTACACCACGTGCTCTAGGAGATATGGAGTATATTAGAACTCTTTCATGGAACCTTGCCGTCATTGGTTACCGTGTACGTATAATCCTTCATCCACACGAGACTCATGAATGAATTAGGGTATGGTTAATTTTCAAACCCTAATTGGTCACTCAATTTAATACTGGATGCAGTAGGAAATCATTGAGAACAACTTCTCTAATATTTCCACTACCTTGGCCAAGGATTTAATCGCATCTCATTCCTTGAATCGATCTCCTCATATAGCGAGGGTGGATGATCCCATCTTGACCGCTCAATCACCTTCGAAGACTTCATGTCGTATCCAATCTATGACATTTTGGAGATCTCGTGGCTAGGGGGTCGTAAGTCATAGTCAAAAAACGATCATCCATCCACAGGATGTCTTTGGTGTCTCAAGTCAAAGGATTACGTACACAACCGTGACATGAATCAACCTGATTGAAAATTTAGGTATATTACCATTCATGGATTCATAAAGATCAATTGAGTGAACTCTTTCTCCAAAGAGCACCCAGTATCTATCCTTAGTGTCTCCACACCAATGGCTATAGGATCAGCCATACTCATCATATGAGTTGGGTTAGATATTGCTATTCTTTTCGGATAATTCGGTGTCCTTCTTGAATATCCCACGAATAGGAATATTTAGAACATATGTTTAAAGACTAGTGATCACTATATTATGATCTCATCATAATTCACTTAGTCATTGCACATGCTCATGGACTTCATTGCAAACATCACACAAGAATGACAATGAATAAATTTCATTTCAATGAACAAGATACATGAAAATGTGATTGGCTTATAGGCCACATAATATCCATCACTTTATACAAGACAGTTGATGACAAAATCGATTTTTTTAGAATCGAATTGTTTAGACATCTCAATCCTTGAATCTCTTACTTTCTTCCTCTTCTAGACTGATTTTCGAGTCCAATGAGTGTTTGAAAGTGAGATTTTTTTGAGAGAATTGAGAGAATTCGCTTCTTGAACACCAGATTTTAATTTTTCTTAATTCGGAAGGAAAAAGCCTTGCTCCGGCAACAAATTAGATCATTTTGAATAGTAGATTAGTCAAATTTTACATAATTTCTCTATTTTTCTCTCATTTTGATCGATTTTCTCTAGAAATTTTGCTCCTTAATTTCTCCACGAAGATTGATCCAAATCGAGTGAATTTTTATTATATGCATTATTCTCGGAGTCTTCTTTCCAAATCTACTAAAATTTCTAATTTGTTACCTCAATTCCTCATTCGATTTGATTGAATTTGAAGAATACCTAAAAAAATTTCTGTGGGGATTCACACATTATTGACAGTTATACTATTCAACTTAATTAAATATTTAAATTAGTGAGTTTAGAAATTATTTTGACACGTATACGTGCGTTTTCAACAACCGCACGAATTTGTGTTGTTAGATACTTAATAGGCTAGCAATTCAATCATGTTTATTGGGTTAAATAGATCCTTAATTTATTAATTTATATGTTGATATAAATAATTAATAAGGTTGACCAATAAGTATTGTTGGGTCTACAAAGTTATTTAGTGAGATATATAGTTTTTGAGGGTTATACATAGAAGTTCTATAGATGTTGGTGGATATATATTTAATTTTGAGAGTTTTGTAAAAAATTTACACACCCAGTCTCTGTTAATAAAGCAAAAACAATCACAACTCAAGGTCCCCATATGAACCTTCAAGAAAATCTCTCTTTTCTTCTTTTTCTCTCTTGATGAAGAGTGATAACATGTAATTTCATGCATTAATATGTTACATTTTATGCACTTTTTATTAAAAATCTACTCATAAAGGCATGTTATCATTATTAAAATGAATAAAATGATATTTCTTATATTTTAGAGAATATTCTTGATTTTTCATAAATTATAGTATTTTATGATATTGATTTATCAAGAATATTGACTTAATAATATTATGAGAATTTTATTTTCTAGATTTTCTAGAAATTTTAAGGAATTTTAAAAATTAAAATTATAAAAATCTTTCTCTCGCTCTTTCTCTCTCCCTCCAAAATTTCTCTCTATCTCTCTTTCTCTCTCTCTCCCTGTATTTCTCTCTTTTGCGAATTATTTCTCTCCCTCTTTCCCCTCTCTCTCACTATGGAATTTTCCATTGTGGCTCGCCACCCTCTCTCTCTCCCGACGAAAATTTAGGTTGCAAAGAGAGTGGCGCTTCCTCTCTCCTCCTTTCCTTTCTCATCTTCTTCCTCATTCCCTTGGTCTTCTAGTCTTTCTCTCTTTTCTTTATCCTCCTCTCACCAACCTCTCTCGCGTGATGGAAACAATGTGCATCGCACGAGATGATCCTCCGCAGTCTCCTCTCTCCCCTACTTCCCTCCTCTCAAGTGTGTGCAAGCTGGCGTGCATGTGAGAAAATGATTTTGTGCGGTTGTTGAAATGCACAATCCTCGGTCAAAAACTAATAATAATTACAAACTCAAAATGATTTAAAAATCAGAAATCAGGTACAACAATGAGATCGGGTTGAACCACAGAGAGTACGGTTGACTTTTATCAAAAGAGTTGACTTGGTCAAACTTAAGCCTAAATAGGTTTTTTAAGAAATGAAAATGATATATTATCAATGGTAATAATACTAATGTATGATAAAAGATATTTTAAGAATTTTGAAATATAGTTGAAGAAGAAAAGTCAAAAGTCAAGGTCAAAGTGTTGACTTTGACTAAACTTTGACTTTTGATAAAATCAGAGAGGAAAAAGGTGAGAAAATATTATGAAAATGATATTTTTAGAAACTCGAGAGAAAGAGAAGAATTTTGATATAAAAATAGTGACTTTTAGACAAGAATTAGATTTACAATGATTTTTCCAAAATCAATAATAAGAAAATCACCGAAATATAGGTTTCGGTCAAAATCCTTATATTGACTGATCAAATGATATCCAAATCTAGCAAATCACCTTTGAGTAGAAAACTTACGATAAGAGGATTACAAAGAAGCTAAATTGGTAAATTTTATCTTGTATATTTGTACTAATAGCCCTTGAAACTCAATGCCCAAATTCGGATTGATTTTGAATAGTAGTTGGTAAAACGACAAATCGAAGAGTCAAATCTTGATGAAAATTTATGAATCAGATATCTACTGAAAGCTGATTGAAAAATGAATCCAATGTATAAAATTCGATCAATTTAGACTTAAGATCACGAAGAAATCTTTGTTTAGAAATCAGTAAAATTTCACGACTAAATTTGGGCGAAATGACGAAAACTCCAATTCCTAAACTCTAACTACTAATCTAAATCTAACCTAAACTATCTAAAATGTAAGGATTATGAAGGAATCACACTACAAACCCGATTGACGCAAAGATTGACACTCAAATTTCATTGATTGTTGAGAATTTCTATGATTCCTTCTTCATTGTGATTTCGGCGTTCAAGGGGGATTTCCAAACGTTTGCTCACAATGTTCATGATTAACTTGATCTATGCAAGATTGAGTCTAGAACGCAAGAGAATCACAAAGAATTCAAGATCTTCCTCATAAAATGCTTAATTTCTTCACGTTTAATCAAGAGTTTCATTTTTGTAAGAGAGAACATCTATTTATAGAAGAATTAATCGCTTGATATCCGGACCGTCCATTTCTCTTAAGAGCTTGGACGAACACCATGATGTCACGTAGAGCGCGATAAGTGGACCATGATCCGATGACACGGGCCCACTTCCTCCTTGATTTTTGCCATTCGATCTTCATCGGATCGTCCACAGGCAGCCGCGTGTCGCTCTTTCATTCGTCGAATGCAAGATTAAGTTGCAGCCGTTAGATTTCACTAATGCGATCGACGGCTCTGAATTTATCACGTGCGTTTGATCGGGATCTGGTGGACAAAAATCTACCAAATCAACGAGCGCCGATCGCGCGTTTTAATCCAATGTCCCACGCATTGTCACGTTGCCTGCATACATGAAGAAATGATTTGTCTCACACGAAAGAAAACAAAGGAGAATCGTGCCTATATATGGGCAAACGCCCTTATCACCATGCGTCACTCATTGGGCCTAGTATGGCGCCCCTTTCACTCTCATGGGCCCACTATACCCCTGGGTCTAATAAGCTCAGCATGCTTGTCCTTAGCTTGTGCGCCACGTAGGCGGCCTCGTGAATATGTATTGGCCCAGGTGGCATCGCAACGTGTCCGCGTTGCACCACGTCAGCTCAACGCGGGTCTTGCGCTTAATAAACCCCCTTTTTGTGAATTTTTATTTAAAAAAATTCCTAAAAAATTCCTGAAAATTCAAAATAAAATCTAGAAAAATAAATAAACTTCAGAAATTCATAACTTTCAATTTAAAAGGCTTTTTTGACTCAAATTTTCTCCGTTGGATCAAAATTTCTTTTTCTTTAATCTCATGCCACCTGAAATATAAATTTTAACAAGAAAATATGATGAATTCAAAATAATATTAAATCAACACCTTGAAGTTGACTTATGATTCATCCCATCATTCTCTTCTTGTAATTTACTCTTTTAATCATCAACTAAAATCAAAATAAAATAAAGGAAAATGGTTAATTTCAAGTTTTTTGACCTTGAAAAAGGTCAAACATCAATAAAGCACGTAATTAACCCTAAATAATGCAAAAATATGGCCTTTAGTAAAATGACATGCCAATGGAGAAAATTTTATAAAACGATGATAACATGAATCATAATTACATAAAATAAGCATTAATATCAGTTTAATATGATAGTATTTCAAGTTAAATATGCATGTTATCAACATGAGAGAGTGGAGAAGGAGATTTCTCTCCTCCCTTCTCTCCTTCTCTCTCCCATGCATGCATGTGAGCGTAAGGGAGAGGGGGAGATTTCTTCCCCAATCCTCTCTATCTCGCGCGACGAAAACCATTTCCGTTGCGTGCCTCCTTTTTTTTTCTCTTTCTCACGCAATGTAAATTTTCTGTCGCACATATGCTATCGTGTGTGCCTTGTCTTCTCCTCTCCCTCTCTGCCACTATTTCTTTCTCTATCTCCCCTCTCTAACTTTATTTCCTCCCTTCCTCTACCTCCACTTGTCTCTCTTTTTCTCTCTCTCGATCTCTCTCCCTATCCGGCGATCGATCTCCCTCTATCGCTCAAATCGCACCCTCTTCTTTCTTCTCCCTTTGTCTGTCTCGTGCGACATAATTTCTCTCCTGCCGTGCCTTTTCCTCTCTCTTCTCTCTTCTCTCTTCTTCCGCCACCCTTCTTCTCGCTCATCACTGCACATTCTTCGCATATCGTGCACAGAGGAGAGCTCTTCGTGCTCAGTATTCTTTGCAATCAAGAGAGATAGGAAAGAAGGAAGAGGAGAGAGAATGAGATAAAAATTTATGTAATCTTTGCAGGTTTGACCCGCACCTCGATCAGAGCGGTTTAATTGGTACACTTAAAGGAGAGAGAACATCAAATCAACGACCAGAAATGCTCTACGAATATGTAGTAAAATCTACACTAAAATCACGATATCTCACGATCCTAATGGAGTCAGAGGTTGAAATTTCATGGGGATGATCATCATTTCAAGCTCTACGAATCTGTTGGGGCTGATTTAAGTTCTGAGATGAAAAAATAGGATAATGAATATTTTTATTGTATACTTCTAGCATTGGCTTGCCCTAAGGAAAGAATGCAACGATGGATCATTCTTCATGTGTCAAACACCATTCTTAGCGAGTTTCTTCCCTTTTGTGTTCATTCTTCATGTTGGATGCAAGATGCCAAGTCTGGGCAAAATATACGAGCTCTTGAAGGTATGTTTTGATTTGGGAGCATCATTGGATTGTGTTTTCATCATGAAACTCTAGATTATGTATTCTCATGAAACTTTAGAAACATTTTCTATCCATCTTTTATGTATTCTCATCTTTTGATTCACATTTCCATACTTACAAACCCTAAAAACCACTTTTCCACCATCAATCTTCGAAAGGATTTTGGAAACGTTTGATTGGTTCATTTCATTTTCAAGTACATCTTCTTCCTTTCATCAATTATTTCCACTTTCTAAACCTAAAAATATCAAAAAATCTCATGATTTTAATCTTTTCACCTATCTCTCTGTGGATTCAACCTTGACTCGCCATTGTTCTAATTTAAAAATCAAATTTGAAGAGTTGAGTATAAATTTTTTTATACATAAATTTGCGCATTCAATGACCGTGTTTTTACGCATATCAAGGAGCACTGAAGAGGAGATTCAAACTTTCAACAATCATATGGATACCACTAGAGGCTGGACACTTGAACAACTTCAAGATCTCCTTCAATAGATTGTGTAAGCATAGATTCAAATCTATACTAGATGATAGAATCATATGTTCTAGCACTTTGGTGTTGAGAATGTTTAATTCAATATATTACACTGTGTTAGATATTTTAATGAAAACTTTGAAATCCTATCAAGCATAAGATCTCATCACCATCAAGGGATTTAATATTGAAAGTTCATTTGGTAGCACCCAAAGAGATGAAATATCCACCCTTAGTCGAAGGGAGCCTCTAATACAAACTACTATTGGGATCCGTGGATAGACCTTAGTAAACTACCATATTAAGTGTGGAAATATAAATTTTTACATGAATTCAATAAAGAAGAAAGACTAGTTACAACCCTAGAATTAAGTTCATTATTGATCTAGAGGTAATTACTAAGTTGAACTAATTTTACTTTCTAAGCCAATACAAAGACAGTTGTGAAAAAAAAAGATTGATTATCATTGTATTTTTAAAATTCAATGTTGTAAATTTATAGAGGATTAAATTCTTGATCCAATAAAAATAATTTAGGGAAAAATGAATGTGCATTTTTTAGAAGTTTAGAGATTTTTATAGAATTTTTTGGGATTCTTTTGGAATTTTCTACCACAAAAATTGATGTGACAAGTGAGCCACATGGCACTTGGCTAGCAAGCTAGCATAGTAGGCAAGCACATATTGGTGCTAATGTGATAATTATTTAGTACATCTGCATTGTTTGGATGACACCTACACAATGCTTATTTAATACTCGCATAGTGTCTACGTGGTGCCCATGCATTGCTTAGTCAACCTTTGTAGCATTGGAGATCAGGAGAATGATTGATTTCTTAAGTGCCTAAAGGACCTTCCAATCAGTTATAATCCATTAATATTATATACTTGTTTTGTTATTAAAATTTTCAATGTGAATTTTTTCTTACAAGACTGATAACATGCATATTTAACTTGAATTCTTATCATATTTAACTAATATTCATGCTTATCTTATGTAATTATGATACGTGTTATCATAGATTTATGAATTTTCTCTATTGGTATGCTATTTTACTAAAGTCCATATTTTTGCATTATTTAGGATTAATTATGTGTTTTATTGATGTTTGATATTTTGCAAGATTAAATAATTGTAAATTAAACACTTTCCTTGAGTTATTTTGACTTTAGTGAATAATTAAAAGAATAAATTTCAAGAAAAGAATGCTGGGATGAAGCAAAATAGAATTCTTAAGGGTTTATTTAATATTCTTATGCATTCATCCTATTTTATTGATATATTTTAAGTAACATGATATTAAAGAAGAAGAAATTTGTGATCTAATGGAGAAAATTTGAGTAAAAAGGAGTTATATAAATGAAGATATGAATTTTTGAATTTTATAGAATTTTTTTGGATTTTATTTTGGCTTTTCAGATATTTTTTGGATTTATTTCCTTATAAAAAAATCGCAAAAAGGGTTTATTATTAGCGCGGGACCTACGAAGCTGACGTGGCGCGGCCCGGACACGTGGTGAACCCACGTGAGCCCACACAGACGCCTACGTGGTGCTGAGTCGGACGGGCTATGTGTGTGTGTGGACCCACGGGTATAATGGGCCCACGGAAGGCATGGGGGGGGGGCGTACTAAGGCCCAGCGGGCGACGCAAAGCCATAGGCGCTTTACCATTGAATATGTTATTTATCCCCCCATTTTTCTCCGTGTGGGACTAACCTCTCTCATTTTAGGTGACGTGGCCGTGCGAGATGCGTTGGATCAAAGCGCGCGAAAGATCGCACGTTAATCGGATGGATCTTGGTCCATCGGATCGCCATCAAAACACGTGCGCATATCTTAGCTGCTGATTGTGTAAGTGAAATCCAATGGTTTTGATTTAATCACACATTCGGTAAATCAGAAATCGACACGTGGCTTAATGTGGAGTCTTTGATGAAGATCGGATAGCGATAATCAAGGAGGAGTGAAATCCGCATCTTGGGATCGTGGCCTACCGATTTTGCGTAATCGCAGCCGTCCAAATGATCTTCAGCGAATCGAACAGCCCGCATTTTTGCAATGATTTTTCTATAAATAGATGTTCTTCTTTCTTGTAAACATAACTTTTGATTGAAACGTGAAGTAATTAAGTGTCTTTGGAGCAAAATCTTTAGTTCTTTCTGATCCCCCCTACATTCTAGACTCAATTGCAATCCTATTGAGGTAGGATTGATCACGAATCATTGTAAGAAACGGTCAAAATTGCCCCTTGAACGCCAAACCCACGTCAAAGAAGAAACTAGATCAATATTCTTCAGTCAACGCGAATTGAAGCCCAACCTTCACGACAATCGGGTTAGTAGTGTGATTCCTTCGTAATCCTTGCAATTTATGTAGTTTAGATTAGATTTATATAGGTAATTAGAAGTTAGAAATTTCATCATTTCGCCCAAATTTGATTGCGGATTTTTGCTGATTTTTTAACAAGGATTTCTCCTAGATCTTAATTCCAAATCATTCGATTTTAGTTTCATTGGATTCCTTGTTCCATCATCTTTTTGTGATATCTGATTTGTAAAATTTCATCAACATTTGACCCTTTAATTTAACGTTTGACCAACTGTTGTTCATTTTCAATCTGAATTTTGGCGTTAACTTTTGAGGGCAATTACTCTTAAAATACGAGGTGAAATTCAACAATTTTGGTTTCTCTGAAATCCTCTGATTATAAAATTTCTATTTCTATGTCAATTGCAAGATTTTGATATCATTTGGTTAGTCAATGTCATGATTTTGGCTGAGATCTTCATTTCGGGCTTTTTTTATCATTAATTTTCAATAAATCATAGTAAATCCAATTCTCTGCCAAAAATCACGAATTATATATCAAAATTTTTCATTTTCTCTCTAGTTTCTAAAAATATAATTTTCTTAATATTTTACCACCTATTCTTCTCTGATTTTATGTAAAGTCAATGCTTGGTCAAAGTCAATGCTTTGACCTTGACTTTTGAATTTTTTTCGTCAAATCATTTTTTAAAATACTTATGATATCTTATATCTTATATTCATATTATTCATATTAATAAAATATCATTTTCTAATTTTCAAGACCCTAATTAGACCTAAGTTTGACAAAGTCAACCTTCGATAAAAAGTCAACCGTGTTCTCTTTGGTTGGACCCAATCTTTTCACTGTACTTGATTTCATGTCTTTAAATCATTGTGAGTCAGGATTATAATTTTTTTTTACCGACGATCATTTATTTTCAACGACCGCATAAATCGTTCCGTCAAAGACGTCTATAAAATTTTAAAATAAGATAGAAATATTGAGGGGTGCTTGATTTGATGGATGTAGGTCCATCATCAAGCCAGATCTTGTGACAATTGTTGATCTTCCCTAGTTCAAGTTAGTGACTATTGACAAAGTGAGAATGTGACATTATTAAAAACATACTTCCTCATGTCAAAATAATTTCCAAACTCATTGACATTATGATTTAATTGCCAATTAGTTAGGATGATGGTAAGGGTCGAATCCACTGAGAATTAGGAAACTGGATGATGAATTGATTTTAGATGTATTTGAGAGTTGATTAAATTGGATGATGAATTGGGAGAAAAATTAATATTTTTTGAATAAAGATTAAAGACGAATCCATGGAATAAAAAATCACTCAATTTGGATTAATATTCGTGGAGAAATCAAAGAGCAAAATAAGGAGATAGTAATCGATCGCATAGCTAGAGAAGGTTAAGAAAATAAATAAAATTAAACTAATCTACTTATCGAAATTAAAATCTAATGACATATGAAAAAATATTGGGAAGAAAACACATAATTTAACTTGAAATCGTACTTGAAATGATCCAATTAATTTCCCAATCAAGGCTTTTCAGTTCACGTTTTAAAAAACAAAATTCGTAGTTCAAGCAGCGAAATATTTTTTCTTCCTAGACAAAATCTTGATTTCAAGCACTCCTTAGCCAGGGAATTGACTCTAAAAGAAGAATAAACAAGAGATTCAAGGATTATGCTATCCAAAAGGTTCAATCAATAAAAAATCTGAGAATGGTTTACATCGTCAAAGAGAGAGAGAGAGAGAGTATAAATAGATGAAAATTGGGCATGACCATTCAATCTTCCTCTTCATCTTCAATCAACGGTTTAGATGTAACACTTAGATTCGATCGACGTTGTTAAGTCATGGCCATTTGATGCATGACATCTCGTAGAGGCGCTTCGATTCCTGGTTTTTATAACTCCTCAGAGTAACGGTCAAGATTTATCCATTTAATCTAATGAATTGATGCCATTCAGATGCTGCCATGTAGCCCTTCGAGTAATTGAATATCAACAATCGTGATTAACTCCACTAATGACACGTCTCACATGGCACCACATCACCTACGAAGAAATTAAATAAAAAATAGCCTTGCATTGAAAAATAGGGGAAACGCGAGAGTTATATAAGGGCAGACGCTTATAAGCGGTTAGCTCATTCCCTAAACATGGTGCTTAACTAGTAACTACCTACACTGATGAAACACATGTGTGTGCTATACGTGCACCACGTGGCATGCCACACTTCACCACGTGACAACACATAAGCATGCTTGGCATGTCAGCCTGCACTTATAAAATGAATTTTTAATCATTTTTAATTAAACTAAATTCCAAAAAATTCTAAAAAAATCTCTAAAAATTTAGAAAATTCATAACTTTCAAATGCAACTCTTTTTTAATCAAATTTTTTTTGTTTCATCCAAAATTAAATATATATTATTCTGTAAAGTTTAATTTTAGAAGTAACAAGAGAATAAGTTGTTAACTAAAAAATACACTCATCTTCTTTGAAAAATAAAATTATAAAATAAATAAGTTTCTAAAAATATTTTCTCTCATTCTTTATATTTAAAACTCAATTATAATATCAAATATAAATCTCAAATAATGGGGAAAATCTACTTTAAAATTTGAACTTTGATTATACATGATTATCCTTTAAAATAATGTATTTTGAGATTTATAATTTCATTTTGATAGAATGATGCATATGTACTCAAAGTATGATAATAAAGATAATAATAAAATTTTTTATGCTTTAATTTACGTTAATAATCGTATAATTACAAGTATAAGCTGTATGTTATCAACTATGACTTAACTGAAAAAAATGATGAATTGCGGCTTGATATGTGGTAGAAACCCAAGGTTCTCTGCATCAAACCATCAATCGCATGGTTCAAAAGGCTTGAAATGGTTGATTGCCTTAAGTGATTGATCATGTGACAATTGGTATGATCCTAGCCATCAAATGCCCCAAAATTTGTTGATCAATAAGATAGATATGCTATTGACGGTTTTAAAAAAAATTATTTGATTATTTTAAGAGACTCATGACTTAATTTTTGGTATGTGAGGATGATAAGCCTTCCAAATTTTCCATCAAAATATCAAGTGCAACAGAATACATTGAATTAGATATGTAGAACACAAAGGCACAAAGAACCGATGATTCTATTATTTAGTATGTATGAGAAAATATACTTACAAGGTTTAGTTGAAGGAGCACTTGAAGCACGTCAAGTGTCTAGCCTCTAGCGGTATCCACACAATCGCTGGACGGTTGGATCTCCTCTTCAAAGCTCTTCACAAATAGAGAAAGAGAAGAAATGAGAGAATTCCTACCAGGCTTGCATGAGTACCTTGAGTTGTGGTTGTTCTCTCTCTATTTATATGCATTTGGTATATGGATTTTCATAAAACCTTCATAAACATGTCTATATCTACTAATATCTATAGACTTTATGTGTGTGACTCTCTAGGTCTATATATCTCACTAGTTAATAATTTTATATGCTAAATAACACCTTCTTAGCCAACCTTTATCAATTATTTACATCAACATGTAGATTAATTAATTAGGGATCGATTCAACCCAATCAATAAGTTAAGTAGCCAATATGTTGGGTGTCAAGCTACACTATGTACTCAAGGAGATATAGAGTATACAAGAACTCTTGTGTAGAACTTTACCATTATAGGTTATCATGTATGTATAATCCTTTGTTTGCACGAGAGTCATAAATGACTTATGGTATGGTTAACTGTCAAACCTAATTGGTTTAGAAAGTTAGTACTGATGCTTTGGAGGAAATCATCAGAATGTCTTCTCCAATATTTCTGCTACCTTGGCCATAGATTTCATTGCTGTCTTCTCCCTTGAGTCAATATCTTCAAATATCAAGGGCGAACAATCCCATCTTAGTCACATAATCATTTTCGAGGACTTCATGTCCTACCCAATATATGACATAGTGATAAATCTTGTGGCTGGATATTTGTAACTTATAAGAACACAATCATCTATCCACAAGATGTCTTTGGTGTCTCAAGTCAAAGGATCACATACACAACTAGGACATGAATCAACCTGATTGACCGTAAGGTATAATACTATTTAGGGATTTATATAGATTAATTTAATGAATTCTTTATCTAAAGAGCACCCAATATCTATCCTTAGTGTCTCTACACTAATAGGGTACACGATTAATCATTCTCATCATATGAGTCAGATCATGATAGTACTATTCTTTCTAGATAATTGAATGTCCTTCTTGAATATCCCGTGAATAGGAATGTTTAAAAGCACATGTTTGAAGACTAGAGATCATTGTATTATAATCTCATCATAATTTGACTTAATCATTGTATATGCTCATGGACTTTCATTATAAACATCACACAAGAAACGACAATGAATAAATTTTCATTTCAATTAGACATAAACAAGATATATGAAAGTGTGATTGGCTTATAGGCCAAATTATATCCTTCAATAATTACATTACATGCGCCCTTAAAATGTTACAATTAGATGGTAGGAGATAAAAGTGGCCATTTAAGGTCCTTTTTAGGCCCAAAAACCTTATTGATAGGATTTTTCTTCCTCTTTTTCTCTAGTGCTTTGACTTGCAAGGTTTTGTTTTTGTGGGGACATCTAGGAGCAGGCATGTCCGTGATGAATTCAAGATTGTTGACATCACGAGACATATGAGAAATCACTTTCATGACGTCACATAGACATATTACTCTAAAATGAATCAGGTAGAGAGGCAATACAAGCACTCATGGAGCAATGATCATTGGGGATGGATCTATATGGATCAATCGGCTCTAATACCAAACTGATACAAGATGCATTAACAAATCCAATGCCACAAGAGCAGAGACAAATCTCTATGGCATACTTTTATTCTATTGGATGGTTGGTTTATTTGTAAGCCTTGGAGTAAAGAGAAATTACAACTTCAAAGTTAAAAATAAAATAAAAGAAAATTAGAAAATGAACTAGTTTCTAAATCATAATATTCGATGAAGCTTGGTCCTGATGATTTGGTTAGCGGCCCTCAAAAGCAGTTTATTCCTATATATTTCACAGATGTCTATAGTTACACTTAGGATATTGCTCTCAGTACAAGTAAACATGGAGAGAGAGAGAGAGAGAGAGAGAGAGATACCATTATGGGACGCGATCCAGCCAGACATCCGCTCCGCAACGGTCATCCCGCAGCGGTTACGGCGATCTATCCGAGTCAGCGCCGACTCGGCTACGAGTGCGCCATGTAATTACGAACTCCCTACGGAGTTACCTCTTCTGCCATTCTTTTTCTCTTCTCGGTAACAGAACATTCTGTCTCCAGAACTCTCTATCGAGGATGCTCGTCCAGCGGGGCGGCAGTCGCCTCGCGGAGGCGGGAACTGCGACGACGGCGTCGGGAAGCTCCTTATCTTCGTGGAGAGAAGTCACGTACAGGTAGATTGCCATCTTCGATGCTTTTCATCAATCTCCCGCTCTCGGCTGTTTTTTTCTTCTATCGGACCTTTATAAAGATTTTGCCTCTGTGGGTTACCCTCTTTCGTCTTCGAATTCGATCGGAGCAATCGAACCCTAATGAAAATTTCCGTTCGAATTTCTTAGAGAGCGAATGCCAAAGCCATACTCTTGTGGGAAATTGCGGGGATATTACTCACTCGTTTTAGAGCAATATTCCCTAGAGGGTAATCGATTCTGACAGAATATTGTCCTAGTCAGATACCTGGTGAAATTCACCTCGAAATTTCTGGACTAGATCATTGGAAGATCATCGTTCCGAGTTATACCCTAGAGCGTCGTCCTCAATTCTTGAAAGTAAAAGCCTAGCTCGTTGGTCTTATTGCCTCAAAATCATCTCTTAGATCTTCTTTTCCTAATGAAAAATCCCATGAACGTCATCCTCCTCCCTTAAATTGAACCCTAGCCCATTAATCTTCTTGCCTAAAAATCACCCGAAGTGATCAGCCGACTATCATCGTTTCCAAATTTTGCCTAGAACACCATTCTCATATCTTAAATCTTCTCGCCTTAAAATCGTCGTTGCCCAATTAAAACCCTTGGACATCCTCCTCTTCTCTTAAAGTTAAACCCTCGGCCATCATCTCCTGCTCTTATCTTAGAACCCTAGGTCATTAATCTTCTTGCCTAAAAATTCATGAAGAGATCATCCGATGATCATAGTAAATTAAAAACCTTTAACCTCATCTTCTTATCTTCAATTGGAACCCCTGGCTCACAAGTTTTCAATGAAATACGATTCAGCTGCGGATCGTGCGGACACGAGCTGAATCTGAGCTCCGCGAACAGGAACACCTCCAACTTCGGATCCAAGTACGGGAAAGCAATCAAGAAGGGATTCATCTCGTTCTGCGCCGTGGACGAGAGCAGATTCTCGAAGAAGGAAGAGTGCAAGTGCTTCCCCTACTTATCCAAGAATCCGTGGGGAATTTTCCGGAGACGGACCAGATTATTATGCCAGAAGTGTAACAACTTTATTGGTGTTGCTTACGAAGAAGAAGATCGGATCTCTCTTGCTTCCGAGATCTCTGAAGCCTCCCATTTGAGGAAGTACAAGATCAAGATCGGGGCTCTGCAACCGCTGACTTCTGACCGTGTGTAAGTCTTCTCTCATTTTTTGGAAGAAATGTAAGTCTTGTATGTAATTCATGGACATGAACTTTCGTAAAAATTAAATTAATTTCAATGTTAGTGATAAATTTTATAAGGATGCTGGGACGAGCGGTTGACCTTTGTCTTGTGGTCTGACTGGTCTCCTTGCGGTCTGGACCGTTCATCTTCAATGAATGGCAGAACGCAATGGGCCGTTGATTTCTGCGTTAGTTGACTGGTGGTTGACGGGTCGACTCGAGCAAAAAGTCAAAACTTAAAAACCAAAGCCACCCGGAAAAGCCTCCTTCAAAATGGAAGGTAAAGGGTTGACCACTGCCGAAAGGGTTGAATCCAGCGCCGCCCCCACCCATGCCCATGTCGTCCATGTCCTCTCCTGTGTCGTATCTTACTCTCTTCTCATCATCTCCGAGCACCTGAAGATGGAAAATATAGGTTATAGTATTCAGTCATTGGTTCAGAGACAGCTTTCTCTCTCCCACTCTCCCACCCTCTCTCTCTCTCTCTTACACACACATTCTATCTTTAAGAGCTCTCTCTCTCTCTAACAAAAGGACAGCCGTTTTCTCTCTCAGAGGAATCTCTTTTTCAGTCAGTCACTCTCTTCCTCTCACTGCCACATTCCGTTTCCTCTCTCCTCGCGACACACACGTTCTTCTCCTTTTGCCACAAAATTTCACTGTTTCGGTATCTCTCCCCCAGACTTACACATTTTTCTTCCTCTTCTCTCTCTAGCTCAACACCCTTTTTCATGCTCACTGTCTTACCCACGCATCCAAATCTAAAAATATGACGAACACATGCAAAATAAAAGCTCAAAGCAACAACTAACCTCATAAGCAGCAGCAATTTCCCTAAATTTGGCTTCTGCCTCCTCTCTGTTGCCGACATTCTTATCTGGGTGCCACTGCAAAGCCAGCTTCTTGTACGCACGTTTTATCTCTCCTATGGACGCTGTCTTTGATACACCTAGTATCTTGTACCAGTCCTTGCGTTGACTCAGCTTAAGCGACTTCTCTGCTCTTGCCAACGCTTCTCTAATGTTCATGTCCTACAAAAACCGCCAATTACACAAGTCTTCCATCTATTTGCTTAATGGGAGATGAGAGGTATCCCCATTCTCTCATTCTTTCTTGCTTTTACTCACACATCCTAGCAATACATCTATCTATTTCTCTCTCTATCTCTCTCTCTATGTAAATATTTTGTAGGTGTGTATGTGTTATATCTCAGAAAATAGACTCTATTCCTCCTCTATCTCAGACTCACAACACACATTCTCTGTAGCTCACTCTTCCTCTCTCTCAGCCTATATTTATCTCGATCTGCATCTATATGTATTTCCAACATTCTCACCCCTCTGGATCTACCTATATTTGTCTTGCACATTCTCCCCTACATCCCTCTCTCTCACATCAACCCATTATTCAGTACATGTCCAAATATTTTAGACACATTTACAACTAAAGCAGGATTATTATTCACCCGAAAAAATTACTACCGATTATTCTTGAAAAAATGGTCATCATTGCTTACCTGAGGAGATTTTTGAGCGGCATCCTTGAGATCACTCACAGCCCCCTCCCAATCTTCAGTCAAAAGCTTTGCCTCACCCCTCTATACAAATAGCAATCATAATTGATCAAGATGATTAACACCATTTTATCAAAATCTCGGTATGAACAGAAAAACATGATCCTTCCAGTCAACAAAGAAAAAAGATGCATAGTTAGAGAGAACAGAGGAGAACCTGAACTAATGCTTCTACCAGCTCTCCATCAATCTCAAGTGCATCAGTACAACTACTAATGGCATCTTTTCCTCTTCCAAGCTTCACCAGTACTTTACACAATCCTAGGTAAAGACCCACATTATGTGCCCGATGAGCAGGGTCCACAGCAAGGGCGGTTTTATAATCTTCCACTGACACACGAAGCTTTCCTTTCCCCGCGTTCTCCTCAGCCTGCCCAAACGAATTCAAATGAAAGAATAAGTTATTTATCATCATCATGATAATGACTTTTTTGAAGCTTACACTCTTTGACTTCTTTAGTAGATTTTTCAAGGCAAAGTAGGCTTTCTTCAGTTCACTGTGTTCTGGGTCAAGGCGTAGCCCTTTCTGGTAATGCCTGGAATAAGAATACAGTTAAAACGATCCTCATATTTGAAGATTTTAAATCGTTTTCTTCTGACAAAAAGAGAGAAACAGACAGACCTCATGGCGACATCATGATCAGCTAAATAGTAGTAAGCACGGCCACGGAAAAGCAGTGCTTCCAAGTTGCTGTCATCTTCTTTGAGCATAAAACCGGCCTCTGATATAACTCGTGAATAGTCTTTTAGAGCCATAAGCAACTTCAGTTTAAGATATTTTGCCTGGAAATAGTCTCATGTCTTTACAGGGTCAATTTTGAAATCATATTTTGGATAGAATATGCATACCTTCAAGCAACCAGGAGAAAAGACAAGAACGACTTTTTCGATGTGATCCAAAGCCCTTGAATAATCGCCTGAATTGTAAAGAGCAGAGGCAGAGTCCCATGCAGTCTGAGCCTGTTGCAACTGAGACAGCTCCTTTTCAACAGATGTGGTTCCTGTGTTAAGTTCTAGGAACCTTTTGTAATTATTCTCCGATTCTTCAAATCTGCATCGGCAGAAGTGTTCATTCAGATGATATGATGAGTTTTCCTGGTTCTACATGATAAGAATTCTGTACTCGTTGAAGTACATTTTAAACTAAAGAATTGGGGATATGCATTATGACATTGTACGTTAGTGCATTATCATGATGGGTTTAGAGTCATCTAGAGTTAGATCTGTGAAATAGATAACATGATGATCATGTATAGAAGGTGTTATCCTCCGGGAGATCCCGAATTTATTTTTAAGGGGAGGTTTTCTTCATCTCAACTTGACGGCATACTACAGTTGAACTACTAAACTAAACTACTATAATATGGCCTCCACATGACAACAATACTAAACCTACACCTGCAAGTTCGTGATATGAGTGTTCAACTTCATAAGTTTTCGATCAAGAAACTAGTTAACTTAATCTTCAAACTGTTATGATTTTTGGGAGAAATTTCATTAAAAAAGTGATTGGAAAGATTGTGATAAGATGCTATTCGCTGAATTTATTGGGCCAGGCTGTTTAACAGCTTCCAAGGTTCGAAAGTGTATGAGGAAAGATGACAGTGTCATCAGAGACAGCTAAGTATATCATTAATTTGCACAGAACTCTTCCCTAGTTTCCCTACCCTCGCATCTTTGTCCCTCTCTGTCTCTGACTCTGTATTGTCTATCTCTCTCTCTCCCCCACCTCTGTCATGTCTCCTGCCTATCTGTCTCTCATCCCTCCCCTCTCCAATTTCTAAGGAACCCCAAACTCTCTTGGATTTGAAGAAATTTGAGCGCACTATTCCAGTAAATCAATCACAATTTGAAACTACACTAGAAGGGAAGTACTGCATTGCAGTCGCCAGGATCAGTCCATTTCATCTATCCACTTATTTTGACGTAGAATATGTTAAGAAATTATGACTTGGAAATAAAAAAGATAAGGAAAAAATGTCCGTAACCCTTTTCAATTTATATATAAATAATGAGAAACCTGCATAGCTGCCGAAGGACGTGGCCACGATCTCGATAGGCTTCAGAAAACTCTGGGCTCTTGTTTACAGCGGCATTGAGCTTTTCAAGAGCTTCTGTATAACGTCCCAACTTAACATTCTCTGATGCCCCTTTCAGCAAAGTAGAGGTGTCTAAATCACTGGCTTCTGCAAGTTTTTCTTGAGTTAATTTGCATGATCTAAATATTCATCGAAGTTCTAACTGTGTTTTCCACCAGAAAATGTGCGCTAAATACATGAGCTTGATACGTAATCTCACGGGCAGAGAAATTTTTTTTAAAATACATGACCTTGATGGTATAAATAAGGATTCTTTAATATTTCACAGAAAGGCGACAGATGAGCTAGGCCAGAGAGGTAGAATGTTACAAGAGTGTCCAGACAGAGGATAAATTAAAGCCCTACATAACGGTTTCTGACATAATTTTGCGTCGTTTAAGCTCTAGTTTCATCAGTCAGCTAAAGAAGCTGCCTCAAGATGCCTGCACTTCAAATTTTCAGCACTTAAAACTCCAGTCACAAGGCCATTCTCCACGCCAAAAGATACAGACATTATCAAGCTCTTTTCATTCGCCAATTCAGCTGTCACTTAATCAACACTCTTGAGTCACCAAGCACACAACACCATACAAAAATATCCCTAAAAATGAATCTCAAGCAATCAGAGGACACTGAAATTCAAAAATCTATTACATAATTTAAAAACCAGCTATTCGACGATTGTCGAGCGAGAACCAAATACTCTAGCAGCAATTAGAAAAAGGCTAAACAAAAAAGCGCGGGGCATACCAACGGCGGAGACTAAAGGAAGCAGCTGGAAGAGAAAGACAAGAGGAGCTAGAGCCACCAAGCCGCCTCCTCCCCAGATCGCGACCTCCATTTTCCTCTTCTCTCCTCTTCAGAGACTTCGACTGTGGACAACAATTCCGTTTTTCTTTTTCCGGAATAAAATTTCGCAATTTCGAGTCCTCATGGTGGGCCTCACAGCCACGTCGCGTGACCCAATGAGATTTGGCCATGTCATAAAATCGTCCACGTCGGACAATTCGTCATAGGAGATTGCTCGTCCTTTGAAGTATTAAGACACGTGGCGGGATGCGATTCGCAAAAATGAACCCGGAAAGGACCGGCCGGTTTGGACCGGTGACGGGTGGAGAGAGAAAAATAAGATATAAGCGCGGTTTTGCAGCGCGCAGGAGCGCCTGAATCAGAAATCTCTGGAAGCGATCTAGGTGACTCATTCTCTCTCTTGCAATTTCTCTCTCATCGGCGCATTATCTGATCCGCGAAAGTTTAGATCTTGATGTTGTATTTGTTGATTCGGGAAGCGAGTGGAGTGTTTTGGATTTGTGATCTCCGCTAAAGCATTTTTAATTGATAGTTGCTGTTGGAGAGAGAAAAGTCGGGATCGGTTTTCCGCATGGCTGAAAAGGTCTACGGAGAGGTAATTAAACGGAAAATTTGTTCTTTTGAGCTTTAAGTTTTTTGGATCTCGCATCCGGATCTTGATTGTTTTGAAGATTTTTGATTTTGTGCTTCTTTCTTCCTCAATTTCCTGCTACTGCTTGCGGGTTTTTGTGAGAAAGGTGAAATCAAATTTCCTGCTCGTCATGTCCTTGGCGTAGTTGTTTATTTATAAATTTTCTGTTTAATGAGATGCGTCCTTATATAGGTTGCATGGATGAATGAGACTGATCCAAATATCTAAACCTGAATTCATAGGAAGCGTGCAGTCATACTTACTTAAAGGAGTAAATTGGAGCAGTCATACTTACTTATATCTCTTATTCCTTTAATCCATCCATCTGCTTTCCACTGCATATGTTTTTACGTGATCTTTTTATATGAATTTGACTTAAGTGAGGTTTCTGGATCTGAATAGAGAACCTACTGACGCACCCACGTTGAAAAATGTTTGGTTCTGCTTAAATTCTCTCACTTCCTAAAAAGCTTTTATTTTTGCTTTTGAATGAATAGGGGAATGTGATAACTGAGGAAGCAACCAAGGGACTGAACCCTGGAGTGATAGTGCTGGTATTTGTAGTGGGGCTGCTTCTTGTCTTCTTTGTAGGAAACTATGCCCTCTATGTTTATGCCCAGAAGAATCTTCCCCCAAGAAAGAAGAAGCCCGTTTCCAAGAAGAAGATGAAGAAGGAGAGACTCAAGCAGGGTGTCTCTGCGCCAGGAGAGTAGAGAAATAAAAGCTAGTAGTATCTTTCCCTTAGAGAGAAAAGAAATCCTTTGTTGCACAACATCAAATCCCTCTTACGGACCGAGAACTTCTTCTTGTTCTTCACCCCTTCTCCTATTTTGGCCCGTTCATTGAGCAACAAGGGAGTAGAGGGCATTTAACTGGTTCAGTTGGTAAAATATATTGCGTTTGACTGGGCATTTAACTTATTGCTGAATGATAGATGAGCCTTTCGTGTTCTTGTTGGAATTGAATTGAATGTGGAAAGACAGATAGCTACGGTGTTCTCAAGGGACGATCCTATGACAGATAGCTATGGAAAGATGGACGATCCCATGGTGTTTTCATGGGCATTAGACTTACTGTGAAAAGATAGAAGGGCCAATGGTTTTTGATGGGTATCCGCATGAGATGGACGACATGAGAATGAGATATCCCATTATCATTAATATTTATCGGTGATCTTTGAACTTTGTATCAGGCGTAAATTGGCTCTACACTAGAGTATTTGACCTGTAGTTCAACTTTTCCTTCCCATGGGGGCAGATCCCCATTATCAAATGATGCTCTTGATAGAGGAACCTTAAGAAAACTGGAGGAGCTATCATTTGGGGAATAAGAAAACATGTCTTCACTGATCTTTTTTTTTGAGATTGGGGATGATATATCCTTTTCGGGTAATAGATGTAGAGCCAAAAAGGATATATGACATATTTCTCCCGACTTGATTTTCTTCAGAAATCTCTTGAAGTCATGATTGAATAAATACTTGGAAATTTCTAAACAAAAGATCTTGAGTAATAATTGAAGAGAGTTGTCTCTTACCGCCAACATCGGACTCAAATTCTCTCTTGATCATGAATGAGAAACCTTTCTAGGGGCTCTCTAAGACTTTAGATTTTATTGAATTAGATAGATTCAAATTAAAATGACCATGATAATCTGAAGAGAAATAGACCATGAAAAGCCCAACACATGAAAAGCCCAACATATCATAGTTATTAGTGTATAAAGGAATATCATGACAATACACAGAGAGAGGAAGTACAACAATGTCTGATGAATTGAAAAATATCACACACTAGTTTTTTTTAGGTAACTACCCTTTAAATGAATCAAAAATAATAATTTAAAAGGTAGAAAAACAAAAATAGTCGAGATAATAGTGCATCTGCCAAGGTTGGTTTAACTGGGAAGGTGGAGCTAGCAAAGTTGCAGCTCAAGCATCTCCGCCCCCTAAGATGTCTGTTATCTGTTCCAGGTAGAAGCATGCTGCTAATAGTCATAGTTTTAGCATGCATTTATGCTTAATCATGATATGACTTACTGTTCATATATGCATAATACAAATTCATAAAATTTTACACGATGATTTTATGAGATGATTTATTCAATTTTTAGGTAGAAAAACAAGAAAAATGTTGAATTGATAGTGCATATGCCATGGTGGATCAGGGAAGCTTGTGCTAGCGAAGTCATGGTTCAAGCATCTCTACCTTCATAGATGTCATAGTTGTTGGCAAAAAGAAAATTGCCATTAATAATCACAATTTTAATATGCTTTAGTGAATCATTATTTCATGATTTAGTGTTTACAAGGATGCATTCATACATAATTTTTCAAAGTGTTGGAGTATGATGGTTTCTTCAAAGTAAAGCACATTGAGAGAGGGTCCATTGAAGTATGGAAAGATCCTTAGATATAAACATATAAATCTGAATGTTATTCGATGAGGTACTTTTGTGATTATTTTAAGAAGGAATAAATTAAGTAATAAAGAGCCCCTTTGATATTATTGGAAAGATGACCCTCAAGAGTGACAATCTGAAGGTGTCATCTAAAAGAACATAAACTTACAAGTCTATTTAGAAATTTGAAATTTCTTAAACATGGAACTTTTCCTTTTAGGCTTAAAAGACTGTTATAAGGCTACTGTGCATGGCCAAGAAGCCCAATTCAGCTATGACAACAAAAGACATCTCCTCGGCCTAAGAAGACTATTTTCAGACATCATCGATGTTTCTTAGCTTTATAGGCTTTTAAAAAAAATATTTTAGCTACATGGGACTAAGACACTTTGTCATTTGAAATATCAAACATCATATCTTAATCAAAAGATATAAGTGATCACATGGTTAAAAAAACATAAAGAAGCAAGGACACATGGCAGATTGAGTAAAACTCTTCATCAAACTAAAGTAGGAGATCACATGGTAATATCATGGATATCATATTCCAATTAAAATACATCCAACTATCACATCATTTTCAGATTCAGCATAGGGGTCTTGATAAATGGAAAAAAATCAGAGGTGAATTCAAAGGCATTTAAATTTGATGAGCTATTTTCTTAAAAAAAATAGCATTCTTTAAAGAAATATCATCAAATTCCTCAACAATGGAACCCAAGAAAGCTTTATGATGAGCTAAATTCAAGGATCTAGAGAACAAACAAAGAAGAATTCTGTAAATGGTCATAAAATGGATAAATATCAATTGCAATGTTGACTTGGCATAAATCAACGCTCAAGCCCTAACATTTAGAAATTAAAAAAGAGAGAGAAAATGCATAACAGAAGCCCTCAAATCAATGAACCTAGGGAATAGCATCTTTCTAGTAAATATTAACTACTGGGCTCAAAAGAAGGAGGTTATTTACAGTTTCAAGAAGAATTTCATGGAGCAGTGCAAAGGGAAGAATCTTAATTTAGAATTCTTTAAATTCAAATCTCTTTTCTCATTCTAGTAGTTTGCATCTTTGCCCTAGGATTGTCTAGTCTTGTGAAATGGAAATACAAGGGGCCCACTGTGGTTTAAGATTCTCTTTGGTGTGAAATTTAATTTTGATTCTCTAGAACCACTTGGTTGCATAAAAAAAATTCCAATTGTTACCACTCATTGAGAATCAACATTTTTAATATATAGGAGTGGATTAATATCAATAGTTTTAAAGTAGTTTTGATAAAACATCACCCAATCCAACCCACTTCTCATTTTATGGTCATCTATATTCCTAGTATCTCTTATATGATAGAGCACTATTTCTTGTAGTATGAATATTTTATATTAAATTTTTCTTTCAAACTTCTCACATACCATTTTTCTTCTCTTATAATTTTTTAAAACCTACATTCCTTGTGAATTTTGGCCCTCACTTATCCTATATTAAGGTGAGTTAAAAAATTACAATTTTTGTGAATTTGATTTCTTAGAATGATATATTTATCATATCAATTGTTTCTTTCACCACCTTTGAGAAATGAAGAAAGTCTATACTCATGTATCAAAGAAAAGCTTTTGTATCATCACAAATGACTTGGAATACATCAATACTGGTATAGCTATGAAATGAGATGGGGCAGGTGATGGAAATTATGTGGCTTTTAAGCCAATCACACTTTCATCTTTATTTTATATTCATTGAAATGAAATTTTATTCATTATAAATCTTGTGTGATGTTTACAATAAAGTCTATGAGCATATACAATGACTAAGTGAAATATGATGAAATCATTAAATAATGATCCTTGGCCAGGGTAATGGAAATATTAAAGAAGTTGTTCTCTATGATTTCCTACTCTCATCAATACTAAATTGAATGACCAATTTGGGTTTAATAGTTACCCATATCCTAAGTCATTTATGAGTCTCACGCAGATAAAGGATTATATGTACATGATAACTAATGATGGTAGGGTTTCATGAAGGAGTTCTGATATACTCCATGTCTCTCATAGCATGTGGTGTAGCTTGGCAACCACGGAAGTAACAAATTAACATGTCGATTGGGATTAAATTAATCCTTAGTCAATTAATCTATTTGTTAATATAGTTAGTTGACAATGAAAATCAATAAGTGTTATTGGTTTGATTGAGTCATTAATTGGCAAGATATATGGACCAAAAGGGTCAAGCACATAAGGTCAATAGGCATTGATGGATATAGAAATAAATATAAGGGTCAAGCACATAATTCTATAAATAAGAGAAGAGCGACCATAACAAGGGTGCCCATGCAAGCCTAGTGAAAAACTCTCCCTTCTCTTCTCTTCTTCTCATGGTGATGAGTGTTCTAGAGGAGATCCAATCATCTAGTGACCATATGGATACCACTAGATGTTGGATGCTTGAACAACTTGAAGAACTCCTTTCAAATGATCCATATAAGTCTGAATTTTATTCTATACTAGATGATAGAATCATTGACGAGACGAGACCGCGAGGTTGTCGATTTCACGTGGTATCGCGTCAAAAATAATTCCAAACTTACCAATTTTAGGAAATTCACTCGAATTGAGGGGTATAATGGTAAATATGAGTCGAATCCACAGGGAATTAAGGAATTTATTGACATAATCTTCAAATTTGATCATATCGGACGAGAAATTGATGGTAAAAATTGGGGAAAATGGTATTTTAAGAAAGTAGACTTCAAATCGATTCCACGGAATCAAAAATCGTCGAATTTGGACTTGATTTCGCGGAGAAATCAAGATTCGAAGTGGAGAGAAAATTTCGAGCGTGAAAATGAGCGATTTTAGGTAAAATTTGATAAAATTAACTTCTAAAACCTAATCTAAATGAAAATTAAACTAGATTGGAGGATTAGGAAGCAAAAACCGCTCCCACTAACCCACGATTGTGATCAAATAATCGTGATTAAGCTTATCAATCACCGAAAACGTGAAGAGCGTGAGCGTGACGTTCAAGTGGCGATTTCTCCTTCGATTTTCCACCAAATCTCGACTTCTACCCCTCCGTGGATGCGGAATTGAAAGAGGAAGAGGAAGAGGAAGAGGAAGAACTCGAGAGAAACGAGAGAGAGGGTGTCTAGACAGCTCAATTTGTTTAAAATCTCAACTCGAATGCTTTAGAAGGACGAAATACATCTTGTTTTATAGTATTTTTAGGCGTAATCGTCCAATCGAAACGATCGACGGTTACAATAAACGGTCCACGATGGACCGTTTTTGAATAAGTCCTGATCGTCCGATTGTGGATGGAGCGCCAGGATGATCTCTCTGATAAGCGTTATAAAAATGCTTGACTTTCGCTCCTTGGATCGCGATCCAACGGCTGAGATGCGATCCGCGCCAATCAATCACAGCCGTTATAATCCACTGAATTAAAGCACGTGCGATTGATCTTTCGGTGGTCCGCGCTCCACGCGATCGACGCCCATCGATTGATCAATCGTTCGATCTGACGCTCTGTGTACGTCCACGTCACCTGCATCAGATAAGTCTCGTGTGGATTAGTCCCACACGGAAAAGAAAAAACAATATCGTCGGGTATATAATACCCGACAATTTATAAGGGACGAATACCCTTTCCCATATAGGGAAAGCTGAAGAACTTTATATAATATAGTAAATAAATTATATATGATATATAACGCGCCACGTAGGTGCTGCGCGGGTCCGCGTGGCGCTGCCACGTGGCCTTGCGTGCTGGGTCGCATCCACGTGGGGCCCGCGCCAAAATCCAATTTTTTTAGAGTTTTAATCGTAAATAAAATCCAAAAAAATGCGAAAAAATCCGAAAAAATCCCTGAAAATTCTAAAAATCATAACTTTCAAAATATAACTCCAAATTAATCCAAATTTCTTTCATTTGATCCAGAATTTAATTGTCTATTATTCTAAACGATCACGATCACGATCACGATCACGATCACGATCGAACGGGCGTCATCTGGAAGCATTTTTAAAGCGTTATCTACATATCAAATCTCGGCCCTCCATCCGCGATCCAACAATCGCGATATTTATGAAAACGGTCCATCATGGACCGTTTACCGTAACCGTCGATCGTTTCGATCGGACGGTTACGAAATTTCGCCTTATAAAAAGGCATGTTCTTCACGAATGTAAGCATCCGAGGAGAGTTCAATCCAATTGACTGTCAAGACACCCCTCTCTCTCGTTTCTCTTGATCTCAACGTGTTCTCCTTTCAATTCCGCACCTCCGGAGCGCTTGAAATCAAGATTTCATCAGGTAGTTTGGTAGAAATCGCAGCTTGAACTCGTCCCGGCGTTTTTCGGTATTTTCATCGATTAATCAGATTAATCGAGCTAATCCGATCGCTAATCACGGTTAGTGGAAGCGGTTTTTACCAAGAATTAGTTTAATAAGGTCAGAAATTAAAAAAAAAAGTGAAATTTTGCGCTGGCAGGATAACACAATTTCGTATTCATTAACTTTCGATAAATCAAAGAGGCTTGGAGAATGACGACAGGGGATGGCGCGGTGGCAGTGGAGTTGGGGGATAGGGGATCGGTATCTGGCTTATAGAGCCCAAAATAGGTCGAGAGGGGAAAGGGTCAAATTAAATAAATAATAAGAGTTAAAATTATTATTTCAAAAATACATTCATGTTTAAGATTTTAAACTTTAGAAAATAAAATGAATGTTTATAAAAATTGTTTCTCTTATTATTTTAACTTTAAAAATAGTTATAATCTCAAGAAAAATATGGGTTATTAAATTATTAAACTCTAATTTATCAAAGTTAACCCTAAATTAAAGTATTTTAAGATTATAATGACTTTTTAAGAGAATAATAGAAAAATACATATAAGCACGATAACATGCATGAAAATGAAATCATTTATACTTAAATATGCATCAAAAATCATGTTTTATGATGTAAATATAGCATGTTATCAATCATCCATAATAGATGGAAGGATCATCTTTTCTTAGTGCTTCAACTTTGTTGAATGTGTGATTCAACATCTTCGGTTGTATTCAACATTTTAATATAAAAAATTGGAGAGCTTGTCAATCATCAACTCCTAGAAGCAAGAACATTTTTGGAACATATAATACTTGGATTAAGATGCCAAAGGAATCGAGAAATAGTTGAAGAGAAATTTCAGTTTTTGTCACTTTTTTATCCTTGATGGAGTAATTTTAGTTAGTGGCACATGAATCAATGATCCGGAGTGTTTGCAGCTGCGTGGATGAAGATGGATTGTATTGACTAATTGAAGAAATTAAAAGGGGTTTACTTGTACTTGTAATGGAAAGGAAGCTAATTAGAGAGGAGCCTTAAGTCATATATAAGGTCACAAAACTCTACACATACTTATATGATCTTAGAAAGAGTGGGTTGTGAATGTGGTATTGATAGGCATATTTTAATTCATGCACTGATGCATTGATATAATATATCTTTTTAAAGTAATTGCATCAATTAACACAATTAAAGTGAGGAAGGATTGATATCATGCATATATTATTAATTAAAATTTAAATATGTAAATTTAGATATATTATGAAAAATCAACTTTGCTGGACTTCACTAAAGTTATATGACTAATTTCTATTGATATATCTTTTTTTATGCTTAGGGATTTGCAGAAGTATGAAAAAAATTAAAACAAGGAAAGTGGGAGGAACAATTTACTGGAATGTAGTGCAAATTAGATATATTATTCTTGGCTTCTTGTTTTATGGATAAGTGACTAATAGTGTAAGAATAAAAGGATTGATACCTCTCCATGGTCCAATTGAGGATTCATACTAATAGAAGAAATTTTTAAGAAATTTAATTATCACATTTCTTGTCTAATTTTTAGTATGTGGCTAAAGCATTATTGAAGTATCCATAGATCATTGCACAAACCCAAAAGACCCAAATAGACCACAAAAAATATTTGAGGCCCACAAAGCCCAAAAAAAGATGAATCTTGCTTTCACTATTAAGGAGGGAAGGGGATGCCCACATGTAGGAGACACCCATATGAAAGAGCATCTACGTTTAAGGGGAATCCCAAACATAAGAGTATCTACCACTCTGGTTTCGTCAAATAGACTCTCATATGTTCCAATAAGAGGGAGTATCCTCAATGGACAAGAGCACTAGTGCTAGAGATTCCCACATGACGGGGCGCTGATGGAATGAATTTGTGTGATCGTTGAAAACATGCATCCTCGTACCAATTTTTTTTCAAACTCACTAATTTAGATAATTAATCATGAATTGATTAGGATAATAGTGAGTAAGGGTCAAATCCACAAAGAATTAGGGATATTTTTCATATAGATTCACACTTTGATCAAATCAGACAATGAATTGAGGTGAGAAATTAGGAAAAATTATGTTTTGAGAAAGAAATCACTCGATTTGAATTTACATCTATAGAGAAATCAAAGAGCATAGTCAGGAGTGAGAAATAGATCGCAAAGAAAGAGAAAATGACTAAATTTCATAAAATTAAACTAATATATGTATCAAAATTAAATCTAATGTTTTTGGAAAAATATTAGGGAAGAAAATAGGCAATTTAACCCAAAATTGTGCTTGAAATGATCCAATTTATCGGTAGATCAATGCTTTTCATTCTGCGTTTCAAAAAACAAAAATTTGGAGTTCAAGAGGTGAATTGTTCCTTCTCCTTGAAGAAAATCTTGATTTCAAACACTCATCGGATGAGGAAATGAATCTAGAAGAGGAAGAAAGCAAGAGATTCAAGGATTATTTTGTCCAAAAGGTTTGATCAATCAAAGATGCTAGAATGCTTTACATCGTCGAAGAAAGAGAAATTATATCATTTTGAAATTGGGCATGACCGTCGGATCTTCTCCTTGATGAGATCAATGGTTGCGATGGAATCCGAAGAGGCGAATCATTATTTTTAAGTCACGACCTTCAAATCTTAATCAGAGCATCAAAATCCCAACACGTATGCATGTGAAGAGAGAGAATCGTGAAATCACAGCCATCCGTTCGTGATCCAACACATATGACGCTTCAAATCTAGGCCGTTATAACTCTTCAGATCAACTGTTAGGATTAGTTTGTTAAGTAAGAAGAACCAGTGTCCACTGAGATGCTGCCACATACCCCCAAAAGGGATATTTGATGATATTAATTGAATCCGAAGATTGGATGCTCATCCTTTTGTAACGTCTCCTGGGATAAAATAAAAAGAAACATAGTCTCACATTGGAAAAATCAAATTAATGCGATGTGTATATTATGGATAACAACTTTATTAAACAAATTTGGCCCATTTAAGGACACTTAGTTCTAATGAAGTGCATTAATCATGTCTCACATGTGCGTCACATGTGCACCGCATGGCATGTGGACAATTTGCCATGTGGTGACATGCATTCACATGCGTCACAGCAGTTTTCACATCAGCGCGCACTTAAAATCAAAATTTCAAAATATTTTTAATAAAAATCAATTCAAAATAAATTAAAAAACTTCAAAAATTTTCAGAAAATTGCCTAAAAATTAGAAAATTTATAAATTTCAAAATACAACTCCTTTTTAATCCAATATTTTTGTTTGTTCAAAAATTGAATAATCTATCATTCTAAAAATTCAAATTTAGGAAGTAACACGAGAATAAATTTTTAACTCAAAAATACATTCATTTTCCTTGAATGATAAATCTTACAAAAATAAATGAGTGTATATTCAAATTTAGACTAATTGGATCAATTTCTTCATGATTTAAGGTTAGTTGGGTTATACTTCTTGCTATCTATCATCATTTATCCTTAGAACTTAATTTAGAATAGTAGACTAAGATAATTGCACATATTTTGACTACTTTCTCTCTTCGCTTGCAATTTTCTCTCTCATCTTTCTTTCTTTGATTTTTACTTATTTTCAAATATGATTTGCTTTATTTTTCAATCCTTGGAAATATTGTTTTGCCTTATAAAAAAATTTCATAGATTTTTAACTTCAAAGTCAACCCCAATTCTCGGTGGATTTTGATCCTTACTAATTATATTTCAATCAGTCTTAAATTGATGGCACATCAACCATCAATGCACATATCCATTTCCATTGTCTGACCACAATGGGCATCACAATGAAGAGCGATTGTAGCAAAATGGTCTCTCACAACAACTCACATGCGTGTCATGTTGCATCTTCTTTATTATGGTGACCTCCTTGGCTGCCTATTCAACTGTAGTCTCCTAAAAAACCACTCAAGGCAGCTTTCTCAAAAGACATGTACAAAAATGTCCCATACTGCATCTTGTTTAGAGGAGTTTTTCCGTTAGCTGACTGTTTAAGCCATCAACTCCTCCATGGATCATTAACTCAAGTCTCCTCTCCCGAATTGCATGCACGTGTCTTGTGTTGTCTCTTCTCTATATGTTGTCTTCTCAACTACCTACTTGAGCTTTTGTCTCCTCAGTGAACCACTCAGATTGTCAATCTTTGGCATCAACTCTATTTTTTTTTTTTGGCTTTCTAATATTCTAACCTAAGCATGCCTATGCTTCAGCTTGAGGTGGAGTATGGGAGCTGATTAGGGCCTGACCATTAACTATATCTATCATATCTCTTATAAGGCCCAATATAGGTCCCTCTTGTGTAACCCCATCATACTCAAATTACTCTTCACTGTGCTCATCTCACCTTTTCACACCTCTATTGATTGAAAATTTTCTGATATGCCAGTATAAAATTCCAATCCCCAAGAAAAGGCATATTTTCCTAGATGACAAAAGATAATTAATATAAAGTTTGCATGTGCAATTTCAACCACATCACTACTAGTGAGAAGAATATAATCAAGCAACAAAGCCATTTGCAATCACAACTTAGTTGAGCACATTAATCCATGCTTTCGGCCTTTGGTTCAAACTGAAAATGGAATGTTTGAGTTGGCATGCCTTCAACAACTCTTGGTGAGAAGCATGTCTCAGAGGTTCTTCCCTACACAATTTCATGGATAGGTGCCAATAAACAAAGAATTCAAAAAACCCAATTCTATGGAGCTTCTAGTCTTTATTCATTTCTAGGGAGACAAGGAAAAATACTGACATTTTTTTTAGGGTGAAGATCTTATGAGTTCTACTCAATTAGGGCATTATATTCCAAGTCCATCATTGTCTTCCACTTAGGTACATGACTATCATCTCTATATGACTAGTAGGGAGTTGGATTTGACAAAGGATTCATTTGGTGAGGGCAGAGTAGATACCCACTAGCAAATAAAAATTTTGAGATATCAAATGAAGATAGGCACATCTTATTTTCAATCATCCCTTAGTTTTAGGCATCTCACACATCAAATTCAGAATGAAATGGGATGGTCAAGCTCTTCAAGCTTATATTTTTCTGGATAAGGTTGTGGGTTCTACAGTCACTTCAAATGGCACACTTTTTTGGATGATTTCGTAGAATTCTGAATGGGGTTGTTTTTTAACGTCCTCCTCTTGAGGTCCATTCTTTTGTTGGTATTCTCTTTTTCAGAGCTCCATGTTTTACGATTGAGTGGCCAGTACTAGTAAATTTTCCTTTACTTTCTTCATTTCAATGTCCTCCGAGATAAATCCAAAAATCCCCATGAAAAAGATATTTATTGGCATTTTTATTAGGTTTTTAGATTATTCCTTTAAAAGACTAAATTCAGGAAAGAGTTTGAAAAATCTGCGAATGAATATTGCAACGGAAGCAATGCTTAAATGGCCTCTTTTATATTCAAATTTGAGTTCTGATTAATATTTCACCGTTTTCATCGTTAAATAATGCATATAATTAAACTTTTAAACCAATTTCCGGATATTTATAACAGTCCGAGATGGGAGTTTTGATCTGTGCCAGCTAAGGATTTCTCCGGAGATCTTCCCTCAGCTGACGTTTTTGGAGAGAGAATAATAACTGGGATCCGGAGACAGCTGGGGAGCGCCAATCCTTCTCCAAATCCGTCTTTAAACCCTCTTCTCTCTCCCTCTCTCTAGACTCTCTTTCTCTTGAGTTTCCTCTATAAACAGACAAAGGCATCTATCTTCTCTCTGACTTTGAACTTCCTCTCTTTCTTTCTCTAACTTCGCTCTTTGGCTGTTCCATGGAACACCAGAGAAAACTTTTCCGCTGCCAGTTCTGCGCGAGGAACTTCTCGTCATGTCAAGCCCTGGGCGGTCACCAGAACGCCCACAAGCTGGAGAGATCGCAGAGCAAGATGAGAGAGAATCACACTGTCTTCTCTCGCTTTCTCTCTCTAGACGCCCCCCTGCCGGCGGCTTACAGTCCCTTCTTCAGCTCTGGATCTCTCTCTACGTCTTCGCCGTTTCCTAAAGGAATGAATGGAGAGGAGGAGCGATTCCGGGCGTGGCAGAGGGCGATCAGGGAGGCTAGAGAGAGAAAGACGTCCGTCGGCGACGGCCGCAATGAGGATGAGCTGGATCTTACTCTTCGTTTGTGAGAGGTGGAGGATGAAGGACGAGGCTCTTAGGGTTTAGCTTCCTTCTTCTGCATGCACGTATTTGCGTTTCTTTCGTGTTATTGAATGTGGGAGGATTGGGCTGTAACTGTTTGTATCCGGATTTAGGCCTGGTTTAGGGTTCCGTAGGTGGTTATTGTAGTGAAAGTCGAGGGAGCGGTAACGTTGGTCTGATCCTCTTTCCTACTCCCCTCTTGTTGTGTAAGATAAGGAGATTGTGAGTTTGTTTGCGTGGGGGAGAAGGGAAAGTGACAACGAGAGAGAATGGAGAGAGGGGGAGAGGGAGAAAATCGAGAGAGACGAGAGTGCGAATAGAGAGAATGAAGAGGGAGAGAGAGAAACAACGTGGAGAGAGAGGGACGAGGGTAAAGAGAGAGAATGGAGATAGAGAAGAGAAAGACAATGCAGAGAGAGAGAGAGAGAGAGAGAGAGAGAGACGAGGGTGAGGAGTTTGAGAATGGATAGAATGAGAGGAGAGAGAATGCAGAGAGAGAGACGAGGGTAAGGAGAGAGAATGGAGAGCGAAGAGAAAGAAAATACACAGAGAGAGAGAGAGACGAGGGTGAGGAGTTAGAGAATGGATATAAAGAGAGGAGAGAGAGACGAGGGTGAGGAGTTAGCGAATGGATATAAAGAGAGAGGAGAGAGAGACGAGGGTGAGGAGTTAGAGAATGGATATATAGTGGGAGGAGAGAGAGACGAGGCTGAGTTAGAGAATGGATATAGAGAGGAGAGAAAGAATGCAGAGAGAGACGAGGGTGTGGAGAAAGAGAATGGAGAGAGTGAGAGAGAGACGAGGGTGTGGAGAAAGAGAATGGAGAGAGTGAGAGAGAGACGAGGGTGTGGAGAAAGAGAATGGCGAGAGTGAGAGAGAGACGAGGGTGTGGAGGAAGAGAATGGAGAGAGAGAGGAGAGAGAGAATGGAGACACACAGAGGAATAGTGCGGGAACCCGTGTCTATGGGAAAAGAGAGGGGGTGATAATAGAGTGGGAAGAGAGCGGAGAGTGACAATGAAGAATCGCAAGAGCGAGAAGACAGAAGATAGAAATTGGGAAGTGTGATGTAGTTCTTTACAGACTGGTTCCCTATCTTTTCTGGCTATTTTCTTTACTCTTCATATAGAACTCCGTCTATCTCTTCTATCTTTTCAAGATTTTTCTCGAAGTCACTACAGCTGCCCCTGCATGCGCGTAGTTTTTCCTCCTAAAAGAATCCAGGTTTGTGAAGTTTCCTGTTATCACCTTTGTTCGAGCCTTCTGTCTACATCAAAGTTCGTCTGATCCCAGGGGAGATATAGCCATGGAAGGGAGAGATGACATTGCATTTTGGTGGAGCTTCCCCTGATAGGGAGCTTGTTGGTGCTGCTACGGGATCCAATAGGGGGCTAAGTGATCATTTAGCCCCCTAATCTTTGGCAAGTATTGTCCCAAAGAAATTACCCTGTTCGGTCTAAGTGGATCAGAAAACTTAAATAATCTATATTATCATATGATTCTCAAACTTCAGTTGATTTCAGAAAATCCGCTAAGTCAAAAGCTAAAAATGACATCAAATCTCATTCTTCCTTCCTTTTTTCTGTATCAAATTACCTTGATCCTGAAATTATAAAAGCTCAAAATTATCATTACATTTCAAAATGCACATTCTATGCAAATTTAAGTTATGAAAATTTAAGTTAAAATCTCAAAATGCACAAAAATTAGGGATAATCATAAACAATCAAAGAGAGATATTTGAGATTAAGATTATTCTCATTTTATATTTGATATTAAATAATAAGAAAAAATATTTTTATATACACTCATTTATTTTCCTAGTTTTATTTTCTAAAAGAAATGAGTGTATTTTTGTAAAAAAATTATTCTCTTGTTATTTATTTAATTTATGATCAAACAAAATAAATTTGGATTAGTTTAGAGTTATATTTTTAAATTTTATGAATTTTCTATTTTTTTTAGATTTTTATGAATTTATTTTGAATTATTTTTTATTATATTTAAAATTTTAAAATGAAAAATAATATTTTTATCGCATGTTAATGTGGAAGCTGACGGAGTTGTCACAATGTGGCGACGTATGCGAGCGCCACATGGTGCATGCGCACGTGTGTGCATGGGTCATTAGTTGGTTAAGTATCCATTAAATGGACATCAGCTAACCCCTTAGAACCGCCACCTTATTTATACACACAGTTTCCTATCATTTTTGGCATGTGAGACTATGTTTTTTCTTTTTATGCGCAAGTGACGTGGAGTGATAAAAAGCGTCCGATTCGTGAAATTAATCAAAGCCGTTGATCTTCACTTAAGTCAGGGGGGCATCTAATTGGGTGACAATTCATCTTTTAAACTTTTTCATCTCAGTGCCGAGACGAATCCGCGAGGTTGTTGAATACACGCGGAGATGTGTCAAAAACAATTCCAAACTCACAAATTTTGAGAAATAATCACGAATTAGATAGCATAATGGTGAATAAGGGTGGAATCCACAAAGAATTAAGATATTTTTTAGGAACTTCTTTAAATTCGATTGAAGCAAACAATGAATTGAAGTGATAAGTGAGGGAATTTGATAAATTTAGAAAGATAACTTCATTCACAAAAATCAAAAAAACCACTCGATTTAGATCAAGATTCATGGAGAAATCAAGAAGTGAAAATCAAATAGAATTTCTGAACACAAAGAGAGAGAAAACCGAAATATAATCTAAAATTAACCTAAACTACGATTTGAAATTGAAATCTAATGTTTCAGGAAGAAAGATTAGGAGGAAAACACGAATGCTAACCCGAGATAGCGCTCAAAATGATCCAATTGATCGCCAGATCAAAGGCTTTTCATTCCACGATTTCGAAGACAATTGTTGGCATTCAAGAAGCAAATTATCTCTATTCTCTCCACAAAATCTCACTTTCAAACACTCCTTGGACGCATAAATTGATCTAGAAGACGAACAAAGCAAGAGATTGAAGGATTGAGATGTCTAAAACAATATAATTTCTTGAAACACCCTTGAATACATTTCTTGTCGAAGAACATGCTTATAAATAGGCCGTTGGATTTGGCTCTTCATCTTCAATCCATGGCTCAGATGAAACGCTTGGATGCAAATCGTTGCCATTAATTCACCTTTGTTCGATCAAAGATAGAGCACTCACATTTCGGCACGTCGCGCGTTGATAACATGCAATATTTACATCATAAAACATGATTTTTGATGCATATTTAAGTATAAATGATTTCATTTTCATGCATGTTATCATACTTATATGTATTTTTCTATTATTATATGAAAAGTCACTATATTCTCAAAAATACTTTAAATTAGGGTTAAAAATAATGATTTTAAGATGAATAAATTAATAACCCATCTTTATTTTGAGATTATAGAGTTAAAATAATGAGAGAAAGCATTTATAGACATTTATTTATATTTTCCTAAGTTAAAATCTCTTAAAAATAGCTATATTTTTAAAATAAAATTTAAAACTCTCATTATTTATTAATTTTGACTTTTTAGAATAATAGATAATTAAATTTTGGATTAAATGAAAGAAATTTGGATTAATTCGGAGTTATATATTAAAAGTTATGAATTTTCTATTTTTAGGGATTTTTTCTGGATTTTTAAACTGTTTTTCTTATTTTATTTTCGATTTTTAAACCGTTTTTAATAATAATAAAAAGGGGGGCGCGGGACCCGCGTGGATGCGACGTGGCACGCAAGGCCACGTGGCAGCGCCACGCGGACCCACGCAGCGCGCCTACGTGGTGCATATATATTATATATTATTTATTTACTAAATATAAAGAGGTCTTCAACCTTCGCTTAGGTAGGGTTATTAACCCTCTTAAATGTCGGGTATTATATACCCGACAGTCTCCTTTTTATTTTTCCGTGTGGGACTAATCCACACGTCTTACCTCTTATGCAGGTGACGTGGCACGGCGCAGAACGTTAGATTTGGCGGGCGATCGATCGATGCGCGTCGATCGCGTGGAGCGCGGACCACCGGATTGATCATCATGCACGTGCTAAAAAGGAGCGTTGATAACGGCTGAGATTAAATCCGTGCGGATCGCATCTCAGCCGTCTCGATCGCGACTCGAAGCGGGCGTCATCTGGAAGCGTTTTTAAAGCGTTATCTACATATCAAATCTCGGCCCTCCATCCGCGATCCGACGATCGCGATATTTCCGAAAACGGTCCATCATGGACCGTTTATCGTAACCGTCGATCGTTTCGATCGGACGGTTACGAAATTTTGCCTTATAAAAAGGCCTATTCTTCACGAATGTAAGCATCCGAGGAGAGTTTCAATCTAATTGACTCGTCAAGACACCCCTCTCTCGCGTTTCTCTGATCTCAACGTGTTCTCCTTTCAATTCCGCTCCTCCGGAGCGCTTGAAATCAAGATTTCATCAGGTAGTTTGGTAGAAATCGCAGCTTGAACTCGTCGCGGCGTTTTTCGGTATTTTCGTCGATTAATCGGATTAATCGAGCTAATCCGATCGCTAATCACGGTTAGTGGGAGCGGTTTTTACCAAGAATTAGTTTAATAAGGTTTGATTTCAATTTCGATTAACATTTAGAGTTTAATTTCGTTGAATTTTAGCTAAAATCGCTATTTTCATATCCGAAAATTTCTCTCCACTTCGAATCTTGATTTCTCCGCGAAATCAAGTCCAAATTGGACAATTTTTGATTCCGTAGAATCGACTTGAAGTCTACTTTCATAAAATACCATTTTCCCCAATTTCTTCCGTCGATTTCTCGTCCGATTTGATCAAATTTGAAGAATACGTCAAGAAATTCCTTAATTCCCTGTGGATTCGACCCATATTTACCATTATACCCGTCAATTTGAGTGAATTTCCTAAAATTGGTAAGTTTGGAATAATTTTTGACGCGATACCGCTTGAAATCGATGACCTCGCAGTCTCGTCTCGTCACGCGTGAAGAAGAAGTGCTGCGTGATCACTTTTGTCTAATCGTGAATCGATGTGTGAGATGTCGTCATGTGTCTATTGACATCCATCGGGTGCATTTAATCTCAGCCGTTATTACTCCTCAGATTAAAGGCTGAGATTAAATCATTTTAAAATGAATCATCACCCCCATTAGACTGCACCTCGTACCCCTCACTAAGTGAAGATCGACAGCTGCCATTAAGTGCGTGAATCGAACACTTCCTATCATGCCACATCACCTGCGAAGATATAAAAAGAAAAATAGTCCCACATGAAAAAAAATTAACGTGATTTCATGGATATATAACGTAAGCGGATTAATGAGCTTAGCTTCTATCTTGAAAATGATGCTTGACCTACTAATTATGCATACGTGCGCACTCACGCGTGCACACATACACACATACATCCCCACGTCAGCTGCCATGTTAGTGAGCGATATAGAACCAATTTTTTTACTTTTTTTAATTGAAAACAAGTCTAAATAAATTCAAAAAAATTCCAAAAAAATCCCTAAAAATTAGAAATTTCATATATTTCAAAATATAACTCCAAATTAATCCAATTATGTCTTTTTTGATCAGAAATTAAATATCTATCATTCTAAAAAGTGAAATTAAGAAATAAAAAGAGAGTAAAAAATACACTCATTTATATTTTAAAAAATAGAAATTTAAAAATACACTCATTTCTTTTTAGAAAAAAATAAAGTTAAAAAATAAAGTGTATAAGAAGTATTTTCTCTAATTATTTAACATTAAAACCTAATTATAATATCAAATATAGATGGGAATAATCTAATATTTAAATATTTCTCTTAATTATCCATGATTATCCCTAAAATAGGGCATTTTGAGATTATAACTTAAATTTTCATAGAATGATAGATACTCACTCAAAATATGATAACATGCATTAGAATTAGAGTTTGACTACCGTCATCCGATACGTCATCCAGTACCGGTATCTCCCGATATCGTCATCCTCTTACCGATACCCAGTACCCGATAGTGTCATCCAGTTCTGGATGACTGTTATCGGATTACTATGGAGTTCCGGTGCGGTACTGGATGTTAACAGTACCGTACCGGTACCGCATGACGGTACTGGATGATGGTATTGGGAGAAAATAAAGAATGCAAGAGAGGGAAGAAAAATATTGTAAATAGCAAGTGATTAGGACTCGCTAGACTTCCGGTCCGAAACCCTATGCAAGGTATAGAGCTAAGGGGCCCCTCACATAGAAAAAGATCGTTCGTTGATTACAAACGCCAATCTGATGTCCTTCTGGGAAGTGTATGATCAAACGGGTCGGTGGGTGAGTCATTTCGAGACTTGAGTGGGCTCGAGCAAAATCGACATATTTCAACAGACAGGACAGACAGTTTTCGGTAGACCAATGTATTCGCCGCAATGAACGTGAAGAAGTGGTCACAAGCTGAAGATATCTTATTAATATTACTTCTGTAATGATAGTTTCAATCACTTACTAATTATTCTCACTGATAAATTTCAATCTCATTCTTCTTCTTCATCTATGCTTGGCTTCAGAAGTCAACCCACCGTCGTCACGGCGCGTGATGCAGAACTACGGGTCGGGATCGACGACCGTTCTGAATCAATGGGCGAGGAACCCTATCTAGGGTATGAAATGTGTGCAATGCGATATAAAGAGAACAACAAGAATAACAAACACCACGGCAGCGAGCGTGAATGCTCGATGAACGGCAGTAAGGGAGAATAGGGGGAAGCTCTAAACTCCCAATAACCCAGGGCTCGAGAGGAATAGTTACGATCGCTACGTGCATGCACTTTGATATTCTTGACTGTCACTGAATCCGAACAGAGGTCCTAAATACACCCCAAAACCCGGACTTCCCACTATCTTAGCCCCGGCGATGGAGAGCGTACGGATAAGCATTGAAAGAAGTAAATAAACACTCGAGAGGGACAACTCCAAGCGTACCTGCGGAGCCGGAGCCTGGTCAGTCGTGACGTATGGCGACGGGTAGTCTAGTGGCAACGCCAGACGCACATGTGGCGCGCTCCCAAATCCATGTCACGAGAGTACACGGACGATGAAGCGGAGACTATCGCGCGTGCACATGTGGTCAGATGGTAGCAGACAGACGCGAGTATCGCCGCGGTCGAGGGTGTGCGCGGATGGTCAGTACGCGGGATAGGTAATCTCCGGATATCTGCAGGTGCGGATGGAGAGGCCAAAAGGCCAGCTACAGGCATGCCGAGGAGGTTAGCTAGTTACATCTAGATCGCGACCGCGTGACGGATTCTAGTAAATTGAGTGTGCGCACTTGGTGGCAAGGAGGGAGTTGAGGAGAGTCTCATGATACTGATTCCATGTGGGAGGTGGAGGCACGTTGATAACAAGCTAAATAGACATGATAAAACATGATTATTGATGCATATTAAGGCTTAAATGATTTTATTTTCATGCATGTTATCATATTTATGAGTATTTTTCTATCATTCCATGAAAAGTCATTATAATCTCAAAAATACTTTAAATTAGGGTTAAATATGATGATTTAAAGGTAAATAATTTTATAACCCATCTTTACTTGAGATTATAAAAATCATTTTATAAACATTTATTTATATTTTCTTAAGTTAAAATCTTTAAAGAATAAATGTATTTTTGAAATGGAAATTAAAACTCTCATTATTTATTAATTTTGACTTTTTAGAATGATAGATAATTAAATTTTGGATCAAATGAAAGAAATTTGGATTAATTTGGAGTTATATTTTGAAAGTTATTAATTTTCTATTTTTTAGGGATTTTTCTGGATTTTTTTGAATTTATTTTTGATTTTTAAGTGATTAAAAAATTATAAAAAAGTAGAAAAAGGGGGTTTATTTTCGCACGGGACCCACGCGGATGCGACGTGGCACTCAGGACCACGTGGTAGAGCCACGCGAGTGCCTGCATGGCGCGGAGGTGACACGTGGCATGCATATTTATATTTACTCGTAATATAGGGTTATAGTACATGTAAGTATCCGATATTTCGGATTTAAGCTAACCCACATAATCGTCACCCTTTATATACCCGATCCCTTTCTTTTAATTTTTCCCATGTGGGACTAAGTTCCACACGAAGTTTAAGTGGGCAAGACATGTGGCTAAAGGCGATGCATCGAATTAAACAGAGCACAGATCATCGCGCATTGATGAAGTGGACACGAGGACCACCGGCTCACCATCAGCGCACGTGTTTAAAATAGAGAGTTATAACAGTCCTGATGAAACGCGCAGGGGGTGCATCTTGACCCGTCAAATCGAGATTCAACGGGAACGATCGGATGCGTTTTATAACGCACATTGATGGGCTTCATCCGAGCGCTTCATCAAAGATCGGACGGCCGCGATTTGATTGAAACGGTTCATGATGAACCGTTTCATCTGAACCGTCGATTGAAATCCATCGGACGATTACGCCCAAATACCCTATAAATAGAGATGTTCTTCTGATTTGTAAAGCATTCAAGAGTAAATCAATCCAATTGATATGTTTAGACAGCAAATCAATCTCTCAATCCTATCCTCTTCTACACACAATTCCGCATCCACGGAGGGTTTGAGATCGAGATTTGGTTGAGTAGAGAGGAAGAAATTGACGCTTGAATCTCGACATCGTGGTTTCTTCAGATTTTTTATTATCCATGATTAATCGAGCTAATCCAATCGCAATTTGGGGTTAGTGGAGGTGGTTTTTGCTAATCTATCATCCATTTATGTTTAATTTTGATTTAGATTAGGAATTTAAGTTCAATTTCGTTTAATTTTCCTCAAAATCGCGATTCTAATTTTCAGAAATTTCTCTCCACTTCGATCTTCAATTTCTCCACGAAATGAAAGTCAAATTCGATGATTTTTGATTCTATGAAAACGATTTGAAGTTCTCTTTCATAATCTATCATTTCCCCCAATTTCTATCATCAATGCATTGTCCGATTTGATCAAATTTGAAGAGATCATCATAAATTTCCTTATTTCCCTGTGGATTCGACCCTTATTGACCATTATACCCCTCAATTCGAATTAATTTTATTCAATTGGTAAGTTTAGACTTTGTTTTGACACGTGACCATGTGAAATCGGCAAATCCCAGAGCATCCAAAGTATGCGCGAGGTGATGGGGGAGATCGACCACGGACGACGAGACTCTTGGGGCCGGCGGGAACACGGGCTCGAGATAATTTGCGTACCTCGGGGGTGGTTGCTCAACGAAGGGCCGAAGTGCGAGCAAGGGGGGGAAGGATCGCTAACGTGCATCCTGTTCACGCATGCAGACGGCTCGGACGCGGTGAGGGCGGTGGAGAAACTAGGAAAACAGCGGGGAACTCGACGCTCGAGCTTCCTCACGGAAGAAGTCGTGCTGGCGACGGCTGGGGAGGGGCGTTGACGTGGGCGCACACAGCCCAGATGCTCGTGCGGGGTGGATGGGAATGCTCGCGGGAAATACTGAGCTCGGGTCAACCTGTTGGAGGAGCTTTCAGCGTGCATGGGCGGGCGACCAGGGCTGCATGTTGCATGCGAATAATCCTTCATACAGGTTCCGTCGAGCGGTGGTTGATTGAGAGGTAAGGGAGCGATCGCACAGGAAGCTCGCTACTACAGGCGCACCTACGCGCGCGCGATGAAATTTGGGCGAGCGGAAGCGTGCGTGCGGTGAGCGGCGCTAACAAATGAGCCTGATCTGAGCTCTCGAAGGGCACCAGGCGATCGCTCTTGATGGCAACTAAGGAGTTGTTCAGTATCTCCAGTGAAGGGAGGGGAGTTGCAGGAGACTTTCGTGGAGCGATGCGGCAGAGAATTCCGTGGGAGGTCAAGGGGAAACGGACGAGGTCCTAGAGGCCGCCTAGGACGAAGATCGAAGGGAAGGAAAGTAGGGAAGGCTCTTCCGAGAAGGATTTACAAGAGAGAGGTGAGGGGATGAAGGCGTTCGAGGTGGAGAGGAGAAGGGGGGCATGGCGGCGACTGCATGCTGGGGGTCACATCAGGTGAGTTCTTTTAACTTTATTATATGGGTTGTCTCTACTGGAGCCCCTCTCTACCTTATATAGGTAGGTTAGGGGAAAGTAAGCCCCTATTGGCCCAAATGGGCCTAGAGGGGCCACAAAGGGGCCCAAATGCAAAATTGAGCCATAGGGAGGCTAAATTGAGAAATAAAAGAGGGAATTAAGGGGGAATCCTTTCCCCTTAATTCCTTACATCATAAGGCCTCCTAACAATAGGCCACTGGGAAATAAAACAAAACAAGCCAAGGCCCCAAAACAAGTGGGCCACTAGTAAATTCCAAGGGAGATAAAACTAACCTTTTCAGAAGCCGCGTTGGTTACGGCGTGTACCGAAAGCCTGGAGCCTTAACATCGACTCGAGCTTGTCGGGTAGGTCTGCTCCTGGCCTTCGGTGTAAGATGATCCCCATCAGTGAGCAAGGAGGAGAGTATCTATCATCCACTGATTGGACTAGTCCAGTCTCTAGTCTATTTTTGTACTGGACTATTGACGAGACGAAACCGCGAGGTCATTGATTGCACACTGTCTCGTGTCAAAAATAATTCCAAACTTACCAATTTGATGAAAATAATTCGAATTGAGGGGTATAATGGTAAATAAGGGTCAAATACACAGGGAAATAAGGAAATTTCTGATGTTTTCTTCGAAATTGATCAAATCGGACGATAAATCGATGGTAGAAATTGGGGAAAATGGTATTTTATGAAAGATAACTTCAAATTGCTTCCAAAGAATCAAGAATCATTAAAATTGATCTTGATTTCGCAGAGAAATTGAAGTTTGAAATAGAGAGATATTTCCGAACTTGAAAATCGTGAAATTGACTAAAATTAAACGAAAATTAAACTTGAAATCCTAATCTAAATTGAAATTAAACATGATTGGATGATAGATTATGAAAAACCGCTTCCACTAATCCCAAATAGCGATCAAATTAACACGATTAAACCTCTTAATCGTTGAAAACGTGAAGAACGCGATGTGAAGATTCAAGCGTCGATTTCTCCTTCTCTACTCAACCAAATCTCGAGTTCTTGCCCTCCATGGATGTCGAGAAGGGAGGTGTCTAAACAGATCAATTTGCTTGATTTCAAACTCAAATGCTTACAAATCGGAAGAACACCTTGTTTTTATAGGGCATTTAGGCGTAACCGTCCGATCAAAACGATCGACGGTTATAATGGAACGGTCCATCGTGGACCGTTTCAAGAATGTCGTGGCCGTTAGATCTGGATGGACGGCCCCGATGAAGTCGTGTGATGAGCGTTATAAAAACGCTTTAGATTTGCGTCGTTGGATCACGATCGGACGATCCGGATGCTCCCCGCGTGATTAAATCTCGGCCGTTATAACGTTTTAATTAAGCCACGTGCTTTTGATTGTGATCGGTGGTCCGCGCGTCCATGCGATCCACGCCTATCGCGTGGTCCGTCGTTTCGATCCGACGATCCACCTTCAGCCATGTCACCTGCACATTTAAAAACTCATGGAACTTAGTCCCACACGGATTAAATTTATGAAATCGGCTGGGTTTATAATATGCAACGGACTTAAGCATTAGCTTAAATCCGAACTATCGGATGCTTATATGTACTATAACCAATATATATACGATAAATATATGAATAATCCACACGTCACATCGCGTCGCGTAGGCGCCGCGTGGGCCCGCGTGGCGCTGCCACGTCGCATCCACGTGGCCTTGCGCAATTAAACCCCCTTTTTGCTTATTTAAAAATCATTTTTAACATTTTAAAAGTCACAAAATTAATTCAAAAAAATCCAGAAAAAATCCCTAAAAATTAGAAAATTCATAACTTTTAAAATATAACTCCAAATTAATCCAAATTTCTTTCATTTGATCCAAAATTTAATTATCTATCATTCTAAAGAGTCGAAATTAATAAATAATGAGAGTTTTAATTTCCATTTCAGAAATACATTTATTTTTTAAGGATTTTAACTTAAGAAAATATAAATAAATGTTTATAAAACATTTTCTCTCATTATTTTAGCTTTAAAAAACTCTATAATCTCAAGTAAAGATGGGTTATTAATTATTTATCTTTAAATCATCATATTTAACCCTAATTTAGAGTATTTTTGAGATTATAATGACTTTTTCCTGGAATGATAGAAAAATACACGTGTGTCTTAATCATGTTTTATCATGTTAATTTAGCATGTTATCAACTGTGGAAGTGCGGAGTGCGTAGCTGACTCGCTGAGGATTTGCGGAAACTAGAGACTATCTAAGGATTTGCGGAAACTAGAAACTAGCTGAGGAATGAGGATTAGCTGAAGATTTGCGGAAAGTTCAACGCTACGACAGTATTAGGATTTAGGAAATACTATTTAGGTTTAAACCGATATCGATCCAAACTTTTGACCACTAGGGGATGTCAGTATCAGATATCAATATGGGAACCTGATACCAACATCCAGAAATCGATACCGACATGTGGATGTCGGTATCAGGTACTGTAGGTATCGGGTACTGTTTAGGACCCTAACGGTACCTGATACCGTTACCGTATTAGATACGGTATTCGATACCGGTATCTGAACGGTTGAAGCCTAATTAGAATGGAATATTTTATGTCTTAATTTATATTAATAATTGTATAGTTTCATGTGTAAACTGCATGTTAACACTCGATCATTCATCTGAGGAGTTATAATGGCTGTGATTAAATCACGCTCGATGGATTCCTGTGGACGCGTGGTGACATCTCATGCACCCGATGAAGATCAAATGACATACGTTACATGTCACTTCTTCTTCACACACGATGTGCCAAAATCTGAGTGCTCCATCTTCGATCGGATGAATGGGACTTAATTATGATGATTTGTATCTTAACGTTTCATCTGAGTCGTTGATCCAAGATGAAGAGGTGAGTTGAAAAGTCATGCCCAAATTTAGCCTATTTATACCCCTATTCTTTGACGAAAAGAGCATTCTTGGATTTTTTTTTAATAATTAAACTTTTTAGACATCTCAATCCTTGAAATCTCTTGCTTTTTCTTCTTCTAGACTCATGTCCACGTCCAAGATGTGTTTGAAAGTGAGATTTCGTTGAGAGAATTGGGAGAATTCATCTCTTGAATACTAGATTTTTTTTCGAAACACATAATGAAAAGCCTTGATCCGGAAATGAATTTGATCATGACGTGTTTTCTCCCTAATATTTCTTCCTATAACATTATATTTCAATTTCAAATAATAGATTAGTTGAATTTTATAAAAAATTTATGTTTTCCCTCTCTTCCCGATCGATTTCTCTCTCTAGTTATGCTCCTTGATTTCTCCGCGAATATTGATCCAAATCAAGTGATTTTTAATTACGTGGATTCATTTTAGAGTCTTGTTTCCAACTATACTAAAATCCCTACTTTTTCACCTCAATTTGTCATTAGATTTGAACGAATTTAAAGAATTCCTAAAAATTCCCTATTTCTGTGCGGATTTGACCCTTATTCATCATTATACTTATTCATTCTTGATTAAAACTTTAAATTGGTGAGTTCCGTATTTTTTTTATATGCATTTGTGTATTTCAATGATCTCAGGAATCATTTCGTCATTGTACAATAAACAAATTCAAAACTTAAATTATAAAAAATAAGAATTTTAAATTAGTTAATTAACTCCTCCCTTTTTGGTTAGTTATCATCATTACTCCTCCTATTGGGATCTGAGGTCAATAGGTCTTCTAAAACTTCAATCAAGACATCAATTGTAACAAAATACATTGAATAGGATATTCAAAACATGAAGGCACCAAGAATTGAAGATCATATTGTCTATAACTAGGAGGATAATGACCATAACTCAAGGTGCTCATGCAAGCCTTGTGAGAATTCTCTCCTTTCTTCTCTTCTGCTCTTGGTGAAGAGCTTTGAAGAGGAGATCCAACTATCTGGCCATTGTAGGGGTACCGTTAGAGGCTAGACACTTGAATGGCTTCAAAAACTCAATGAACCAAGAGCATATGTCTCACTAGGTAGTAACTCTATAGATCCAATAACACTTTATTCTTAAGCCTTTATTAATTATATACATCAACATATAGATTAATTAAGGATATATTTAACCCAATTGAGTTATCTCACCATGTACTCCAGAAGATATGGAGTAAATAAGAACTCCCTGAATGGAAGCTTTCGTCATTAGTTATCATATATGTATAATCCTTCATCCGCATGAGACTCATGAAATGACTTAGGGTATGGTCAACTATCAAACCTTAATCATTCACTGAAGTTAGTACTAATGTATGGAGGAAATCATCAAGAACTCCTTCTCTAGTATTTTGACTACCTTGGCTAAGGATCTTTTGCAAGATATCTTTTGGTGTCTCAAGTCGAGGACTACATGCACAACCATGATATGAATGAACCTAATTGATAGTTAGACATAATACCATTCATGTATTCATAGAGATCTATTCAATAAACTCTTTCTCTAAAAAGCACCCACTATCTATCCTTCTTGTCTCTATATCGATGGCTACAAGATCAATCATACTTATCATATGATTCAAATCACATAGTGCTATTCCTTTTAGATAATTTAATGTCCTTCTCGAATATTGACAAGACGAGACCACGAGGTCATCGATTTCACGCGGTATCGCGTCAAAAATTATTCTAAACTTACCAATTTTGGGAATTTATAACGAATTGAGTGGCATAATGGTAAATAAGGGTCGAATCCACAAGGAATTAAGGTATTTTCGAGATATCTTTTGGAAATTGATCAAATTGGACGATGAATTGAGGTGAGAAATTAGGTAAAATAGTGGTTTTAGAAAGATAACTCAAAGATCTATCCACATAATCAAAAATCACTCGATTTGGATTAGTAATCGTGGAGAAATCAAAGATGGAAGTGGGAGGAAATTTTTGGAATCACGAAGAACATACACTGAAATTAAAATCAAAATTGGACTAAATTAAGATCCTAAACCTAAAATTGATGATACATGACGATAGATTAGAGGATAAACTTGCTTTCTAACCTGAGATAATGATCGAATCGATCTAATTGATCGCCGGATCGACGGCTATTCATTCCGCGAATTCAAACGTGAACATCGGTGTTCAAGAGACAAATTCTCCTCAATCGATCGACAAAATCTCACTTATAAACACTCCGTGGACACAAAATCGAGTCTATAAGCGATTACAAGTGAGAGATTTAAGAGAGGAAGGGTATAGATGGGTCAATTAGATGAAATCCTTCTCGAATGCTTACAAAGGACGAAGAACACTTCGTTTTATAGCAGTTTTTGGACATAACCGTCCGATCGTTTCAATCGACGGTTATGATGAAACGGTCCATCGTAGACCGTTTCAATTAAGTCATGACCGTTGGATTTGTGATGGGGCGCTAGGATGATCCCTCTGATAAGCGTTATGAAAACGCTTGAATCGCGCCCGTTGGATCTTGATCCGACGATCGCGATGCTCCCCGCTGGCTTTTAATCGTGGCCGTTATAACGCATGGATTTAAGCCACGTGCGCCTTGATTGATTTGGTGGTCCTCGGCGCATGCGATCGACGCGTGTCTTTTCATCGCGACGTCGATCCGACGTCCCGTACGCATCCACGTCACCTGCATAGTAAGTAACGTGTGGATTAGTCCCACACGGAATTAAATAAAGCGTTTTCGTCTGGGTTTATAAGACCCGGCGATTATATCGATTAATAACCCTTCCTATATAGGGAAGGCTGAAGACCATTTATATATTATATAATAATAATAATAATAAATATATAACGCCGCGTAGGCGCCGCGTGGGCCCGCGTGGCGCTGCCATGTGGCCCCGAGTGCCACGTCGCATCCACGCGGAACCCGCGCGAAATATTAAACACTTTTTATAATTTTTTTAATTATTTTTAACGTTTTAAATCAAAAATAAAATCAGAAAAATCCAGAAAAATCCCTAAAAATTTTAAAAATCATAACTTTCAAAATACAACTCCAAATTCATCCAAATTTCTTTCATTTGATCTAAAATTTAATTATCTATCATTATAAAAAGTCAAATTATTTAAATAACAAGATATTTAATTCTTATTTCAAAAATACATTCATTTCTTTAAGATTTTAACTTTAGAAAATTAAATGAATGTTCATAAAAATGATTTCTCCTATTATTTAACTTTAAAAACCACTTATAATCTCAAGTAAAGATGGGTTATAAAATCTTTAATCTTTTATTCATCATAATTAACCCTAAATTAACGCATTTTGAGATTATAACATAAAATTGCATGGAATGATATAAATGCACTCAGAGTATGATAACATGCACATAAATGTAATGTTTTATGCCTTAATTTTCATTAATTATCATGTTGATATTGCATGTTATCAAATATCTTTACTAATATGAATGTCTAAAATATATGTTTGAAGACTAGCAATTATTGTATTATGATCTCATCATAATTCACTTAGTTATTGCATATGCTCATGAAATTTATTACAAACATCACATGAGAATAACAATTAGTAAATTTCATTTCAATAAATATAAACAAGATATATGGAAGTGTAATTGGCTTATAGGCCACTTAACGTCCTTCTCCCTAAGTAAGTATTCGAGGAGAGTGGAAATGATGAAAACAAAGGCATGCCTAGAGAGACATGATAATGCTTTCCCCCTCGTCAAAAACTGGAAGATGATGGCAATGATGGTGGCCCTAGTGAATAGTTTCTGATAAAAGGACTCAATAAGATGAAGTCTAATTTAGCTAATTGTGGTAAATAGTTTATCTGAAGAAGGTATTTGGAGAGGTAGATTGTAGCCAAAAAGGGGTTCCTCTCTCTATCAGGAAAGTCAATGTATGGTCGGAAACCCCTGCACCTTGGATTATGGCATGTATTTGACCATTACTATGCCATGAAGGTTTCATGCTTCCAAGTTTTCTCCATGCTAAAAGCAAACACCATCAAAAGTAGAAAGTTAGAATTTGACTTGGAAATTTCCACCTAGAAGAGGAGGCCACTAACATCAAGCATTGTGATAACATGCTATATTAATATAATAAAACATGATTTTTTATGCATATTAAGGTATAAATGATTTCATTTCCATGCATGTTATCATACTTATGTGTATTTTTCTATCATTCCATGAAAAAGTAATTATAATCTCAAAATACCCTAAATTAGGGTTAAATATGATGATTTAAAAGACAAATAATTAATAACCCATCTTTACTTGAGATTATAAATGTTTTTAAAGTCAAAAAAATGAGAGAAAACGATTTATAAATATTTATTTATATTTTCTTAAGTTTTAAATCCTTAAAAATAAATGTGTTTTTGAAATAAAATTTAAAACTCTCATTATTTATCAATTTTTATCTTTTAGAATGATAGATAATTAAATTTCAGATCAAATGAAAGAAATTTGGATTAATTTGGAGTTATATATTAAAAGTTATGAATTTTCTATTTTTAGGGATTTTTTTTGGATTTTTCTGAATTTATTTTGATTTTTAAAATGATAAAAATGAATTGAAAAAGGGCAAAAAGCGGTTTTATTTCCACGCAGGGCCACGTGGATGCGATTTGGCACGCAAGGCCACGTGGCAGCGCCACGCGAGCCCACGCGGTGCCTACGCGGCGAGGTGATGTATGCGCGTATTTATATTTATAACTATATAGAATATAATGTATAGCCTTCCGCTTATCGGAAGGGAATTATTAATCCCCTTAAAACTAAGTGATCCGGACCCTCCATCAGCGATCCGACGGATGCGATATATTCAAAACGGTCCACGATGGACCGTTCCATCGTAACAGTCGATCGTTTCGATCGGATGGTTACGCCCAAATGTACTATAAAACTAAGTGTTCTTCCGAATTCTAAAGCATTCGAGTTGGAAATCAACAAATTAATCTATATAGACACCTCCCCTCTCGTTTCTCTTGATCTCATCGTGTTCTAACTTCAATTCCCCACCTCCGGAGCACTTGAAATCAAGATTTGGCCGTGTAGATCGGTAGAAATTGTAGATTGAACTCATGAACGCGTTCTTCGATATTTTCATCGATTAATCGGGTTAATTGAGTTAATCCAATCGCTAATCATGGTTAGTGGAAGCGGTTTTTACTAATATTTAGTTCATTTAAGTTTGATTTTGATTTAGATTAGGATTCAAGGTTCAATTTGGTTTAATTTTAGTTAAAATCGTGATTTCTTCGTCCGAAATTTTCTCTCCACTTGGATTTTCAATTTCTCCATGAAATCAAGTCCAAATTTGACGATTCTTGATTCCGTGGAATCGATTTGAAGTTATATTTCATAATTTACCATTTTTCCCCAATTTCTATCATCAATTCATCGTCCGATTTGATCAATTTTGAAGAATACATCAAGAATTTCCTTATTTCCCTGTGGATTCGACCCTTATTTACCATTATACCCTTCAATTCGATACATTTTCATCAAATTGGTAAGTTTGGAATTATTTTTGACATGAGACCGTGTGAAATCAACGACCTCGCGGTCCCGTCTCGTCACATAGAGGCACAATGATGCCAAAAAATTTGATGTCTAGTGCCTTGAGAAATGGAGGGCAGGAAAGGAAAACCTCCACTGTCATAGCAAGATGATGGATCCAAAGAAAACCTAGGAAGCATATTCTCATACCATATGAAAATGTGAGATGAGAGGAAGCTAGTAATGAATAGTTTAATGAGAGATACATGAGGGGGGCTTATAGATGGCTATACAAGAGAGACAAGATAGATATAGAGACTTGTTGGACATATTGGGCTTTCATAAAATTAAAAAAATTAATCGTGCTTAATGATTACACTTTTTCTTTAAATTTCTGCTCTAGTAATCTTATTTTCAAACAAATAAGGTTTAGATTCATGTCAGGGCTCATTGTGCACATTGCAAATTTCTTTGAACATTTCTTTGGTGATAAAAATAAAATTTTTAATCGATTTAAGTAGAATTTCCTTTCAGCTTCCCAACAAATTATCTGCATTTTTCAAAATAAAATATATAAATTGAAACAATGTCTCATTGTTTAATCCTTACATATTAAAACTAAGTTTAAAATAAATTTTTACTGCAAGATGCTTCCTGAATCAATTCTCAAATTTTTCGATTGAAAAATGATATGAGCACTCCTTGGGAGAGAAAAATTAAATGAAATCAAAAATGCAATTTTCTTCAACATTGTTTCCACAAATAATCTTCATTCTCCAATGAAGAAGTTTTATGTTCGTATTAGATTTCATTGTGCGAATAAGTTATTGAATAGGGAATTTTTGGGTGATAAAACCAAAGATTAAATTTTAATGAAAAATATAATAATACAATTTTCTCACTGGTTTCTACCAAAAATAAATATCAATTTTCAAATAAATGCGTCTGAAATTGTTACTAGATACCATAGCATATCTTACAAGTTTATTTTGATGATTTATTTGGTGTTAAAAATCAATAAAAATCTAAAGAATGAAAATTTTCAGGTGCTTTCTCTAACTAATAATCCTCAACTTTTTCAAATGAATATATATTATCTTCAAGGTCTCCTCATATAAATCACAAATTTGTTTGAGCATTTGCTTAGTGATAAAGATAAAATTAATTCAAAATTTGAATTTAAAAGCATAATTTTTAAGTTTATTGATCCCAAAAATAATCTCACTTTTTTAAATAAATAATTTCAAGCTTCATGCGGGTCCCATTGTGTCTATCACAAATTGATATAGCTTTCTTCTGTTATGAACATATTTTTCATAAATTTAAAACTGAAATTTTTTGTTTGACGTGTCACTCTCTCAGGCCCACACGTGGCTGTCTTTTTTCGATGTTTTCAATCATTCAAACCTCCCAACTGCATCGCCCAATCTACATCAGATCTCTTCATCTCAAAGATCTCCGGTAGACATTGCTCAAATTTCAGGTTCGATCACTCATTCATTCCTTCTTCTCCGTAGGTTGTCCTGCGCACGTTATTCTATGTTTTTCGCGCCCAGATTTGACTCGAAGTTGACGCGGATGGGATTGTCGACGCGATCACACGTCATCTGGTTCCGATAACCTCGGGGGATGATATTTAGTCCCCGGGTTCATGAGAACTGCTTTACGTTACTCTTTCATTTTGAACCGAGTCGACAGAGCGAATTAACGAAGAATGCAGAGGTTACGCGTCGCTAGAGACCTCGCATTCGCTTCGCGGAAGCGGGGATTGGTCGCTCGCTTCTCTACTTCTCTCCTCTTCGACGAAACTCAGGAGCAGGTGTGTTTCTTGCTATTTTCCGACTACAAAGTTGCATTCTTAGCGGAAGTTTGCGAAGAACTTGAGCAGGTATGTTCAGTCTAATTCTTTCGACCCGTTGTGATTGAATTCGCAGTTTAAGACGAGCGTTGCTCAGTTCGCGCAAGAAACCATCGCTCCTCATGCGTCCAAGATAGATGCTACAAATAATTTTCCAAAGGTAAGTCTAAGATAATGTCATCTCCAATTTTCGAAGATTCATGTCCTCGAGAATCGAGATAATCGGAGGAATTATTCGTTTCCCTCTCTAGGATGTCAATTTGTGGAAGCTCATGGGCGATTTCAATCTTCACGGGGTTACAGCACCGGGTAGATAAATCCTAGTTTAAACAATTACATTATATTTGCTTACGTCATGATTCCCAATATTAATTTGATCTACATATACTTTATCTTTCAATTATCCGGGACAATGTTTTGTCATCTTTCAGAGGAGTATGGAGGGATGGGTCTTGGATACTTGTATCATTGCTTAGCGATGGAAGAAATTAGTAGAGCTTCAGGCGCTGTTGGTTTATCTTATGGTGCTCATTCAAATCTATGCATCAATCAATTGGTACAACAAATGAACTTAAGTAAAATAAATCTACACTTAGATTTGTCTGTATTTTTTTGTTGAAAAATTATATTTCCTTTGTAGGTGCGACATGGGAACCCCTCTCAGAAACAGAAATACTTGCCTAAGGTTCCTTCTATATCCATCTTTAAAGCCTCATGTGGCTGGTGATTGTTCAGTGGCAGTTCTGTCTAGGGCTCACAAAGATGGCACGTAGGCATGCATGAACATCATGGCAAGCTCATGAAAATCTGTGTCATGTGCGGTGCTTGAGCACTAAGCATGACCATTGTGCAAAATTATTTTGCATGATTGTGAAATATTTTGCACCATTGGATTATCACGTTTGGTTCCAAATTAGAGACTAAGATTGAAATTGAAGTGACATAAGGGAAGGAAGGAAAGGGGGGGGGGGGAGAGAGAGAGACGAGACAGAATAGGGAGGGAGTGAGGCCCTGCCCCTCAGTCCTTGCCACCTCCAGCCATTGTCACTCCCCTGCCACCATCTCGACTTCCCTCTGCTGAGAGATAGAGGGAGAATCGAGAGGGTGAAAGAAGGAGAGAGGGGAGAGAAATTGAACAAGGGAGGGAGGAGAGTGAGTGAGAGAGAGAGAGTTAGGGACAAAGTGGGGGGAGAGAGAAGGAAGATGTTGAATGGTCAATGTTTTGGGCGATGACTAGTTAACGTCTTCTGTGTGTTGTATACCAGTGCATGATTTGCATGGTGTGCATTGAAAGGGCCATTTGTGATACATATTATTACTTCTCGTCATCAATATCCGTCCATCATTCTATTTGTTATCTCTGAGTTTGTGTTTTTTTATGAAGCTTATTTCTGGGGATCATGTAGGAGCACTGGCGATGAGTGAACCGAATTGTACGTTGTAAATATTTTAATTTGAAATGTAAACACCTTTCATGAGAGCCATGGACTAATCTATGATTTGTCTCCCACATTTTGTATCTCAGCCGGCTCAGATGTTGTAAGCATGAAATGCAAAGCTGACCGGGTCAACGGTGGATATGTCATCAATGGAAACAAGATGTGGTGTACCAATGGAACCATTGCCCAGACCCTGGTTATAATTTCTTCTCTAACTATTTGATGATTTTTTACTCATGTACATGAAGAATGTCTCTGGAGAGAGAAACATTTGGAAAAGAATCATGAAGAGAGAGAGAATAGGGAGCAAGTGAGGCCCTGCTCCTCAGTCCTTGCCGCCTCCAGCCATTGTCGCTCTTTGCCACCTTCTCCGCTTCCTCCTGTTGAGAGATTGAGGGAGAACAGAGAGAGGGTGAAAGAAGGAGAGAGGGGAAAGAAATAGAGTAAGGGGGAGGGAGGAGAGTGAGAGAGAGAGAAGGAACATGTTGAGATGTTGTTGGGCATTGACTAGTTAACTTCTTCTGAGTGCTGTACACCCGTACATGATTTGCACGGCGTGCGTGAAAAGGGCATTTGTGATTCTTCACTAACTATTTGATGATTATTTACTCATGTAGATGAAGAATGTTTCTGGAGAGAAACATTTAGAGAAGAATCACAAAGAGAGAGAGTGATAGTAGCTCGGGAAAGTAAGTTCAATTAGGCTTTTGGAGCATTAAATGTGGTGCACATCTTAGTGGGGTCCTTTTAGAAAAATAATGCAAGATTGTTAATGAGGCTCTGAAGGATTTATTACAATGGTAAAGGGCCTTTTACTAAATATTAACATATACGAGGTATGCATGCACCACTGAACACTATTTTTATTTGTATGCCTTTGAAAGATGTATATATATATATATATGTTGTACTGTGAAAAATGGGTAAGTGTAAATGAGTTTAATGTGGGTACAATTCATTATTTCTGAATTACTCAATAATATATATTTTAATCAGATATCTTAATTCTGTTTAATTTAAATGTGTCAGGTTGTCTATGCAAAGACAGATATCACAGCTGGTTCAAAAGGAATTACTGCTTTTATCATTGAGAAAGGAATGCCCGGGTTTGTATTTTTCGTACTTAAATAAAATAAAAATATAATTTAACTTTTCTTGTTAATTATATTAATAAATTAGTGGATAGAATTTTACTCTTTCAGGTTTGGTACTGCTCAGAAATTGGATAAATTGGGAATGCGTGGAAGTGATACGTGAGTTTTTGATTCATCTTTTTCTTAAGACTTTGAGAACCGAGTTTATTTATCATGGCTTTTTGATCTATATAATTTTTTTTTCATGCATATTATAGCTGTGAGCTTATTTTTGAGAATTGCTTTGTTCCTGAAGAAAATGTTCTGGGGCAGGAAGGGAAAGGTATGATGATCCGTTTATATTCTGTCTACTTTTCAATTCAAAGCAGAATTAGTCTGATGAAAATGTCATTAGATTTAGAGACTCGAGAATTTTAACCAGAATTAAAATATTTACAGAGGGTTGACTTTTGCTTAATCCTCCTCATTGAACATATGCATTGACTAAGGTGTCTACTAGTTATGGCACATTAAAGTAAGTCCACAAATTTGGAGTAAGATGTTGGAACTCATCTGTGAGAGTTTTGTCCTGATTCAAGATTTTTTATGATGACTTGACTTTTCTATTATTGACCCCCATTGACAATACCCCATTTTTTCAGTGTCTACTCAGGTTTTACGTCAATAAAGTCTAAGAAAAGTTTGACTTACCTCAAGACCTTAACCCCCATTTAGTCAACGCTTGTTGAACATTCTCACAGATTTGGACATCTACTCGTTGATGTTAGTCAGTAACAAATGGAAAAGTTTAGCGTAGACTTTAGAATCCCATCTGGAGATCTTGAACATGGAGTTGATTTTAGTTGAGTCAACAATCACTTATCTTATTCTGTTGTCTCAGGTGTCGACTGTTTGATTTATACTGGAAGTAAGTCAAGAAATTTGGCATAACCTTGAGAAACCTCTCTGAGAGAACCAGCCTCAAGATTTTTGCTACTGTTGAGTTCGGTTAAGCCAAAAACGATGACCATATCCCGTTGTCTCTGATGTCTAATAGTTTTGAACTAAATTTCTTTACAAATTTTTCAGAACTTTGAGGAAACTGTCTGAAGAAGTTTGACCTTACAGTCTTGAGAACTGTTCAGCTTTTGGTCTTGTCTGAGGTGTCTATTATTTGCAGTCAAATTGAACAGAACACACAAATTTAGCATAATTTAATACCAAATCTGAGACAAATTTGACCAAACTAACAATTTGGACTATGGGTTTACTCTGGTTTTCTCATAACTAATTGACCGTGCCCATTGACTCAGGTGTGTATATCATGATGTCTGGGCTGGACTTGGAGAGACTGGTGCTGGCTGCCGGGCCACTTGGTCTAATGCAAGCTTGTCTCGATGTTGCTGTCCCTTATGTCCGCCAGAGGGAGCAGTTTGGTCGCCCAATAGGGGAGTTTCAATTGATGCAGGTCAGCATTCGCTTCAGTTATGTTTATGTTTTTTATTCTTCTTGGTTACTACAATTGCTGTGCAGGGGAAGGTGGCAGATATGTACACTTCCTTGCAGTCTGCCAGGTAGAATCTACTTTATTTTCCCATTTTTATCTCTTTTTTGACATTTATAGTCCCTTAGTTTCTTGGTTTCTGCTCTTACTATCAGAGCCTTTGTCTACTCCGTTGCAAGGGACTGTGACTATGGCAAGATTGATCCAAAGGTGATTAAAACATGGCATTATTCGTGCATTTATCTCTAAGTATCTATCTCTCTTGCCCTCTCTCCCCCTCCCTTTCTCCCCCCACAAGCCAAAAAATCTTTGAGTTCACCTTTTCAGAACCTCCCTCACTTCCCCTCGTTTTCTCCATCTCCTGCCAGTGTTCACCGTTTCAGGACCTCCCTCCATTAAAAATGTATTTGTTCTTTTCATTCATCCGTTGACCTGTAATGCAAAGACTGTGATCTTGATTCGCCTTGACTTATACTCTTAACTCCCTGACCCATCAAGTTTTTCTTCTTTCTTCATTGGTGTATCTGTCAATCTGTAATAGAAAAGAACGGTTATTGAATTGATCTTGTGCTGTCTGTGGTGGAGCCCACTGACATTTACTTTTCCTCCCCCAAATTGATGAAATAAACTAAAGGACTGCGCTGGGGTCATTCTCTACGCAGCTGAAAGTGCCACCCAGGTTGCCCTTCAGGTCTGACTTTACTTTCCCAACATTCACAAATCAGACTGTTGACCTTTTGTGCTCAAAACCTAAAAGGCGATCCTATTTCTTTTCTTGTGCAGGGCATTCAGTGCCTGGGCGGCAATGGGTACGTGAACGAGTACCCAACGGGCCGTCTATTGAGAGATGCAAAGCTATTTGAGATTGGCGCAGGTACTAGCGAGATCAGAAGGATGATCATTGGCAGGGAGCTCTTCAAGAATGGGTGAAGAAAGTCAATGCCCCTTTTACTGTATATAATTCCCCAAATAATGTGCACCATCAGATAAAGAAGATATACAGGAAATGTTTTCTTGTGCATTTCTTATTGGACTTTGATAGGATTTTGAACTCAAAGTCCTGCTCTTCTTTCTTGGTTTTCTTGGTTGCCCCAGGATTGTTCTTTTGTTTTGTAGGACTCTAATCTCTAGCCCATAATTCTGAACATCATTCTAGACATATGTTCTTTTTCATTCTATGTCTAGGTTTTTTATTGGGTATGATTATCTTTAATTTTTTTAAGATGGGTTGAAGAAAAGGCTGGGAAGATCTAATGGATAGATAAAAAGATCGTTAATCTCATCACTCTAATCATGATCTTTGATCTTTCTGTTAGAGGATTGTCTAATTAATTCAGCACATTAGGGTCTTAGCCTCACATAAGACAGATCTCTTCCTAACTCATAATTGCCTTTATATAGAAAGGCTTGTAATCTCTTATTTCATCCTTTTTTATCAAAGGCTTCCATATTTAAATGGTATCAAAGCCAAAAAAAGTTTTTTAGAATTCTAGGGTTCTTATGCATGGCATTGTTGTCCTTGCTCCATATCATTGCCCAAAAGGGTCAAGGGTACACTAACATAACCTCTCTTTGTTTTAGGCCATCTCCCTTGGTGGAATCTGAGGTCGATAAACTTTCCAAAGCTTCGATAAAAGGATAGAAGATAGCAAAAACTATTGAATCAAACATTTGACTCATAGAAGAACTGAGGAGAGATCATTCTATCATCTAGTATAAACTAAAACCATACTTATAGGATCCATTTGAAAGAGATCTCTAAGCCATCCAAGTGTCCAATCTCTAGTGGTTCACACATTCTCCAAAAGATTGGATCTCCTTTAGAACTCTTGTCGCTAAGAGAAGGGAGAGTTTTCCACAAGGCTTGCATAGGTACCTCTATTTTCTCCCTATTTATAGACTTTAAGAATGTGAAACTTTACCTATCATTATATCTATATCCACTAATGTTCATTGACTTTATGTGTGTTATTGGGTCAGTTAATAAGTCTATCAAACCAATAACACTTATTGGTTCCCCTTATTAATTAACTCTATTTAGGATATACCCTAACCCCCTAAATACTCTCCACTTATATACTCGTCAATTTGCATTTATTTTTGCCTATGTAGCACTATCATTTTGTTTATTTTTTACGTAGGCAACATGGCGTGACAGGAAGCGTCTGATTCGCACATTTAATCGAAGCCGTTGATCTTCACTTAAGTCGGGGCAAACGCGAGGACATCTAATTGGGTGATGATTCGTTTTAAAATAATTTAATCTCAACCGTTCATCTGAAGAGTTATAACGGTTGAGATTAAATGAGCCCGATGGACTTTGATGGATGCCTAGCGACATCTTAGGCATTCGATAAAGATCAAATGGCAAGAATTACACAATCATCCAAATTCACGCGATGATGTGGCTTTACTAGGCGCTCAATTTTGAATCAGATGGACGCGACTTAATGATAATGTTTTACATCCTGGCGTTTCATCTCAACCATTAATCGAAGATGAAACGCCAAATTCAGCAACTATCCCCCAAATTTTTCTATTTAAACGCATGTTATTTGACGAAAAATGTATTCTTAGATGTTTCGAGCTATCAAATTGTTTAGATATCTCAATCCTAGAATCTCTTGATTTCTTCCTTTCTATATCAATTTTCGCGTCCAAAGAGTACTTGAAATCAAGATTTCGTCAAAATAATAGAGAGAAATCGCCTCTTGAATGCCGAATTTCGTCTTCAAAATCCTACAAATGAAAAGCCCTTGATCTGTCAATCAATTGGTTCATTTCGAGCGCAACTTTGGGTTAGATTATGTGTTTTCTTCTTAATCTTTCGTCCTATATTTTGATTTCAAATTGTAGGTTAGTTGAATTTTAGATAATTTTTTTGTTTTTTCTCTCCTCACGATTGATTTTCTATTTAATTCTTGCTCTTATATTTCTCCGCATCCAAAGAGTGCTTGAAATCAAGATTTCATCGAAATAATAGCGAGAAATCGCCTCTTGAATGCCGAATTTCGTCTTCAAAATCCCAGAATAAAAAGCCCTTGATCTGTCAATCAATTGGTTCATTTTGAGCGCAACTTCAGGTTAGATTATGTGTTTTCCTCTTAATATTTCGTCCTATATTTTGATTTTAAATCGTAAGTTAGTTGAATTTTAGATAATTTTTTTGTTTTTTCTCTCCTCACGATTGATTTTCTATTTAATTATTGCTCTTATATTTCTCCGCGTCCAAAGAGTGCTTGAAATCAAGATTTCATCGAAATAATAGCGAGAAATCGCCTCATGAATGCCGAATTTCGTCTTCAAAATCCCAGAATGAAAAGCCCTCGATCTGTCAATCAATTGGTTCATTTCGAGCGCGACTTCGAGTTAGATTATGTGTTTTCCTCTTAATCTTTCGTCCTATATTTTGATTTCAAATCATAGATTATTTAAATTTTAGATAAATTTTTTGTTTTCTCCCTCCTCGTGATTGATTTTCTATTTAATTTTTGCTCTTATATTTCTCCATGAATCTTTATCCAAATCGAGTGATTTTTTATTCCATAGGTTCTTCTTGGAGTTTTATTTCTAAAATTATTAAAATCCTTAATTTCTCACCTTAATTATTCATCTGATTTGATCAAATTTGAAGAACACTGAAAATACCTTAATTCTCCATGGATTCGACCCTTATTCACCATTATACTATTGAATTCTTGATTTTTTATTTTAAATTGGTGAGTTTGGAAAAAAATTTGACACATCTCCATGTGTTTTCAACAACCGCATAAATACATCTTGTCAACAATCAAGGGTGAATGCTTCATCTCATTTGATGTTGCAAAGGAAGCTATCTAGTTGAGGAATTTCATCACTAACCATTGCATAGTCCCTATGATTTTATAACCTATTTCTTTGTTGTGCAAATAATAATGGTGCAATCTCACAAGCAAAAAAAGGTCTCAATAGAAGTCAAAGCACATTTTGAGGTACTTTAACTTGATTTGGGAGATTACGTCAAAGAAAATATAATGATGGAAAAAATTCCATCAACTGAAAATATTAAAGATTTGTTAAGGCTTTATCTTAAGAATTTTTTAACATCACTAAAGAAGCATGGGGTTGATGCACAAGAGTGATTGACTTTAGTCCAAATGAGAGATTGATGGATATTACGTGGTCTATAATCTAATCGCACTTCTATGTTTTTCTTATCTTCATTGAAATGAATTTTTATTCATTATCGTTCTTGTATGATGTTTGCAATGAAGTTCATGGGATATACAATGACTAAGTGAACTTTGATGATTCTATAGTCTTGAAACATATGTTATAAATATTTTTTTTAAGGATACTTATGCAAGACATCAAAATATCTTGAAAGAATAACACTCTATGATCTCACTCATATAATGAATATGGTTGGTCTGTCGCTATCGATGTGAAGACACCGAGGATAGAGAATGAGTATTCTTTTAGAAAGATTGTACTAAATTAATCAATATGAATCTATGAATGAGTATTGCACCTAACTGTCAATCAGGTTTGATTTATGTCACGGTTATGTATATGGTTCTTTGACTTGACACATCGAAGACATCTCTTGTATTATAACTTATGAATCCCTAGTTATGGGATGTCCAAATTGTCATAGATTGGATAAAAGTCCTTAAAGGTGATTGTGAGGTGAAGAGGGAACTTTTTGCCCTTGGTATAAGAAGAGATTGATTCAAGGAATGAGATGTGATGAAATATTAGCCAAGGTAGTAAAAATATCGAAGAAAGTGTTCTTGATGTTTTCTTTCATGCATCAATACTAACTTGAGTGACCAATAAGATTTGATAGTTGATCATGCCTTAAGTCATTCATAAGTATCACATAGACAATGGATTATACATGCACAGTAATCGATGACAGGAAAGTTCTGTATGGGTTTGATTGTGTTAAATTGATCCTTGATTAATTTCTCTATATTGTTATAATAATTAATAAGATTGAAAATTAAGTGTTATTGGGTCTGTAGAGTTATTAACTAGCGAGATATATGAAACTAAAGGGTCACACATAAAGTTTAAAAATGATGATGAATATAGACATAATGTTGAAGATTTTTGTGAAAATTTCATGCACCCAATGTCTATAAATATAAGAAAATAACTATAACTCAGGATACCTGTTTGAAATTTGTGGGAAACTCTTTCCTTTGTTCTCTTTCTCTCCAAACTAAACTTCCAAATTTTATTTTTCTTCAATTTAATATAGTACAATATACACAGCCTTTTTTTTCAATTCCATTGGCCATTAAAATTTCATTTTGGGCAGTTTGGCCAGTCAACACATTATCACCGTTTAGTGCAGCTTAATGTATTGGATACAGTTAGGCAACAGAAGCTAACAAACAAGTGTCAAGTGAATTTGGCACGATCGGATCCCGGGCCTCAGTCCATACATTCATCTCTCCTCTGTACAGATTCATGGCGGAGGGAAATTTTTCTATTAAAAAAACTCACTTTTGTCAACATATAGAAAAACTTGATAGTTTAAATTAGACCACCAATTTCTGGCCTCTCGAAGCATTTCAATTTAAGAGGATTTCTTTCATGTTCTTGATAGAAATGGCTGACAATTCCAACTAAATTCGCCCAATTAATAGTTTCTCTCTTTCAATCAACCTGAGATGTCCACTTACAACCCCATCGAATGATATGCACGTGCCCATTACCTTCCTGGGCCGCCAGATCTTGGCGAATATCTAAACATCGATTCTCTCTTCCAGCCATGCTTGTTTCTCATCACATAAATCCCTGATCGTAAAAGATTAAAAAAAAAATCAAAGGCAATAAAGAGAAATTAAAATTCCAATGAATCACGTTAAACAGAAACCTTATAACTTTCGTCTAGAACTGGACCCCCATTTGATGGCCTCTTCAACTGCTCTCTGACGGTCGCCGCCACTTGCTTCCTCTTCTGGCGGCGCTTCTGGTGGTGGCGGCGGTGGTGGCAGCTGTACATTCTCCAATGGCACCACGAGAAATCCTAAAGCCATGACCACGTCAGTCATCAAGGGTCTTACCATTGGCTCTTCTTGAAGACACATGGCAGCAATAGCAACGGCCTGATTCAATGCCTTCGTCTCATATTTCCCCTTCAAGAGGGGGTCCACCAGCTCATGAAATTTAGTCTGATCCTTGAACATCGGTTGCGCCTATCAATAAAAAGTTTCAAGCTTTATTTGTGATTTTAAAAAAAATGTCTTGGTACTAGAATGCTTATAGTTAGAAATAGGAGATAAGTAGGCCGAGATTGTCTGATCGACCAAGTATTGAAGATTTGATCCGTTAGATGGTCACCTTTAATAGCGCAGCAATCAACCACTGATAATGAATGATAAAGGCTAATAAATGATTAAAAGAGAGGGCTTAATTATGGGCGTAGTGTGCTAGATAGAAAAACTCACATGAAGAGAGACAGAGGGAGGGAAGGGAAGCGAGCGAGCTAGCAAGAGTAAAGAAATAGAGAAAGCAGGTATGCAAGCGAGAGAAAGTGCGAGACAGTGTGTGCAAGTTGCTAGAGTGAGAATATGTGTTATAGATAGAGATAGAGAGAGTGGGTCGATCACAATGGATCACTTGATCGATTATTCAATCCCGCCAAACCTGATCTAGATCAGGTTGGATCAGTGATAGGCTTGATTGTGAACAGAGTAAGATTCGGGGCGATCCAACCTGATCCCCAAAAGTTCACTTAAGGTTTTTAGTATTTACCCAAGCGACGAGATTCTGCTCGTTGGAGGGCCTGGTGGTGTCGATGACTCTCCGGCCTGATATCAGCTCCAGAAGGACCACGCCGAAGCTGTAGACGTCAGACTTCAGCGTGAGTTGGCCGGTACGAGCATACTCTGGTGCGCAGTAACCATAAGTCCCCATAACTCTGGAAGAATCATTCGCTTTATCACCTACTGGGCCGAGTTTTGCCAGCCCAAAATCGGACAACTTTGGGTTGAATTCGTGGTCCAATAAGATATTAGAAGACTTGAGATCTCGGTAGATGACAGGCGGGTTAGCCTTCTCGTGTAGGTACTCCAACCCTCTGGCGGCTCCGGTGGCGATCTTCATCCGAGAATACCAGTCTAATGCCCGGTGATCCGGTGGAACATCTAACACCAATACAAATTCAGGGTAAATGTAAATATGAAATACAGGGTGAGTGAATTGAAATGTTTACCGAAATAAGTGGTCTTCGAGAGAACCAAGGGGCATGAACTCATAGACTAAGAGTCTCTGGTCTCCATCAGCGCAGTAGCCGACGAGATTGACAAGGTTTTCATGGTGGAGGAGACTTAGCATTAGAACTTCTACAAGAAATTCTCTGTTGCCTTGTAACCCATTCCTATCTAGTTGCTTCACCGCCACAAGCTGAAAGTAGAGAAAGAAAAGCGTTAATTTTGATGAATAGTGAGATAAGAGAGGGATTCTTCTAAGAGGTGAGAGAAACGGAGAGTTACTTGGCCAGTGTTCTCCAGCCGACCCTTGTAAACTCTTCCAAATCCTCCTTCACCAACTAAACATTCTGGACGGAAATTTTTGGTGACATAAGCGAGTTCACGGAATGTGAAAGCTTGTGCAGCAATATTTCCATTTCCGGTATCTGCAGCAATCAAAGCATAATATGAAATGCTAAATAAAAATTTCCCCAATTCACTAGTCCTTAATTTTTCACGAAGATGAACCCAGAACAAAATCCAAGAAGTTCCCAAGAAGAAGGAAAGGCGTCCTTGTCAGAGCTAAAAGCTTCATAGCTGACAAGTTCACTAATCACATTGGATAATCAATGATGCAACTAATAATTCACATAGAATTGATGGTTTTTAAAGTACCCTTTATAAGATTATCATATAGGTTGATTCAACAAGATAATTCAAGAACAAGGTTCCCTTTACAAAGATCAATCGTGGGGAACTAGTTGGGAAAAATAGAATCTTGAAGGAAAGCATTCATCGAGTTTCTAAAGTTCTTAGACAAATCAATCAACTGGATAAAAAAAATTAAAATAAGCAGAAAATGATTATAACGATAACCTGGTGGCCTTTTACAAACCTGTACCCCTGGATTGCGAGATGCTCCGATCGCCTTTCGTTCCCTTTCTTTCACCGGACGAGAAACACGAAAAGCAATTCATCGCACAAAGCAGTAAATTTACTGCCTTTTCCTCACCAATAAATTGATCAATGAATCGATCAATCTTCCCTGACTCAAAACCGATTCGCGCGGAAAAATATCGCAAATGTCCGAGCAACAGCGATCGAAGATGGAACAGCATTCCATCGAAACGGAAGAAATCAATGAAAAAAGAGAAAATAACCAATTAGAGTTACCGGAAGTCCGCGGAATTTGTTCTCCGAAGAGCGCCGGGGAAAAGAGAGGAGATGGCTATTTTTGGGGGTTCCCGGATTGTGCATTCTTGCGGAGAAAGCGGCGGCGATGTGAGGGCGTTCTTGAAGGCGACGTTTAAGGAGCATTCTTGAATGCTAATTGGCGCGAAAAGCTCTCGTAGCTGGCGTGGAAGAGCTCCGAGAACTGAAGGAAAGGAACTGAAGCTCCGAGACCGTTACAGTTTGCCGAACGCGCTCCGTCGAGACCGTTACACTTTTGCACGCTACCTATTAAATTCAAATATTTGTGTTTGTACTTTCTTATGCCCTCACTCTCACTCCAATTTCTTGGGACCAAAATGGGCCTTTTAGTTTTATTTTCTTTGAAAAAAAGCGTTGAATTTAAGTATTTTTCTTATTTTCTAGAGGGAATATCAGCATGAAGTAGAAAATAATAAACATTAAAAAATAGTATCTGTCGCCTAAACTAACAAATTTTATTGGATTAAACAAGACAAGAAAAGAAGCCCATCGCTAATAAGTTGATGGCACCTTTTGAGTTGTCAACATGCAATGAGAAGGACAAGGTTGGATCAATCTCTCTATTTCTCGAAAAATAATGCTTGATTTTAAAATTTTTTTAGGGCTTCTATTAAATTGTCATTAAATAATCTGAGACTGCGATGGACTAGTTTTCATCCATGGTTTAGGAGATATATTTTCAGTGTTAAATTAAAAGAAGTTGAACCTAGCGCAAAAAAGAGGTTTGATGTCGAGTAAGCCTCGCGTCGCTTGTCTTGGACCGAAAAATCTCGCTAATCTTTCGAGCTTACCATGCATTAAAACAAGGTTATAGATACTAATTATTCATCACTTCCAACATCTAAACAACTCATTGAATAAAACTTATCATTTCTTCTAATTGTTTCCTTCAATGCAAAGGGTGGGTATTCTCCATTTCTAAAGTGGAAAGATCAAGGATCTATCCAAGAATCTATATAAAAAATAAGAAATTCAATTGATCTAATAATTTTTTAGGGCATTCATACTTCAAATGCCCATTTAAAGTGAGAGGATGCACCAATTGTTAGATGCAAAATTTACCTGCAAGTTAGTAAATTGGTGTTCACCCTTCCTAACTTAGATTGATCATAACACTAAGAAAAAATAAGAACTAAAAGCTTTGAAAGTTCACTCTTTCCTCATGAATTTTTGTCCCTCTTTATACACATTCTTTCTCATGTAATCCTTTAAAGGATACCTTGTGTAACCTAAATGCAAGTTCCTCCATAATCACATTGAATGCTCAGCTCTGCTTTCTCAGAAGTGTAATAGGGAGATAGTGGCTGAAGTGGATCACCGAGGAGGTGATTCATATGTATAAAAGCATCCCATAACATGGGATGCTTTGTTGGACAAAGGAGACAACCATGACTGCCCACTTGAACCATTATCTCTACGCTAAACTCAAAGGAAATGTCTCATGTTGCATATTTGGGTCCTTGTCTCTTCAACTACCTTCTCATAGTTATTTTCTCCTTGACCGACTCACGACTAGTGTCTGATATTGCATCTATTTCAAGGATTCATCTTATCGATTGCCTGATCGAGACATCATCTCCTCGCCAAGATAAGAACACTCATATCCTTTATTGACTCACAATTTATATACCCCAATGGATTATTGATAACATGCTATTTTAACATTAATTTACATGATTATTAATGCAATTAAAGGCATTAATCATTCTAATTATATGCATGTTATCATATTTTAAGCATATTTTGTATCATTTTGTATTATTTCATGTTATGATCTTAAAATATACTCATTTATGGATTATTATACATAATTAAATATTATAATCTTTAATCCTAATTATAATTGAGATCGTAATCATGTTTTGAGAATGAAAATATAAGAGAAAAGATCTTTATTTACATTTATGTATTTTTATAAAGTTATTTTATAAGATACATAAATGTATTAAATTAATTAAAATTTATTCTCTTATTATTTTAATAATTAATTAAAATATTTTAACATGTTTTGAGAATGATAGTTTCTGATCCAACAAAACAAATTTGACTTAATTTGGAGTTGTATTTTGAAAGTTATGATTTTTCCAATTTTCTAGAATTTTCTGGAATTTTTTTGAATTTATTTAGATTTATTTTTTATTTTTATTTAATTAAAACAATTAAAATAAATGCAAAAAGGGGGAAATTTTCGCGCGAGCCCACGTGGATGCGACGTGGCGCTTAGGGCCACGTGAACGCGCGCGAGCGCCTGCGTGGCGCGGAGGTGACACGTAGACGCATATTTATATTTATCATATATAGTTTTATAATATATATAGGTCTTCCGATTATCGGAAGACAATTTATTAATCCTCTATTTCAGTGCACATAATATACCCGATATTCTCCTTAACCTTTTCCGTGTGGGACTAAAATTCTATTTCAGGTAAATGTCAATCGTTGGATTAAATCGCGATGAACGCGTGGCATTGATGCGGTGGACACGAGGTCCACTCGATCACCGATCGAGCACGTGCTCTTAATCGGGAGTAAGTGACTTCATCGTAACCGTCGATCGCACTAGTTATAACGGTCTGAGATCGCGTGCGATTGGTGGACACTCCGAATTAATCATGATCGCACGATGAAGATCCAATGGATGCGATCAAACGAAGTATCTCCTTCTTCACATGATGAGGATGCATCTCGACCCTTTATTCATGATAGGACGATCATCAAAAGGAAATGACGATTCACAAAATGTCGTCTAATCGTGACCGTTGATCGTGATGCTCCTCTTCATCCAACGGCTGCGTCCCAATATTTCGTTCTTTAACAAACAGTTCTTCACGACGGAAGAACTGCCCGTGGATTTTCTTCAAATTCATTTTGTTTAGACCACCATTTCATGTGTCGTTTGATTCCCTGTACTCTTGATGCATTTCCGCATCCACTGAATGCTTGAAATCAAGGTTTGATTGAAAGAGGAAGAAGAATTCACATCTTGAACTTCAATTTTTGTCTTCGGAAACTCGGAATGGAAAGCCATGCATCCGACGATTAATTGGATCATTTCAAAGGCTAATTTGGGTTAGATTGTGTGTGTTCATCTTAATCTTTCATCATTTAGTGTTAATTTTATATTTTGAATCGTAGATTAAGTTTAATTTTAGTTTAATTTATGTTTTTAATCAAAATCGCGATACGAATTTTCTCCTGACTTCAAACTTCGATTACTCAACAAATTCTAATCCAAATCACCTGATGTTTGATTCCGTTGATTCGCAATTGAGTTATCTTTCTTAATATATTGAAACACCCAATTTCTAATCTCAATTCATCGTCCAATTTGACCAAATTTCAAAGATATATCTCAAATATCCCTAATTCTCCGTGGATTCGACCCTTAATTACCATTATACTAATTAATTAAATTGATTAATCATAAATTGGTAAGTTTAGGATTTGTTTTGACACTAAATTATGTGTAATCAACGACCATGCGATTTAGTCTCGTCAATTATATCTGTAGTAGCCATCTCCTCATTGATGAACTCAATATAAAGGTGTATTTAAGTCATTTTTTGATATTAAATTCATTTTAAAAATGATATTTCCTCACTTAATATGCCGTTTAAGTAAGTGTGATCCTCAGAGAGCCTAGGTAACAAGATTAGCAAATTTAGAGTCAAAGAAGAGAAACGCATATGTAGATAGTGAATAGAGATATATTCTTTGATTAATAGATGATATGAATATATGTGGTGAATTTATAGATATTTTCTAGATGTATAAATGTATAGAAGTGACATTTATTTTTTATTAGCTATATTTGTATTAGAGTTATTCATTATTTTTTACAAGCATCTGAATGGCTTAAAGATGTAGTAGATAGATTAGAGAAGGAAAAGGTAAGGATATGAGAGGGGAAAGAGAGAGCTTATAGTGAGTGTTGAATTTTATAGTTTTGGTATCTAAGAGGGGGAAGAGAGTTTTTTTTTAAATACATATGTGTGTGTGTGTATGTATATACATACATACATACATACATGAAAAATATAAGTATACAAATTTAGAAATAATAAAGTAAAAAGTGATGGATATTATGTGGCCTATAAGCCAATCACACTTCCTTGTATCTCATTTACGTTCATTGAAATGAAATTTATTCATTTTTATTCCTATGTGATATTTTCTATGAAGTTCATGAGCATATACAATGATTAAGTGAATTCTGATAAGATCATAATACAATGATCACTAGTCTTCAAATATATGTTCTAAATATTCCTATTTATAAGATATTTGAGAAGGACATCAAGTTATCTATAAATAATAGCACTATCTAATCCGACTCATATGATTATATGGTTGATCATGTGGCCATCAGTGTGGAGACACTAAGGATAAGTAGTGGGTGTTCTTCAGAGAAAGAGTTCATTGAATTGATCCAAATGAATCCTTCAATGATATTATACCTAAATCTTAATTAGGTTGATTTATGCCATGGTTGTGTATGTGGTCATTTGACTTGAGACATCAATGACATCTTGTAGATGGATGATTATGTTTCTATTATAACTGAAGAATCAATAGCTATAGGATCTCTAAAATGTCATATATTAGATACGGCATGAAGTCCATAAAGATGATTGAGAGGTCAAGAGGGATTATCTGCTCTCGGTATTTGAGGAGATTGAATAAAGGAATGAGATGCAAGGAAATCCTTGGCCAAGGCAGTAGAAATATCAAAGAAGGAGTTCTCGATGATTTCCTATACGCATTAGTACTAACTTAAGTGATCGATTAGGGTTTGATAGTTAACCTTACCATAAGTCATTCACGAGTCTCGTGAGGATGAAGGATTATACATACATGGTAACCCATGATGGAAAGTTTTCATAAGGAAGTTCTTACATACTCCATATCTCCTAGAGTACATAGTGTAGCTTGGCACCCAATCACGAATCGAATCGATGCTGTCATTAATTGCACACTGATTCGTGTAAAAAGTAATACCAAACTCACCAATTTTAAGATTAAATCACTAATTGAATAGCATAGTGGTGAATAAGGGTCGAATCCACGGAGAAATAAGAGAATTTTGAGAGATCTATTAATTTTTGATCAAATCGAATGATGAATTGAGGTGAGAAATTAGGAAATTTGATATTTTTGGAAAGATAACTCAAAGAAAAATCCACGGAATCAAAAATCACTCGATTTGGATCAAGATTCATGAAGAAATCGATGAGCGAATTAGAGAGAAATTTCCAAATGTGAAGAGAGAGAAATCTAAAATTAAAAACAAAATTAACTAAATCTACGATCCTAAATTATAAATTAATGATACATGATGAAAGATTAGGAGGAAAACACATAATCTAACCCGAGATAGCGATCGAAATGATCCAATTAATCATTGGATTCAAGAATTATTATTCCACGATTTCGAAGACGATCATCGACGTTCAAGAAGTGAATTATCCCTATTCGATCAACGAAATCTCGCTTCCAACCACTCTGTCGTTGGGGAAATGATTCTAGAAGCGATTGGAAGCAAGAGATTTAAGGATGGTGGTGTCTAATCAGTTCGATTACTTAAAAACATCCAAGAATGTCTTACAATGTCGAAGAACATCTCAATTTATATCAAATTTGGGCATAACCGTCCGATCTGGCGTTTCATCTTCGATCAACGGCTCTGATGAAATGCGCAGATGCGAATCATTATGATTAAGTCTTGGTCGTTGGATTGGAGGTGGACCACCCAGATTTCATCACGTCGCGTGTGAAGAAGAAACACATGAAACGTCATCCGTACGATCTTGATCTAACGCTCCGGATGCGTTTTCGTCGGTTTTAATCTCAGCCGCTATAACTCTTTTGATAAATGGCTGTGATTAAATCATTTAAAAAATGATTCGCCAACGAGTAATAATGTGTCACATACCCCCCCCCCCCCGCCTTTAAGTGACGATCGTCGATTTCGATTTAATCGCGCGATCAGACGCTCCACGTGTTGCCACGTCACCCCCGCCTGGATCGACGATCGCGATTTGATTGAACGCTCCAGATTTTGCCATGTCACCTGCGCAAATTAATAAAATTGATTTTAAATTAAATAAATCAATTTTAAATTCAGAAAAATTCAGAAAAAATCCAAAAAAATCCCTAAAAAATAGAAAATTCATAACTTTCAAAATACAACTCCAAATTAATCCAAATTTGTTTCATTGGATCAGAAATTAAATTATCTATCATTCTAAAAATTCAAATTTAATAAATAAAAAGAGAATAAATTTCTATTTAAAAAATACACTCATTTCTCTTAAAAATATTAACTTAGAGAAATAAATGAGTATACAAAAATTATTTCTCTTATTATTTTCTTAATTTCTCATCTCAATTAATTGTCTCATTTGATCAGATTTTGAATACATCTAAAAAATATCCTAATCTTCCATGGATTCGACCCTTATTCACCATTATACTAGTCAATTTATGATTTAACCTTTAAATTGATGAGTTTCGTATATATTTTGACATAAATTTGTGTGTTTTAATGACCGTGTGAATTCGTCTCGTCGTTGATATTCTAAGGGTTGTAATGTACTTGAATTTGGGTTTGACTTTTATTTTCTATGTGATTCCACTTTTCTCTCCCAAGGATGTCCTATGCCTAAAACTCTCAAAATTCAAATGAAATTTCATTTATACTTACCATTATTCTTCTTATTGAGATCAATGATCATAATACCTCATAGTTAGAATGGGATTTTAACATATCTTTAGTAACCCTTGGATTGGTAAAAAAATAACCCATTAAAATTCTTTTGTGGTAAACAAAATAACCCATTAAAATGAGAGTTTTGTGAGTAGTCTATGGGAAACGTATTCCTCCATAAATAGAGGCATCCTCCTCCCACTTAAGTCATCCTATTATGTTCTTGGAAACACCTTAAGGAGGACCTTGTAAGAGATAAGAGCCATAGGATAAAAGATTAGGAGAAAAACACATAATCTAAACTAAAATTGCACTCGAAATGATCCAATTAACTAGCGAATCAAAGCTTTTCAATATTTGTTTTGAAAAACAGATATTCAGAGTTCAAGCAAAAAATTCTTCTTATTCCCTCGATGAAATCTTGATTTCAAACACTTCTTGGATATTGAATTGAGTCTAGAAGAGGATCAAAATAAGAGATTCAAGGATTATCCTATCCAAAATGTTTGATCAATTAAAAATCTAAGAATGCATACACCATTCGAAGACAGGGGATATAAATAAAGCTAAATTTTTCAAATGTCCATTTGATCTTCTCTTCATCTTCGATCAATGGTTGAGATTAAAAGAGGGAAGGCGAATCAATATCTTTAAGTCATTGTCGAATCTTCATTGAAGAATCCAAATTTTTTCATGTGATTGTGTGTACACGAAGCACCATGAAATTCTTGCCCTGTGATCTTTACCAAATGCCCACGATGCCACCACCCATCCCTTGGAGGCCATCAAGCGTAATTAATCTCAACCGTTATAACTCTTCACATTAACTGTTGAGATTGCTCGATTAAAGTAAAATGAATCATCTACAAATCACGATGTGCCACATACCCCTTCACTTAAGTGAAAATGAAGGGCTGAGAGGAAATCATTCAATTCGCTTTGATCCAACGCACGTGAGCATGTCACATCACCTACATAAAAGTTAGTCCCCCATTGCAAAAATTAAGGAAATAATTGTATGTAAGTAAATGAGCAAACTATTTAATTAGCTTAGGGCCATTAAGGGTGCTTAATCACTAATGATGGATTAAACACCGCCACGCATGTGCCACATGACACGCACATACTTCGTTAGCACATATACCATGTCATTAGCCACGTTAGCACGTACTTACGAATTAATTTTTAATGTTTTTAATTAAAAGAAATTCTTAAAAAATCTTTAAAAATATATAAAAATGAAAAATTTCATAACTTTCAAAATATACATTTTTTAATCCAAAAAAACTTTTAGTGAAAAATTTAATAATGTATCATTCTATGCATTTTAATTTTAACTCAAAAATACACTCATCTTCTTTGAAAAAGGACACTACAAAAATAGATTAGTATACATTAAAAAAAGTATCTTATTATTTGTATTTAAAACTCAAATTAAATCTCAAATGTAAATGGAGATAAAATTTCATATTGATTTATACATGATTATCCTTTGAAATAATGCATTTTGAGATTTTTTTTTTCTTTTTGTAAATTGGATAGAATGATCAATATACACTCAAAATATGATAACATGCATGTGAATCAAATAATATATGCCTTCAAATGCACTAATAATCATGTAATTTCAAGTGTAAATTGCATGTCATTGATGAAACAATTTTGTGCAATCATTGAAAACACACTTCCTCGTGTCAAAAAAAAATTTTAACTCAAAAATTTGAAGATTTAATTATGAACTAATTACTATAATGGTGAATAAGTCTCAAATCCACAGAGAATCAAAGAATTTTTTTTAAATATATTCTAAACTTGATTAAATCAAATAAAAAATTAAGGTGAGAAATTAGGGAAATCAGTGTTTTTGGAAATAAGACTTCAGGAGGAATCTTTGGAATAAAAAAAATACTCAATTTGGATTAGTATTTGTGGAGAAATCAATGAGCAAAATCAAGAGAGAAATTGACTAAAATTCATAAAATTAAACTAATTTATGCATCGACATTAAAATATAATGTTATAAGACAAAAGATAGGAAGAAAACATGTAATCTAACCTGAAATGACGCTCGAAATGATCCAATTAATTTTCATATCAAGGTTGTTCATTCTGCATTTCAAAAAATAAAAATTCAGAGTTCAAGTGGCAAATTTTTCCTTCTCCCTCGATGATTTAATTATGAACTAATTACTATAATGGTGAATAAGTCTCAAATCCACAGAGAATCAAAGAATTTTTTTTAAATATATTCTAAACTTGATTAAATCAAATAAAAAATTAAGGTGAGAAATTAGGGAAATCAGTGTTTTTGGAAATAAGACTTCAGGAGGAATCTTTGGAATAAAAAAAATACTCAATTTGGATTAGTATTTGTGGAGAAATCAATGAGCAAAATCAAGAGAGAAATTGACTAAAATTCATAAAATTAAACTAATTTATGCATCGACATTAAAATCTAATGTTATAAGACAAAAGATAGGAAGAAAACATGTAATCTAACCTGAAATGACGCTCGAAATGATCCAATTAATTTTCATATCAAGGTTGTTCATTCTGCATTTCAAAAAATAAAAATTCAGAGTTCAAGTGGCAAATTTTTCCTTCTCCCTCGATGAATTTATAATTTCAACACTTCTCAGATGTGGGAATGAGTCTAGAAGAGGAAGAAAATAAGATATTCAAGGATTGAGATGTCCAAAAGGTTTCATTGATCGAAACATCCAAGAATGCTCTATACCGTCAAAGAAAGAGAGTATAAATAGGCCAAAATTGGGTGTGGCAATAAGTCTCACATATTGATCTAGTTGTCTTAGTACTTCATAACATGCAATATACACTTATAATTGCATGATTATTAATAAAATTTAGACATTTTGTGTGTATGTTATCATATTTTGAGTACATTTCAATCATTCTATGTAATTAGTTCAAAAATCTCAAGATGCATTGTTCTAAAGCCTAATTTCAAAATAATTCATCAGTTTAAACTTTAAAACTTTTAAATTCTCTAATATTAGCCTCATTCCATTTGAGATTTTAAGATTTACATGAAAATAATAAGAGGAGAACATTTTTAATTAAACTTTCAAATCATTTACTTTGACTTCTTAAGTGAATTTAGTAAATTTTAGAGCTAAATATTATATTCCCTTGTTATTGCTTGAATTAAATTACATAGAATGGTAGACTATTTAATTTATGATTTCATAAAAAAATTGGATTAAAAAGAGTTATATTTTAAAATATATGAATTTTTCTAATTTTTAGGGATACTTGGAAAAATTTAATAATTTTGAATTTTTTTGAATTTGCCTCAGTTAAAATTAGTTTTAAAAAGATTTTTATTTTTCTTGCACTGACTTTGCAAAACTGACCTAGAAAAATGTGCTTGCATGGTGACACACGAAAACAGTTATAGGCGCTACGTGGCATTGAGCAGTGTTTGTATGACACCATATCAAGGGAGTGATGTCATGATTAGGTGTCCTAATGGGTCAAAAAATCATTTAGATCATTATCATATTTACTCAAAATGTTTCCATATTTTTCAACATAAGACTAAATTTCTCTATATTTATGCTAGTGAAATGGTGTGTTGTCGACCGTTGGATCTTTGGATTTAATTGCGGTCGTCAATGCTCACTTGATTGGGTTGTGGATGGGGAGGGTATGTGGTAGTATCCTATTGGACAATGATTCAAGTTATAACTCTTGATGAACTATGGTCATTTATTTCGGGAGTTATAAACATTGAGATTTTACATGAATAATGGACTCACTCTATCATGTGGCACAATTTGGAGCCCTCAATTAAAATCAGCAGACAATGTTAAACGATCTTTATTTTCATGTGATGACATGGTGCAATCCATATGCCCTAATGTAGATCAAATGGCCATGATATAACAACATTGATTTGTTTTATATCTTCTAATCTTGCTCGCATTTTAAGAGGTGATCCAACAACCAGGCCTAGTTTTGAAGTTCTTTAAATTCTCTCTTCTTGACAGAAGATGTAGTCATGGAAAATCCGATTGATTGGACCATTTGGACAGCTCCTTCCTTGAATCTCGTGTACTAAATTTATTTCTGCATTTATGGAGCATTTATAATCAAGATTTTGATGAAAAATTAGGGAGAAATTTCTGCTTGAACTTTCAATTTCTGTTTTTAAATCACACAATGAAAAGCCTTTGATCTGGCAATTAATTTAATCAATTTTAGCGTGGTTTTGGATTAGTATTGCTTATTCTCCCCATTCTATAATCATTTATTATTAGCTTTTCATTTTGAATCATAATTTGATAGAATTTTATGAATTTTTGTTGATTTCTGACTCATCATAAATGACTTTCTCTCTCTAACTTTTGTATTTGATTTCCATGTGGATTTAAATCAATTTGTGCTATTTTTATGCCATAGAGAGATCTTTGATCTCTCTTTATAAATATACATACATATATATATAATTTCCATAATTTCTTTACCCAATTCATCATCAAGTTTGATTGAATTCTAAAACATCTCAAAGATAAATCCTAAATCTCCATGGCTTTGAGACCCTCCCTCACTATTTTTCTAATTTAATCGTGATTAATCTTAATTATAAGTGTGGTTATAATTCTTTTTGACATGTGGACATGTATTTTCTATGATCATATGATCATGCTTCATCAGTACTCTATCAAACCTATGCAATACTCATGTCTACTTAAATATGTCCAAGCATTGAGTTATGCTCTATTAATGGAGCACTTGTGTCTTGACCTTAGAAATTCTTCAAGGACTACTTTACCCCACTATCTGGTTGCAAGAGATATTCATCTTTAATAAAAATGGCCTTATATGCAATAGATATATATTATTTTTTAAGGCACAAAAAGTAGTATACAATCGTCTCTCATAACTATCTCACAAATCTACATAACTCGGTCATCGATTCTAACTTATCTATATCATGTTTCTTAACATGAGCGGGACAACCCTACACTCTTAAGTAAGAGAAATCCCTCTTCCCCCCTTTCCATATCTCATATTGTGTGGAAGCTATTGATTTTTCAGGTAAGACATTAAGGTTACGCATTATTGTCTCCAGTGCATATCTCCAAAGGAATATTGATAATTTTCATAAACTCATCATGGGTGGCACTATGTAGCACCTATAGGGGCATGTCACCCTTAACCATGTGATTTCTCTTTGGTGGCCTTGGATATCTTATGACTTGGCTGCTCAAAATACAAACAAACTAGCATTTCTACTTGAGCTATGCCTGTAAAATTTATTCAAAATTAGTAAACAAACTATTAGCAACTTTAAAAAATATATAAACTAATCCTTTTGATAATTTCATAAATTTTTGAAGTCGACATCCAACGTGAACAGTTTACAAACTTTCAACGCAACAAAACTAGTTTTTTTCCCCATTTGGTAACCCATTCTCGTTGAGCTAACCTTTTTCCTCGTGCTCACTAGCCAAAAATCTCAATGTCAACCCCATTTTTCAACGTCGTTGGCATCTCCAAAAAAGGCGTTGAAGTTGATTGCACCAATGGTAGAGCAGGCATCCATGCTCCACGAGTAATCCTCTTGCAATCATTGCACATTTAAGTAATTCTAGAGAAATCCACACGAAGATTTTAAAGAAGAAGATTACTCATAATTCTGACCCTCTTCACTATTGGCTATTGGCTGTGAGAAATTGAGGCTTACATCGATAATGAAGGCATTGGAGCGAAGGTAGGTTCGTTTGAGGACGAAAATTCTCGATTCAAAAGTATTTTTGCAAGCATTTTTTTGAAAGATTCAAACCCCCCAAGTTAATGCAAACAAAATGATCGGTTCATCGGAGATACAATGTTCATGATCTCGCCATAACTAATCATTGGATTAATTACTCTCTTTCACCATCATCTACATGTCCATGATTGTCACTTTGAAAATGAATGTGAAGATGTGGTCCATGCAATTGGCACGTGTGCCCACCACGTGCAACAGTGCTTTTGAATCTTCAAAAGCTATCAATGTCGAATAAATATCTACCTTTACAGTGAAGGATCGACTGTGGGCCGAAGGTGCAGGATTTTCTATAAAATAAGTCCCAGTGACTCTTTTCCGAATTCTCCCCAAAGAACGTTATTTGCGTAATTACTCAGAAAGTGACAAAATTGAACACGTCCTTTTGCGTAGATGCGGAGACTCTACGGGCCGTTGATATTAGAAAAATATGATCGTTTTACCCATGAAAATTCTAAATTGGAAATTAATCCCTGGCATTGCTATCCGTCGTCCATGCGGGTGAGGTTTTTATAAAGAGGTCCTTGTTAATTGCGAGAATTTCGTTGTCACCGTCAGGTAAAATCAACTTACGAAATCGCCCCCCAAGGGGAGAAAATAATCAGACAAAATCTCTAACCCTCATTTCCTGTAAATTGAACAGGAACCCTCACAAGGTCAACATTTCTGTACACAGGGACGGCAGCGTGGGAGAGAAGAAGTCACTGCCGTCGCTGCCTTTTAATCCTCTCAAGAGCACCCATTGGTGCATTAGCACCGTTGACTGCGGGAGCAGAGATCTCTTCCTCGACTCTTGCAAGGTCGCCAAATACAGCATCAGGTACAGCCTTCATAGAAATGACAACTTTCTCAGTTGATTCCTCTTCCTCTTCTCCACTGACTTCCTCGTCTTCCGGGAGTTCAATTTCTTCGGCATTGACCACTGGCCGGCTGGAGATCTGGGAGTCAATTCCAGCACTGACAAAACCCAGCGTTCTGGTGCCAGAGGCAGCGACTGGTAATGGTGGAGGAGCGGCAGCGGCAGCTTGTCTTTCGAGTGCTGCCATGCCATCTTCGGCAGCAGGCTTGGGTTCCTCTTGGCCCAGCTTCTGCTCAGCCCTTTGCATCAGGTACTCCGGCAGGTTGAGATGTGTCTGAAAAGGAAAGACACATGAGAAACTCTGAGAAAGCTGCAGCTGCAGAAGATGATGTGTCATCAGTCACCATAGATGATGAGATTGATTATGATAGAAATGAGGCTGACTCAATGATGACAATGAAGAATATGCCCTAGAAATGATGTTAACTACAATGAGGCCAACAATAACAATGAGGATGACTATGATAAACAAGAAGAAAACCTAGATGACGATGATGATGAGAATAATGAACTAGAACCCCCCCGATCACAACGACGACGATGATGATGATGATGATGAAGATGACGATAACAATGATGATGATGTTGGCAGTGGTGGCGGTGAGGATAATGACAAGCCTACAAAATGTTGATGAAAAAACCCCAGGAGAAAGATGAAGCCCTACACACAAATACTCTAAAAGACAACCCTAAAAGAGAAAAATGAGAAATTCCAGAAACTGATAATAGCAATGATGATTACAATGAATATTAGAAATAAGATGAAGAAGACAATCATGATGACCATTCAAGAAAGGAAAGGATGATGATGATAAACAAGGACACGAGTAAAGCAGGTCAAGGTGATGATGGCAATGATGATGAAAAGTATGAGAAAAGAAGATAAAGAAGACAATGATAATGGTAACGATGGCAAAGAAGGAAAGAACGACAACAATGAAGATGATAGACCTGACTGAAGCTAGCCAAGACACTGCGCTTGATGCGGCGCATCTCACGGAAGGTCTCCTCATTGCCATGCTGGACCTCAAAGACATGCCATTTTTGCCAGAAGTCATCATCAACCCGTGGGTCAGCAAATTGTGATGCGAATCGAAAGATGGAGTGGGCCCGGGCCAGCTCTCCCAGGCTCTTCTCCAGCTCTGCATACTTCAGACACATTGCTTTCACATCCTTGTCTGGAAGTCCCGACTCTATTGCTTGCTGCAATGTTGATCCCCATTTTTCAGTCAGCAGAGCAAACAAATAAATCCGTTTTTGGAATATATAACGATTTGGGTTATCATCATTATGACGAGGTATAGATACTATGAAAATTCAAGTTCTAGGAAGACCTCATATATCTCTCTTGTCTTTGGAACTCCAAAAATCTTGGCGGCTCGGGCAATGTAGATCTCATACATGCTCATTTTTTCGGTGTTGGGAACTGCCTTTACAGCTTGATCATAGACCTTCATTGCACGTTTTGCCAGGCCGTACTCCTCTTCTAGCTTCGCATACTGTAGATAAAGCGGCTTCACCTCCTCAGGGGGTGCCTGCAGCAGAGACACAAGAGGTGATATGAGCGAGAGAGATGAAAAAAAGATAGGTGACAATCTGAGAGAAACAAAATGATACGAGAGTGAGAATATGTGAGAGAGACGAGATGATACCCGAGCGAAAAGATGTGAGAGAAATATGAGGATGATATAAGAGAGGTGAGAGATGATACGGGAGAGAGACGAGATGATATCAGACCGAGAAGATGTGAGAGACATATCAGGATGATATGAGAGATGACGCAAGAGAGATGAGATAATAGGCAGAAGGAGAGAGAGAGGTTTCACCTCCTCAGGAAGCACCATAACAAGAGAGAGATGATAGATAATCCAGGAAATGAGATGATATGAGAGCAATACAATTTTGGAGAGATAACATATTAGAGAGACGAGGATGAAACAACAGAGACAAGAGACAAATAACACCAGATATCATAAGGAAGATTGAGATATGCTGATGGCACAAGAGATGAGACATACACGAGAGCAAAATAATATGAGAGAGAAGAGAATTGACCTGGGAGCAAAATAGTATGAATGTCAAATAGAAGTGAGATGATATGAGAGTGAAATAATCTGACAGGGAGAGAGAGAAAGACAATTATGGAAAGACTTGGACAGCTCGATAAAATTCATCATGCAAATCACTTTGTACCTTTTCAACAGCATGTTCAAAGAGTTCCCTGGCCCGTTCTAACTTCGTTTTTCCATATCTCGCAACAAATTTGGATAGATAGGTGACCCATATATCCTTCACATGAGGATACTTGAAAATCTTCACTCCTCTTTCATAAACCTTGAACGAATCTTCAAAGTACTTGTGTTCCTGCACCAGGCAAAATCATTAATCCATAAAAATAGCAATAAAAAAATGTATATAAGTTGTACATACCTCCAAGAAGTAGGCATAATTGATGATAATTTGAGGAGTGGCTATTCTCAGGTCGAGTATCCTCTCGTATATCGCCCTTGTGGCCTCCAAATTATCGAGGCCCTCCTCTAGATCAACGTATAAACTCCACACTCTCAAAGACCTGTGCAATTTCATCTGCACCGGCTCACTTCCCTCAGCAGCAACTGTTTCAAGAACAAAAACCTACATAAGTCACCAACAAAGAAGAAAATGCATTTCTCAAAAGGACACATACCTCTACGTTTGACCTCCACAGAGGGCTCAGCTGTAGCACGCTTCAGAAGCTCTCGCGCTCCTTTGAAGTTGTTGTGCTTCAGTTCCATCTCAGCCCACTCGCACCAAACACAGGCCAGATGGTCAACTGCCTTGTAACTTGCTTGCGTAGCCTTATCAAAGATAACCCTTGCATTATTAAGATCATTGTGAATTTCGTAGAGACGAGCAAAAGCAACCCAGAGAGTATGGGGTTTTCCAACTGCCTTCATAGGATCCACAGTTCTCACGGCCTCAGTGTAAGTTAGAATCTGTTTAGTGGGATTCCCCTCAAAGAGCTTCACTCTTCTGTGCCATTGCTCCACATTGTGTGGATTTTGCCTCAGAAGCACACTGTTGAGAAGCTCCGGCCTCCTGGTCAAGAGATTTTCAAACCTCGCAATCCTCAGATCGGTGTCATTGTCGTCATTCAACCAGAATCCCCGGAGAATTCTCTTTGCAAACATCTCATTGCTCTCCCTGCCTCTCAATTCCCTTCTGACATCTCCGTTGTCCCCATTTTCCTGCTGTTCTCCCACATGTTCATCCTCTTCCTCATCCTCTATGTCCAGTGTCTCGATCTTTGCCGCGAGAGTGCTCTGCTCAAATTGCGCGTAAGATTCAAAAATAACGCTGAAATCCCTCACGGTAACAACAGTGCTGATTCCTTCCTCGAACACATCCCTTGCTTTCTCATACAAACCTCTTCTGACGTAATAATCAGACAAAGAAGTCCATAAGCGCCCCACCTCATCTGTGAACTTTCTAATTCCACCCCGAATTATCGCATCCACCTTCAATCCTGACACATCCGTTGCGTGCTTGGTGAGCAAATCACACAGCTCCAACCACAATTGATGCTTCGTCTTCCCCTTAATCGACGAAAACCCATCATCATTCAACACTCCGCCAATCTCTCCGCCGCCTCTGCCACAACTCCGAGCTGACAAGAAACTCGATATAATTCTCAATATGAGAGGGATCATACATCAAATACCTCCGATAAACTCTAAGAGAAGTCTCTATAGGAATCCCCTTCATCGAAACAAACTTCAAGTACGGCTCCCAAATCCGATCATGCTGAGTAACAGGCAAAGCGCATAAAGCCCGATCGAAGGCACGCCTAGCTCGACCAATTAGCTTCTGTTCCGTCAAAATCGAGAAGTACATGATCCAGATCCGGGGCATTTTGTGCATCGTAACCAACGCGCGCTCGAAAGTGTTATTGAGAGAATCGTAGAGATTGTGCGTCACCGGAAGGGGGCGGACAACTTCGATTCTCTCGCGAAGGTATGCGTGCCAAAGCTTGTAACTGCCTGGGAGAGCTTTTAGGGCACGCTCGTAGATTATCGTTCGTTTTCTGAACGGCGCCTCTGATCTGGCGCGGAGATAGCGCCACCATAGTTTGAGGCTGAATGGATTCCGGATGATCTCTTCTTCGTAGAGAAGGTCGTCTTGGCTTGGGTACAACTCAAGGGGAACCACGGGAGTCGACATTTTCTAGGGTTTCCGGAAGCTCGCTGAGCTCGGGGTGGAGGAAGGAGTTACTCTGCAAGGGTTTACTGGAAATTGTTTCTTTCAAGAACACCCTCAATAATATTTTCTATTGCTAAAAAGAATGAAACTTATTTTATCTTCTTACGTTCTTAGACATAAGTACAATAACTGGAAGTTGGGGGTAGATGGGGCTAAACTCGGCGGCGCCCTCGGGTTGTGGAATGATGACCGTTGGATTGAAGTAATGGACGGTAAAGATGTAAACCCTAATCAATGAGGGGGCCTGAGGTGCTTTTTAACGAGGGAAGGACCGCTGCGCCGTGAGTGCCTCATCGTTCTCGAGCTTCCTCTTCTCCTGCTTCCTCCGGAGGTGAGATTACGGGGATTACTGCAATTTCCGTTGCAAGTAAATTTTGATGGTTACTTTTCTTCTGTCTTGGGTTTCATACGAAGAAGCTTCTTCGTTTTGATGTTCTTTTCTCCTCTTTTCGGATCCGAACTAGCGTCTGCCAGTTTCTTTTTGCGTTCAATTGTTTGCCTTTTTCTTTCTTAGCTTCAAAATTTTGAGATCTTTGTAAGGTGCGGATTGTATAAAATGAATCATCTCGTTTCTATATCTAGATGCGCTAATTTCATGAACTCTGAACTGGAAATATTAACCGAGTTTTTTCTTTAACGTTTCACTTACGTGCGGTCATATTTCATAACTCTTTCCATTTATACGATCGAACTGGAAAGCAATACGATGCTGTCCCTTGAGAGATTATTATTCAATTTTAGGATATCTTTTGTGTGAACACTATACATGATTCCTATGTTTATCTTATTTTATCAACCCGTCTGATCTGGCGAAAATAACTGCTACCTTTCCTCGATGCAAAACCCTTCACCTCTGTACACAGCGTTTGGGATATTCGTCCCGCAAACTTAACATTACTTAGATCTACTCCCCTATCCGTTGTTAATCATTCCTATTATTTTCTCTTTTGATTCCTAGGTTAATTCATAAAAGGCCGCCATGGGTAAAGAGAAGGTTCACATCAACATCGTGGTCATCGGCCACGTGGACTCCGGGAAGTCAACGACGACCGGTCACTTGATCTACAAGCTCGGAGGTATCGACAAGCGTGTGATCGAGAGGTTCGAGAAGGAGGCCGCCGAGATGAACAAGCGGTCCTTCAAGTACGCGTGGGTGCTCGACAAGCTGAAGGCCGAGCGCGAGCGCGGCATCACCATCGACATTGCCCTGTGGAAGTTCGAGACCACCAAGTACTACTGCACGGTCATCGACGCTCCCGGCCATCGCGACTTCATCAAGAACATGATCACGGGCACTTCCCAGGCCGACTGCGCTGTTCTCATCATCGACTCCACCACTGGAGGTTTCGAGGCCGGTATCTCCAAGGACGGCCAGACCCGTGAGCACGCTCTCCTGGCTTTCACCCTCGGAGTGAAGCAGATGATTTGCTGCTGCAACAAGGTCCGTTCCTTATTTGTTTTGTGTGCTATCAATATTCGTCTACCTCGAAGATTTCTGATGGTGATTTAAGTGGGTTAATGACGGGCGGCGGATTAACGTGGGCTTTCCGTGCGTACGTGTAGATGGACGCGACGACGCCCAAGTACTCCAAGGCCAGGTACGACGAAATCGTGAAGGAAGTGTCGTCCTACCTGAAGAAGGTGGGGTACAACCCCGACAAGATCCCGTTCGTGCCGATCTCCGGATTCGAGGGCGACAACATGATCGCGCGGTCCACGAACCTGGACTGGTACAAGGGCCCCACCCTCCTGGATGCCCTGGACCTGATCTCGGAGCCGAAGAGGCCCTCGGACAAGCCGCTCCGCCTGCCCCTGCAAGACGTGTACAAGATCGGCGGCATCGGCACCGTCCCCGTGGGCCGGGTGGAGACCGGTACTATCAAGCCCGGAATGGTGGTTACTTTCGGGCCCACGGGTCTGACCACTGAAGTGAAGTCCGTGGAGATGCACCACGAGGCTCTCGTGGAGGCCCACCCCGGCGACAACGTGGGGTTCAACGTGAAGAACGTTGCCGTGAAGGACCTGAAGAGAGGGTTCGTGGCGTCCAACTCGAAGGAGGACCCGGCGAAGGAGGCAGCCAACTTCACTTCCCAAGTCATCATCATGAACCACCCGGGGCAGATCGGGAACGGATACGCGCCCGTGCTGGATTGCCACACCTCTCACATCGCCGTGAAGTTCGCAGAGCTGCTGACTAAGATCGACCGTCGATCAGGCAAGGAGCTGGAGAAGGAGCCCAAATTTTTGAAGAACGGAGACGCGGGGATGGTGAAGATGATTCCGACGAAGCCCATGGTGGTGGAGACGTTCTCCGAGTACCCGCCGCTGGGGAGGTTCGCGGTGAGGGACATGCGTCAGACGGTGGCCGTCGGCGTCATCAAGTCCGTCGAGAAGAAGGACCCGACCGGTGCCAAGGTCACCAAGGCCGCGCTGAAGAAGAAGTGACGAAGAGTATTATTTCAGGTCGTCATCTCTCTGCTATCTCTCTCTTACTTTCTCGTCTTCTTCGTTGGTCTTGTCGTACGGTGTTTAAGTAATAGGGAAGGGAGGGGAAGACGGGCCGGGGGGCCGTCTTCAGCCTGCGTGAGTGGAGTTGTGAGAGTGGCGGTCGGGACTTTTTTGTGTGTTGTTCTCCGCGTCGTGGTTAATTATCTATATGTCAGACTCGTTGGTTGTTCTACTTCTCTGCTTAGGTTTTTATAAGGTGTCTGCGAGGTACGAGAAAGAAAAAGATAGAACATTAATTTCTTGCTGGAAGCAAAGTTACATAGCGTAGTATGAAATATTATGAGCGGAATGAACATATGCTTTTTTGTATGAAAGATATCCGTTGATCCCTTCATATAAAAGATATCCATTAACACGCGTCCCTCCAAAGCCATCAATTTGTACTCCATGGCCATGTTGAACAAGGGATGTTTACAAGGGAAAGAAAGAATCCCTTCAAGTATTTACAAGGGATGTGTATGATCTCTGGGTTTATCAAGCAGGCAAGCCCATGGGGAATAAGGGTCAACCATCATGAATGAAAGATGACGGTCTAATCACGGGCATGGAGTACAAATTGATGGCTTTGGAGAGATCACAATCCTCTATTTATAAACGATAAATAGAGAGAAAAACATAAATATGCCCCATGTGGGATTAATGTCTCCAAATGTGGGCTAAGCCCTCTAATGGGTTATATCCCTCGAGTTAGAATATATAGATCACATATACCAAACTTAGATCTCACGGAATCATATGACATAGTATTGAGGCTCTAGGAAAAAATGTCGATGAGCTGGTTTGATGATCACATCATCAAACCAAGAGCTCTCATTAGTGAAAGTCGATCTCAATATGTTTGGTCATCATCAAACCAGCTCATCGACATTTAGTGAATAAGAGATAACCATAGCTTGGTATCTCAGCTTCCCCACTAGAATAAGAGATAACCTTTTGTTTTCAAGAAAGCCATGTGACTAGATTACCTCTAACATAAGTGCAATACCCTGTAGTTGATTTCTGGCCTCATTTGTCCCTTTCATATCCAGCATAAGAATAGGCATCATAATATGAAGGTCATAATATCCCATAGTACGCAGATCATCATGACAATAATAGATAAGCCCTTTGCCAAAGGGCACTTATTTATTTCGTAAATAAATAAAACCATTCGCATAATGAATAAAATGAATATAATAGAATCATTATTGAATTCATTGATGCATATAAGTTTGAAATTTTAATCGTACAGACTATACCCTAATCGCACACTAAAAAATTGGGTGAAGTCCACAGGACTGCTGACAGTGTTATGACACTAAGACATCATGATAATGGATAGAACAGGTGATATACATCGATAAATGTCACTACTATCAACATTATGGTAAATTGGTAGTGCATGGCAAATGTTGTCATTTTTATCATGCATGGATATTTATTTAAGGTATCTCTCTCTCTTCAGTACGAGCGGAAACATCATTGTAATCACCCTCTTATCTTTCTAAACTTCCCTTTCTGTTTCCCTGCAGTATCATGGCATGTCTTCTTCTCTATCTATGTTGGCCCTGTTGTTTATTGATGGTTAACGTCCAAATATTGTTCATTTCCATGAACTAATCTGATTATACAGATTGAAAAGCAGCTTAGTAGAGTCAAAGCCTTTCGTTCAAACTTAGTTAGATTAATGACAAGAGAAAGACAATGAAAAGGACGAGGAAGAATAAGAAGAATAAGAAGGTAATGACGATGATGATGAAGAAGACCAGAAGAGGGAGAGAGAAAGAGGATCTGCGAAAGAGCAACCGGCAATGCTACCTCTTGGAATGTTTACGAAGGGATGAACTCCCGATTTTCTGGAAGCATCTTGAATGTGTAGTAAAGGACCAAAAATTTACGATTAAAGAATAATAGCAAGAATAATTCACCATTTATCCAGTAGCCAAATCCAATATATGAATCGCCATGATGAACGCAGAAAAATTGCAAGACATTTCCTTCAAAGTTTTCAGGAACTATCTGCAGCAGATCCAAAGGGCGTAAAGATTAAGAAATGCATTGTGCATATTTTAAAAGCAGAAATGCAGTAAGAATAAACATATGAGACAATCTCCCAAAAAGCCATCATCCCTCTTCAACCAACTGACAGTTCCACACTCAACTGAGACCAGAAATAGCGTATCATTATGAATGTGGGAGTTCAAGGTTAATGGCTAACTAAAGATTCTCAGGAGGTACCTGTGGATTTGCAGAACTACCATTAAAATTAAATTCACACGATGCATTTGAATTTTCTTTGTGAAAAATAGGCGCTCATCAAACTCATGGCTAGTAAAACGAGCATGACCCGTTAGGTAAGTCAACGACCTGACCAGTTTGACAAACCAAATGGGTGTGTAGCTCTAGGTCTTGAAAAATGAATTTCTGTTTGCATGTGGATGCAAGAACGCTACAAGCAAATGACTTTAATAGCGCATGTGCCATGCAAATTGTTGTGCAGAACAATGCATGAATAAGAAGTTGACTAGACTGACTAGTCAACACCCAAATGTTGACTGGGAGCTACAGCAGGTGCAGCAAAGTGGGCCAAGAAAATGAGCTTTTATCGTATCGTCCAGGAGTGCAATGTCACCTAAAGATCACCTGTAGCTTATCTACCAGCTGGATGATGATCCAACGGTGCACACTGGCTGCTATTATCGTATCGTATCATGGTCCAATGATGCAAGGCGCATATGAACAAAGGCCACTTCCAACACGTGAAATGCCAACTCAGTATTCAAAATCTATTCATCGCCGAATTTTCTTTCAAAAATTATTAACAGTGCGAGACTTGGAAACATAATTGGGTTTACCAAATGGACTCCAATTCACTATCTGACTCCGTGTCGGCTTGAGTGGCATTTTTTGCTGCATTTATAACAAAAGCTCTCAGAGATTCCACCTGCTTGGGACCTGTAAATAGAGTTATGTCAGCAGTCTCACATGTCAACTTGTTTGAGAAATCAATCATCTAACATCTATTGATAATAAATGGATGAAATTTGGTAGCTTAAATGACTACTTCAAGAGTTATTTAGCCAATGACAGGTTTATAAAAGATGATTCTCTTTCATGGGCTTCAAAGAGATTGACAAATATCTAATTCTCATCTGATATCAAAATATTAGAAATTGAGCTATCTACATCACAAAAAGACCACAGTAATTTATAATGCTGTCTTCCGATTACAGTATTTAAGTAACGCCTCTCTCCAATTTGTAGCACGAAGAAAATAGAAATCAGAAATGCAATGGAGTACACCCAATACGAACAGCCAACCAGAGTACCCCACTGTACTCCACTGAATTCCAGTTTCAATTTTCTTCTACACGCATGGTTTTTAATGAGCATCTGGAAACCAAAGCATGAACTGAAACAATTTTGAGGAATTACCTTGGTATTTTGAGACTTCTTCTCCGTCATAGAAAACCTTAAATGAAGGATAAGAATGAATTTTGACTTTTATGCACAAAGGCTTGTCTCCGCCGCAATCCACTTGCCCAATCTCAATTTCATCTTCCTCCTCCACAACCTTCGCCAAGTCCTCCCACAGGGTTCCGAGATTCTTGCTAAAAAATGAAATTGACACTGCAACGTCCTACAAGCGATTTAAATGAATGAATCCACGTCACTTACCAATACTTGCACCATGGAACGCAGAACTTCACAAACCACACGGCCCCTTTCTCCTTGACCTAAAAATTTAGAGGAAATTCAATCTCTTCTTAAACTAGTAAAACATTGAACTCATAACGCCAGATGAAACTCCCAAAAGAACATTCCCAGTCATTTAATCTTCTAAGGTGAAATTTCACAGGAAAAATCGACATAACTTTCATTTATTACACGGTCACTTTCTCCTGGACCCAAAAAAGATGGAAGAAATTCAATCTCTACTTGAACTACTCAAAAATCGAATTAATAGCACCCGATGAGACTCCCATAAGATCGTTAAAATGACTTTACGGTCTCAGAACGAAAATTTACAGAAAAAATCAACAGAATTTGCGGTGCCACAAGGTTTATTTCTCCTTGACCTAAAAAAATGGAGAAAATTCAATCTCTAAAAGAACTGGTCTAAAATCGAACTAATATCGCCAGACGCGATCACTATAAGATCATTAAAATGATTTGATGTTCTTAGAATGGAAAATCAGAGACAAATCGACAGAATTTGTAATACCTTGTCAGAGAACGTATCTGACGTGAGATTAACCACCTCTGCGTCAACATAGAACACGAAAACTGATGAAGAAAAATGAGGAAAACCAGAAGAAGCAAGCTGATTCTTCCACGCACTAGCTCCATAGATCAAAGATCGCAGCATTCAAAATCAATTTCCCCCTTGTCAACGACACCAGCACGATGGTAAGCCGATGCAGTTTATTATATTCGGGGAATTAGGCCCATTAGCGAAAAGAGCCGCCTGGGTATCAAAGAATTTATTTATAGGCCCAATAAGTGATTTGGGAATCAGACCCATGATTGAGGGCTCCTATAAAGTAACTGCTATCAGTATTCCATAGTCGCGGTCTGCGATCTCCTTTCGTCTCTCTCTCTCCAGCCGCCGCCGTCGTCTGTGGTGGTGAAGATTGTCTAAAAGAGAGGCTGATTTTCATCGATAAAGGCCTTAAGGAGATCGGTGAGGTTATATTCCTAATTTATTATCTGATCATTTGATTTCATTGCTTCCCGGGCACACTTTTATATCTATTTCTTCTTTTTATTACATTCGGCGTGTAACTTTTATTCTAGAATTTTTCAGCACGCATTGCTTGACCGTTTTCTTAGAAGCAGTGGTCGAACCTGTGTTCATATATCTTTTCCTTCTTTTGATTCGATTACTTCTTCACGGACTTCGCCGCAATGAAAGAAAGCCGAATGCTGGCGATTTTTGTAATTAAAAATTTCATGTTTGTCTCAACAGATCTCAAGAACAGAAGAAGCAACTATCGAGTGAATCATGACGTTCAGGAGAGTCATCTCTTTGTTTCGTGTGGTTTCTTCCCCAGCAGCCAGGCTCGCTACGGAAGGAAGCTGTCAGTCGGGTACCTAACCTAATCGAGCTACTTTATATCGTTGTATTTTCTGACGAATAAACCTAAACATTGAAATTAATCATCTGTGGCCTGCTTATTAGATATAAAAATACTAGATCTACGCCGCAATTCTTCAATTCTCCTGTATTCTGGATTGTCCTCTCCACTATTAAATGGATTGTATTAGGTAGAGATCTGAATCCGTGCTGCATGAATAAGATTGTTACGGAGAATAGATCAAGATTCTTTCTCGCTCGTTCTTCTAAGCTATTATGATATGCGGGTCATCATAATATTGAAGAGAAATGAGCAAGAAGGTGAACTGTTTATCATCTATTGAAGAGAAATGAGCCTTATTTAAGCATGCCTAAGAGAAAATTACCAAAATTCCTCTATACTACCCTATGAACGAAATACCTTCAATTCTTACAAATTATTATGGTGATTACCTGATGTTTTAATTTACGTGGCAGGAGTAAGAGCAATATCAGTTATCTCCCGTAATTGTGATCACCCTTATAATCGAAGGGTTTCGCGATATCTTTGTTTAATTCGACGAGAATTTCGATCTGCATTTTTGTGCTACTCTTACATCTCTTGAATGAACTGTCATAATTCTTCATTCCACTTGAATTTCGCTCTCGATTTTTCACCGCAGCGGGCATCACGGCGCATAATCCATTCCTGGGGATCTCGAACCAGACCCTAATCCGGAGATCACCATTCTCCGCCGCGTCTTCCGGCGGCAGGATCAGCATCGGACCAGAAACAAAATCAACCGATAGCTCAGAAACCAAAGAAGATCGCGATACCGTTTACTACGGGCCGATCTCCAGTACGATCAAGAAGGTGAAGCTGCTTTCTCTCTCCACCTGCTGCCTCTCCGTCTCTCTGGGCCCGGTGATCACCTTCATGACGTCCCCGGACATGAACGTGATACTCAAAGGGGCGGTGGCGTCAACAGTCATCTTCCTCAGTGCCTCCACTACCGGCGCGCTTCACTGGTTCGTCAGCCCGTACGTGCACAGGCTTAAGTGGCGTCCCGGCGCCGACAACGTGGAAGTGGAGATGATGACGTGGATGGCCACGTCTACATGGAAGAGTGTTCGGTTTGCTGACGTGGAGCCGCCAAGGACGCAGCGGCCATTTGTCAGTTTCAGAGCTGACGGAGAATTTTACTTCGTCGACGGGGAGCATTTTAAGGATAAGAGATTGCTGGCTCGCCTCACTCCGGGCAAGAACGCTCCTCTCGAATCGGCTTTCAAAAATCTTTAGTTTTCAAGACTTATTTTGGAAAAATTGTTCTGACTAGCCAGCTTTATAAATTAAATTAGCTAACGGTTTTATCGCTTTTTCAAAAGGCACTAAATAAGGAATAGAAATTTAAAGGACTAAAATAAAAATGCGCCAGAGTATCCGGAGTACAATAAGACAACCAAAGGAAAAAGCAGACTCCGCCTCCTCACCATACCTACTAAATAAAAAGACAAACAGAAAACCAAAACGAAATTAAAATTAACACCTCATTTCTTCTTCAGCGCAGCCTTGGTGACCTTGGCACCGGTCGGGTCCTTCTTCTCGACGGACTTGATGACGCCGACGGCCACCGTCTGACGCATGTCCCTCACCGCGAACCTCCCCAGCGGCGGGTACTCGGAGAACGTCTCCACCACCATGGGCTTCGTCGGAATCATCTTCACCATCCCCGCGTCTCCGTTCTTCAAAAATTTGGGCTCCTTCTCCAGCTCCTTGCCTGATCGACGGTCGATCTTAGTCAGCAGCTCTGCGAACTTCACGGCGATGTGAGAGGTGTGGCAATCCAGCACGGGCGCGTATCCGTTCCCGATCTGCCCCGGGTGGTTCATGATGATGACTTGGGAAGTGAAGTTGGCTGCCTCCTTCGCCGGGTCCTCCTTCGAGTTGGACGCCACGAACCCTCTCTTCAGGTCCTTCACGGCAACGTTCTTCACGTTGAACCCCACGTTGTCGCCGGGGTGGGCCTCCAGGAGAGCCTCGTGGTGCATCTCCACGGACTTCACTTCAGTGGTCAGACCCGTGGGCCCGAAAGTAACCACCATTCCGGGCTTGATAGTACCGGTCTCCACCCGGCCCACGGGGACGGTGCCGATGCCGCCGATCTTGTACACGTCTTGCAGGGGCAGGCGGAGCGGCTTGTCCGAGGGCCTCTTCGGCTCCGAGATCAGGTCCAGGGCATCCAGGAGGGTGGGGCCCTTGTACCAGTCCAGGTTCGTGGACCGCGCGATCATGTTGTCGCCCTCGAATCCGGAGATCGGCACGAACGGGATCTTGTCGGGGTTGTACCCCACCTTCTTCAGGTAGGACGACACTTCCTTCACGATTTCGTCGTACCTGGCCTTGGAGTACTTGGGCGTCGTCGCGTCCATCTACACGTACGCACGGAAAGCCCACGTTAATCCGCCGCCCGTCATTAACCCACTTAAATCACCATCAGAAATCTTCGAGGTAGACGAATATTGATAGCACACAAAACAAATAAGGAACGGACCTTGTTGCAGCAGCAAATCATCTGCTTCACTCCGAGGGTGAAAGCCAGGAGAGCGTGCTCACGGGTCTGGCCGTCCTTGGAGATACCGGCCTCGAAACCTCCAGTGGTGGAGTCGATGATGAGAACAGCGCAGTCGGCCTGGGAAGTGCCCGTGATCATGTTCTTGATGAAGTCGCGATGGCCGGGAGCGTCGATGACCGTGCAGTAGTACTTGGTGGTCTCGAACTTCCACAGGGCAATGTCGATGGTGATGCCGCGCTCGCGCTCGGCCTTCAGCTTGTCGAGCACCCACGCGTACTTGAAGGACCGCTTGTTCATCTCGGCGGCCTCCTTCTCGAACCTCTCGATCACACGCTTGTCGATACCTCCGAGCTTGTAGATCAAGTGACCGGTCGTCGTTGACTTCCCGGAGTCCACGTGGCCGATGACCACGATGTTGATGTGAACCTTCTCTTTACCCATTTTGCCTAGTGTTTAAAATCTAAGAGTTACGTAACAAAATAAATGTTAGAGAGATTCGAGAAGGATTCAAACAAGCTTTCAAAATTGTATCATATTGGAGATGGCACAATTATAAGAATACATTTCTGGAATGTTACGGATGAATTTGAATGAAATATTATTAAGGAACAAATAAGGAGGTGAGTTAATTCAGAAGTAACTCTACCAAACACGCCGGAACAAATCACATAAGTGCCCTAACTACGTTATTCACAACACGGAAAATCGTGGAGAAGTTGAATAATAAGCTGACCTCTACCAGATCCACATAAAACGCTGTCGAAAATCCTATGGGCAAGGAAGAAGACTGGATTCTGTGGATAATTATTAACAAAGAACCGAGGGTTCGATGATAGAATGCAAATCACTAAATAAAATACGTTGCGATACACATAAATGACATCCTCGATATAGTACCAAAATTATGCATGCCACGCGAGATCTAATGTTTTCGTATTCATTCGTGGAAGAAAGAATACTAAAAGTAAACCTCAGGCGGACGGACCGGTTGAAAATAAGTTTGAGTAAAGGAACAAACGGCAGGACGATTAAGGATTTAGGAAATCTCACCTAGAAGATGCGCAGCGAAGAGGCAAAGCGCCGAGACTGCTGGAGAGAGTCAGGGCGAGTGCCCTAACCTGGCTATATATAGAAAGTCTCGTGTGAGGGGGGCTTCACTAGGGTTTTTTGTCCGCCGTCCGATCCTCCCGCTCAAAAGTTGAATCGGACCGTCCATTTTGGGGGCGGAAAAGCAGCCGTCCACGTCGGACTTTTTAGTGTTTCGCCTACGTTGGCGGCAAGTTATCATGATTGCAGAAAGACCCGTACTTCATGTTTTTTGTGTATCTACTTTGTGCGTGATTTTTTTTAATGCTCAATGGTGCATCCTTTTGATTTTTATAAGAGATTCAAGAAGCCATGCGGGCATTGTTAATAGCCTACACACAATTACAAAAGAAACTTGGATAATTTTGTATTTTATTAATATTTTGAGTTAAAAAATTAATAAGTCAAGAGGGAATGGGAAACAATCAAATGGCAATAAATCATAGGGAATGAGCATTTTTCTTGGAGTGACTGGTTGAAGAATTTTTTTGGGTTTGTGAAAGTCTTGGAGTAATGATGATACGATTCAAATTATTGATTTTTGTCTTCGAATTCTTAGGAAACATACTTTCTTGATGCAAAAATTATTTGAATGTCTTTCTTAGAATATTACTCATTTTAGAGAATTGATTAGTGAGTTTGGGATAACCCCACCAGTGAGAGGCAGATTGATGTCCAATCTAACCTTAGACAGAGATGGTCATCAAATTATTTCTTTGAAATCATTTGATCGTTTGAAAATTGATTGCAGGATAGTTTGATGGATTGATCAAGCATATTAGGATCCATGAAAAAAAAACACAATTTGTTGCTTGCCAGTTGCCATGGTCCAAATCGACAGAAATAAGATACTAAAATAACATATAGGGATAAATCTTTTCTTGGAATGATTCATGATATATCACGACATATATGCATCTTGATTTAATATTTCTTAAAAAAATTTACGATGTTTAAGTGGGTTGGGCCTAGAGTATAGATCAAGAAGGTTGACATGATAGGGGGGAGGGAGGGAGAGATCGGCACATTGGATGGAACAATAGAACAAGTCATGTTGATTGACCCAATAAGGCCCATTGAATATTCCAAACACTTATTTTTTATCTTAGTTTTTATTTTTTATTGAGGTATTGTCCATAATATGAAACCATAACTAGTTGTCCTAGTCAATGAAATTTTTTAAGCATTCTAGAAATTGTTGTTGCGTGATGCCTATTACAAAAGCATAACCATACTGATGAGACAAATTAATGTGGTCATTCCAAACACACTAAGACATGTCAGAAAAAATTTCAAACTCACTAAATTCAAGATTGAGTCGCAAATAAAATAGTATAATGGTGAATTAGGCTATAATCCATAGAGAATTAGGGAATTTTTTAGGTATTCTTCAAATTTGATCAAATTGGACAAGAAATTGCGGTGAGAATTAAGAGATTTTAGTAGATTTGGAAAGAAAAATCGAAGAAGAATTTAGGAAATAAAAAATCACGCAATTTAGATCTATATTCGTGAAGAAATCAATGAGCAAAAATTAGATAGAAAATTCGATCGTGATGAGAGAGAAAATAAAGAGAAATTATAAAATTTGACTAATATAAGCTTTGAAATTAAAATCTAACAATACACGATGAAAGATTAGGAAGAAAACACATAATCTAACCCGAGTTGCACTTCGAAATGATATATTTGATCGTCGGATCAAGGGCTTCTCATTGCGCGATTTTGAAAATGAATTTCAGAATTCATGAGTCAATTTATCTCTATTCTCTCAATGAAATCTCACTTTCAAACACTCATTTGATGCAAAAACCAGTCTAGAAGAGGAGGAAAACAAGAGATTCAAGGATTGAGATGTCTAAACAGCTCGATTGCTTGAAACATTCAAAAATGATTTACATCGTCAAAGAACATATGTATATAAGCAAAATTGGGTGTAACGGTTCAATGTGTCTCTTCATCTTCAATCAATGGCTCACATGAAACGCTTGGATGTGAATCGTTACCATTAAGTTGTGTCTGTTTGATTGAAAATGGAGCGCTCAGATTTAACCACGTCTCGTGTAAAGAAGAAACGTCATGTAACAAATGTCGTTTGATCTTCATTAGACACTATATAAGTGTACACAAGTCCACGAGAGTCAATTGGGTGCTTTTAATCTCAGCATTATAACTCCCCAAATGAACGGCTGAGATTAAGTCATTTTAAAACGATTCGATGACGAACTTTTATGCACCGCGTATTGATAACACATATATTTAATATCATATTTAACTGATATTAATGCTAATTTTATGTAATTATGATGCATGTTATCATAGTTTTATGAATTTTCTCCATTGACATGCCATTTTACTAAAGTCCACATTTTTACATTATTTAGGGTTGATTATGTATTTTATTGATGTTTGACCTTTTACAAGGTCAAACAACTTGAAATTAACTATTTTTCTTGATTTTATTTTGACTCTAATGGATGACTAAAATACGAGATTAGAAGAAGAGAATGATGGAGGGATATAAGTCATCTCGGAGGGGTTCACTTAATATTATTTTGAATTCATCATATTTTCTTGTTTAAATTTATATTTCAGGTGACACGAGATTAAAGATAAATAAAGTTGTGATCCAATGGAGAAAATTTGAGTCAAAAAAGAGTTCTAGAAATGAAGTTATGAATTTTTTAAGATTAATAATTTTTTGGGAATTTTTTATGATTTTTTTGGAATTTTTAGAGTTAAAAAAAATTGCAAAAAGAGGGTTTATATGCGCTGGACCCGCGCAGAGCTGACGTCGCATGAAGAACCCATGTGGGGCCACGTGGGTGCCTACATGGCGCGATGAATTAACCAGGCTTAGTATGTTGGGCCCATGGGTATAGTGGGCCTAATAGTCAAGATAAGGGGGGCGTACTAAGGCCTAGTAGGCAATGCAAATGCTTAAGGGCATCCACCCTTATATGCAGGATAATTCCTCTTGATTTCTTCCGCGTGGGACTAAATTTTTCTTTTTGTTTTTAGGTGATGTGGCAGCATGTGGACATTTGGATTTCATCGCATTAATCGACGCGCGTCGATCTTGTTAAAGCCTACCTTCTCTTTCTCTCTTATTGGGCTGAAGCCCACTTTCTTCCTTTCTCTCTCTCCTCTCTATCTCTCCTATATATCTCTCACTCTCGTGCATGTAGATGTCTTATCAAACTCTATTTTCCTTGTTTTCTCTCTCCTATCGTGTTCTCTCTTTCTAACATGGTATCAGAGCATTAGGAAAACTTAGGGTTTGCCCTAAGACGCCGCCGCCCTCAAGCGCCGCCGTCTTGACCTGCGACGCCGCCGCCATCAGCCGCCATTGTCCTGCGGTTGCCCTGCATCGCTCTGCGTCGCCCTTGCGACGCCGTCCTTGTTCTGCGTTCTGCGTCGCTCTGCCTTATCCTGCGACGTCGTCGCCCTGCTGTGTCGTCGCCCTGCCCATCCGCCATCCTGCCGCCGCCCTAAGTCGCCCTGCCTGCCCAGTAACGCCGTCGTCCTGATGTGCCATCGCTATTGCCCTGCATCGCTATCGCCCTGCTCAAGCCGTCGCCCTGCATCGTCCTGCTCTCCGTCGTCCTGCCTATCAAGCCCGGCCGTCGTCGCTCTGCGTCGCCCTGCCATTGTCGTGGCCCTGCGCCGCCTTGCCCTGCGAAGCATCGCCCTGCGACGCCGACCTGCCGCCCTGCTGCCCCGAGGGTGTGATCTGTCCTGCCGACGAAGCTGCAAGGCTGCCCTGCTCACGACGCCCTGCGACGCCGCCTGCTGCTCACGAAGCCAGACGGTACGACGCCGGTTGGGCGCTCTGCATACGATCTTCGCCGATACATCTTCCCGATATATCGTCTGCGTCGATACATCTTTGCCGATACATCTTCCCGATATATCGTCTGCGTCTGCGCCGATACATCTTCCCATCTGCGCCGATACGTCGCCGATCTTCCCAGCTGACGAAGCCAACTGCCGACGCTCTGCCTTCCGCCCTGCAGACGCCCTGCCTTCCGCCCTGCGGACTGCCGACGCTCTGCCTTCCGCCCTGCAGACGCCCTGCCTTCCGCCCTGCAGACGCCGATGCCCTGCCTTCCGCCCTGCAGCCGTCGACGCCCTGTTGCCCTGACGACCCACCTCCGCCCTGCCTGGTGCGGTGAGCGTGGACGCCGACGCCCTGCCGCTGACGCCGACGCCAACGCCCTGCTGCCGAAGCTGACGCTAACGCCCTGCCGCTACTGCTCTGCCTTTGTTTGGCCATTCCCGTCTAGTCGGCCGTCGCTGCCTCGCCGGCTGCTACTCTCCTCATGGCCGAGCCGACCACCGTGTCGTCATCCTCTGATGTCACTCAGCCTTCTCATCCTCTGAAGCCTGCTTGGGCTATGGCTGCCTCTGGAGGCAAGACATCCTCGACTCTGTCCACGGCGGACGGGTCATCATCGACTACTCCCTCGGCATCAGGAACGGTCAGCCTCGCCCTATCTCCCTCGGAGCTGGCCTACATTCAGGTATCACGGGCCTCCTCACTTTGTCCGACCACGGCACCATCAGCCAGTCTTGCGGCACTGACGAGCAGCTTGGTGTCATATGCGGGAGGACATGGCTCTTCTCCAGGTACGCCGTCTATCTCAACTCCTCATATTACTTCTTGGGTTATTGACTCGGGGGCATCTTCTCATATGACTAGCTTCCCCTCTGTCCTCACTGCTTATCGGCCTGAAATCTCCATTCCTGACGTCCGTATTGCTGATGGTCGTTCCTGTCCTGTCCTTGGCTCTGGCTAGTCTCGTGCCACCTCTTCCCTTCCTCTACAGAACGTCCTGTACATTCCTGGATTCCCTGCGAATCTACTGTCCATCAGTGCGATCACTAAAGCCCTTCACTGTGGTGTGTTTTTCTTTCCCTATCACTTCGTCTTCCAGGATCTCGGCACGGGCCGGAGGATTGGACTAGGCCGTGAGAACGGACGAGGCATCTACGAGCTAGTGGCTGACTCTCCATCTACGGGACTTCAAGCCCTTTTTGCACTCTCTGCTTCCTCTAGTTCCCTTCATGACTCTTTTTACGTGGCACTTGTCGATTGGGGCACCCTAGTTTTTGTCAAACTTAAAGAAACTCTACCTTGGTTACACTTATCTGAGTTTCATTGTGAGTCTTGTGAACTAGGGAAGCACCATAGATCTTCGTATCCATCGCGCACTGGTCTATCTACCCATCGCCCGTTTGACTTGGTACACTGTGACGTTTGGGGTCCGGCCCCGCATCCATCGCCTACAGGAGGAAAGTACTACATGGTGTTCGTTGATGACTACACCCGGGCGACTTGGACATATATCCTGAAGAGTCGAAAGGAGGTACTTTCTCGCGTTTAACACTTTCTAATTGAGATTATTACCCGATGACGAGACGATCGTCAAAGTCCTCTGCACTGAGACAATGCACTTGAGTTTACTCGGGAAGGCGATTGAGGAAGTGCTGTCGGCCCATGGCATAGTTCATCGGACTACCTGCCCATACACCTCGCAGCGAACGGGGTGGCGGAGCGGAAACATCGACACCTCCTGGACATGGTACGCTACACTGCTACTTTTCTATGAGGGTACCTCGGTATCTCGCAGTGCGAAGGCTGTTCAGTGCTACATACTGGAGGTGTTCGGCGGTGAACCGCCTTCCATCTGCATCTCTTGGAGGTGCTATTCCCCTTCAGCGATTGACTCCTGTCTGCTGATCTCTTCTCTCTACCACCTCGAGTGTTGAGTTTGTCTTGCCTTTGTCCAAGATCACACCCCTGGCTTATCCAAGCTGGCTCCCCGTGCCCAAAAGGGTGTGTTTGTTGGTTATTCTCGGACTCATAAGGGCTACCGTGTGTACTTCCCAGATCGGCGCCAGTACATTACTTCGACAGATGTGACCTTCCATGAGGACGTTCCCTACTTTACATCTACTCAGTCTGGCGAGGATCACTCCCCCCCATCCCTCCTTCCTTCGGTATCTGCTTCCTCGGTTACCGACCTCCCTCCGACTGTCCCGATTCTCTTGTATGAGGCGTCACCCTCGTCGGCATCCCTCCCGTCTGATCCATCCTCCGAGCCGGAACCTCCCTCCTCGCCGCTATCCACTGATCCGGCTACATTGTCACCACCACCTTCCCCACCGCCTCCCGTATCTGACCTTGACCTTCCCATTGCCCTTCGCAAGGGCACTCGCCAGTGTACGCAATACCCTATCGCCCATCATGTCTCTCCTGCCCGCCTTTCTCCTTCCTATCAGTCCTTTGCCCTTGCAGTTCTAGCAGAGTCAATTCCCAAGTCGTATATTGAGGCGTTGCGAGTGCAGGCGTGGAAAGAGGCGATGGATGTGGAGTATGCGGCCTTCATTCGACGAGCGACCTAGACGCTGGTTCCTCGGCCCTATTGATGCCAATGTTGTCTCCTGCAAGTGGGTGTACTCCCTCAAGTACAATCTCGATGGCTCCATCGCTCGCTACAAGGCGCGTCTCGTGGCCCGTGGCTTTTCTCAAGCCTATGGTCTTGACTATCATGAGACATTCTCGCACTGTGGCGCGCCTCAGCTCCATCCGTGTCATCTTCTCCATCGCTCCGGATCGAGTCATGGCCGCTTCATCGGTGGGACGTGTCCAACGCCTTCCTTTACGGCGACCTCGATGAGAAGGTGTTCATGGAGCAACCGCTGGGTACGTTGCTCGGGGGAGTCTTCGAGGTGTGTCTCCTCAAGAAGGCTATCTATGGGCTAAAGCAAAGCTGCGTGCGTGGTTCCACAAGTTCTCACAAGCTGCTCTTCTCGTATGGCTTCGTCTCTCTTGTATCCGATCCCGAGTGTCATGCGGGAAACGCACCCCGCGAGGGATGTGTTATCCTGGTTGTGTATGTGGATGACATCATCATCACTTTGGTAGTGACGCCGCGAGGTGACTGCGACCAAGGCTTATACGGCTCGAGCACTTCGTGACACGAGATTTGTCTCCCCCGGGTACTTTCTTGGCCTTGAGATAGCTTATCGTCGAGGGGCGGATGTTCGTGTGTCGGCGGAAGTACGCGCTTGATCTCTTGGAGGAGACGAGGGGACGGCTGGGGTGCAAGCCGGCCTCCTCACCCATGGAGCGGAATGTGGAGTGGTGGGACAATGCTACTTGCACTTCTTGAGGATGCGAGGCCTCTACCGCCAACTTGTGGGGAAATTGATCTTCCTCACCGTGACTCGCTTTGGACATCTCCTATGCGGTTAGTGTCTTGAGTCAGTTTATGTAGGCTCCTCGCACTATTCATCTGGAGGGTGTCTATCGGGTTCTGGCGTACCTTAAGAGAGCTCCGGGGAAGGGCCTCTTGTATCAGCGACAGGGTCATTTACATATTGAGGCCTACTCTGACTCTGGGTTCGCTGGTGACAAGGAGGATCGGAAGTCTCATGGTGGATATGTCACCTATGTTGGAGGTAACCTGGTCACATGGCGCTCTCAGAAGTAGTCTATCGTGTCCCGCTCTAGTGCTGAAGCCGAGTATCGAGCCATGGCAGATACTGCGACAGAAATGCTGTGGCTACGCTCTCTTCTCACTGAGCTTGGCTTTCCGCCAGCAGGGCCTATGCAGATGTACTGCGATAACATGGCTGCTACCTTTATCGCCAGTAATGCTACGTTCCATATGAGGACGAAGCATATTGAGATCGACTGCCACTTCATACGACAGTATGTCGATAATGGTACCATCTATACCCCGCACGTCGCTTCCGCACATCAGCTGGCAGACATCTTTACTAAGGCACTACCGGGCTCTGCATATGAGACCATTGGATCCAAGCTAGGCATGTTTGATCTCCACGCTCCAGCTTGAGGGGGAGTGTTAAAGCCTACCTTCTCTTTCTCTCTTATTGGGCTGAAGCCCTACTTTCTTCCTTTCTCTCTCTCCTCTCTATCTCTCCTATATATCTCTCACTCTCGTGCATGTAGATGTCTTATCAAACTCTATTTTCCTTGTTTTCTCTCTCCTATCGTGTTCTCTCTTTCTAACAGATCTCGTGGACTTCGGTTCACCAGATCACGATCAAACGCATGTGCGTAATTCAAAGACGTCGATCGCTTAAGTGAAATCTGACAGTGCGATTTTATCTCACAGTGAGCAAATGATAGAGCGACATGTGGCTGCTCAATAATGCTCCGATGGAGATCAGACGACGAAAATCAAGGAGGAAGTGGGCCCGCGTCGTGGGATCGTGGCCCACTTATCGCGCGCGACGTGGCAACATCGTGATCGTTCATGCATTCTATGACAAAATGGAAGGCTCGGATATTTCGCGATTCAATCTTCTATAACTCAATGTTCTCACTTTTGAAATTGTAACTTTTGATTGAAAATGTGAAGAAATTATGCATTTTTGGAGGAAGATCTTAAGTTCTTCATGATTCTCTTGCGTTCTGGATAATTCTCTTACGTTCTTGGATTCCTTGTTTAATCAGCTTTCCGTGGATATCTAATTTTTCGATTTTCACCAAGGTTTGACCCTTCAATTTGACATTTGACCAAATGATGTTCAAAATCAATCCGAATTCGGGCGTTGACTTTCAAGGGCTATTACTCCTAGTATACAAAGTGAAATTAGATAATTTTAGTTTCAATGGAATCCTTTGATTGTAAGCTTTCTATTCATATATTATTGGTTATATTTGGATATCATTTGATAAGTCAATTTAACAATTTTGACTTAGATCTTCATTTCAGGAATTTTATGTTTATTGATTTTTAATAAATCATAGTAAATCCAATTCTTCTCTAAAAATCACAATCTTTGAATCAAAATTCTCCTATTTCTCTCTAGTTTTTGAAAATATAACTTTTGTAAGATTTTATCACCTTTTTCCTCTCTGATTTTACATAAAGTCAAAGTATGGTCAAAGTCAACGCTTTGATCTTGACTTTTGACTTTTCTTCTCAAAATATATTTCAAAATTCTTAAAATATCTTCTCTCATATATTAGTATTATTTTCATTCATAATATATCATTTTCATTTCTTAAAAACCCTAATCATACTTAAGTTTGACCAAGTCAACTCTTTCGATAAAAGTCAATCGTGCTCTCTGTGGTTCGACCCGATCTCATCGATGTACTTGATTTCTGATTTTTAAATCATCATGAGTTTAGAATTATAAATTTTGTTTGACAACTGATCGTGTGTTTCAACAACCGCACTAAATCGTATCGTCGAGTATCCCCTTCTTTAAGTGAAAATCGACGATTGCAATTGATTCACGCAATTGCACGCTCTAGAATGCGCCACGTCACTTGTGCATAAAAAGAAACACAAATAGTCTTACATGGAAAAAATCAAGGTGAAATGACAGGTAAATAAGTAGTGTGTGTTTATGGGTTTAGCGATTATCCTTAAAAGGATGCTTAACCCACTAATCACACACGTGCACACACGCGCGCAAACGCACACACGGACACTCATGCACACATGTGCGTCACATTGCACGTGTACACGTCGCCAAGTGGTGACACGTCATTTGCTTGCCGCGTCAGCTGCCATGTCAGCCTGTGATATAAAAACAATTTTATTTAATTTTTAAAAATAAAAAATAAATCCAAATAAATTCTAAAAAATTATAAGAAAATCCCTAAAAATTAGAAAATTCATAACTTTAAAAATATAACACCAAATTAATTTAATTTTTTCATTTTTATCAAAAATTAAATAATTTATCATTCTAAAAAGTCAAATTTAATAAATGACAAGACAACAAAATTTTATTTCAAAAATATACTCATTTATTTTTTAAAAAAGCTAGAAAAATAAATGTGTATATAAAAATATTTTATCTTATTAATTAACATTAAAACCTAATTATAATATCAAATAAAAATAGGAATAATCTAATCGCAAATATATATCTTTAATTATTTATGATTATCTCTAAAAATAGTGTATTTTGAGATTATAACTTAAATTTTCGTATAATGATAGATATGCACTTAGAATACGATAACATGCATACAAATTGAATGTTTTATGTCTCAATTTATATTAATAATCATATAATCACATGTATAGATCGCATGTTATCACATACCCAACTTGATGTTTCCATCGATTGAGAACGGGGATTAGAGATGAATGAACGTGGAAAGAGGATGTGACAATCGCCACAATAAGTCAGCCTTGCTCATTGATTATAAAAAAACCTCGGTTAGGTCATTCTCAATCATGTTTGATTGATGATTGTATCATGAATTCCCAAACTTAGAAACATAACTAGCGCAACTAGCATGCTTATTACACATGATGGGGGGCGCAAGATTGGCATGATAAAGTGTGCACCAAGACACATTAGCCCATGGTTGTAAACTCAACAGTGCATGATTTGCCTAATAATGTTAGTGCATAACATGGAAGTGGGACCCAAGCACGCACGAATTGCATGCATGACAGAAATAGCCTACCAACACTATGGCACCAAGTTCTATTACAAGTTGTTAGGAGCATAAGCTATCATCCTAACTTGAAAGATTGGCTCAGTGTAAAAAGACTACAAGCTAATTCCATAAAAGTTAATAGTTTTTCTGGACTCTTATAATAGGAATGAGTGAAGAGACCTTCATCCATTTCATGGTGTGCAAGAAACACAAAAGATCAATAGATCAATTGGACTCTTGGGGCATGTAATCATGATGTGACCATGCCACCAAAGAATCCATTGTACCATTGTACGACGTTTTGTGCTATTTTCAAAGGGAGACAACCGTGTCCCCGATACATTCCTCTATATTGAATCTTCCATTTAATAAAGAGAGATTCTCTCTTTTTTATCATTTGTTTCAGCTCATTTCTTTGTAATTATGCCTAGTTGAGTGAGAAAAATCCGCTCCCACATCAAGACCATCAATGTCGATGAGGAAAATGTGTTTACCTAATCTTGCCACTCAAAATCTCATCCAACACACGTGGATAATAATTATACGATGAAAACTATATTTATGGACACATAGATGTTACAATGCTTGGTTTTTTAAACATCCTTTGATGGCCCTTTAAAACTATGGCCCATCTGATAGATATTATGTGACATGCAAGCCAATCACACTTTCATCTTTTATTTATATTAATTGAAATGAACTTCTATTTCATTATCATTCTTGCGTGATGTTTGCAATGAAGTCCATGAGCATATGCAATGACTAAGTGAATTAGGATGAGATCATAATACAATGATCACTAGTCTTTAAACATATGCTCTAAATATTCTTATTCGTGAGATATTCTAGAAGGACATCAAATTATCACGTGACCATCAGTGTAGAGGCATCAAGGATAGATAGTGGGTGCTATTTGGAAAAAGAGTTCACTTAATTGATATGTATGAAACCTTGAATGGTATTATGTCAAACCTTCAATCAGGTTGATTCATCTCACGGTTGTGTATGTGTTCCTTTGACTTGAGACACCAAAGATATCTTATGGATGGATGATCGTGTTTTGACTGTGACTTACGAATCCCTAGCCACGAGATCTCCAAAACGGCATAGATTAGATATGACATTAAATCCTCGAAGGTGATTGAGTGGTCAAGATGGGATCATTTGCTCTTGGTATATGACGAGATCGAGTCAAAAAATGAGATGCGGTTAAATCATTGGCCAAGGTAGTGGAAATATTAGAGAAGTTTTTCTCGATGATTTTCTACTCGCATAAGTACTAAATTGAGTGATCGACTAGTGTTTGATAGTTAACCATACCTTAAGTCATTCATGAGTCCAACGCGGATGAAGGATTATAGGTACACGATAACTGATGATGGCAGGGTTCCATGAAGGAGTTCTGAAATACTCCATATCTCCTAGAGCACATGGTGTAGCTTGGCACCCACCGGGCTGGTGACTCAACTTGTCGATTGGGTTAAATCGATCCTCGGTGAATTAGCCTATATCTTGATATAGTTAATTGATAAGGAATACCAATAAATGTTATTAGGTTGATTGAGTCATTAACTAGCAAGATATATGAACCTAGAGGGTCATACACATAAAGTCAATGGACGTCGCTAGATATAGATAGAATAATAAGGATTTTTATAAAAATTTCACATTCCCAAACTCTATAAATAGAAGGAGAACAACCATTATAGAAGTGCTCATGCAAGCCTAGTGGAAATTCTCCCCTCTCTTCTCTTCTTCTCATGGTGATGAGTTTTTAAGAGGAGATCTGATCATCCAAAGACTGTATGGATACCGCTAGAGGCCGAATGCTTGAATGGATGAAGAACTCTTTTAAATGATCCATGTAAGTATGAATTTTATTATATACTTGATGATAAACATTATCTAGAATTGATGATAAGATCATCTATTATCGGTGTTTCAACGTTGTTGAATATTTTGATTCAACATCTTCCACTGCGATCATTGTTTTGATCAAAACTTTTGAGAGCTTGTTAAGCCTCAATTCCTAACACCATCTATGGTTTACACACATGAGTTTCTATCCTAGATAGATATAACCTCAATTACTCTCCAATAAACTAGTAATATGAGCCTATCTTAATTTTGGGGGCACCATTTTTTTTCTCAATAAATTTTCCATTTTCTATCCATTGGTTTTCTCTTCTATTGTTCACTATCAAAAGCACCGAAGATAAGAAAGATTAAAAATTATTTATACTGCATAGCAAAGACACACATGGACGTGTGTTCTATAAAATAAATAACATGAGATTTGGGAAATCCAATATAACGTGAATATATTACGAAATAGGTAGTGTTTGATGGATATATGTGGCCTACAAGCCAATTACACTTTTATGTATCTTATTTATGTTTATTTAAATGAAATTTATTTGTTATCATTCTTTTGTGATGTTTACAATGAAGTTAATGAGTATATGTAGTGACTTAGTGAATCACGATGAGATCATAATACAATGACCACTTGTCTTTAGATGTATATTTTAAACATCTTATTTGTGGGATAGTTGAGAAGGACATCAAATTATCCAAAAAGAATAATATGATTTAATCTAACTCATATGATGAGTATAGCTGATCCTATAACCATTGGTATGAGACACCGAGGATAAATAGAGGGTGCTCTTTGGAGAAAGAATACACTGAATTGATCCATATGAATCCCTAAATCGTATTATACACAACTGTCAATTAAGTTTATTCATGTCATGACTGTGTATGTAGCCCTTTGATTTGAGACAATATAGACATCATGTGGATGGATGACTGTGTTTTGATTAAGACTTACAAATCCCAAGTCATGGGATCTCTAAAATATCATATATTAGATACAACATAAACTTTTGGAAGATAATTGTGCGGTCAATATCGGATTGTCCACACTTAGTATTTGAGAAGAGTGACTCAAGAAATGTGATGCAATAAAATCTTTAGATACGATAGTAGAAATGAATGAGTTCTCGACTATTCCGTCCACGTATCAGTACTAACTTGAGTGCTTTATTAGGATTTGATAATTGATCATATCCTAAGTCATTCACAAGTTTCATGTGGATGAATGATTATATGCACACGGTACCTATGATGGGAAGGTTCAATACAAGATTTTCTATACACTCCATATCTCATAGAGTACGTGGTATAGCTTGGCATCCAATGTGCTAGAAACTTGACCTATTGATTTGGTTAAATTGATCCTTAATTAACTAATCAATATGTTGATGTAGATAATGAATTAGGTTGACTAATTAAGTATTATTGGGTCTATAGAATTATTAATTAGTAAGATATATGGACCTAGAGCATCACACACAAAAAACTTTATGGACATTAGTGGATATAAACATGATTATGAGGGTTTTTGTAAAAATTTTACATACCCAATATCTATAAATAAGGGGAAAACAACCAAAACTGAAGGTATCCATAGGAACTTTGTAGGAAACTCTCTTTTTTCTCTCTTGGTGAAAAGCTTTGAAGTGGAGATCCAATTGTTCGATGATTGTGTGGATTATGTTGGAGGCTAGACACCTGAACAACTTCACGTACTCCTTCAAGTGAACCCTATAAATATATTTTCTCATAAATATTAGATGATATGATCATCGCTTATCAATGCCTTGGTGTTTTGAATATTTGATTTGATGTATTCGGTTACCTTCAATGTTTTGAGTGAAATTTTAGAAGGCATATCAACTTCAGATCCTAACAGTGTCAATCACCTCCATCCTTTCCCTACATTGTCATCACGTAGAAGGATAAAGGATTTATCTTTCTTTATTGAAGCCCTCAAATAAGATAGACAACGGATAAGGAGAAATGAGAGATTTATTTCTCTAATTTTAGGGATTTAATGGAGAGAGATCTTTCCGATAGAATAGAGAGAGATGCATCTCTCATTTCTCCTTATACATTGTCTATCTTATTTGAGGGCTTCAATCAAGAAAGAGAAATCCTTTATCCTTCTACGGTGTCAATAGAGAGAGAGAGAGAGAGAGAGAGAGAGAGAGAGAGAGAGGAACAAGAACTTATGTAGATTTAGGTATGTCTTCGAGCAACTACAATAGAGAAGAGATTTTAAAATCACATCAAGCATAGATATTAGGGCACAAACAAGAAACAAGAGGGACTTGTCACCTTCGGTGGCTGACTTGTACCCCAAGAAAGAAATTTTTTTGAAAAAAAGTTTCCACAAGAGTCTAACCAATACAAAATACTAGAAGTATCTTTAGAGTGTCGAGAAGATGTTAGTGGATATCGGCACTCCTAGAGTTGACATGTGTATTAAAAAAAAAGGGTGATGGGCCATGTTTAATGCCAATAAATTAGGCGAGCCATGATCAATGGTATTTATCAAATAAGGCCATATAATGAGGTGTGCTATGTGTCTTCTAAATATAGAGAGAAAATATTAGCCCCACATGGAATAAGTTAACAAAATTTATGGCTAAATCCATATTTAGCCCATCAAATCAACCCATTGGCACTAATGTATTTATAACTACACTCCCCTCCTCGTGAACCATCTAGGCCCCATGTGTGTGATGCATGGCACCCTTAACCGTTGTTTCTTTGTGCCTCACATGTACGCTACCATGTCACCTCCGCTAAGCATGCCACTCAAGTGGTCCACTCATTTGCTGATTTTTGCCTGAGAAATACCTCATAATAAAATTGATAAAACGTAGAAACACTTAGAAAAAATTTGTCATTATAAACCCAAAATAAAAATATAAACAAAGAGAAGATTAATCTTTGGACTTAATTTATTTTAAAAATCAAACTTAGTCAAGAGTAAATATGAAAATCATCAATTGTCTTATGTCTTATGTCTTCTTTGATTCCTTAAATATACCTAAGCCCTAAAATCATTAAAATTTTGGCCCTTTTTACAAGGTCAAGAATGCATAATATAAAAAATAACATTGAAGTATATAAAATGAGAACTTAGATAAAAATGGCACAATGGACATGCAAATATATAAATATGATGATAACATGCATTACTTTGATATACTTCATGAATCTAACATGAAACTAAGCATATAAGTGTAATTATGAGTGCATGTTATCAACATCAAAGATCGTAATCCGTACACCTAATTATCAGATATCAAATTCCCTAATAGTAGACATTAAGATCGACGATGAAGGAGCAATCACTATTTCCCATCAATAGCAAATTTTAGGTAATCTATTGATCAAGTGAATCATTGCATTAATAACTTTCACCCAAAGTGTTGGGATTTGAAGTCGATAAGCCTTCCAAAACTTTGACAAAAATATTAGATTTCGCAGAAACTATTGAATCAAACTTTCCATGCAAATAAGCAATACGAAAAGATAATCCTATCATTAATTATATATTAAAATCATAATCATGGTAATAATTTGAAGGAGTTCTTGAAGATTTTCAAATGTCTAACCTCTTATGCTATCTATAAAAATACAATTGATGGACAACTAGAACACTCATCATCACAAGAGAAAAGATGAGAGATGGGAGAGTTTTCCACGAGGCTTGTATGGATACCCCTATTTGGGAATGGTTCTCCCCTTATTTATAGAATCTGCTAATGCTAAATTTTCATAAAAACCAATGTAATTATACATGTATCTATCAATATTCATTGACTTTATATGTGTAACCCTTTTTGGTTCACATGTTTGACCAGTTAATAACTCTATTAACCCAATAACTCTAATAGATTATCATGATTAATTAATTTTATTATTATATAAATTATTTTATTAAGAATCAATTTAACCCAATCTACATGTCAAGTTGTTAGCCCTTTGGGTACCAAGCTACATCATGTGTAGTGCGAGATATCGAGGGCATGAGAACTCAGTTATGGAATCTTGACACCATCGATTATTGTGTATGTATCATCCTTCATATGCGTGAGAGTCATAAATAACTTAGGGTATGCTCATCTATCTAATGGGTATTATGTGGCCTGCAAGCCAATCACACATTCATCTTTTGTTTATATTCATTGAAATGAACTTTTATTTATTGTCATTTTTGTGTGATGTTTGCAATGAAGTCCATGAACATATGCAACGATCAAGTGAATTATGATGAGATCATAATACAGTGATCGCTGGTCTTTAAACATATGTTCTAAATATTCCTATTCATGGGATATTCGAGAAGGACATCAAATTATCCGGAAAGAATAGCACTATCTGATCTGACTCATATGATGAGTATGGCTGATCTTGTGGCCATCGGTGTTGAGACACCAAGGATAGATAGCAGGTGCTCTTTGGAGAAAGAGTTCACTGAATTGATCCGTATGAATCCTTGAATGGTATTATGCCAAATTTTCAATCATGTTGATTCATGTCACGGTTGTGTACACGGTCCTTTGGCCTGAGACACCAAAGACATCTTGTGGATGGATGATCGTATTTTAACTATGAATTACAAATCTCTAGCCACGGGATCTCTAAAACATCATAGATTGGATACGACATGAAGTCCTCGAAGGTGACTGAGTGGTTAAGATGGGATCATCTACCCTCGGTATATGAGGAGATTGACTCAAGGAATGAGATGCGGTTAAATCCTTGGCCAAGGTAGTAGAAATATTAGAGAAGTTGTTCTCAATGATTTCCTACTCGCATCAATACTAAATTGAGTGACCGATTAGGGTTTGACAATTAACCATACCCTTAAGTCATTCATGAGTCTCGTGTGGATGAAGGATTATACGTACACGGTAACCAATGATGACATGGTTCCATGAAAGAATTCTAATCTACTCCATATCTCCCAGAGAACATGGTGCAGCTTGGCACCCCACTGTACTGGCGACTCAACCTGTCAATTGCGTTAAATTGATCCTTAGTCAATTAATCTATATCTAGTTATAGTTCATTGATAAGGAAGACCAATAAGTGTTATTGGGTTGATAGAGTCATTAGTTGGCGAGATATATGGACCTAGAGGGTCACACACATAAGGTCAATGGATGTCGGTGGATATAGAGATAATACTAAGAGTTTTTGTGAAAATTTCACATTCCCAAAGTCTATAAATAGGGAGAGAACGACCATAATAGAGGTGCCCATGCAAGTCTAGGGAAGTTCTCCTCTCTCTTCTCTTCCTCTCGTGGTGACGAGTGTTCAAGAGGAGATCCGAACGTCTGGAGACTGTGTGGATACTGCTAGAGGCCAGACGCTTGAACGGTTGAAGAACTCTTACAAACGATCCATGTAAGTATGAATTTTATTCTATAATAGATGATAGGATCATCTATAATGGATGATGAGATCATCTATTCTTGGTGCTTCAACTCTGTTGAATGTTTTGATTCAACATCTTTCGTTGCAATCATTGTTTTGGTCAAAAACTTTGAGAGCTTTTCAAGCCTCAGATCCCAGCACTATCACACCCTGATTGGTCACTCAAGTTGGCGCTGATCATAATAAGAAATAATTAAGAACAACTTTTATGATATTTCCACTACCTTGGCTAAATATTTAACCACATTTTATTCCTTGAGTCAATATCCTCTGAAGCGAAATATGAACAATCTCATCTTAACCACTTAATCATCTTCGAGGACTTTATGTATAATGTTTTCAATATCCCGTAGCTAGGGATTTTTAAGTCATATTTAAAATATAATCATCCATCCACAAGATGTCTTTAGTGTCTTAGTTCTAAGGATAATGTACACAACTATGTCATGAATCAACCAAACCGTTAGCTTCGATAATACCATTCATGAATTTACATGGAATAATTAAGTGAACTCTTTTTCTAAATAGTACCCACTATCTATCTTTGGTGTCTCCATAAAAATGGTCACATGATCAACAATACTCATCATATAAGTCTTATTCGATAATGTTACCATTTATAAATAGTTAGATGTCTTTCTCAAAGATCACACGAATATGAATGTCTAGAACGTATGTTTAAAGACTAGTGCTTAATGTATTATGATCTCATTATAATTCACTTAGCCTTTGCATATACTTGTAGACTTTTGATAATATTTAATTTATACTAATAATTACATGATTATTAATACAAATTAAGGCATAAAAATTTTTATTCTTATGTATGTCATCATGCTTTGAGTGCATAGAAATCATTATATGCAATTTAAAGTTATAATCTCAAAATGCATTAATTTAGGGATAATCATGCATAATTAAATGATATATTTTAGATTATTTTTATTTAATATTATAATTAAGTTTTAATCGGTAATAATAAGAGAATTTTTTTTATATACACTCATTTCTTTTCCTAGTTTTATTTTTTTAAAACAAAATGAGTATATTTTTTCTATAAATTTTTTTTCTCTTGTTATTTACTAAATTTAACTTTGTTGAATCATAGATTATTTAATTTCTGATAAAAAAAGATTGAAAAGGAGATATATTTTGAAATTTATGAAAATTATAATTTTTAGGGATTTTTCTAGATTTTTTTTTATTTTTTTTAAATTTTTCTAGATTTTTTTGAATTTTTTGAAGTTGAAAAATATTAAAAATTCATTTTCTTTTATTATCTCTGACGTGGCGATGTGCTTATGTGTCGACACGTGGTAGCGTATGCGCGCGCCATGTTTTGCACAATGTGTGCACGCCATTAGTGGTTAAACACCCTTTAAGGGCATAAGCTAACCACTATATGTGCATTTGTATTTATTTGCAAAAACTCCTATGATTTTTCCATGTGGGACTATGGTTTTTATGTTTTATCGTAGGTGATGTTGTGTACTCATGAGCATCCGATCAATGCGAATAAAAGATATTAATCTAAGCCCTTCACTTTCACTTAAGTGTAGGGGATACTTGACAATTTGAGTAGATGCTGATTTATTTTATTAAATGAATCAATCATGCCCGTTCATTTGAGGAGTAATAACGACCATGATTTGAAGAGCTCTCTGAGATCTGAAATGTCGATTCATGATTGGATAGACGAGATTTCGCGATCCTCTCTCTTCCTACAATCACATGGTGTGATCCTAATGCTCTCATGAAGATCTGATGGTCACAAAAAAATGACAATGAAGTGTGATTAGCTTCTAGGCCAAAAAATATCAATCATAAATCATAAGAGATTTAACGAAATTCAATTTAACACTGAGATATTGTCTAAGAGCCTGTATGAACCACCTCTATCTACATTTCATGGCATTATCATGAGTTGCATAGCCCTCAAGGCGGTCCTTGAATAACTAGAAATGGAGAACGAGAGCGATCTCTATTCTTTAAGGGATTCAATTGAGAGAAAGAGAGAGATATCTCATTTTCAAGAGAGAGAAATAGAGAGATAAAGATATTGATGGGGAAGGACAATGCAAATTGTCACCGTCATCTCTAGTCTCATATTCCTTGCTTACTTGGCAATGTCAAATTTTCTAAGTGATGTAGATCAGTAGGACAAGCCCATGACCCAACCATCAAAGCTGAGCTCCATCTAATATTAGAATTTATTTCTTGGTTAACTTTATAATTTCTCTTCATTTAATTTTAATTTTTGCACAATATTTTCTCTTTTCTACAAGACCTATAGATAGGACACCCGTGTCTTATAATCATTAGCCATGTTTTGAGTTGAGGGATTTCTTCTCAAAAGTATGTCCTAATCTATTGTCATTATTGTCATGTCCAATAACACCTTCTTCTTTGGTGTGTATTACATTAGAGATCAGAGGATAGATATTTTGGAGAGAGAGAGAGAGAGAGAGAGAGAGAGAGAGGGTGGAAAAAAAAGACTTCTATAAAGTTAGGTGAGTATTCCATCAACTTATAAGAGCTTTTAAAGTCTCATAAAAAATACTAGGAAAAATACAAAAGGAGCATGTCGTAGCTTTGGCGGTTGACATGCACCCCAACACTATCAATCAAGTTTTTCTTTCCAAAGATTAATCCATTCATAGACAAATTCATTAGTTTTTTCATACTTGTTCTCTTTTTTAGTAGCATCATAGGAGAATTATTATCTTCTTTATTTAGATCCTATAAGAATCACTAGCCATTTTTTGGCTTATTTAGATTTTATTGTTAATCAATGTCATCTAATCCACCAGACCCGTCTAGTAATTTCTAGGGCAACATTATGATTAATTTCATAATTATAATCTAGAAACTAAGAATTTTTTTTAAGGAAACTTATTTTACATTTATGGGAAAATTCAAGGTCATGGACGAAGACTCGAAAATAAGTTTGAATTTTGCTTAATATTTCTCCAAATACTATTTTTTTTTCTTAAGATCTTCAAGGGGAAGAGGGACCATGAAAGGAGGGAGAGAAAAAAGTAATGGAGAATGAAGGCGTGCGAGAGAGAGAGAGGGAGGAATGGAGAGGAGAAGAGAGAGGAACGAAAAGGGAGGGAGAGAGAGAGAGAGTCCTGGAGATAGGGGGAGTAAGAAATAGAGGAATGGAGGTGGTAGAGGAGAGATGGGGATGGAGAATGAGAGGGAGAAATGGAGTAAAAAAAGGGGGATGGAGGAAGATAAAAGAGTGTTGGAGATGGAGGAATGAAGAGAGTAATGGAGGGGGAGAGAGAGGGAGAGGGAGGTAAGAGAGTGGGGAGAGATCAAAGAGGGGTGTAGAGAGAGTGATAGGAGAGTCAAATATAATATCCATTGAAATCCTTTCGGTCCATGTCCTAATCAAAGAGAGAGATTGATAACATGCCTTTTGTAAATATTAAATCATTATTGTTTAAAATTTTTAAGGCATAATTCAGATTATTCTAGCGTATATTATTATGTTTTGATGAAAATTTTACATTCATCATATCATATCATTCATAAGTTAAATTTTCATGAACTTATTGGTTAATTTTATGCATTATTAATGTTTAACCTTTTTTAAGGTTAAAAAAGGATGAATTAATCGTGTTTTTATGAGTTTCATAATTATAGGCATGAACAAAGAACAAGAAGGACAAAGATAGAAGAAGACAAGTGATTTCTCATGCAAATTTACCTTTTTATCATTTTTATATTTTTATTTCATCTAATATGATGAAACACAAGAAAAAATGAGGATCAAAATGGCAAAAATTTCATCCAAAGAGAAGTTTTTATGAAAAGATTTGTTTATTTCAAGTTTAAGGGGTTTTCTATAATTTTTTATTTTTTTAGATTTTGAGTAAATTTTCTTGAATTTTCTAAAAAATTTATAATTTATGTAGAAATGATTAAGGATTATGAATTTGTAAATAAAAATTATTTTATTTTGCTTGTATTGATGTGACACGCTGACACGACATTGAGAACACGTGGCGCAATGAGGTGGTGCCACGTGGCATGCAGTTGACGCCTATGCTGCCATTAAGGGCAATATTAGTTCATAATTGTTCTTTTTGAATGTTATTAGGCTGTATTGGGCCTGTTATATAAATCACAATTTTTTTTGTTCTTTCAATGTGGGACAAAGTTATTTTTTTTGCAAGTACACGAGGACATCTAGGGCACCTCATTCTGTGGAATGGCTCCACAAGATAACCTTCATCGCATTGCACGATCTGTGGCCCAATGGGTCAACAATCTCCAATTTATCTACTTTCTCTCTCTCTTAGCAACAAATATGGAGGTGACATGTGGAGCAATCTAGAGTGCTCCTCACTTGTGAATATTGATTCGACATTCATCCCTTGACTTGCTCTTTCTCTCTCCTTGAGGCGAATCATGAGCTTACATGTGGCGCAATTGGGTGGTTTCTGACTTTGATTAAAATTAAAATTTTAAGGAAAAACCAGCAGCCATAAATGCTCTAAACTGAAATATTATATTTCGTGATTCAATTGAGTTGGGGCTGAAATTTTATGAGCATGATCGTTATTTATACTCTACGTCCTTAAGAGTGGCTAATTTAAATTCTAACACAGGAAATTACATTTTTTTAATATTTAATTTGTAGCTTCTAAAATTGGCTAGCCAAAGGAAAGAGAGCATTGATCAACCATTATTCATATACTAAACATCATTTTTAGTGAGTCTCTTGTCTTTTTTATTCATTCCTCATGTTGGATGCAAGTCGCTGAGTATGATTAAGATTATAGGCTCTCAAATGAGTGATTTAATAGACAGAATCGCTCGACTGTTTTTTTTTATTGTAGACCTCTAGATCAAGATTTATTCTTTTCAATCTCTTCTATTTTTCTCAATCATCTTCATCCATGTTTTCACATTTTCAAGCTCAGACCACCCTCGGAGAATTTTCAATCTTCGAAATGAGATTGAATCTGTTTGATCAAATCATCCCATCGTCACATGTACCTCTCTTCTTTTCATTGTTCATTTCTGCTTTCTTAATTTAAAAATACCAAAAAAATTCTCTATTTCAATATTTTAATCATCCTCCCCTATGGATTCGAACTAGACTTGACACCATTTTAAATGTTAAGATCAAATTTGAAGAGTTTAATATAAGTTTTTTCCCCTTTCTCTTCTACTCAACAATTTCCCCATGCCTTCGTGTGCATGCATGATGGTGCTTGTGTGCACGAGAGAGAGTCGTGGAGATACAGATTACAAAGTCAGAGAGTGGGGAGAGAGAGAGAGAGCCAGAGAGAGTGGGTAGTTAGTGAGAGAGAGTAAGAGAGAGAGATGTTGTATCTGTTGAAATCCTAGCATCCCACAACAAACCAAATGCTTGCTACCTCATTCTATATGAGAATGCTTACAGTGGAGAATGAATTTAGGGAGGGGAAGGACGAGATAGAGAGCCAACAAGAGGGGTAGAGATACAGATAGATGGATACACACACACACACAGATTATATCTGTTGAATCCTCGCATCTGTCAACATGTCCAACTCTTACAACCTTATTCTAGATGAAATCACAAATTACAATGGACTCTGAAATTAAATGCAGCATAGAGAAAGAAAGAGGCTAATAAACTTCTACATGCCATTGCTTATTCTTCTTCAGCTGGGAGAGCTTGGCATCCCAATCCTCACCTCTCTTTTCAGCAACTTTCCTCAGTGTATCCTGAATCCCGGGCATCATCCCCTTCAAGCCGCAAAAATAAATGTGGGCCCCACCATCCAAAAGTTTAAACACCTCATCGCTGTACTCCTCAATCTTATCTTGAACGTACATCTTCCCTCCATTTACATTCTTCTGCTCTCTGCTCAGCACCCGATCAAATCTGATAAAAACGCACAAAACCCACCTCATTAAATCATCGAAATCGCAAACTCCAACATTATGGTCTGAACATTGAATACATTAGCAACATTCAATGAAAACGAATTACTTGTCACAGGAGTACATCTCGCAGTCAATTAATACTCAAGAACAGTAACTTCAAGTTTTGAACTTAGAAAACGCACAATTTAATGTGGTTGAAGATTTCTACCTGAATTGATCTGGGTAACCCCGGAGGTAACTGGAGAACTCGTCATCATAGAGAAGGCTATCTGAGTTGGCAACCCCTAAAAAGAGCCATGCGAGACCCGCAAACTTGAATTTAGGAACATCCTCCATGAACATTCGGCGGAGGTATGCTCTAAATGGTGCCACACCAGTTCCAGTTGCAATCATGATATGTGTTGCCTTCGGATCATCCTCTGGTAGCAACATGATCTTTCCCGAAGGTCCTAGAACGTTTATCAAAAGCATACAGTAAAACGCTAAAGTTGGATAGAAACAATTTTATATGTTTTCATACGAATATTATGATTTTTATTGATTTTTTGGGGAATATGGATAAGTGTTGAATATTATAGAGGTAGGGTTTTACCCGTGACTTGGATTTTGTCACCCGGTTTTGAATCACAGAGAAAGTTGCTGCAGACACCGTTCTTAGAGGGATCTTCTTTTCCTGTCTCTGGATCATAATAAACGGCCCGACGGACGCATAAACTAGCAGTTTTTCCATCCAAAAAGTCTCCATATCTGGTTGATGCAATTGAATAAAGCCTCACATTTTGTGGCATTCCAGGCTTTTTAGGGTTTTCACCCTGCAAAAAATGAATTTATAATATTTCTCGAGTCATTCAGTAATAACCATAGATTGAACATAAAACAGTTAACAAAACAGGAATCTATTCCTTTTACGTCATTCATTTCATAACTATTTCACTGTCATAATTATTGGGCCTTGATTAGAAGGGGCCAACACCTAGAAGCTGTATGTATACAAATTGACAAGACCTCTGCTCATATCAGAATGTCCGATCATTCTAGAAGGAACTTAGGGTTGCCTATTTCTCCAACTGCATCATTAGTGACACAAATTTGGGTTTACAAACAAGAGGAGCATTTGAGGAGCTTGGCCGTCGAGACTTGGAAGTGTCAGTAGCTTTCTCGGAGATTCTCCAGAGGCTTCTCTCTCTGATAGGTCGATTGGGCTATCAAAGGCTCAGATCTGTCAATGCGACTGTCTGAGGCTATCTTTCTCTAACTTCTGTCTCCTACTCTTCATATCTCACCCTCTCTCCCTCTTTCTATAACCTAGTGTCTGATTGCTTCATCAGATTTTCATTGGTATAAAATTCAGTTATGCCAAGACTTGGTTATCATGATAAATGAAGTCTTATCACAAACTTACTCAGTGAAAGGAAATTGACGCAGGAAAACATATAAGGGATATAAACTAAATCCATGACATTAGAGAATGATGATCCTTTCATAATTAAAAACCAATTATAATCACCCAATACAAAACTTATGATGCGATTTGGTAATTACTTACAGGAGGAATAACGCCATAACTCTGCCCTTCCCAATAAGGAACATTGCCGCCATGATCAATCACAATGTGACATGTCTCTCCGGGAGCTTTGGGTCCCACAAGCCTCTCTACAGACACAATAGTTGCAGTATAGGGTTCCTTAGGTTTGTGAATATTGAGAGGAGGTTCTTTTGGATCCTCAAGCTCCAAGGGACGCACTTCAACTTTTTTTTGGCTAGCTTGCTGTACGGATGAGCATAGTATCTTTTTCTGGACATTTGACTGTGATCTCCCTGTTTCCCGATTTAGCAAATCTCAAGGACACTGACCTCTGATCATGGACTCTAAGGTGATGTGCCTGAAACATATAATTCATGAGAAAGACAAGAACAAATGGCCTTCATAGTGCTACTTAAAAACTGACTATAAAGCTATACACCTCCAGATTATGAAACTGATTATGAACAGATAAAGGAGGCGGCAGAGATGCGGAAAAAACACCCAAAAAAAACTTTTTTTCAAAAATAAGCGCAGGTTAATTTGAGCGTAGATCTAATTCATGAGCTTGTCTTGATAAAATTTTCAGGTACAACTTAATTCGTCGTCAATGCGGAAGTATGGTGATTGCAATTGATCTACAACTTTTTCTATCCCCACATAAGAACCTTTCTCACAAGTATGAAGTCAACTAACGAGTATATCGAAATGTTGTGTAGAAATCCTTATGGATAACACTTCACAAGCAATACTTTCCATAAACGTATTGCAGTCATCCCCGATTATACCACTAACTATGCGTACTTGCATTAATGTCCAATGAGGTTATACAAGTCAGCTTACAAGAGAGAGAGAAGGTATAATGAAATTTATGAAATCTACGGGGGTTACACAAAAAAATTGGGACCATCTTTTGCAGTCAACAAGAGAAAAGAAAAGTGATCGGATCAACCAGAGCGATATAATCAACAGCAGGCTCACCTTAAACCCTACATTCCTCGGGGAAGAGCAATCATCCGTCACCGGCAAGCAAAGAGAAGCCTAAAAAATTGCAACTTTAGATCAGCCTCAAGCTCTTCCATTACATCTCCTAGTGCATGGGATCTTAGGATAGTTCATTGTATTTTGAAAGTTAAAAAAAATGGAAAATGAAAAATCGGACAAACTACGCACTCCTACAAAGAGTGATGAAGCCATGATTGGATCGTCTGCTCGCAGAGAGTGTAGAGAGAGAAGGCGATGGATCCGAAGAGCTCTTTCTCTCTCCTTTTATCAGAACTCGAGCAGAACCCCTGACGAAACCCAAGGGTCGATCGACCACCTCGGTAAAACTGAAATGACTAAAATATCCTCGAGACTTCATTTGAAAACATTCATGGACAAAGTGGAGAGAAAAAGAGTAGAGGGTAAAAGAGTCCTAGAAGGGCTTTCTCGTAAATTCATATCTCCGTCCATCCAATTCCGCGAAGGGTCATTAACGGGGTCGCTAAAACTAAAACAGCCTGAGGTCATCTGATAGAGGATCATTAATGGACCCGACAAGGCCCAAAATTCCATTCAGGCGTGGCCCGTTTGAGTTCTTGGTGAATGAAGGCCAATTTGACCGAAAAATAAATATGTAAGTAGTTTCGCTGGTCCTGCTAGTTTTTGCTTAATTTTCTAAAATTATCAAAAGTTTGATGCCTCGGTGCAACATGGTTTCATGGTGAAGAACATGGATCTCTTAGTCAATTGATCATTTCTATTGATAGATGCATTAGAGACGATTGATAAAGACATAGCAAATGATCAATGGCTATAATTTTTTCCCAAATTATTTACCATTTTCAATTAATATGGATTGATTCTCTAATCAAATGGAGTTAAAATGAGAAATCAACGAGGTACAAAGGTGGAGCACGTACTAGCGCAAGTAGATACACGAGCACTAATAGTCGATATAAGATCTTGCGTATTGGAGGGAATGTTTTTCAGTAGGATGATTGTCTTGTATAAATCAAGTTTTTCAAATTGCATTAGTAGTTAAACAAGAAATAAAGAAGTGCAAGTCCATGCATTGAAAGAGAGAGAGAGAGAGAAAAAACATGCATTTATGAAATGATTGTGTGGTCAAAGATGCATATGAATACATAGAGTGTTGTTATTTTCATCCCATATAACTACATGGTTCACCTCACATGTAAACATTAGGTTATGCATTTCTTTCGCATATAACCTCATTCATGAAAAATGGAAACTCTTCCTTGAATCAAAAGGGAAGCATTTGCTTAATTTTTCATAGTGGATGTGAAAGAGAAGAGTATTCTTAAATATCACAATCTCCCAAGAGAGTAAACTAGAGATGACAGACAATACAAGTGTATGGGAGAGATCAAATGATCTAGTCTATGATTAGTAAAAATTTTAATCCACCCCAAACTTGATTGATGGTCCTATGTTCATGACGATGAGTTTTTGAATTGCTAAGTGTTTTAGGCATGATCATGAGAAGGACAAAGTGAAGGGAGAGGAGGAGAAAATGTCAACTTATGATTGAATGATCTTTAGGATCAAAGTTGATTAATTTATGTTTTTCCTAGATTTGGAAATATGTAAGATATTGGTGTGTCTATAAATACACTAATTCTTAATCACTTGACTAGATAGAAGAGAGAAGAGAGAATGAGAAAAAATGAGGGCCTAAATTCTATGAGGGATAAAGTTCTGATGCAGGATCGGGTGCGAAACCGACCTCACACCGTGAGACTAGGGATGAACTAGGGATGGGGTTACCTAGGGGGGTTCTAATATGATGTAACATACTAATAATGCAGACAAGCAGAGTACCGTCTCGGGTGTCGCCTCCGTGGATCCTGGGGTGCGCCGAGTAGAGTCAGTCCGGGATCCCTTCCGGTCCACGCCCTCGCGGGCGTTGGGCCGTGAGTCGTCGAGGGGAGCTCGACAGTCAACCCGACAGGTTGGACCACGGTCTGAATCCTATCAATTTCGTCTAAATACTCGCCTATACTAAATCCCGATGGCGGCGGAGACGGTGCGGGAAACACTGAAGGAAATATAGACTTCGACGTAAAATAAAGGGGAATGTGTGCCTAACTTGCGGGGCGCGGGCCCGGTTGGTCGTGACGGGGGAGGCCGCTTGTGCGTTGCACGGGCGAATGACTGGAGAACGGGATTGGCGTGGGCGTGATCGGCGGCGTCCGCGCGAGATGAGATACTATGTCCGGTAGGTCGCGCGGCGGGCGGGCAGAGCGAGGGGAAGATCGGGGAGTGTAGGAGCACGTACGAGCACGCTTGCACAAGTAGAGGGGGGGGTGCAGTCGACGAACGTGTAGGGGGGGCGTTCCTAGGCTGACTGGCGGCGATCAGACGAACGAGGAGGGATCGTGGCTACCCAGCCAGTGGGAACGGTCGTGGGAAGAGAGGGGGAAAGAAGTAATTGCGGACGAATGTCCGCGATGTCGGAGGCGTGCGGGTGGTTCCCACCAGACAACTGAAGTTCGCGAATGTAGATTGAAGTGACGGGAGGAGGGAGACGGGACGTCTCAGGGTGTGAGGAATTGATTGAGGACGAAATTTGGGGGGGGGGATGAGATTCGGAAAATGGTCCGCGCTGGGGAAGGGGGGGAATGGTGATTCGGGAAGGGATTTGGGGAAGGGATTCGGTACGTGAGTAGGGAAATAGAGACAGGAAGTCAGGAAAATTGGGGAGACGGTGGCGGATGGGGGTTGGTCGCAGGGTTGAAGTCGGGCAGACGAACAGAAAATAAGGAAGCGATCGGCGGGGAAGCCGAAATTTCGTGGTGAGGTGAGGAAATTGGGGAGGTTTGCGGAATTAATACGTCAGAGGCGGATTCGCGAGCGATGTAAGATGGAGCGAAAGTATCGGGAATGTGGAGGAAGATAGGGAGGTTGTGGAGGCTGGGTGGGACGGCGGTTGAGGGGAAGCAGTCTCGCGAAGACGCCAACCACTTGGACTGTGGGATGGAGGGGTTTTGCAGGTGACGCTATCCCGCGGCAAATCGTGGGGAAGATAATTCGACGGGACTGGGACGGTCGGTTTCAGAGGGCGCGTGGAGGGGGAAGAGGATTCGGCGGTTTGCAGGTGGCGAGGTGGGGAGAGGGGGGGAAGTCCGGCGGGGAAAGTATGGCAGGCCGAGGAGGGCGGAAGGTAGAGGAGGATGGAAATAGGGGTGGGTGACGGGAGGATCGTGGGAGGAAAACTGGGAAAAATCTGAGGGGGAAGGGGGTGAACGTGGATGGGCTTTGGCGCGGATGGAGGAAGGGGGTGGAGCTGTGGGGGAGAAGGTGATCGGAGGGAATGGCGGTTCTGCGATCTGGCGGCTGCAGCGGCGGCAGCGACGGCGGCGGCTGGAAGGCTGCTCGCTGGGATTTGCGAACAAGGCAAGGGGAGGCAGCGGTCTCGGCGGCGGCACGGCGGCGGCACGTGGTGGTGCAACGGCGGTGGCGGCGGCGGAGGCGGCGGTTGGTCTCCTTCCTTGTTCTTCCTTGAGCAGCCACTTGAGAGGGATGATGATCCTTTCTTTCTTCAAATGACGGCTAGGGTTTGTAGGGGGGTCCCTTCCCCTCTTATAGAGCCCATAGTGGGCCGAGAGAGGAAAGGGCCCACTTGAGGCCCACAACCCACACCTAACATAATCATAGAAAATAAAAAGGTCCACAAAGAGAAGGGCTTAACGAATGGGGTCCCGAAAGAGGGAAGAACCCACCCGAAAGCCTAAAAGGGAGAGAAGAAGATATGCAAAGGCCCGCTTAAACACGTGCAGGCTAATAAAGTTCATAATGAAATAAAAGACTGGAAAGATAACTCCACGCGCGCGCGAGCCCTGTGAAATGTGTCGTGGCAAGATGAGGTCCTCACTTGGTGTAGTGAAACTCGGCATCCTTCGTCTTCGCCTGTCGAGGGGGCTGGACGCGCGCGGGTGTCGGCTCCTCCGGCGCTGTAGTGTCATGCCTTGGTGGCGACGAGGGTAGTACGCCACCAAGTTCCCTATATATGTAAAAATATGTGGGCCCACCTAAGTATGCCTAAGCATGTGTACAAGAACAAGGCCTAATAACCAAAATAAAATAAATAAAAGCATATACACAAACATCACATCTTCCAATTCCCTCTTGAGTTAGAGCATATAAGTCTAATAGGCCCACCTCGAGATAAAGTAAATCATAAAACTGTTCATGAGACCCTTATTGAGGTTTGATAGATATTATTTTAACTATGAGCCAAATCACACTCTAATGTATATCGTTTATACTCATTTAAATCAAGTTTATTTGTTTTAACTCTCGTGTGATGTTTACAATGAAGTTCATGGGCATATGTAATGACTAAATGAATTATGATGAGATCACTATTCTTTAAAAATATATTATAAACATTCTTATTCGAGGGATATTCAAGGACTTCAAATTATTGTGAAAGAATAACATTACATAATCTAACTCATATAATGAGCGAGCTAATCCTATGGCTATTGGTGTGGAGACACCAAAGATAGATAAAGAATACTCTTTGGAGAAAGAGTTCAATGAATTGATTCGCATGAATCTTTGAATGATATTATATCAATTTGATTCATGTCGTTATTATGTATTTGGTCTTTTCATACATTGTCAATCAAAGAGTGTTGAAGAGCATTGAAGAGGAGATCCAAGTGTTTGGCGATTGAGTGGATACTGCTAGAGGCTAACCACTTGAAGAGCCTCAAAAACTCATTAAGTGAACCCTGTAAGTTGGATTTTAATCTATACCAAATAATAGGATTAATGTTTTGAATGTTAGATTTAATTTATTCCACCATGTTTGATGTTTTGATCAAAACGTTAAAAACCTATCTAGCATTAGATCTCAACAAAGTTAAAAGTATATGGATTAGAGATTAGGCCATGAAAGAATAAATATATACTAGAGAAAATCCTTAAATACTTTTGTATTGCATAAAGAAAAAGAGAGTTACATTGGTTAGTATAGAAGAGAGAGAGAGAGAGAAATAGAAATAGGATGAAAATGTGATTAGACGGAATGTGGAGAGTGAGACAACATGTAGAATGAGAAAAGGATAGGAGGAAGTGGGAAATGGGAGAGAAAGAGAGAGGGGGACCCATTAACTCTCCCCTTTAAATTGAAGCACAGAGACAAAACGTTCCTAACTTGGTAGACAAGGTATTGTTTGATGTGCTGCTGAGGCTTTTCAATAAAGATGTTAAAAATTGATTGGATGGGACGAAATGGAACATGGATATGATATTGAAGAGAACGTTGCCACAAACCAAATGGTATAACTTCTCGAAATTCTCCATCCCTTGCAATAGGAGAGATTCCTAACGATAAATTATTAAACCTGCTCATTGATAACATGCATTTATAACTTGAATTCTTACCCTAATTAACTCATATTCATGCTTATTTTATGTGAATATGATGCATGTTATCATACTTTTAGGAATTTTCTCCATTGGCATGTCATTTTACTAAAGTTGATATTTATGCATAAATTAGGGATAATTTCATGCTTAATAGATAATTAATCTTTTGTTTAAGTTAATAGAAGTTAATCTCTGTTAGTGAATGAATTTTGACTTTGGTAAATGTTTGGAAGGATGATTTTATGATGAATTTATGATTTAAAATGTTTAATGAGAAATGATTTAAGTAAATTGTAATTCATCTTGATTTCTTCTTTCTAAATATATTTTAATTGACATGATATTAAAAAGAAGAGAATTTGTGATCCAATGGAGAAAATTTGGATTAAAAAGGAGTTGTATATTTTAATTTATGAATTTATGAAGTTTTATACTCTTTTTCTGAATTTTATTTGATTTTTAAATGAATTTTAAGGCCTTTTTCTATTAAAAAAATCGGAAAAAGGGGGTAGGCTTACTGCAAGTGATGACGTGGCGAGTGGGCCCAAACGGGCTGACGTGGCAACGGGCTGACGTGGAGCGCGGGACCACTGCGCCGTTACGACGTGGCACTGAGGCCACGTGGCAGGATGCGTGTGGCCCACGCGTGACGCAAGCGTGACACGTGTGCATGTGGCTGACACGTGGGCGCGATATCTAGTTATAATATAGGTTATAGATATAAGCCTATTCTTAGAACTGGCAAATATCTATAACCGCTCCACTATTTAAGCGTGTTTTCCCTCTCAATTTCTTCCGTGTGGGACTATGTTCCCACACGATTTTGTTTATTGCAGGTGACGTGGCGACGCGACGAGCGTCGGATGCGGGCGGAACGGCTGAGATCGCGTGGACTCGAGTCCACGCGATTAGCAATCAAACACGTGCTGAATTCGAGGAGTAAGTGAAGATGATGAACGGCTCACCTTTAGACACGTGGCATCACAAGAAGCTCTCGATCGTCATCCAACGGTGAACGCTCCATCGGGCGATAGATCTCCATCGGACGGCCGCTGCAAGTTGATCAAAAGCGACAAAGATCGGACGGCTTACCTGATCGACATTGGACGGCTCACGTAATCTTCATCGGACGGCTGATCTACATCGCAATAGTGGCGCACGGGATCGGTTAATCACGATCGTCCATCCAGCTATTTTGTCATCGGACAGCGCAGACAAAACAGGGAAGAACCCCAGGATCGCGGCGCAATCGAGCCGCGATCGCATGTTTTTCGCGGCGGAATCGCTCTTACCTGATTCGATGCTGATCGGCGGAAACCTAGGACCACGATCGAACCCCGATCGTGGCTCGATCGTGGCCCGATCGTGGTGCTAAAATCGTGGAAATAGGAGCTAAATCCACCACTGAATTTGGTCAAAATCATCGCGGAATTAAAGCCACGACCCATGCCCAAGGAATCGCCTCCATGATGCTTGAAAACCGCCCCCACGAACGCGTCAATTGCCCATTATCCTCGGACCAATTTCCCTCTTTAAAAGCATGTATTTCCCTTCTTTGTTCTTCAACTTTTGATCGATTCGTGAAGGAATTAAGCAAATTTCGAGGAAGATCTTTAGTTCATCGTGATCCCCCCGCGTTTAGACTCGATTCCGAAGGGATTGGAGCGGGATTGATCACGAATTCCTCCTTGATTTCATCGAATTTTCCCCTTGAATTCCGAAAATCCATGAGAAAGGATCCGAGCAAATTCACTCCAATTCGCGCAAATTGGACCTTAATTCTTGTGGAAATCGGGTTATTAGTGAGATTCGATCGATTATCAAGAGGTAATTTGAGTTTTTATTAGATTTAGAAGTTTAATTTTGCAAATTAGTTCATAGTGTTCTTCATTTTCCCCAAATTTCGGTCTAAAATTTTTCTGATTTTGAAAATAGGATATCTCTCTGAGTATAATTCTAAATCACTTGATTTTGGTTTCATTGGATTCCTCTTTTCATCAGCTTTCCGTGAATAACAAATTCATCAAATTCTGAGTTCATTTGACCCTTCAATTTGACGTTTGACCAAGGACTGTTCATCTTTCATCAGAAGTCAAACGTTGACTTTCGGGGTCAATTACTTTTTATTGAAAAATCAGAATTTGATAATTTTGGTCTTGTTGGATTCCTATGGTTCTTAGCTTTCTATTGACATATAAATTGTAAGATTTGGATTTCATTTGGGCATTCAATTTGAAGATTTTCTCTGAGGTGTTAATTTCGGGGATTTTCTGATCATTGATTTTTAATAATTCATAATAAATCCATTTCTTATCCAAAAATTACGAAATATATATCAATAAATTCCATTTTCTCTCTAGTTTCCAAATATCTACTTTTCGTAATCTTCTGACTCTGTTTGATTCTCTGATTTTGCAGAACACTTACTATTGGTCAAAGTCAACGCTTTGACTTTGACTTTAGACTTTTCTCTGTCAAATCCGAGATTTCAATTCTTAAAACTTCTTATTTAGCTTATTTATATCATTTCCATATCTTACATCTTATTTTATCTTATTTAAAACTCCTTTTAAACCTAAGTTTGACCAAGTCAACTCTGCAATTAAAGTCAACCCTGCTCTCTGTGGATCGACCCGATACTTACCCAATACTTGATTATTATATCTTGTCTTTGTGAGTTCGGTTTTATAAATTTTGTTTGACCATCGTCTTTGTGTTTTAACGACGCACGAAAACGACACGTCACTCATCACAATACATCCACAGAGGTGTCGGAGGAGTGATACCCAAGTCATCTAGTAGAGAATGGATCAAGATCATCTCACATGCTATCTCATACATGGCATGGTATTCAACTCAAGCACTAGAACAAGTGATTTATTTCTATTTCTAAGAACATCACGTAACCGCATTACCATTGAGATATCTACAAAAACTAGTGGTTGATTCCCGATTACCTTTATCCCCAACATTCGTAGGACAAAAAGAAGCCTCAAAACAAAGAGATGTTAGGTATAAGTGAGTTTAGTAATCTAAAGAAATAATTAATTTGAGAATATTGAATGTATTTTAATCAAAATGGTTTAAAGAAGTACATGTTCATGATTGCAAGTATCAATGGCTTAACCATCAAAACTCACATCAGCATTGGAACCCAAAAAATCTAACGATAAGCTTTATATTATCAATACTTTTTTCATCAATATCTGCCATATGATTAAATAGACATTTAATGATTTTTATTTTTGATATATCTTGCATTTTCATCACATAAATAAATTTTGTTCTAAATATACTATTAGTTTAAGTTTTATTTTCCCAAATTTTTTCAGTCTAAAGGTAAAGTCTTTTTCATGTTTGGTACTTATAGAATAAAAAAATTATGGGGTCTTCTCTCTCACGAGAACACCTACTCTGTCTCTCTCTCTCAAAAAATAAAGCAGTCTCTCTCTCAAATTTCTAAATAAAAACTCAAGCCCAACCCCAAGTCTCTCTCATATTTGCCCCATATCTCTTTTGATAAAAAAATTTCTTCCCATCGCTTCTCTGATCATAAAACACCATCCAACTCTCCTCTGATTAGAAAATCAATTCCAAGCTCTCCTCTTAAAAAATCATCGCCCAGCTCTTATTTGAACAAAAATCAACACCCAATTTTCATCTAATAAAAAAAAATCAATTCCTTACTTCTACTTTATTAGGAAATCGGGTTCAAAAATTTTGTTGGGGTTAGGTTACTAGTGAATTTATCTCATATTTGTGATGATTTGGTTTTGGATGTTGATCTATCTTAGTGTGGGTTTGATGTGTGAAGTTGGTTTCATATTTACTTTGAGGTGGTTTTGTTTTAGTTTTCTTTCTGATTTAGGACTGATTGTATTTATGCTGATTTCTTTTTAATTTAGGAATAATTTATTTAGGTTGATTTCTATTTGATTTAGGATTGATTATATTTATTTTTTTATTCCTATCTGATTTATGATTGATTATATATAGTTTTTTATTTCTATGATTCATGAATAATTATATTTAGGTTGATTTCTATCTAGTTTAGGACTGATTGTATTTGGGTTGAGTTATATTTGATTTAGGACTCATTGTATTTTTTTGTTGATTCTCTTATTTAGGACTCAATGAATTTAAAGTCTGTATTTGGTTATCGGTGAGATTATCTCAAAAATACTACATTGGATAAACGAATGTTTTGGGGGTTGATTATGACTAAAAAATGAGAATATGTCTAAAAAAATTTCTCTTATTATCTTGGGTCATATTCCACATAATTTTAGTCATGTTTTCATCAGTTTCTTCATTAATTTTGATTGTGGGTTCTCAAGAGTGATAAGTTTGATTTAGGTCTCCAATTTCATTGTATATTAATTTTGAAATCAAGTTGATTAAGGACAAGTTACATGGAGATTTTTAGATTGATCAAGGTTGAGTTTTAGAGGTCGAGTTGTGTTGATTTTTGGGTTTTATTAAATATAAAGTTAGGGTCTGGATTTGGATTCCTTTTAGGTCTAGGTATGACTCTTTATTGGGTCTTATCATAGGAACATTTAAGTCTTGAGTAGAAGATTATCTAGAGTATGATTGAGGAAATATTGTAGTGTATTCATGAGTTCTTCATTAAATCACTCATTCATCATTTAGACATTAGGATCATCATGTAGACACTTTCAAGGTCATTTTAGGCATACGGGATTGTTGCATTCACCTCATCAAAACATTCAGACGATAGTCAAGTCATGAAAGTCAAAGTCATCAATTGAAAGGGAAAGTCAACCACAAAAATCAGTGACAACTGTAATACAGAGATCTTTCTTTTATCTTCTCCATCAATATCTTTATTTTAATTTTAGTAAGTATTTTGGTCTAATTTAATTTTAGCTAAATTTGATACTCTTGTTATTTTATACTATGCAATTTTTATAGGAACCAAGGATAATGAGGATCACTTATATACACTATATTGACTTTGGTTGAATCGTACTCACCCAAAGGGAATGGGGGATATTCTTTGGCAAATCAATGGTAAATTAAGGACAAGTCTAAGGAGTTGATAAGATAGTCAACTCTTGGTGTATTTGCTCTTTATCTTGTAAGATCATACATGATCTAAGACAGGTGACCTTCTAGGAGCGTGTGGATGGGTGATTGATACATGCAACCTATACTTACGATTACATGATTATTAATAAAATTCAAGACATAAAACATTCCATTCTTTTGTATGCTATCATATTTTGAATGCAGCTTCATCATTGTATATACTTTACATCATAAATCTCAAAATACATTATTTTAAGGGTTAATTATATATATATATATATATATATATATAAATCAATTTATATTTTAAAATTGATTATCCCCATTTACATTTGAGATTTAATGAAAATAATAACATTAAATATTTCTATGTACACATCTACTTTTCTAGTTTTATTTTCTTAAAGAAGATGAGTGTATTTTTGAGTTAAAAATTTATTATCTTATTAATTCTTCAATTTAAATGCCAAAAATGATAGATTATTTAATTTGTGATCAAAGAAGAAAATTGGAGTAAAAAAGAGTTTTATTTTTTGAAGTTATGAATTTTCAAATTTTTAGGGATTTTGGTAGAATTTTTATGAATTTATTTTGAATTTATTTTAATTAACCTATATTTAAAAAATAGGTTTTAAAGTGCACGCTGAGGTGGCATGCGTGCTTGTGTATCATCACATGGCGATGTGTTTGTGTGCCATCGGATGCATGCTTGGCACGTGATTAATGTGTGTCACTAGCTCTAAGTGCTCTTAAATGGGTCAATTTTGTTTAATAACCCCTCTATCCCTAATATACACATCGCATTACCTTTATTTTTCCATAGTGGAACTATGTCTATCTTTATTTTTGCAATAGATGTAGCGCATTTTGGATCATCCGATCTCACGATTTAATCACGACCCTCCATTTTCACTTAAATGAAGGGGGTACATGGTCATCTCTCATTCGACAATGATTCAAGCTTTTCATTTATGATTAATCTTGGTCGTTCATTACAACAGTTATAGCGACAATGATTCAATGTCACTGATGGACTCCACGAGACATGTGATAGCATCTCAAGCGTCAGATGAAGATCAAACAACATGCGTTATACTACGTTCACGCTTCACATGATGACATGGATTCATCATGACACTTCGATGTAGATATGACGATAGGGACTAAATGATAATGATTTGATTTCTTTTTTTCAATCTTAACCGTCAATTGCTTTTGAGGAGATGATCTCGATGGCCACACCACTTCACACTCTATTTATTCTATCTCTCTTCAATGGTGTATGCATTCTTGGATTTCTGATCAATCAAACCTTTTGGATAGCTTAATCCTTGAATATTTTGTTTGGATCCTCTTCTACACTTAATTCCATGTCCAATGAGTGCTTGAAATCAAGATTTCATCGAGAAGGACGAATTCACAACTTTGAATTCCAAATTTTTGTTTTTTGAAATGCCTAATGAAAATCCTTGATTCAGTAATTAATTAGATCATTTTGAGCACAATTTTGGGTTAGATTACATGTTTTCCTCTCAATATTTTTCCTTTATCCTTAGATTTCAATTTCAATTCATAGATTAGGTTAATTTTATGAAAATTTATCAATTTCTCTCTCTTTGACAATGAATTTTCTCTTCTTACTTTGCTCTTTGAATTCTCTGCAAATATAAGTCCAAATCGAGTGATTTTTTATTCCGTGGATTTGTCTGAGTTGTCTTTCCAAAAATATCAATTTCCCTAATTTATCACCCAATTCACTATCAAGTTTGATCAAATTTCAATATATCATAAAAATTTCTCTTAATTCTCAATGGAGTCGACCCTGACTCACTAATAGGCAAATTAATTCATAATTACATCTCAATTTTAGTGAGCTTAGAATTTATTTTGATGCTTAGACATGTGTTTTTAATGACCAAATGATCATTAGCAACAATACTAAATTGAGTGACCAAAATTAGGGTTTGACAATTAACCATACCCTAAGTCATTTATGAGTCTTGTGCGGATGAACTATTATACATACACAGTAACTGATGACAACAAGGTTTCATGAAGGAGTTCTCATATACTCCATATCTCCTAGAGTATGTGGTGTAGCTTGGCACCCAACGGACTAGCAACTCTACTTGGTAATTGAGTTAAATCGATCGTTGATGAATATATATATATATATAATTAATTAATTAATTAATAAAGAGAACCAATAAGTGTTATTAGGTCGACGAAGTTATTAACTAGCAAGATATATGGACCTAGAGCATCATACATATAAGGTCAATGGACATCGGCTGATATAAACTTAATAATAAGGGCTTTAGTGAAAATTTTGTATTCCCAAAGTCTATAAATAGGGGGAGAAAGACCATAATAGAGGTGCCCACGCGAGCCTAGAAGAGATTCAATCGTATAGTAACCATGTGGATATTGCTAGAGGTTGAAGAATTGAACGGCTTAAAGAACTCCTTCAAATGATCCTTGTAAGTATGAATTTTATTCTATACTAGATGACAATATCATTTGTAATAGATGATGAGATCATCTATTCTTAGTGCTTTCAACTTTGTTAAATATTTTGATTCAACATCTTTCATTGTAATCGATGTTTTGATCGAAACTTTGGAGAGCATGTCGAGCCTCATATCTCAGTATTGTCTCCTCTTGGGACTAGCGTTGGGGGATTTGGATACCCTATATAGTATAAACAAATCTTATGTCCTAGCGACATGAGAAATTGAGTAAATAAAACAACGCATTTATAAAAAGAATTAGAAAACATAAAGAGTAGAAGAAACTCATACACACCCTAATCATTTCACCATCCAGTTAGGGTTTTTTAAGAGAGTAGTGCATCTTATAGATTAGCCCATTTTCAGGGGAACTTTTAATGTATGGAATAACTTGTAGAGCTCCCTTTCCGATTGACAAATTGAGACCACGAGGTTGTTGAAAACACACGGTCAAGAGTCATAATAAATACCAAACTCACCAATTTTAAGATTAAATCATGAATTGAGGGGTATAGTGGTGAATAACGGTCGAATCAATAGGGAATTAAGGTAATTTCAAGGGATCTTTTTGAATTTGATCAAATCGGACAATGAAATGTGGATAGAAATTAGGCAATTTGATAATATTGGAAAGAATACTCGAAGACAAATCCATGGAATAAAAAATTACTAAATTTGGATTAAGATTTGTGGAGAAATTATCAAATGAATAGGAGAGAAATTTCCGAAATTAAAGTTCACGAAAAACAGAAATTAAAATTGAAATTGACTCAAATTACGATTCAAAAATGAAATCTAAAGCTATGCGAAGAAAGATTAGGATGAAACACAATCCCTATTCCAAGATTGCGCTCGAATTGATCCAATTATTCACTGGAATCAAGGCTTTTCATATCAAATTCAAAAACACGATCGTTGATATTCAAGCGTCGATTTCTTCCTCGTCTCTCAACGAAATCTCACTCTCAAGCACTCCGTTGAGGGAAAAATGAGTCTAGAAGCGATTGAAAGCAAGAGATTTAAGGGATTTTGTGTCTAAACTATTAGATTTACTCAAATTGCCCTGGAATGCTTTAAAATGTCGAAGAACATCTCAATTTATAGGACAAATTGAGCATGACCATCCGATTGACATTTAATCTTCGATCAATGGCTCTGATGAAACTCACGGATACAAAGTGTTAGGATTAAGTTGTGGCTATTGGATCTCTGATAGACCGCCGAGATTTCACCACGTCGTGCGCGTTATAATTAACACATCAAACGACATCTGTTGGATCTTGATCTGACGCTTCAGAAGCATTTTCGTTGGTTTTAATCTCAGCCGTTATAACTCTACACATCAACGGCCAAGATTAAATCATTTTAAAAATGATTCGACGACAAATCAGAGTGCGCCACATACCCCCCGCCTTAAGTGACGATTGACGATCATGATTGAATCACGAGATCGGACGCTCCACGTGCTGCCACATCACCCCCCGCCATGATCACTAATCGCGATTTGATCGGATGCACCAGATTGTGCCACGTCACCTGCGCACTTATAAAATCAATTTTAAATTAGAAAATTTGATTTTTAATTCAGAAAATTCTAGAAAAATTTATTAAAAATCCAGAAAATTTTAGAAAAATCTAAAAAAAACCCCTAAAAATTAGAAAATTCATAACTTTCAAACTATAACTCCAAATTAATCCAAATTTATTTCATTTGGTCAGAAATTAAATTATCTATCATTCTAAAAAGTCAAATTTAATAAATAACAAGAGTTTAATTTCTATTTTAAATATACACTCATTTCTTTTAGATTTTAAAACTTAGAAAAATATATGAATGTATATAAAATCATTTCTCTTATTATTTAACCTTAAAAACTAATTATAATCTAAAGTAAAGACGGGTTATAAAATTATTTATCCTTAATTCATCATAATTAACCCTAAATTAATGCATTTTGAGATTATAATGGCTTTTTCATAGAATGATAGATAAACATTAAAAAATATGATAACATGCATTAGAATGATTAATTAATATTAAAATTATATGGAATGATTTTAGCCTTAATTTTTATTAATAATCATGCATGTTATCAACGATGCACTTGATGAGGTTCATGCATTAGTTGGCTCACAACACCAACAACACACGCACTATTAGGGCAATTACCTAGTAAAAATGTATTAGCTTTCCCATCAATTGTCCATTGCGACGAGGATCATCAAGAAGGGGAGTCATCTTCCCAAAATATGGGCCACACCTCCATCAGTGATGGCTCTAGTTTGCATCCAAGTCCATTTTTGTGAGAGTAGTTCAAGGTCATATGTTGTTGAGCTAAAGAAATATCACTTAGTTGATAGGAAAATTCAATAAGAAGAAAGTTGCATGGTGTCTCGATATTGTGCATGACAAAAGGGTTGATTTAGGTAGAATTTGGAAGCAAATATCCCCACCTCATCATTCCCATTCAAGAGAATATCACCAAAAAGAATCATAATACCCCAAAATGTCATCTTTTGAATTACTATGGGATCAACAAAAACAATAAGTATAGAGAAGTTTATTTGAGGCCATGCACACTTTATTTAAGGGTATAGATGGCATGACAAAGCAAATACATCAAAGAAGACTCCCCCTAAGAAACATTCCCCTTATTGAGTTTGCTTCATAGGGACCTATTTAGCGAGATCACCACAAAGGAAATCATTAGAGATATCCATTTGTGAAGAGACCATGGATGATGAGCTGCAAGAGAGATAAGAACTAACTTTGAGATTAACCAGACCACTAGAGAGAAGGTTTCTATATAATCAAAACCATGAGGCTAAAAAACTATTTGCATATCACAATATTAGCATCATAGGGGCAAGGTGTGAGCTCTAATTTGTCAAATCCATGGAGGGCAAAAATTCTCAAATCCATGGTGGCCTTCCGTGGTTAGATGTTGAGAGCTTCAATGTACACTCAGGACAAGGACTCAATCATGCCATCCAAGGCAAAGGTGAGAAAAGTGGGGAGTAGGTGGTCATAGGACATGAGGTTGGACATAGATGTTGAGTACAAGAAGATCATGTACCTCATTGAAAAAGTAATGGGAAGATCTAGCTCATCAGTTACATGAGTAAGGAGGGCAAGGGAAAAAGTGCTAATGGCAAGAGGTGACAACAACATACCATTTGGTAAAGGGGGCAAGGTTAGAGGTGGTTGGGATTGATGACAAGCCAAAATCATACGGTCATTTATAACGCATGATCACAGGTCAAAATTAAGCAAAAACTCAATTAATCAACAATTAATTGTAATATGATTTGTCAATAAGAGTCAAATCCACAAAGAATTGGGATTAACTTTGAGAGTTTCGAGAATTTCATCATCTTGTATGATAAATGAGGTGAGAAATTAAGGAAAGAGGTGCATTTATAAAGTAAACAAGTAGATATTTCTAATGAATCAAATATGGTTTTAGTCATACTTAAAGCATACTAGAAATTGAAAAGAGAAGTTAGAGAGAGAAAATATCAATAAAATTCAATATTAATTAATTTACTTTGCGTAAAATAATGAGCATATGAATGAGAATTTAGAGCAAACCACACCAAACTGACCAAAAATTACTAAAAAATTTCTCCAGTTATTCCTTTAATTAAAGAAAGACCAAATTGAATGTTCTTGAAATGTCTTATGCTCATAGTGCAAATCGTATCTCAGTATGTCTCCAAATCTTGATCATTAGGACTTAATAGAAGTGGAAAGTCATCTAAAATCCATTCAAATCAAGATATTAAAGTGTCATTGAATCAACATGTCATGATTTCTCAAAATTTTCATGAATGTGGACCATCGAGAATAGAGAGAGGTATTTATGGAGTTTACACCACTGAAAAATGTTGTGTCCGTTGGATAGCCTTAAGTGATAATGGAAGCACCAAATGATGCCATATTGACCACGTTGTTAACGAGAAGAAGCTACCAATTTATCATCGCCATTTGATCATGATCCGATACTAGAAATTATGCCACATTTTCTTGTGTAGAGAGAGAGGTGAAAAAAATCATAACTGCTCGAGTTAACCAAGGTAAACAAGCTAATTCAGCCAAGATTGAGGTCAAAAAGATATCATCTTTGTTGAAGTCAAATTACGAAGGTCAAAACCAAAGTAAATTCACTCAAGGGCCAATAGTTGTTGGAAAAAGATGTGCCCACTGTGGGGAGGTTATCATTCATTCCCTGCATTACATCACACTAATTTTTATTATTTCAATATTTAGATTTAGATTCTAGGTAAGTTTTGAACTACAACTTTATATTTGTATTTGGACCCCTATGAAATGTACTTTATATTTGTATTTGTGGATAACTAAATCAAATACGGATTGAAGATCCTCAAGCAATACAATCTGCACTCCAATTACAAATTTCACCTTGAGAAGATGAAATGAGGCTGCAATTGCGAGAGAATCTAGAGAGGAAGCCAACTAGTGGGATCAGGAGTGATCACTAGTAGTAGATATCAAATTCTAGAGACTATTAGTTTCATAGAACCAATTTTTGAAGCAGGGCCTCTTTGTGATGAGTTAAATCTACAAACTCTAATGAGTTATCCAGACATCACGTGGTCGTGACATTTTTTAGTAGGAGTTTTCTCAGATGATCTAAGGATGTTATGAAGAAAACTCACATGAATTTGTACATGGATTGATTTGTATTTGAACAAGTATAATACATTTTGGCGTACTATTGATATGAGTGGTTAAGTTATAAAATCCAAAATTATAAAAAAAATTATAAATTAGTTCTAATTTTTTGCACAAAATTTAAGAGAGAGCAAGTGGGAGGTAGAGAGAAAGTGAGAATGAATTTGAGATAGTACTCAATTTTTGCATCTCTTTGATCTATTTTTGAGCGAATGAAGACATACTAAAAGTGGGCATTTTGAGAAATGTCACGCGATAGATTGTGCAACTGATTACCAAATACTATTTGATTGATAAAGAATGACCATCCCCACATAAAAACGCATTTTGAAAGGTAACTCTCAAATCCCACAAATGAAAAATATTAGAAGTCAATACGGAGAAGAAGTATAAGACGCCAAGATTAGTTGTACAATCATGTCTTGAATTTAGTGAAAATTAACTGCTAGACGATCTTCCAAGCTCATGAAATGTTCGATTGCTTGCAACTAACATGGCAGCTTGAGCATCAAAATGCAAAGCAAGAGGCCAATTCATAGCAAACCCACCCATGATTGGTAGAAGAGAGAGTACCCCATCACTTCACACATCATACAAGAACTTCCCCTGGTCTGCATGGTTGGGAAATAATCGTTGATTGAGTGAAAAACTCTAGGGCATTAATATTTTCGCATGCATGAAAAACTCTAGGGCATTAATATTTTCGCATGCATGAAAAACTCTAGGGCAAGCGTTACTTCTTGCAGTAATCCCTTGATATTTCCTTCAGAGTTCTGGTACACGTGGAGGTGAGATCTTCTGACAGATGGCACCAATCCAAGCAGCCGATGCCGTCAGCTCTATCTCTGCGTTATCCAAATCGCCCGCGAGGTGGGTAATTTGTCCAAAATAAAAATAAAACTTAAAAGAATCTGAATAAACTATATTTTACTAATAATTGCATTTCAAGACTTTATCATTAAACAAAATTCAGCGGTGATCTCCGACTTATCGTTCATGCGAAGAATCTGGACCACTGGAAGCACACATCTACAATTTTCTTAATCTCCGGTAATTACCGAAAAGCAGAAATGTAACGAGGATATTACGGATATTTGTTGAACAATAAATCAATAATCAGTAAAAGCTCTCTCTCTTCCCTCACTAGCGGCGAGGAAGAGAGTGGTCGTCGTCAAGCTTGTCTTCTCTCTAGATTTGTAGAGGAACTGCGAGGAGAGGAGCTCTCTCCGTTCTAGCTTCGTGATTCCTTATCCGCTTTATTGCGAAAATAGAGGCTTTCAAATTCGTCGAATTTTCTTGGACAGATGTATCTAGGCTAGTTATTTCGAGACTGCGATCAAGGAAGTGATGTTTCCCGTGCACGAGTCGTTCTGCAACTCTCTCCAAGCAGTCGAATCCGGATTCCGCCGCGCGGCGAAGGATTTCGAGGCGTCCTGGAACGGTGTGTCTCAGCTTCCCTTTCTCTGCAACGGAGCGCAGCAGATCGAGGCGGAGAGGATTTCTTCCAAAAAGATTCTGGAAGATTCTGGAAGGAAGTGGAATCCTTCTGTATTCAACGTTCCGACGAGAATCTTTCAGAGGAGAGCGCATCAGAAGAATGTTTCGGAGGAGGCGGTTTCTTGCGCGGGGTGCCTCCATTTTGCTGCCACGTGGTCCCTGATTATTGATAGTTTCGTGCAGGCTCTTCCAAGTCCATTTAAATCGAAGAAGCGCCTCCAGAAGCACGGAATCAAGAAGAATCAAGCGTGTGTGAAGCACGGCGGTGAGATTTATTCCGGATCGAAGATAATTCCCCCAAAGGATGGGCAAATTCCGCCGCTGGATGTCCTCGCCTGTTATCTGTTTGAGAATTTGCTTCAGAGCTTCCAATTCTGCGATCAAAATGGAGGTGAAGGCAGTTTGAAAACATCTGATCAGGCGGCAGCATCGAATCATTTGAACGTAATCACTGGTATCATTAAAGGAAACACTCGGAATGTAGATGCCTTTCTATCAAGCATGAGGTTTGCTCGAGTGGGAGCACCTCCGTCTAACATTGTTGGAGTAACTTGTCCGGAGAAAGAGGGCAATGAGGAGGGGGAAGGAGGTGCTTCAGTAATCGCCAAGGAAGAACCGGACAATAATTCGCCGCAAAAAATCGCCAGCGGGCTGTTGAACATCCCTCTGTCAAACGTGGAACGTTTGAGATCGACGCTGTCAATGCTCTCGCTGGCAGAATTGATCGAATTTGTCCCCCAATTAGGGCGTCCCACTCGAGAACACCCCGACAAGAAGAAGCTCTTCTCCGTCCAGGACTTCTTCAGGTACACAGAATCAGAAGGTATGGCATCACCTACGATCTGTCTCAAATTAGCAACGTTATTAAGTTGAATGTTTGATCATCTGAATTCTCTCAGGGAAGCGTTTCTTCGAGGAATTAGACAGAGATGGAGATGGCCAGGTGACCCTGGAGGATCTAGAAATAGCAATGAGGAAGAGGAAGCTTCCAGCTAGATATGCCCGGGACTTCTTGAACAAAACCAAGAGACACTTGTTCGCAAAGTCAATAGGATGGAGGCAATTTTTATCGTTGATGGAACAGAAGGAACCAACAATTCTTCGAGCTTACACGACTCTCTGTCTAAGCAAGTCAGGAACGTTGCAGAAGAATCAGATCATGACATCTCTGAAGAGTGCTGGTCTTCCAGCAGATGAAGATAACGCAGTCGCTATGATGCGGTATCTTAACGTGGGCACTGAAGGGGCCATCTCGTACAGCCATTTTCGAAACTTCATGATTCTTCTTCCCACCGAACGCCTTGAAGATGATCCAAGGTATGTTAATTACACATCTTAATCTAATGAATTTAGGTCTCAGACTTACTTTACTGTGTTATAACAGTAAGTCTTGTGAAAGAAAACTACACATGATGATTATGCACGCAGCATGAGCTTGATTTTTTCTTGTTTAATTCATTCAGAGAAGAATAATCATGATACCATAGAACAAGATGCTTAATCCTGTGAGTGTGATCTGTCGTTAGAATTGAAGCAAGAGAAATGCTTAATTATATATCAGGAATGAAAGATAGTTGTGTGCTCTTCATGAACTGGATTGTCACTCTCAATTTTGTTATGAAGTCCTTTTCAAAAAAAATTTTTTGTTATGAAGTCGCATCTCCAATCTGATTTTCTGCTTCAATTCTAAGTAGACATCAATTGATAATTTAATCATGGTTCGATGGATCATTCAGAGGGCCTTAGGATCAATAGCAAGAGGCAGTGATTCATGAGGATCGAGGAAAATTCTATCTGGGCTGCTAAATCTGTCTTCAGATGGATCCCATGGCTAAGATTATAAATGCCAAGACATTAGATGTAGGAGGGTGAGGTAAGACCTCTTCAGATTTTATTTTTCTCAGAGAGAGAAGAGCTTGCTGAAGACGGGGAATGGCTCCAGTGGTCGTGTACTCGTGAATCATGATCAACCGAATATCAAGATCAAGGGTTTGATTAATTGGTAGATCTCCCTGGGGACCCTTACAACAAATTATAAGGATTAAGGAAGATTTGATCGTCAGAAGCTTATATTTAGTTTAGCGCTTACTTACGTAATTCACTTCAAATAGTTATTTAGAGAATTTTTGTAATGATCCCATCACATTAAACCAGTTGATCGCGCAAATTTTTTAGATAATTCTTCCAGCTCGCGTTCTAAATCATTCCGATATAGAACCAAATAGATGCGTGTTCAAATTTTCAGGAGCATCTGGTTCGAAGCTGCGACGGTAGTTGCTGTTCCTCCGCCGGTGCAGATATCTGCGGGCAGCGTTTTGAAGTCCGCTCTCGCCGGAGGCCTCTCCTGCGCGCTCTCCACTTCACTGCTGCATCCCATTGACACCATGAAGGTATAATCATTACCGCGCATCAAATCAACGAATAATTTAATGGATTCTTCGTCTGCCAGACTAGAGTGCAAGCATCGACTCTCTCTTTCCCTGAGCTGATCTCAAAGCTCCCCCAGATCGGAGTTCGAGGGTTGTACAGGGGCTCCGTTCCCGCCATTCTGGGCCAGTTTTCTAGGTTTAATTTCTCCCTTCGTCCACCAGAAACTCAGATATCCCTTGATTCCTCCTTTTATTCCTCGAATTACCCTCTTTCAGCCATGGTCTCCGGACGGGAATCTTCGAGGTGACCAAGCTCGTGCTCGTCAATGTCGCTCCCACGCTAGCCGAAATTCAGGTAACATGACGATGATGGATATAACATGATGATTCTGATGATAAATGTACCAAGATGATGATCATGCTCATCATATCGATGAGGGGTTACCATGATGACGATCTTGCTGATATTGATGATGATGGGTATACCGTAATTATGTTGATGGTGATGAGGGATGTTGCTCGATGATGACGACGGACGCTGCTTTATGATGATGGCGGACGCTGCTTTATGATGATGATGCTGAGTATACTTTTGGGAATTGCAGGTGCAGTCGCTGGCATCGTTCTGCAGCACGATACTGGGGACGGCGGTGAGAATTCCCTGCGAGGTGCTGAAGCAGAGGTTGCAGGCGGGGATCTTCGACAACGTGGGAGAAGCCATCGTCGGCACGTTGAAGCAGGACGGCGTGCGCGGGTTTTTCCGCGGAACCGGCGCCACTCTCTGCCGCGAGGTCCCCTTCTATGTCGCTGGCATGGGCCTCTACGCCGAATCCAAGAAGGTACTCCTCCAAACCCTAACCGTTGGAGAGATAATTCTTCTCCAATTTCAGCCTCTGCGCCGGATTAAATAATGCATGCCGGCAGACCATTACTCTCCAACCCTAGGAGAGAGAATTCCTCCAAACCCTAGCCCTACCATTAGGAAGAATTTTTTTTTCTTTCTGAAGCTTTCTTCCGCGCAGGCAGTGCAGAACGTGCTGAAACGCGATCTGGAGCCGTGGGAGACGGTGGCGGTGGGAGCCCTATCGGGAGGTCTAGCAGCCGTGGTGACCACGCCGTTCGACGTGATGAAGACGAGGATGATGACGGCGCCTCAAGGTGTGAGAATGTCGATGGCGATGGTGGCGATCACGATTCTCAGAAATGAGGGGCCGCTGGGGCTCTTCAAGGGAGCCGCGCCAAGATTTTTCTGGATCGCGCCGCTCGGTGCCATGAATTTTGCGGGATACGAGCTCGCGAGGAAGGCCATGGACGAGAAGGCAATGCAGTCTTCCGCGTGAGAAGATTTTTGAAGGAGAGCGGCGGGGAATATTTGAGATGAGAGATTTCCCGCCTAAAAGAGGTGATGCTCTCGCGTTTACTCTCTTCTCTCTGCTCATCAATTATTTTATTCCCCCTTCCCTCTTTTGGATGCAACTTTCTCCATGTCTTTTAGCCAGTCAATGCATTTTTCTCAATGCATATTTCTCAATTCATTTATCACCTGTTCAGCTCTCTATCTTTTCCCCTCCCAGTAGGGTTCGCATATCGGCATCTCGTGGCGGCATCGGCACCGTTTTTTCGGCACTCGGCAACGGCAACGGCACCTATTGCCGTTGCCGTTTTTCCGTGTGTTACGGAAAAACGGGAATGTAGCCGAGTGCCGCGTATGGCCGGAATAAGTGCCGCGTGTAGCCGGTGCCGTTTATAGTCGATAATGTAGCCGATTCGTTAATCTATATCTATATTAGAGTTTATTTTAAACTCTAACGGCATATAGCATTGTTACCGTTTTTCCGGCTTCACAGCCGAAAAACGGCAACGTAGCCGATGCCGCACGTCCGGCATCGGCACATATTGCCGATGCCGGAAAAACGGCACCAGCACCTGGTGCTGGTGCCGTTGCCGTTTTTTTAGGTGCCCGGGTGCCGTTTATTGCCGATGCCGCGTTTCGGCACCGTTTCCGGCAACGGCACCTGGCACCATTGGAAATGGGCGAACCCTACCTCCTAGTCCCTCCCCCTCATTTGTCTCTCCTCTCTAGTCTCTCCATGAGTGAATATCAAGGTCACTCCATGAGTGAAGGAGCGAGGAAGAACCAAAGTGATTCAACTCGTGCCATTCTAATGAAAGAATGGTACTTAACTTAGAGGAAGGGGTCTTTTGTGGCCAACTAAAAAAACAAGGCAAAAAAGATCCAATAAAAAGGGTTATTAAAGGTTCGTAGAAAAAGATGTTAAAGACAACATTTTTCTTTGAGGAGAGAAAGAATTTGGTGTTGCATGTGTATTTGATAATACCAAGAGATTTCCACCTTGAATCATTTAGCAAATATGAATAACTTCACATTGGTGATAGCCCACTAAGACATTTATAGCACTCAAATTTCACTCAAGGTTTGAAGTCACTAGTTTTGTCATCACATCTATTGTGCTTGTGGAAAGGTAAAATCGTACATTAGACTGATTATAGAAAGGGAGCACATGCTTCTATAGAGGAGAAAAGAGAAGAAACATAGGTATGCCCCATCTAGGACTAAGGCCATTTAATTTTCTAGTGGGTTCTACTCTAACAAGTATGATGTCACATTTTAACACCCCTCGACTTGGAGCGTAGATATGCCCAACTTGCCATAGAGGTCGGTGAAACGACCATGATAAGTTGTCGATAAGGTGCTTTCTAGGGCACGTAGAGGTGCTAGCAGAAGTGTCCAAAAGGCTCTACAAGGGGCACACAAAGGATCTTAACAAGGTTTTTTGAAGGCATTGGCAAAGGCACTCACATGCACTGACAAGGGTGCCATAAGACGCTAATAAGGGGTTCTAGAGGCATTAACAAGGGTGCTTGGTGGCATTGGTAGGGGCCCCTAGAGGTCATAAGAAAGGGGCACACAAAGGTGCTAGCAGGGGCATCTAGAGGCACTAGCATGGGAGGCCAAAGGTGCTGTCAAGTGTGCTCATAGGAGGCTTGATAAAGTGGCAATGTGGCGGCCAGACAAGGCAGTAGTGTGAAAACTATACGCTAGATGCATTCTCATCAAAGAGACATGGTAGAGCGTCTCCTCTCTCTGGAAATTGTGGACTACGAAGATTATAGGGCATCAACTAAGCCCTAAAAAGAGGTGCAAGTTAGAATAGACAATTTGTGTTAGTGGAGCCAGCCAAACATCATTGCCGAAAACCTAGTGACAAAGACAATGACCAAGTGACGACATGGGCAGTGAGAATGGCTATGGCCAAGTGGTGGTAGCGGCCAAGCAAGTGTTAGCCAAGTGACAGTGGCCAAGTGCCAACAACAAACAAGTAATGGTGGCATTGACCAAGGGCAACAAAAACCAATTGTTTATGGCAGCCAAGCAGCAGCCATGCTCAAATAGCCGCAACAATAGCTAAGTAATGGTAGAGACCTCCTTTTCTAGGCAATGACTGCCTCCTTTGATAGGGACAATGGTCTCCTCTAGTAGGGTCTCATGGCTCCTCAGGTGGGGATGATGGCCCTCCTTTTCTAGGAGTAGCAGCCTCCTCTAATTGGAGCCATGCCTTGTCTTTGCTAGGGGTAGCAGCCCTCCTCATGGAATGGCTGCCTCTTCACGTGGGGGATGCAACCTTGTTTTCGATTTTTTGAAAAATTGGCTAACTTGGTTCGCCTAAATCATCACTTCAGTAGAATCCCACTTGGATTGGCAACCTAGTAGATCTAGGGCCCTATATTATGGTGGGGAAAGCCTTGTAGGTAGTGGTCATGATGTAGATTATATGGCCTATATGCCAATCATACTTCTATGTATCTCATTTATGTTCATTGAAATGAAATTTATTCATTATCATTCTTGTGTGATGTTTTCAATGAAGTCCATGAGCATATGTAATGATTCAATGAATTATGATGAGATCATAATACAATGATCACTAGTCTTTTAATAGATATTTGAAACATTATTATTTGTGAGATATTTGAAAGGGATTGATAACATGCATATATAACTTAAATTATTATCTTATTTAACTAATATTCATGCTTATTTTATGTAAATATGATGCATGTTATCATAGTTATAAGAATTTTATCCATTGGTATGCCATTTTACTAAAGTCCATATTTATGCATTATTTAGGGTTAATTATGTATTTTATTGATGTTTGATCTTTTACAAGGTTAAATAATTAGAAATTAACCACTTTCCTTGAGTTATTTTGACCTTAGTAGATGATTAAAAGAATTAATTTCAAGAAGATAATGATAGGACGGTATAAAATAGAATTCTTAAGGGATTATTTAAGTTTATTTTGAATTTATCCTATTGTCTTGTATGAATTTATATTTTTTAGGTGGCATAACATTAAAGATGAAGAAATTTGTGATCCAATGGAGAAAATTTTATTTAAAAATGAGTTACATAAATGAAGATATGAATTTCTGAATTTTATGGAATTTTTTGGATTTTATTTTAATTTCTCAGGTATTTTTTCGAATTTAATTCATTTAAAAAGGGAAAAAGGGTTTATTTAATCGCGCGGGACCTGCGAAGCTAACGTGGCACAGCACAAACACGTGGCGGGGCCACACGAGCCACGTGAACGCCTGCGTGGCGCCTATGTGGCGTGAACAGTAACGGGCTGGCAGATGATAGGCCCACGTGTTAGTGAGCCCATGTTAGAGTATTGGGGCGTACTTGGCCCAATAGGGCGACTGACGTGTCATTTTCGTGCGTCCTTAAAACACAAAAACGATGGTCAAACAAAATTTATAAAACCGAACTCACAAAGACAAGATATAATAATCAAGTATTGGGTAAGTATCGGGTCGATCCACAGAGAGCAGGGTTGACTTTAATCGCAGAGTTGACTTGGTCAAACTTAGGTTTAAAAGGAGTTTTAAATAAGAGAAAATAAGATGTAAGATATAGAAATGATATAAATAAGGTAAATAAGAAGTTTTAAGAATTGAAATCTCGGATTTGACAGAGAAAAGTCAAAAGTCAAAGTCAAAGCATTGACTTTGACCAGCAGTAGGTGTTCTGCAAAATCAGAGAATCAAATAGAGTCAGAAGATTACGAAAATTAGATATTTGGAAACTAAAGAGAAAATAAAATTTATTGATATATATTTCGTAATTTTTGGACAAGAAATGGATTTATTATGAATTATTGAAAATGAATGATAAAAAAAGCCCCGAAATTAACACCTCAGAGGAAATCTTCAAATTGAATGCCCAAATGAAATCCAAATCTTGCAATTTTAATGTCAATGGAAAGCTAAGAACCAGAGAAATCCAACAAGACCAAAATTATCAAATTCTGATTTGTAAATAAAAAGTAATTGACCCCGAAAGTCAACATTTGACTTCTGATGAAAGATGAATAGTCCTTAGTCAAACGTCAAATTGGAGGGTCAAATGAACTCAGAATTTGATGAGTTTGCTATCCACGGAAAGCTGATGAAAAGAGGAATTCAATGAAATAAAAATCAAGTGATTTGGAATTATAATCAAAGAGATATCCTATTTTTAAAATCAGCAACTTTTTGGACCTAAAATTGGGGAAAATGAAGAACACTATCAACTAATTTGCAAAATTAAACTTCTAAATCTAATAAAAATTCAAATTACCTCCTGATAATCGATCAAATCTCACTACTAACCCGATTGCTGCAAGGATGGGGCTCCAATTCTCGTGGATTGAAGCGAATTTGCTGGGATTCTTCCTCGTGGACGTTTGGAATTCAAGGGGAAAATTCGATGAAATCAAGGAGAAATTCGCGATCAATCCCGCTCCAATTGCTTCGCAATCGAGTCTAAACGCGGGGGGATCACGATGAACTAGAGATCTTCCTCAAAATTCGCTTAATTCCTTCACGAATCGATCAAAAGTTGAAGAACAAAGAAGGGAAATACATGCTTTTAAAGAGGAAAATTGGCCCAAAGATCGTGGCCAATTGAAGCGGTCGTGGAGGCTGATTCATGGCTTCGTGGGAGCGGTTCCTTGGGGCGATGTCGTGGCTTCAATTCCCAGGTGCATCGGCTTCAATTTCGCGGATGAATAGCCCTCATTTTAGCCACGATCGGGCCACGATCGGGCCGCGATCGGGCCACGATCGTGGTCATGATCGTTCGTCGATCGCCGTCACTTTGTCATAGAGGCGATTCAACCGCGTTCGCTCTCCGATCGCGGCTCGATCGCGCCGCGATCACGGTTCGATTGGACCGCGATCGTGGAGTTCTTCCACGAAGTGTCTGGGTCGTGCGATGAAGCGTCAAACGAGTGGACGGTCCGATCGCGATCCACACGGTGCTCCCCGATCACAGGTATCGCGAAAAATCCCAGCCGTCCGATGATTTCTATCCGATGCATCTTTGATCAACCCGCGATGATGATCGAACGCTCCGGGAGGCTCCACGTGGCAACAGGTAATCCGTTGATCTTAATCCACTTACTCTCTTTTTTTAGCATGTGTTGTAATCACTGATCGCGTGGACTCCGGTCCACGCGATCGAGGGCTTCCGACTCGATCCGACGCTCGTCGTGTCGCCACGTCACCTGAAATAAACAAAATCGTGTGGGAACATAGTCCCACACGGAAGAAATAGAGAGGCAAGACACGCTTAAATAGGGGAGCGGATTAGAGAGGTTAGCTAGTTCTAAGAATAGGTTTATATGTATGATAACCTATGTATATTATATAATATATATGACACGTGTACACGTGTCACCCATGCGCCACGTGGGCCATCCGCGGCCCTGCCACGTGGCCTCAGAGCCACGTCGCATCCGCCGGTGGTACCGCGTGCCACGTCACTGCCTCGCCAGTCAGCTTACGGGGCCTGTGGACCAAAATACCCCCCTTTTTCGCGATTTTAACAGGGAAATTAATCAAAAAATTACTTTAAAATTCAAATAAAAATCGGAAAAAGGGCTAAAACTTCAGAAAATCATATCTTAAAATATACAACTCCTTTTTAATCCAAATTTTGTCTATTGGATCACAAATTCTTTTTTTTTTAATATCATGTCATTTAAAATATATTTAGAAAGAAGAAATCACGATGACTTATAATTTACTTACATCATTTCTCATTAAACATTTTACCTCATAAATTCATCCTAAAATCATCTTTCCAAACATTAACTAAAGTCAAAACTCATTCAATAACAGAGATTAACTTCTTTTAATTTAAACAAAAGATTAATCATCTATTAGGCATGAAATTATCCCTAATTAATGCATAAATATCAACTTTAGTGAAATGACATGCCAATGGAGAAAATTCCTAAAAAGTATGATAACATGCATCATATTCGCATAAAATAAGCATGAATATGAGTTAATTAGGATAAGAATTCAAGTTATAAATGCATGTTATCAGCGACGCACCCCTTAAGGAAGTTATTCCTTTTATACCCGCCTATATCTACTAATCTTCTCCGTGTGGGACTATGTTCCCTTTAATTTTTGAAAGTGCAGGACACGTGGCAGCATGGAGATCTTCGGATGCAATCGCGTCAACTGAGATGCATCGATCGCATGAACTGAAGTCCACCGGATCTTCATCAATGCACGTGACGATTTTCGCAACTGTCGATTTCATTAATGAAATTGGACGGTTGCGATTAATTGGTTACTTGGTTAATCGTGGGGCGATACGTGGACTCACCTGGATGCTTCGATGAAGATCAGATGGGCGAAAATGGCGGAGACGTGGGATCGTGGCCCACGAAATTTTGAGCAATCTCTGCCTTTGATCGCTATTCATCCGATCGAACGGCCCGCGATTTTCGCGCTGAATTTTCTTATAAATATCGATGTTCTTCCTTTGTAAAGTAACTCTTGATTGAATCGTGAAGAGATTAAGCAATTTTGGAGCAAAATCTTGAGTTCTTCGTGATCCCCCCGCGTTCTAGACTCAATTGCGATCAGATTGAGGCGCGATTGATCATGAATCGTTGCAAGATTTGATCGAAATCTCCCCTTAAACGCCGAAAGTACGCCGAAGAAGAAATTGGGCAAATAGACTGCAATCAACGCGATTCGAAGCCTAATCTTTACGTCAATCGGGTTAGTAGTGTGATTTGATCATTCCTCTTGTAATAATTGTAATTTAGATTAGATTTAGATAGTTAATTTCATTTTAGAAATCGAAATGTTCTTCATTTTCGCCCAAATTGGGTGCAGATTTTTGTTGATTTTGAAACAAGGATTTCTCCCTGATCTTAAGTCCAAATTGTTTGATTTTGGTTTAAGATTCCGTGTTTCATTAGCTTTCCATGGATAGCTAAATCGTAAAATTTCATCATCACTTGACCCTTCAATTTGACGTTTGACCATCGATTGTTCATTTTCAATCCGAATTTGGGCTTTGACTTGCAGGAGCAATTACTCTTAAAATATAAGGTGAAATTTGACAATTTTGGTCTCTTTCGAATCCTCTGGTTGTTGGATTTCTATTCATATATGAATTGTAATATTTGGATATCATTTGGTTAGTCAATTTGATGATTTAAACCAAAGTGTTCATTTTGGGATTTTTCTGATATTTGATTTTCAATAAATCATAATAATTCCAATTCTTCTTGAAAAATCACGAATTACACATCAAAATTTTTTTCTCTCTCTAGTTTCTGAATAGATAATTTTTGTAATATTTTACCTTTTTTTATTATATGATTTTAGAGAAAGTCAACGCTTTGACCTTGACCTTTGACATTTCTTTGTCAAATCAGTTTCTAAATTCTTAAAATATCTTATTTCATATATTTATATCATTACCATTAATAAAATATCATTTTCACTTCTTAAAAAACCCTAATTTAACCTAAGTTCGACCAAGTCAACTCTTCGATGAAAGTCAACCTTTTCTCTGTGGATCGACCCGATCTTTACACTATACTTAATTTCATTTTTTTATTGTAAGTTCAGAATTATAAATTTTTTTTGACTGACGTTTGTGTGTTTTCAACGATTGCATAAATCGTCTCGTCAAGGATATCGAATTATCTGTAAAGAATATAACTATCTCATCTGACTCATATGATGAGTATGGCTGATCCTGTAGCCATCGGTGTAGAGACACTAAGGATAGATAGTGGGTGCTCTTTAGAGAATAAGTTTATTGAATTGATGCATATGAATCCTTAAATGATAATTATACCTAACTATCAATCATGTTAATTCATGTCACAGTTGTGTATGTGATCTTTTAGACATCTTGTACATGGATGATCATGATTTGATTATGACTTACGAATCCTTAGCCACATGATATCTAAAACTTCATATATTGGATACGACATGAAGTCCACGAAGATGATTGTGTGATGAAGATGAGATTATACACCCTCGATATTTGAGGATATTGACTCAAAGGAATGAGATGCGATGAAATCCTTGGCCAAGGTAGTAGAAATATCAGAGAAGGAGTTCTCGATGATTTCTACATGCATCAATACTAACTTGAGTGACCGATTAGGGTTTGACAGTTGACCATACCCTAAGTCATTCACAAGTCTAATGTGGATGAAGGATTATACATACACGGTAATCGATGACGGGAAGGTTCCATAAGTGAGTTCTTACATACTCCATATCTCCTAGTGTACGTGGTGTAGCTTGGCACCCAACGGGCTGGCAATTCAACCTATCGATTGGGTTAAATCGATCCTTGATTAATTAATCTTTATGTGGATGTGGATAATTAATTAAGGTTGACCAATAAGGTGTTATTTGGTCTATAGAGTTATTAACTAGTGAGATATATGGACCTAGAGGGTCACACATAAAACGCCTATGGATGTTGGTGGATATAGACATAATTATGAGGATTATTATAAAAAAAACCTCATACCAAATGTCTATAAATAGGGGGAGAACAACCACAACTCAAGGTGCCCATGAAAGCCTGACGGATCATTTTCGTGCGTCGTAAAACACAAAAACGTTGGCCAAACAAAATTTATAAAACCGAACTCACAAAGATAAGATATAAAAATCAAGTAATGTGTAAGTATCGGGTCGATCCACAGAGAGCAGGGTTGACTTTAATTACAGAGTTGACTTGGTCAAACTTAGGTTTAAAAGGGGTTTTAGAGAAATAAAAATAAGATGTAATGAGTGGAAATGATATAAATAGACCTAATAAGAAGTTTTAAGAACTGAAATCTCGAATTTGACAGAGAAAAGTCAAAAGTCAAAGTCAAAGCATTAACTTTGACCAACAGTAGGTGTACTGTAAAATCAGATAATCAAACAGAGTTAGAAGATTAAGAAAATTATATATTTGGAAACTAGAGAGAAAATAGAATTTATTGGTATATAATTCGTGATTTTTGGATGAGAATTGGATTTACTATGAATTCTTGAAAATCAAGTATCAGAAAATCCCCGAAATGAACACCTCAGAGGAAATCTTCAAATTGACCAGTCAAATGAAATCCAAATCTTGAAATTTATATGTCAATAAAAAGCTAAGAACTAGAGGAATCTAAAGAGAATAAAATGATCAAATTCTGATTTTTAAATTGAAAGTAATTGATCCTAAAAGTCAACGTTTGACTTACGATGAAAGATGAATAGTCCTCAGTCAAACGTCAAATTGAAGGGTCAAATGAACTCAGAATTCAATGAATTTGCTATCCATGGAAAGCTGATGAAAATAAAAATCCAAAGAAACTAAAATTAAGTGATTTAGAATTATAATCAGAGAGATATCCTATTTTCAAAATCAGTAATTTTTTGGACTAAAAATTAGGAAAAATGAAGAACACTATGAACTACTTTGCGAAATTAAAGATCTAAACCTAATAAAAATATAAATTACCTCTTGATAATCGATTGAAACTCACTACTAACCCGATTGCCGCAAGAATGGGGCCTCAATTCTTGTGTATTGAAGCAAATTTTCTCGGATTCTTCCTCGTGGAAGTTCGCAATTCAAGGGGAAAATTTGATGAAATCAAGAGATGAAATCGTGATTATCATTCTTCAATGGATGCGTCTCTACACACTTGGAATCAGAGGATCATGAGAACTTAAGACCTTCCTCGAAATTTGCTTAATTTCTTCACGAATCGATCAAAAGTTGAAGAACAAAGGGAGAATACATCTGTTTTTAAAGGGAAAATTAGCCGGAGGATCGTGGGCAATTGAAGCGGTCGTGGAAGCGGTTTGATGGCGTCGAGGGGGCAATTCCGAGGGGCCGCGATCGGGCCACGATCGTGGTTTGATCATGATCGCGATCCACCTTGGACGTCGTCCGAGGATCGTGGAATCGATTCCACGCTGAAGGATCCATGATCGCGGTTCGATCGGACCGCAATCGTGGTGTTCTTCCACGAGTCTTCTACGCTGTCGGATTTGAATCTGACGCTCCAGGTATCTTCACGAAGAGGAGAGGATCGCGCTTCACCGTGGCCGTCGGATCGCAATGGCGAGGAGAGTCCACCGCCAGCCGTCCGATCGGTGAAGATCAGGTAGGTTGGACAGTCTCGATCGCGCGATCAAACCTCGCTACGATCGTCGTCCGTTCGAGGAGGATCCACGCTCCGAAAAGCTCCACGTGGCAACAGGTAAGCCCTCGATCACCGTCACTTAACCCCGATCACACGCACGTGTTGCTTTGATGATCGCGTGGACTCGGGTCCACGCGATCTCCGCCGTCCTGACCGAATCGGAGGCCTGCCATGCATCCACGTCGCCTGCAAAAGGTAAGTATCGTGTGGGACTATGTCCCACACGGAGAAAATAATGGAAAAAGTTGCGATTTAATAGGGGGCCGCAATTATCCATTAATTGTATTACCGCCCCCCTCTCTTACCAGGGTCCCACTATGCCCGTGGGCCCTCCAACTGCCAGCTCGTCCGTCTGCCATGTGGCGCCCCTCACGGGCGTCCGCGTGGGCCTGTCCGCGTGGCCTCCTGCCATGCGTCAGCGCCACTTGCGCCTTGCGCGGGCCACCCGAGCTCTGCCACGTGGCCTCAATGCCGCGTCGCACCTTCGAGGTGGTCCCGCGCGCCACGTCAGCGCCCGCGGCTCCTGCTTGCCACGTCAGCACCTGCAGGTAATAAACCCTCTTTTTCGCGATTTTAGTAAAGAAAAATTAATTTAAAATTATATAAAAAATCAGAAAAAGGCATAAAACTTCAGAAATTCATAATTTAAAATATACAACTCCTTTTTAATCCAAATTTTCTCCATTGGATCACAAATTTCTTCCTTTTTAACATCATGTCATTTAAAATATATTTGGAAGGAAGAAATCAAGATGAATTAGAATTTACTTAAATCATTTCTCACTAAACATTCTAAATCATAAATTCATCTTGAAATTATCCTTCCAAACATTTACTAAAGTCAAAAATCATTCAATACAAGAGATTAACTTCTATTAATTTAAACTTAAGAAAAGATTAATCATCTATAAAGCATGAAATTATCCCTAATTTATGCATAAATATCAACTTTAGTGAAATGACATACCAATGGAGAAAATTCCTAGAAAGTACGATAACATGCATCATATTCACATAAAATAAGCATGAATATGAGTTAATTAGGATAAGAATTCATGTTATAAATGCATGTTATCAAAGCCTTATGGGAATTCTCTCCTTTCTTCTCTTTCTCTCTTGGTGAAGAGCTTGGAAGAGGAGATCCAACCATTCGGAGGCCGTGTGGATACCGCTAGAGGCTAGACACTTGAATAGCTTCAAGAACTCATTCAAGGAAACCTGTAAGTATGTTTTCTCATACATATTAGATGATAGGATCATCTGTTCTTGGTGGCTTGGTGTTTTGAATATCCGATTCAATGAATTTCGCTGCATTTGACATTTTGATCAAAATTTCAAAAAGTTATCGACCTTAGATCCCATCACTTAGGAGCTTATTTTGGGGTCCATCTCTTTATGAGGGCCCTTCCACTTGCATCATAGGTGATCATGGATGTCATCTATGGATTTAATATCCACTATTCATTAAGTGGCACCTAAAGAAATTAAATATCCACCCTTGATCTAAGGGAACTTGTAACCCTATCATTTAAAAGATCTTTATTCTTATTTTTTTGTCGCTTTTTGGCTATCTATTAATTTCATGATAATGAAAGGGAAAGGAGAATTTAAGTCCTAATCTTGGCATCATTTGATATTCAAGGTTTATGTGGAGAAGAAGATAAATAGAACATTTGAGATCGTAGCAGATCCAACATCACTCGACATAGGATTGGCATAAAAACACTGTATGTGTGAGGACGATGATCTAGATTTTTCTTTTAATTCACTCCATGAATAGTCTATAATCTTTCCCCATTTTCAGATTATAGATTATTTCTCTTTTATTCAAATAATTCTCATCATAATCCCATTTCCTGATTTCTTATCATTCTTCCACCATCTTCTATTTTATCTTTCTCATCTCTCTATTCAATCGTTTTATTCTCAATATTATTTTCACCATTTCTCAAAACATATATGTATATATCTATTTATAATTTTTTATTCCATCTTTATTTTCTCATCCTTCCATATCTCTCCAAAATCCCTTCTATCGTTGTTTTTCCTATTACAGTATCTCTTATCCCTAAAATTACTAATCTCATAAATTAGGCTCATTAAGGATTCGTCCCTTAATTGGCCCCTAATAATTGAGACAAATAGAAATATTTTTGCATGAATTAAATCCAAAACAATGACTTAAAGCAACACAAAACCTTGCATTAGATTGATTATAGCAAGGGAGCACATGACTCTATATATAGAGATGAAGATAGTAGAAACAAAGATATGCCCCACATGAGACTAAGCCCCTTATTAGACTGGGCATGGTGGGTTATACTCTAACACGCACATTAACCATGGTGATTAAAGAGCCATGCCCAATCCATACAATGTCAAGAAAGGTATTTTTATTGTTAAACCTTATTACATTAGGTGGCATATAATATAAAAAGACTAACCCTTTTCAAGAAATGGAAAAAGATCAACTACAAAAGATGAATAAACTACTTTTTTTTAATCGATGGAAATTGATGGGGAGTCTATTTTTTTAGAGAAATGGACAAAAAAATACCACAATTATGTGATGGGAGGGAAAATTGAAATGTATAATAAAATCAAAATATATCTTGATCACATCTCATCATAATTTATCAGATCCATGACATTTTGGTTCCTTGAATTTGATGTCGCAAGTTGCACACACGTTCAGCCTATAGCATTATCCACGGAATTCTTGTCTTGATAGATCTCTTTCACTCCCACATAATTTGGAGTGCTAGATGATGTAGTGTTCATTTGTACTGATCTCCACACCATTACTGATCATGTGGATTTGAGGGAGAGAGGATAAAACAAGGGTGGCTCTTGGGTCTCCCTTAACCCTACCCTTTAAGGTCCTTATATAATGACTGCCATTTTTTCTTTACAAAAACCTAACATATTTATATATTACCCCATCATCCACAAGCCTCATTTGTGTGGCCCTTTTGGCCCAAGGTAATGTCCAATTAAGGACTATATAGGCCCAATAAATCTTTAATGGTCTATCTAATTAATTAATTGAAAATCCAATATGAACTGATTAAACATGGATCTATTTAAACCAAGGGATTTTTCAAGTTTTTGACACATTGGGCACCACACTATACTGCATGTCTTGGAAGGTCATGAGCTTACACTACCCACACATGGAGCTTGTATGTTAGTAGTAATCATATACCTAAGATCCTAATCTTAATTGTATTCCTTGATTGACCCTCATGGATCATTTTAATTGGAACTAGTAGAGTAAAAAAATCATCATAAAACTCTTTTTTAATATTTCCCTTTGCCTTGGCCATGGATTGCATGCATTATTCACCAAAAACATGTCTCCTCATTTTTTCGAAGGCTGAAAATATCAACTTAAACACAATCATCTTTATGAATATCTTGTTATATCTGAGCTTTGAATTTTAGTAGTTAGAGACTTGTAGGTCAAAGTCAAAGCATAACCATTGATTCACCAACTATCTCTGATATATTAGGATCAAATTTTTTTGATGATATACACGGTTCAAATAATCATGTAAGCACCCTAGCTGAGTGACAAACTAGTACAATATGATTTGCTGTAACATAATCATAACATTTTATTTTTAAATATTAGTTCTGAAAAAAATATAGTAATATTAGTGTGAAAATACCATATTAATGTCAAACTATCTTGTAATCCTTTAAGAGAGTTGTTGAATAACATTTAACATTTATCACATATAATTTCAATTTAATCATAGACATAATATATCAATAATCCATGATAGCATGCAATATATACTTGAAATTATATGATTATTAGTTTGTTTTAAGACATAATTTATATCAATTTAATGCATGTTATCATACTTTGAGGACATTTTCATCATTCTATGCAGTTTATATTGAAAATCTCAAAATTCATAATTTTTAAAGGCTAATTTGTGCACAAAATCATGGATTTAAAAACTTAAAATTCTCTAACATCATTTGAGATTTGTATATTTACATGAAAATAATAAGAGACAAACATTTTAAAATAAACTTTGAAGTTATCTAATTTTACTTTTTACACGAATTTAGTGTATTTTGGAGTTAAATATTTAGTTTCTTGAAATTTATTAAATTAAATTGCATAGAATGCTAGATTATTTGATTTTTGATTAAACAAAAAAAAGGATAAAAAAGAGTTGTATTTTGAAAGATATAGATTTTATAATTTTTATGACTTTTTCTAAATTAAAATTTATTTTTAATGAATTATTTTATTTAAGATCAACCAAAAAGAGAGTTTGAATTGTGCGCTGGCGAGGCGCGATGACATGACATGCTTACATGGCAAAGGTAGTGTGCGCCATGTGTCATGTAGGTAATGCCCACATGGCATAATTAAGGAGAGTAATCATTTAGTTCAAGTGCTCTAATGGGTTGTATGAATTTTAGCTTGTCATTTTAATATTATATGAGATGATGTTCTTTATTTCTCAAATGTGAGACTAAAGTTATGTTTATTATGTAGGTGATGTGACACCTTTAGAGGAGTCAGATCAACGCGAATCGATAGATTTAATCTAGACCCTTGACTTTTAGTTAAAGTGAAGGAGGTACTTGGTGAGATGTTATTCAATGATATTTGGACTTAACCTTTATCAATGTTCCCACTAGACTCCTATGGAAGCATGGGGTGAAAAGACGTATTAGATCAAAATCTGACGTACAAAATTAGAAGACGATTCCTCATCATGCAATGACATGACTTCATCTAGGCGCTCCATCTCAAATCTAATGTCCACAACTTAACCATACTAATTTGTCCCTTTAAACTTAATCATGACCATTAATCTCAACAAAGATAAAATATGACAATCACCCCAAAGTGAAGATCTTATAAATTCTATCTCTTTGACGGTGTATGCACTCTTCGATTTTTTGATGAATCAGACCTTTTGGGCAGTATGATCCTTGAATCTCTTGATTTCATCATGTTCTCGACTCATTTATGTATCCATAGAGACCTTAAAAATCAAGATTTTTTTAGAGAATAAGGAGAAATTTTAGTTTGAACGCTGAAGTTCTTTGATAACTGTTAAAGCCCATCATATCTCTCTCCTATTGGGCCTTGAAGGCTTCTTTCTCTCTCCTCTATATAACTATGCGTGCATGTATCTGTCTAATCAAGCAAACACTACTCTCTTTTTTTTTCCTCTCTCTCTCGTGTGCCTCTCTAACATGGTATCAGAGCAATTAGGAGGAAATATATTTTAGGGTTTGCCCTACGACGCCGCCGCTTCAAGCGCCGACGCCTCGTCCTGCGATGCCGCCGTCATCAGACGCCGCAGCTGCCGTCGCCCTGTCGTCGCCCTGCCCGACCGCCGCCCTGCGTCGCGCTGCCGTCGTCCCTGCTGTCGCGCTGCCGTCGTCTGCTGCGCCCTCGCTGTCGTGCCCGCTATCGCGCTGCGTCGCGCCGCCGCCGACGTTGCTGCCGTCGCCTGCTGCTGCTCAGCGCCTCGCTGTCGTCGCCCTGCCCAGTCGTCCTGCCCTGCCATCGCCCTTCTCGGCCGTTGCCCTGCCATCAAGCGCCGCCACCCTGCCGTTGTCCTGCCATGCCGTCGCCCTGCCATCAAGCGCCGCCGCGCCCGGCTGACGGTCGCGCTGCCTTGCCGCCGCTGCTCTGCCCTGCCACCGCTGACCTGCCCTGCCGCGGCGACTCATATTCCATAGCCGCCGGTTCCTCTTCACAGCTGCTGATCTCCACATGGCCGAGCCTACCACCGTGTCGTCATCCTCTGATGTCACTCAGCCCTCTCAGCCGACGGGGTTGCCCCGGCAATCCGGGAAGCACTCTATCGTGAGTGCCCTGGACAAGCTGGCATATCTGTTTGACGGGTCCAATTATGGGCCCTGGAGGGGTGCTTTCCTGGAGTTCCTCAACGCCCATGGCCTTCGGCATCATCTGACTGATTCCTCGCCGAAGGAATCGGACCTGGAGTACTTGGAATGGAGCAGACTGGAGTCCGCGATATGTTCCTGGCTTATTTCCAGTGTAGCGACACAGATCATGGAGCCGATCAGCATGACCCGTCCTACCCGCGCCCTGTGGCTCAAGTTGGAGACGATGTACGCCAACAAGAGCAACGTAAGTCGGACAGTTCGCCTATATGAGGAGCTATTTGCATGTCGCTAGGGAACCAGGACTCTCCAGAGCTACTATGGATCGGTCGATGCCATCTTCACTAACCTCGAGCTTTATCAGCCACTGGTCTTGGATCTTGATATACTTAGACGGTACCGCGATGAGCTCCGAGCGGGAGCGTTTCTTAGCGAGTTACGTCCTGAGTTGGCTGATATGATCCGAGGACAGGTGCTTGGGGGATCCTGGGTATTACCCATTGAGGAGATCTTTGCAGCCGCACTTCAAGTGCAGGACAGTCTGCCCACCTCCCAGTCTTCGCAGCCCGTCGAGACTTCAGCACTCATCGCATCAGGCGGGGCTCCCAGGGCGTCTGGGAAGAGCACACCTTCCAGGAAGACCCGGACCTCCTATCCACCCTGCAAGTACTGCCGGAAGCCGACTCACCCGTCAGAGAAGTGCTGGAAGGAGTTCGGGAAGCTTGCTTGGGCCCTGGCTGCCTCTGGAGGTAAGGCATCCTCGACTACATCCACGACGGACGGATCATCCTCGACTACTCCCTCGGCTGCGGGAACGGTCAGCCTCACCCTATCTCCCTCAGAGCTGGCTTACATTCAGGCATCACGGGCCTCCTCACTTTGTCCGACCGCTGCACCATCAGCCAGTCTTGCGGCACTGACGAGCAGCTTGGTGTCATATGCGGGAGGACGGGGATCTTCTCCAGGTATGCCGTCTATCTCAACTCCTCATATGACTTCTTGGGTTATTGACTCGGGGGCATCTTCCCATATGACTGATTTTCCCTCTGTCCTCACTTCCTATCGGCCTGAAACCTCCATTCTTGATGTCTGTATTGCTGACGGTCGTTCCTGTCCTATCCTTGGCTCTGGTCAGTCTCGTGCCACCTCTTCCCTTCCTCTGCGAACGTCTGTATATTCTGGATTCCCTGCTGAATCTGCTGTCCATCGGTCGCGATCACTAAAGCCCTTCACCGTGGTGTGTTTTTCTTTCCTCATCACTGCGTCTTCCAGGATCTCGACACGGGCCGGAGGATTGGACTGGGTCGTGAGAACGGACGAGGCATCTACGAGCTAGTGGCTGACTCTCCATCTACGGGACTTCAAGCCCTTTTTGCACTCTCTGCTTCCTCTAGTTCCCTTCATGACTCTCTTTTGTGGCACTGTCGATTGGGGCACCCTAGTTTTGTCAAACTTAAAGAAACTCTACTTTGGTTAAACTTATCTGAGTTTCATTGTGAGTCTTGTGAACTAGGGAAGCACCATAGATCGTCGTATCCATCGCGCACTTGGTCCACCTACCCATCGCCCGTTTGACTTGGTTCATCTGTGACGTTTGGGGTCCGGCCCCCATCCATCTCCTACGAGGAGGAAAGTACTACATGGTGTTCGTCGATGACTACACTCGGGCGAGTTGGACATATATCCCGAAGAGTCGAAAGGAGGTACTTTCTCGCGTTCAGCACTTTTCTACTTGAGATTATTACCCGATGACGAGACGATGGTCAAAGTCCTCCGCACGGACAATGCACTTGAGTTCACTCGGAAGGCGATTGAGGAACTGCATGCGGCTCATGGCATAGTTCATCGGACTACCTGCCCATATACCTCGCAGCGAACGGGGTGGCGGAGCGGAAGCATCGACACCTCTCGGACATGGTACGCACACTTGCTACTTGCTATGAGGGTACCTCTGTATCTCTCGGTGCGAAGGCGATTACAGTCGCTACATACACAGTGAACCGTCTTCCATCTGCCGCTCTTGGAGGTGCTATTCCCCTTCAGCGATTGACTCCTGCTGCTGATATCTTCTCTCTAACACCTCGAGTGTTCAGATGCACTGCCTTTGTCCAGGATCACACCCCCGGCCTCTCCAAGCTGGCTCCTCGTGTACAAAAGGGTGTGTTCGTCGATTACTCTCGGACTCAGAAGGGCTACCGTGTGTACTTCCCAGATCGTCGCCAGTACGTTACTTCGGCAGATGTGACCTTCCATGAGGACGTTCCCTACTTTACCTCTACTCAGTCTGGCGAGGATCTCTCCTCCCCATCCCTCCTTCCTTCGGTATCTGCTACCACTGTTACCGACCTCCCTATGACTATCCCGATTCCCTTGCTTGAGGCGTCACCCTCTTCGGCATCCCTCTAGTCTTATCCATCCTCTGAGTCGGAATCTCCCTCCTCGCCGCTATCCACTGTTCCGGCTCCATTGTCACCACCACCTTCCCCACCGCCTCCCGTATCTGACCTTGACCTTCCCATTGCCCTTCGCAAGGGCACTCGCCAGTGCACGCAATACCCTATCGCCCATCATGTCTCTCCTGCCCGCCTTTCTTCTTCCTATCAGTCCTTTGCCCTTGCCGTTCTAACCGAGTCAATTCCCAAGTCGTATATTGAGGCGTTGCAGGTATCGGCGTGGAAAGAGGCGATGGATGTGGAGTATGCGGCCTTCATCCAGCGGGAGACCTGGACGATGGTTCCTCGGCCTATTAATGCCAATGTTGTCTCCTGCAAGTGGGTGTACTCCCTCAAGTACAATCCTGATGACTCCATCGCTCGCTACAAGGCGCGTCTCATGGCCCGTGGCTTTTCTCAAGCCTATGGTCTTGACTATCATGAGACATTCTTGCCTGTGGCGCGCCTCAGCTCCATCCGTGTCCTCTTCTCCATCGCTCTGGATCAGTCTTGGCCGCTTCATCAGCTGGACGTGTCCAACGCCTTCCTTTACGGAGACCTTGATGAGAAGGTATTCATGGAGCAATCGCCTGGGTACGTTGCTCAGGGGGAGTCTTCTGAGGTGTGTCTCCTCAAGAAGGCTATCTATGGGCTGAAGCAAAGCCCGCGTGCGTGGTTCCACAAGTTCTCGCAGCTGCTCTTCTCGTATGACTTTGTCTCTACTATATCCAATCCGACTGTCATGCGGAAACGCACTCCGCATGGATGTGTTATCCTGGCTGTGTATGTGGATGACATCATCATCAATGGTAGTGACGACGCCGAGGTGGCTGCGACCAAGGCGTATCTGGCTCAGCACTTCGTGACACGAGATTTGTCTCCCCCCAGGTACTTTCTTGGACTTGAGATCGCTTACCGTCAGGGGCAGATGTCCATTTGTCAGCGGAAGTATGCGCTTGATCTATTGGAGGAGACAGGGACGCTGGGGTGCAAGCCGGCCTCCTCACCCATGGAGCAGAATGTGGACTGGTGGGACAATGCTACCGCACTTCTTGAGGATGCAGGCCTCTACCGCCGACTTGTGGGGAAATTGATCTTCCTCACCGTGACTCGCCCGGACATCTCCTATGCGGTTAGTGTCTTGAGTCAGTTTATGCAGGCTCCTCGCACTATCCATCTGGAGGGTGTCTATCGGGTTCTGGTGTACCTTAAGAGAGCTCCGGGGAAGGGCCTCTTGTATCGGCGACAGGGTCATCTACACATTGAGGCCTACTCTGACTCTGGGTTCGCTGGTGACAAGGAGGATCGGAAGTCACATGGTGGATATGCCACCTATGTTGGAGGTAACCTGGTCACATGGTGCTCTCAGAAGCAGTCTATCGTGTCCCGCTCTAGTGCCGAAGCCGAGTATCGAGCCATGGCAGATACCAGGGCAGAAATGATGTGGCTACGCTCTCTTCTCACCGAGCTTGGCTTCCCGCCAAAAGGGCCTATGCAGATGTACTGCGATAACATGGCTGCTACCTTTATCGCCAGTAATGCGACGTTCCATATGAGGACGAAGCATATTGAGATCGACTGCCACTTCATACGACAATACGTTGTTAACGGTACCATCTGTACCCCCACACATCGCTTCCTCACATCAGTTGGCAGACATCTTTACTAAGGCCCTACCAGGCCCTGCATGTGAGACCATCGAATCCAAGCTGGGCATGTTTGACCTCCACGCTCCAGCTTGAGGGGGAGTGTTAAAGCCCATCATATCTCTCTCCTATTGGGCCTTGAAGGCTTCTTTCTCTCTCCTCTCTATCTCTCTCCTCTATATAACTATGCGTGCATGTATCTGTCTAATCAAGCAAACACTACTCTCTTTTTTTCCTCTCTCTCTCGTGTGCCTCTCTAACAATAACATTCATTTATAACTTAAATTCCTATCTTATTTCACTCATATTCATGCTTATTTTATGTAATTATGATGCATGTTATCTTAATTTTTATGAATTTTCTCCATTGGTATGCCATTACACTAAAGTTCATATTTATGCATAATTAGGGATAATTATATGCTTGATTGATGATGAATCTTCTTGAAAGATTAAATTGATATGAAGTATATACTTTCCCTGCTATATCTTGACTTTAGTAAATGCTTTTAAGAGGTTAATTTTAAGAAGGAATGTATTGGATGATTAAAAGAGAGAGATATCAATGAATGCTTTTAGGTTCTTTTTAATTCATCATATGTTCTTCTTTTTAATTATATTCTTTTGTGGCATAATATTAAAAAGAAAAGAATTTGTGATCGAATGGAGAAAATTTGGATTAAAAAGGAATTGTGTATTTTAAGTTATGAATTTATGAAGTTTATGCTCTTTTTCGGATTTTAATTTGATTTTTAAATTAATTTTTCTTAAGTTTTTCTTATTTAAAATCGTGAAAAGGGGGTTTTTTATTTCCACAGACCCGATGCTGACTTGGCGCGCGCGAAGCTGACATGGCGCGGAGCTGACGTGGCGCGCAGGACCATCGCGCGGATGCGACGTGGCACTGAGGCCACGTGGCAGGGCCGTGGATGGCCGACGTGAGGCGTATGCAGCGTACAGGGTGCGGACATGTGGCAGGAGGCGACGCGTGTCCACGCGGACGCCCCTGTGGGGTGCCACGTGGCAGGAGGGGGGGACGGCATTTGGAGGGCCCACGGGTTAGTGGGCCCTGGTAAGATGATTGGGGCGGTAACGCAATAGCGTTAAACCGCCCCGGTATTTAAGCTTAACATTCTCCATTATTTCTGCCGTGTGTGACTATGTTCCCACACGGTTCTTACCTTTGCAGGACACGTGACGGCACGACGGACGTCGGATGCACGGGCTTCGATTGAGATGCGTTGATGCGATGGACACAGAGTCCACCTAATCTCCATCATGAGCACGTGCTCAATAGGAGGAATAAGTGGATGAGATCGAGAGCTTACCTGGTGACATGTAGAGCCGCCATGAGCGTCCGATCTTCATCGCGATTTGAACACGGCTTCATCGGACGTGACTTCATCGGACGGTTGCGATCTTTCACGATTTCGGCAATCAGGGAGCGCCGCGTGGATCGCGATTGTGATCTTCATCGAACGGATGGCACCGCGACTCGTCTGCATGGTCGGATCTTCATCGAACGGGCGACGAAAGAGTATCAACGTGATCGCGGGGCGATCGTGATCAGACGGCCACGATGCTCCCCGATCTTTCTCTCACCTTGGTGACGCATCTGGATGGTTGGATCCTCATCGAATGGGCGGCATCGCGAGGAACATAACGACAAACGCTTCATGAAATTGGGACTGCCCAACCTACATGATCAAATCGGACGGTGGATCGAGATAAACAAAGAACCATGATCGACGCTCGATCGTGGCCCAGTCAGCAGAAAATTGGGAGCCATGACCGCTCCAAATGATGGACCACAATCGCCGCGCAATCGTGGCCATCAATCCGCTCCCACGACCGCATCAAACGGCCGCAAATTTTGGGCCAAAATCCTCTTTAAAAGACAAGGTATTTCTCCTTTCTTATTTAAATTTTCATCGATTCATGAAGTGAATTGAGCGAATTTCGAGGAAGGTCTTAAGTTCTTCGTAATCCCCCCGCGTTTAGACTCGATTGCGAAGCAATTGGAGCGGGATTGATCGCGAATTCCTCCTTAATTTCATCGAATTTTCCCCTTGAATTCCGAACGTCTACGAGGAAGAATCCGAGCAAATTCGCATCAATCCACAAGAATTGAAGCCCCATTCTTGCGGAAATCGAGTTAGTAGTGAGACTCGATTGATTATCAAGAGGTAATTTGAGTTTTTATTACATTTAAAAGTTTAATTTTGCAAATTAGTTCTTAGTGTTCTTTATTTTCCCCAATTTTCAGTCCGAAAAATTTCTGATTTTGAAAATAGGATATCTCTCTGATTATAATTCCAAATCCTTTGATTTTGGTTTCATTGGATTACTATTTTCATCAGCTTTCCGTGGATACAAATTCATCGAATTCCGAGTTCATTTGACCCTTCAATTTGACGTTTGACTGAGCACTGTTTATCTTTCATCAGAAGTCAAATGTTGACTTTTGGGGTCAATTACTTTCAATTTACAAATCAGAATTTGATCATTTTGATCTCTTTAGATTCCTTTGGTTCTTAGCTTTCCATTGACATATAAATTGCAAGATTTGGATTTCATTTGACTGGTCAATTTGAAGATTTCCTCTGAGGTGTTCATTTCAGGGATTTTTCTGATATTTGATTTTCAATAATTCATAGTAAATCCATTTCTTATCCAAAAATCATGAATTATATATCATTAAATTTTATTTTCTCTCTAGTTTCCAAATATATAATTTTCGTAATCTTCTGACACCTTTTGATTATCTGATTTTATAGAAGACCTAGTGTTGGTCAAAGTCAATGCTTTGACTTTGACTTTTGACTTTTCTCTGTTAATTCCGAGAATTCAATTCTTAAAAATTCTTATTTAGTCTATTTATATCATTTCTATTTATCACATCTTATTTTTACTTCTTTAAAACCCCTTTTAAACCTAAGTTGACCAAGTCAACTCTGCGATTAAAAGTCAACTCTACTCTCTGTGGATCGACCCGATACTGACACATTACTTGATTTTATATCTTATCTTTGCGAGTTCGGTTTTATAAATTTTGTTTGACCTACGTTGTTGTGTTTTAACGACGCACAAAAACGCTTCGTCATTCTTAAAATTGCGAAATGAAAAGCTCTTGATCAAGAAATTAATTTGATGATTTCAAGAGTAATTTTGGGGTTAGTTTATGCTTTATTTCCCTAATCTGTCATCATTTAGGACTAGATTTTCTTTTTGAATCATAGATTAATTAAATTTTATAGTTTTTAATTGTTTTCTCTCTCCTCACGAATGGTTCTCTATTTAATTTGTCCATAGATATTGATCCAATTTGAGTGATTTTTGATCTTCGAGTTTTCTTTCTAAATCTAATTTTCCAAATTACTCACCTCAATTTATGATATAATTTGATTGAAATGTAAAACATCTCAATAACACACCCTAATTTTATGTGGATTCAACTCTTAGTTATCTCTATACTAAATTAATGTTAATTAATCCATATTATACATGAATTGATTTTAATATTGATATGTGTTTTCGATGACCGCACGATCAAGCTTCATCAATCCCCTACTCTTCCTTTAATCAATGTGTGATAGTTCCTTTTTATGGAATGACCTATGCATTCTAGACATCTCACAAGAGTGTTGTGAGACAATATATGACTAATCAAGGAAGAAAGTTTTGGAAAGATCTCTAGTGAGAGATCTTAGTGAACCTTCGAAAGTGTGCCTACATTTTGGGATATCATAGGACAAGGTGTATGGCTATGTTAATTCAGGTCATGTAGGCGATGTTGACAAAGATAAGGCATCCCGGGAAAGAAGACTATGCAAACCATGACAACACTATCCACAACTAAAGTCGAATAAATATTGGACATAACAAAAATAATCTAAGATAAAATTAGATTGAAGGAATTCTTGGGTAAAATTCAAGGCTGTGGCTCATCATGATTCTCTATGTTTTAATCCCATTCCCATCCTATCCTACCGTGCAAGTCCACACTTTGACTTGTATTCGCTCCCACATCAAGTTGCTCCAAGTAGAGCTTCATAACAGTTTAGATGTGAAGAGGTTATAAAGAGCTTTGACCTAGCAATCCGACAATCAAGATGACAGAAGGATGATCAAGATAGGCCAAACCCTTCGTGTTAGGTCCACGGGTCAATCACGAGGTAGCAGTCCAATAACCAACTCTAGATCTTTTTTGGGCCCAGAAGAAGGCAGAAGATGGAGGCGGGCTAGCGCAGAGACTGATCTGCAGTCGTATGTCTTTCTGCACCGAATTACACTTGTCAGCCAAGTCAATATTTTCAGTTACCGAGTAATCATTACCAGTCATCATCAAAATCACTGTCTTCATCTTCTTCAGCAAGAATATTTCCCTCCACCCATAGTGGGCAGGAGCATGTGGCTTTCTTATTCTTCCACTGCGCTCCACAATTGTAGCAAAATTCGTACCCACACCTGAGAATAGAGAGTAACTTGCATTTAGACAAATAGAAGAGTAGGTAACAATTTTCAGCAAACAATATACATGATTGAGTTTTGGCTTGATAATGGATATTTTGTGAGGTCACTGGGATGATGAGTCTTGAGCTGCTGAAGTCTACTAACCATTGAACACATAGCATATAAGATGGAAGTTGGTGACCAATAGATAGCTGACATTAACCCTGCATACTATTGAAGATGAAAGGATTCCTAAGAGGCAAATCTACTGTGGTGATTGCATGATTAGCATGCTGTGACTGGGTCTAATGCCTATGAGAGAGAGAGAGAGAGAGAGACTTACTTGCATGAGACATGGAAGCAGCCAGAAGCAAGCTCAATCATATGGTTGCACCTAATGCATCGTCGCCACATGCTCTGTGAGGCAAGATGCTCAAGTTTCACATCCTCCCCACGGATATGCCAAAGACTCCTCCTATGCTGCTCACAGGATGCCCCGTAGTGCCATGGAACCATGCACAGCAAGCAGAACAACCCCTTGCAAGCCAAGCATTGCCTCATCCATGGCTCTTCACGGGTCACCCCATTCGATGACGACCCTCTTTCGGGCCTGCCCACCTCATTCCTTGCCATCAAAGCTGAGCACCTGGGGTAAGGACAGTACACCTTCTCTGAGGGAGGAATAGCTGCCTCTTTGAGACGCTGGGCCAGTGTCTCTGCCAACTTGGGTGTCAGAAAAGTCAATGACCCAGCCACAGTCAACCCTGTTTTGCATCCTTCCGAGGGGCAACAGGGGAGACAGCCATTTTGGAGTTTGACTTTCACGTGCTGCCTCATGCAGGAGAAGCAAAAGCGGTGATTGCAATTTTCAACCTTGAAGATGTTTCCATGGTCAGTGTCTTCAAGACAAATGGGGCAGTGTTCCTTGGTGGAAACATTGGCCCCCAGTTGTGTTGATGTTAATAGGTGGGCATCAATTGCATCTCTCGCCAGCTGGAAGACAAATTGTATGTCCTGGCGTGGGATGAGGACGGCTCTCTGGGACTCGAACTTCTGCAGCAAGATGAGTGCTTCTGTGATCACTTCAGAGATGATCCGCTGCTTAACTGTCCAGCGACCAATAATCTGCCGATGAAGAAAGACTAAGACTAATAAAGCCGTCATTAAATGGTGTTGTCAGGAACTAATGCTTAGTTCAAGATCATATTAGAAGAATTTAAGCATATGATGCTGTTCTTGACATACAAGAAACGAAACAAAAACGAAACTAAAGATCAGAGTTTAAAAAATTAGGTTAGGCATCCAGTTGGGAAGTTAACGCAAATTCGCTGTGCAGCAGACTTTCAAACAAATAGCATTATAGTTGAGGTTATCTACATAAAATTTCAAGAACACGATGAAAATTTGAACTGAGGGGTGATATCAAGTTTATCTATTGATAGCCTTAAAAACAAAATTAGTGCATTCATCGTCATTAACTTTTTGATTCTTTTTTCCGCTTCTCCTTTCATTGTCGACTTATTTTCGAAAAGTATACTGGAAAGATTTAGCGAAATCAACTTTCTCGAAGAGAAGAAAAAGAAAAAACTTTACACATTTATCTCCTTGATGTCATTATTGCTATCACCTATGACTTATTTGGATTTCGAGTTTACTTGGCAAAAATACCTGAATTACGAAGGGGGTCTACAAATGGAAGAAAAAAATGAAGATCAAACTGGGCCAGTCATTTTTCTCCTATTCTGCTGTTGTAAATATATCAGTAACGAAAGTGCTTTGTACGAGACCTGAGAAATAACACCGCAGAAAGCCACCATAAGACTTTCAACGAGAAATACTATTCTCTAAACCTCTTCTGCAATCTCAGTAGCTACTTTCCTTCCGCCGTTTTCATTCCACAAAACCCATGAGACATATATCAACGAAACACACATACCCACAAAACACGGTGCAGGTAAAGAAACTCACTCACGTGATTGAACAGCGCTGTGTGCTGAAAAAAGATATTCAGACTCGTTATACCAAGCGAAAGCGCTGCATTAAGGCCCTCAATCAGAGCCTTCAAATCCATCAGCTCAGGGCCCGCTCTGGGGCCAACCTTCGCCTTCTTTATCTTAAAAATTTCCCTTCCAAGAGGATTACAAATAAAAACTCCAATCGCAGCCACGTACTCCTCAGCAGACCCGGGTATAATCTCACATAACCCCTTGAAATACAGCTTAAACGGCTCCTCCTCTTCCCTTAAACCCTTACCTATCGGCCTTTCGAAAAAATCCCCGGTATTTCTCCATTCCGCTTCCGGTATAAGAGACAGATCGCGCGCGAACCTCTCGTCGTGAGCTTGCCGCCGGATTTCCGTCGTAATCTGCCGCATCTCATTCTGGCACAGATAGACATCGGTGCAATTTACCTTCAATCTTTCTAATTCTTCTTCCTGTAGCGTCAATCGGAGCAAGGAGTCGTTATTCTCGGTCAAGCTTTTAGGTTCTTGAACGGTCGGAGGGAGCTCCGAGGAGGAGGAGCTGTGATTAGACAGAGATGCAGCCATTGCTTCTTCCATCTGAAGACGAAAGGCGAAGTCCGAGTCGAATTCCTCTAGCGCCCCCGTCGCGATTTCCTTCAGCTGCAAATCGATCACCACCTCCATGATTTTTTGCTCCGTTGAAGACGATGGAACTGTCACAGGAGAGAAAAATTTTATATATATAGGCGGCGGGAAAAAATTGTTGAGCCTTTTGAAAATAAAATGCGAGGCGCATCGAGCCGTCCATTCAGTCTAAACGTTGCAACTGGATTGCTGCAACGTGGCTTTTCTTTGGGGACAGCTGTAAATTCAGTTTCTAGTCGGCGCAGGGGAGACCGTTACAAGAGTTTCACCGTTCCAGAAGCCCTTATTGGGCCTGGAGCATATCATCTGTACGATCTGAAGCATATCATGAGCCGTCCTTTCGGTGGAATCTCAACATCGCAGTCTGGATTTCTGCCACGTGGCCTTCCAATGAAGGAGCAATAAATAAAACGGACGGTGAAGATACAGGAAAAAATGTTAGAAACGTCTCATCTCCGTCCTCTTCCTCCTCCATTCTCCAGCGTCCGATCTCCTCCCCTTTTCGAGGGCGCCAAATTTACAAAAAAGGAACCTCCCGCGAGCTCAGGTATAAGCAGGATCTCTTAATCTTCTTCAGAAGAACGGATCACTCAAATCTAAGGTTTTTACTTGCTGACTAATGGATCTAGGGTTTTTTTGGGGATGGCTGAGGGGCCTTCAAGCCCTGATGGAGGCGGAAGTCACGACTACGGAGAAGGAAGTCCGCAATCGAACGTTCGAGAGCAGGATCGATTTCTCCCGATCGCGAACATCAGCAGGATCATGAAGAAAGCGCTCCCTGCAAACGCTAAGATCGCCAAGGACGCCAAGGAAACCGTTCAGGAGTGCGTCTCCGAGTTCATCAGCTTCGTCACCAGCGAGTTAGATTTGATATTTCTTCGATTGATTTGAATTTAAACATAGGAAGGGAAATTTACATCCGTTTTCGTTGAATTTGAAACCTAGAGCAAGCGACAAGTGTCAGAGAGAGAAACGGAAGACGATTAACGGCGACGATTTACTTTGGGCTATGGCTACCCTGGGGTTTGAGGACTACATCGAACCGTTGAAAGTCTACCTTCAGAAGTACCGAGAGGTAATCTTTCTTCGCTCCTTTGATGCATCTTAAATCGGATCTGATAAATCTCTGCTTCTTACCTCGCGTTCATCCGCGATTCTTGGCGGCTGGATTTCTGCAGCTCGAGGTAATCGTGAGCGATTAATAATCTCAGTGAACTTAATTTCCACGAATAATTTTCCTTTAAAAATCGAGTTTCTTTCAGGGCGACGTTAAAGGCACGGGGAAGAAAGAGGGGACCGGCTCCCAGGGCGGGAATTTGTCTGCTTCGGGATCTCAGGTTGGACTTTCTATCGTCGCTCTCGTGTCTCTCGTCATGTTCATGAAATTAGATGAAAAATTCTTCGGTGGTAATGTAAAATTTCTAATTATAATTTCATACTGGGCAGGTTGCTGAGACGCAGTACTACAACGGGCGTGGAGCGAGGAACTGAGCGGGCCGGTCTGTGCTCGGCCCAGCCAGAAGATCTACTTGTATAAACTGTATAAACTGCTTTATCATTAGTTTATTTCTCATGTGATTCTACCGTATTTTTATACCTGGCCCGGAATCAAAACCCATGAGGAAATAGATAATCAACAAAATTAACCCGTTTGGACGGATTTAACCTCGTTGACTCAGAGTCTGCAATATTGACTTCGTTGACCTTGGAATTCGTGTCAGATCCATGCGATCTGCCTATTGCACGTGGCATCGGATCCCCAACTTTCAGGGAATGCATTCCGGGAACGCCTTTCCGGAAAGAAAACAAGAATAAATTGGGCTTGAGTCGTCCACTTGGCTGCCGCGAACGAGGAAGAAGAGGTGGCGGCAGCGCTCCGATCTCCCTATCTTCTCTCTCTAGATTTCTCTCTCCTAGAAGTTCTCGCGCAGATGATCGCCGTCCTGACTGGATCGCGGTGCGGGAGCTCGGGAATCGGAAAATTGATGCGGAGAGAGTAATTTCGGTTAAAAAGGATGATCGAGAAGGCGAAGGGGAAGGCGAGAAGCCATTTTTTCACGCTAGGGCTCGTAATTTCCTGGTATTCGTCCAACATTGGAGTTCTCCTCCTGAACAAATACCTCCTCAGCAATTACGGCTTCAAGTATCCGATCTTCCTCACGATGTGCCACATGTCGGCTTGCTCGCTGCTCAGCTACTTCGCCATCGCGTGGATGAAGCTCGTGCCGTTGCAGATCCTGCGGTCTAGAGTGCAGTACGCCAAGATCGCGGCACTCAGTCTTGTTTTCTGCGGTTCAGTTGTGAGCGGAAATATTTCTCTCCGATTTCTTCCGGTGTCGTTTAATCAGGCCGTCGGTGCGACAACTCCTTTTTTTACCGCGATCTTTGCGAGGATCATGACTGTCCGAGGGGAGACTTGGCTGACGTATGCGACGCTCGTGCCTGTTGTTGCGGGGGTTATTATTGCCAGCGGGGTTAGTTGTTATACACTGTGATCATTGCTAACGTTCTTAATATTTTGAACTCGTTTGTTTTCAGATCTGGTTGTTGTTCTTCTGATTATTACCTTTTTTAGGCCTCCTATGAAAATCGTTCAGATTTGTGCGTTTTCCTCTCGGATTTCCCCTTTGATCTCTGCTGTTGTCAGATACGTGAATTTTATTTAGCTCAAGAAAGTGAAAAAACGCCGAGTATTTTCCGTCAAAATCCTGTCCTGCTTTATGTCGTTCCACTCATCACCATCTGCTGTACAATTTAACTTTATAGTGATCCAATTATAACGCCTTAGCATTCATTAGCTCAGAATCGTCATTTTTACTTTCAGGGTGAACCCAGCTTTCATTTGTTTGGGTTCATGATGTGCATTGGTGCGACAGCAGCAAGAGCCCTGAAATCTGTTCTTCAAGGGATCTTATTATCTTCTGAAGGGTATCTAGCTGTCTCCAACCTATTTTCAGTTACAAGATTATAGCATTGATGTTGAAGAACTTTTAGGTGATGGGTTAAATTTGTTTAATGTATTCCAGGGAAAAGCTGAATTCAATGAATCTCCTTCTATACATGGCTCCAACAGCTGTTGTCCTGTTACTGCCGGCAACACTGATAATGGAAGAGAATGTAATTGGGCTCACAATGGCGCTTGCTAGAGAGGATATGAAGATTCTTTGGTTCCTATTCTTCAATTCCGCATTGGCATATTTTGTCAATTTGACCAACTTCCTTGTCACCAAGCATACGAGCGCGTTGACCCTGCAGGTAAACCGCTCTTAATTCTCATGCATGGGCATAGGATTTCAGCTTTGATGATAAAAATATGGTGAGATTGAGATAGAGAGATAGAAGTATGGTGAGATAGAGGATAGGGTAAAGGGAAAGAGTATAGAAAGATTTAGAGACAAACAGAGGATGGAGAGGTGTGAGAGAGAGTAAAGACCAATGTTGAGACGAAAAGAGAATTAGTGAAGGCAGATAGAGAAAGACCAAAAGTAGAGGAGATGCTGAGAGGATGAAGAATAGAGAGAGAAAGAAATAGTGTTCAAAAGTGGATAGAGAAGGGAGAAAAAGAAAAGAAAGACAACATGCAGAGGGCTAGACATATAAGGAGATAAAAAAGATGGGGGGGGGAGAGACAGTATGTGTAGATACTCTCTATCTGTCTCTCTTTCACCTCCTATCCAGTGCTGAGTTAAAGTCTTCAGCCTGACAAATATTCAGCTAGAAAAGCGTGATATCAAAGAATTAAAGAATTGTAAAATTCAACGATCCCCGCAAGCTTCCAGTTTAGTTCCTTATAATTTTACATACTCTCTCACAGGATTATAAACACATATCTCCGTTTATTCGTTAATGTTTCTGCCAGTTATCGATACTTATTTTACAATTTAATTAATTAAAAATCCTCTGAATTTTCCATTTTAATCACTTTTTTCTCAATAGATCTTGAACACGTTTCCCTTTATATTGTTGCCTCTCATCTGGTGCGAAGTTTAATGCCTTTTGCCTGACATAACTCATCTCAGATAATTATTCATAATTTAGACAGATTTCTCTCGTGATCTTAATTTCATTTCTCTCTCTATCTTTCTCAATGTACACTGCCTCTCTCTCATCTTTCCGCTAGCCGGAACTCATCTCAGATAACTATTTGTTCTTTTGTAAACCACCAATTTTCTTAGCAAATTGCGTTTCTCTGGTAGTGGTCTTGTCGAGAACCACCATTTTCATAACGTTTCTCTCTCTAAATTTCAAAATCATTTCTCTCACAGGTGCTTGGGAATGCCAAGGGTGCTGTCGCAGTGGTTGTGTCGATTATGATATTTAAAAACCCTATTTCTGTCGTAGGGATGCTCGGTTACACCCTCACAGTTATTGGAGTGATTCTTTACAGTGAGGTGAAGAAGCGCAGGAAATAATCATTCGCGAAATCCGCTAACTACTATTTTGTTCTTCCCCAAAATTATTTTTTTCTCGGTATTTGTTGCGGTTCTTCTGGTTGTAGAGTTGCTATATTGGGGAGAGGAAATCAATTCATTGATCAATCAGATTTCTTCTCCGTATGCCTCTTTCTCTCACCCACTCATGTAGAGAGAGAGAGAGAGAGCTGTTTCGTGTCTTCGTCTTTACCTTGCTATACTACCTAATTGACCGGATATTCTAACGCAGATAGAGACGGCCTTCAAATTTTCATTCGTTGACTTTCGTTCACGATTAGTGTGCGACAGGTGTCTCGCTCTCTCTGCTTAGAGAGATAGTGAAAGAGACACGTGACCCGCTCTGCATGTGTAAGTTAGGCGGAAAATTATATACGGAGAGAGAGATGGCGGTGATAATGGGTTCGGTTCTTCTGAATGCGCTTCGCCAACATACCTGTCGGGAAGGAACTAGCGGGACCAGATGCTTTGAATATTGTAAAAGCTGACTTGGTCTCACTGGATCTTCATGCGCATCAATTAGACTGACTATAGAGACAGAAAAATCAACTTTCATTAAGCCCATATCTATGAGGGCCTATTATTTTACTTAAATGACTCTCTCTCTCTCTCTCCCCAACAACTAGAATCTAGATCAATAATAAACTGGAATCTATACATATGATGTGACTAAATAAGTAGTTGAATAGCTTTTCTTTGACTTGATTTGCTCGTTGACCATTGAATTATGCTGACTTTGACTTGGGTTTATAGTTGAATTTGAATTTTTTGTTGACTTGATTGAATCGACTCGTGCTCTTATTGTTCCTTGAAGTTTTCCTTTTTCTTGAAGTGTTTTTATTTTGACCTCCCTTTGTTCGACCTTGGCTTGAATAGTTTTACTCGAATTGACATTGAGCATCCTGCACTTCAAAAAATCAAGAGAAATGTTCCTTAAAAATAGGACACGGAATTCAAGTGCTCCTTGGTTTTCTCTTTGATTGGATATTCAAGTTTAATTGGTGGGGACACCTAAACAACAAAGAAGCATCCAAGGAAGCACCAAGGCAATACAACTTAAGGAGAAATGCAAGGATTTGGAGTTATTCATATCAAGTAAACAATATGCCGGTCTTGACCAAGAAATTCAAAAATCTATTATTAGAAGACGTGTATATATCAAAAGACTTTGAAGCCCATGAAGATGGGGGTGCCACCCATTAATCCTTTGAATCCTTAAAACACTTCCCTTTACTTGGCCAAATGATAACCCTAAAATTTAAGTCACATTCATTCATCATTTATCTTGTTTAAGTGCTGATAAAGACTATAAAAATGATAACATTCATTTCTATATGGTTGAATGTGACAAAAATATGGCTAAGTCATGCTATGCATCATTTCTTACATTTTTATTATATTATGAGACTAACCCAATTTGATTTCTTGGAAGTCAAGTGGTTGAATTCTCACATTGTTATGAGTTATGTGGATACAAGGACTTAGGTGAATTTCAATTAGAGCATGGACGCAAACTATCTAGAAGGAGAAGAATAGAATGAGGACTCCATCTTTTTAGTTGGTTGGTCAACCTTTTCTACCTTTTTAGGAGGTTGGTCAAACCTTTCCACCTTTTTAGGAGGATTTTCAAGCCTTTTCACCTTTTTAGGAGGTTGGTAAAGCCATTTTACTCTTTTAGAAGGTTAGTCAAATTTTTCCACCTTTTTAGGAGGTCAGTCAAACCTTTCCACCTTTTTAGAAGGTTAGTCAAACCTTTCCACCTTTTTAGGACGTTGGTCAAACCTTGTTATATCTTTAGGAGGTTAGTCAACCACCTTCTTGTGGGGAGTCAACTGACAAAACGATTTATGCGGTCGTTGAAAATACACAATCGTCGATCGAACAAAATTTATAATTCTAAACTCACAATGATATCAAGTATAGTATAAAGATTAGGTCGATCCACAGAGAACACAGTTGACTTTAATCGAAGAGTTGACTTGGTCAAACTTAGGTTTAATTAGGGTTTTAAAGAAGTGAAAGTAATATATTATTACTGAAAATGATATTAATATATCAGATAATATATTTTAAGAATTTAAGACAATGATTTCACGAAGAAAAGTCAAAAGTCAAGGTTAAAGCATTGACTTTGACCAGACATTGACTTTCGATAAAATCAGAGAAGAAAAGAGGGTAAAATATTACGAAAATTATATATTCAGAAACTAGAGAGAAAATGGAAAAGTTTGATATATAATTCATGATTGTTATAGAAGAATTGGATTTCTTATGATTTATTGAAATTCAATGATAAAAAATCCAGAAATGAAGACCTTGGTCAAAATCAAGAAATTTACTAACCAAATGATATCCAAATCAAGAAATTCACACATGAATAGAAAGCTAATGATCAGAGGATTCCAAAAAGACCTTGTATTTTAAGAGTAATTCCCCTCGGAAGTCAACACCCAAATTCGGATTAAAAATGAACAATCGTTGGTCAAACGTCAAATTGGAGGGTCATATGTTGATGAAATTTTACGAATTAGATATCCACGAAAAGCTGATGAAACAAGGAATCCAATGAAACCACAATCAAATGATTTGGCCTTAAAATCAGGGAGAAATCCTTGTTTCAAAACTAGCAAAAATCCGCACCCAAATTTGGGCGAAACGATGAAAACTTTGATTTCTAAAATGAAATTATCTATCTAAATATAATCTAACCTACATAAATTGCAAGGATTATGATCGAATATAACCCAATTGACATGAAGATTAGGCTTCAAATCGCGTCGATTAAAGTGTATTTCTCATGTTTCTTCTTCAGCGTGCGTTCGGCGTTTAAGGGGAGATTCTGATCAATTTTTGCAATGATTCATGATCAATCCTGCCTCAATATGATCGCAATTGAGTCTAGAACACACGGGGATCATGAAGAACTTAAGATTTTGCTCCAAAATTGCTTAATTTCTTCACGATTCAATCTAAAGTTAAGTTACAAAGAGGAAGAACATCTATTTATAGAAAAATTGGTGCGAAAAATGCTGGGTCTGTCTGATTCGGTGAAGAAGATTGGACGGCTGTGATTGCACAAATCTGATGGGCCAGGATCCCATGACACAGATTCCACTCCATGTGATTTCCGCCGTCTAATCTTCATCGGAGCATCGTTATGAAGCCACGTGTCCTTCTACGGTTAGCCGAGTGCGCGATTAAATCGCTGCCATAGGATCTCACTGACGCGATCAACTGTTGCAAATATGTCACGTGCGATTGATGAGGATCCGGTGGACTCGTGATCCACCCGATAGACGTGCGATCTTCTCCACATTTTGATCCAACACCTCGCGGGTTGCCACATCGCGTGCACATTAAGAGAATAAGATAGTCCCACACGGAAGAATTTAAAGGGAAGTGATGGGTATAAGAGGTAGGGCACCCATTAGCCTTTGCACCGCCCGCATGGGCCTAGTACGCCCCCTCTCTAACCTTGGGCCCACTAACCCGTGGGCCCATCAAATGCCAGCCCAACTGTTCACGCGTCCACGTAGGCGCCCACGTAGGCATCCAAGTGGGCTCGCGTGGCTCCGCCACGTGTCGGCCCTACGTCACGTCAGCTCCGTGGCTCCCGCACGATTAAATAAACCCTTTTTGCATTTTTTATAAGGAAATAAATTTGAAAAATGCCTGAAAAATCAAAATAAAATCCAAATTTTTTTAGAAAATTCAGAAATTCATATCTTAATTTATCTTCTTTTTTGACTCAAATTTTCTCCATTGGATTATAAATGTATTCATCTTTAATATAATGCCACCTAGAATATAAATTAAAAGAAGAATACATGATGAATTCAAAAATACTATTAAGTGAACCCTATCATCCACCCATTTTCGTTGATTCCTCTATCATCTTCTTCTTCTCTTTCTTCTTTTACTCATTGACGGTATGATTTATGCGGTCGATGAAAACACACAAACGTTGGTAAAAAAAATTATAATTCCGAACTCACAATAATATAAAGACATAAAATCAAGTACAATGTAATCGAGTTGATCCACATAGAACACGATTGACTTTGATCGAAGGGTTGACTTGGTCAAACTTAGGTTTAATTAGATTTACTAAAAAATTAAAGTGAGATATCAGTAATGGAAATGATATAAATATATGAGAGTAAATATTTTAAGAAATTAGAAAATGATTTGACGAAGAAAAGTCAAAAGTCATGGTCAAAGTGTTGACTTTGACCAACTATTGACATTCTATAAAATCAGAGAATAAAAAGAAGGTAAGATATTATGAAAAATTTTATTTTCAAAAACTAGAGAGAAAATAAAAAATTTTGATATATAATTTGTGATTTTTCGAGAAGAATTGGATTTATTATGATTTATTGAAAATCAAAGATCAGAAAAATCCTGAAATGAACACTTCGGTTTAAATCATCAAATTGACTAACCAAATGATATCCAAATAAATTAATTAAAATATCAATGGAAATCTAAAAACCAGAGGATTCCAAAGAGACTAAAGTTTTTTAATTTTACCATGTATTTTAAGAGTAATTGCCCCCTGCAATTCAACGCCCATATTTAGATTGAAAATGAAATGTCAATGGACAAACATTAAATTGAAGGGTCAAGCGATGATGAAATTTTTTGAATTAGATATCCACGAAAAGTTGATGAAACAAGGAATCTAATGAAACCAAAATAAAATGATTTCAATTTAAGTTCAGGGAGAAATCCTTGTTTCAAAATCAGAAAAAATCTGCACCCAAATTTGGGAGAAACGATAAATAATTCGATTTCTAAACTGAAATTAACTATCTAAATCTAATCTAAACTATAATTATTGCAAGGGAAATGATCGAATCACGCTACTAACCCAATTGACGTGAAGATTTGGCTTCAAATCACGTTGATTGAAGTGTATTTGATTGGTTTTCTTCTTCGGTATATGTTCGGCGTTCAAGGGAAGATTTCGATCGGTTCTTGCAATGATTCGTGATCAATCCTACCTCAATATGATCGCAATTGAGTCTAGAACGCAAGGGGATCACGAAGAACTGACGAATTTGCTCCAAAATTGCTTAATCTCTTCACGATTCAATCAAAAGTTAAGTTTTCGAAGGAAGAACATCAGTTTTTATAGGAAAAATCACGCGAAAAGTGCGGGCCATTTGATTTCACAAAAGGATGATTCAATGGCTGAGATAGCGCGATTTAGGTGGGCCACGATCCCAGGTCTCTCGATTATTTCGCCTATCAGATCTTGATTGAAGCTTTCATATGAGTCCACGTGTCGCCCCACGATTAACCGAGTAACCGATTAATCGCACGGCTGCGAAATCGTCATGTGCGTTGATGAAGATCCGGTGGACCGAAGTCCACGCAATCTATGCACGACAATCCACGTGCCTTGATCCTACGCACCACGGACGGCCACGTCACGTGCAAATCAGAATTCTAAATGGAACTTAGTCCCACACGAAGGAAATTCATGAGATTTCTCGGGTATATAAGGTAAGACGGCTTTAAGGGGTGCGTCGCCGCTTGGGCCAAGTACGCCCCCCTATCTAACCTGGGCCACTACCCTGTGGGCCCATCATCTGCCACCCCAATCACTGCGCGCCACGTAGGCGGCCACTTAGGCATCCATGTGGCCTTCCATGGCTGTGCCACGTGTCTGCCCTGTGCCACGTCCACTCAGCGGGTGGCGCGCGATTAAATAAACCTTTTCCCCCCTTTTTTAAAGGAATGAAATCCGAAAAAATGCCTGAAAAATCAAAATAAAATCCAGAAAATTCTATCAAAATTCAGAAATTCATAACTTCATTTATATAACTCCTTTTTTACTCAAATTTTCTCCACTAGATCACAAATTTCTTCATCTTTAATATCATGCCACCTAAAATCTAAATTCAAACAAGAAAATAAAATGAATTTATCATAATATTAAGTAATCCCTTGAGACTTCTATTTTATTTCATTCCATCATTCTCTTCTTGAAATTAATTCTTTTAATCATCTACTAAAGTCAAAATAACTCAAGGAAAGTGGTTAATTTCTAATCATTTAACCTTGCAAAAGATTAAACATCAATAAAGCACATAATTAACCCTAAATCATGCATAAATATGGACTTTAATAAAATGGCATACCAATGGAGAAATTTCATAAAACTATGATAACATGCACCATAATTACATAAAATAAACATGAATATTAGTTAAATAAGATAAGAATTTAAGTTAAATATGCATGTTATCACTCATCTTCACCAAAGAAAAAATAAAAATCACTAAAATGTGGATAATTTTTATTTGTTTGACCTTATAAAAGGTCATAAATCATTAAAACCAAATAATTAACCCTAAATTATGCAAAAAATATGAACTTCAGTAAAATGACCTACCAATAGAGAAAATTCATAAAACTATGATAACATGCACCATAATTACATAAAATAAACATGAATATTTAGTTAAATAAGATAAGAATTTAAGTTAAATATGCATGTTATCACTCATCTTCACCAAAGAAAAAATAAAAATCACTAAAATGTGGATAATTTTTATTTGTTTGACCTTATAAAAGGTCATAAATCATTAAAACAAATAATTAACCCTAAATTATGCAAAAAATATGAACTTCAGTAAAATGACATACCAATAGAGAAAATTCATAAAACTATGATAACATGCACCATAATTACATAAAATAAACATGAATTTTAGTTAAATAAGATAATAATTTAATTTAAATATGCATGTTATGACCCATCTTCACCAAAGAAAAAATAAAAATCACTAAAATGTGGATAATTTTGATTTGTTTGACCTTATAAAAGGTCATAAATCATTAAAACACATAATTAACCCTAAATTATGCAAAAAATATGAACTTTAGTAAAATGACATACCAATAGAGAAAATTCATAAAACTATGATAACATGCACCATAATTACATAAAATAAACATGAATATTTAGTTAAATAAGATAAGAATTTAAGTTAAATATGCATGTAATCATCAACCCATTCCACCTATTTAGGAGACTAGCCACTCCATTTCTCTTGGAAGTCAATGATAATCAAAGTGATTCTCGAGAAGTTAACGGGTGGTCAAAGGCATTATTGAAGGGTAAAAGATGTCAAAACTTCTTCTATTTTATTTATTATTAATCAATTTAGATCTTTCCTATTTTTTTAGGAAGGATCTATATTTTTAGAAGGAGAAAGAGGTAAGCCCACCTCCTTAGGAAAGTGATAAGGTTACCACCTCTTAGAGAGTGGTCAACCCACTCACTAAGGAAGTGGTTGTGAGGCCCACCTCCTTTAAAGGGGCTCTCACACCTCTTTATGAGGTGATTATGGTCGTGGTTTATGGATTTAATCTCAACCATTCATTTGGCTGCACCAAAAAAACTAAATCTCTACCATTGATTCAAAGGAACCTCTTAACCTAAAATCATAAAATAATATTCTTTTTTTTGTTGCTTTTTGGCTCTCTCTTAGCATCATGATACCAGAAGGAAAGGGAGAGGCTTAGGCCTAAGCTTGGAATTTTTTGTGGAGGCAAGATCAAGTGGAGGATCAAGATCGTAATGAGTCAAGCATCACCCGGCCTAGGACTGGCATAAAAAATGGGGTTTGTGTGGGGATTTGGATCTGATTTTCTCTTTCAATCCCCTCCATGGATAGTATAGAAGCTATTTTCCTTTTTATATTTTAGATTTTTTTTCTTTTATTTAAAAAATCTCTCATTATTACCCAATTTCCTGATTATCCAATTTCCCTGATTTTTCACCATTCTTCCATCATCTTCCATTCTATCATTCTCATTTCTCTATTCCATCATTATATTATCAATATTTTCATCATTATTTATCATAGAATATTAATATATATATATATATTTATAATTTCGTTCATACCATATTTCATTTCTTTGTCCTTCCATATTTCTCCAAAAATCCCTTCTACCATTATTTTTCCCTATAATAGTATATATTCTCCCTAAAAACACTAATCTCATTACCTAGGCTCCCTGAGGCTTTGACCTTTACTTTACCATTATACAAAAGTTAGGAATTATAAATATTTTTACATGAAATCGATTCAAAACAACGACTAAAAATACCCCAAATCGAGTTCATCACCAAGCCTTACTCTTGACCTAAATCCTTTAATTTTGAGCCATTGACCAAGTCAAACAACTTTACTAAAATTTAAGAATCCCTTTGATCGAGTCAAACCATCTACTTAACTTATAGGAACTATTTTTCTATTCCTAAAATTTAAGTTATTTGCATCCTAGATCCTTCTTTGACCAAGTCAACATCAACCCATGATTTTATGGCAGATTACTATACCCAAATTATCCTTAATTTTTTTTTACCAATTAAAACCCTCCACATGAGACCCTTGCATCTTGGAAAGTGGCTTTTTAAGGCATCCTTTCAAGAAGGTCAAAATTTCTCATTAAAAGGTGGCACTCCTTAACGAGACACACCTCTTCAAGGGTTGAACAATTCTCTCTCTTCCCCTATTTATGTAGATCTTGTGAAACTCTGTCTTATAATTTGAAATTTGAAAAAAATTTTTGAAGTTTGGTTGTTTCCCCACTCTTTATCTCTCACCCTCTACAGATTCCCCCCCCCCTCTCTCAATTTCTCTCATCCATACAAAAATCCCTAACTTTCCCCTATCCATTCCTCTTATATTTCCTCTCTGCCACACACACCCACCATTTCTCCATTCCCCCTTCTCATTCTTCTCCCTCTTCCCTCTATCTATCATTCCTCTTCATTCCCTTCTCTCTTTTCTCTCAAAGAAAGGAGTAATTAAGAAGTAGATTTCAAATTTTTCCCAAACAAGGTCACATTAGTCAATAATCTCCATTACGGTACTCTCATTCCTCTCATTTTGTGTGATAGGTGACGAAATAAATTTGCACGGTCATTGAAAACATACAAATTTATGTCAAAATAAATATCAAAATCACCAATTTTAAAATTTAATCACGAATTAACTAATATAATGATGAATAAGTGTCAAATCAATAGAGATTTAGGAGACTTTTCAAGGTGTTCTTGAAATTTAATCAAATCAGATGACGAATTTGTTAGGTCTTATGTCTCTTAAGTGGAATAGTTATGTATCATTGTGGATTAGCTATCATTTAATCCCATTAAGTGATTCAATTATTTTTAATTTAGGGATTAAGATATTTATTTATGTGTGTGGAGGTTAATTATGTGTAGAGGTAATTAAATTGGTCATTAGTCATTAATGGGATGACTAATTACCAATTATAGGCTTAAGCTCTCCTCATTCTTTATAAATAGGAGGCAATAGTCCACTTGAATAACCCAATGCTTATAACCCTCTAGATAGAATCTCATTTCTTCTAGAGATCAAGAGGTTATCTTGGGGATATTCAAGAAGGCTATTCTCCACCTCGGAAATCTACAATGATGAAGAATCATCCCATGAATCCATGTACGAGTTTACTTATGTTTTATGTATCTAATTATGCTGATGAAACATGATGCAAACTCAAGTTCCATCAATTGGTATCAGAGCCATCTATGCATCTATTCATTAGGATGATCAGATTATTTCCATCTATTCATTGGTACATTTAGTGGTTCCTATTCTTTATCTCAATGAAGTTCAGAATAATTTTTCATCGGATCTACTAGAATTTCATTGGGATGAATTTTGAGTTCATTGGCTGGTTTATAAATTCAAAATTCAAGTAGAGGAAGAAAGGAAAAATTTATTTTTATTGAACTTTTTTTAAAAATTATTGGTTTTTAGAACAGATTGTGCTTTTAATAAGCTTTCCAACAAGCCCTAGAACATCCAAAACGGACATGAAATGAAGGAGTTATGGAAATTTCATTGAGGTTCATCACAAGTGGAAGGAGATGGTCGACCTAGTTTGTTGGAGGTTCCATTTGTGAGGACACAAGGAACCCATGCATATCTATAGTGCCTAGAGGTGACATGTGTAGGCACACATGGCACCCATGCATGGCCATGGCCTCTAGAGGTGCCATATGGAGGACACATGGAAGCCATGCATGTACATGCCCCTTGGTTGTGACATGTGGTGAGACACATGTCAACCATGCATGTGTATGCCCCTTGGTTGTCACATGTGGTGAGACACATGTCAACCGTGCATGGAGATAACCCTTAATGGTGACATGTGGTAGGACACGTCATCCATGCATAGTTATTACCCAAAGAGGTGACATGTGCATGACACATGGCAGCCATGCATGGATATAGATTATAGTGATGACACATGGCAAGACATGTGTCAACATGCATGCTCATGGCAGTTGGAGGTGACATGTGGCTGGACACATGGCAAGCACGCACCTGGTTAGGACATGGGGCATTATTAGGAAAAGGCATGTGGCGAGACTAGGTAAAGCCATGTGGCAAGACTAGGAAAAGTCATGTGGCGAGATCAAGTAAAGCCATGTGGAAAGACTAGGTAAAGCCATGTGGCGTCACTTAGTAAGGCCTTGTGGTAAAATCGGCCCAATAAACCAATAAAGAAGAAGGGCCTATTTTCACCTAAAATCGGCCCAATGAAGGTAAAATAGGGTCAATTTTTAGGCCAATAAAGAAAAATAGGGCTAATTTTAGGCTTAATAAGGTTTTATAAAACCTAAAAGGGGGTTATTTTAAATCCCTAATAAATTTCTAAAGCCTAAAAAGGGCTAAAAGGCCCTAATATACTAGGCTAGGCTAAAAGGAAAAAGAAAAGAAAAGGATAGAGAAGAGATTTCTCACTTTGCAAATTATATACATATCTATGATTTTGGACTTTTAGATTTAAACAACATCTTGCAAAAGTGGGCTCTCTTGTTTAGATCTTTTATTCCAAATCTTAGATAGAGTTTGTATGTCTATGTCAGCTCTAGCTAGCCAAAAGGTAGGCGAATGTTGCATAGGATTATACGTACTCGTGAGAATTATCGTGATGACAATTATTCAATAATTTGTTTATTGTGAATGGTAAAGCAGTCCAAAGATAGATTGCCTTTTGATATGAAACTTATTGTCAATGACATTCATCACATCAAGATGTTGCTAGCAGTTGATGTTGTTGTCAAATTTTAATGTGCACTGATGTCTTGAAAATTGTATATTTTAAATTTTACAAATTCAGTTGTGAGCCACTCTTTGTCATCCCTATGCAACATATTCAGATGAATACATCATTATACAAGGAAACATGGTTCCTATTTTGACTTCCCCAAACTTTAAGAACTGGAAGAATGATGTCATGATTGCATTAAACTATTCCAATGTTGATTCTGCCATGACTGACCCGTAAACCCCTAGAAGAGGATGCCAAGAAATTTCAAGCATATAAAACTTAGAATAGAGTATGTTCAATGACTCTAAAATGAGTGATTCTAGAAGTTTATCAAGGTGAACTTGAGAACATATATACTAGATGAATACAGTTGCAGCAAAGCTCAGACAATTGGGGATGGAAGTAACTGACAATATGCTAATGGAATTTGTCCTCAAGTCACTTCCACCTAGGTTTGATCATTTCAAGTTGACATATAGTATCCAAGAGCATAAATGGAGTCTTGAAGATCTCACTTCACTTTGCGCTCAATAAGAACTCCGGTTAAATGAAGTTAATTGGGAAAGCAAAAGTGTTGCCTCTACCTCCAAATCGAAGAAAAGGAAGCATGAAAATCACAAACAAGGAGGTGCTATCCAAAAGGACTAGAAGAGACAAAAGCAAGATAAAGTATTGACTTGTTTCCATTGTCGTAAACGTGGTCACTTGAAGGACTGTACTAAACATCATGCTTAGAGAGAAAAGAAAGGGTTGCCTCTATTTTCGGAAACCAAGAAGTGAGGAGAAATATGGATTCAGTGGCAACGACACTTCAGCTAGAGTAGAGGGGATCAAAACACTTAGATTGCTTCTAAACACTAGTCATTTTGTCGATCTGATAGATACTTTTTTTGTACCCAATTTTAGACACAATCTGGTATTTGTATGTACTCTAGACAGATTTGGTTACACTTGTACTTTTGGAAATAGAAAAGTTAGTATCAGGGATATTGAAAAGTGTGTTAATTGCGTAAAGGGCAAGAACACACGCACTACAGGAAATGAATCTTCATGAGCAACCGAATTATTACAATTAATCCACACAGATACATGTGGGCCATTTCATAAAGCAACTCGAAATGGACACCGATACTTGATAGTTTGATTTATGCGGTCGTTGAAAAGCACACGATCATTGGTCAACCAAAATTTATAATTTTGAACTTACAATGATTTAAAAATATGAAATCAAGTACAATGTAAAGATCGAGTCGATCCACAGAGAACATGGTTGGATCGAAGAGTTGACTTGTTTAAACATAGGTCTAATTAGGGGTTTTAAGAAATGAAAGTGATGTATAATTAATGGAAATGATATGAATATATCAGAGAATATATTTTAAGAACTTTAGAAAATGATTTCAAGAAGAAAAGTCAAGGTCAAAACATTGACTTTGACCATATGTTAACTTTCTATAAAATCAAAGAAGAAAATGATATCCAAATTTTTCAATTGACATTTGAATAGAAAGCTTATGATCAGAGGATTCCAGGGAACCAAAATTATCAAATTTCACCTTGTATTTTAAGAGTGATTGCCCCCTGCAAGTCAACGCCCAAATTTGGATTGAAAATAAACAGTTGTTGGTCAAACCTCAAATTGAAGGGTCAAATGTTGATGAAACTTTACGAATCAGATATCCATGGAAAGCTGATGGATCGAGGAATCCAGAATCCAATGAAACCAAAATCAAATGATTTGGTCTTAAGATCAGGGAGAAATCCTTGTTCGAAAAATCAACAAAAATCTGCACCCAAATTTGCGCTAAAAGATGAAAATTCTAATTTCTAAACTCTAATTACCTATCTAAATCTAATCTAAACTACATAAATTGTAAGGATTACAAAGGAATCAAACTACTAACCCGATTGATGCGAAGATTGGGCTTCAAATCGCGTGGATTGAAGAGTATTTCTCCGGTTTCTTCTTCGATGCGTGTTCTGCGTTCAAGGGGCAATTCCGATCAATTCTCGCAATGATTCATGATCAATCCTACCTCAATATGATCGTAATTAAGTCTAGAACACAGGGGGATCACGAAGAACTTAATATTTTTCTCCAAAAATGCTTAATTTCTTCACGTTTCAATCAAACGTTGAGTTTACAAGGAGGAAGAACATCTATTTATAGAAAAATTATCGTGATAAACGCAGTCCGTCTGATTTGCTGAAGGAGACTTGGACATCTGAGATGGCGTGAAATAGGTGGGCCACGATCCCACAACACAGATTCCACTCCTCTTCGATTTCGGCCGTTTGATCTTCATCGGAGTGTCCTTATGCGGCCACGGCCACCTGTCACTCCATGAGTCGCCGAATGTGCGATTAAATCACGACCGTCCGATGTCACTTATGCGATCGATGGCTCACGATTACGCACGTGCTTTGATTATGATCAGGTGGACCGGAGTCCACGAGATCTACACGTGTCGATCCACATGATTTGATCTAACGCACTACGCTTCGCCACGTCGCTTGAAAATCACGATTTAGACAGAACTTAGTCCCACAAGGAGAAAACAAAGAGGAAATGTTGGGTATAAAAGGGGAAACGCGTATAAGGGATTGCGTCGCCCAAATCGGGCCAAGTACGCCCCCTATCTAACCTAGGCCCACTATACCCGTGGGCCCATCAAACGCCAGACCAATTGTCTCCTTGCACCACATAGACATCCACGTGGGTCCACGTGGGCTCGCGTGGCTCGTCCACGTGTACGTGCTGCGCGACGTCAGCTTCACGCGAGTCTCGCAAATAAATAAACCTTTTTTGCAATTTTTATAAGGAAATAAATCCAAAAAATACCTGAAAAATCAAAATAAAATCCAAAAAATTATATAAAATTTAAAAATTCATATCTTCATTTATATAACTCCTTTTTGACTCAAATTTTCTGCATTAGATCACAAATTTCTTCATCATTAATATCATGCCACCTAAAATATAAATTCAAGCAAGAAAATAGGGTGAATTCAAAACTAATCTTAAATCAATCCCTTTGATTATTTAAAGTGATTCATCTCATCATTCTCTTCCTCTAATTTCTTATTTTAATCATCTACTAAAGTCAAAATAAAATTAAGGAAAATGGTTAATTTCCACTTGTTTGACTTTGCAAAAGGTTAAACATCAATAAACACATAATTAACCATAAATAATGCAAAAATATGGACTTTAGTAAAATGACATACGAATGGAGAAAATTCATAAAACTATGATAACATGCATCATAATTACATAAAATAAGCATGAATATTAGTTAAATGTGATAAGAATTCAAGTTAAATATGTATGCTATCAATGTGGCGTGAACGCTTATGTGGTGACTGATAACATACATTTATAACTTAAATTCTTATCTTATTTAACTCATATTCATGCTTATTTTTAGGTGATTATGATGCATGTTATCATAATTTTATGAATTTTCTCCATTGGTATGCCATTCTACTAAAGTCCATGTTTAGGCATTATTTAGGGTTAATTATGTGCTTTATGAATGTTTAATCTTTTATAAGATACGATAAATAGAGATTAATTACCTTACTTTGACTTTAGTAGATGATTTAAAGGATTAATACTAAGAAAAGAATGATGGGATGATTAAAAGAGAGAAATCTATAATGCCTTAGTGTTATTTTTAATCTCTCTTATATTCTTCTTTAAAATTATATTTTAAATGACATGATATTAAAAAGAAAGAAAATTGTGATCCAATGGAGAAAATTTGAGATTAAAAGGAGTTATAATTTTAAAGATATGTAATTCTGAATATTTTAGATTTTTTTGGATTTTTTTTAGAATTTATTTTCGATTTTTCCTTGATGAAAATCGCAAAAAAGGGTTTATTTACAACAGGACCGCGGAGCTGACATGGCACGGGAAGCTGACGTGGCGTGCAGAACCCGTGCAGATGCGACGCGACACGCAAGGCCACGTGGCAGAGCCGCGCGAGCCCACGCGGGGCCTAGGTGGTGTGGACACGTGGCAGGGGCCACGCGAGTCCACGCGGGCGCCCGGGTGGCACCACGTGGCAGTGTGGGGGCTGGAATTTGGAGGGCCAACGGGTTAGTGGGCCCTGGTTAGGAGTTTGGGGCGATAACGCAAATGCGTTACGCCGCCCCCTCCTTTATACTCACCTTTTTTGTTTTTTTCCTCCGTGTGGGACTATGTTCTTGCGAAATTTCTCATTTGCAGGTGACGTGGCAGCACAGTGGGCGTCGGATACGATCGCGATGTGTCCATCGCGTGGACGCGAAGTCCACCGGATAGTTGATCAAACACGTGAGTAAAAGGGAGCATTTAAGTGAAGTGTGATCGACGGCATCTAAAGTGACACGTGGCTTCATCAAAATGTAATAGTGCGATTCACCTCGATGCGATGATGGAGATCGGACGCTCCGGATTGGTCGCAAAATTGGCGCGTCGTGAGGCGACGCATGGAGACATCACAACGATCCGATTCAAATCGGACGTGTGAGATGAAAGGAGAAAAGGTGGGCCCGCGCCATGGGATCGTGGCCTATCTTACGCGCGAAATCGTGGACGTCCAACCGACCTTCATCAGATCGGACGGCTAGCGCTTTTCGCGGGGAATTTCCCTTTAAAAACCGATGTTCTTTTCATCTTTTCTTAACTTTTGATCAATTCGTGAACCAATTAAACGAATTTGAAGGAAGATCTTGAGTTCATCATGATTCCCCTGCATTTAGACTTGATTGCAATCCGATTAAGGCAAGATTCGTCGTGATTGATCGTCGGATTCGATCGAATTTTCTCCTTGAACGCCGAACGTCCGCCGAAGGAGAAATCAAGCCGATACTCTTCAATCCGCGTGAATTGAAGCAAAATCTTCACGGAAATCAGGTTAGTAGTGAGATTTGATCGTTCATCCAACGGTAATTTGAGTTTTGATTAGATTTAGGAAGTTAATTTTGTGTTTAAAGTCATTTTGTTCTTCAATTTCACCCAATTTTGGTTCAAATTTTTTCTGATTTTGAAAATAATATATCTCTTTGATCTTAACCAAGAATCACTTGATTCTGGTTTCATTGGATTCCTTATTTCATCAGATTTCTGTGGATAGCAAATTTGTAAAATTCCAAGATGATTTGGCCCCTCAATTTAACGTTTGACCAACTACTATTCATTTTTAATCCAAATTTGGGTGTTGACTTGCAGGATCAATTACTCTTAAAATATAAATAGAAATTTAACGATTTTGGTCTCTTTGGAATTCTCTGGTTGTTATCTTTCTATTGATATATTAATGTACAAGATTTGGATATCATTTGATTAGTCAATTTGAAGATTTTCTCTGAAGTATTCATTTCGAGATTTTTCTGATCTTTGATTTTAAATGATTCATAGTAAATCCATTTCTTATCGAAAACTCATCAATTTTATATCCATCAATTCCTTTTTCTCTATAGATTCTGAATATATAATTTTTGTAATCATTTGACCTCTTTTGATTCTCTGATTTTACAGAAAGTCGACTAATAGTCAAAGTAAAATGCTTTGACCTTGACTTTTGACTTTTCTCTGTCAAATCAGAGGTCTGAAATCTTGAAACATCCTATCTAATATATTTATATTATTTATATTTATAAAATCTCATTTCCACTTCATAAAATATTTAATTAAACCTAAGTTTGACCAAGTCAACTTTGCAATAAAAGTCAACCTTGTTATCTATGGATCGAGTAGATACTTACACTTTACATGATTTTATATCTTTGTCATTGTGAGTTCGGAATTATAAATTTTATTTGACCGACGTTTGTGTGTTTTAACGACCGCATATAACGCTTCGTGAGTGACATGGAATGAATCCAAATGGCTCCATGTGGAGCATACGTAGAGCACACATGGCACCATTAAAGGGGAGTATTATTATTAATTGCCGTTAATGGGCTCAAATTAACAAATAAACCCACTACCTTATTTATATGCGTAAATATCTCTCATTATTTTAATGTGAGACTAAAGTTATGTTATGCAAGTGACGTGACACATCCAAGGGTGTTAGAGTAGGGTGAACTAATGGATTGAATCCAAACCCCTGATTTTCGCTTAAGTGAAGGGAGTACATGGCGCGACGGGATGTGACATTGGTTCAAAGTTATAAATCTTGGCAAATCATAGTTGTTCACTTGAAAGAGTTTTAATGGTTGAGATTTAATGTGATAAATGGATTATTGTGGATGTGTGGCATCATCTCGAGCATTGAGGGGTAGTCATTACACATGGTTCAATCTAGGTGCTCCATCTCTAATATGATGAACATGACGTAAGTATACTGATTTGTCTCTTTTTAAATAGTCTCAGCCATTGATTGAAGACAAAGAGATGATTGACGGAACGAATCGATGCAGTCATTAATTGCACACCGATTCGTGTCAAAAATAAATCCAAACTTACAAATTTTATGAAATTAATGCGAATTGAGGGGAATAATGGTAAATAACGGTTGAATCCACGGAGAAATAAGGGATCTTTTGAGAATTTGATCAAATCGGGAATTAGGGAAAATGGTAGATTTGGAAAGATAACTCAAAGACGAATCCACGTAATAAAAAATCACTCAATTTGGATTAAGATTCGCGGAGAAATCGATGAATGAATTAGAGAGAAATTTCCAAAAATTAAAGCACAAAATTACCAAAATTAAGACTGAAATTAAACTAAATTACGATCCTAAATTAAAAATTGATTATACATGACGAAAGATTAGAGGGAAAACACGTAATCTATCCTGAAATTGTGATCAAAATGATCCAATTAATCGCCGGATTCAAGGCTTTTTATTCCGTGATTTCGAAAAACGATCTTCGGTGTTGAAGAGACGAATTCTACTTAATCGATCAACGAAATCTCACTTTGAATCACTCCGTGGACACGGAAATGAGTCTAGAAGTGATTAGGATCGAGAGATTCAAGGATAGATGTGTATAGATAGATCAATTGAGCAAAATCATCTAAGAATACATTAAAAATTCGAAGAACATCTTTATTTATTGGCAATTTGGGCGTAACCGTTGGATGGGGCGTTTAATCTTCGATCAACGGTCCAGATTAAATGCATGAGGATGAACCGTTATGATTAAATCTTGGCCCTTGGATCGCAGATGGACACACACGATGAAGCCTCGTGATTGATTTATCGTGTAACGTCTTTCATTCGATCTTTATCGAACGTCAAAGATATCTCCACATGTTCATAGAAGTCCATCAGATGCGTTTAATCTCAGCTGTTATAACTCCCTTGATAAACGGCTGAGATTAAACGATTTTGAAATACTTATCATCGTCCAATCATAATGCGCCGCGTACCCCTTCACTTAAGTGACGATCGACGATTCACTTTTAACGCTTGATCGGACACTCCGTATGTCGCCACATCACCTGCGCGTAAAAACCAAAAACGAATAGTCCCACATGGCCCAAAATGAAAGGAATACACGCATATATAAGTAACACGTAAATAAGAGGTTAGCTTAAATCCTCAATAGGATGCTCCCTCCTTATTCACATACGCACACACACGTGCGTACACGCGCACACGCGCATCCGCACACATGCACACATGTACATGTGTGCGACACGTGGTGGTCTCATAGATCGCCACGTGGTGCCGCTATTTTTATTCATGCCACGTCAGATTCCATGTCAACACGTGATAACAAGATATATTTTTATTCAATTTAATTTGAAATAAATCGAATTAATTTTCAGAAAAATTCTAGAAAATTCTTAAAAATTAGAAAATTCATAAATTTCAAAATACAACTCCAAATTAATCCAGATTTTTTTCATTGGATCAGAAATTCAATTATCTATCATTATAAAAAGTCAAAATATTTAAATAACAAGAGAATAAATTATTATTTCAAAAATACACTCACTTCTACTTGAAAAAAAAACTTAGAAAAATAAGTGAGTTTATAGAAATATTTTGTCCTATTATTTAACATTAAAACCTAATGATAATCATAAATTTATATGGGAATAATATAATCTAAAATCTATTCTTAAAAATACATAATTATCCCTAACATAGTGCATTTTGAGATTATCACTTAAAATTCTATGAAATGATAGAAATGCACTCAAAGTATGATAATATGCATAAAAATGGAATGTTTTATGCCTTAATTTGCATTAATAATCATATTTTTGCATGTTAAGATTGCATATTATCACACCCCCCAACTTAAATGATTGCTAGTCTCTTAGAAATTTTACTATAGGATCTCCCTAGAAAGTTCTTTCCACTTCTCAATCCTACTACTAAAGAGGTTAAATGTATGTAGTATGATTACTCCTCCTCATAGTGTGGACCATTGTGATCTAGATTCCATTTCTAGGTTGACTTCTTTAGTGCATATTAGGGTAGTGCTCATCGGCTAATGCTCGAGTCTAATTCTCAATTGTGATCGAGGTGAGCATATCTAGGGTTTAATGCTATGGGGATGAAAATATCCTTACACTCTCATAAGTAGATATAATTCCTTATCCTCTCCATAGATACATCACTCCTTCCCTCAAAATGGAGGCTACTTAGTGCATTAGAATTCCCCTCAACTTACCTTCCTCCTAAAAAGAGTGCAATTGCAAAGGTATTCCTATCTTTGGGATGCAGCGTGTGAGGTGGTTGAAAGAAAATTAAAAGACACTATATCTAAAGGAATGACGTGGTTAAAAGCAAATATGTATGTAAATAAAATGGATTTTTAAAAGAAAAGGTGGTACCACTTATGATAATTTAGCTCCCAAATGATGTGGATGATGATGGATGGTAAGGATAGATGGAAATGGTAGAGATGATGATGGAAGAAGAGAAGATATTCCACTAACTTATTCTCCTTCTTTTCACTTCTTCTTATTTCTCTCTTTTTCTTTCTTTTTCTCCTTCCTTTTTCCTTATTTCTTTATTTTTTTTTGTAACAATTTTATTTTCAAAGATACTTCAAAATTTCAAAAGAATTTACACGAAATAAGGATATGGAGGAGTTGTTTCACGGAGGTTTGAAGAGAGTCTGCCAAAGGTGTGAAGTGTAATGTTTGAAGGGATATGTACATGTGAGAGGAATGTGGAAGAGATGTGATGGATGTGTGAGTCACTTGAGTGTGATTATCATAAGTGAGGCTGAAATGGGTGTAACTAATTAACTGGAAAGGAAAATTGGAACTAAATGCCTAATAGGGCAAAGATAGGTGCCTAAAAAAAAGGAGCATTGCACTCTTTTAAGGGAAATTTTGGAAGCGAGGAGTTCCTACATTAAGTAGGTTTGGATGATGTAAGGTAGGGGATGGGAATTTTGCTTGAACTTCACTCAAAATCTCTCTATTTCAATCCCATAGCACTTCAATCTTCTGATTACTCATTTTTCCTCGGTGCCCGTTGACGAGACAAGACCGCGAGGTCGTCGATTTCACACAGTCTCGTGTCAAAAATTATTCCAAACTTACCAATTTGGGGAATAAAGAGTGAATTGAAGGGTATAATGGTAAATAAGGGTCGAATCCGCAGGGAATTAAGTAATTTCTTGACGTAATCTTCAAATTTGATCAAATCGGACGAGAATTTGATGGTAGAAATTGGGGAAAATGGTATTTTAAGAAAGAAAACTCAAAGATCTATCCGTGGAATTAAAAATCGCTTGATTTGGATTAGTAATCACGGAGAAGTCAAAGATGGAAGTGGGAGGAAATTTTCAGAATCGCGAAGAACACAAATTGAAATTAAAACAAAATTAAACTTAAATTGAAATCCTAAACCTAAAATTGATGATACATGACGATAGATCAGAGGAATAACTTGTTTTCTAGCCTAAGATAACGATCAAATCGATCCAATTGATCGCCGGATCGACAGCTATTCATTCCACAAATTCAATCGTGAACATCGATGTTCAAGAGACAAATTCTCCTCGCATGATCGTCGAAATCTCTCTTATAAACACTCCGTGGACAGGATTTCGAGTCTAGAAGCGATTACAAGAGAGAGATTCAAGAGAGAAGGGGTTTAGATGGGTCGATTAAGTGAAATCCCTCGAGAATACATACAAAAGACGAAGAACACGTCTATTTATAGGGCAAAATAGGGGAAACCGTCCGATCGGTGCGTTAAGCTCCATCAACGGTCCAGATTAAACTGCCTCAGAGTGAATCGCTACGAATATATCGCAATCGTCCGATCGCAGATGGACGCTCCAGATCAATCCTCACGTTATGCGTTATAAAACGCATCAATTTTAGCTCGTTAGATCGCGATCCGACGGTCACGATGCGTTTCGGCGCGTTAAATCGTGACCGTCATAACTCCTCATTAATGCGCACGTGTTTGATCTGCGATGTGTGGACCGCACGTCCACTCGATCAAGGCGTGTGATGCCGCCACGTCGCTTCTAATCTGACCGTTATAACTCCTTTTATTTGGCACGTGTTTGATCAAATCAGGTGGTCCGCGTCCACGCGATCGACGCGTGGATCTTCCGATGCGCCGCTGATCCAGCGGTCCTCCGTCAGCCACGTCGCCTGCATTATCAAATCCGTTTGGATTAGTCCCACACGGAAATAAAAAAAGAGGAATCGTCGGGTTCATAAGACCCGACGATTTAAAGGGTTAATAACCCTTCCCATATAGGGAAGGCTGAAGACCCTTTATACTTATAGTAATAATAAATAAACTATATATATATATGAAACGCGCCATGTAGGCGCTGCGCGGGTCCGCGTGGCGCTACCACGTGGCCTTGCGTGCCACGTCGCATCCACGTGGGTCCCGCGCAAAATATACTCTCTTTTTGTAATTTTTTTATTTATTTTAAAGCGGTTTTAAATAAAAAATAAAATCAGAAAAATCCAAAAAAATCCCTAAAAATTGTAAAAATCATATCTTTTAAAATACAACTCCAAATTAATTCAAATTTCTTTCATTTGATCTTAAATTTAATTATCTATCATTCTAAAAAGTCAAATTATTTAAATAACAAGAGATTTAATTCTTATTTCAAAAATACATTCATTTTTTTAAGATTTTAACTTTAGAAAATGAAATGAATGTTCATAAAAATAATTTCTCTTGTTATTTAACTTTAAAAACCATTTATAATCTCAAGCAAAGATAGGTTATAAAATGTTTAATCTTTAATTCATCATCATTAACCCTAAATTAACGCATTTTGAGATTATAACATAAAATTGCATAGAATGATAGAAATGCACTCAAAGTATGATAACATGCACATAAATGTAATGTTTTATGCCTTAATTTGCATTAATAATCATGTTTTATCATGTTAAGATTGCATGTTATCACCCGTTAGATACCCAACCCCAAAGAAGTCAACCACTACGAATAATCCCATGGTTTATCTAGATCAGTTGGTTTTATTACTCAAAATGTAATCATATGGGCTATATGGCCTCACTTCTACATCTCTAGTAGATAAGATCTCAAACTTTCAAGACTTCTAAGGTGGAGAAGAGTGGTAAAAATTTGGAAAATAGGAGGTTTTAGAATTTATAATTTTAAATTTTTTTGAAAAAATTGTTAAATTTTTCTAAGTCTTCACCCCCTAACTTAAACTCTTCATTGTCCTCAATGAAATTATTATGCTCATGAAGAAAGATGTCAAGAATAATGATCATGGCATAAAAAATGTGGTGAGGAGAAAAGAGTGTAGAAAAACTCTTTAGGGCTTTTTGATGATTGATTCACGAGATCTCTTGCGCGTGCGCCTTTCATAATATAGTTCTTCGACGATGTTTTTATTCTGCAAAAACTAAAAGAAAAACACAAAAAGGATAACTTTGGGTTGCCTCCCAATAAGCGCTAAGTTTAACGTCTTCAGCCAGACTCATTGAAGCTCAACTTTTCCAAAAATTAATGCGGTTATTATGAATCAAAACTCGATGCATGATAAGAAAATTCCTCAAGATCCAAACCATAATTATCCTAGTTATGAATAATAGTTCATTATGCTCTATGGTTTGAAGATGAAATTCAGAATTTATGCATGAAATTCGAATCAGATCATCAAATTAGATTCATGTCATCACAATTTATTGGAGGTAATTACATATATTATATGATATATAAATATAGAAATATAGATATATTTTCTAGAAAAATTTCTATCGATAGAGCGGTTGGAATTTAGATCACTTCGAGTCTATCATGGCATAAGTCTACACAGAGCATGGCTTCGATGCTACCTAGGATGATGACAAACTCTAAATAACCCTAGTACAACATGCTTTTTCGTATAGAATCGTGAATTTCAATAAAGATAAAATATTAAAAATGATTAGAAAACAAGTCGTGCGTGATTTTGTGAGAGCTCGTCCCTCTCAAACAATACCCATGAGCAATAGACTGTAATCCTTAGAAGAGGGAAAATTACTCAAGATGGCATCAGATTGAGGATCCTTTACGATAAATTTCATCTTCGGAAAGCATTAAAACATGTTTTCTAAGTGAATGACATCTCATGGAAATAATTAATGTATATATATAAGTATAATTATCAAATAATTTCTACGATCATACCTGGGTGTCGGTATCCGTGAGTGTTATGCTGTCTTAACACGATTTTGAAAAATGATCGTCCATAATCCTTAGAAAAGGGGTCAAAATACTTATTCTCGTCAAATTAAGGATCACAAAGATGGAATTCACTTCAGATCACTCAAAGTACGATTGATGCGAGTTAATTTCAAGAAATAAAATGAAAAATTTGAAGTTGACCAAGTCAAAATTGACGAAATTCTCTCAAAAATATGCCTTAATTCCCCGGCAACAGTGCCATTTGACAAATCGAGACGGCGAGGTCATCAAATGCACACGATCTCGTGTCAAAATAAACGTCCAAACTTACCAATTTAACGAAAAATATCTCGATTTGAGGGGCATAATGGTAAATATGCGTCGAATCCACAAGGTATTAGGGAAATTTCTGATGATCTCTTCGAATTTGATCAAATTGGACAATGAATCGATGAAAGAAATTGGGAAAAATAGTATTTTATGACATAGAACTTCAAGACGATTCCACAGAATCAAAAATCATCGAATTTGACTTCGACTTCGCAGAGAAATGGAAGTTCGAAGTGAGATGATCTCTTCGAATTTGATCGAAATTGGACAATGAATCGATGAAAGAAATTGGGGAAAATAGTATTTTATGACAGAGAACTTCAAGACGATTCCACAGAATCAAAAATCATCGAATTTGACTTTGACTTCGTAGAGAAATGGAAGTTCGAAGTGAGATGATATTTCCGAAAATCGAAAGAACAAAAATACCGAAATTAAAGATGAAATTAATCTAAAATTACTAATCTAAACAGAAATTAAGCTTAAACAAAGATAGATTAGGATAAACCGAGATCATTAACCCACAATTATGATTGGATTAATCGAACTAATCGCCAGAATCATGGCTATTCATCAAAATCCGAAAAATCTCAGTTCGTGGAGTTCAAGCGTCGATTTCTTCCTCGTCTATCGTCGAAGTCTTGATCTTAAGTACTCCTCAGACACGATTGTGATCAAGAGATTTGGTATCTAAACAGTTCAATTTGATTGAATTGCTCTCGAATGCTTTACAAATGCGAAGAACATCTCAATTTATAGTGTATTTGGGCGTAGCCGTCCGATTAAACTGATCAATGACTTTGATGAAACGCTTGATTGCGAATCATTAGCATTAAGCTGTGGCCGTTGGATCATGATCGGACGCTCAAGATGAAGCCATGTCGACGCACGTTATAAAACACATCGAAACGCATCCGTTGGATCGCGATCGGACGCCTCAGATGCGTTTTTCGTCGATTTAATCTCGACCGTTATAACTCTCGCGATCAACGTTCAAAATTAAAACGATCCGGTGAACACTAATTTTGCCACGTGTTCCCATCGAGTAAGTGAAGATGAACGGTTGATAAGGATCACGTGCGATCGGACGCTCCTCACGATGCCACGTCGCCTCCTCATCGCGATCGTTGATCGCGATCTGATAGAACGGCTCTGTTCGCGTTACGTCACCTGCGCGCTTTAAATAAATTGAAAAATTGATTTTTAATTAGAAAAATCGATTTTTAATTAGAAAAATCGATTTTTAATTCTAGAAAATCGTTAGAAATTCATAAAAAATTCAGAAAAAATCTGAAAAAATCCCTAAAAATTGGAAAATCCATAACTTTCAAAATATAACTCCAAATTAATCTAAATTTCTTTCATTTGATCTGAAATTTAATTATATATCATTCTAAAAAGTCAAAATTAATTAATAATAAGAGATTTAATTTCTATTTCAAAAAAAGACATTCATTTTTTAAAGATTTTAACTTCGAAAATTAAATGAATGTTTAAAAAAATGATTTCTCTTATTATTTAACATTAAAAACTACTTATAATCTCAAGTAAAGATAGGTTATAAAATAATATATCTTTAATTCATAATAATTAACCCTAATTTAAAGTATTTTGAGATTATGATAACTTTTTCAGAGAATGATAGATAAATACTCATAAATATGATAACACGCATAGGAATGAAATCTTTTATGCCTTAATATGCATTAATAATCATGTATTATCATGTCTAATTAGCATGTTATCAATGATCCAATGGCTGCACCCAATTTGAAGTCTATAATACTCTCTCTCTTCGATGGTGTGACTTTATATTTTATATTCTTTATGCTCTCCAAGTGACCTCTAGAAATATGGAGGATGGGGCCCCCAAGAAAAGGGTTTTTCAACATCTCACCTTTGATTTTTTTATTAATCTGAACTTTGGGAGATCTTGATCTTTGAATCTCTTGCTTCAATCATGTTATAGACTTATTTCTACATCCAAGGAGTGTTGACAGTCAGGTATTTGTCGAGAGAATGAGAGAGAAATGACCTCTTGAACTCCAAACTTCCATTTTCAAAATCTTGAAACTAAAAGCCTTGATCTAGAGATTAATTGGATTATCTCGAGCATGGTTTTGGGTTAGACTGTATGTTTTTGTCTTAATCTATTATCATTTAGTATTATATTTAATCTAAAATCTTAGATTAATTACATTTTATATAATTTCATCATTTTCTCTCCTAGTGGAAATGATTTTCTCTCTCTAACTGCACTCTTTGATTTCTCCAAGGATATAAATCTAATTTGAATGATTTTGATTCTGTGGACATGTCTTTGAGTTTTCTTTCCAAATATCTATTTTCCCCTAATTTCTTATACCAATTCTTCATCCAATTTGATCAAATTTCAGAATATTACAAGAACACATCCTAATTGTCCATTGATTCGACCCTTTACTCACATTTATATTGACATAATTAACCATAATTAATCTTGACATGTGGACATATGTATTTGATGACCATAGGATCATGCTTTGTCATGTGTTTTTGACACAAACATATTGAGAATAAGCATCAGTTCATTTTTTATCACATCACTAAAGGTGATATAGTGTTGAAATATGTGGACACTTCAAATCAAATTTCTGAAGTCTTTACAAAACCCTTGTAGGGAAATGGTTTAGCTTTTCATTTTACAAAAGGGTCATGTCATGATGAGACATTATTGATGCTTTATCACCATATAGAATCTTTACATAAAACTATTAGATATTTCAACCTTAACAGTTGTGTTTTCATTATTATATCTACCTATTTCTTCATCGAGTTTTGGTTTCCATTGATCATTGTGACACCGAATTGTCCCAACCAATTGTAGATGTCCATCGTTGCAATCCCTTTAGATGTTTCCAAAAAGGGGGAGTGATACAATATGTTTATTTGTATTGTTAATATTCTTCTAATGGTCATTTTTTGACCAAGGGTGAGAAGAATACCATGACCCTCAAAATAGAACTCTTGGGTGACCTAAGAGTTTGATTGTTGCTACAAATTGTTAAGTTTGTTCAATTGCAGTAGCAGTCTCAAATTACGATGTGAATGGACCTTAAATCTCTTTCAAAATTGTGTGATTACTAACCTAAAATTTGTATAGACCTTAAATCACACCTAGGATCAGCTAAAAATGCTACTGAAAATGAGATCAATAACTGAGGTTTAATCTCCTTGATTCAATCCAAAATCACAACTAGTATTAGCTGAAACTTCACCTGAAAATTATGATGTAAAAAATCCTCTAAATCAGATCCGAAGACTGAATGGAAGACCTAAATTCAGATCCATAACTCTGATCGTAGACAGCCAAAAATTTGACCTAGGTGGACCTAAGAACTTATCTTTTGAGCACTTGAGAAATGGACCTAAATCAAAACCACAAATTAAACTGTAAATAATGAGAAGCTCACTTTAAAATGACTTATAATGAAAGCTGACTTGGAATCAGTCTGAAAATAAAATGAGAGAGACACTTACTTCAAAATAAGATTGAAAAAGAATTGAGGAAGAAATTGACACAAAATTGGAGCAAAAAACAAATAAATAAATAAAACCAGATTGAATTCTTTGAAAACCTATCACTAAGGAGTCAAGAAAAATTCACAAAGGATGGAGTCTCCTAGTGGATCCCCAAGACAAGACACTTTCTATTGGATTGTCAAGAGATGACCTCCATTGCTACATCATTGTGAGAACATTCTTGAAATGTCTTTGTCATAAACACTCTCTCTCTAGAGTATGTGTTTGTTGATCATGTAAAAGAGAGAGAGGATCACTATTAGACCAAGAGAGCTAGAGCGTCTCAAGGTCTAGGAACTACTTCTCCTTCTTAGGGCACTTGATCATTTGATTTTGAGGCTATAATTGTCTTTTCTCACCTTGGTAAAAAAATAACTGTTAGAAGTAGATAATAAATAAATAAACATAGTATATAATAATTATACAATCGTAATAGTAATTGGGAAAACTACATGGATTAATTGAGGAGATGTGTTGTATATAATATAAAATAAAACCATGCAACAATGGCAGAAATATAAACTAAAAGCTATCTCCCTCAAAAAAAATTTTGCATCCAAAATAATCTTAAATTAACTCCAGCCTCCCTTCACACCTTCTAGGTTGATCATGAGATTATTCAACAAACCTTTCACCCTTACACTTTGATAACATGCATATTTAACTCTTATTTTCATCATATTTAACTATTATTAATACATAATTTCAGTCTATATGATGCATGTTATCATCTTGAAAAGGAAATTTTCTTCAATTTAAGGCCAAATCACTTAATTCCTCTTTTTATCAATTGAGCATTCTTATGTGTTTTAAGTGTGTTTGACCCTTTCAAGGTTCAAACCGCTTATAATTGATCTAAAATTATGGTTTTAAATATTTCAGGACTTAAGTGAATGCATGAACGTTTAAGAAGAGGAAGAAAAGAATAGTAAAAAAAGCGAATTACCTTAGTTGAATTTTTTAAGTCAACTAGAAATTAATTTACTCATAATTCTGTTTTCTGTCTAATCTTTTATTTCAGGGCCATAGATTTAAAGAGGATCAAATTTTTTTGATCCAATAAAGAAAATTTCATGCATAAAGGAGTTCTAGAAATGAAGTTATGAATGTTTTAAGATTAACTATTTTTTCAAAAAATTTCATGATTTTTCAGGAATTTTTTGAGATTAAAATGACAAAAAAGGGGTTTATTTCACGCGGGACCTGCGCGGTACTGACGAGGCAGAAATTAAGGAAAAATGGAGCGCGCGTTGATAACATGCAATCTTAACATGATAATACATGATTATTAATGCAAAATAAGGCATAAAACATTCCATTTGTATGCATGTTATCATACTTTGAGTGCATTTCTATCATTTCATGAAATTTTAAGTTATAATATCAAAATGCTTTAATTTAGGGTTAATAATGATGAATTAAAGATAAATAATTTTATAACCTATCTTTACTTGAGATTATAAGTGGTTTTTAAAGTTAAATAATGAGAGAAATGATTTTTATGAACATTGATTTAATTTTCTAAAGTTAAAATCTTAAAGAAATGAATGTATTTTTGAAATAAAAATTAAATCTCTTATTATTTAAATATTTTGAATTTTTTTATAATGATAGATAATTGAATTTTCAGATCCAATGAAAAAAATATGGATTAATTTGGAGTTGTATTTTTGAAAGTTATGAATTTTTATAATTTTTTTAGGAATTTTTCGGATTTTTTTCTGAATTTATTTTTGGATTTTAAATGTATTAAAACAAATAAAAAAATAACAAAAAGCGGTTTATTTTTCATGCGGGACCCACGTGGATGCGACGTGGCACATAAGGCCACGTGGCAGAGCCACGCGGGCCCATGCGAGCGCCTGCGTGGAGTGGAAGTGATGTGTCATGCATATTTATATTTATTTGTAATATAGGGTTATAGTACATATAAGCATTCCGATTATCAGAATTACGCTATCCCTATATTTCCGTCGCACCTTATAAACCCACTTTCTTCCTTCTATTTTTACCATGTGGGACTATGTTCCACTTTTCTTTTTTATTTCAGGTGACGTGGAGCTACGTGGTGTGTCGGATGTGATCGCAAAGCGTCGATCTAGTGGACACGAGGTCCACCGGCTCTTTAATCAAGCACGTGCCTTAAAGTCACTTAAGTGAAGCTCGTAAGATTAATCTCGACTGTTCATCAACCGAGTTATAACGGTTGAGATTAATCGCGATCGGTGGACTCATCAATTCATCAAAACGCATCTAAAACGCTCGATGAAGATCCAACGGATGGGGTTTCGCGCGTTTCATAACGCATAAACACGTGGCATCATTTCACGCGTCTAATCGCGATCAAACGGCCGCGACTTAACGATAACGGTTCGCGATGAACCGTTTCATCAGAGCCGTTAATCAAGACGATCAGACGGTTACACCCAAATCGCCTATAAATTGACATGTTCTTCGATTTTGTAATGCATTCTTGAATGTATTCATCAAATTGATCTATCTACACCCTCCATCCTTGAATCTCTCGCTTCTAATCTCTTCTAGACTCGATTTCGCGTCCACGAAGTGATTAAAAGTGAGATTTCGTCGATCGATTAAGGAGAATTTGTCTCTTGAACACCGATGATCGTTTTCGAAATCGCGGAATGAATAGCCTTCGATCCGGCGATTAATTGGATCATTTCGATAACTATCTCGGGTTAGAAAATATGTTTTCCCTCTAATCCATCGTCATGTATTATCAATGTGTAATTTAGGATCGTAATTTAGTTTAATTTCATCATTAATTTCGGTTTTATGTTCTTCCGATTTTCAGAAATTTCATCCCACTTCGCTCTTTGATTTCTCCGCTATTACTAATCCAAATCGAGTGATTTTTGATTCCTTGGATACGTCTTTGAGTTATCTTTCTAAATATACCATTTTCCCTATTTTCTATCAACAATTCATCGTCCGATTTGATCAATTTCGAAGAAATCATCATAAATTTCCTTATTTCCCTGTAGATTCGACCCTTATTTACCATTATGCCCCTCAATTCGAGTTAATTTCATCAAATTGGTAAGTTTGGAATTATTTTTGACAAGAGACCATGTGAAATCGACGACCACATAGTTTTGTCTCGTCACACGTCATGGGGATCATGATCCGCTTATCGTGCATTACATGGCGTCTCTTGGGATTTGAGGCTCGACAAGCTCTCCAAGCTTTTGGCCAAAATAATGATTGCAGCGGAAGATGTTGAATCAAAATATTCCACAGAGTTGAAGCACCAAGAATAGATGATCTTATCATCCATTCTAGGTGGTCCTATCATCTAGTGTAGAATAAAATTCATACTTACAGGGATCATTTGAAAGAGTTCTTCAACCGTTCAAGCGTTTGGCCTCTAGCAGTATCCACACAGTCTCCAGACGATCGGATCTCCTCTTGAACACTCGTCACCACGAGAGGAAGAGAAGAGGGAGGAGAAGTTCCACTAGGTTGCATGGGCAGCTCTATTATGGTCATTCTCCCCCTATTTATAGACTTTGGGAAAGTGAAATTTTCACAAAAACCCTTATTATTATGTCTATATCTAACGACGTCCATTGACCTTATGTGTGTGACCCTCTAGGTCCATATATCTCACCAGTTAATGGTTCTATCAACCTAATAACACTTATTGGTCTTCCTTATAAATTAACTATATCAGCATATAGATTAATTGTCTAAGGATAGATTTAACCCAATCAATAGGTTGAGTCGCCAGCCCGGTGGGTGCCAAGTTACACCACGTGCTCTAGGAGATATGGAGTATATTAGAACTCTTTCATGGAACCATGCCGTCATTGGTTACTGTGTACCTATAATCCTTCATCCACACGAGACTCATGAATGACTTAGGGTATGGTTAATTGTTAAACCCTAATCGGTCACTCAATTTAGTACTGATGCGAATAGCAAATCAATGAGAACAACTTCTCTAATATTTTCACTACCTTGGCCAAGGATTTAACTGCATCTCATTCCTTAAGTCGATCTCCTCATATACTGAGGGCGGATGATCCAATCTTAACCACTCAATCACCTTCGAGGGCTTCATGTCATATCCAATCTATGACGTTTTAGAGATCCGGTGGCTAGGGATTCGTAAGTCATAGTCAAAACACGATCATCCATCCACAAGATGTCTTTGGTCTCAAGTCAATGGACCACATACACAACCGTGACATGAATCAACCTGATTGACAATTTGGCATAATACCATTCAGGGATTCATACGGATCAATTCCGTGAACTCTTTCTCCAAAGAGCACCACCTATCTATCCTTGGTGTCTCAACACCGATGGCCATAGGATCAGCCATACTCATCACATGAGTCAGATCAGATAGTGCTATTCTTTTTGATAATTCGATATACTTCTTGAAATATCCTCACGAATAGGAATATTTAGAACATATGTTTAAAGATCAGCGATCACTGTATTATGATCTCATCATAGTTCACTAGATCATTGCATATGTTCATGAACTTCATTGCAAACATCACACAAGAATGACAATGAATAAAAGTTCATTTCAATGAATATAAACAAAAGATGAAAGTGTGATTGGCTTGTAGGCTACATAATATCCATCAGCTTCATCGTAGCCGTTCAAGCCCTTTACGCGAAATGGACGGCCCAGATATCTCGCGATCAATTCTTCTATAAGTCAATGTTCTCTCTTACAGAAATGTAACTCTTGATTAAACGTGAAGAAATTAAGCATTTTTGGGGAAAGATCTTTAGTTCATCGTGATTCATTTTGTGTTCTATACTCAATCGCGCATGGATCGAGGCACGTTGATAATGAATCATTGAGAGAAAACATTTGGAAATTGCCCCTTGAACGCCGAAATCATGTAGAAGAAGGAATCATAGAAATCAACGAAATCAACAGAAATCAAAGAAATTTGAGGCTCAATCTTCGTGTAAATTGGGTTAGTAGTATGATTCCTTCATAATCCTTACATTCTAGATAGCTCAGATTAGATTTAGATAGGTAATTAGAGTTTAGGAAATCAGAATTTCGTCATTTCGCCCAAATTTCATTGCAGATTTTTTTGCTGATTTCCGAACAAGGATTTCTCTATGATATTAAGTCCAATTCATTTGAATTTGGTTTCAATGGATTTCTTATTTAATCAGCTTTCCATGGATGTCTTATTCATCAATTTTCATCAAGGGTTGACCCGTTGATTTGTCGTTTGACCAACTACTGTTCAAAATCAATCTGAATTTGGGCATTGACTTGCCAGGGCTATTACTACAAATATAGAAGGTGAAAATTTGATAATTTTGGTGTCTTTGGAATCCTCTAATTTTAAGATTTCTATTTTCTGGTGGTTTTTTAGATTTGGATATGATTTGATTAGGCAATTTAAGGATTTTGACCGAAACCTTTATTTCGGTGATTTTCTGTTGATTTATTTTGGAAAAATTATTGTAAATCAATTCTTCCTTACAAATCATGATTTTATATCAAAATTTTTAATTTTCTCTTTAGTTTCTAAAAAAATTTTAATTTTTGTAATATTTTCTCACCTTTTTGCTCTCTAATTTTACAGAAAGTCAAAGTCTGGTCAAAGTCAATGCTTTGACCTTGACTTTTGACTTTTCTTTTCTAAATATTCTTCAAAATTCTTAAAATATCTTCTCTCATATAATAGTATTATTTTCATTGATAATATATCATTTATTTCTTAAAAACCCTAATTAGACTTAATTTTGACCAAGTCAACTCTTTTGGTAAAAAGTCAATCGTGCTCTCTGTGGTTCGACCCAATCTCATCACTATACTTGATTTTTGATTTTTAAATCATCGTGAGTTTAAAATTATAATTTTTTTTTACTGACGATCGTATGTTTCAACGACAACACTAAATCGTTTAGTCACAATTCACAATAAAATGGAATCATTAAATGTAAACATTAGAATCTTCTTGACATAACTAAAACACTCCTCTTCAAAATGAATGTTCTCATCTACATTTGATTTGATTCTCTCATGACTGCCACTTATCTCCTTAACCGTCTCTCATCATTTTCACTTAGTGAATCCAATCTCCTTCATTGCCTCCATCCAGTTTCCACTATTTTTTCTTCCCCAACTTGTATCTTTTGTTGTCAGACATTTTTCCATGACTACACCCTCATACTCTCCAAAATCTCTCCTTTTTTTTAGAGGACTTCTGTTTTGGATATCCTTGTAAACAAAAGGGGTATCATGTCTATTTCCCCGATTGTCATTGCTACATCATCTTGTGACATCACCATCCTTGAAGATACCCTATAATTTCCATTAAGAACTAAACCTTATCGTACTACCCCCTCTTGCCACCATGTTTTTTTGGCTTCACTATCCTCCACATCTCACCCTTGTCCTTGTTGATGATCTTCCCATTTCAGCCCCTATCGCCTTGCCAATAGTGCAACCATTGGACATGTGCCCAATTGATCCCTCCCCCTCACTAGCAATTGACATGATCACCCAATTATTTGACACATGCCCAATTAATCTCTCCCTCTTTCCAACAAGTTTGCCTCTAACATTGATTGGAGATGATCTTGACCTTCCTATTGTTGTATAGACAGATAAGCACTCATGTACTCTTAACCCCATCTCGAATTTATTTCCTATGATTTTCTTCTCACTACCTTTTGAACCTTTCCTCTATCTTTTGGTGACAAAGAAGTTTTATAAAGATCTTTATGTGCTTGAGTTAAGGCCCCTATGAACTTGGAAATTCATGCTCAACTAGACTGTAGAACTTTGGGAGCTCGTGCCTCATTCGACCGATACTAGTATTGGTTTCACTGAAGTATAATTGATGGACCATTATCATGCAGTCATCGAATATGCACATCCACACATCAAAATTAAAACCAAACTCACTTAAATTCAAGATTAATTATGATTAATTTAGCATAGAGGTGAGTAAGGGTCAAATTCATGGAGAAATAGTTTGTGTTCTTGAGATGTTATGAAATTTGATCAATTAGATGGCGAATTGAGGTGAATTACGAAAGACAAACTATATTTATAAACTCAAAGATATATCCATGCTATACAAAATCACTCAAATTAGATCTATACCCATGGAGAAATTAAAGAGGGAAGTTAGAGAGAAAAAAATGTTCATGATGAGAGAGAAAAGGATGAAATTATCTAAAATAAGATTAATCTAAGCTTCAAAATTAAAATCTAAAGCTAAATGACAATAGATTAGGAAGAAAAGATAAAATCTAACCTAAAACCATGCTAATAATGATCCAATTAATTTCTGAATCAAGGCTTTTCATTCTACAATTTTGAAAATAGAACTTCAGGGTCCAAGAGGAGATTTCTTCCCATTTTCTCGACCAAATTTTGACTTCCATGACGTGGACACAGAAATGAGTGCATAACATGATTGAAGGAAGAGATTCAAGGATAGAGTTTTCCAAAAGGTCAAATTAATTATAAAATCTAAGAATATATTATAGTCGAAGAGAGAGAGAGAGAGAGAGAGTATATAGACTTTGAGTTGGGCATGGCCGTTGGATCATCTCTTCAACTTTCGATCAATAGAAAATGTTAAACAATAGGAGACGAATCATCAACCTTAAGTCATAGCAATTGAATATGAGATAGAGTGCCAGGATGAAATCATGTTATCGCATGAAGGTTGAATGTCGCGTAATGGCCATCATTTGATTACCATTGAGCATTCTTGATGATTCCATGCATCCATGAGAGTCCATCAGACACGTTTAATCTTGGCCATTATAACTCCCTTGATGAACAGCCTACATTGATCAATGCTTATATTAGTGAATCACCATCCAATCAGAAAATGAGCCATGTACACAACCTCTTTAAGTGAAAATTGACAGTTATGATTAAGTAGGGAGATCGAACGCCTATTGTAATGCCACATCACCTGAAACATAAAACACCCCTTACTGTAGTTCCACATTGAAATACAGTTTTAGGCCATAAATAGAGTGACGATTTATTTAAGTAAAATCATCCCACAAGGGGCTTAACGCTAATAACACTCTTAATATGGTGCCCAGTGTGCACCACTCACGCGCCACGTGGTGCCTCAAAATGTCGTCATGTGCTGCCACTCAAGTGCTCGCGTCACGTCATCTACCACGTCAACTCAAACTTATAGTAACCTTTTTTGATATTTTGAAATAAAAAAATTCATAAAATTTCAAAATAAATTCAAATAAATTCAAAAATTTCAAAAAATCCCTAAAAACAAGAAAAATTCATATATTTCAAAACACAACTGTTTTAATCCAAGTTTTTTTGTTTGATCAGAAATTGAATAATCTATCATTTTAGCATTTTATTTAAGCAATAACAAAATAATAAAATTTTAACTACAAAATACACTAAGTCTACTTTGAAAAATAAAATTAAATGATTTTAGTGTGTATAAAAATATTTTTCCCTTATTTTATTGCATTTAAAACTCAAATAAAATCTCAAATCAAATTAGACTAATGCATTGAAAATTTAAACTTATGATTTATACATGATTAACATTTAAAATGATATATTTTGAGATTTTTGTTATAAATTACATAGAATGATGAAAATGCACTCAACATATGATAACACGCATAAAGAATGTAAGAATAATGCCTTAAAATTCACTAATAGACATGTTATTACACCTAAACATTGCATTTTATAAATAATCCACACAGATCCATTTCTCATCATAAATCCTATTGGTTTCTCATGCCTACATTCATGCTTGTAACATTGATTACATAGAAACTCTCTCTAGTGGTCTAACTAAACTAGACACAAGTTCCCCTTTCTCTAGTGGTTCATCATACCTAGCCTCCTATTTAGTTGGATATTTGTACGCCTTCCTCTATGATGATCTTGATTTAAAATTTGTTATTGAGAAATCTCTAAGGTACATTTCTCAAGAGGAGAACACCCAAGTGAGTTTTCTCTATTGTGCCATTTATAGACTTAACTAAGTCCTTGTGTGTGATTTGTAAAGTTTTTCTAACTGCACTCTATTGATGCGTTCTAGCTCTATTCCATCAATCCAAAAGTTAAGTGGAAGACTGATAACATGCATTTATAACCTGAATTCTTACCCTAATTAACTCATATTCATGCTTATTTTATGTGAATATGATGCATGTTATCATACTTTTTAGGAATTTTCTCCATCGGCATGTCATTTCACTAAAGTTGATATTTATGCATAAATTAGGGATAATTTCATGCTTAAGAGATGATTAATCTTTTGTTTAGATTAATAGGAGTTAATATATATTATTAAATGAGTTTTGACTTTAGTAAATGTTTGGAAGGATGATTTTAGGATGAATTTATGATTTAAAATGTTTAATTAGAACTTATTTAATGAAATTTTAATTCATCCTTATTTCCTTCTTGAAAACATATTTTAAATGATATGATATTAAAAAGAAAAGAATTTGTGATCCAATGGAGAAAATTTGGATTAAAAAGGAGTTGTATTTTGAGAAATATGAATTTCTAAAGTTTTATAGGATTTTTCCGATTTTTATTTGATTTTTAATTGAATTTTTAAGTATTTTTTTAGTTAGAAAAAATCGCAAAAAAAGGAAAACGTACCTGCGGAGCTGACGTGGCGCGCGCCGGCTGATGTGGCGAGCGGGCCCACGCGGGGCTGACGTGGCGAGCGGGCCGACGTGGCGCGCGGGTCCACCGCGGCCGGTACAGCCGCGGCACTGAGGCCACGTGGCGGGAGCGCGTGTGGCCACGCGGGCGGCGACGTGTGGCCGGATGCCACGTGGACAGGCCTCGCGGACGCCCGTGAGGGGCGCCACGTGGCGAGGGGGCTGGTCAGTGGAGGGCCCACGGGTTAGTGGGCCCTGGTAAGTATTTTGGGGCGGTAACGCAATAGGCGTTTACCGCCCCCTAATTTATAGGGGCGAAATTATTTTTTGTCTTCCGTGTGGGACTATGTTCCCACACGGTTCTTACCTTGCAGGCGACGTGGCGGCTTGGCGGGCGTCGGATCGGATCAGAGCGGCGGAGATCGCGTGGACCCGAGTCCACGCGATCATCAAATGCAGCACGTGCGTATTGCTTACCTTAAGTGATCCGCTCGATGCGTCACACGTGGCAGATCTAGGAAACTTGGATCGCCATCGGACTGCCTCAAAGTTTTGTGATCAGGGGGGGCACCAAACGATCATCCGATTGTCATCGGACGGTCGCGATCGAGCGCAATCCTGGAAACGCGTGGAGTCCTCTGGTGCGTCCGATCTCCATCACGCGGACGCTTGATTTTTATCGTGACGATCAGCATCGGACGGCGGAGATGCTTCCTGGAAGAACGCCGCGATCGCGGTGCGATCGAACCGCGATCGCACCACGATCGCATTGCGATCGAGCGGCGATTACAATCCTTCAACGGCGGAAATGCCTCCAAACGACCGGACGACGACCGACGATCGACCAGGACTAACATTATGGCACGATCGTGGCCCGATCGCGGCCCGATCGTGCCGAAAATCAAGCCTTTTTCGAAGCAAAATTGAAGCTCATTCTCCGCGGAATTGAAGCCACGACCCATGCCCAAGGAAGCGCCTCCACGACGCCTTCAAACGACGCCCACGACCGCTTCCAATGGCCACGATTTCGGGCCTAATTTCTTCTTTAAAACCCATGTATTTCCCTCTCTTGTTCTTCAACTTTTGATCGACTCGTGAAGAAATTAAGCGAGTTTCGAGGAAGATCTCTAGTTCATCGTGTTCCCCCCGCGTTTAGACTCGATTGCGAAGCAATTGGAGCGGGATTGATCACGAATTTCTCCTTGATTTCATCGAATTTTCCCCTTGAATTCCGTACGTCCACGAGGAAGAATCCGAGCAAATTCGCTTCAATCCATGAGAATTGGAGCCCCATCCTTGCGGCAATCGGGTTAGTAGTGAGATTCGATCGATTATCAGGAGGTAATTTGAGTTTTTATTAGATTTAGAAGTTTAATTTTGCAAATTAGTTCATAGTGTTCTTCATTTTCCACAAATTTCGGTCTGAAATTTCACTGATTTTGAAAATAGGATATCTCTATGATTATAATTCCAAATCACTTGATTTTGGTTTCATTGGATTCCTCTTTTTATCAGCTTTCCGTGGATAGTAAATTCATCAAATTCCGAGTTCATTTGGCCCTCCAATTTAACGTTTGACCACGGACTGTTCATCTTTCATCAGAAGTCAAACGTTGAATTTCGGGGTCAATTACTTTTTATTGACTAATCAGAATTTGATAATTTTGGTCTTTTTGGATTCCTCTGGTTCTTAGCTTTCTATTTACATATAAATTGCAAGATTTGGATTTCATTTGGGCATTCAATTTGAAGATTTCCTCTGAGGTGTTCATTTCGGGGATTTTCTGATCATTGATTTTCAATAATTCATAATAAATCCATTTCTTATCCAAAAATTACGAAATATATATCAATAAATTCCATTTTCTCTCTAGTTTCTAAATATTTAATTTTCGTAATCTCCTGACTCTGTTTGATTCTCTGATTTTGCAGAACACCTACTGCTGGTCAAAGTCAATGCTTTGACTTTGACTTTTGACTTTTCTCTTTCAAATCCGAGATTTCAAATATCAAAACTTCTTATTTACCTTATTTATATCATTTCCATATCTTAAATCTTATTTTCTCTTATTTTAAACTTCTTTTAAACCTAAGTTTGACCAAGTCAACTCTGCTCTTAAAGTCAACCCTGCTCTCTGTGGATCGACCCGATACTTACCCAATACTTGATTATTATATCTTGTCTTAGTGAGTTCGGTTTTATAAATTTTGTTTGACCATCGTCTTTGTGTTTTAATGACGCACGAAAACGACACGTCAAAGACCACCTCTAGAAATATTGTACTTATTGTCACGTTTTGACGTTATCCTCTTGACTAGTTGTGATGAGGCATGTATTTGTGCCAACAAAGCCTATTTGCACTAGCACATTGTCGCGCATGGTATGGGGACACTATGCTACTTTTTCAAGATTAAGTAAGCCTATAAACTTATTCTCTCTTTTTGGAATTATGTTATTGACCTAATTCAAGAAATCAAACTTCTTAGATGCAAATTGGGGCCATCATTGGTGGAGCTCAACCCAAATTTTGGTAAGATAACTCCTCACTATAGGATGAAGCTCATCTATATTGGTGATCATTCGACAAGTTGATCTATCACTTAGTTACCCCTCCTAATAGTGTTTATGGTGTTGGTGTTTTGAGCTTGTGAGATGGTTTGGCTTTACTCCTTGCTAGATGACTTGGGTGTTACTCCACTTAAGTGTTGCTAGAACTTCATTGCTTGGAATCCCACTTTTCACATGCAAACAAAACATATCAAGATCAATTGCCACTTTGTTCATAAAATAGTTCTCCTAGGCTTCATATCCACACCGCATGTAGCCTAATCTAATTAGATCAGTAGCACATCTTCATGAAACATTTCAACAAGTCTCTTATGATGCTTTCTCTTTCTTCTACTTTTTCTCTATCTGTTCATATAAACTCATGTACTCTCTTGTTTTTGCTTAATGCACTATCAAGGTTTGTTTTTCACACCACACATACTAATGCACAGTTTAAGTTGAAAAGTTAAACTACGTTCTTCATTTTCTTCTCATCTTTTTTTTGCCATTTTCTTTGCTTAAAGCTTGAAAACATAAAAAACTAAACAAAATATGACTAAGCCAAGGTCATTTGACCATGACAAGTTCAAATATGATCATTCACCAAAATTAATATAAACCAATGCAAAATAAACATTTAATTTGAATGACATGATGAAATTTAATGTTATATGGTAGCTCTAGCAGTGGCCTAGTGGGTCATTCTAACATACCCTTGTATAAATTTTTCTTCACATATCCTATCCTATCAATTCTACAAAATACAATAGATTGACCTATGCGAGTCACAATTGTAAGGGAAAAATATATGAGCTAGATATGTACAAAACATAAAACCTGGTCCAATTACCAAAATATGAGATAAGAGTAGAATCTAAGTGAGTTTTGCTATCATACCTTGAAGATAGAAGTATGGAGTGATATTAGATGGATTACTCTGACACCTTAGATATGATAGTCAAAATAAATAAATCAACTCTGATCATGAATTGAATCCACACATTTTTTTAATCATGATGTCCATATGAGTAGCTATGTGAATATTTAAATGAGGAGGCGTCAAGAAGCACCAATAAACATACAAATGCAATTGGTAAATTGATGACGACAATGTAGTCTAATATGCGTAAAAATACAGTCGTTGAATGCGCAAATTCATGTATGAAAAAGATTTATTCTCAACTCATCAAATTCGGATTTAATTTTAGAATAGTAGCGAGTTGAGGTCAAATCCACAGAGAGGAGGGTTAAAATATTGCAATCAAAAGATTTTTTTTGTATTTTTAGATTTAGAAAGCGGAGATGAGCGATGAGAGGAAGAAAATGTGCGCATAGATGAAATGAATAAAAAAAGTGCTTCCAAACTCCTTGCGAAGATTGAAAACCCTTGATCAATGGTGGAAAAGTGATTTTAGGGTTTGGAAATGTGAAAATACTGATAAACCGATGAGGAAAATAGAAAAGATGGATAGAAAATGATCCTAATCTAAAGATTTCATAGTAAAAACACACTCTAGTGATGCTCTCTAATCAAAACATACTTTCAAGAGCCCGCACATTTTGCCTAGACTTGGCGTCTTGCATCTAACACGAAGAATGAAATGAAAAGAAAAGAGAAGAAACTCACTAAAAATTATATTCTATAGATGAAGAATGACCAATCGTTGCCTTATTTCCTTCTCGCTAACCAATGCTAGAGGCAAACAAAGAACCATTTAGATCCCTAATTTTTTTACTCTCATAACTTAAATCAGTCCCAACAGATTCGTAGAGCTTGAAATGATGATCATGCCCATAAAATTTCAGCCATTAACTCCATCAGGATCGTCAAATATCAAGCTTTTAATTTGGATAAATTTGGATTGTTGATTTCATTTCTCTCTCCTCAAATCCTGCGGGTCAACTCATTTTAGGTCAAACTTCGTTGAAACACAAAGAATTTATGGAGAAGGAAAGAAAGAAGGGAGGGAGAAGAGGGGAAGCGAACCTCTCCTCGTGACGGAAATATCTGGGAAGGGGAGATGGATATAAGGGAAGGAGAATAATCTCCCCCTCCTTCCCCTTACACGCGCATACGTGTGCGTAAGAGAGAGAAGGAGAGATCGATTGTGAAAGAGAGAGAGAGAGTGATCGAGAGAGAGTGAGAGAGAGCGGGGAGAGGAGGAGTCCCCCCTCCCTAGAGAATTAAGTGCGCACGTCGCGAGTGCGGGAGAGCAAGGGCGAGAGACTGCGGAAGAGAGGGAACGTGGGAGAGAGGGAGAATGATCGGAAGAGAGGACTATGGGAGAGAGGGAGAATGATCGGAAGAGAGGACTATGGGAGAGAGGGAGAGTGATCGGGAGAGAGAGAATTGGAGAGAGAGAGTGATCGGGAGAGAGAGAAGATCGTGCGAAGATGAATAAAGAAGAGAGAAGATCGCGCGACAAGTTTATGTTGAGCGAGAGAGAAATAGGAGGAGATGGGAAGAGGGGAGAGAGAAAAGAAAAGAATAGAGGAAGAGAGGGAGAGAAGAATTTCCCCCCCTCACATGTGCGAAGAAGTGGAGAAGTAGAAAACAAAAGAAGAAATTTTCCTTTGCATAAGCGTGAGAAAGGAGAGAGATATTTTCTTGCTCATAATAGAAATCTAAAAAATAAAATGCTCATAATATCATTAAATCCATATTCTTGATAAATCAATATCACTAAATGCTCATAAAGCGCTATAATTTATGAAATATTAAGAATATCCTCTAAAAGATAAGAATTAGTATTTTATTCCTTTTAAATCATGATAAAATGCATTTATGATTAGATTTTTAATAAAAAGTACATAAAATGTATCATATTAATGCATGAAATTTGATGTTATTATAGTCTAAAACAGTTTTTTTCTTGCTTAGTTCAAAAGTTTTACCAAAGGCATGAATAAATCAGGCTACCAAACAAAAAATGTTGATCAAGCCTATTCTTCAATCATCTAGATTCATGAAGAGTATTGATCTGCATCATTTATGTAGATGATATAATTACGACAAAAAAAATTATCAACATCATAAGCAAATTGGGAAAAGGCTTGTAGTTATGCGAAAATAATTTTTGGGATGCAAAAGTTCATTATCTACCCACTAAGTAGCAAAATTTAGAATTGGGAATTTTTCTACAATGAAGTACTTCATACACATTGGTTGATGAAAATGTTACTTTATTGAAGGCATATCTCAAATTAGGAGAACGATGATTAAGAGCCAATGAAATATTCATCAGGAATAGAAAATGCATAATAGATATATTATTTATATGTCATCTAAATCTGATTTTGATGATAGTCAGCCAAGAGCTACGCCCACCAATACAAATTATAAGGTCACGTTAGACCCCAAAGGGACAAGGTCCTGATATTGGGCCATATCATCGATTAATCGGAAAATTCGGATATCTACCAAATATTTGACCTTATACAGCATATTGAGATATTCTACTGGTGTACCTAATCAAGTTATGCACAACCCCATGAAATCTCATAAGCAGGGGTGGGTTCTTGGCCACCTAAAGAGAATAATCAGACTCAAACTAACCTTCAAACGTCCAGGTCCGTTGTCTCACGATGTTAAAATTGAAGTGGACTTCGCATGTTCACTGGTAGATCAGCTGCCATGCATACCTTGGAGGAAATTTAATTGCATGAAAGAGTAATAAAAAAGGCTGTATTAGCAAGGTTAAGCACATGGCAAGTACAGAGTTTTCTGTTGGGATCACTTGGGTGCTGTGGACAGAAGCCATACTTGACGAGTTGGCAATAGCCTAGGAAGTCCTAATGAGATTTCTTTATAGATATAGATCATCAGTCTCTGTTGCCCATTATCCAATTCTGCATTGCATAACGAAACACATCAACAAAGACCGTTACTGCATCAGGGACGAGGAAAATGATCTCATCTGCATACAGTTTGTTAGTGCACACAAGCAACCTACTGATGTATTGATAACGGGTCTCAACCAAAGGCAGTTTGATGGAAGCTTCTACCTCTCTTGGAAAACCCGATTCCTTAACTCTGTTCAATTAGACCAGTAAACAAAAACGAAGATTGTTGACTGGGACCCAGCAAGTTTTAACAAAACTAAAGCTTATGTCCATGTTTCTGCAAGGACGTAACACAGATTACAAAAAACTAGCCAAGGAAAGACCTTGAGAAGAGGCTGCTGCTGCCAGGTCCCTCTGCAAAAAGAAAGTAAGACCACAACAAAAACCAGTGAGAATAAGGTCAGTTTTTCAACACTCTTCTCTTCCTCTTTCAAGAGAATGGGCGATGCTGAGAGGAGACCCAGCAAAAACCCGTCAAATTGGTTTCTTTGATCTAAAATAAAACAGTCCGCTAGAGTTTGAAAATGACTGGAGTTCCTTTGTCTCTTCTGCAAAACGAATGTTTCACTCAATAACATGCAGGATAGAGATTAGGTACCTGTATCTGGGTGGTTATTACTCCAGGACCCTAATTTCAATGAACATAGAACTGAAAGTTAAATTACAGATCAAATTTGAAAAGTGAAAAACTTTTTATTGCTTACTGTGAAGCATTTCTCTTCCCAGCAGACGTCATTCCAAGATTTGGAATCCAAACCCTCCCAAAATCTCGGTACTTGAATCATCTCAACGTGCTCTAGAAAGTCTCAGACTATCTGCAGGGGTAAAAAACTTTAACCCTGGTTAAAAAGTATGACAGTAATCTAGACGAAAAATAGAGATATGGTTAATCTGACTAATTAAGCCATCATTAAAGAGTCGTAGTAGCCAGTAAGCGTATTCCCATCCATTTTGTTTACTATTCATAGGGTAAGGGTGTACTTCAAAAGAAAAATTAATACGGGTAAGGGATATGATAGATCACTGATCATGGAAAGTGTTTTTATGGAACCCCAAATGCATCTCAATGAAAAGTCTTACAGAGAGGAGGGGTTCCTGATTTTCAGAGAGAAAGGGTTCAACGAGAGAAAACCTGACCAACGATCAGATGATTGCTAGATAAGGGATGAAAAGTTAAAGCCACCTATTGGTAGAACAGAAACTAGGTTATGAGCCTAGCAACAAAAACCCCCAAAACCTAATACAACATAATATAGAGTTACAAATCTATGAGCCTGTAAATGCTGTATTCAAAATATTATGATTCATCTTACTGGTAAATAAACGCTTCTTCCCAGCGTTCACGGTCGGCCCACGATGGAGCAGACTCCCGAAAAGGAATACCCCTCTTTGAACAAATCCTTAAAAAATGAAGGCTCTATCATTAATCATCTAACAGTTGACAAGATCACCAATTTCTGCAACACAATTCTAAATATTTATGGAGAGGGGTATTCCTACTCAACAATCAGCTCACGAATAATTCCCGGAAGAATTCCATCGCTAACAGGAGCAGTCAGCACTTCCACAGAATCACACCTTGAATCTTCCTGCTCTACGCAAAAAAAAAGAGAGAAAAAACAACTATAACCTTCCGGACAATTATCAATAATCCTCTCTCTCCCATACCCTGGGACGAGAGACGACGAAGAAATTCGTCACGCAGCCTTCCAAGATCTTATCCCCATCGTTGGATAACATGAGCTCAGTTATCGTAGGACCTCTCAGCTTCTCCAGACGCTTCCGAATCCTGAAATCCAGAATGGAGTCAAATAGTAATAATCGGTGTGAGAAGATTCTAATCGCCAATCACCTGACCCAATCAGTGCGCTTCGCTTCCGCTAAATCTCTCCCACGCCCAACCAGCGCCAACCTTGCCCCCTTTCTCAAAGCATCAGGAACATAAAACCCTAAATGCACGATTACATCGATTTTCTCCGATCCGTCCCCTTCTCGCTCCGATTCTCGAACCATCGCCGTGATAGCCACCTCATCCTTCGATTTCTTCTTTTCCATCGCCCTGCGCAGCCCCGCGCGCAGAGAATCATCAAGTAGGGCTCGCAATTGTGGTTGCGGCGGTAATTCGAATTTAGACTTTGAAAATCCACCATAAGCGGCCATTATCCTGGCGGAATTAACCAGGCGGAGAAAATGCCGCTCCCAAAATAGCACAACCGAGGCATTCCCAAGTGTTCTCGTCGTCGTGTAAACTCCTGCCGAGATCCGAGAAGTAGAGATACAAGAATCAGTTTCTATAGAGTAAAGTGCGCTCGAAGAAAATCTCCTCTCACCGGAGATATCTTCCAGGAAGGCGGCGGCTGGCGGCGGCGCTTCCGCCTGAAGAACGCCATTGACGACGAGGAATCTCTCCATCTTTATTGGGCTTTTTGAAAACGCTAATGGGCCTCGGTTATTTTATTTGAGGTAGACGGAGAAGTAAAGGCTGCAACTTTGTTAATGGCATATTCGCTTTTTATTTGAGTGTTGTCATCAGCTTGACTTTCTATATTTTATCAACTTTTGGTAAAAGTTATCTGAAAGTCAACGATGACGTGGTAAGTTGTCGGCCACCGATTGAAGAAAGCTGCTGTACCGGTTGATGTGTTAGCCAATCGGACGGCCGAAAAGCTGTCGAGTACGGCCGAGGCGGATACTTTACAGGCCACGTGTCCAGAATTTCGACGGAGCAAGCCAAAGTACAAAAGACGAGACAGTTCACTTCATTCGTCAAGATCAGGTTCAGGTGAATTGAGAGGGAGATATAAGAAAGAGAAAAAAACTTAGAAGGCGAGAGAGAGAGCGGTGTCGGCAGGCGGGTTGGCCGAGAATGACAGAGGCCCGACTTTCTCGAGTGGCGGTAAAGATGACGCGTCGCATCCAAACCTCGTACGCTTCTTGCCGACAGAAAAGAGCACTATTCTTTGTATAAAAGGTAATAATTGAGCTGCCTTCTGGGCCCACTCTTAATTTTCCCACCGGAAAGTGACGGCAATAGCATAATAGATTTTATAACCGGCGGCCTCCAAATGGGGTTAAAACACGTGTCCATGCTTCGCGGAATTTTTAGTTGTCTCACCGGCGGTGAACGGTAGTCCGGTCACCGTCACCGCCGGACTCTAGAATTAGTAAAGACGGCGCCGCCGTTCCGTTTTGGGCACGCTTTCAGACCTCCAGTTCTTCGCAAGACATTTTGTACTTGCCGCAAGCTGTCGTTGCTCCCTTTTTAAATGATAAGCTCGTGGAGTGCCGATGGCCAACTCTCAAAGATAACATTTTTTATGGTTAACATGCCCATTATCATATGCAAGCGTCTATTCTGGGCCAGTTTGAGGTAGAGCAGCCGGTCAACGTGGGGGATTGCGAAATATTTTTCTTATAAGGGAGAAAACGTTATTCCATGGACAGAAAACAAAATCTCGGGATATTTTATGATAGTCTCGCCGATAAGTGCATCGATAAGGACAGATTACCATGAGGAGAAAGGTTAATGATTTGTTCTGACTTAGGCATGCATTTGGTACATTTTGCTTCACACGTCCCATCTGAATCTTTATCTCTTTCTCTTTCTCTCTCTGAGGTCCTGGAGATTACCGCCGTTCCTGTTCCCGGGGGGATTCTGCCGCCCCTTGGAAGGTTCTGAAGGCCTACTACCTCTGCTGCGATCTCTGCGCATCGCAGTGGAGTTATGATCGATTACGGAGCTTTCCTCATTCGATATCTTGCCGGAACTCGAGTTCTTCGAATCTTTTTCTGAGTATCTTGGCGGATCGGAGATCTCCTCGGTTCGTCTGCTCCTGTGAGTTTCCGAGTTCTGATCGCTAATAATTAATAGAAAGAGATCGTCGGTCGCCGCTGAGATCTCGATCTTCTTCCTGATTATTTGTTTATACTCAGATCGCGTTTTTATCTCATCATTTTGTGGTTCGATTTGGTATTTCATGAAGAAAATTATCAGTGTTTTCCCTTGTACTTTTTACCAATATCTTTTCCTCAAAGAGCCTAGGTGAAGGAGGTTGGATCTGAATTAAATTCGCTGGATAATCTGATGGAAGAAGATTCCGGAACCTGCAACTCTTCAGTGCTCAATGCAGGCGACGAGGACTCCTGCTCAACCAAATCTCCCGCAGCTACATTCACATTCAGCATCATTCAAAGAGGGCTTACTCGACGATAACTGTGAATCAGATGAGGTGAGTATCACCAGATCGAGCAATAATCAGATGTTCACCCGGCAGCTCTTCCCTGTTCCCTGCTGTTGGACCTGAAGCGCATGGAAATGGGTTTTCTCATCACATCCTTGGCACGAGAATGCTAGCACTGTCATCTTCGTCTTCGTCAAACTCTATTGTTGGAGAACTTCCCAAGATCGCACCTCAGCCGCCGCAGCAGCAAGCGAAGAAGAGCAGAAGAGGTCCTCGATCTAGGAGCTCTCAGTACAGAGGAGTCACTTTCTACAGAAGAACTGGCAGATGGGAATCTCACATCTGGTTAGTGACGAAATCCACAAATAATTTTCCCCACTTGTGTTCTTACATGATGCTTCATCCATGTGTAGGGATTGTGGGAAACAAGTGTATCTAGGTATGAAACTCCGATGTCTATCTATGATCAGTCGTAGTCTCAAAACGTTTTGATTTCTCAAAGAAATTGTTTGTAAAAAAATACAGGAGGATACGATACTGCACATGCAGCTGCCAGGTTGGGATGATCATCCTATATCAATATTTATGATATTGGAAGATCATCATTAATCCGTGGTTTATATGCCAACAGGGCATATGATCGTGCGGCAATCAAGTTCCGAGGAGTCGATGCCGACATCAACTTTAACCTCTCAGACTATGACGAGGACATGAAACATGTTGATAATATGTCACTTATTTTCTTGAAAAAATAAGATCCAATTAAATTTCGTGTTCATTTTTCTTGTGAGCAGATGAGAAATCTGACAAAAGAGGAATTCGTGCACATTTTGCGCCGCCAAAGCACAGGATTTTCGAGGGGCAGTTCCAAGTACAGAGGGGTCACTCTTCACAAATGTGGCCGTTGGGAGGCTCGGATGGGCCAATTCCTCGGAAAAAAGTTAGACAGTTTATGCAAATTATTTCATCAGTTTAAGCACTTCTCTCGACGACTCCAGGAGCCTCTTGTTTTCTTTGACAATCAAATGATGCTTCGCTGCAGGTACATTTATCTCGGATTGTTCGACACGGAATTAGAAGCTGCGAGGTTGCATTGGATCTCCAGTTCCTGAATAGTTTACTGTTGACATTATTTAATCGTGTTTTAATTTTTTGCATTAGAGCTTACGATAAGGCTGCCATCAAATGCAATGGAAGAGAGGCTGTCACAAACTTTGAGCCAAGTTCGTATGAAGGCGAGATTACATCTGATGTGGACGTCGAAGGTACTTGACTATGGATACACTGTGGTTTGGACATCTTATCTTGATAAATCTGAAGATGACATCATTAAATGGTGTATTATGGCAGCATTTGGGCAGGATCTTGATCTCAATTTGAGTATCTCCCAACCCAGTGATAATGCTCTGAGAGCGGAAGCTGATGTGGTTAGTTACTTACTCTTCTCTAATTCAGTCAGTAGATCGGTCAAGTAGTTGACTTTTTAGCTGTCAGCTCTTGACTGGCATATCTTAGTGGTGATTACGAGATCAACGCAATCGATCGTTTAAGACTGGGCTCTTGTCTTGTATGGTCTTAAGTCGCCTACTTTTATCTGATTAAGTCAATCACTTGACCCACGGGGTTAAACTTCTAAGGACTCAGCGTTTGTCTTCTATGGCTCACTACCTTCTACAACTCTCCGCATTATTTGGTCTCGGTTATTTCAACGGACTGACTTTGACTTTTGAGCTCAAGTCTCCCCTTTGTCCTGTATTGTGTTGATGGGGTTGACTCTGTTTTAGCTCTGATTCGTCTGACTTTGTCAACGTGGTTTTCCTTTAACTTTTGAGCTCTCGTCTCGTATGGCTACGTGGATTCTATGATTACGTCATTGTCTAACTGTTAGTTAGCGAGGTGAGCTTTATGTCTCAGATCTTACCTCGTATTGCGCAGGCTGATGCCTCCAGCTTCATGTCTCCTCGTCGCCCTCATTCTGTGGCTGTTCCGCCGAAAGCAGTTTTCCACGTGGACTTCCTCTCTGTATCCCAGCCATCTTCCTCTAAGCGAGGTGCGTTGATGTTTAGTCAAAGCTTTGTCAGTCAGTTAAAGTCAACGGCTTTCGTCTAAACTCTCTGACAGGAAAGAGCGGCCGAGAAGAGACCGGCAAACGTCCGCGTGGCCACTCCTCGGCGGCGCCGCCGCTCAGTTGGTCTACCCATTTGCAGCATCATCAGGATTCTCCCCCACGTCAGCCGCCCCTTCCGCCACCGAGTTTCGCTTTCCTCCGCCGGTGCCACGTCACTTCTTCCGGAATTAAAGGTTGGAGATGAAATGTGGGTACCACCATTGTCCTGTCCTTTCTGCCCGTCCAATGGCCGGGGCTTATCTTAAATGGGCCGGTGTATCACTTGCCGAACCGGCTACAATTAAATTCCTTTGTATCGTACTTCTCGAAATTCTCAGCCCATTTAGTATCTGGAATACATAAAGGCCCAAGAAATCTATTGGGTTAGACTTCATATTGGCCCAAATATAACTTTCCAACACGTCTAAAGTCTCACAGCCGTCAGATCCCGTTTCGGCGGTTATGATTAATAGACTGTGAACCCTTCCACCGAGAAAACCCCAGGGGAACGTATCCTCGTCAGAATCGCTCAGCCATAGTCGGAATCAAGTTTCTCTTAAACGGTGTTCCTCAAATCGACGCTTCTATCTTGCTCTCGATTTCGTTTGATGCTGATAGGATTTGCCAGAGGAAATGCCGCCGAAGCAGCAGTCTAAAGCGGAAGTCGCGAAGAAACAGAAGGTCGTGGAAGATAAGACCTTCGGGCTGAAGAACAAAAACAAAAGCAAAAGCGTCCAGAAGTACGTTCAGAGCCTCCATCAGACTGTTCAGCCGAAAGTCGATCCCACCAAAGCAGCCGTCAAGGTCAGTGATCTCCCTTTCTACTTCCGTTTTACCCAATTTCCTAGAATCTTAAAATTTCTGTTTTATTTTTATTTATTGACGAACAGAAGAAAAAAGAGGAGGAGAAGGCTAGAGAAAAGGAGCTGAATGAACTCTTTAAGGTTGCCATCAGCCAGCCTAAAGTTCCACTTGGTAAACAATTATCGCCTGGATTCTTTCTTTCTCTCCATTAAAGTCTATTTGTATGAGCAAGGTGATTCAGGGTTTTTATTTGTCGGTTAAGGTGTCGATCCGAAGTCTATACTATGTGAATTCTTCAAAGCGGGGCAGTGCGCCAAGGGCTTCAAGTGCAAGTTCTCTCATGACTTGAACGTGCAGAGGAAGGGAGAGAAAATTGACATTTACAGTGATAAGCGCGATGGAGGTGGAGAATGATTCTACTGTTTTCTATTCAGATCTTCGATTTTTTTTCTTCTTATTTTAATATTTGGTTCAAATTTATTCACATAAAGAAACGATGGAGGACTGGGATCAAGAGACACTAGAGAAAGTCGTGGAACAGAAGAACAAGGAGTATAACCAGAACAAACCAACCGATATTGTATGTACTCTTCGTTCCATTTGCATTATTTATTTTCTTTCCAGGGACGTTGTGTACAATTTTTCATTTTAGGTGTCCATACGACCAAATTACTAAATAACCTATTTCTATTTGATTTGATTCATTGTGTCTCCCGCAGATTTGGTGTTTGGACCCATGATTGCTATTCACTTTTACCCGGATAAGGGAATCTGTAGTGGAATTCAAGAATCTGTCAAGAGTTATTCAATATAGGGACAAAAAGAGCTTTCCATTCTAGTAGATAACATCAAGAGTCAGAAGTAGAAGATAAGGGGTGAAAGGGAGGGAAAGTATTAGTGCAGAAGGTTTGGATGCATCAATGCTACCTTGTGCCGATGGAGCCATTCAAGAGTAGCTCTGGTTTTTATCAATTCTCCTTTCTGTTTTAGTGACCCCTATTTATATACTTGGCTATGGATGATGAGCTTACTCTGCTATTGTGAAGTTTCACCCTTCTATCTTTGTTAATAATGCAGCCTTAGCGCAAGAACAATGTAGAACACTAACTTGAATTCACAAGCCTTGCTCTACAAGAAGGTTTAGAGTATGAATTGATAGAACTAACCTCTTCAACCCTTGTATCTACAAGGGGTTATACTTGAGTCCACAAGCATATGAGCACTCTCAAATAGGGAGAACACTCTAGGGGGAGAAAGCAAAGCTCTCATAAAAAAAGGGATAACTTCAATTGTGTGTTCAAGGGTTATAATGGGGGCCCTATATAGGCCTTAAAAAGGTGAAGGGCCGTCCAAGTGATATGACCCTTTGAAATGACAACTTAAAGTTTTTGAAAATTTAACATTAATGTCATGCATGTGTTCGTGATTAGACCTGACACAACAAAAGGAAACTTTTAGGCTCAGATAGGCCCTCAAAAGAGATATTCTAGAAACTCAAGAACCTGACAAGATATTTGTGTGTCTCTAGATGATCCTCTACAGATTTTGTCAGTTTCTAGAGATTCTCCTAGGCCCATTAAGCTCTACAGGGCCCTCAGAGCTGGACTACAGCATACTGGGCCTTCACTTTGTGGATGTATGGCTTACAACAGTTAAGCTGTTGTCGTCTTGTTTGGCTCCTTTTCTTGTTTGCATGTGGGGATCCATCTATTCTTCTGCTTAGGTCTCTCTGGCCTGTTTATCCCTTTCTTCTTCCTTGTTTGGGTAAGTGATGTTATTTCCTGGCTATTTAGCAGAATGATGTGAAAATATCTGATTCACAGATATGTATGGTTGTCTGATCTAATTCAGGGTTACCTGGAAGGAACAGCAAAGTTATTTTCTCAAATTTTACTGCTGCCACTTGAATTGGAAAAGGTCTACACCAAGGTGGGCTAGATTCACCATTCAGCACCGGGTGCAGGAAGTGAACATTATTTAGGTCTGAAAACCGTTGAAGCTTCCGTCCTTGGTGCAGGTGATTTTGTAGTGATGCACCCTAGGGGATCAGGACTGAGGTGTCAGTCATCCCCTCTTTACTCATCTGTTTCCTCTTTACTCCCCTCTATTAACTGTACTGATGAGCTCAGGGCATAAGGGCTGAGGTGTCAGTCACCCATTGATGTAAAGTTCTCTCATTTGTTTCTTATTTCCTCCCACTCCCCTGTATTAACTGTGGTGATGCATTGTTATTTTTCACTCTTTTTTATGTCCTGCTTATGCTGATAGTTCCCAGAAAGTGGTAAAACGGGAGTTTTGTAGCGTTTTCTGAAAGAGTGATTTTCTGTTTAGGTCTGCAAATACTTCCTGGAAGCTGTAGAGAAGAAGCAGTACGGATGGTTCTGGGCATGCCCTAATGGTGGCAAGGAGTGTCATTATAGGCACGCCCTCCCCCCCGGCTATGTCCTTAAATCCCAGATGAAAGCTCTTCTTGAAGAAGAATCCAACAAGTTATCAATTGAAGAAGAGATTGAAAGCCAGGTGATCATCAACTTGTATTTGATATACTTTTTACATTGTTTTGTGGACATGATATAGAGTTATTAATGGGGGATATGTTTTTCACTGAAGAGGGCTAAAGTTGCCACGACTACACCCATGACCCCTGAATTGTTTATGAAATGGAAGAAGAAGAAGATGGAAGAGAGAGATGCAGGGCTTGCTGCTCTGCGAGCAGAGCGGGCCAAGAATGATCGGATGAGGTTCTCTCTCTCTGTTGCTCTCTCTTTCTCTCTCTCCCCTTCTCTTCCCCGTCTCGCCCCCTCTCCCTCTCTCCCACTCTCTCCATCTCTCTCCATCTCTCTCTCCCTCCCTCTCCCTCTCCCTCTCTCCCCTCTCCCCGCTCCCCGCTCTCCCCTCTCTCTCTCTCTCTCTCTCAGTGTTTATGTCCTCATTCGATGGAAAATGCTGTTGATAATTTGGGAGACTTCTATTTTTCAGTGGTCGTGAGCTGTTTCTATCAGATGCCAGCTTGTTTGTTGATGATGTGGATTCATATGAGAAGTACCAAAGAGATGAAAATAATGATATAAATTTGGAAAAGGTAATATATTATGCATCCCTCTGGCTCCCTCTAGCACTCCATTATCTTTGTTTGTTATATTATAACTGCATTGCCACCGTCCAATCATGTTAGTTTAATGCATTTAAAATACATGCAGAGATGGAGAGTAAAACAAGGAGATGGATAGAGAGAGAACTTCTAATGGGGTGTGTTTTCTTTGTTTTGTCCTGGCAGGCAAAGAGTGGACCATCATCAGAGGGCTCAAGTTTACGTGGCAATGGGAGGGAAGAAATGGAAGATGCTGTGGCTGATGAGGACGACGACGATGATGACCTGGACTTGGATGAGCTTGATGAGCTAGAAGCTAGTCTATCCCGAGCGTCCATTCAGATCCGTGAACCCGACTCATGAAGATGCATGCCCCTATTTATTTGGAGCCCTCTTCTCTCTCTTTCTCTGTCTATCTATTTCAATCTTTCTCTGCAGCTACCTTTCTATCCCCTTCTATTTCCCATCTCCATACCTATTTTTCTGCAGGAAGTGAGTTTCATGATCGTTGAGGAATTTCCACCTTTCAAGAATGTGGAATCTGCACAAGTATGACTTGAAATGCATCAGGTGTTTGGGGAAGGGCTAGTTATGGGTTTTTCTCCTCGTTTCAAGCCCATGAGAGACTGTTATAAAGTGAGAAGACAGCGGTGAGTAGTATTTCAGATTAATTTATTTTTCCTGTTTGGAGAGAATCTCTTTGATTATCTCTGATCCTTGGCCAGATTAAATGGTTAACTACCTTTTCTAGCTTAATTGGTGAGCCTACTTGATATTCTCTTCAAATGTATATATAATTGTTATATTTCTTTACCATTTATTTATCTGAATGGCCTCACTGTTTCTTGATACCCAGGTAAAAGTTACCTGTGAGAATATTGATAAGCAATCAAAAGGGTTCTTAATTTAGATAATTGGGAAAAATAAAGAGTAGAAGGCAATAAATCATCACAGTCCTCACAAAACCTCAATCATGAGATCATTTAACAGATATATTCAAGTGTTGATTTAAAAAATCAATGGAAGAAAGCCAAACAAGATGTCTGCAGATTTTGGTTGGACTAATTTCGTCTGGGTAGTCTATTGAAATGCCAATGACCAAGCCCTCCATTTGATGGAGGATAGCTCCTGAAAGTACCCGATAAAGCATCACTTCCAAATGACCAAGGGGAGTTGTACCTTCTTTTACAAAGGGTGATAGCTAAATAGTTTTCTAAAAACTTAGGGGTATGCTAGTACATTGATATTTGGCATAAGGATAACGAAACTAGTTAATATTTGTTAGATATATTTGATTAGAAGGTGTGAGATATAACTCATTAGAAGGTGTATTATACTAGATCTTATAAGAATTCTAAAGTTAAGTGTGCTTAAGTGAGAGCAATAAGATGGGTGGCCTCTTTGATAGTGCTCATATTTTATCCTGCTCAAGGATATTAGTATCATATGGGTTACATTTTTATCTTTCTTTCTTTTTCCTCTATAAATAGAGGCTTGTAATATCTTCTTTACTTACTCAATACAATTGGGCTTTACTATTCACGTAGTATTAGAGCCTAAATTTTTATTTTTTTTCATGGTGTGGTTGTTGTTCAATTAAAGCCGCCGTCGTCAATACTCTACTTCCCCCTCCCACCCCCAGTAGCCTAGAAGAGCCAAAGGTATCCCCTCTCTCCTCCTTTATTTTGGAAGTTTGTCGAGAGGCAGCCATGGTGAAGAGGGGGAGGAGATGAAGGTCATGATAGATGAGAGCAGCGCAAGATCTTTCTTTCCAGCCCAGTGTCTGCAACTCTTCGTTTAAATCAGTTGATTCATAACCATTACTCTCTATTTTGAGTTGAACGTTAGAGGTTTGCCCTAGGCATTTCTCCGACAACTTTCCTCTACTTCTTTGCGTCGCAGCTCACTTCAAGAGGATCACTCCCACAATAATTACACTGTTTTGGTTTATAGCGTTCTCTTAAGGAGGATGGAGATTTTTCGGTGATGGGATGGCGAAACATTGATACAAATGAAGATAACATTGAATTGGAGAATTTAGTTAATCAGGGTCCTCGAATGGAGCTCCTCTTTAACGTGTGGTGCCACTCAGGATCTTAAATGCAAATTGATGGTGTAGAAAGTAATAGTGAAGGCCATTTTCCTCTGGAGGAAGAACATCTATTGGGTAATTTATCGACCAAGAGAGAAGCATATCTTTTAGGGTTGAAGTGGGGAGGCAAGGATAGAGATTCCCATAAGTGGGCAAAGTTGTCTCACGAAGAAGACCGTTACCATGCTGCATCTTCCTCGACTGCCACACTATCATATATGGATGAGAACATACTTGAGGAACCTAGAAGCTTGGTGCTACTCAATTATGATTTGATTGATAGCATGCCCATGAAAAAACCTGACGTCCATGATTGGGAAGCTGTTATGCTCGATTCCCAGGCTTCTAACCATGAAGATGGTGGACATAGGATGGATTTTACTGAAGATCTGTTGCACATGGTTTTTTCTTTCTTAGATCATAAAGATATTTTGTAGAGTTGGTGCTACTTTGTAAGTAACGGCAAATAGCAAGTGCCCATGAAGATTTTTGGCGGAGTTTAAACTTTGAAGACCAAAACTTCTCGCAAGAGAATTTCTTGGTAATATGTAGCCGTTACCCAAATGATGTTCGAGTTCTTGTGTATATCAAGTGTGCCCTTAGCAGAGGACTTATATATCAACAACATGATCATCTTCGTATTGAAGCCTATTCTGATGTGAGATATACTGGGGACAAAGGAGATCAAAAATTTACTACAGGGTATTGCATGTATGTAGGAGGTAATCTTGTCACTTGACGTTCTCGAAAACAAAAGGTCGTCTCTTGTTCAAGTGCGAAAGTTGAGTATCAAGATATGGCTGCTACCACTCGTGAAATGGTATGGCTATAGTCTTTTATACATGACTTAGGCATCACGACCCCAATGCCTATGCCTATGCATTGTGATAACCAGGCAGCTATCTTTATTGCTGGAAACCTTATTTTTCATGAGAGGACCAAGCATATTGATATTGATTGTAACTTTATTTGTGAGATGGTGTTGATGGGAGTTATTTCTACACCACATGTGTCATCATCGGATCAACTCGTTGACATCTTCATGAAGAGCATTATCGATGTGTCATATGATTGTTGAGGATCCAAGATGGGCATGTTTGATTTATACAATTTAGCTTGAGAGGGAATGTTAGATATAACTTATTAGAAGATGTATTTGTACTAGCTCTTATAAGAACTTCAAAGTTAAGCGTGCTTGAGTTAGAGTAATCGGATGGGTGACTACTTTTGGGTAGTGCCCATATTTTATCTTGCTCAAAGATATTAGTCCCACATGGGTTATATTTCTATCTTTCTATCTTTCTCCTTTATAAATAAAGGCTTCTGATCTCTTCTTTACTCACTCAATAAAATTGAGATTTACCATTCACAATATCTGTAAATCATAGTATGATTGACAAAAATGTTGGGGAAAGGCGGGCCTAGGTGCAAAATATACACATTTTTTTCTGTCTTATGTGTCTATTCTTTTATATCTTTGTTTCAAGTAATGAACTATTTAGTTTTCTTATATGATTCCAATATCTATGGATCTTTTTTTGAATCTTATATCATTGGTTGACTCTCTTTCTTCACTTTTGTGGTACTGGTCGAGGCCGATGATTTTGAGATAAGTTGTATAGATAATGACTCTTCAACCAGTTTTTCCATTCATCCATTCATTCCAAACTTCAAAACTTTGCAAAAGAAAAAGATGGGTCCTCTGATATCTAACGTATTGATGGTGCCTTGAACACATTGAAACAAATTTTAGAATTGGTGAAGATGAAGCAAATATGTTTGGATGGTCAACTAATAATGTTTAGATGTTTCTCATTTCCTTGAGGAGGTGTATTTACAAATATTAGCCTTAAGAAATATTTTCAACATTTGATGGTGTGACCTTTAAATAATTAAAAAAGATAAAAAAACTTGTCAAGAACTTGCATACTTTCTCACTTAATCTCACAAAAACTAAATTGATAATGAAACTAAATAACTAAATAAGAGTATGACACCTTTACAGGAGAGAGACACCATATATAGGAATAAATGGACCAAAAAGAATAGACCTTGAAGGCGATTCTAGATTAGAGACTAATAACCATAATCAAACACACACACATTTTGAAATCTTGAATGTCTCCAGATCTTTCTCAAATGCTCATAGAAAAAGAAGAATAGACCCACCAAGAAGTGTTGGGTTCTGATGTCGATAAACTTTCAAAATTTTGATCAAAACATCGAATGCAGCAGAAAACATTGAAATCAAATATTCAAAATACCAAGCCACCAAGAATAGATGATCCTGTCATCTAGTATGAATGAGAAAACATCTTTATAGGGTTTATTTGAAGGAGTTCTTGAAGCTATTCATGTGTCTAGCCTCTAGCGGTATCCACACGATATCCAAATGGTTGGATCTCCTCTTCAAACGCTCTTCACCAAGAGAGAAAGAGAAGAAAGGAGAGAATTCCTATAAGGCTTGCATGTGCACCTTTAGTTGTGGTCGTTCTCCCCATATTTATAGACATTTGGTATGAGGTTATTTCATTAAAACTCTTATAATTATGTCTATATCTACCAACATCCATGGACCTTATGTGTGTAACCCTCAAGGTCCATATATCTCACTAGTTAATAACTCTATAGATAAAATAACACCTTATTGATCAACCTTAATTAATTATCCACATTCACATATAGATTAATTAATCAAGGATCGATTTAACCCAATCAATAGGTTTAGTTTCCAGCCCGTTCGGTGCCACGCTATACCACGTACATCACGTACACTAGGAGATATGGTGTATGTAAGAACTCACTTATAGAACCTTCCCGTCGTCGATTAGCATGTATATATAATCCTTCATCCACATTAGACTCATGAATGACTTAGGGTATGATCAATTTTCAAACCCTAATCGGTCACTCGAGTTAGTACTGATGCGTGTAGAAACCATCGAGAACTCCTTCTCCTATAATTCTAATACCTTGGCCAACGATTTCATCGCATCTTATTCCTTGAGTCAATCTCCTCAAATACCGAGGGTGGATGATCCCATCTTGATCACACAATCATCTTCGTGGACTTCATATCATATCCCATATATAACGTTTTAGATACCTTGTGGCTAGGGATTCGTAAGTCATAATCAAAACACAATCATCCATCCACAAGATGTCTTTGGTGTCTCTAGTCAAATGACCACATACACAACCATGACATGAATCAACCTGATTGACAATTAGGTATAATACCATTTATGGATTCATACGGATCAATTCAGTGAACTCTTTCTCCAAAGAGCACCCACTATCTATCCTTAGTGTCTCCACACCGATGGCTATAGGATCAACTATATTCATCATATGAGATGGATTAGATAGTGTTATTCTTTCCAGATAATTCGATGTTCTTCTCGAATATCCCACGAATAGAAATATTTAGAACATATGTTTAAAGACTACTGATCACTATATTATGATGTCATCATAATTCACTTAGTCATTGCTCATGCTTATGGACTTCATTGCAAACATTACACAAGAATGACAATGAATAAATTTCATTTCAATGAACATAAACAAGATACATGAAAGTGTGATTGGCTTATAGGCCACATAATATCCATCAAGAAGATGATGGCAAAAAAGACCATAGAGTACGGGTTTTGCATAGCCACTAAGCTACTTCTCAACATTTCTATAATTGTTTTTGGGCCATGTCTATGGGTTCTACAGTAGAGGATGCAGAAGATGATGAGGAATGTGAGATGCTTGCAAAAAGATCTACATGTAAAAGGGCATAGATCTACATGTAATATCAACTGAATGATAGAGATCAAACCCATTATCAATATTTGTGAGATTTATGCCCTTTTGGGCCATGTCGATCTAATCGAAGCGATAGACCGTAATCCTCAAAAAAGGGAACATCACTCAAATTCATGTTGAACTAAGGATCCTCAAATATGAGTTTTTACTTCTAATCACTCAAAGAAAGATCAATGTGAATTGAAAGAAAAAAATAATAGAAAAAAATCCAAGTTTGATTGATTCAAAATTATGAAAATCTTCAGAATCATATGCTGAATTCATTGGCAAATGGGCCATTTGATGATGCGTATTCTTGTGGTCATTAAAAACATGGGTAAAAAAGTCAAAAACAAATCAGAAATTTAATCTAGAGATTCAAGTAAGAAGTTGTCCAAATGCTCCAATCAAGAATGCCTCTATTCTCAAATAGAGAGAATTTCAAATTTAGTCTTCTACTCAACTATGATCAACAGCCATGATTAAATGGGAGAAGTGAATGGATGTCATTATGGTGTGGCCATTATATCTGAATCAGAGCGCCTAGATTTCACCTCATTAACTCGCATATATGAAGTGCTACATAGAGGGTGTCATTGAATCCTAATCCAACTCCATATATTGCACCATGTGTTGCTTAGGATTCCATTAGGCATAATGATTCTAGAACATTGTAACTGCTGGGATCTGAGGCTCGAAAAGCTCTCCAAATCTTTGTCCAAAATAATGATTGCAGCGGAAGGTGTTGAATCAAAACATTCAACATCGTAGAAGCACCAAGAATGGATGATCTCATCATCCATTCTAGGTGATCCTATCATCTAGTATAGAATAAAATTCATACTTACTTGGATCATTTGAAAGAGTTCTTCAACCGTTCAAGCGTCCGGCCTCTAGCGGTATCCACACAGTCTCCAGACGATCGGATCTCCTCTTGAACACTCGTCACCACGAGAGGAAGAGAAGAGGGAGGAGAAGTTCCACTAGGCTTGCATGGGAACCTCTATTATGGTCGTTCTCCCCCTATTTATAGACTTTGGGAATGTGAACTTTTCACAAAAACCCTTATTATTATGTCTATATCCACCGACGTCCATTGACCTCATGTGTGTGACCCTCTAGGTCCATATATCTCGCTAGTTAATGACTCCATCAACCCAATAACACTTATTAGTCCTTTTATCAATTAACTATATCAACATATAGATTAATTGAATAAGGATCGATTTAACCCAATCGACGAGTTGAGTGCAGCCAGGTGGGTGCCAAGCTACACCACGTGCTCTAGGAGATATGGAGTATATTAGAACTCTTTTCATGGAACCTTTACTGTCATTGGTTACCGTGTACGTATAATCCTTCATCCACACGAGACTCATGAATGACTTAGGGTATGGTTAATTGTCAAACCCTAATCTGTCACTCAATTTAGTACTGATGCAGTAGGAAATCATTGAGAACAACTTCTCTAATATTTCCAGCTACCTTGGACAAGGATTTAACCGCATCTCATTCCTTGAGTCGATCTCCTCATATACCGAGGGTGGATGATCCCATCTTGACCACACAATCATCTTCGTGGACTTCATGTCGTATCAATATATGACGTTTTAGATATCCCGTGACTAGGGATTCGTAAGTCATAATCAAAACACGATCATCCATCAACAAGATGTCTTTGGTGTCTCAAGTCAAAGGACCACATACACAATCATGACATGAATCAACCTGATTGACAATTAGGTATATTACCATTCAGGGGATTCATACGGATCAATTCGGTGAACTCTTTCTCCAAAGAGCACCCACTATCTATCCTTAGTGTCTCACACCGATGGCTATAGGATCGGCCATACTCATCATATGAGATGGATCAGATAGTGCTATTCTTTCCGAGATAATTCGATGTCCTTCTCGAATATCCCACGAATAGGAATGTTTAGAACATATGTTTAAAGACTAGCGATCACTATATTATGATCTCATCATAATTCACTTAGTCATTGCACATGCTCATGGACTTCATTGCAAACATCACACAAGAATGACAATGAATAAATTTCATTTCAACGAACATAAACAAGATTGATGAAAGTGTGATTGGCTTATAGGCCACATAATATCCATCAGTAACTCCTTTGATGGACAACCAAGATTAATCACCATTTATAAATCAAATCATTGTGTTGTAAGATATAGCCACGTAACCCCTCCACTAAAATAAAAATGGAGGGCCTAGATTGAATTTGGCTTGATTGAAATGATCTAATGCTCTTAGTGTCACCGGGTTTCCTAAGAAACAAAATGCTCTATTTAGTCCCACATTTTAAAAAAAAATTGTGCGGCTATAAAACATAAACATATTGACCTAACTACCTTTGGGTTATATTATATATAACTAAAATTAATTCTCCCCTTAATGGATGCCATGCAGGTGCCACATGGGGCCCATAGGTGATGATGCATGTCACTACGCAAGCACATGTAGCCACGTAAACTCCACCACATTGGTGCTCAAAATGAGCCTTTTTTAAAACTTAAATACATTTAAAATAAGTTCAAAAAATTCTAAAAAGATCCCTTAAAATTAGAAAATTCATATCTTTCAAAATTTATATTTTTTAAATTTAATCAAAGAATAAAAAATATATCAATCTATTCAATTTAATTGAAGAAATGAAAATAGACTTAAAATATTTAGCCCCTAAATTCATTGAATTTACTTTAAAAAGTAAAATTAAATAAGTTTAGATAAATGAGGCTAATATCAAAAAATTTTAATGTTTAAAAATTTAAACTCATGAATTGTGAAAAATTAGCATTTAAAATAATAAATTTTGAGATTCTTGAGATAATTTATATAAAATGATGAAAATGAACTCAAGGTATGATCACATGTATCATAAGCCTATGAATGTGCCTTTAAATGAACTCAAGATATGATATCACATGTTATCACACATTCAACCGTCTCTCCACACATTTCTCATCCCTATTTCTTATGCTTGCTTATCATTTCATATGCATCTCTTCATTTTTTAAAATTTGGTATTCAATCAATATATATTTATATTAATCACTCTCACATATTTTATATAGAATACTTTCATCCCATCTCTCAACCATTGTCATCCATCTACGTACACTTCTAGTTACATGACTATTAGTGCATTTTAAAGGCACAATTCACATGTTTATGATGCATTTCATCAGACATCCAACCTTCTCTCTACCCATTTCTCATCCGTTTTCCTTATTCTTCCTTGTCATTTCATATGAATCTCTTCATTTTTCTTCAAATTTGGCATTTGATCAATAAATATTGATATGAATATTTCTAACATATATTATATAAAATACCTTCATACTGCCTTTTCAACCACTCTCATCTATCCATATTTCCTCTAATTTCTCATCTCCCATTGTAATTTCCCATCCACTAATCCTACATATACTAGATGTTTGATAAAATTCCCAGATGAAGCATGATCTGATTTGAGGTCGATAAGCTTTTCAAAAATTTGACCAATACATCAAACCCATCGAAATAAATTGAATTGGATATTCAAAATGTTGAAGCACGAAGAACCATGATCTTATCATCTAGAGTGTATGAGAAAACATACTTACACGATTCACTTGAAGTGAGTTCTTGAAACTATTCAAATGTCTAGCCTTTAGTAGTATCCACACAATTGTATGACTGTTTGATCTCCTCTCCAATGCTCTTCACCAAGAGAGGAATATAAGAAAAGAGAGAATTTTCACAAGGCTTGTATGGGCACCTTGAGTTGTCATCATTCTCCCCCTATTTATAGACAGTTGGTGTGTAAATTATTCATAAAAACCCTCATAATTATTTCTATATCGACCAACATCTAGAGAAATGTGTGTGACCTTCTAGGTCTATATATCTCACTAGTTAATAACTCTATAGACCCAATGACACTTTATTGGTCAACCTTTATTAATTATCTACATCAACATATAGATTAATTAATTAAAGATCGATTTAACCCAATTGACAGGTTGAGTTGCCAGCCCGTTGGCTGTCAAGCTACACCATGTACTCTAATAGATATAGAGTATATAAAAACTCTCATATGCAACCTTACCTTCATCGATTACTATGTATGTATAATCCTTTGTTTGTGTGAGACTCATGAATGACTTACTAAATGGTCATTTATCAAACCCGAATTAGTCACTCAAGTTAGTACTAATTGATAACATGCATTTATAACTTAAATTCTTATCCTATTTTACTGATATTCATGCTTATTTTATGTGAATATAATGCATGTTATCATAGTTTTTATGAATTTTCTCCATTGGTATGCCATTTTATTAAAGTTCATATTCATGCATAAATTAGGGTTAATTATATGCCTTCTTGATGATTAATCTTTTTGCAAGGCTAAATTAATAGGAATTAAGATTTTCCCTAACTTATTTTGACTTTAGTAGATGATTTAAAGGATTAATTGTAAGAAGAAAATTATTGGATGATTAAAAGAGAGAGATCTTAATGAATGCGCTTTATGTTATTTTTAATTCATCATATATTCTTCATTAAAAATATTTTTTAAATGACATTATATTAAAAAGAAAGAGAATTGTGATCCACTGGAGAACATTTGAGATTAAAAGGAGTTGTATTTTCAAAGTTATTGATTTTTGAAGTTTTTAGACCTTTTTCAGATTTTTACCGATTTTTATTTTAATTATTTCTTAACTAAAATCGCGAAAAAGGGGCTTTTCTATTCCACAGACCCCGCGGAGCTAAGGTGGCGCGGACGTAGACGTGGCACGCGGGACCCGCATGGATACGACGCGGCACGCAAGGCCACGTGGCAGAGCCGTGAGGCCCACGCGGCGTGCAGGTATCGCGGACATGTGGCAAGGGCCACGCGAGTCCACGCGGACGCCCGGGTGGCGCCACGTGGCAGGAGGGATGGCAGGTGAAGGGCCCACAGGTTAGTGGGCCCTGGTAAGATTATTGGGGCGGTAACACAAATGCTTACCGCCCCTCTATGTTTTATACTTGAGTTTTTTTATTCCGTGTGGGACTATGTTCCCTGCGGAATCTTTCAAATGCAGGCGATGTGGCGGCATCACACGCGTCAGATGCGATCGCGGAGCGTCGATCGAGTGGACTTGGGTCCATGCAATCTTCATCAAGGCACGTGCGCTAAAAAGGAGCTTTAAGTGACGGATCGGACGACTCACCTGGCGACGCGTGGAGGCTTCGGGAACGTCCGATCACCATCGGACGCACGATCGTGAATAGGCTCGCGCGATCATCAAAGGATGGAAGAATTAACATGATGGTCCACGATCGAGGGTCGTGATCGCCACGCAATCGTGGCCTGATCGATACGCAAATCAGATCGTGGCCACGATCGACTTGGGTTGATGGCCACGATCATCGTGCGATCGTGGCCATCAGATCCACCTATCACCGGATCAAATGGCCTGAGATTTTTGGGCGAAATCCCCTTTAAAAACCAATGTATTCTCTCTTATTTATTAACTCTTGATTGAATCGTGAAGGAATTAAGTGATTTTAAAGCAAGATCTTGAGTTCTTCGTGATCCCCCTGCGTTTAGACTAGATTGCGATCCAATCAGAGCGGGATTGATCACGAATTTCCATCGGATTTCATCGAATTTTCCCCTTGAACGTCGAACATCTGCGAGGAAGAAATCGAGCAAATTCGCTTCAATCCGCGTGAATTGAAGCCCCATCTTTGTGGCAATCGAGTTATTAGTGAGATTAGATCGATTATATGGTGGTAATTTGAGTTTTTATTAGTTTTAGACCGTTAATTTTGAGTTTTAAGCCATAGTGTTCTTCAATTTTACATAATTTCAGTCCGAAATTTTTCTGATTTTGAAAATAGGATATCTCTCTGATTATAATTTTAAATCACCTGATTCTGGTTTCATTATATTCCTTATTTCATCAGCTTTCCCTAGATAACAAATTTTTCAAATTTCGAGATCATTTGACCCCTCTCTTTAACGTTTGACCGATCAATGTTCATTTTCAATCCAAATTGGAGTGTTCACTTTGGGGTCAATTACTTTCAAAATATAAATCTGAATTTGATAATTTTGATCTCTTTAGAATCCTCTGGTTCTTAGCTTTCTATTGATATATAAATTACAAGATTTGGATAACATTTGATCAGTCGATTTGAATATTTCTTCTGAAGTGTTCATTTCGGGATTTTTCTGCTCTTTGATTTTCAATAATTCATAATAAATCCAATTCTCATAAAAAAATCATGAATCTTATATCAATAAATTCCATTTTCCCTATAGATTCTGAATATATAATTTTCGTAACCTTCTGACATCTTTTGGTTCTCTGATTTTACAAAAATTCGACTATTGGTCAAAGTCAATGCTTTGACTTTTGACTTTTCTTTGTCAAAACCGAGATCTTAAGTCTTAAAATTCCTTATTTACTATATTCATATCATTTCTATTTATAAAATCTCATTTCTATTTCTTTAAAACTTTTTTTAAACCTAAGTTTGACCAAGTCAACTCTGTAATAAAAGTCAACCTTGTTCTCTATGGATCGACCCGATACTTACACTTTACTTGATTTTATATCTTTTTCATTGTGAGTTCGGTATTATAAATTTTTTTTGACCAACGTTTGTGTGTTTTAACGACCGCTTAAAACGCTTCGTCACTAATGTGTGGAGGAAATTATTAGAAAATATTTTTTTGATATTTCTACTACCTTGGTCAAGGCATTGATTGCATCTCATTCCTTGAGTCAATCTTCTTAAATACCAAGGGCAGATGATATGCATAAAATCATGGTCATTGAATACACAAATTCATGTGTAAAAAATTATGCTCAACTCTTAGAATTTGATTTTATGAGTCGAGATCAAATCCATGGGGAGGAAAGTTAAAAGATTGAAACCAAGATATGTTTTTGATATTTTTAAATTAAGAAAGCAGAGATGATTTATGAAAAAAATAAGATGTAACTGGGAAATGAAATGAACCAATTAAATGACTCCAAATACCTTGAGAATATTGATAACCCTTGATCGATGGCAAAAAGTGATTTTAGGGTGTGAAAATATGATAATGTAGATGAAAAGATGGGAAAAATGGAAAAGATCAATGGAAAATAATTCAAATGTAAGGATTCACGATGAAAATACACTCAAGTGATGCTTTCTAATCGAAACACGCCTTCAAGAGCCTATACATTTTCCTAGGACTTCAGTTTTTACATCTAATAGGAAGAATGAATAGAAAAGAGAAGAAACTCACTATAAATGATGTTCTATACATGAAAAATGATGAATCAATGCCCTCTTTCCTCCTGGCTAACCAATACTAGAAGCACACAATCAAACTTATAAAGAACCTAACATTTGTTGTCTCAGATCTATCATCACAGTTACGATATGGAGGATGAAATGATGATCATGTCCATGAAATTTCAGCTTCAAAATCTATAAGGATCTTCGAATATCAAGCTTTTGATTTGGAGAAATCTGGACTGCTGATTTTGATTTCTCTCTCCTCAAATTTCTCCAATTAAACTGCATAGAGTAACAAAAATATACATTAAATATCCTTCTCGTCCTCTCCTCTCTCAAGCAATGACAAGAATTGCAGACACGAGAAATCTCCTATGTGGGTGCATGAGAAAGAGAGAGAGAGCACGTAGAGGAGAAACCCGAGCTTGAGAGAGAGAGAGAGAGAGAGAAATAAGCATAGCAATAGTGCAGAGGTTTTTTGGCTGTGTGCAAGAAATTTTCGCGCACATGCAAGAGAGAGGGAGAGTGGGGAGAGGGAGTAGGGAGAGAGAGGATGGCAGAAGTATTTTCTTCTATCCTCTCCTTCTTATGTATGCATGTGTGTGAGAGCAAGGGCGAGGGGGAGCAGATGGAGAGGCGGTGCTGAGGTGATAAGCACAACGAAAAATTTCCATCATGCAAGAGAGAAAGAGAGGGGAAGAGAGAGGGAGAAATATTTCTCCCCCTCACACTCGCATGCTGATAACATGCTATTTATACACTAATTTACATGATTATTCATGCAATTTAAAGCATTAATCATTCCAAATATATGCATGTTATCATATTTTAAGTATATTTCTATCATTTTATATAATTTCATGTTATGATCTAAAAATACATTGATTTATAGGTTATTATGCATAAATAAATATTATAATTTTAATCCTAATTATATTTACGATCATAATCATGTTTTAAGCATGAAAATATAAGAGAAAAGGTCTTTATTAACATTTATGTATTTTTATAAATTTATTTTATAAGATACATAAATGTATTAAATTAATTAAAATTTATACTCTTATTATTTTAATAAATTGACTTTTTATAATGATAGATTATTCAATTTCTGATCCAACAAAATAAAATTGACTTAATTTGGAGTTGTATTTTGAAAGTTATGATTTTTACAATTTATAGGAATTTTTGAGAATTTTTCTGATTTTATTTAAGTTTATTTTTGGTTTTTTTAAACATTTAAAATAATTAAAAAATACAAAAAATGGGTGCATTTATCGCGCGAGCCCATGTGGATGCGATGTGGCACGCAAGGCCACGTGGTCGCGGGCGAGTCCCTGCATGGCATTGAGGTGACGTATACATATATTTACTTTATATACATAGGTTATCGTACATATAAGCCATTCCATAGAGGAATATCACTAACCTATAAAACCGACTCACCTTATATACTCGATATTTCTCTCTTAAACTTTTCCGTGTGGGACTATTACTCAATTTCTTTGATTGCAGGCTGCGTGGCATAACCTGGATCGTCGGATCAACAGCGCAATGAAGATCGCGCGTCGATGCGGTGGACGCGAGGTCCATCCGATCTCAAATTAGACACGTGCGTTAAATGGACTTTAAGTGAATTGATCCAAGCCGTCCATCGAAGGAGTTATAACGGTTACGATTAATCGCGATCAATAGACCTTACAATTAATCGTAACCACTCGATCAAGATCCTACGCACGAGATCCAATCGACGCATCTCTTCATTCACAAGATGCGGGCAAATCCTGACGCTCCATCTTTGATCGAACGGATGCGATATAATCGCACCGTTTCCATCAAATAAGCTTCATCGCGACCGTTGATCAAGTGGCGTCTCTTCATCCAACGGCTACGCCCAATTTGTACTTCTTTAAATGCAGTTCTTCGTGACGGAAGAACCTGCCCGTGAATTTTCAAGAAATTCGAACGGTCTAGACACTCGTTTCATGTGTCGTTTGATTCCTAGTGTTCTTAATCCATTTCCACATCCATTGAATGCTTGAAATCAAAGTTTGATCGAGAGAGAAGTAAGAAATCACATCTTGAACTTCAATTTTCGTCTTCGAAAACTCGGAATGAAAAGCCATGCATCCGGCGATTAATTGGATCATTTCGAAGGCTAATTTGGGTTAGATTGTGTGTTTTCATCTTAATCTTTCATCATTTAGTGTTAATTTTACATTTTGAATCATAGATTAAGTTTAATTTTAGTTTAATTTCTGTTTTTAATCAAACTCACGATACAAATTTTCTCCTGACTTCAAACTTCGATTACTCTGCAAATTCGAATCCAAATCACCTGATTTTTGATTCCGTGGATTTGCAATTGAGTTATTGACGAGATGGGACCACGAGGTCATTGATTTGACACGGTCTCGTGTAAAAAATAAAACCAAACTTACCAATTTTGGGAAATTAGCTCGAATTGAGTGGCATAATAGTAAATAAGGGTCGAATCCACAGGGAAATAAGGAAATTCTTGATGTTTTCTTCGAAATTGATCAAATCGGATGATGAATTGATGATAGAAATTGAGAAAAATGGTAAGTTATAAAAGAGAACTTCTAATCGATTCCACGGAATCAAGAATCATCGAATTTGGTCTTGATTTCGCAGAGAAATTGAAGATCGAAGTAGGAAGAAATTTTCGGACGAAGAAATCACGATTTTAACTAAAATTAACCAAAATTAAACTTCAATTCCTAATCTAAATTGAAATCAAACATAAATCGATGAAAGATTAGCAAAAACCATTTCCAGTAACCACAATTAGCGATCAGATTAACACAATTAACCCGATTAATCGTCGAAAATACCGAAGAACACGGTCGTGAGTTCAAGCGTCGATTTCTACTGATCTACACGGCCAAATCTCGATCTCAAATGCTCCGGAGGTGCGGAAATGAGAGTGGAACAAGATGGGATCAAGAGATTCAAGTGGGGAGGTGTCTAAACAGATCAATTGCTTTGATTTCCAACTCGAATGGTTTAGAACATCGAAGAACACCTCTATTTATACACATTTTGGGCGTAACTGTCCGATCGAAACGATCGAAGGTTACGATGAAACGGTCCACCGTGGACCATTTCAAAAATATCGTGGCCGTCGGATCGTGGATGGAGCGTCTGGATGCGACCGTTGAGATGCATTATAAAACGCGTTTGATCGCGCCCCTTGGATCGCGATCGAGCGGTCGAGATGCGTTCCGCGCAGTTTCATCACGACCATTATAATCCCTCCATTTAAAGCACGTGCCTTGATCGTGATCGATGGTCCGCGGGTCTACGCGATCGACGCGCGACGATTCGCGCCTCTTTTAATCCGACGCCTCAGCTTCTGCCATGTGCCCTGCACTCTTAAAAACCGTGTGGAACTTAGTCCCACACGGGAAAAATTAAAGAAGAGGGTCGGGTTTATAATGTGGGACGGTTTTAGAGGATTAAGAATCTCTTCCGATAAACGGAAGACTATATATATTATATCCTATATATAAGTAAATATAAATAATGCACATCACGCCGCGTAGGCGCTGTGTGGGCCCGCGTGGCGCTGCCACGTGGCCCTGAGTGCCACGTCGCATCCACGTGGGACTCACGCGAAAGAAAAACTACTTTTTGCCTTTATTTTATTGATTTTAATCGTTTAAAAATCAAAAATAATTCAGAAAAAATCCAGAAAAAATCCCTAAAAATAGAAAATTCATAACTTTTAATATATAACTCCAAATTAATCCAAACTTCTTTTATTTGACCCAAAATTTAATTATCTATCATTCTAAAAGATAAAAATTGATAAATAATGAGAGTTATAAATTTTATTTCAAAAACACATTTATTTTTAAGGATTTTTAACTTAAGAAAATATAAATAAATATTTATAAAACGTTTTCTCTCATTATTTTCACTCTAAAAAGTATCCAAAATCTCAAGTAAAGATAGATTGTTAGTTTTTTCATCTTTAAATTATCATATTAAACCCTCATTTAAAGTATTTTTGAGATTATAATGATTTATTGTGGAATGATAGATAAAAATACATATAAATATGATAACATGCATGGAAATGAAATTATTTATACCTTAATATGCATCAAAAATCATGTTTTATAATGTTTATTTAGCATGTTATCAGTTATCTTTCTTAATATAATAAATTTCTCAATTTCTAACCTCAATTCGTCGTCCGATTTGACTGAATTTTAAAGATATATCTCAAATTTCCCTAATTCTCCATGGATTCGACCCTTAATTACTATTATACTAATTAATTAATCATAAATTGGTAAGTTTAGGACTTTGTTTTGACACTCAATCGTGTGTATCCAACGACCATATGATTTAGTCTCGTCACATGCGCACGAGAGAGAAAGAGAGAGAGAGAGAGAGAGAGAGAGAGAGAGAGAGAGAGAGAGAGAGAGAGAGGAGAAAGAAAATGAAGAAGTGGAAGATAGGGGGAAAACAATTTCTCCCCCTCACGCGCATATGCATATGCGTGCAAGAGGTGGATGAGGAAGGCATGACGGCAAAGGGAAGTGGGGTGGAGGAGGAAGAGGGAGAGGGAGAGAGAGAGAGAGAGATTTTACTCTCTCTTCTATCCTTAAATTTTATTTCTTTTGACTATTTATTTTCTTTCTTTAAAAATATTTCTTAATGCATTTATTTTCTATCAATTTCCCAAAAATTCCAAAAAATCCATAAAAATGTCAACTTCCTCGTAGAAATAATTACCAGGTGGTGGCCACAGTGCCACTTGGTAGTGCCACCTCGCTAGCGAGGGTGGCGGTGTCGCCATCGACATCCAACCATCTTCTTCAATTTTTTCTTCAAAATTGAAATGGCCATAACTTCTTCATTTCTTATCCGTTTTGAACATTTTTGGGTTCGTTGGAAAGCTCTTGACAAGTAGAACCTGGCTCTGATACCATTACTGGATTCTGAAGTTGATAAAATATCCAAAATTTTGATCAAAAAATTGAATGCAATAGAATTCATTTAATCGGATATTCAAAATATTGAGGCACAAAGAACAAATGATCCTATCATCTAATATGTATGAGAAACTATTCTAATAGGGTTTCCTTGAAGGATTTCTTGAAGCTATTCATGTGTCTAGCCTCCAGCGGAATCCACACAATCTCTAGATGGTTGAATCTCCTCTTCAAAGCTCTTCACCAAGAGAGAAAGAAAATAAAGGAGAGAATTCCCACAAGGCTTGCATTGACACCTTGAGTTGTTTTCATTCTCTCCCTATTTATAGAGATTTGGTATGTAGATTTTTCATAAAAGAGCCTCATAATTATTTCTATATCCACCAACATCCATAGACCTTATGTGTGTGACCCTCTAGGTCCATGATAAAATTCTAATTAGACATGATAATACATGATTATTGATGTATATTAAGACATAAAAGATTTCATTCCTATGCATGCTATCATATTTATGAGTATTTATCTATCATTCTATGAAAAAGTCATTATAATCTAAAAATACTTTAATTTAGTGTTAATTATTATAAATTAAAGATAAATTAATTTATAACCCATCTTTACTTGAGATTATAAGTAGTTTTTAATGTTAAATAATAGGAGAAATCATTTTTATAAACTTTAATTTAATTTTCTAAAGTTAAAATCTTAAAGAAATGGATATATTTTTGAAATAGAAATTAAATCTCTTGTTATTTATTAAATTTGACTTTTTATAATGATAGATAATTAAATTTTTGATCAAATGAAAGAAATTTGGATTAATTTGGATTTATATTTTGAAAGTTATGAATTTTATAATTTTTACAGATTTTTCTGAATTTTTCTGAATTTTTAATAAATTTCTAAGGATTTTCTGGAATTTAAAATCAATTTTTCAGATTATTTTAAGTGCGCAGGTGACGTGACACAATCTGGAGCATCCGATCGAATTGCAATCAATGATCAGGAGCGTGATACGACGTGGCGCATCGTGGAGCGTCCGATCGCGCGTGAAATCTCAACAGTTGATCTTCAATTAATTGATGGGGATACATGGCGAAATCGGGTTCACCGGATCATATTTAATCTCAGCCGTTGATCGCGAAGAGTTATAACAGACGAGATTAAATCGCGGAAAACGCCCCTGATTCATCTGATCGCGATCCAACGGCAGGCGTTTCGATGCGTTTTATAATGCACAACTATGTGGCTTCAACTCAAGCGTCAGATCGTGATCCAACAGCCACGACTTAACGGTAACAATTCACGATCATGCGTTTCATTAGAGCCGTTGATGCGCTTTCATCGGACGGTTACGCCCAAATCTCCTATAAATTGACATATTCTTCGTATTTGTAAAGCATTCGAGAGCAATTCAATCAAATTGAACTGCTTAGACACCAAATATCTTGAATCTCTTGATCCCAATCAGTTCTAGACTCATTTCCGCGTCCACGAAGTACTTAAGATGAAGATTTCGATAATCGACAAGGAAGAAATCGATGCTTGAACTCCACGATCATGATTTTCAGATTTTTTATGAAATAGCCTTGATTCTGACGATTAATTAGATCAATTTGATCGCAATTGTGGGTTAGGGATCGTGTTTTATCCTAATTTATCTTCGTTTAATGTTTAGTTTCATTTTAGAATCGTTAATTTGAGTAATTTTAAGTTTATTTTCGTTAATTTTGCTCTTTATATTTTCAAAAAATTCATCCATCTTTGATCTTCAATTTCTCCACGAAATCAAAGTCAAATTTGCTGATTTTTTATTCCGTGGAATTGTCTTCAAGTCCTCTTTCATAAAATACCATTTTTATCAATTTCGATCATCGATTCATCGTCCGATTTGATCAAATTCGAAGAGATCATAAAAAATTTCCTTAATTCACTGTGGATTTGACCCATATTTACCATTATACCCCTAAATTCGAGTTATTTTCATTAAATTGGTAAGTTTGGACTTTATTTTGACACGAATCGGTGTGCAATTGGCGACCACATCGATTCGATCCGTCAATTGACGACCATATCTCACTAGTTAATAACTCTATAGACCAAATAACATCTTATTGCTCAACCTTACTTAATTATCCACATCAACATATAGATTAATTAATCAAGGATCGATTTAAGCCAATCAATAGGGTTAGTTGTCAACTTGTTGGGTGCCAAGCTACATCATTTACAATAGAAGATATAGAGTATTTAAGAACTCACTTATGGAACCTTTCTATCATCGATTATCATGTATGTATAATCCTTCCTCTGCATGAGACTCATGAATGACTTAGGGTATGGTCGACTGTTAAAACCCTAATAGATCACTCAAGTTAGTGCTGATGCAAGTAGGAAATTATCAGGAACTCCTCTGATATTTCTACTACCTTGGCCAAGGATTTCATCGCATCTCATTCCTTGAGCCAATCTCCTTAAATATCGAGGGCGGATAGTCCCATCTTAATCACACAATCATCTTCGTGAACTTCATGTCGTATCTAATATATGACGTTTTAGATATCCCATGGCTAGGGATTTGTAAGTCATAATCAAAACATGATCATCGATCCATAAGATGTCTTTGGTGTCTCAAGTCAAAGGACCACATACATAACCATGACATGAATAAACCTGATTGATAGTTAGGTAGAATTAATATTCAGGGATTCATACGGATCTTTCTCCAAAGAGTACCCACTATATATCCTTAGTGTCTCCACACCGATGGCTACAGGATCAGCTATACTCATCATGTGAGTCGAATAAGATTGTGCTATTCTTTCTAGATAATTCGATGTCCCTCTCAAATATCCCGCAGATAGGAATGTTTAGAACATATGTTTAAAGACTAGTGATCAGTGTATTATGATCTCATCATAATTCACTTAGTCATTACATATGCTCATGTAATTCATTACAAATATCACATAGGAATGACAATGAATATATTACATTTCAATGAACATAAATAAGATACATGAAAGTGTGATTGGCTTATAAGCCACATAATACCCATCACACTATAGATATTTAAGTAGCACGTAATGTATCTTAGCACCCCAAAAATTGTCGATTCCATTTGTTCATTGGGTTAAACAAATCTTTTATAAATTAATATAAATATTGATGTGTTCAATTGATAAGATTGACTGATAAGTATTATTAGGTATATGGAGTTATAAACTAACTAGATATATGGATCTAGAGGGTCACACAAGTAAGGTCCATAGACATTAGAGGATATTGACATAATTCTAAGGTTTTTGTGAAAATTTTATATGCTTATTGCCTCGAAACATGGGGAGAACTATTGGGTTCTTAGGTCGATAAACTTTCCAAATTTTTTATCAAAACATCGAATGCAACAAAATACATTGAATCGGATATTCAAAACATTGAGGCACCAATAAAAAAATGATCCTATCATCTAGTATGTATGAGAAAACATACTTAAAAGGTTTATTTGAGAGAGTTTTTGAAGATATTTAAGTGTCTAACCTCTTAACGGTATCCACACAATCTCTGGATGGTTGAATCTACTCTTCAAAGCTCTTCACCAAGAGAGAGAGAAAAGAAATGAGATAATTCTCACAAATATTGCATTGGCACCTTGCGTTGTGGTCGTTCTCTCCTTATTTATAAATATTTGGTACGTAGATTTTTCATAAAAACCCTCATAATTATATCTATACCTACCAACAAATATATACCTTGTGTGTGGCCCTCTAGGTCCATATATCTCACTAGTTAATAACTCTATAGAGCAAATAACACCTTATTGCTCAACCTTAATTAATTATTTACATCAACATATAAATTAATTAATCAAGGATTGATTTATGCCAATCGATAGGTTGAGTTGTCAGCCCATTGGGTGCCAAGCTACACCACGTACTCTAAGAGATATAGAGTATATAAGAACTCACTTATGAAACCTTTCCGTCATCGATTATCATGTATATATCATACTTCATCCGCACGAGACTCGTGAATGACTTAGGGTATGGTCGACTGTTAAAACCCTAATTGATCACTCAAGTTAGTATTGATGCAAGTAGGAAATCATCGGGAACTCCTCTAATATTTCTACTACATTGTCTAATGATTTCATCGCATCTCATTCCTGATGGATATTATGTGGCCTATAAGTCAATCACACTTTCATGTATCTTGTTTATGTTCATTGAAATGAAATTTATTCATTGTCATTCTTGTTTAATGTTTGCAATGAAGTCCATGAGCATGTGCAATGACTAAGTGAATTATGATGAGATCATAATATAGTGATCACTAGTCTTTAAACATATGTTCTTAACATTCCTATTCATGGGATATTCGAGAAGGACATCGAATTATCCGGAAAGAATAACACTATCTAATCCATCTCCTATGATGAGTATGACTGATCCTATAGCGATTGGTGTGGAGACACTAAGGATAGATAGTGGGTGCTCTTTGGAGAAAGAGTTCATTCAATTGATCCGTATGAATCCCTGAATAGTATTATACTTAACTATCAATTAGGTTGATTCATGTCATAGTTGTGTATGTGGTCTTTTGACTTGAGACACCAAAGCCATCTTGTGGATGGATGATCATGTTTTGATTATGACTTACGAATCCCTAGCCACGGGATATCTAAAACGTCATATATTGGATACGACATGAAGTCTACGAAGATGATTGTGTGATCAAGATGGGATCATCCACACCCTTAGTATTTGAGGTTATTGACTCAAAGGAATGAGATACGATGAAATCCTTGGCCAAGGTAGTAGAAATATCGAAGAAGGAGTTCCCGATGATTTCTACATGCATCAATACTAACTTGAGTGAACGATTAGGGTTTGACAGTTGACCATACCCTAAGTTATTCATGAGTCTAATGTGGATGAAGGATTATACATACATAGTAATCGATGACAGGAAGGTTCTATAAGTGAGTTCTTACATACTCCATATCTCCTAGTGTACGTGGTGTAGCATGGCACCCAACGGGCTGGCAACTCAACCTATCGATTGGGTTAAATTAATTCTTGATTAATTAATCTTTATGTGGATGTAGATACTTAATTAAGATTGACCAATAAGGTGTTATTTGGTCTATTGAGTTATTAACTAGTGAGATATATGTACCCAGAGGGTCACACACATAAGGTTTATGGATGTTGGTAGATATAGAAATAATTATGAGGGTTTTTATATAAAAAAACCTCATACCAAATGTCTATAAATAGGGGGAGAACGACCACAACTAAAGGTGCCCATACAAGACTTGTGGAAATTCTCTCATTTCTTCTCTTTCTCTCTTGGTGAAGAGCTTTGAAGAGGAGATCCAACCATCCAGAGACCATGTGGATACCGTTATAGGCTAGAAACTTGAATAGCTTCAAGAACTCCTTCAAGGAAACCTGTAAGCATGTTTTCTTATACATATTAGATGATAGGATCATCTGTTATTGGTGCCTCAATGTTTTGAATATCCGATTCAATGAATTCCGCTGCATTTGATGTTTTGATCAAAATTTTGGAAAGTTATCGACCTCAGATCCCATCAATTTCTTGACTCAATCTCCTTAAATATCGAGGGCGAATGATCCTATCTTGATCACACAATCATCTTCGTGGATTTCATGTTGTATCTAATATATGATGTTTTCCGTGGCTATGGATTTGCAAGTCATAATCAAAACACGATCATCCATCCACAAGATGTCTTTGGTGTCTCAAGTCAAAAGGACCACATACACAATCTTGACATGAATAAACCTGATTGATAGTTAGGTATAATTACCATTCAGGGATTCATACGGATCAATTCAGTGAACTCTTTCTCTAAAGAGCACTCACTATCCATCCTTAGTGTCTCTATAATTAGTCATACTCATCATATGAGTCGAATCAAATAGTGTTATTCTTTTTGGATAATTTGATGTCTCTCTCAAATATCCCACGAACATGAATATTTATAACATATGTTTAAAGACTAATAATCATTGTACTAGGATCTCATTATAATTCACTTAGTCATTGCATATGCTCACGAACTTCATTACAAACATCACACAAGCATAACAATGAATAAATTTCATTTCAATCAATATAAACCAGATACATGAAAGTTTGATTGGCTTATAGGCCACATAATATCTATCAAGAACGACCACACCTAAGAGTGCCCATGCAAACCTTGTTGAAAAATCTCTTTTTTTCTCTTTTTCTCTTGGTGAAGATTCGTAAGAGGAGATCTAAATGTCTAGTGATCATGTGGATATCGCAAGAGGCTGACACTTGAACATCTTCATAAACTTATTAGTATGTATTTTGATTTATAATAGATGATAGGTGGCGAAATGAATTCATGTGGTCATTGAATACACACCAAGTCATGTCAAAACTAATTATCAAACTCACGAATTTTATGAAATTAACATGAATTAAGAAGTATAGTGGTGAATAAGGGTCGAATCTTAAGAGAAATAAGGGAATTTTGAGATATCTTTTGAAATTAGATCAAATCGGATGATAAAATATAGTGAGAAATTAAGGAAATTGATATTTTTGGAAAGAAAACTCGAAGAGGAATCCACGGAATAAAAAATCATGAAGTTTGGATCAAGATTCGCAGAGAAATCATCAAGTGAATGAGATAGAAATTTCTCAATTTGAAAATCATGAAAAACCTAAATTGAAATTGAAATTAACTAAATTACGATTTGAAATTGAAATCTAAAGCTATACGAAGAAATATTAGGATGAAACTTGATCTCTAACGCAAGATTGCGCTCGAATTGATCCAATTACTCGCCGGATCAAAGGCTTTTCGTTCCCGATTTCAAAAAATGATCGTATGTTCAAGAGTCAATTTCTTCCTATTCTCTCAACAAAGTCTCACTTTCAAATACTCCGTGGATGCGGAAATTGATCTAGAAGCGATTGGAAGCAAGAGATTCAAGGGATTTGGTGTCTAGACACTTTGATTACTCAAGAACCCAAGAACATTTCAATTTATAGGGTAAATTGGGTATAACCGTTGGATCGAGATTTAATTCTTCGATCAACGGCTCTGATGAAATGCCAGGCTTCACATTGTTACAGTTAAGTCGCGTCCGTTGGATCTTGGATGGACCGTCCAGATTTCGCCATATCGCACGCATTATAAGTAACTCATGAAAAGCTCACCATTTGATCTTGATCCGACACTCTAGATGCGTTTTGTCGGTTTTACATCTCAGCCGTTATAACTCTTCAGATCAGCGGTTGAGATTAAATTGTTTAAAAAATGATTCGCCGACGAGTAGAATTGCGCCGCATATCCCCCGCCGTAAGTGAAGATCAACGGTCCTCTTTATAAGCGCGAATCGGATGCTCCTTGTATAGCCACGTCACCTGCTCATTTAAAACAAGAAAACAAAGTCTCACATGGCTTTTAAAATAAATTTTGGCGCATATAAATGGAGTACGTGATTTAGGAGTTAGCGAAAATCCTTAACAAGGTGCTTTCTCCTTAATCACATAGACACACGCGCACTCACACGCGCGCATGAATACACAAAAAGTGTGACATGTGGCGGTCTCATATGTCGCCACATGGTCTCATATGTCGTCACATGGCGCCGCTTTTTCCTAGAAAAATCCCTAAAAAAATTCATATCTTTTAAAATACAACTTCAAATTAATCCAAATTTGTTTCATTGGATCATAAATTAAATTATCTATCATTCTAAACAGTCAAATTTAACAAATAACTAGAGAATAAATTTTTATTTCAAGAATATATTCATTTCTTTTAGATTTTAAAACTTAGAAAAATATATGAGTGTATATAAAGTGATTTCTCTTATTATTTAGCATTAAAAACTAATTATAATCTCAAGTAAAGATGGGGATAATCTAATACTTTAAAATTTTCTTCTCAATTTTATCATAATTAACCCTAAATTAATGCATTTTGAGATTATAATGACTTTTTCATGGAATGATAGATAAACACTAAAAAATATGATAACATGCATTAGAATGGAATGTTTTATGCCTTAATTTGCATTAATAATCATATATTTTCATGTTTAATTTGCATGTTATCAATAGGATCATCATAATAATAAAAATTAATTGTTCCCAAAATCCCTATCTTGCAGGTGTATTCAATACATTGTTTTTTGTAATGTAATTCATAATTGAGCACATCTATAAATTAATTAATCTCCTTTGATTAAACCCACTAACCAATCCCACATATTTCTCTCTCTTTCTCTCCATTTAGTTGAATTTAGAAATGATTTTTTGCAAGGAAAGCATAGAAAGAATGACAAAATATAACATTCTCCCTTCCAACTTACAAAAAAATATATTTTAAGTACTTTCATGATCACCAATCTCCAAATGTTAGTGATTATTGAGAATTTCTTATGTCCAATTATCTAATTTATAATACTTTTAGATGAAATTTCAAGGGAATGAAATAGATTCTTGCAATAGTCATGGGTCATCAAATGAGGTTTGGAAAGTATTTGACATTTGACTTCACCACCCCTGTTATGTTCCATAGTTTACATAGATTTTGAAAAATAATGCTTTAGGCTGAACACGTTGAGGAGTGCATGAGAAGCACATAAAAAACGGCTAAGTTTCTTGGCCTTGGGTACTTCACAAAAATTGAAGACAAGTATCATTGCAACCCCTGCCTTGCATTATACCCTAGAGATCCACTTTATTAAGATGAACAAACACATCAATACGCCTATTTTCTGGAGGGATTTGATGATGAAAATCAAAATGTACAAGACAAGATGAAGAGAATTGTTGAGAATCAAAAGTTAGTAGTTGATGTCCGTCAAGGTGGGCCGTTAATGAATTTGTACTATACATTTATACCAGGAGTAAATTTGAACAAATGAAGAAAGAAATATTAAGGCTCATATGTGAGACTGACCAGGCAGGGATCATCCTTGAGAAGAAGTCTTTCGGTTTTTGCAGTACTACACACAATCTGATATGGAAATCCCTGGCTCTGAGGTGATTAGGGATGCTACAATAAAGATATATATGAGGAAATGAGGGTGAAATATAAACGGAGATCTCTAAAAGTCACTTCCATATTGCTTATATGGAATTGGTGAGGAATGAACATTGCAGCAGCAAGTGCTTGCAGTTGGTGAGCTTGTTGCCAAGTAGTCAGGTGAGAGCATATCTGACATTTTGTTTGTCATATTGAGCAACTTTGGTCTTGAACAGAAGGTATTAAAGGTTTTCCTTAAGTTTATATTTTCTGCAGTCAATCAATCTTTGGTGAGAATTGATTTCTTTGGCCAAGTACTCTTGCATAGCCCAGCCCGAGCCAGGTGCTTGGTCTGGCTACCTCCTTCTCAACCATTCTAGCCTACTTCAGCCCAGCTCACGCACCAGCAAAAGCATTTATCACAACAGCTTTCTCCCTAGTTCCTCATACAACATGCAAACAAGCTTGAAGATGACCAGTCCTTACGTTTTAAAATGTGAGGATAACTAGTCTTGAACAGCACCTTGAGAGCAGAGTGATATTCAAAGGGGAGAGAATTGATACGACCCTATTAGACCTGAGAATGGGGAGGCCCATGACTGGCCCAATAAGCAGCTAACATAATGAAGATTTGAAGGCCAATAAACAGAGGAGGAAACAATGCACTCTTTAACAGCTTGAACTTATGTTATGTTTAGTGTATTCTCATTCCTTAACATTAATTCCTCATTTAACAAGGTGAAGATCGAAAAACCAAGAGTCACATCAGCAATATAAATATGTGTGTGTGTGTGCACGTATGTATACATGCATGCAAGTATGTATGTATGTATGTATGTATACATATAAATCAACCAAGGTTCTCTTTTTAAAATCAACCGGTATGTTTTACTCTGAATCCAAACCCAAAAGTTAATTCACTGGAGTACATGCATTGCCACTGGAGCATTAAGGCAGAAGCTATGATTGCGCAGCCGAACTGCCGTCATGGCCTCTCCGCGAGTTGGGAAGCGAACCAGCGCCATCTTGATGGGCTCTGTGGGACCAGGCCTGGACCACCCCAAAGAAAGCAACTTAGTCAACAAGACCAGAAGCAAGTGAATACATGGAAGCGAGGAAGAAATGGAGCTGACCTGAGGAAGATCTCTGTGGAAGAGCCATCATAGTTGCAGCCACGGAATATCCTCTCTATGTCCTCCACAATAGCATTGCGTTGGGTTCTCAGCAAAACCTAAGAAAAGCATACAATACCCGTCACTAGGTGATAGAATGTGCAATAATGACGATGATGATAATGATCATTATTAAAAATGAATGACACAAAAGAATAAACATCATTGACAATAACAAGTATAATAGTGCTTGGATGAAGGCGATAACGACTCTGATGATTTCAGGAGATCATCCTAAAATGTTAAGAAAAACGACTGTGATGATGATGACAATGGCGATGATGATGGTAACAGAGATAATGATGATAATGACGTCAAACAATGACATTGGATGGCACACAATTACATATAGTATCAATGATGAGATGTGCCATCAACACTCAATGACAACAGTGATGGTGATGATGATAATATAATGCTGACAATGACAATGAGATGATGATAGCAATACAATCACGAAAATGATGAAGGTGATGATGTACAAGAAAGCCTATGAATAGAAAAGAAAATTTAGCGCAATTGATATTGGGAACATATCATGAACACTGAATGATGTTGATGTTGATGTTGATGAAAATGATAGTCATGATGACTGATCACTCTAAAATGTAGCAATTAAGGATTGGTCAAAATACAATTAAATCACTGAATGTTTCCTAAGGGTGCCTATCGAGTATAGCATTAGGGAAATATTGAGGTCAATCCACAGAGACTTGTCTTATCTAGCAGCAATGATGATGGCTGAGAACAATAACCATCAAATAACACATAAGGGAAGCTTCATACTTCCATGCAGCAAACTTCTAGCTCCAGATGCCCCGGAGTGAATAGCAGAACTTTTCACATCAAAATATTTCATTGTCAAACCATTTGACAATTTCAGTTGAAATCAGTAAATACGTAGAAATTTAGATCCAGTAGAGAGGTTTAAAAAGGAAGAAATTTAGATCCAGTCATCAAACTTGTAGGTCCCTCAATGATCATCACAATAATCATCATCATGTACAACAGTGAATAGATAAAGTTCATCTTGGGTCTTCAAACTCACAGTTTTGCCATTGTAGGAAGTCTGAAGATCCCACATGTTGCGATCGATCTGATCATCATAACAATTGTAAAAGTTAGAGCCAGATTAAGCACAGATTATAATCCACATTTTTGGCATGTCAGCTCAGGATATGATCTCACTCTCGCCAAGTTGTACAACCGACCCTTTCGTACATTTTGCCTGCCTGCATTGTCGAAGGAAGATCGAGAAGGAAACTGAACCAGCCTGATCCAAGAATAGTTATTATGACGCCTCTATTTATAAATATATATAAAAATATAGATTGCAGTTGACATCTTATGATGAATAACCATACATGCCAGTTGGATTGAAGAGCCTGTTATATTCAACTTTAACATCATCAGCAGTTAGATCGCAGCCTTCGAAATAGTGGATGACATCAGTTTTCAACGTGTTCCTCCCAATGTTGGTCAACCTTCCGAACACTAAACCTAGAGAACATATCAGTTGAAATCAGAAAATAGATTAACTTCTTACAAATTGATCTCTTGAAACTACACTTTAGAGAGGGTTATAAAAGGAAAAGACTATCAGAGAAGATGTTCTTATCAGCATAGTTCATTTTAGTGGATATGTGACGTTTCTCTAAAATTTATTTCATCCACTGATCTTTGGCATTTGGAGCACAACCCTTCAAAATATTCTAAGGAGAAATTCAGATGAATAAAGTTTCAAAAACAACAGCGCAAATCAATCTTCGATCTCTGAATGGATGCATGGAGAGTATTTGACAGTACGCTAAAAGAATCACAGATAAAAACCTTTCCCAGCTGACTATTTCACAGTATGCTAGAAGAATCACGGAGCAAAACTTTTGTTCAATTGACTATTTCATAATCTCCGTCAAAGTATGCTAATCCGATGATTCGGTTGGCTGCTAGCAATGTTCGTGATTCTAGAAGTTAAGAAAAAACGAAGGTGTCATTACCAGGCGGGGGATCGGCAATGGCATCGGAGAAGGATGCGGCATGATCATCGGAGGCGAGCGTGGACAGAGTCCTGGAGGGCAATCCCCGGGTGCTGCCGCTTGAAAGGACGAGCGACTTCAGGGTGTTCCTGAGAAGGCCCAACTTCGTCGCTGCCATTACTTCCAAGTTTCACTTTCCACTCTCTCTCTCTCTCTCTCTCTCTCTCTCTCTCTCTCTCTTCCTCCTCCCTCTATCTCTCTCCACAAAACCACCCACATAGAATGGATTCGACAAAGCCCTAACGGTACAACAAGGCCCAACTTTATTGGGCTGGAGCAGTATGGGGCTTTAGGCTCAGCCTTCTTAAAAGAGAAGAAAAAGGCTCATCAAATAAATAGAGCCCTCAAGACAACTATAAATCCATACTGCTCAAGAGTCATTTAGCTTCCATTGAGCATTGGGCAAGTCAAAAGCATTACATAAAAATTCCACTTAGGGAAACAGCAATTCAAAAACCCGTTCGTTCATAATGATCGAATAGACGGCGTTATCATTTGCTCCCGAGTACTTTATGGCAAAAAGTACCTTCTATTTCTTGGTAGTTTTGCGGGTTACTCTGAGGCTCTAGAGGGTGTTCCGGCTTCTCATGCTCTATCCACTTTATAGGTACCATCAGCCTTGGTTTTCTCCAGACCACGTGCCCTGGATAGAGGGCACGGCTACAAGACTCCTCCCTCATGGCACAGGCCTTCCTGTTAAGGGCAAGTTGACCTTTTTGTTTTGAACTTATAGTGGTAAGACAACAAATGCTCTAGAGAAGTGTTCTAAGGAGTTTCGAAGCTGAAATAAGCTCAAGCTATGTTCTCATTACTCCTACAGGCTTGACTCTCCTTCGTGCATTTGCAATGTCAAAAGGCAAATGATCCAAATGAGCTTTCTAATACTTCTACTTCAATGGCCAACCTCACTTCTACTATTTACAGATGTGTCTTGCTTGTAGATCTTCATGGGTAATTGATTTGGGGCTCTTTCAATCCTCTCATCCTTTACTATTACAAATATTATGATGGATATTATGTGGGCTATGAGCCAAATCACACTTCCATGTCTCGTTTATATTCATTAAAAATGAAATTTATTCATCATTATTCTTATATGATGATTTGCAAAGAAGTCCATGAGCATATAAAATGACTTAGTGAATAAAGATAAGATCATAATAGAACAATTTTTAGTATTGAAACATATGTTATAAATATGCTTATTTGAGAGATATTTGAAGGACGTTGAATTATTCAAAACGAATAATATTTTTGGATTTAACTTGTATGATTATAGCTGATTTTATGGCCATCGGTGTAGAGACATCAAAGATAAATAACAATCTCTCTTTAGAAGAAAGAATTTATTAAATTGATCTTTTTGAATCCTTGAATGGTATTATACATAATTTTCACTCAAATTGATTCACGTCATAGTTCTATATATGGTCCTTAGACATGAGACACCCTAAGACATCTTGTTGATAGATGACCAAGTTTTTATTATAACTTACAAAATCCCTAACCATAATATTTTTAAAAATTCATAGGTTGGACACGAAATAAAGTTCTCAAAAGTGATTGTATGGTGAAGATGTGATCATCCGCCCTTGATATTTGATAAGATCAACTCGAGGAATGAGATGTTATGAAATAATTGGCCAAGGTGGTAGAAACATCTAAGATGTTTTTCTTAATGATTTCTTCCTCACATCAATATTTACTTGAGTGATCGATTAGGGTTTGACACTTGACCGTACGCTAAGACATTTATGAGTTGAGTCTCGCATAAATGAAGGCTTATACATATATAATAATCAATGACAACACGACTTCACAAGAAATTTCTTATAGACTCCATATTTATGTGAGCACGTGATGTAGTTTGATACCGTAAAAAATATTAACTCTACTTATCTATTGGGTTAAATCAATCTTTGATAAACTAATGTATATTTTGATATCGTTAATTGATAAGGTTGATTAATAAGTGTTATTAGGTCTATAGAGTTATTAACTATCAAGATATCTGGATATAGAGGGTCAACACATAAGGTCCATAAATATTGGTGAATATAGATGTAATTCTAAGGCTCTTTATGAAAAGTTTTATTTAAAAAATGTCTATAACCAGGGAGAGAAATGGATACACTTAAGAGTCCTCGGGACATTCAATCCATATGAATTTGGAGAGCGAGGTGTAGCATGGAGGCTGTGGCATTACCAAATGATCAATAAGGGTGGCATCTTTGGAGGATGGCTTCACTAAAGGCAATTGGGCAAGGGCTATGACAATGGAGGCCATGTTTGGGGGTTTTTTGACAACATTGAGGAGTCACCTAGAATTTCTAGATGTGTTGATGCTTTGCCTAGCGCTTTTGATGGCATTGAGGTGTAGCTAGAGTTGAAGGCGACACAATTGGCAATGTTGAAGGTGAAGGTGAGATAGGCCTTGTCGCTGGTGTTGGAGGCGAGGTAGACACTAAAAACTGTGATAGAGGCAAAGATATTGCCAACCATGGTGCTGGAGGCAAAGGCAGTGCTAACGTTGGAGATGGAGGCCAAGCCTAGGAGGGAATGTCAGCGACAGTATGGGTGATTCTGAAGGATGCTGTAATGCATGAGGTGGCCAATTGGGGTGCTGTCAAGGCAACACCTATAGGGATAGGGGTGACACCAATAGGGAATGGGAAGGCATCAACAGTGATGGGAGCTACACCAAGAATCGTGAGTGGCACTAATAAAGGAGAGGTGGAACCAAGAGCATTATTGCAGTATCTTGGGACTCAAGTTACAAAACCCAAGCACAAGGACATACAGGGGGGCAGATGTGGCATTGCTTGTGGTGCCCTTTGGCACTTGGGTTGTGAAACCCTTGCACTGACAACTATAGGGAGGGTACATGAGTTGAAGGTAGCACAGACGGAGGCAATGCAAGAGGCATTGGGGCAATGTTGGAGGCATTGTTGGTAGCGTGGGCGATAGTGGCAACACTAGGAGCTACCAATGCACCAGAAGAAGTGGTAGTGCTAGAGGTGCTCAAGGCTCATGGAGTTCCAAAGATAGTGTTGGAAGCATGGAAGCCAGTGCAAGCAACGATAGAGACGCCAATGTCTACTTGAAAGGGTATTTAGCTTTGATTTTGTCAATTTTTGCTTTGATGGGTATTTATCCATGAGCGACATTCAGCTCTAACACTAAACTGATTCAAGACGCAGTGCAGAAGAAGGTGGGCTCTAACATGTTGGCTGCTACGAGTAGAGATGGTGACAACAAATCTTGGAGGCACCCTTTTGAAAAGAAGAAAATAATTCCTAACTCAAAATATACCTATGAATTTCTTATATGGGTTGCTCATTTATAGGCCTTGGAGGTAAGAGAAATGGTAAAATGAAATTTGAAATAGAAAGAATTTAGAAAATAAACTAGAAACTAGATCCTCATATTTGATGGGGCTAGAGTGCTTGTCCCCATCAATCCTCCTCACTTGGAGAACTTGACTCCAACATGAGTAAGAGAAGATGAGGCCAACAATGATGGTGATGAGACCAAGCTCTGATACCAAGTTGATGAATCATGTAACGGATAAGAAGGCAATTTTCAACACAACAGTGGCAATTACAGGTAACAGTGCCAGTGGCAAATCTAGATGAAATTTCTTTGAGAAGAAAACAATTATTAACTCAAAATATGCCTGTTAATCTATTACATGGGTGAACTATTTATAGGCCTTAGAGGAAAAATTATAACTTAAAAAAAAACTAAAAATGGATCCTAATATTGAATGAATCTCAGCTCCGATAATGGGGCTAAGGTGCTTGTCCCCATCAATTTATAAATTAGATGATTAATACCATGATATCTAATTATAAAAAACAAAGTCATAAATGGTTATTTCCACCCATCTTCTCTTTCTTAGCAAGCATCCTCCTCGGCAATATTTCTTTCACTTCAATTGGTGTCCTTTTTTCTTGAACTAGGCACCTTTCTTTTTCTCCATGTCACAATCTTTCTCATTTAAACTTATGTGCTCATTATCTCCTCAATCCACACCTGATGAAAACAAGTTCTCATCAATCACATACATTATCAACAACATCATCTCCATATCCGTGACGATGTTCCCTGATAATCTCAGATAAACAATCAAGCATCACACATAACTCATCAGATCGAGTTCTAGATGTATCCTGTGCAACAAAAGTGTGGATACCATCAGGAGTTTCAACCCAGCTACATCCTGGAATCTTCCCCAGACCCATCTTCCTCATCTTCTCCCTCATCATCTCAGCTTTTTCAATCTTCCCCTTTTGTACATATAAATTCGCCATAACAACATAGTTCCCTGTGTTATCAGGCTCAATATCCATCAAAAACTTGAAAGCATATTCTCCCAAAGATACATCTCCATGGAGAGATGCTCCATTGAGCAAAGCTCCCCAGACCTTTGCATTTGGCTTCTCCGGCATCTCGCGTATGAGCGTCAATGCTTCATCAATTATCCCAGCTCGGCTGAGAACTCCCACCATGCACGCATACTGCTCCATCCATGGTACGATTCCATAATTCTGCATCATCGATTCAAAAATCAGGCGAGCTTCGTCAACTTCTCCAGCATGAGCACAAGCTGAGAGAATAGCAGTGAAGGTTACATGATCAGGTTTAATCCCCCCTGAGATCATTGCCCGGAACAGAGATAATGCTGCATCAGCATCTCCGTGAGAAGCATATGCTGATATGATGGCAGTCCAGACGATTGCACTTTTAGATGATGAATGTTGATGAAAGATTCTACAAGCTCCATGGAGAATTCCTGCCTTGGCATACATGTCGATCAATGATGATACCACATATATGTTCTGATCAATGTTATTCTTGATGGCGTAACCATGGATCTGCTTTCCAGTTTGTAAATTCGAGAAGAATGATATAGAGGGGAGAATACTTGATAGAGTGACAGAGTTTGGCCGAAGACCCGAGTTTTCTAAATCACGAAAAATCTGAAGAACTTCCATGTGGCGATTGTTTTGAGCAAGGCCAGAAATCACTGCATTCCAATTTGTCAGAACTGGATTTTGGATTTCCCGGAAGATTTCCATAGCTTGCTCAATGAAGCCATGACACATGTATCCAGAGATCATTGCCCCGTATGTAACATTATCTTTATTCAAAACTTCGTTGAAGAGTTCCCGAGCGAATTCCAACTTCCCGCACCTGGCATAAAAGGCGATGAGGGAGTTCCTCACAGCCATATCAATTTTGGCACCATAGATTTCTAAAGATCGATGAACACGCACACCAAAATCGAAATCCTTCACCTGAGAACAAGCATGAAGAACACTAACAACTGTAACACCATCTGGCTTGAGATTATCCCCAACTGAACTTTCAAGTTTGGCATACAGCTCGAGGCATTCTTCATAATATCCACCCTGGTCATATCCAGAGATCATAGCATTCCAGGAGATTACATCTTTATCATGCATTAGTTCAAACATCTTCCGTGCCAAATCCATACTCCCAAATTTGGCATAAAGAGTCACTAGGCCATTCATCACAAAGATATCACTAACAATTCCACTCCTGAGGACAAAACCATGAATCTCTTTCCCCACAGTAACTGATAAACTAGATGAAGAGCTAATCAACGAGAGGCATTTCAAGATAGAGGATATCGAGTACGCATCAACCTTAAGCTCAACATCGGAAGCCAAAAGGTGAGAAAAGATACCCAGCGCCTGGAAAGGCTTCCTATGAACTGAATAGGCGATGAGCATCGCGTTAAAGGAGAAAACACTCTTCGGCGAAATTTCGTCAAACACGTTGCGAGCTTCATCGATCTGACCGCATTTGGAGTAAAATGATATGAGCTTGGATCCGAGAAAGTTCTCCGGAATGATGGAGGAGATAATGATGCGGCCATGAAGCAATCTTCCGGAGAAAAAGAGTTTGTGATCGGCGCAGTACTGGATGAGATCGCCATAAGTGCGGTAATCGAAAATGGATTCACTTCTCGTGCTGGCGAAAGATCTTCTGAGAGCTCGGATTTCCTGGAACAATGGAATTGTTGCCTTCATCCATTCGAAGATTCTCTTCTTACTTCTCAAATTTGATTTCAACGTTCAAACCAGGTTTAAGTGTGACGTGGTAACATCGAATCCGTCCGATAAATTAATGCGGTGTCATCTGAATCGTAGAAAAATATATCATCGATTCTGGCACGTTAATTCTGTGGATCTCCGTAATCTTTGTAGCGCGGGAAAGAACTTTTGAGAGAACCAGGATCAAATAACGTGGGAACACCCAATCCGTCCGATTAACCGGGATGATGATCGTTCATCGTGTCCGTCCATTGATGAACTTTATTGTCGATTGGGATCCTCTGATAAAAAAGGTAGCAAAATCTGAATCGTCCAAAGATAACTGATTCATCAAGGGCCGTTAAAACATGGATTCCCAACGATCTCAAGAGCACGGGAAAATAAGATGAAGACCATTCATCCGGTCCATCCAATCGATGAAAAATCTCTCGGAAGGGTTCCCCGCTCCCAGGATACGCGGAAAAATCTGGATCGTCCAAACATAGAGATCACCAATCGTGGGCCGTCAAAACGTGATTCGTACACGATCTGGGGAGCGCGGGAAAATAAAATAGGGGATCCCAACCTTCGTTCTCGCTGCTACTGCTTCAGATGTCGGAGAAGAAGCGCCGCCGGGGACCGCCGGCGAGTTCGTCCGGCGGGAGCAAGAGCCACGGCGGCGCTCTCTTCAAGGACCGCCTCAAGCCGGACTCCATCATTCTCTCCGTTCTCCAGCACCTGCACGCCGCCGAGCAATCTTCCACATCCAACGGCAAAGCCCCAACCCTAGCCGATCTCGGCTTATCCTCCACCTGCCGCGAAGTTTCAGATAGAGATCCAACAGCTGTGAGAACCTCGATCGAAGATTCCATTCTCTCCGCAGCTCGATCGATCCTCGAAGGACGCGGATTCTCTTTCTCCGTGCCGTCTCGCTCCTCCTTGAACCAGATCTACGTCCCCGAGCTCGATCGCATCGTCCTCCGCGACAAATCCTCCATCCGATCTTTCTCCAGCCTCTCAACCGTCCGCAAAACTACCATTACCGTGCGCCTCCTATCCCTAATCCACCAGCTCTGCACGAAGAACATCCACGTTACCAAGCGCGACCTCTTCTACACAGATGTCAAACTCTTCCAAGACCAGACGCAGTCGGACGCCGTTCTTGATGACGTATCTTGCATGCTCGGATGCACGCGCTCTTCCCTCAACGTCGTTGCCTCCGAAAAAGGCGTGGTGGTCGGGCGGCTTATATTCACCGAACAAGGAGATCGGATTGACTGCACTAAGATGGGAGTCGGAGGGAAGGCGATTCCTCCTAATATTGACCATGTGGGGGACATGGAGAGTGACGCGCTCTTCATTCTCCTAGTAGAGAAGGACGCCGCTTACATGAGACTAGCCGAGGATAGATTCTATAACCGTTTTCCCTGCGTAATCGTTACAGCCAAGGGACAGCCTGACGTGGCAACTAGGTTGTTCTTAAAGAAGATGAAAACAGAGCTGAGGCTCCCTGTGCTCGCGCTCGTAGACAGCGACCCTTACGGATTAAAGATTTTATCCGTTTACATGTGCGGATCGAAGAATATGTCCTACGACAGCTCAAATCTCACGACTCCTGATATAAAATGGCTGGGGATCAGGCCGAGCGATCTCGACAAATATAAGATACCAGAGCAGTGCCGGTTGCCCATGACGGATCAAGATTTGAAGACGGGGAAGGAGATGTTGGAGGAAGAATTTGTGAAGAAGAGTGAGGGTTGGGTGAGGGAACTCGAGTTGATGGTTCGGACGAAGCAGAAAGCAGAGATTCAGGCGTTGAGTTCGTTTGGTTTTCAGTATCTGACAGAAGTCTATTTGCCACTCAAGTTGCAGGAGAAGGATTGGATTTGATAGTAATACCTGGTGACATCCGGATCTTAATGAAATCTCCTTGACGCAACCCTAAATCCTGCTTTATTTTGAGGAGATAATTATCCCGCTCACTTTTTATGGTCATTCTGGTGGCATTGAAGTCCTAAAAAGAAGAGGGGTCTTTTAAAAGATTTGGAATTGATTTTACGCCTCTTTTGACCAAATTTATGTTGGTTATTTCGTGGGAAATTCAGGTTAAATTCAGGCGCAGTTGCTTTGAGTATTCGGATTCTTCTTTAGATGCGGTCGAGTCTCAGCGAGGTGAGGCGATTTATTTAGTTAAAAATATACATTTAATTTACTGTTCCTCTTCCGCGAATTCCGGGTTTTCTGTTGTTTTCTTCTAGAGACTGGCCGATGTGATAAGTTAATCAAGACTTCGCAATGATAGCACTCATTTGTCCGCATGGTTTCTGCCGAAAAGCATCTCCGATAGAACTCTATGCTTGCTTCCTTTTCTCGTCGAATCACCAAACCCTCCTGGATCTTCCTCTCCTCAAAAGCTTCAAATCGCCAGCTGCTTCCATCGGGAAAAGTCCCACCCCCAGTTACTCTCGTTTCACCCTGTGCGGTTTCCTAGATATTCCCCAATCTCGCTCACACACATTCTCTCTCTATCTCTAGACTTTTGATTAGATAGCGGATGGAATGTTCGGTCTGTCGGGGCCATTCCAGCCGCCATTGTAGCTGGCCGGCGGCGCCATCTTCCTCTTAGCAGAGGTTCTACGCAAACCCTCATTCACTTGTTCACTCTTTCTCTCTCTACACAGTGACTCATATATGACGTAGAATGTACGTCGCCGTTATAACCGAGATCATCACTAGTTGTTTCCTTTCTGTGTTCAAAGATTCTCCCTCTCTGGCTTTCTCTCTCTAGCCACCTTTCCGATCTCCTATAAAGTACAGTCTTCCAACTCCGCTTCTTACTCAGCCAGTCCCCTCTATTTACGAAGTCGAGCTAGAAGGCTGCAGCAATGTCCGGGGAGAAGAAGACTGACAAGAAGAAGAGCCATCTTCTCAGAAGAGGCCTGGTGAAGGCAAGAACTCTATGTTCTCTCCTGCGCTCCGCAGCTTCCATGGCTTCCACCAGCAAGTCGGCCGCCGGGAAAGATCGGATCTCGGCAACCGAGCCGCTGCCGCAGCCGCCGCCAGCGCGTCGGCCAGTCCTCTTCCTCAGTTCAACAAGCTCTTTTGAGGGGTTTCTGGTGGAAGTTCCAAAGCAGATGACCTTCAAGAGAAGGGAATGAGTTTTCTTTGTGTCGTTGTTTCTACTCGCTCGGTTCGTCGTCGGTTGAAGAATGTGTGAAATTTTTTGTCGGGTAAGAAACCTCTTACTTTTGGTTATACGGCACAAAATATCATAAATTAAACGATGAAGAAGCATGTGAGGTTTTCCCGGCACTAAGACATGTTGAAATGAAGCGTATGGGATTTGAATGGCTGGAGAGAGAATACGAAGATTCTTGCACTCTAAAACGTGCACACAACTCAAGTCGAATTTTGTATAAAAATACATGCATGGAAAAAGACATACGAAAATAAATTTTACGAGTGAATATATACTTGTAAAATACGTCAATTCAGGAGATGAGAAATATCAATGTTAATTCTAGACACGCCTCTTTGAATTGGTCATGTAGAAAAGCTCTCAAAGCAGAGGAGAGGGATAGATATTTTGTTGAAAATTTTGCAATTGAGGATTATTTATATTAGTTTTCCAATTAGAAAGGCATGCTTTGCTCTCTAATATTCTGGGTTTTTTTTCTAATTCCATGATAGTGGGTTGAGGGAAAGATGAACTCTTCAAAAGCTTGTAGAAAATTTCTAGCAGCTCACAGACATCTACATGGTGGTGAATTTGTTAGAGAGAGGAGAAATAGACTCAATACATGCCCAAATTCAACCTTCTCTTTCTTGTATATCTTGCTTAATGCACTTTTCAGGACGTCTATAATTAGTATCACTATCTCTCTCTTTTTTCGCCTTTGTCTTGCTTAGAGTCTTGAGGATTGACTTTTCTCATCATTTTTTATTACATAATGCGTATTTTAAGTGATTCATCATGATACTAAGATATAGTCATCAAATCATCGTATTTGATCAATTCTCACCCTTTGATGGTTCAAAAGGCGAGATTAAATTTCATGCGTCTAATCTCCTTGAGTGAAGATCAAGGGCTCAGAGTGTGCCACGTTTGTGGGTCACGTGTGTGCCACTATTTTTAAACCCTGTGGATCCCCACCTTCAAGAGTTGTGATTGAACTACGTATGATCCGATGTGGGAAACATTGTGATCCAATGAATGTGATAATGAGAAGAGTAGCCCAATCACGACGAGTTATGCATCCGATAGGCAAACTAAAATCATGTTCTTTTTTGAGATACTAGATCATGACTCATGCATAAGTATTGACTTACATAATTTGATGATTAGTTAAGAATAATTGGCTCTAAGGTATGACAATTAAGCCTTACATTGAATTAGATTTAAAATATGGCGATCTTTAGCACTTATAAAATCTGAATTAGTTAGACTATAAAGATGACTTAAATGTTGGAGAAGTAGGATTTTTAAAAGATATTTCAAAGATATTTTCAATGAATGCAGTCTCACACGGACAAAATTAAAATATTGGAGAAATGAATGAGAGAAAATGACAAAATTATCTTAATTGAAGCTTGAAAATTAAATTTTTACCCATGTAAAAATAGATGTGTGGAAATAAAATCTAAATAGCCTAAAGTTATCAAAAATTAATTCACTTCATCATCAAAGGAAAGATTATTCATTCAAAAATCTTGTGGAGAAAGTTTAGCATTTTAATGGCGAATTTTCCTCTTGCCAAATGATAATTTCTTGGGTTCAATTGATATGCAAATATATCCGAGCACAAAGATGACAAATGTATCAAAATTTCCAAGAATACTCTTATCATTGTGCCACATGTCACTTCTTTTTGAAGAGTAAAATCATCTCTTAGTGTAAGATCATGATCAAAGCACCAAATGAAACCATTGATTCCTTAAATCAGTGGAGTTGATCCATTTCTAATGGGAATTGATGCCCATGGTGCTGCCACATGTCACAGGTCATCGAGTCATAGCCCATGTTTAATGCCTAGAAAGTTGGGGCATCACCATGAACTCTTGGTGCCCTTTACTTGAAGATCAACGATTCATAATTAGTCCCATATAATACTCTAGAAGTAGCTGCATCACCTTCAAGTGAAAAAAAAAATTTAAAAGGAAAAATTAGATATTTTTAAGGTTATAATGTTTAAGATTAAAAAGTATAACGTTGGAAAGTTATATTGGGATCAAGGCATTTAAACTTCTTAACTTAAAATAAGCACCACTCTTTTGTGATGGATATTATGTGGCTTATCAACCAATTACACTTCATGTATCTCATTTGTGTTCATTAAAATAAAATTTATTCGTCGTCATTCTTGTGTGATATTTGTAATGAAGCCCATGAGCATATGCAAGGACTAAGTAAATTATGATGAGATTATAATATAATGATTACTAATATTTAAACATATGTTCTAAACATTCCTATTCGTGACATCTTAAAAAAGGACATCAAATTATTTAGAAAGCATTACACTATCTAATTCAACTCATATCATGAGTATGGTTGACCTTGTAACCATCAATGTGGCGACACCAAGGGTAGATAGTGGGCGATCTTTAGAGAAAAAGTTCACGAAATTGATCTGTATAAATCCCTGAACAGTATTATACCTAAGTGTTAGTCAAGTTGATTCATGTCATTGTTATGTGTATAGTCCTTTGACTTGAGACACCAAAGATAACTTGTAGATGGATGATCGTGTTTTGATTACGACTTAAAAATCTCTAGCCAAGAGATTTCCAAAATTTCATATATTAGATATTATATGAAGTCCTCAAAGATGATTGTGTGGCAAAGATGAGATCATCCACCCTCAGTATTTGAAGAGATCGACTCAAGGAATGAGATGTAGTAAAATCCTTGGCCAAGGCAGTCAAAATATTGGACATGGAGCTCTCGATGATTTCCTACATGCATAAGTACTAACTTGAGTGACCAATTAGGGTATGACATTCAACATATCCTAAGTCATACATGAGTCTCATGTGAATAAAGGATTATACATACATGGTAACCAATAATTTTAAGGGTCCATATGGGAGTTCTTATACACTCCATATCTCATAAAATATGTAGTATAGCTTGGCACCCAACTAGTTGGCAACTCGGCCTGTCGATTGGGTAAAATGGATCCTTGATTAGTTAATCTATATTTTTATGTAGATAATTAATAAATTTTGACTAATAAGGTGTTATTAGGTATATAGAATAATTAAACCGTGAGATATATTAACCTAGATGGTCACATATGTAAGGTCTATGGATGTTGGTGGCTCTAGACATAATTAGGGGGGTTTTATGAAAAATTTACTTACTAAATATCTATAAATAGGGGACAATAACCACAACTCAAGGTGCCCCATGCAAGCTTTGTGGGGATTCTCTCATGTCATTTTCATTATCTCTTGGTGAAGAGTATTGAACATGAGATCCAACTGTCCAGTGATCGTGTGGATACCGCTAGAAGCTCAAACACTTGAATAACTTCAAGAACTCCTTTAAGTGAACCCTATAAGTATGTTTTTTCATATATACTAGATGATAAGATTACTGATTCTTGGTATCTCAATGTTTTGAATATCCAATTTAATGTATTCCTTTGTATTTGATGCTTTGATTGAAATTTTAGAAGCCTTATTGACTTCAGATCCCAACAGTTTGTACGTTAAAGCTCCATGAATGGACTAAATAAGAGTGGCCTCAATGTGACCTAGGTATCCACTTGTTACACTAACTTTCAAGCTGCGTGCCACATGGTACGTGTGTCAAGTCAAATGCCATGGTGGGTCCTACATTTTTCTCTTTTCTTTCTAAAAATTGTGAACAATAAAACCAAACGATAATTGATATATTAAAGAAGAGATTAAAAGTCTCTTCTTATAGAAGAGAAAGAGAGGAAATTGAGAAATAACTAATGTGGGGCTAATGCCTGATGAAACAATTACATGCGGTCATTGAATACACACAATCTTGTGTCAAAACAAGTTCCAAACTCATCAGTTTAAAGATTAAATCAATAATTAAAGAGTAGAATTGTGAATAAGGGTCAAATCCACGGAGAAATAAGGGAAATTTTGAGATATCTTTGAAATTCGATCAAATAAGACAATAAATCAAGGTAAGAAATTAGGGATTTTAATATATGAAGAAAGATAACTCCAATATGAATCCACGTAATAAAAAATCACTAAATTTAGATTAGAATTCGCTGAGAAACTGAGATTTGAAATTGAGAAAGAAATCTGATCAAGAAAATAGATAAAGACCAAAATTAAAACTAAAATTACACTAATCTACGATTCAAAATGTAAATCTAATGCTAAAGGAAGACAGATTAGGATGAAAACATACAATCTAACCCAAAGTCGCACTCGAAATGATCCAATTAATCGCCGGATTCAAGGCTTTTTCATTCTGCGATTTCGAAAACAAAGTTCGGCGTTTAAGATGTAATTTCTTCTCATTCTTTCAACCAATTCTTGATTTCAAACACTCCTCGGACGCGGAAATGAGTCTAGAAGAATTAGAAATCGAATGATTCTCAGATCGTTTGATTTGATTTGCTCGAAAATCCAAGAACAGTCTCTCCATCGAAGAACATTTCAATTTTACAGGCAAATTTGGGTGCGACCGTTGGATGTGTCGCTTCGATTTGATCAATGGCTGAGATTAAACATCCTTTGGAGAATTGTCATCTTTAATTCGCTTCCATTTGATCTTCATCTGATGATCGCGATGAGTCCACGTGTTCATCAGCGCATTTAATCTCGACCGTTATAAGTCCCCAGATCAACGACTGAGATTAAATCGCTTTCAATCAAATCGTCGCCTAATCAGATGCCATCACGTACCCCCAGTGCGTAAGTGATATCCGACGCACACAATTTAACCACGTGATTGGATGCTTCTCGTTGTGCCACGTCACGTGCCACTAAAAAGAAAGATAAATGGTCCCACATGTAATAAATTATAATAATTAATTGCATTTATATGGTATTAGAGCTTAATGGGTTAGCTAAAATCCGTTAAGGATGCTTTACCCATTATTCACTCTCTTGCGCACACATGCGCACACACGTGCACACACACACACATGCACACACACGTACATGTAAGCGCACTTGTGTCACATACAAACGCTGCCATATGGCGATGCTTTGCCATGTGAGCACGCGATTTAATAAAATTTTTATTTTTATTATTTTTTTATTCTTTTAAATAAATTTCAAAAATTCCAGAAAAATTCCTTAAAAATGGGAAGATTCATTACTTTCAAAATACAACTCCAAATTAATCCAAATTTATTTTTTTGGATTAGAAATTGAATTATCTATCATTATAAAAATTCATATTTAAATAACAAGAGAATTAATTTTATTTTAAAAAATACACTCATTCCTCTTAGAAAATAAATTTAGAAAAATACATGAGTCTAAATAAAAATATTTTCTCTTATCATTTAATCATGAAAATTTAATTATGATCTCAAATATACATATGATTAGCATTAAATTATATAATTATGCATAATTATTCATAAAATGATATTTTTTTATTATAACCTAAAATTACATAAAATGATAGAAATGCACTCAAAAATATAATAACATGCATACAAATAGAATATTTAATACCTTAAATTGCATTAATAATCATCTAAATTCATCTATAAATTACACGTTATCAATGCCCTTAAGATGGGCTAATGCCTCTAATGTATTAAGTCTAACGATCTCTCTCAATTTAGAGCATATACATTAAACACGCCCAACTTAGATCTCAAGTAATCAAACAACAAACCAATGAGGCTATTGGTGAAGATGTCAAAGAGCTGGTTCGATGATGACATATGATGTTGAAATTACTTTTATCAATACCTTATCATAGATTACATGATAATTGATCTCCATATTTTTGGTCCTCTCATGAAAGGCAGGTGATAAGCATATAATCACGATTATTGAAAACACAAGTTCATGTATCATAAAAATTATACTAAACTCTTCAAAATTTGATCTTAAAATTTAGAATAGTAGGGAGACAAGGTTGAATCTATAGGGAGAACAATTCAAATATTGAAATAAAGGAATATTCTTTGGTATTTTTGGATTAAGAAAGCGGTAATGATCAATGAAAAGAGGGAGATGCTCACATAAAATGCAATGAACCAATCAAATGCTTTTGAATGCTTTTCAAAGATCGAAAAACCCTTGATTAGACGGTGAAAATGTGATATACAGTTTAAAAATATGAAAATATGGATAAAAAGATTGATAAAATGGAAAAGATCAATGTAGAATGATCCTAATCTCAAGATTCTCTAAGAAAAATGACTCTAATGATGCTCTTTGATAAAAACACACCTTTGAGAGCCCATTTATCTTATAACATGGACTTAGCGTATTGCATCCAAAATAAGGAATAACTAGAAAAGAGAAGAAAACTCACTTGAAATGATGTTCCTTACACAAAGAACGATAGATCGATGCCCTCTTTCCTTTAGCTAGCCAATGCTAGAAGCACACAATATAATGTTAAGAAACCTAATTTTTTTCACTTGAGATTTATAGTCAACATCATGAGAACCTAGGGCATGAAATGAAGATCATATCCATGAAATTTCAACTCTAAACTTTGATTGGAATCATGAGATATCATGCTTTGAATGTGGAGAAATCTAGATTGTTGATCAATTTCTCTCTTCCCCATCAATGTTGGCACATCCACGAACTCCCATGTCTCAAGTAAATTATTCCTTAAAAAGATAAAAAAAAATCATAAATCAAATTCAGTCTCTCCTCTCTCATCTCTCCTCTCTCTTCTCTCTTCTAAATACATGCACGGAGATGAAAAAAATTTTTGGCACCGCAAAAAATGATGCAATTTCATGCAGTCATGAGTAGGGAGAGAAAGGGAGAAGCACAAGAGATAGATATGGAGAGAGAGAAAAAATAAAGAGAGAAAAAGAGTGGAGAGAGTGAGAGAGAATGGGAGAGAAAGAGGGGAGTTCCCGTCTCTAATGATTTTGTTGTGACACCGCAACTCTGACGGGGAAATTTTTGCCCCATCAACATCATGAGAGGGGGAAGAGAGAGAGAGAGAGATTAAAGAGAGGGGAGAGAGAAATGTTGCAATCAATAGGAGGTTGCTGCATTACTTGTGGTCCCTATTCCATGATAACATATAACCTTAACATGCAATTATTTGATTATTAATATAAATTAAGGCATAAAATATTCCATTTTTATGCATGTTATCATACTTTGAGTGCATATCTATCATTTCATGCAATTTTAAGTGATAATCTCCAAATGCACTATTCTAAGGGATAATTATGTATTTTTAAGAATATATTTTAAAATAGATTATTCCCATCTATATTTGAGATTATAATTTAGTTTTAATGCTAAATAATAAGAGAAAAATACTTTTTATATACTCATTTATTTTTTAAAGTTTTAATTTTTAAGAGAAATGAATGTATTTTTGGAATAAAAATTTATTCTCTTGTTATTTAAATAATTTGAATTTTTAGAATGATAGATAATTTAATTTATGATCCAATGAAATAAATTTGGATTAATTTGGATTTGAATTTTAAAATATATGAATTTTCTAATTTTTTGGGATTTTTCTAGATTTTTTCAGATTTTTTTATGAATTTAATTCGATTTATTATGAATTAAATGAATAGAAAATTAATTTGATATCACATGCTAACGTGGATGCTGATGTGGCACAGACGAAAATGACTTGGCGACATATGAGACAACCACGTGTCACACAATGTGTATATGTGTGCACGTGTACGCACGTGTGTCCTGCGTGTGTGTGTGTGTGTGAATAAAGAGAAAGCACCATGTTAAAGATTTTCTCTAGCCCCTTATTTGCGCATGACTTATATAGCCGTGCATTTTCTTTGATTTTTATAATGTGGGACTATTTTTCTATTTTTATGTATGCAGGTGACGTGGGAGCCAGTGGAGCGTTTGATTATGCGATTAAATCGCGATCGTCAATCGTCACTTAAGGCGGTGGGGGGGGTATACATGACACATTTCTACTCGTCGATGAATCATTTTAGAAATGATTTAATCTCAGTCGTTCATCAAAAGAGTTATAACGACTGAGATTAAACTGACGAAAACATATCCTGAGTGTTAGATCAAGATCGGACGGATGGCGTTTCTTCTTCACACACGCGTGGCAAAATCTTGATGGTCCATATCTGATTCAATGGCCATGAATTAACCGTAACGATTCGCATCTCTGCATTTTATTAGAGTCGTTGATCGAAGATTAAACGCTCCATCAGACGGTTACGCCCAAATTTGTTATAAATTGAGATGTTCTTCGACATTATAATTAATTCTTGAATGTTTCTAGTAATCGAACTGTCTAGACAATACCATCCCTGAATCTCTCGCTTTCAATTGCTTCTAGACTCATTTCCACGTCAACAGAGTGGTTGAAAAATGAGATTTCATCGAAAGAATAGAGAGAATTTGCCTCTTGAACGCCGATGATTGTCTTCGAAATGACGAAATGAAAATCCTTTGATCCAGAGATTAATTGGATCATTTCGATCGCTATCTCAGGTTAGATTATGTGTTTTCCTCCTAATCCTTTGTCATGTATCATTAGATTGTAATTTAGAATCAGAGATTTAGATAATTTTAGATTTTATTTCGAATTTCTCTATCTTCTTGTTCAGAAATTTCTACCTAATTTGCTCTTTGATTTCTCTGCAAATTTGATCCAAATTGAGTGATTTTTTATTATGTGGATTCGTCTTTGAGTTCTCTTTCCAAATCTATGAAAATTTCTAATTTCTCATCTCATTTTATCATCCGATTAGATTAAATTTCAATGAATATCTCAAAAATCTTTTGATTCTTCATGGATTCGACCCTTATTCACCACTATACTCCTTAATTTGTGATTAATCTTTAAAATTGGTGAGTTTGGTAAATGTTTTGACACAATTTTGTATGAATTCAATGATCACATGAAATCGTTTCGCCAGTCCACTCCTAAGAGAATGGATGGCTATGATCACACCATATGGTGTGATCACATAAAGAGGCTAAAAAAATGTGAAAAATCATTTTAAAAAGTACATTTTATGTCTAGAAGTTCATTAAAAATAATTTTAAATTCTATAAAAATTCCAAAAAATGTAGAAAAACCTCAACTTCCTCATGGAAATAAATTTAGTAATTAAAAATAATGATAACATGAATTTTTAGATATTTTCATGTCAATAAATGAATTTTATTTGTGAAATAAATAAAAAATTTCATATTCTAATTAAAGAAAATAAGTTTTTTATCAATCAATGTCATACAATTCTTTTAACATGTTATTAAATCATGAAAAATCAAGAATATCCTTTTAAACACAAAAAATATCATTTAATCATTTTCAACCATGATAGCATGCATTCATGATCATTTTTTTGGGAATATATGCATAAAATGCATGATATTAATAAAATAACTTCTATGTTATGTGCAGGGTTTCCAAAAACACGTAGCCACTTGGTTATCACAACACATAGGCATAAGCATCAAAGTCATGATACCAAATCTTATAGAAAAGATTGTAGCCATACCATCTCATGAGATGTATCTCCCATAGCTTGGTACTCAGCTTTTGCACAAGAACAAGAGAACAAATTTTCTTATTTTTTTATGAGAGCTATAGGGAACCAAACTACTACCAACATTTAGTGCAATACCCAATAGTCAATTTCTAATCTCTGTTTTCCTCGACATATCCATCATAAAAAAGGCCTCAATCTAAAAGTGATCATGACACCAATAGATGTCTTTTTACTAGGGGCATAATTGATGTACATTAAAACCCTTAGTGTACCTTCCTAGTGGAGAATACAAGTTTCTCACATGAACTGACTAAGAACACTAACTATAAGTAATATTGAGGCAAGCAACTAGCAAATAGATCAGCTATCCTAGTAAATGCCGATAGCTACTGGCATTCACCATGATAGGTAATTCCATGTCCTAGAATTGGGGGCATGCCTCCATAGGTGATAAAACTAGTTCACACCCAACTTACTATGCATATTGGAGAAGATCCTTGGCATACTACCCTTGAGATTATGCTACCTTACATCCTTTGTAGGCAAACTCAATTCTAAAGAAGTAGCATGGTGTTTGTTGATTGCGCATCACAAAGTGTGTCAAATAAGCTTTATATTTTTGTTATGGTGAAGCTCATCTAGATAGTTTTGCTTAGATGGTGTTTGATAATATGAAATTTCATGCACTAATATCGTGTATTTTTTGCACTTCTTCTTAAAAATATAATCATAAACGCCTGCTATCATGATTTAAAAGGAATAAAATGACAATTTTTATGCGTAAAAGGATAATTCTTATGCGTAAATGGATATTATTTAGTCTTTCATAAATTAATAACATTTTATGAGCATTTAATGACATTGATTCATCAAGAAGATAATCTAATTTTATTATAAAATGAAATTTCTATTTCTTTCCCAACTAAAATGCCTTTATTAACATGAAAATATTTATGAATGAATTTTATCATAAATTTTATTGAATAAACTTATTTCAATGAGGAAGTTGAGATTTTTCTATATTTTTGGGGAATTGATAGAAGTTGAAATAATTAAGAAATGATTTTTAAAGAAGAAAATAAATAAATACACAAAACTGAAATAAAACAATAAAAATAAAAAAGAGATGAAATCTCTCTCTTGCTCTCTCTCTCTCTCTCTCTCTCTCTCTCTCTCTCTCTCTCTCTCTCTCGTGCAACGAGAATCAAATTTCCTCCTTATTCCCGCTGCTGCCCTCTCCTTTCTCTTTTTCTTCCTCTTCTTCCTCCCCTCCATCTCCACTTCTCCAATTTCTTCCTTCTTCCTCTCCTCGTTAGGGGAAGAAAATTGCATTCCTTCTCTAGTCTTCCAACGTGAACATGAGGGAGAAGAAAATTCCCCCCCCCCTCTTGATCTCTCCCTATCTCACATTTCTCTCTTTCTCTCCAATGACAGAAAATTTCTGTTGTGCACAACTCCTCCGCATCACATGTAAACCTCACCGCCTCTCTCCCTCTCTTTTTCTCTCTCTCTCGTGACAACATTGTCTATTGTCGTGTGTAAACGTCACACTCTTCTCTCCCCTGCTCTGCACATGTACGTGTGCGCAAAAGGGGGAGAGGAGAGTTTTTACACTACTCTCATCACCCTCTCTTCCTCTTGCTTTCTTCCTGCTCTCTCCTGCTCTCATCATCTTACACCATTTTTTTTCTTGTCCTTCCCTCTCTATCTTCCTGCTCTCTCTCGCCCTCTCTCTCGCGTGTACATGCAAATGGAGGAGAGGACAGAAGAAATTTCTTCCATCCTCCTCTCTCTCTTCATTCTCTGTCTTGAGCAACGAAAATAAAAATTCCCTTGCGCAGCGAGAATTTCTAGTTCAGAAATTTCTGTCTATGCATAATCGCCATCATTGCCACTTGACGAAAGAAATTTGTGTGGTCATTGAAGACACAGAAAGATGCGTCAAAACATATTCCAAACTCACCAATTTAATATTAAAATCATGAATTAGAGAGTATAATTGTGAATAAATTTCAAATTCATAGAGAGTTAAGGCATTTTCAAGGTGTTCTTCAAATTTTGATCAAATCACACAATGAATTAAGGTGAAAAATTAGGGATTTTAGTAATTTTTTAAAGAGAACTTCAAGATGAATCCACCGAATCAAAAATCACTCAATTTGAATCAAGATTCGTAGAGAAATAGAGGATAAATTTTTTTATATAGAAAATCGTTTGTGAGGAGAGAGAAAACTAAAATTAAATCTAAAATTAACCTAATCTAAAATTCTAAATTGAAAGAGAATGGTACAAGATGAAAGATTAGGAGGAAAACATATAATCTAACTTAAAGTCGCGCTCGAAGTGATCCAATTGATCGCTAGATCAAGGGTTTTTCATTATGCTATTTTGAAGACAAAATTTGACATTCAAGATGCAATTTCTTCTGATTCTTTCAACGAATTCTTGATTTCAAGCACTCCCTAGATGCGGAAATCGATCTAGAAGAGGAAAAAAATCAATAGATTCAATGATTAAGATGTCAAAAAAGTTTGATAGCTTGAAATTTCTAAGAATACATTTCCTGTCGAAGAAAGAGACTTTACAATGTTTTGAAATTGGTCGTGACCATCGGATCTTCTCCTCAATGAGATCAACAGTCATGATGGAATTTGAAGAGGCGAATCTTTATGGTTAAGTCGTGATTGTTGGATCTTTATTGGAGAGCTAGGATCGTGCCACATGATAGCATGAAGAGAGAGTGTCGCGAGATCTCGTCCGTCCGATCGTGAATCGACTTTCAGATTCTCAGATGGCTCTTCAAATCCTTGCCATTATAACTCCGCAAATGAATGGCCAAGATTGATCCGTTTAATAAAACGAATATTCGTGCACTAAGATGTTGTCACACACCCTCCTCCCTTAAGTGAAAATGAGGGGCTGAGATTGAATCGTATCTTTTTGTGTTGATCGGACGCTTCCCGTCGCGCCACGTCGCCAGCGTAAAAATAAACAAAAAGATAATCCCATAAGACAAAAATAAACACGATCGGACAGGTATATAAATCATGTGTGTTAAGTGGGCTTAGCGTTTATCCTAAAAAGGATGCTTAGCCCACTAATTTTACAAGTGCCCACACATGCATACACTTATGCCACGTGGCGACACGTCATTTTGTTGCCGCGTCAGCTGCCACATTAGCACGTGATTTTTTTATTTTTTAAAAAAACTTAATTTTTTTATTTTTTAAAAATCAAAACAAATCCAAAATAAATTCAGAAAAATTCTAGAAAAATCTCTAAAAATTATAAATTTCATAAATTTCAAAATACAACTCCAAATTAATCTAAATTTCTTTTGTTGGATCAAAAATAAAATTATCTATCATTTTAATAAATTAGAAGAGAATAAATTTTCATTTAAAAAATACACTTAAAATATTAAACTTAAAATAAATAAATGAGGGTATAAAAAGTATTTTCTCTCATTATTTAACATTAAAGAAAAATTATAATCTCAAATATAGATGGGAATAATCTACTCTAAAATATATTATTTAATTATGCATAATTATTCTTAAAATAATAATTTTTGATATTATAACTTAAAATTGCACGAAATAATAGATATGCACTCAAAGAATGATGACATGCATAAAAATGGAATGTTTCATGCCTTAATTTGTATTAATAATCACATAATTGTATGTGTAAATTGCATGTTATCACTACTCTCATCATCACTTTTCTAGCCATCACCAAGAGAGAGAGAGAGAGAGAGAGAGAGAAGAAGAGAAGAGAAGAGAAGAGAGAGTAGAGAGGAGAGAAAAAAATAATATATTTTTTAAAGTTTTCAAGTTTGACCCATAGTTTGACTAGAGCAGTTTGACTAGAGTGGTTTGATCAGAGCTATTTGAGGAGAGAGAAAGTGAATCAACAACTAGAAATGCTCCATAATGAAATCATATATTATTATATCTTGAGTTAGGGGCTAAATTTATGGGCATGATTTTTGTGAATGGTAAAACCCAATTGTATTGAGTGAGTAAAGAAGAGATTAAAAGCCTCTATTTATAGAAGAAAAAGAGAGAAAGATAGAAATATAACCCATGTGGGAATAATATCCCAAGAGCAAGATAAAATATGTGCACTTCTCAGGAGCTCTCACTCAAACATGCTTAACTTTGGAGTTCTTATAAGAGCTATTACAATACACCCTTTAATGAGCTATATCTAACAATTGTCATTTTAGCTTTCCAAGTTTGTTGGGGCAGATTGAAATTCTGAGGCAAAAAAAGGTTTTCAAGGTTATATTGTGTGTTTCTAGCATGAACTAACCAAGACAAAAGAAGGCACTGATTGATCATTCTTTGTGCATGTAACATTATTTCTAGTGACTTTCTTCCCTTTTCTATTCGTTCCCCATGTTGGATGCTAGGTGCCAAGTCCGAGAAATATGTATGGGCTCTCGAAGGTATGATTTGATTAGAGAGCATTGCTAGAGTGTGTTTCATCATGATTTCTTATATTAGAATCATTTTCCATCAATCTTTTCTACTTTTCTCATAATTTTATCAAAATTTCCATATTTTTAAACCCTTAATCATATTTTTGCAGTTGATCAATGGTTTTCAATCTTCAAAAAGATTTTAGAAATGTTTGATTGGTCTATTTCATTTCTCCCATACATCCTTTTCTTTTCATTGATCATCTTCACTTTCTTAATATAGAAATACCAAAAACATTCCTTGATTTCAATATTTTAACCTTCCTTCTTATAAATTCGACCTTGACTCTCCACTATTCTAAATTTCAAAATCAAATTTAAAGAGTTGAGTATAATTTTTTATACGCATTCTACAATTTTATTTTTTGCATATTAGTGTTTCATTTATAATAGGGAGAGTTTAGGCTTGCTGTAGTCAAGGAAGACACAACTTGAGGTCATTTAGGCTTCCCAAACTCTTTTCCTTGCACTTCTCCAAAGTATGTGTGATCTTTCCATAATAACTATAGGGTGGACAGATCTAATTTCTCTTAGAAGAAGGGCATCCACTTCAGAAATTAGGAGGCTTAGAAAGCCTTCCATCTTGACCACAACTACTTTAACACCACAAGGTTGATGGATTTGGTAAGGTAGATGGTGCAAGAAATGAAGGCACTCTAGTGCATGAAGAGGAGAGGAGAATATAGATGTCATATCAAGAAATTACCTCACCTTGAATTTGAATAGCAATAGATGGTCGAAGGCCACTTAGATAAACTTTTGCAATGAGCTCCTTGTGTTATCACTATAATGTGTAAAAATATTTCATGGGTGATTGATATATAAACCACTCATGTAGAAGAACCTAGAGACAACCAAAGCAATACTAGAGGGATTGATCACCTTGTTTTCAAGAATAAATGGATTAAAAAATTTCCACCATGCAAATGACGTTGGTATTGTTTGCATACATAGTCTCCAAGACATGCCTTGGTGTACATTTAGGCTTGATGCAAGACAAAGGTTGAGGAATATTAGGGAGGATACTCTAGCATATCCAAGATTGAATAAAGGAATAAGGTTGAGTCCAAGTATCATGATTGTGAGTAATCACTACAAGCAAAGAATCCTTCAAATGGTATAATAGGCGATGGGTGATAATAATGTATTCAAATATTCTTGTCCATGAAATGACCTCATGTGGGAAATACTTCTATCAAAGGTGATATTATTAGCAGAATAATCAGAATTGAAGGTGGAGCAAGTGGAGCCAACAATGGAGCAAATAGTGGCAGTGCCTCATCATAGTAGTATGACACCATCGAACCCAAAAATTTCAAGTGGGGCAAAGAATAATGGTCAAGGAGAAAACAAGAACATGTGTCTATATATATTACTAGTTAATAACTTTGTAGACCCAATAACTTCTTATTAGTCAAACTTTATTAATTATCTATATCAACATGTAGATTAATTAATTAATTAAGGATCAATTTAACCCAATCAAGAGGTCAAGTTATCAAATGGTTGGGTGACAAGCTACACCACGTACTCTAGGAGATATGGAGTGTATACCAACTATCATACAAAACCTTGTCATCATTGGTTACCATGTATGTATAATTCTTTGTCCACAAGAGACTCATGAATGACTTAGGGTACAGTCAATTCACAAACTCTAATCAGTCACTTAATTTAGTACTAATGAGTGAAGGAAATCATTGGGAACTCTTCCAATATTTCTACTACCTTGGCGAATGATTTCATTGCATCATGTTCTGTGAGTCAATCTCCTCAAATACCAAGGGTAGAAAATTCGATCTTGACCATACAATATTCTTTAAGGACTTTATTCCACATCCAATAAATGAAATTTTGGAGATTCTATGGCCAATGCTTTGTAAGTCATAATCAAAATATAGTCACCTATCTATAAGATGTCTTTTGTTTCTCAAGTCAAAGTACCACTTGAAAAACCATGAAATGGATCAACCTTATTCATAGTTAGGTATAATACCATTCAAGGATTCATACAGATCAATTCAATGAACTATTTCTTCAAAGAGCACCCACTACCTATCCTTGGTGTCTCCATACCGATGGCCACAAGATTAGGCAAACTCATCATATGAGTCTAATCAGATAGTGTTATTCTTTCCAAACAATTTGATGTCTTTCTCGAATATCCTACAAATAAGAATTTTAATAAGACTTGTTTAAATACTAATGATCATTATATTATGATCTTATCATAATTCACTTAGTCATTTCATATGTTCATAGACTTTATTTCAAACATCACACAAGAATAAAAATGAATAAATTTTATTTTAATAAATAAAAAAGATATTCATGGAAGTGTGATTAGCTTTTAGACCATATAATATCCATCATCATATAGGCAACGAGGTGACAACAACTTGTTGATGGCAACAGAGGTGGCCTTAGTAGGGGTGGTAGCGACCGAAGGAGAGTCGGTGATAGCTAGAGGCCCAGTGATCGTAATGGAGGAGATAGACCTTTGGAAGGGAGGTGGTGGAAGCACCTTGAAGGAAAGGGTGGTGGCCTTGAGGGACAATGATGGTGGCTTGAAAGGTCATCAAGAATAGATGAGAAGGGTAAAAATGGTAGTGTCCTAAAGGAGGGATGAGGAGGGGAGAGGTGAGACCTTTGGATCTCTAGGGCTGCTACGAGTGGTGGCAGCAAGAAGGCAGCACATCGATAATGATGATGTGAAGAACTCTAGTTGTCTAGGGTAAAAAAAGAATTAGGCTTCAATAAAATATGAACAGTAAATCCAAATGACAGTTGATTGATTAAAGAAGAGATTAGACACCGATAGATATAAATGAGAAAGAGAGAGAAGCAAAAATATGACTACCATTTGGGACTAATATCCCTAACTTGGGTTAAGCCCTCTAATGAGCTATATCTAAAAAAATAAATTCCTAAAAATCCCTAAAATTAAAAAAAACAATTATAAACTTTGAAAATCAACATCTTTCAAAATAGAAATCCTTTTATATTTCAATTATAATTTCAAAATAATAAAGAGAATCAAAACCTTTTTCCACAAATATCACTGGATTTCATCTAGATCAACATCTCCTCATTCTTATTTTTATTATTATAATTCATTATTCTCAAGTATATATTTAAAGGAGAAAAATAGGCTAAGAAACAAGACATGTTGATCTTGAAGAAGGTCAAACTCATTCATTGCTTACAATTAGCCTTAAAAGGTAAATTTTGAGAAGTTGAAAATAATGTGATGGGATTCATTAAAAATATCATAAAAATATGATAAGATGTATCATAATGACATGAATTATGCATTGAAATCAGCTAAAATCAAATATACACAAAACACATATTATTAGTCAACTTGAGGATAAAGTCATGGGATGATGATTCACCCTTATTTCTTGATTCTAATCACTAATTGGATGTCACTAGGGAATTTAATTTTGACTGAGAATCCTTAGAATATTAACTTTATTTTTTTGAGTAATTTTGTGAACAAATCTATAGAGGCTTAATAGACCAATGGATTTTGAGTAATTTTTCCTTTGAAGAAAGCTTCAAGAAAAGAAACACCTTTATAAGGAACATGGTCATCTTCATATCAAGGATTATTTTTATGTTGGTTCCACCATAGTTTGTGGTAATACAAAGTTTACTTCTAGATATTGTATCTATCTTGGTTGTAATTTTATTACATGATTTTCTAAGATGCAGACTGTGATTTTGAGCTCTAGTGCCAAGGTAGGTACTAATCCATGGTAAAGTCAAGTGAGATTAGTTACAAACTAAAAACTAGACCTTATATTTTGATTACCTTTCTACCAATTGTTTAATCATTTATGCACTTTGGCACATATTTTAGAAACTCGAGAAATAATTTATAGAAACTTGAGAAATATTAATGGGAACTCGAGAAATAATTTATGCTTGTACAAGGCTAAGTCATGCAATAATGATGCGCCAAGTCAAAATACAATTATCAAAAGCCCATATTTTTGTGTTTTGTGCCTTTCAATATCCCACAGCTCCAAGGTCAAAATAGGCATTGAATTGGTGATGAGGCCTGTGGACTTTAGATAAGCAAGCTAGATCCAATAGAGTAGCAAGTGGCAAGCAAAGCTCTCAAAGGTGACCCAAGTGTGATGGGAGGCGAGGTGTCTTACAAAAGTGATGGTGGAGGAGTGGGGTCAACTGAAAAGTGCAAAGGTGTGTGGGTTAGACCTTAATGAGATCGAAAAGTCAATCTGGTTATATCCACAATTAGTTAGTGATTGCTAATGAGGGAGCAACAAGTGATAGGGCTCAAGGACTTTGGATATAATGTTTAGTATAAATAAAAATCTAATGTACCAGAAATTGGAGGACATATTTAAAAATATCAAGGAATATTTAAAAATTAGTAGAAAACATGGAAGATATAAGAAAAAATAATTAACCCCCTTCCTTAGTTGCCTCATCAACTTACTAGGATTCTTTAGTAGACCTACATGATCCAAATGCAAATTTACTTACTTTAAAGGTATCAAAATAGTTGCCTAGTCAAATATCGAGGTTCATCAATAGACCCTCATGATTTCCATGCAACTAAATTACCTAAAAATGTTTTAAAAATATTAAATAAAATTCATCCACTTACTGAAGCAAAAAAATCAAAGTGAGTAACATAAAGGAATTTATATGATTGAAGTGACAAGAATAAAAGACCGGACCTTATCAAGAAATGGACCGGTATTTACATCACCAAATAAACAATCTTCTTTATTTCATATCATCATTTTACTTCTTCCTAAAAAAATCAATCTTGATGGGCTTTACTAATTTTTTCCAATTTATTTATCTACATGATTACAGTGGCAAGGTGGAGAGAATCACCTAATGTTTCTTTGAGACAAGTGATGCAAGGCATATGCTGAGAGAGCCAAGGCAAAACCTTCATTCTCTTCTAGTATTGACCAGCTATTTCACTAACTATTACCCTAGGTGGAACTCCTTTAGTTTTGATGTCCTTGAATTTTACCTTGAACCTTGACATGTTCTCTTGAGGATGCAAGTCATTGATTGTGTTTATTGACCTTTGGATTGATTTGCCTTGACTTAGACATCGACTTGAATGGATGAGATTGTGGGTCTGACATTTGGATTTACCTTTTGTTGATTCTTGATGATGATGATGTTTGCTTTTGAATGTTCACTTTGAAATGGTATTAGAGTGTACTAAAGGTTGTCTTCAATTTTTCAGATTCCCCTATATAGATTGAGTGCAATATATACTATATACATCTATGATATTGATTTAAATAGAATATGTATGTTTATGCATCTGGATGAGATAACTCTGAATTTTGATAATTTAATCATTTATTTTATTGCAAACTCAAATAGTACCTTTTATGTTTCTTTAAGATTGACTAAAACCCATATAACATATGCATACATACATATAATTTTATACTTAGTAATTATGAATAATTTCTATGTAAAGCCATACTATGATTAAGGTGTTATCAACGTGTGCATTGGGTCAAATCCCTCTCAATAACATGCAATCTATGCTTGAAATTACATGATTATGAGTACATTTTAAGGCATAAATCATTACATTATTATGCATGTTATCACACTGAGTACATATTCATCATTCTATACAATTTACGTAAAAAATCTCAAAATATATTATTTGAGGGACGATCATGCATCAATCAAAGATGAATTTCTAAAGTAGATTATCCTCATTTATATTTGAGATTTTACTTGAGTTTTAAATGCAAATAGTGAGAGAGAATATTTTTTATACGCACTCATCAATTTTTCTAGTTTTATTTTTCAAAGAAGATGAGTGTATTTTTTAGTTAAAAATTTAACCTCTAGTTATTTATTAAATTAAAATTTATAGAACGATAGCTTATTTAATTTGTGATCAAACAAAAAATGGATTAAAAAGGAGTTCTATTTTGAAATTTATGAATTTTAAGGATTTTTCTTTTTTTTTAATTTATTTTGAATTTATTTAATTATAAACATTAAAAATATTATTTTTTAAGTGTGCACTGACATGGCATCCACGATTGCGTGTTGCCTGTGGTGCACGCTTGGTGCATCATCAGTGATAAGGTGCCCTTAATAGGCTTGAGCTTACCAAATAGTATGATTTTCTATTTATAAACAAAGATGCTTTTAATTTCTTCAATGTGGGACTACATTTTTATTTCTTCTATGTAGTTGACGTGGCGCAACAAGAGACGTCAGATTACGTGGTCTAATGAAGATCATTGATCTTCACTTATTTGGTAAGGGGTCGTGGCCACATCTCATTTATCGTTGTTTTCTCTATCTTCCCAATATAATCGCGATTATATGATTTTGATTGGATGACTAATGCTAATCCGGAGGATTCCTCTTCAAAAATGAAATGACACTTGGCAAAATCTTGTGGCTCCCGACCATCAACCGCTTGATCGGATGGATGGTGATGCTCCCGATGGTTCATTTTCATCAAATGGCCCACTAAGGGTGACATGGCACAATTTGAATTGTCCATCGACCCAGAAATGCTCGATCAAACGGTTGGGAGCATTTCTCCTTGATTTTAATAGGTTTTCCTCTGTTTTAGGGCGTTGATGTGGCAAAATCTCAGTCGTCGCAATCTTAAATTCACAGATCGAATGGTTGAGATTTAAAATGGCTCATTAAAATCCATTTTAAGCCTAAAACCCTATAAGGTCTCCTCCCATTTTCTCTTGTGCTTGACCATATGAGTCCTTATTTTTGGCCAAAAATGTTCTTTCCTCCAATTTATCTTAGTTTTACATTTATGTCATGATTTTGTGGGAAATTTTGTGAAATTATCATGAGTTGCCCTTGAAATGCATGAGGTGTTAATGCTTGAACACCGACGTTTGTCTTGAAGAAATGTTATCTACAGCCTTTGATCTGGAAAAATAGGATCCTCTTCATGACGCAGCTGGGTTAGTAATCAACTACCTCATATATTAAAGTTGAATTAAGAGTTAAATTAGGAGTAGGAGTAGGATTTGTAGCTTATGTTTGATGATTTTCTGTGATTCTTTCTCTTATTGTCGCAATGCTCTTTCTTCGATATCTTCTTTCTTACAATTCTGATAGATGCATGGTTTATTTTTTGGATTTCACACTTCTCCCTCTCTCTAATTATTTTTTTATCTTTATTTTTTCACCAATTTTCATCCTCTAATTTGACTAAATACGACTAGCTTTTCGTCTCTCACTGTCATCAATCCAACTCTCTGTGGATTCGACCCATATTCACCACATAACTAGCCTTCCACCATATTTAGAGTAAATTTAGTTTTATTTTTTATGCTTACACAAGTGACTTAATAAGTTCTCAAGAGAATGCGTGTAAAATTTTCATCACCTCTTAAAAATGGAGAAGGGATCATTTTTTGTGTGAAATTGAGCATCTTGAAAGTAGAATTATCATTTGGATTAACTTATGAGCTAATATAGAAATGATAAAAGATATTGACCTGGTGTTTTAACGTGTTTATGAAACAAGGAAGCTCATTGAGACATAGAGGGAAGCAAAACTTACTAGGACAAATTAATTGGGTGACATCTTCATGCAACATAAGGAAAGGATGATAGCCATTGGTATTTTTGTGATAAAATGAACAATTCCTTTATAGAAAAATTACTTATTCTGATACCAATTCATTAAAATATTATTAAAAATTTAATAAAAGGGAATGGGGTTTTTAGATATTCGGGGAAACAAAGATAATGTGAAAAAAATTATGAAATTTGTTCTCATTTGTTTTAGTTCTTTGTCCTAGAAGAGGTGATATGCTTTGTATGTTTAGTACACAATATATATAATGCTTTGTAATCCAAGAGTGAGAATTTCAATATTTTAAAATTCTTTAAATGAAATATATATATATATATATATATATATATAAATAAAGAATTTTTGGAATATAAATTTATTGGGTGATAATTCTTATAATTTTTTGTTTCCCAACTTTTATCATTAATACCAGAAATTGTGTTTATAAAATCCTTTTGAGGCACAATATCTCTATATCACTCTATCTCTTTCATTTCTCTTTCCCACCCAAATCCCTACAAAGAACCTTGAGAGTCTTCTATGTAACTCTAACTCACACTCTTGAGAATCTTCTCATTTTCTCATGCCATATTTCCATAATGTTGAAGTATCTATCATATTTTTCATTTTTATCAATATTTTGTTACAGTTCATATTTAAGACATTTGCACATCTTAGGGCCTAAATATTGCACTCTTGTAACTATGAAACAAACATTTATACCATTCAAAATTAGTGAACACAGCCATGGCTCCAACACCAACTTTCCCAATGACTAGGCTAAACCAAATTGATAGGAGAGACCTCAATAACTCTGCAAGTGAGCATCTTCATATTATGTTGTGTGCTAGATGAAATGGGAAATTAAATTCTTTTTCTCCCATTCTTTCTCATTATATTATACATGTGATGTAAATTCGTCTAATGAGATATACTTCCATGATAAAGATAAACCTAGGTGCCAATTGTGATGTTTCAATTTTCTTTGTTTTTATGTCTAGTGATATATTTGACCTTTTAAATTAAAAAAAGGATAATTTTACTTATTTATTTGTGTTTTGAGTCTTAATTTGAAGGATAAAGTCAAAAATCCATAGTATTCCCTTTTACACACCCATCTCAAGCTGTTTATCATCAATTTGAATCCTATTATCTAAGTTCTTGAGCTGAAGATTTTGTTGAGGATGTTAGTTTCAAGACCTTATGTCAGAATTTTTTTTCTCAATTTTCATATTTAAAAATAAAAAATTCCTTATGTAGATTATTTGAAGGTAATTTTTTTTAGAAATTTGACTCAACATTTCATGAGACAATGTGAAAATAATTTGATCATGTCATGTCACTTTGAGTTCATTTAATTCAGAATTTTAATTATTTAAAAGCAACTATGTGTCAATTCGTTATCATTTCTCATATTCATATAACTGTAGGTGATTCATCTAAATGACTGTACGTTTCATCCTACAGAGTTAGTTTTGCCATAATTTTATTTCCCAATTTTCCTTTCATATTTACCAATATATTCTTCAATACAATTAGATATTATTCTTTAAATCAATAATGACTATTTAGAGATTCAACATTATTATTTAGAGACTCAAATTTTAGGTTTGGATTGATTGGATCTATCTTACTTGAATTTTTGAGTTTGTGTGAGAAATTCTTGATTAAGCTGACAAGGTAGTTAAAATAAATTTGAGCATAGATCAACCCAAGATTGTTTGAATTATTACTTAGGGATCAACTCAATCAGTTGTTGCATGATTTTGATCCCAAACATGGATTGAGTCAGTTGATAATTGAGTTGATGCAACTGAGGAAAAGGATCAACCCACTTATTGATTGAGTTTATATGTCAACTTGATTTGAATGAAATTATTTGATTATGAATTTGATATGATTGAAAACATGGACAAACCACTTTTTGATTGAATTGATGCCACAAGTGATGAGGGTGAACTAAGTTAACTATTGTGTTTGATGTGATCACAAGTAAACGTTGTCTCGTTGTATTGTTCAGTCCATATAGTTTTCCTTCTCCTTGAGCAAGACCAACATAGGTTTGAGATGACATGTTCAATTTTGAATCAACTCCCTCAATTGCAAAAGTAAATAATTTTTGACTTAGCTTGAATATACCCACATGAGTTTGTATTCCATGTAAACTGACTCGTCTAATTTCCAAAATATTAGTCACAATTGAGTTTTGCCAAGTGATGTGGATGAAGGTAAAGCAAAAGGGCAGGTTTGCCTCCTTGTAATGTGTAATCCTCAAAGGTCAAAAAATATTGAATTATAATGTTCAATAAGTTATGATAATATCATGAGAATATATAATGTTGAAACTAAATTGCCATTATGAAAGGAAATGAAATCTCCCCCCCCCCCATTGTTGAGGGAGGGGAAGGAGAAGTCAGAAATGTAAATACATAAATTAGGAGATGGATGCAGTTAAATATAGCCTATGAGTTTGACCATCTTCTTTTTTTTGTTGATGAAAAAAAAACTCCCTAATTTGAAAAGAACTTGGAAATTATTTTCGGTTAAAGTTTCACAGAATTGTACGAGTTAAAAGTTTTTTATGTAAATTCAATTTTATACTATGAGCTAAAACATGTCTATCTATGCAAACTTGAATTCACCCTCCACAATTTATCATAATTTTATAACTTAATTTTTCTCACTAAGATGTGTCAAATATTCCCTCTTCTTAGACTTCAAGATTTGCAAATGCAGAGCTGGGCCAGCACTGAAATTTTCCATAATTCAAACCGGAGTTCCTTGGCGCACCACCCCTTGACCGTGAGGGCCGTATCCATTTCAAACATCTGCAACTAGAGAACTCCAAACTGATACCAAAAGACCGAATACCGAACCAAAACCAACACCGTCACTGTAAAAAATTTTGCAAACCAAAGTTGGTTTTTGTTAGTGACTATTTCAGTTTATGCTTTTGGTGGAACCGAACTTTCTCTCTCCTAATTTCTGCTTTCAGTTTGGGTTTTTGGTGGAGAATTTGTAAACTCTTTCTCACTCACTATTCTTGGAATGTGAGGTCAATAAACTTTCTAAAATTTTGATCAAAACATCGAATACAACAGAATGCATTTACCGGATATTCAAAATGCTGAGGCACCAAGAACAGATGGTCCTATCATCTAATATGTATAAGAAAACATTCTTACAGGGTTTCCTTGAAGGAGTTCTTAAAGCTATTCAAGTGTCTAACCTCTAGCGGTATCCACACGGTCTCTGGATGCTTGGATCTCCTCTTCAAAGCTTGTCACGAAGAGAGAAAGAGAAGAAAGGAGAGAATTCTCACAAGGCTTGCATGGGCACCTTGAGTTGTGATTATTCTCTCCCAATTTATAGACATTTAGTATGAGAATTTTTTTCATAAAAACCCTCAAAATTATGTCTATATCCACCCACATCCATAGACCTTATGTCTGTGACCCTCTAGGTCCATATATCTCGCTAGTTAATAACTCTATAGAAAAAATAACACATTTTGGTCAACCTTAATTAATTATCCACATCAACATGTATATTAATTAATCAATGATCGATTTAACCCAATCGATAGGTTGAGTTTCTAGGCCGTTGGGTGCCAAGCTATACCACGTACTCTAGGAGATATGTAGTATGTAAGAACTCACTTATGGAATCATTATGTCATCGATTGCCATGTATATATAATCCTTCATCCACACGAAACTTATGAATGGCTTAGGGTACGGTCAACTATCAAACCCTAAGCGATCACTTAAGTTAGTATTGATGCGTGTAGAAAATCATCGGGAGCTCTTTCGATATTTCTATTGCCTTGGCCAAGGATTTCATCGCATCTCATTCCTTGAGTTAATCTCCTCAAATATCGAGGGCAAATGATCCTATCTTGATCACACAATCATCTTCATGGACTTCATGTGATATCCAATATATGACGTTTTAGATATCTCTTGGCTATCGATTCGTAAGTCATAACTAGTTGAACAAATTAGCGCGGTTGTTGAATACACACCAATTCATGTCAAAATTAATACCAAACTCACCAATTTTATGAAATCTTCACAAATTAAGAAGTATAGTGGTGAATATAGCTCAATTTCCTGGAGAATTAAGGTAATTTCATATGATCTTTTAAAATTCGATCAAATCAGACGATGAATCATGGTGAGACATTAGGGAAATTGATATTTTTGGAAAGAGGACTTGAAAACAAATCCACAGAATCAAAAATCAATGAATTTTGATCAAGATTCACGGAGAAATCATCATGTAAATAAGAGAGAAATTTCCAAAATTGAAAATCACGAAAAACCGAAATTGAAATTGAAATTGACTAAAAGTATGATTCAAAATTGAAATCTAGAGCTATACAAAAGAATATTAGGATGAAACATAGTCTCTAACCCAAGATTGCACTCAAATTGATCCAATTATTTGTCACATCAAAGGCTTTTTATTCCTGAACTCAAAAAATGATCATTGATATTTAAGAGCTAATTTCTTCCTATTCTCTCAACGAAATCTCACTTTCAAGCACTCCATGGACGTGAAAATGAGTCTTAAAGCGATTGGAAGCAATAGATTCAAGGGATTTGGTGTCTAAACAGTTTGATAACACGAATTATCCTAGAATGCTTTACAATGTAAAGAACATCTCTATTTATAGGGCGAATTGGGAGTAACCATCCGATCGAGTATTTAATCTTTGATTAACGGCTCTGATGAAACGCAGGAGTGCAAATCGTTACGGTTAAGTTGTGGCCATTGGATCCCAGATGGACTGTCGAGATGAAGCCATGTCATGCGTGTTATAAGTAACGCATCAAATCGTTGCCATTTGATCTTGATTCGACTCTCTAGATGTGTTTCATCGGTTTTCAATCTCAGCCGTTATAACTCCTCAGATCGACGGCTTAGATGAAATCGTTTTAAAATGATTCGTCGGCGAATAGAATTGCGTCACATACCCCCTCCCCCCCATCTGCCTTAAGTGATGATCGACGGTCTCGATTAATCGCGCGATCTGACGCTCCACGTGCTGCCACATCACTTAGGCAAAAATAAAAGGTTATTTAAATCAAATAAATCAATTTTAAATTTAGAATTTTTAGAAAAATCCCTAAAAATTATAAAATTCATATCTTTTAAAATATAACTCCAAATTAATCCAAATTTATTTCATTGGATCATGAATTAAATTATCTATCATTCTAAAAATTCAAAATTAATAAATAACAAGAAAATAAATTTCTATTTCAAAAATACACTCATTTCTTTTAGACTTTAAAACCTAGAAAAATATATGAGTGTATACAAATGATTTCTCTTATAATTTAACCTTAAAAACTAATTATAATCTCAAGTAAAGATGGGTTATGAAAATATTATCTTTAATTCATCATAATTAACCCTAAGTTAATGCATTTTGAGATTAGAATTACTTTTTCATAGAATGATAGATAAACACTAAAAAAATATGATAACATGCATTAGAATGGAATATTTTATGCCTTAATTTGCATTAATAATAATGTATTTTCATATTTAGTTTGTATGTTATCAATAATCAAAACACGACCATCCATTCACAAGATGTCTTTTGTGTCTTAAGTCAAAGGACCACATACATAGCCATGACATGAATCAACTTGATTGACAGTTAGATATAATTACCATTCAGGGATTAATACGGATCAATTTAGTGAACTCTTTCTCCAAAGAGCACCTACTATCAATCATTAGTGTCTCCACATTGATGGTACACGATCAACCATACTCATCATATGATTTAGATTAGATAGTGCTATTATTTTCGGATAATTCGATGTCCTTCTCGAATATCCGACTAATAAGAATGTTTAGAACATATGTTTAAAGACTAGCGATCACTATATTATGATCTCATCATTACTCAATTAGTCATAGCATATGCTCATGGACTTCATTACAAACATCACACAAGAATGAAAATGAATAAATTTTATTTTAATAAATATAAACAAGATACATGAAAGTGTGATTTTCTTATAGGCCACAAAATATCCATCAACTATCTCCTCTCAAAATCAACGGTGAGCTCTTGATGGTGATTTCCTCTTGAAATCATCACCAAATCATCGTTCAATCTCCTGTCTCCACCAAAACTCAATCTACGTCTAACATATTTCTCATTTCCAGGTTAGTTCAAACCTTGATCAATTTCTTCACCAAAACCTTGATAATTTCGTTGCATTGAAATTCCTCCCAGTGATCGAAATAGATTCAATTAGATTGAATTAAATTCCTCCCAGCAGTCTCTTGGTTTTCTCTGCCAGTTGTGTCCCTGGTGCCCTCTTCTCTTTTTTCTCCTCAAACGTCGAAGTACCTTGAAACCTCCTTAAAAATTATGGCTCTCTCCTCTTTTTTTTTGCTCGTCCTTTTGGTTGTGACTTGTGAGTTTCATATTTGGACAAGCGGAATCCATGGACTGCAGACCCCACTTCCTGTGACTTCGGCCTCTAAGAAACTCAACACTGGGGAAGCTCCCTTGAGCAAGGGGTGTAAATTGTATGGGTAGGGATTGATCTTTTCGTGATGGGAAAAAGGAATCGCTGGAAGCCCTCCAAGGGTCACCCATCTCAAGACATCAATTCTAGTTCTGGTTGATTAGTCCTTTGATTGCAATTATTTTCACCTTTGTTTCTAGTGGGAACGTTTTGCATCTGCGGATTGGCAGATATTGGTCTTTTTTCGGGATAATCACGGGCTTCATTGTAGAATTCCTTAAATTAGTGAATCGACAGAAGTTCAGGTCATCGACTGCTTACCATCTTGAGATTTTTTGAGTTAAAATTTTTTTGGAAAAAACCTAAATATTTTTTTATGATTTTCTGATCCGCATCATCTTCATTTGGCATATGTAGAGCCAACCTAGAAAGAGGACATCATTTGAAGGGATGAACTGGTTGGAGGGGAGTTGATTCATAGGGAGAGGGTCATCAAATTGCTAGTCCCAGAGAGAGGTGTCGATGTTGAACAAGAGAAGGGGAAGACACGGGGTGACAGGGTGAGTGTGTTTCTTCTCTCTATTGCTTAGAATAGAAAGAAGTAGAGAGTTAGAGCATAAACCACAAATTTTCCTCTCTCCATTGAGGCTTATCCACAGTATGCTAGCAGTTCCCTAATTCTTTCGAGTAAACCATCTTTTTCCGCACTAGAAGGATCCAAGTGGAGGGATTTCATGGGTTAATGGCATGGTTGAGGAATGATTTATATCAATTCGATTCTAGTCTCATGAGATAATTTGATGACTTTGATGACTTCAGCCGATTGACTATTCTTTGGCAATTTCGTTGTATTGAAATTCCTCCCAGCATGTACTTTTTTCCATATTCTGTATTCTTTGTTCTTTATGTATTTTTTTTAACCATATGAATTATTTATAATCCAAAATAGTGGATATGGAAAGGTTTTTGTATTTTTTTTAAAAATTGAATTTTCTTGGTTGGTCAATAGAATTATTTATCATCTTCTTTTGTAAGCATCATCTTCTTATGTGAATTCTAGAAATTTAAGGTTAGAATCATTGAGCATCGACAATCTCACTTGGATATCCCTCAAGATGATGTCACTTATGTTCTATTATTTTACATAATTTCACATTGATCATGAATGAAATATTTTTCTATCTTAATAAAGAAAGCGTTTGATATCATCATTCATCTATGTTACGATATGACATCCTTACAAAGTTTGATTATGAAAAGGTCAAAACATGACAACTGTTTTGACCAATCGAGATAGTATCACTCACGATGGACACTTGGACTACTACAAATCGTCTACCAATACTTGGGGTCACGATTCATGTGGAATCTTTATGAATGTGTGCTTGTTGTTGAAGAATTGTGTGAATCTCATGTACTAAAGTATTGCATGAAATACTCATAGACTAAAATTTGATGGACAAGGTAAGAATTTTTTTCATTTTTGAATAATTTTTCTGTACTAAATACTTGTTTTCCTTTTCTTTTTTTTTTAAAGTTGTGCACGGTTACAGCTGAAAATGCAAGCAACAATAGTAGAATGGCAAAAAACTTAGAGAAATTCTTGAAGGCTTCTAGTTCAAGGTTCATCAAGAACTATCTCACACCTTGCATGGCCCATGTTCTCAATCTAGCGGTACAATGCGGCTTAAAGGACCTCGGTAATGACAAGTCATATTAAGATAGTGAGGATGAAAATTGACCTCGGTAATCTAGCGGTACATATAGAGGGACTAGAAGCCATTAGTCAAAAACCATTTGGTGAGGAACTAGATTCTTCATAGACTTCGAAAACTTATCATTGTAGTTAATTATTTTCCTAAGAGGATTCATCACTATAAGAATTTGTGTGTTGAGTTAGAAATGCCAAAAAAAAATATGACTGTTGAGGATGTCCAAACTTGGTGGAATTCAACATATGACATGATTGAGGCTGCTTGGGAAAAAAGAGAAGTGTTGAAGGTAATGGTGAGCGACCATATATACACAAATAAGGTAAAAATTTTAATCGAGGATGATGAATGGGAGCTCTCAAAGATGTTTGTAGATTAACTCTTGGCTTTCCATGAGGCAACTGGGGTATTTTCTAAGTCAAAATCAATTACATTGCCAAATGTATCGGGACTTTATGGACTTCTAATTGAACAATTGGACTCGCTAATTTTTTAGCTAACTCATCATTTTCAAGATTTCACCAGGGCACAAATGAGTAATGACCAAGCAAAGGCACTAAGATATACATACATAGTGATGAACGAGAAATTGATGAAATACTATATAAATGTGAGGAGAAAGCCTATGTTTTCTATTGCCACAGTCATAGACCCTACATTCAAGTTGGGACATATTCCTCATGGCGAGCACAACTTTGTTATGGAAACTTTAGTTAACAAGCTTGAAACAGTGCATCCCATACAAGCTTCAACTTCTACATCGATTAATGATGTTTTGGCTTCATCGAGTCATAAACGTTCTAAACTAATGATACAATTTATGGAGCGACAATCAAATATATACACAACAGTAGAAGAGAAATCAGTCGAGACTGAACTGGAGGAGTATTTACGTAAACCTTACATTGATTGCTTACGTAATGACTCATTACAGTGGTGGCGCAAGATAGGATCTAATAAATATCCGAGCATTTCAGTGCTCACAAAGGATTTCCTCTCTATTTGTGTATTGAGTTCTCCCTCTGAGTGTCTTTTTTCTACAAGTAGAGGAATTATCACATTTAGAAGAGGAAGGTTAGCCCCCAGTACTATATCGACTTTGATGACCTTGAAGTCTTGGACTCATGTGGAAGTCACCCAAGCTCATGAATATGATTGCAAAGTTGAAGAAAGTGGACTTGTGAAATGATAATTTCCTAAAACTTTATTTTTTGTTCTCTTGAGACTCTAAAACTTTAACTATTTTTAATAGCTTAAGTTTATCTATTTGAGACTCTTATATTAAATTTTTGATATGTTGTATACATATTATTCAGAAAAAGATGATCTTTTGTCATTTCTTTGTCAAACATGTACTTATAAGTATGTAGACTGTGTATTACAAAAATCTTAATTTATGTTCAACTCAAACAAAACATTACCGAAAGCATAGGTTTAACCGAACCAACACCGGATGGTACCGACACCAACACCGAACCGAAGTTAGGTATAGGTTTTGGTTCTCACAAAAAACTGGTACTGACACCGGAACCGAATATCCCTATTTGCAACACCAGGGCCCCTTTGGCGGCTGATGGTCGTCCTGGACGCCTTCCCCTACCTCCACTGCCCTCAGGGCACCCATGGGGGCTCCATGTTGAACCAGGGTAAGATTGGTAGGATAACTTCGTTATCAAAATCTTCAAGAATACTTAGATATTCTTGAGAGTACATGAGAGTATATCAGTCTTCACCGCAACTTTCTTGCTCTTCTCGCGATGAGCATCGCACCCGCGGAATTTGTGGGTGAAAAGTCTTGGCAAAGTTCCTTCTGCCGTCATTCACTTAAATAATTTGTCCGGGCCGGGTGCCCTTTTGTTTCTTCTGTTGTGGCCCTCTGAAATATTCTGTTTTCTTTAGTTTACGTGCATGGACAGAAAAACGCTGTCTTTATTTCCCACCGGTCTCTTAACTTTTACTCAGTTCCCACCTCCCTCTGATAACGATTTCCATATCCCCCCAGCTCTTGCGAGAAGGAGAAATAGAGAGAGAAAGAGAGCAGGGCATCTCAACGGAGGGGAGATGGTGATATGGTTATCATCATCATCAAGTTCGTCGGAGTTTTGGAAGGATTATCTGAAGGGGATGCTTAAACCGGTGGCGGCGACGGCAGTCGTGGCCTTAGCCATCGCATTATCTTTTATCCAGCGCATTGGGCTTGAAAAAGAGATGGCCTACTCCATCTTTAGAGCCTTCCTCCAGCTCTCCATTATCGGTTTCGTCCTCGAGTTCATCTTCACCCAGAAAAACGCGGGATGGATCCTCCTGGCCTACCTATTTATGGTTAATAAGAACTTTTAATATGGGTCATGTTTCCTAGAGCATAGTTTCAATGTTCATTGACATCGATTGAAATAAATCAAATCGACGTGGGGATATTGAGATTCATGTTTATGTAATCTTGAGTTTAGTGTGTCAAGTTTAGATTGATTCATTTATTTGGTCCCCCTTTATATCATTTTTTTCCGGATTCTATAATTGATTGTAGTGCCTCGAATTTCATTCATTACGGTTGACTTTAGTTGATTAGATCATATTTGTCTGGCATATTGAAGTTCTTTGTCTTGTTCATTTAATGTACAATCTGATTTTCTTGTTTCTACTTGAATTTTTTTAATCATTTTAATTGATTTGACTTTAATCTTTGATATCTTTCTTTTTTCATTTTCTCTCTCATTTTTACCTTGAATTCATCACTGAAATTGCTCAATGATGACCCGACTGAGTTTCATCTCCGTGGCGTTGACTAGAAACTGATGTTTGCGGTGATTGATTTGTCGAAGGTCTCAGTCGCCGGGTACACGGCAGGTCAACGAGCGAAGCATGTGCCCGCGGGGAAAGGTCATCGCTGGTGTCGCCATTCTTGCTGGAACTGCAGTTACTATGTTCTTGCTGGTTGTGCTGGATGTCTTCCCCTTCACTCCTCGTTACATCATCCCTGTCGCCGGTATGATGGTAGGAAATGCTATGACAGTGACTGGGGTCACCATTAAGAAGCTCAGGGAGGATCTCAAGCTCCAGAAGAGCCTGGTGAGTACCATTGTCTTCGTCTCTCGCTAGACGCTGAACTCTAAACACTAAATCCGAAACTTCATCTGCCTAGACAAAAGAGTGTCTTTTCCCGGAAAAGAAAATCATGAAGGTAGTGCAAAAATAGATTATGAAGGTAGTACAAAAATGTCTACGTCAAAAAATTTGCAGGAGAAAGTGTCTAAAAATTTATAAGTTATTAATGGTCCGCTTCATTAATGCCCGACAATAAGGTCAACGTAACTTGTTAAGGTAGATGTCAGGTCATCTCTCTCGAATTCATCTCCCTTTCATGTTGGTGCAGGTGGAAACAGCGCTAGCTCTGGGAGCAAGTCCACGACAGGCAACACAAGTTCAGGTGAAGAGATCGCTGGTTATCGCTCTCTCACCTGTGCTGGACAATGCAAAGACAGTGGGCCTGATCGCCCTGCCTGGTGCCATGACTGGCCTTATCATGGGCGGAGCATCCCCCCTGGAGGCCATTCAGCTCCAGATCGTCGTCATGAACATGCTCCTCGGCGCATCGACCATTAGTAGCCTTCTCTCAACTTATCTCTGCTGGCCTGTCTTCTTCACCGATGCCTACCAGCTCAATTACTCCGTCTTCTCCTCCTGAAGATAGACGTCTAAGCTCTCCCTCTCTCATGGCCAATAAGATCCCTGTACCTCTTTTCCCCTTTTCATTGGCCAGAAGAGCGGAAATCTCCCTTTATCTCTCTCAATTAGCAATAAGGCCTTAAAGCCTCTCTTTTTTACCTTCCACTCATGGGACATAAGAGCAAGAATTTACCTCTTTCAAAGCAGAACAGTAATTCTCGAGCCAACAGCACACAGACTTCAGAACTCGGAGTTCCCCTGCTAAGAGATCTCTCGCCATGTCTATCCTACATGGCCGTTGACCCCCAACACGAGTATCACTCAAGTACTCAATCCACTGCAGCACCCACAAAGTCAATGCATGAACAGACACATATAATTTAGATAAAAAAATGATAAATAATGTGGTGCCCATCAAATATTTACCTCAAGAGAAGCATTATAACTCTCAATCATTAAAGAAATCTTCGACAATAAGATGAGATGGGCATCAATTTCTCTCTCTACACGCAGAGGACGCCGAGCAAGACGCCCATCATTCTCCCTAGCTTCAGCACACATCTCCTCGAGATCTGAATAGAGAGAGAAAGTCAATGCTTACCCAACTAAAAATGAGTCCTCAAAGAAAAGAGGAGGGATATAGATGCTATGACCATCAAGCGATTTTGCAGATAGGACCCTAGCGAATGCACGAAGGGACATCGGAATCCCCTTCCCATTTCCATGGATGGATCTAACTTCTCTGATGGAAATCAGAAATTTGGAACATAATTTAGCAAGTCAAAATTGAAAATCATGTGGTTTACAGGGAGAACAAACTTGATTGTGAAGTGTCTGACTGAAGAATATACGGTGCTGGACTTTCCTTTTGTTTGAACGCAGTGTCTCTTCAAAAGCACCACCTTTGTGTTATACAGAGGATCATGCATTGGCACATCCATCAGAATATCAACCTGCACATGGAGAATAAATGGATTAAAAAATATGTGAATTAGAGATCGCACATACCAATTCCAAGCCAGGTGGCAATCTGGAGATGGCATTGCCTATATACAAGAAAATAGATGCTAAGCATGAAATGTCTAATTTCAGCACAATTTTTCAATTGATTGTCTGCAGTTCTAGTCGTTCAGTCTTAGTTATCAATTACAGTGCACTGCTATAGTTGAATCTTCAATTTCTCAATAAAGGAGCTTATCAGAAAGTCAGTGGACTCCTCTGAGTACCCATAAATTTTTTCTCAGAAACCTATGGAAAGTTCATGGCGGCTTCTAAGACTAGTGGAAAAGGTAGCTGGGGGAGACTTCCTCCAGAGGAGAAAAACTGGTGAAAGCATCCAAAATAAGCAGGGAGAGTAGAAGAGGCTCAAGGAAGAAGTGGAGAATCTCAAACTCTCGGTTGTTTAGGTGATGACAAAGCCTTCCTTGGACTCATGGCATTTTATTAAATCTATAAGACGACCCCAGAGGCATGATATGGTTCCAGCCGAGAACTTCAAGAATGCAAAAGAAATCAAACTTTATAACTGCATCTTCAAGAAGAACACTATCAAAACTACTGACTTTTGGTCCTTACAGAACAGATGATAGATTTAAACAAATAGGTTACAATTTAGGATCTCCCAAATCACCCTGCCAAATGCACCCACGCTTCTTGATGCAGTCCTTCCTCTTCTCCAAGAATCATCTCTTCCACATTCCGTAACATTTTTCCCCCTACCATCCTATTTATTTCTTTCTCCAAACTTCTCCTCTTCAGCAATCTCAGCAATCAGGGTCCCTTAAGTCACATGGACCTAATTAAGTCCTCTTCTAATGACTCATCTGTGCTCCAGCCCTCCAGTTGACTTCCTCCACACTGGGCTTTCCTCTTTTATTCTTTCTCCTTATGAAGGTAACAAGAGGGTTGTATCAATTCATTAGTAGTAGCTCAATTCTTTTAAAGCCCTCAATAGAGGGCATTTGTAAGACACCCCCATGGGCCTTGAGAAAGGCTAGAAACACAGGGAATAGGATCTATTGAATGGCATGGAAGTATTATGACGGATTACCTCTCTTCTCTTGGGATTTAGCCCCTCTTCTCTTCCTCTGTCAGCCCTAGCCTAAACTCGTCTTATTTTTCCCCTCTGACGGCCCTCTCAGAATTTTGCAGCACTTCCTACGCCTCTTTCCCGATGGTATCTCATTTCGTCTAACCTCCACCTTTGTCACCTAATCTTCTGTCCCTCCCTAAATATTACTCTCTGTGAGAATCTAATCCTGCTAGAGAAAATTTCTCCCACATAACAACATGAATGTCTGAAATTTTTTGTTACACTTAACACAGTGGGCAACAAAAAAATTGTTCACCACAGGAAGAGAAATACCTTCTATGGCAGGTATATTGGGAACCCCAAAATCAATCATTTAGGCATGCTTCCGAATGTTTCATGCGTTCTCAAGATATATGCCCCTCTATTTTGTCTTAAAATTAGAGGAGGGATGATAGGTTTAGATAGATGACGATGAAATGTTCAACAGGAACAATAATATGAAGGTCAATTACATGATGCAACCTTCAAATAAATGTAACAGCACCTGATCTGATTTCTTGGGTCCTCTGATATTGCACTTACACCACTAAGTGAGAGAATGAAGAAGAAAGATCCAGGCCTGAAGAAACCCTAAAGGACATTCTCAAAACGTCCCAGAGTCCCTGATTTCCTTCACCAGATAACATCCAAAACAACTGCACATTGGATGTCAATAGACACAGGCATAATCAACAGATAACCATTATTAGACTGCTTATTGAGATAACTGAATCTTGACTGGCCTGAATCTTGTCCAGATGGAAATCAGAAGAATACACAGATGTGTGTGTGTGTGTGTAGAGATATCAAGAGACAGAGAAAGATACAGAAGATACAGAAAGGTGGCCTCAGAGAGTCCCATTAACAGATCTGGGATTCAGTTGCATTGGCCTATCTGAGAGAGAAGCCTCCAAATGATCTCCAGGACAGAAACCAACACTTCCAATTCTTGGATGCCCAGCTCCTAAAAAATCCTTACAAAATTGGCAGGGAAGGTGGTTATTAACTTCCTCCTGGAATGGTCTGACCCACAGACATGAGTAGAGGATCTTATAAGACACAGATATAAGCAATAGATAACTATGGTTCAGTGAAACCAGAACTTAGGATAAGTTAACTGATGCTCCTTTTTCTTTCCTTGTCCTTGTGGCATAATTTTTTTTCATGCAAAGACATTGGTCACGGTACTGTTGTGGAAGGTTGAAAATGCTGTTAAAAGATCCTTGTACCTGATCACACGCATTTTCTCGAAGTGTAAAACCAAAGTCAAGTAAGAGTGTGCCATTGGAAAACTTCCCATATCGTATCAGAACCTGAAAAAAAAAGTAGTCATTTCCTTTCACAGAAATATTATAAAAGTAAAAGAAGGATGGTTATTTCATGAATAATAGATGTTGTCAGATAGAAATCTTAGTAATTCATTCAATTTTACATCTAAGTCATTATTAAACAGTGATTTTAAGGCAATCCTCCAGTAATAATGAAACTTGACACCTAAATGTTACCATTTAACTATCCCCCCATAAGGAGGCCCTCAGCTTGTACAAAGATAGTATAGGTTGTAGCCCTAAACATGTTTCACTAAGTCAGTAGGGGTTTTCATCCCAGAAACCATACCTTTTTGCCTCCTCTGTTCTGCATCATGAAACTAAATTAATTTGATGGCAAAACTACATTATTTTAAGGACCTCAAAAACTATTAAACCCAACAAAAGTGAATGACAAGAAAACAAACGTAAGCTTGGCAATAATGAGTGCACAAGTTCAAATTTCAAGGGAGACTGATTCAACCACAGATTGTTTACTGTCAGAATTTGGGGACAAGGTTGAAGAGAAATAAATTGTCTAGGAGCTCATTTTCCAATATTGCGAAAAGATGTTGATCTGCTTGGAGAAACAATGCACTCAAAGTTTTTCTCTAATAAGAATCTATCTCTTTTTTTAACACGAAAGGGAAGATCGTACCATGTCTAACAAGGTCTGATTTCTTCGCTTTGATACCATAGTTTGGATCTGAGGATCGATAAGCTCTCCAAAATATCAACCAAAATAATGATTGTAGCGGAAGGTGTGAATCAAAATATTCAACAAAGTTAAAGCACTAAGAATAGATGATGAGCATCCGGCCTCTAGCGATATCCATACAGTCTCTAGATGATCAGATCTCCTCTTGAACACTCGTCACCACGAGAGAAACAGAAGAGAAAAAAGAATTTTTAGTAGGCTTATATGGGCACCTTTATTATGGTCATTCTCTCCCTATTTATAGACATTAGGAATGTAAAATTTTCATAAAAACTCGTATTATTATGCCTATGTCTATCGACGTCTATTGACCTTATATGTGTGACCCGCTAAGTCCATATATCTCACCAGTTAATGACTCGTATTAACTGAATAACGCTTATTAGTCTTCCTTATCAGTTAACTATATCAACATATAGATTAATTGGCTAAGAATCGATTTAACCCAAATCGACAGGTTGAGTTGTCAGCCCGCTGGGTGCCAACCTACACCACGTGTTCTGGGAGATATAAAGTATATTAGAACTTTTTCATGTAACCCTCTCGTCATTGACTATCATGTACTTATAATCTTTTATCCGCACCAGACTTATGAATGACTTAGTGTATGGTTAATTGGCAAACCTTAATCGGTCACTCAATTTAGTACTAATGCGAGTAAGAAATCATTGAGAACAATTTCTCTAATATTTTCACTACCTTGGCTAAAGATTTAACCGCATCTCATTCCTTGAGTTGATCTCTTTATATACCGAGGGCAGATGATCCCATCTTAACCACTCAATCACCTTCCAGGACTTCATTTCGTATCCAATCTATGACATTTGAGAGATCCCATAGCTTGACATTCGTAAGTCATAATCAAAACACGATCATCCATCCACAAGATGTCTTTGGTGTCTCAGGTCAAAAGACCACGTACACAATCGTGACATTAATCAACCTAATTGACAATTTGGCATAATACCATTTAGGGATTCATACGGATTAATTCAGTGAACTCTTTTTCGAAAGAACACTCACATATCTATCATTGGTGTCTCTATACCAGTGACCACAGGATCAACCATACTTATTATATAAGATAGATTATATAGTATTTTTCTTTCCGAATAATTCGAAATGTCCTTTTCGAATATCTTACGAATAAGAATATTTAGAACATATGTTTAGAGACCAGCGATCACTATATTATGATCTCATCATAATTCACTTGATCATTATATATATTCATGGACTTTATTACAAACATTTCATAAGAATGATAATGAATAAAAGTTCATTTTAATGAATATAAACGAAAGATAAAAGTGTGATTGACTTGCAATCCACATAATATCCATCAATCTCTTACTTAAACTAAAGCCAATCACATTTAAACATTAAACCAATGCATATACAATGGCGCTCGAAACACTTCTTGAGTTAAATGCTTAGTTAGTGGATATGTAATATTGACGGTCGATGGAACTCTTTCCATCACTACATCTCCTCTAGCGATGATCTCTCTAATCAAAGTAAAAGCGCCGTAGAATGTGCTTCGACTTCTAATGAGACCTTGGCTCCTTTGCTTGTGCGATTGCACCATTGTTGTCACACAATATGAGAATAGGATCCAAGATCGATGGAACAACACCAACGTCTGTGATGAACTTCTTTAACCAAACTGCTCTTCTGGCGGCATCACTTACGGCAATATATTCAGCCTATGTCATTGAATCCACAATAATAGGTTATTTGAAACTCTCTGAAGAGACTGCACCTCCGTTCAAAGTGAACAGGAATCCAAATGTAGATTTACTATCATCTGGATCTGACTGAAAACTCGAATCAACATAACCCTTAAGTTTCAACTCTTCTTCTCCATAGACCAGAAACAAATCCTTAGTCCTTCTCAAGTATTTAAGGATACATTTCACGGCTTCCCAGTATTTCTTACACGAATCGGCCTGAAATCTGCTCGTAACACTTAGAACAAATGTTACATCTGGTTTTGTACATATCATAGCGTACATTATGGATCCAATCGCTGATGCATACGGGATCCTTTCCATTAGCATTTTATCTCCAGGAGTCTTAGGCGATGCTCTTTAGATATTTGAACTCCATGTCTTATCGATATGAAACCTTTTTTGGAGTCCTCCATGCCAAAATTTTTGATAATCGTATCTATATACATCGATTGAGACAATCCGAGTAACTTCTTTGATTTATCTCTATAGATACGTATTCCTAATACGTAAGTTGTCTCTCCAAAATCCTTCATGGAGAAGTTCTTTGATAGTCATGTCTTCACTGATGATAAGATACCTACATCATTCCCAATGAGTAGGATGTCATCTACATAAATAATTATAAAAGTAATTGCGTTCCCACTGATTTTTTTGTACACACACGACTCATCCTCATTCTTAATGAATTCATAAGATCTGATTACCTCGTCAAATCTCATATTCTAACTCTTAGATGCTTTCTTCAATCCATAAATGAACCTTTACAATCTACACACCTTGTCAGGAAACTTTTCGAATGTATAACTCTCAGGTTGTTTCATATACACTTCTTCCTCAAGGTTTCTGTTGAGGAAAGTAGTTTTTACATCCATCTGCCAAATCTCATAATCATCATGTGCAGCTATGGGGAGAAGAATCCTGATCGACTTTATTATGACAACTAGTGCAAATGTCTCATCATAGTCAACTCCGTGACTTTGATAATAACTTGTTGCCATCAATCTTGTCTTGAAGGTGTCAAAGTGTCTATATGCACTAATCTTCCTTTTTGAAGATCCACTTACACCCAATGGGTACAATACTCTCAGGAGGGAAGACCAAGTACCATACTTGATTCTAATGTATAGTCTGGATCTTAGAATCCATCGCTTCTAGTTATCTTTTGGAGTTGAAATCATTTATCACATCATTATAGGTCAAAAGATCATTATCCTTAGGATGAAGAGTACGGACATTATTAGTGACGATATGCCCCACATACCGATCTAGTTGTCTTGGTACTCTTTTAGACCTATGCGGTAATTATGTGTGAACTTGAACTTGTTCAAGAATTAATTCTCATGTGATGAAGTAGAATTTGTGTTTGGATCTAAAACTTCTTCCAAAACTACTTTACTCCTACTATCCCTTAGCAAGAGATAGTCATCCTCTAAGAAGATGACCCTTTTCTTCTAAAAAAAGAGGCCTCAAGTCCTCTTAGTTGGTGAGACCAAGAAAAAGAGGAAGATAATATTTCCTTCCAAAAGGGAAAGGGAAGAAGAATATGAAAAAAGTAACTCCAGAAAAGGAGGCCGAAAATGAAAAGGGCATCTGTTTCCACTATGATAAGAAAGGACATTAGAAGAGGAACTACAGAGATTTTGTGAACTTTAAGTCATCATCCAAAGATTTTCTTTTTTTAGACGAATGTTATTATGTTCTTTGTATAGTTAAGAACATCATTTCAGTGTCCTGTTTAGACCAGATAGGTAATGCGTTGACTTTTAAGAACAAATGTTGTTTTATTTACTTATGAAGTAAATTAGTAGCTACGACACCTTGGGTCAATGGCTTATATCTGATTGACATTTCTTCTTATAATCTTCAAGTTGATATCACTCTTAAGAAAAGTAAATAAAGTGTGAATGAGTCCTACATCTGCCATTGTAGACTTGGGCATGTTAGCAATGGAATATTACAAAAATTGCATAGAAATGCATAATGAGGTACTTTTGATTATGAATCATTTGCGACCAATGGATCTTGCATCATAGATAAATTACTCAAATCTCCATTCTCAGGACATAGAGAACGTGCCAAGGATATCTTAGAGTTAATCCATTCTGATGTATATGGCCCAATGCATATCCAAGCAAGAGGAGGCAACCATTATTTCATTTCTTTTACCAATGATTTTTTGAGGTCTGGATGGGTATACCTTATGAGGTATAAGTTTGAGATCTTTGAGAAATTCATTACTACATAAGAATGAAGTAAAAAAGCAATCTGGAAAAGGTATCAAGATTCTTCGGTCAGATCGAGAAGATGTATACTTGAGTACAGAGTTCACACAGTTCTTAAAGGACATGGTATCCTTGCTCAGCTAACTCCTCCCTAAACTCAAATGAATGGTGTATCAGAGAGAAGAAACAATGCGCTCAAAGTTTTTCTCTAATAGGAATCTATCTTTTTTTTAACACAAAAGGGAAGATCACCAGAGGTCAATGAACTCCCTACAAAATCTAAGAATCTTACCACAAAATTTCATTTATACAACCTCTTTGTCGAGAGAATGTCTTCACTCATTTATTTTATAGATGCGGTTGATTCTCAAAGAGAGCAATAGCCAAGGAAAAAGTAAATTACATGGCGCATTAAGTAAATTTGGGAACCATTTAAGCAACTCCTAACGGTTCAAGAATTATCACAGCCATGAAGTAAATTTAAATATGTGAATCGACTCTCCCACTAAATGAAGCTGCTATGGCTCCTCACTTATATGAGTGTCTAGAAGACAGAGCAAGAGATCACCCAGAGTAAGCACGCGACCATGACACGGTACCTATAGCTTTGATCCAGGGAGCATGTTACAGAATCAGTGGAGAGCAGGAGCCACTCATGAAAAAGTTTTGATCAAAGTGCTTAAGGGAAAGGATGCATCCGATCTTGTCTCAGTCCTTTCTCTCATGATTATTCTTTCAATTACAATAACCCTATTTTATTAGATACTCATATTAAATCTTTCTCCCAGAATGTGATTGCATTGTTCTTGAATAGGCTTTGAAACACATATAAAGAGGTGTGAAAGAAACATATCAAGAAATAATGAATATGTTTTCAGTGGTTCTGATTTTCACTGGATAGAGTTATTTCAAGCGAGCAGCCTAGGTTAGTTCAATCCAGTGAATAGACATAAAATAACCAAGAAAAGATGATCACCCACTAACCTCTTCACCTGCAGCATAATCACGACCAGCAATTACCTGTGTTAAAAAAGAAACGAACTTCAGTATAAAAATGAGTCAACAGACCGTAAAAAAATTCAGACAATCTTTATAAGCAAACAATTATGGTCACATTAACAGTCTAACATAAATTGAAATTCCAAAATATATTCCACTGAACTCAGAAAACTGTTCACATCAAAATTATTAGTTGACCAGGCTGACTATTAGGACACACCAAAGAGAACATAGTGATAGAAACATGTCACACCTCAGATGTCTCATTGTCTTCATCACTCATCAACATGTTCTCTGAATTACCATCATGATTTAGAAAATCTGCAAATGGAATCTAGAGTTTGAATCAGCTAACAAAGCTTTTCTTTAAATAGGAGTAGTCAAATTAAACTTATTTATAGCTTCTTTGATGAGAATGATACCAAAGACAAGCCCTTGGAGGTCTCCCATGCACGTGAGCCAACTGCAGAATTACTGAATAATATTTTCAGAGTTCAAAAGATACATACAAAGGCTAAAAATTTATAACTAGGTCTATTCTCTGGTCATGGGGCTAATGACTCTGGCAGAACCTTGGTTTAGGGGGTTTAAAAGGCCCACTATTAAGATAGCAGTTATTTTGATTATTTATATATATAATAAAAACATTTTCAACAAAAAAACGTCAAAATATTTCTCAATCAAAAGAAATTGAACTGTAAGCATCAGAACGACCATTCACATTAGATCAAGTTAGAGTTTGATCGAATAGTTGAACCAAGGACTTTTTGATGAATAAACTAATAACCTGAATTCGTTCATAATTTTTTTTCAGTCAGATTCTAGGTTCCTTACACCACCTGGTGAACCTGTCAGACTAACCATCATGAAACAGCTATCCCAACATGAAAGACGGGCATTGGTGTTCGAGTTCATTCGTCACTTAAGTTCAAACCCAGTGCCTCTTCATCTGTCAAGGCTATAGAAATTAGAAGGCAAATTTAAGGGCATTCTTGTCCACTCAGGGTAAGGACCATGTCAAATTTCAAGGATCTGAAAAGTTCAGTTGATGAGAACTTTCGACTAGACAAATGGCCAATAGATGAAACAGAAACTCAACGCACCTAAAGCATAAGCATGCATGAAACTCTTCAATGAGACGTGCCCAAGATTTTCTGAATAGGATTCTAAAACCTGAACAAAAAGCATAGTACATCAGGAAAACAGAGATTGCTAATCATCAAAATATTTAACAAAATACTACCGCAATTTTTTTATTTTCTTTTTGAACTGAGGGAGGGAGAACACCCGAATGGTGTCCCCTGGTGTCATTGATATAATGACGCAAGGATACATGTCAATCGTTACAGGGGTATAGCTGTGAGGGGCCTGAGCCTCCTCTATTCCAGGAATAGAGCAAACCCCCCTGCGGCGTGTTGAATACTACCGCAATTGAAATACCAAAAACTATGAAAAACATAAAAAAACATGTACAAATATGGAATATGCCAGAAGAAAAAAAAATTGGAATTTGAATAAGATAAAATACATGTACGCCAGAAACTATCTGATTTAAATAAGGCATATATCAAGATAAAGTTGTGTGAGATTGAAGAAATATTTGAAACAAAATATTTACCAACTTCACAGCAGAAAATTCCTTTTCAATGCAATTTCTTTGATGAAGAGCTTCATCGCAGACCAGACTCGGTCGAATCATTTCCAGTTCACTATCACTCCAAAATATCTGCAAAGGCTTATAGTAAAACTTGAGACAAATCTATTTCAATAAAAAAAAACTTCAGACAAATGAAAATTTCTGCCAAAGTCATAAATAAAATGAACAAAAACAATAAGGGGTCGGAAACATGAAAATGACGATAGGTTCTTTGTTATTAGTTTCTTTGTTATTAGGTTCTTTGTTATTAGTTTCTATTCAAGAGAGAAAACCCTAAAATCAGATCACGAACTCTTCCTATCTGACTCTCGTGCATGATATTTATTTTGAACATTAAAGGATGATCACCCAATATTGGCAAGCACCCAATACACGTACTTCTATGCACCCAAGAGGTCACCTGTCCTTGGCTGCCCAAGCCTAAGCACCCTTCACCTTGGAGTTCTTCTCATCCTGACTCCCATCTTCCAAGGAAGACACCCATCCCTACACTGAACACACCAGAGTACACTTAAACACTAGAATTCCTCTCTCAGTGTCCCTCTATATTCTTAAGAGGGACTTCTAGTGCACACTATTACCTCCTCATGTAGATGAAGAATGCTTATGGAGAGAGATTCAAAGTGAGAACAATCATACAGAGGGAGATAAAGTAGGGCAAAATTGAGTTCTATAAGGGTTTCAAATGATTTAACTACAATTAACATCCTAGTATATTTCATACTTTTGAGTTTTTGGCGATATGGGCGATGTTGCGATGTCATGAAGTCGCGAGAGGTGCAATGGCGATGGTGATGACGCGATGGTGCGATCGCAAGACGGGCTATTGGGCAGTGACGGCAAGACGGGTGATGGCATGATGGGGTGATTACTCCCCATGGGGCGATGGCGCGATGGGGCGAGACGGGCAAACTGGTTGAGTCCAATGTCACTCTACTCCAGTTCGTCGCAGCCTGGGGACAGTAGAGCTAGATGGACAAGACGGAGTGGAGCGAGACGACCTTAGGACATTAAAAAGTTCTAGACACTCCACAAAGCGAGATGGACAGACGAGACGGATGCTCTGCAGTCCCATTTTGGCAAATTGGGCTGGTGAGGTGGCGCTGGCGAGATGGGCGAGACAGACTCTCCACAGCCTAGCTTCTGCAAACTAGTCGCGCAACTCGAGTCCATCGCACCCTCGGCGCGCCAGCAGACTGCGGACGCTCACCTCTGCTTCTCTCTTTTCTCTGAACTAGTCTCCGCTTTCAGGAAGAGTCCAAGGAGACAATAATCCATTGGTAGAGAAAATGCAAAAACGCTTTACTCTCTTTGCTGGTTAAGGGGTCCCTGCAATCTATCATGCATCTGGTGTCCCTTGCAAACGCGAGAATCATTAAAAAAGGTGACAACATTTCTATCTACTCAAGAGTTAGTAGTCTCCAAGGATGGCTGGCAGAAAGCAAGAGAAGTGAGATAATGTCTTGCGCAAGGGAGGGAATGAGACCTCACCGACACTGGGTTTTGACGGCAACTGGAAGTGGGAGGCCAGGACAAGTGTGGCGGCCGACCACAGAGAGACACACGCCCCAATATGATGATCGGTGCCGGATGCCAGGAACCTTCAAACATGCGACCCCTCTATGTAGAGATACTTCAGAGCAGAAGCCCAGCTCACACAATGGCAAAATCTGACCATCATGAGAAACTGGAGACAGGAAGTCAACCTGGGCCCTTAAGACGGAGCTAACAGTTTTGTCCCAACAAAATTCAGTGCTTTCGGTGCCTAGGTGGGGGCACCTTGCCAGAGACTGTCAGGACCTGATCATCTGCCATCAATATCACTGAACAGGCCATCGACAGGCCTCTTGTCTAGCTGACATCAGAGCTCATCATCTATGACATTCTAGACCAGCTCACATCCACAGGTTTTCCCGCCCAAGCAGACCTACAGCACTTAGACTCCGCAGATATCTTGCTAAGACGGGTCCACGCAGCCTCTAGAGCCACCATCAAGGGTGGACACAAAGGGTCCTAGGCCAGGGGATTATTCAATGGAGGGAGACCTCATCGATGGACAGGACCTCCACAACCTACGAGTGATTGATTGAAGAGGAATAACAGATAGGGCCAATGAGACAAATATGAGAATTTATTGGATAGTGCCAATAACAGATTTTGAATAGAAGAACAAAGGAGGGAAAAAGACAGACAGAAATCGGGTTGGAGGGAGGTGGTTTATATAACCATCAGCCCAGCTTTTTCTAGCCGTTGGGGCAACGGTCATATGACCGTTGCCCAACGGCTAGTAAAGGGCAAAATTGGTATTTTGCCAATAGTGATAAAAAACCTAATAACAGAGGATAGGGGAAGAGCTAACTGGCCATTTATAGTTTATGGCACAGTTATACAATGTTTGAGAGAGATTAGAAGAGAAGAAGTATTAATTTGAAGAGTCTCTGTCTAACACTCCCTCTCAAGTTGGGCATAAATGTTTATCATGCCCAACTTGGATGTCAAAGATTGAAATTGCGGTCCCGTGAGCCTTTTGGTTAGAATATCTGCACTTTGCTTAAGTGAAGAAATATATTCTGGACTGATAGCTCCCGTATTAATCTTTTCCTTGATGTACTGTCGATCAATCCTGGCATGTTTGGTACGATCATGATGTACAGGGTTCTTAGCCATGGCAATTGCAAATTGGCTATCTAAATACAGAATTATGGGCCTTGAAGAATACACTCCAAGTTCTGTGAGTATGTCCTTGAGCCACATCCCTTCACATACTCCCTTTTTAAGAGCCCTTAATTCAGCTTCAGCACTTGATAACGAGACCTCACCCTGCTTCTTGCTCCTCCATGTTACCAAGCTTTTTCCCAGGAAACTACAATAACCCGATGTCGATCTACTGTCATCAACTGAACTTGCAAAGTCCGAGTCTGTATAAATTGTGATTATAGGGTCTCCCCCTGTGGGAAATAGAAGACCATTCCCAATAGTCCCCTTTAGATATGCCATAATTCTGTCGGCGGCTGTCTGATGAGATTGTCTTAGATCTGTTATATACTAACTCAGTGAATTGATAGCGAATGAGATATCTGGCCTGGGTATGATTCAAATAGAGGAGTCTGCCTACCAAGTCTCGAAATGAGGTCTTGTTAATAGAGTTATCTTGGTCATTCTGTTTAACCTTGAGTTTAGTATTGGTGTCGACTGGAGTGCTTGCTGGTTTACAATTCAGTTTACCGGTATCCTTTAATAAATCCAATATATATTTATGTTGTGATAAGACAATACCTGAAATCTAATAAGCCACTTCGATGCCGAGAAAGTATGTGAGCTGTCCCAAGGACTTGATATCAAAATTACTGGTCAAATGACGTTTCAGATTTCTAATTTCGTCGACGTCATTTCCAGTAACGATAATGTCATCGACATACACAATTAACAAAGCAATTTTACTATCCTGACATCTCTAGAAAAATAGAGTATGATTTTTATTTTTTTTTGAATCAGAGGGAGAAGGGACACCCCGAAAACAGTGCCCCCCCCCCCCCGTTGTCATTGAATCAATGACGAAGGATATAGATCATGAGCTACAAGGGTCCAAAATTTGAGGGGCCTAGGACACCTCAGTGCCAGAAAGATGCAAACCCCCTCGCGCTGTGTAGAATAGCATCAGCGGACGGTGCACAGCCCTTGAACATGACATCGTTTCTATGGATCCAAATGGACCACAATGTGGCAAAAATAGTTTGCCACTCATCTCCGCGACGAAATGTACCGCCGCCGAGAGACCGCCATAATGCCTCCTCCAAGTTCACCACGAGGTGGCCGACTCCCGTCGCCTCCCACACGATCCCGGGCTAAGGGGCGGACAAAGAACAAGTGTGGGCAATCCTCCACAGCCCCTGGGCGCACAAGGTGGGCATTCCGCTGGAGCATCCGGGACCATGCGCTTCAACCTCGGGACCTTGTCATCGGGCGCCGACGTAACAAAAGCCAAGCAAAACACCTTTATCTTCGGAGGGAGGCGCCACTTCCACACCACACGACACCTCTCGCAAGATGAGCGGATCTTTCGGATTTTTCCCTGGTCTCGAAGCCGTCCCGTATGCGGCCCGGGTGGTGAAGCTAGGGCCGTTCCATATCCACGCGACTCGTACGGCCTCCGATATGCAACAATCCGTCAGGAGCTCCTGTAATCTGTTCAGCTCAGCCGCCCGTTGGTCACGTAATAACACGGGCAGGGGCGGGACCCAGGCGTTATTCCAAGCCTGCTGCACCAAAACACCCTTATCCGTGGATAGAGCGTAGAGGCGAGGGAAGAGCCTATCCAGTCGGCCGTGTCCCGACCAGTTGTCACACCAGAATCGGAATGTCTCCCCGTTCCCTAACTGTGGCTTGAAAAAGCTCTGCACCTGGGGGAAACACGTCTGTACACTCGACATAAATGCAGAGTCGCCGCGCCGCGGGGTCCGCCATATCTCCCAATCCAGCGAAGATCCATACTCATCTCGTAGCACCACCGTCACTAGATCACCCAACGGTTGCATCATCCGACACACCCACTTAGTAAGGAGGGCCATGTTAGTATGTTGAAGGTGACATATTCCAAGCCCTCCTTGATTTATAGGCCGACACACCGTAGACCAAGCAACTAGCGCCGTCCCCCGAGCTTCATTAGGCTGGGGCCCTCTCCACAAGAAGCTCTGCATAATCTTCTTGAGACGTCTCCTTACGCCGACCGGCATCGTAAAAATCGACATGTAGTATATCGGTATAGCGGACAAGACCGCTTTCAGCAAGATCAACCGACCCCCGCGCGATAGTAGGCGGGCTCGCCAACCTCCCAGACGTGTCTCCACCTTTTCGAAGACGGGCTGCCAATCCCTCGAATCCGAAGGCGGCGATCAACCGGTGGCACCCCCAAGATACCGGATCGGTAAAAACTCCAATGGGCGTCGCCGAAATCCCGAGAGCAGCTTCTCATTTCCTCCTCGGATAAGCCGAATCCGACGAAAGTGGACTTATCTCGATTCAGTCGGTGTCCAGAAAAGTCCGAGAATAGGTCCATCATAATCGAGAGTGTTTGTGCTGCCTCCATAGAGCCCTGAATGAAAAATGTCGTATCATCTGCGTATTGTAGCAAGGGTATGCCATCCGGAAGGCTAGCCGACTAGAATCCGGTTAGGGCCCCGTGCGAGCACACCTGCAAAGTGCATACTGCCAAGGCATCCACAACCAAAATGAACAATAGGGGGGCCAGGGGGCATCCCTGCCTGATGCCTCGTTGGGGGTGAATCCATCCCCCTTGCGGCTGACCGTTCAACAGGACGATCGAATGTGGAGGTCGTAACGCATTGTTTCATCCACCGCACCCACATCTCTGGAAACCCCCGACGTCGAAGGACGTTCCAAAGAAAATGCCAGTCTAATGAGTCATATGCTTTAGCGAAGTCAACCTTCCACATAAAGCCGGTGGTGCCTTTCCGACGCCATGCTGCTACTATCTCTTCCGCCAGCACGATACTATCCGTCATCTGCCGGCCCGGAATAAAAGCAGACTGGAAAGGACTAATCAGTGATGATAGGACTCCTCGGAGCCTATTGGCCAACACCTTTGCGAATATCAGGTACAAGGAGTTTGACAAAGAAATGGGGCGAAAATCTCCGATCTGCTCTGCCCCTTGCACCTTCGGCAGAAGTACGATGAATGCTCTGTTCAGCCTGTCCATGTTGCATCGACCGGCCCTAAAGTCTTCCAGAGCCGCCATGACCTAGTGACCCACTGTGTCCCAACAGTCTTTATAGAAGAACACTGGGATGTCGTCCGGTCCCGGAGCGCCTTCGCTATTTAACCCTCGCACAGCCGCTATTACTTCATCTTCGGAGAACGGGGTGATCAGTTGTTGCTGCTGAAATGGCGTTAAAACAGAAGCACCAGTAGCTAGCCACCTCCATCGATTTGGCGGCCCTCGCGGTAGAAATCTCGGAAATGCTGCGCGAGTGCCCAGGGCGGCTGCTGCTCGGTGACTAAGAACATGTTCTCCAATTCGAAGGCGTCGTATGTTGTTGTGACGACGTCGCCTATTCGCCATCCGGTGGAAGAAGCGTGTGTTGGCATCTCCAGCTGCCCGGCCCGAGCCGTCGAGAGCGTTGGCGCCAGTCCATCTCGATTCCCGATATCCGCCTCGCCACTTCGTCTCGTCGCGTCTTCCGCTCCACGATCTCTTTTTGCCGTGAGAGGTCTCACGTCTTCCGTCGCATCTAATACTTGGATGCGTGTAAGAGCGGTATCTCGATTGCGCGTCCGGGTTGTCCGTATCTGTCGCCGAAGATTAAAGAGATGATGACGGAAATCCTTCAGCTTGGATATAAGCTGGTATGATGCCGAGCCGACATTTAGGTGAGCGTGCCACCACTCGGCTATGTCTCTTTTGAAATCTCCATCGCGCAGCCACGACCGGTCTATTTTGAAGTAGGTGGGCCGGCTGGGGCCTTCATGTGTTGACCACAGGATAGGCGTGTGGTCCGATAACGGGCGCGGAAGGGATGTCACCTCGGCTAACGGGAATCTGGCGAGCAACTCAATGGAGCATAAGAAGCGATCCAGTCGAGATTGAGAGGACGGACCTTTCCATGTGAACCTCCAGTCAGAAGGCCCTATCTCCGCAAGCCCCTGTTGGGCTAACACTTCCCGGAACTGGGCCGATCCTAGGTCGCGTCCCCCCGCTCCATTTGGGCGGTCGTCCGCGGCTAGTGTCACATTGTAGTCACCGCCAATAAGGATAGGAGTATCCGGGAACGTCGTACAGAACTGGGCTAGATCCTCCCATAAATTCACCTCGACGGGACGGAATCGAAGGACCATATGCAAATGTTATCACAATAGAACTCCCGTCAGTTCTGTATACTAGGCGAGCTGCCACCACATGTCTGCCTAGCCATGTCTCCGACTTGTCGAAAGTGGCCTCCTTCCAGGCCAATATCATGCCACACGAACGGCCAGAAGCAGCTATGGAGACCTGTGACTCACCGCTACCCCAACCTAGAGAGGTCCAAATCCGATGCTCCGGATTAGTTAGCATTGTCTCTTGCAGGCAGATGACGTCAGCTCCCCACTCCCGCAGATACCGCCCCACGATGCCATGTCTCTGTTCATCTCGGAGTCCCCGTACATTCCAAGATATGCATTTCATGATGAGCCGGTCGATGCACCCTCCGCCTGTCCGACCCCCATGAACTGGGCTACCTGTCAGGATAGCACCGTCACGTCCTCCATACGATTCGAGGCTGGGGCGGATCAAAACCGGCGCCTTGACTCATAGACCCGACCTCCGAATCTCCCTTGTGTAGTCACTCCCGGAGCAGGTGCCAATGTATCCCCGAGTGGCTGTTTAGAGGGGGCCCTCGTATGTGTGACCATGTACTCCCCGCTCGGATATAGCTCCGCATGCTCGTTGGCCAGCTGATGTGCACTGTCAATGGTCTCCCCCAGTGGAGTGGCGCTGGGTGGTGGCTTGATGGCAGCGCTGGATGGTGTCTCGATATGTCCGGAACGAGCCGATACCGGTGACACAGTACTCGATGTAAGCCCCGATGTGTGAACTGTCTCTTGAGGGGCAATGGGACCCGGGGGAGTAGCTTGATCTAGGTAGGCGGAGCATTCCTCTAGATCGTCAAGACCGGGAGAAAAAACAGACTGTGGGGGCCTTCTCGGCCAATCTGTCCGTTACGACCAGGCCGGGTGTAGGCATCATATGAGGGCAATATCTTGGAGGCGTTGATGGAAGCACTACCACCAGGACTGTCGACGCATCCCACCCCTTTGTCAGAGGAATGGTCCCCGAAATCACCGTCCCTTCCGAGACCTCGACTTCAACGCACATGCAATTGGGGTCACCCGATTGCAGCTCGGTACACACGATCTTCCGTAACATCGCCAAGTGTCCTAGCATCGCCTCCAAGTGAGGTCGGGTCTGACGCCCGAAAGGGACGCCAAGTATTTCTAGCCGACGAATCTCTTTCAAGACCGGAAATGCCCCGTCTGTGTCGCGGGGGCGTCGCCATCTGATGCACCCGCCTCCAGGAACTCGGTACATCCACCCCCGAATCGTGTGCCACGTCTCCTTTGGTAGGTCCTGTGAATGCATATGCCCTGGACACCCGACGTTGGAAAACCTGGATGAGTCAGAGAAGGAGAGATTTCCTGGACGCATTCTACGATCTGCGTCCAACTCGGGTCTGCATCGATGACCTCCCCGACAAGGCAAGCATATAGACCGCTAGGTGTTCGCTCAGGCAGCTCCGGGCGTGCGTCTTTTCTCGTATTTCTGGGGCACGCATATTGACGATGACCATTCTGCTCGCAGAGCCGGCACCGATCTGGGTTCTCGGCACGTCTGTGCCTTATGGTCCCGCGCTTGGCATCGATAGCAGCGTCCCTCCATGCTAGGATTGACTGGGCTTCTCTCTGTGGTGGGGTGTCGCCGCCTTTGTACTAGCTTCCACTCGTCGTCCTTGGCCACGTCTTTAATCTTGTCGTTTCCCCTTCGCGCCACAACAGAGGCGTACGACGGCAGAGGGATCGTCGCCTGGCCGTCCACTTGGCTTTTCTTCCTTGAGGAGATGGCACTCGGTGCGGGTGTGGGCGGCTGCTGGCCTGCCTGGTGATCAGTGACAGGAGACCTCGGTCTGCATCGAGTTAAATCATCCGCCCGTCGGGGAATAATTCCCGGCAGTGTGGGCGACGCTCCCTGCCTCGGCTCGTGGGCAGAGAGGGCTCTCCCGTCCTGGCCCGGGTATAGTCTTGCACTGCCCTATCTGCATGGTGTGCATCGGAAACCTTTCTACTGGCATTACCCAGCCTTGCTGCACCCGAGATGACCTCTCGGTTGCCTTGCGCCCGGTTTCTTTCCCTCTGCCTTTCTCTTTGTTTTCTCGCCGCGTAGAGAGCTTGCCGTGCGGGGCTCTCCTGCGTTCGTAGATTGTCTCATGAGACTTTTTCCCCCGCTTCGACCGCCTGGGCTGACACGCCTTATCACCCTCACGCGTGGATCGCGTTTCACCTCCTTCTCTCCTGCTTCTGACTGCCTGGCTGACACGCCTTATCACCCTCACGCGTGGATCGCGTTTCACCTCCTTCTCTCCTGCTTCTGACTGCCTGGCTGACACGCCTTATCACCCTCACGCGTGGATCGCGTTTCACCTCCTTCTCTCCTGCTTCTCACATTCTTCTCAGGATGGTGATGCCCCTTCACGTTCGGGCGAGATTCTTGTCTGCGTGACCTGCAATGGTCGCAGGCCAGTCGTGAGTCCTACGGGTGGGTCCACCATCGCCATTTGTCTATGTTTTGCAGATTCTCCCGCGTCCGTGCCGTACTTTCGCCTCGATTTCGCCGATGTGCCAGAGGCCTGTCTTCGTCTAGTCTTCTCATCAGCAATCGGGATTCCCTGATCTTGTCTCGTAAATTTTGTAGATTTCGCAAATTTTCTTTGGCATTGCGCGGATGGAAATTTCGATGAGGAAACCATGTCCGCGCCACGATTTCATCGCGAAACCGTGATCGCGATCTCGATTCGTCTCCATCTGTATATCGTTCTGGTGGTCGGGATTGCGCTTCCTCGCATCTTCTCCATTGCGCACGCGACTCCCTCCATCGACCCTCAGTCGTCTCGTCATATTTCGCAAGTGGAGATCTTCTCGTCATCACCCTCAGTCGTCTTCTCTCTCGCCCTCGCACACGCCCTCGCGTCTCCATCCAAAAATAGAGTATGATCACCTTCACTTTGTGAATATCCAGCTGCTAGCAGAGTAGATGAGAATTTTCCGAACCAAGCTCTTGGAGATTGCTTTAGTCCATACAATGATTTCTTCAAATGACAGACATGCGACGGGTTTTCATGTAATTTATAACCTGGAGGGATTGCCATATACACATCTTCTTCCAGCTCCCCATGTAGGAATGCATTCTTAACATCAAATTGAGATAACTCCTATTGATACATAGCCGCTAGGGCAATGAGGAGTCTTACTATGTTGAGTTTTGCAACAGGCGCAAATGTCTCATAATAATCGACTCCATAGGACTGTGTGTAGCCTCTGGCTACTAGCCTGGCTTTATATCTAGCAATTGAACCATCAGAATTATGTTTTGTAGCATACACCCATCTACTCCCAATCAATTTCTTACCTTCAGGGAGTGGTTCCATTTCCCATGTATCGTTTTTTCGTAAGGCCTGCATTTCTTCATCCATTGCCTTCTTCCATTCTGTTTGGGACATAGCCTCTTGGACATTTCTGGGAGTGGATGTGGACAATAAGGCCTGTACAATCTTCTTGTACCCTGATGACATTCTATTATAAGTCTTTTTTCCGACATTCTCTGATACCTTTGCTGACGGCTATGGACCATCCTTCGTTTGTAGCTGTCTGATTGTCTTCACCTTCTTGGATCAAGATAGGCTCTTTCTCTATCTCCTAGTTCTCCTCATTTTCTTGGTCAGTAGTCATAGGAAATTCCTCCAATGAACCATCATTAAGATTAGGAATACCTGTAGTTTCTTCATCTGTGACCAAGTATTCTTCTGATCTATGATCTTCATCATAGAACATTATACTCATCAAAATTTGCATCAGCAGTAATGAATCTTTTCTTGTTACTTGGATGATAACATATATACCCTTTATGAGTAGAAGAATAACCTACAAAAATGCACTTGATTGCTCTTGGATCCAATTTCCCTGCATGATGTGAGTGAATATATGCAATACATCCAAATACTTTAGCAACCAAATTTGTTCTAAGAGACAGGTGGGGATAACTAGCTGATAATAGATCAATTGGTGACTGGAGAGACAATGTCCTAGATGGCATTCTATTGATAAGGTGTACTGCAGTAGCAACCGCTTCACCCCAGTAGCTCTTGGGGCAGGTTCCCTGAAATAATAGAGATCTAGCTGAAGCCATAATGTGTCCAATTTTCTTCTCTGCAAGCCCATTTTTTTGGGGAGTATTAACACACAATGAATCATGAATAATTCCATGATTTTCCATCTATGAATTTACTTCACTGCTGAAGTATTCCTTGGCATTATCAGATCTAAAGATTTTCAACCTTTTATCAAACAGATTGAATATTAGATCAATAAACCGAATTATTATGGTAGGTACTTCAAACTTAGCTCTCAACATGTAAATCCATGTATATCGGGAGAAGTCATCAATGAAGAGAAGAAACCATTTCTGATTTGACTTTCCCGGAATAGAACAAGGTCCCCAAACATCACTGTGAATCATGTCAAATGAGAATTTCTTTCAAGGATCACTTGTCGAGAAATGAGTTCTCTTGTGCTTGGCAAACTGACAGGACTCACAGATTAAATTTTGAATATCCAAATGTTTAAATAGATTTGGGTACACTTGTTTGAGGAGGTGAAATGATGGATGTCCCAATCTTCTGTGGAGTAGAACAACACTCTCCTTCGACTGTGTGTGGAGAACCCTCCCTTGAATCTCTTTTTCTACTCCTCCATCTAGTAGTAGAAGTCATCCTTTTCTCCTAGCAGACAAAATCCTCTCCCCGGTTTCCTTTACACATAAAACACACTGAGATGAGTCAAGTAGAAACCGCCAACCTGTATCATCAATTAATCTTTGTAGTGATAATAGGTTTGTTTTAAGTCCTGGAACATGAAGTACCCTTCTCAGGAGTACTTTAATCTGGATATTTCCCATACCTACAACTTTTAAAATACCTCCATTTGCAGTAAACACTAGATGACTATCTTTCAATACTCCATAATCTTCAAATAATGAAGCATTAGGTGACATATGATCTGTAGCTCCAGAATCTATTATCCAAGGACATGATTCTGGATGCAAATTCTCATATGTAGTAAATGCAATGCTCGGATGTTTATACTGACCTGATTGGGCAAAGGAGGAAGAGCTGAATTTTTTTGAACATTTTTCCATTTCTTCGCATATAAGCTTCTGAATATCATTAGATCCTTCTGCTTTAGTAGCCTCCCCCTCCTAGTTGACTGAGGTTGCCACATACGCCTTCTTCTTTGCCCCTGGATTCCATAAGCCCTTCTTCTTTAGATCTTCTTTCCAAGCCAATTTCCCGCATTCTCTAATATGGTGTCCAGGTTTTGTACAATAAGCGCATATTACCTGGTCTGACCTGCTATTGGATGCATCCTTGGAAGTGAATTTGGGAGATATCTTTTCCTTCACTTCTTCCTTCTTTGCTATATGAACCACGGATACAGATGTGGAGGGATCTGCTATCTTGATCTGCTTTCTGCAGTCTGCACTGGTTGCTTCTGATACAGCTTCCTCTAATGTGGGAAACTTCTCTCGGTGGATTAGTTGAGCTCGGAGGCTCTCATAATCCGAATTTAGACCCATAAGGAAGGTGAGTGTCCTTACCTTATATTCCCTTTTCCAGTACTCAGTGTTCTGAATTGAGACGGGCCACAATTGGTCAATTTCCCTCCAGATTGACTTGAGTTTTGATGAATAGGAGGCAACAGATAGATCTTTCTGCTTTATAAGCTTAACCTGAAGCAAGAGATCATAGACTCTCCAGTCATTCTGCATTTCTGCACAAGACTTTTCAATTTCCTTCCAGATATCTGCCACGATATCCATAAGATAATATTGATTCTTTTGCTCTACTTCCATATTCCTCACCATCCAATTTGTAATGTATGCTTCTTCTGCTTTCCAAATTTTCAACCGAAGCTTATCGGTTGGAATTGAATCATCAATCAGATGATTACCCATAAATGCAGCTACCAATGACCTTTCAGTTAGCTTCATCCAGCTATATCCATTGGTACCATTGTATTTAAGATCTAGATCTGCTATTACCAGTCTATTCTTAGTGTAATCAAACATAGGCATTACCTCATCCACAGAAGATTCTCCCTCAGAACTGTAGGAGGGAACTATGGACCGCTTGGAGGCCCTTTTTGAGGAGACTTTCTTGCCCATGATGATGGATCCAAGAGGACACCCAGGCTCTTCAAGACACCCAGGAAGAAGATTTGACTAGTACCTTTCAACGGAAGACTTTCCTTCAACCTTGCTCTGATACCATGTGATTGATTGAAAAGGAATAACAGATAGGGCCAATGAGACAAATATGAGAATTTATTGGATAGTGCCAATAACAGATTTTGAATAGAAGAACAAAGGGGGGAAAAAGACAAGACGAAATCGGGTTGGAGGGAGGTGGTTTATATAACCATCAGCCCAGCTTTTTCTAGCCATTGGGGCAACGGTCATATGATCGTTGCCCAACGGCTAGTAAAGGGCAAAATTGGTATTTTGCCAATAGTGATAAAAAACCTAATAACAGGGGATAGAGGAAGAGCTAACTGGCCATTTATAGTTTATGGCACAGTTATACAATGTTTGAGAGAGATTAGAAGAGAAAAAGTATTAATTTGAAGAGTCTCTGTCTAACACTGCGAAATATGCATCTTGGTGGAGGCTCGAGGAGTCTCGTTCAATTTACGCACATGACAACACATGGCGCTGCTAGTGCGGCTATTCAGTACGCTCCGCAAGATCAATTCCAATGGTCTTTTTGATGATGACCCACATGTCATGGTGCTGGAAGAGGAGATTTAGGGTATCAAGGCTATCCCTCCCTCTATTGGATGGTGTGCAGTGCCAGGCACCCTAGTAATTCAAATGTTAAGGGTTCTGCCATCACTGCCACTCCCGTCCCCATTGCCTCCCCTGCCCCCATCGCCCCCTCCGCCTCCGCCGCCACCACCAGACCCCCCCATCATCTTTGCCCTCATTGTCGCCACCACCCTCACCGCCTCCACCTCCTACATTGCCCTTGCCTCCTTCACTGCCACTGCGCCCTTCGCATCTAACAGGGAGGACGCCGCTCAAATCCTGACGACGAGTAGAGTCCCCAGCCCGATGATTGCATCGGAGGGAGAGCAAAGGAAGGTGGGTCTTGACGAAGTGAAAATGCCACAACGAAACCTAGAATGGGCCAAGGAAGGGACGGTTGATCCAGTCATCCGACGCACAACCTTGGCACAGGACCCGACGCAGGCTTCACAAGACAACAACCTTGGCAGAAGCACAGACCTACCTAGATGGGGAAAGTAAGGTGCATCAATCGAAGGAGACGCCAACAATCGTGAAGATTGTTGAGGCAATGAAGGCTAATCAAGAAACCCCACCTGATCCTACCTACCCACCGATGAAGTGCATCTCTTGGAACGTTCGAGGTCTGTGGGACGAGCAAAGACGAGAGACTATGGGTCACTACATCAAGGAGTGGAGTACGGCAGTAGTGATGTTGCAAGAAACGATGCTAGAAACGTGTGATGCCCAAGTCTGGAACGTGCTTGGATGCACTCACTTGGAGGGATATGTGGCTCTTGAGGCGGTTGGCAGATCGGGTGGGGTTGTTGTTGCTTGGAATGCGTCCCTCTTTGCCAAGGTCAAACAACATGTCAGGAAGCACATTGTGGCAGTCCAATTGGCCTGGCTCGCTGACGCGTGGTAGTGGGTGGTGGTCTCCGTTTATGGCCCCTCTTCTCCCCCCACTTTGGGAGGAGTTATGGGCGGATATCCTAGACATCGTGCAAAACTTCCGAGGGGTCCCCCTTACTTTTCGGCGGGGACTTCAACGTCACTCTGGAAGCGTCAAACCACCCAAATGTCTAATGAGGTCGAGACCCTGAATCCGAACAATTCTAGGCTAGCATGGCGGCAAGCGGATTGCAGGAGATGGGGCCATCAAATTGTGTGTAGACATGGCCCAGCTCAGTGAACTGTCATTCACTTTCTTGTCTAGATAGATTTATGAGCTCAACGGAGCTTCTAGTAGAGTTACCATAGGATGATGTCCATGCACTCCCCAAACCACTCTTAGACCACACCCCTATCATGTGGCAGTCTATGGAGGGGACGTGCAAACCCACCTACTTCAAGCTAGACTAGTCGACACTATTTGGAGACAACTTCAAGGAGACTACGGCACAATGGTGGGCCACCCTCCCAGTTGATAGGCAAGATCCAAGAGGACTTGAGGACAAGTTGGCGAGAGTACACCTCTTCCTGAAAGAGGTCCAGTGACAAGAGCGAGTCGCTCGCAAGCTGCGCCAAGATGACACCTTGTCTCAAATGAAGACCCTACATGATGTAGAAGACCTTCGGCCGCTCACTAAAGAAGAGGAACGTGAGCAACGGTGACACAAGTCCGTCGTGACAGAGGAAGACCTCAAATTCGCACATGATTGGCGTCAACGCTCCTGCCAAGTGTGGCTACAAGCAGGCGATGCCAACATGAAGTTCTTCCACTTGGCCGCCACCAATAAGAAGCGACTGAATCGACTTCACCAAGTCCGCGTGGGCCACGGACATTGGCCGAGCACTAGCCCGCCATTTTTTCGCAGCCTCGAGGCAATGCCCTTGCAATTTTTGGAGGTGGTCAAGTCAAAAGGTAACTCAACTTTCTTCATCACAACAATAAGCGCTTGTGTGCCCCTTTCTCAAGGAGGGAGTCAAATCGACCATTCAAGGCTTGAATGGAGACGGGGCTCCTAGTCTTGACAGTCTTCCCCTCTACTTCTATTGTGATTGCTAAGATGTCCTCACGGCAAAGGTTATGATTGCCATGGAGCTCTTTCGCCAAGGGAAGCTAAACATGAACCGTATCAACCAATCACACATCGTCCTCATTCCCAAGCGCAAGGGGGCAATAAAAATTGGGGATTTCCAGCCGACCTCCCTGTCCAAGTTGTTGTATTTAATCATGGCAAAGCTCTTGGCAAACCGGCTATGTGAAAGCATCGATGCTCTCATCAGCCCCTTTAAGTAGACGTTCATCCCTGGCTGACAGATGGCTGATAGTGTGGTGCTTGCAAGGAAGACTGTCGCTACTTGGAATCATAGGGGCACCACGGGTTTCATATGGAAGGTTGACTTTACCAAGGCGTATGACTCCCTGGACTAGCAATTCTTATGGGTTGTGCTTCGGCGGAGGGATTTACTAGAGGACTGGATACAATGGGTTAGGCAATGCGTCACCACCTGCTCCTTTTTCGTCTTGATGAAGGGCCGCCTGCAAGGGGGGTGGATCCATCCCCAGCGTGGCATCTGGCGGGGCTACCCATTTGCCCCTTTACTATTTGTCCTAGCAAACGATGTTTTGGCCATCTACACCCAACAACTTTGTTGTGGAGGACTCCTATAGGGTTTTCAGACGATCAATCGGCAACAAGGGATCCAGCTCCTCCAATACGCCGACGACACAATGTTTCTACTTGAGGTAGCCATGGAGGCAGCAAAGAATGGGTCTACAATTCTGGACATCTTCTCAGACTTCTTGAGTCTTTGCCTCAACCGAGACAAATCCACGCTAGTGACCTTCGGGATGCCAGAGGAGGAGGCAACGTGATGCTCGACGATTCTAGCCACACCTCACAAATCTCTTCTCATCGGATACCTTGGAATGTCGCTATCAGCTGAACGGGTCTCGATATAGGACTGCTAGCCAGTGATCAAGAAAGTGGAGCGGTGGCTAGAGGGTGGAAAGCTCGCTTGCTATCGTGGGACAACCGTTTGGTCTTGATCAAGGTGGTCTTCTTTGTCATCCCCACCTTTTTCTTCTCCATCCTACAGGCCCCGAGTACCATTCGGAATAGGCTTACCGCGAGTATGTGTCGATTCTTTTTCACAAGGAGCCTCTCGGGGGATGCCTAGGGGTAGCTCTTGTGGATTGGAAGACTGCATGCATACCTCTCCATGAGGGGGGTCTAGGGATTCGAGATATTCAACGCACGAATCTCGCCCTCCTCACCAAGTGGGTTTACTGACTAATGAGACCGCCAAGAGACCTGGTGACGCAAGTCTTTGGCAACAGCTATGGCTTCTCGATGAACTCGGAGAGAAGAAGTCGCCCTACCCAAGGGACCTCGGCATTTTGGAAGGGACTACAGCCAGCATTCCTCGTAGTGCAGGTGTGCATCTGTCCAAGCTTGGGGGATGGCTTGCACTTCTGCTTCTTGCTGGATGACTGGATGGGAGCAAGGTGTTGCAGGCTAAATTCCCGCCCTTTTTTGCCTCTACTCAGGACCGGCAAACCATGGTTACACAGTACTGGTCTGACACATGGCTACCAGAGTTTCATCGGAGATTGTCAGCTTCCCAGTCCCACGAACTTCTAGACCTCTAGCGCTCCTTGGCAGATCTTCAACCGACTGCGTCAGATATTGACAAATGGGTATGAACTAGCTCATGCTTCTCAGCTAAGGTCACCTATGGTCAGCTTGGTATTGGACCCCCCCCCTCCCCCCCGGGATCTCTCCTCGACTTTGGCAGCATATCAAATCATTTGGAAGAGAAAGATCTCTCTCAAGGTGAAGATTTTTTTGTAGCTCCTTCTTCGAATCCATCTCCCGGCACATGCATAGTAAATGGAGCCCCGAGGAATTGGCTACCTACGCCTTATGCTCAAGGGAGAGGGAGGACTATTCTCACCTCTTCTTTCAATGCCCTTTTGCTCAGGAGGAGTAGGGATTGGAGGGGTCCTCCGACAAGAACACTAGATCAGCTAAGTCTTTGTGGGACTCCATCCGGCGCCGCTCACATCGCTGTGAAGCCGAGTGGCAAAAACTCTTTGCACTTCTCCGAGCTATCTTGCTTTGAAGAAACGAGTTCGCCTTCGGAAGGCCACCCGCCTTCAGACATAGTTATCATATACGATGCCCAAGCATTTTCCAGCGCCTAGCATTGCTAGCTCTAGCCATCCATACACTATATTTCATCATTCTTTGTTCTTCTAATGGCATGGGGGCACCATTTTTGGGGACATCCCAGTATGCCTTTTAGAAAAAAGTACTAAAAGATCTATGAGACCCAAGGATATATTTCAATAGTAATGGACGTTTACTTATTGGTAACACATGAGACACAAATGCATGACTGATATAATGCCAGAATCCAGAAAATATTATCATAGAAACTCAATTTTTTTTGAAATGCAAAATATATTTTCACGAAATCTCTACATAACTGATGTTATGTCATAGTTCAATCATGGGAGAATAAAAGGATTTGTAGAGCTAGATAAAAAAAACCCATCTTGCCCCTCAATTTAAACAGAATAGAAGCATTCAAGGTCACTTTTTCCTTATTCTTTAACTTTGCTTCTAATGACAATTTTATGTTGCCATTGTGTCAGGCAAAAAAGAACTTTTGACTCAACTGGTATATCTCAAAGAACACAATGTACCAACAAGACGCACTTCAATGTATAAATGAACTACTGAAAATACCGTATACAGAAAAAGCAGCATTAATTAGTAGTTTAAATAAAATTACCAAACAATGCATGTCATCAAAACGTGGTAGTCTGCTGACATATGGTACCCAATCAGAACCCTACAGTTGAAGCATTGGAGCAATATGATAAAAAAAAATCAATGATATGAAAATTTGAATCACAAAGGTAAACTACATGAACAATTTCGCACCTGAGTGCCTCCCTCAGCCAAAACGATTACAGCAAGGCGTCCTATGTCACTCACATCATCAGTGATAAGAGGTTTCAGTAATGAAGGATTACTGTCTGGAGTGAGTTGCTGCAACAGCATTTCAGACCACTAGCTAATTGGGTGTTGTTAGTAAGAGAAGCAAAAATGCCGATAGGTCGAAATGCCAACGTACAACATTATAAGGCACACTCAAAAGGCGCTCTCCGGCGTGTATGAACCTTGATGAAAATAATGACCTGCATAGAGAAAGGCCCCTCAAATCAAATTGAAAGTTACTTAGTCAGTAAACGAACTACAAATCGATTAAACATTAAAAATTCGAAGCATACAGATCTTTTGAATAACCTCGTATCAGTAAAGATAATTAGCTAAACATTTTATTCATAGTGGTCTGTGCGAATACGATGCAGACATATCTAGATAAGAAATTCCGTAATTTCGTACCAGAAATTACCAAAAAAGCATTTCGACGTATCCCACATTAAATCATGCACTAAATAACTAGTTTCCTAATAAAGTTAAAACGATTGATATACCTGCCATAGGTAGATCGTCCAATGGAGAGCGTGGATGAAATTTCTCGACCAGATTTCCGACGCAACCACGGTAAAAATTCAATGTCGTCATCATTCAACATAACCGTTCTCTAAAATATCAAAGTGCACGTCAATGATTGCCGGCGAACATAGGAAACACGAAAAAAACAGACCTCGGAGCGAGTGAAAGCACGAGAATTCATCCAAATGAAGCGAGGAACAGTCAGAGGCCGATGAGAGAGAAAAAGCATACTGAAATCCAACACGACATCCTGCCGTCATCGCTACGTGATCTGGAGCCAGTCTACAGTATTGTCGGGGACAGACGATGTCCCTGTTAAGGTCGAAGATCGGCGTCGAAATGTACTACTAGTTTATTTATATGTGCCTAATCCAATAAATAATAATAATAATTAAATGAAGCAAATATGATAATGAAGTCAAATAAACTAATATGAATAAATGATCTAAAATTAACAAAAATCACACCTATAAATTAACTTCAAATTATAAGAGATAAACAAGCATGCATATAAATTTTCAAAAAGTAAAACTTAGATGTTACTAACCCGAGCCTCTCGCAAAGTAAATCCAAAGTCATAATCAAAATCAGTTAGCTAAGAACTAATCTAAATAGATATTAGCCGCTATAAATTTTATCTTTGATATAATGGCAATCTACCTCAACATGCTTCGCGAGTTAGCATGATCTTAGTCGATCTCCATTGTAACCATGAAAGGTTAGCACGATCTCCATTGTATATCTTAGAGGAGTCTTAAAGGCCTCGAGATTGTAACCAGATCATTTCAAAAAGTTGTGTGTGCCATCAATCTACTCTCTACACATGCGTCGGACTAGAGATTGCTTATTGAACAGCCATTTAACCAAGATTCTACCAAGATAAGTATAATATCTCATGTAAACTTCGTGTCACCTTGATGTTTAACATGATTGGCATGCGAACAAGCATCAAAGTCCAACTAACCACGTCGCTTGTAAGTGAGTGATTTATGTTGAGCTTTCTTTATATAGGCAAACCTCAAAGTTGACCAGTCTAGCAATACTTATGGTTTGTTACCCGAAAGTCTCCATAGATAAGGCCAAAATGTAATTCTATCGGAATTACACTATCATGTTTGGATGGTGAGAAAACTCAATACCCATGAATATTTTGGCTTCCTTGCATTCTTGAGAACAAAGTGAGTTCAAAGCTAGATTTTCACCAAACAAAAAAATCAAAGTTGTTGTCCACCCAATAAAATATCAATAATATATAATGTTAGAAAATGTGTACAATGTTGGTGCTCTTGATTAAGAGTAAGAATCTACTCTATGAAGCTTAAAACTAAAAGATTCCACAATGCACTCAAATTTCTCAAATCTAGATCATAGACTTGCTTGAGACTAGAAATTTCATATGTAAGTTAACCTGTAGCATTATATTTCATTTTTGAATTGTAGATTTAGTCGATTTCAATTTTAATTTTGGTTTTTTGCTATCTTCTTGTTCAAAACATTTCTCTCTAATTCGCTCGTCAATTTCTCCGCGAATCTTGTTTCATTTTCTATGATTTTTTATTCCGTGGATTCAATTTCGAGTTATCTTTCTTATAATATCCAAATACCTAATTTCTCACCTTATTTCATTGTCTGATTTGATCTAATTTCAAATATACATAAAAAATACCTTAATTATCTGTGGATTCGACCTTTATTCACCACTATACTATATAATTCGTGATTAATCTTTAAAATTGGTTAGTTTGGTAAATGTTTTGACGCGTGTCTGTGTGTTTTCAACGACCTCGCTGATTCGCTTCGTCAATGATCCCCAAAGGTATAAAACTATATGAATTGATAAGCAATAGAAATCTTGTATAATGCTTCTCATTCAATAGAACAACATTATTTAACTAGTATACTCATGCCATCTCAAACAATTTTTCTGAAATTAGAATGGATATAACAAGAGTATGTATCATTTAAAAATTTAGGATATATATAGTTGATAAATATTTATTGTTATTTAATTTCTTATTTTTGAGATTTTTTAGATAGTGTTCTGGATAGCATTTTCATATCCTCAATTTCTAAACTTTTAGTTATAGGTAAATATCTAATATGACTAAGAGTTATGAATGTCATTTTTATTTCTAAATTATATATTTTTTAAAATATAATGTTTTAAATTTGTTTTCATCTTTTTAAATTTACTGAATAGTTAGACAATTTTGTATGAATTTACTGAATAGTTTATATGTTGTTTGATGGCAAAGAGAAGATACTTTTGTTGACATGTTTTACCTTCTTCTTTTTTATAATATAAAGGTGATTTATTTTTATCGATTTTCATTTACCTGATATAAATGTTATTTATCTTGATCTATTTTTCATCTACCACATAAAAGGTTTAGTTATTTTCATCCATTTGGTATTTAGCTAATATAGATACTATTTATTTGTTGTCTATTTTTTCTTTACCTAATATAAATGTTATTTATCTTTATCTATTTTTTGGTTAGCTAATATAAAGGTTTATGTGTTTTTATCTATTTTTCAGTCCGCTAATACAAAGGGTAGTTTGTTTCATCTATTTTTAGCAGGATGGATTCTCGAGTGGGGCCAAGTAACTGAAAGGACGGGCTTGTACCAAGACCTCCAGTAGCCCATTTAGCGAGACTGACAGTCTAGAGTCTGGTCCAATTCTCAGTCGGTTTTTGTTGATCCCTGCGACCACTCGCCTAAAAGTCGCATTTATTCGATATAATTCCAAGGATTTCCTTGCATAACTTTCCGATCATTTACTTGAAAATTAATGAGCTTCAAGAAGTTTATTCTATTTGCCCTGCATTGAAACTTTAATTTATGTTATTTATTCATTTTATAATTTTGATTGCGTACCCAAACGAATCCGCTTGAATTCGTATGTTGCATTTTTCGATGAATTTGTATGACCTGTCTGATATAGAAAACACGAACAAAATTCTGACACGATGGTTTTTTTTAAAACAACCGTGAGCTGCCACGTCTTCCTCAGATATCCTATCCAGCATTCCAGCGAGTCTCCGTCTCTCGTCGAACAGCAGATGGCTGCTCGGGCAGCTCTAACAACGAATTCGGCGGCCTCTCTCTTTTTCTCAAGGAGAAGAATCGCCTCAAGAACACCAACTCTGTCTGTTTCTTCTTCTTCTTCTTCTTCAACTACTACAACTTTTCCTTATTCTTTCTCTAGTTTTCTCTCTCTACAAAAACCCAAAAAAACTCTCACATCGCGAAGACCCGCTTCACTGCTCGATGCATTCGAAGGGCCAAAGGAGCCATCTCCGCCGTTCAGCATTGGCGGCGCCGCCTGGTGCCTGCTGGTCGCGGCGCTTTGCTACTTACTTTCATGTAGACAGGCGGTGGCGGCTGTGGATTCTATCAGAGCTTCTGGAATTGGGCTGAAGGTGGCGGCGGCTTTAAGGAGGGTTGGCTGGATGGATGAAGCCGTTGTATTTGCGCTCGCTACTTTGCCTGTTATCGAGCTCCGTGGCGCTATTCCTGTTGGATACTGGATGCAGCTCTCGCCTATCAAGCTCACTGTTCTCTCCATTCTAGGGTTTGCCCTCTTTCTTCTCCTGGGTCATTTTCTCTATCTTTACGTTTTTTGGCCTTCATGCTGGATCTGTATAGGGACTGTCCGCTCTGTCCGAGCTGAAATTAGGGTTGTCTCTCGACCTTCAAAACTTCACTTTAGTTAGTGTCAGCATCGTCGTCCAAGGGCTTTGTTTCTCTTTCTCCATTTTTATATCTATCTCAGTATCGTCGTCCCCCTCTCCCAAATTATTCTTCATCTTCTGTTTTGGGGTTTTCTTTCTCCACCATCGGTTCTAGGGTTTTGTCATTTCGCCATTTTCAATCACTTCGCCTCAATCACAGGTTTCACTTCGTCCTGCTTGATTTTAGGATCTGCCTTATTTTTTCAACCTTCAAATTCAGGGTTGTCTTTCTCCTCGACATTTTTTAATTCTTTTTCGGGAGCTTTACCCGAGTCTTCCTGCCCGGTTGTATAAAATGAACATCAGAATTCTTCGAGTATGCGGTCTTCTCCATCTCCGGTGCAAGCACACCAATGTAGTGCACGAGCACTTACATTTTGAGACCCCCTCACAATTCACTTCACCTTCTTTCTCATCATCGTCCAGGAATATGGTACCAGTGCCGTTCATCGTCCTCTACCTCAATAACTTGACCTCTTTCCTCTCGAAGAGGAGCGCCACCGCTCGCCGCTTAGTGGAGCTCGTCATAGATCGAGCGAAAGAGAAGGCAGCACCAGTGCAAGAGTTTCAATGGCTCGGCCTCACGCTGTTTGTCGCCGTGCCCTTCCCTGGTACAGGAGCCTGGAGCGGTGCCATAATTGCTGCTGTTCTCGGCATGGAATTCTGGTCTGCCATCTCAGCCAACTTTCTCGGCGTTGTCTTCGCGGGATTGCTTGTAAACCTTCTCGTCAATGTCGGGTTGAAGCTCGCCGTAGCCACTGGTGTGGTTCTGTTTTTGGTTTCGACCTTCATGTGGAGTGTTCTAAGGCTGGTCAGGGGTCAGTCCTCTACAGGTGGTGATTCTCTTTCGTCATGAGTTTGGAAATTCGGTTTGACCTGACATTTTTGGAAGACTTTGCCATGTTACCAGAAAATCTTGACATTTTTTGCGAGCCCCGAAGGGCTAACATTTCGGTGCTTGGCAACAATCCTTAATCTGATTACTAATCCAGGTGATCTTTCCTGGTCCGAGGGGCTTATGCAAGCCTGAACAGTTAACTTTTGCATGATTCATATCCAAAGCCCACAAGTAGCATAATGGAATGATCTAGAAGATCCAGAGTGAGTTAACCATCTCGCCCTGAAAGAGATGACAAAGAAGTCCAAAGAGAACCATACTTGAGGAGTATCTGCGCAAGTTTTAATGGTTTGAGTTTTTCAAATACATCTCCAATGAATCATTCTGGGATGATCTAGAAAGACCAGAATATTGACTAGATCTTTATATCAATCTAGTATTAATCTAGAGAGGAATACATCAAACTATGCAGGCCTGAATTGTTGAGTTGTCAAGAAGAAAGAAAGAGAGTCAAACATTCGGAAGATAATATATTCAGGTCTGTAGGAGACTACTCAAGCCTAAAAGGATTGCTTCTTTTTTTCTATATCTTGTTTGAATCGTCCTGAAGAAAACAGACTACTTGATTTTGATTAAAAAAATCACAGAATAAGGGTACAAAAAGCCGCAAACAGTAGTTGCGAATGACTATTTCTGCTAAAATATAAATCAAACCTCTCAACTTCGAAATGTGACACCATTGCCAAAATTCTACTTACATTAGCGACGTTAGAAACTTTTTATCGTCTTCTCTCATACTTCTTAGCAAAATCATCAAGGAGCAAACTCTGCCTAAACGCCAAATACTTGTCTACGCTAGTTCCTGCCCATTGCTGGCAAAAGGACTCATCTGTGGGAACAAAAGAACTAAGAGGGAAAGGCCCTTTTGGAGCCTTCTTCAAAGAAACAAGAAACCTATGACGTGGCTTTATTCTCTGATCTAGAGATAAGCTCAAGTACATGGGATACTTGGTCAAAGATTTCACCTCGTTTCGAAGCTCGTTGACCAGATATAAGTACTTCGGCTTCAAATTCTCCTCCAATGATAGTGATAAAACCTAGATAAAGACAACAGCATGTTAGTAAAAAGAAAGAGTTGATCGAAGTTTTTCAAGATGGGAAATAATCATGACCTGGGTGAGACTAGTTAACACTTTCACTATCTCCGAATTACACATTCCAATGCTCCTTAGAAAATCTATCCTTGGTTGAATCCCATCCTCGATGCTATAGTGCAAGAGCTGAGGATGCTTCCTGACCATCTTCACAATACTCTCTCTAGGCGCCCCCAGTTCTTTAGAGAGATGGTTGAGGCGCGAGACCCAAGAGTTTTCTATCCTTTGAACTAGAATCTGTGGACTTAGTTGCACTACCTTGCTGACATCACTTTCTCGGATACCAACCTCTTCCACTAGGTATCTGATTGTAGGCTTCAATGACTGTTCCACGTTATATGATAACAAGGAAGGAGCGGAGGTAATTATATGCCCAATTCTTGAGTCAGGAATCCCGATGTTTTGAAGAAAGGCAACATGAACTTTGAGATTGTTCTCCACCGTATATTGAAGAATTTGGGGCTGTCTGAGGAGTATTCGTCTCATGTCTTTTTGTTTAACTCCCACGCTCATTAGATATCCTAATCTTTCCTTGGCGGATGACACATTGATTTGAAGGCAAGGCATGTGTCTTTCATAGATATAAATGAAGTGTGATTCCTTGAAGCCAAATGTTGTAAGAAAATCAATGAGAGGGAACCATCGGACGTCGAAGTCTAGCTCGTCTTTAAGTTTTGCAAAAATAATTTTGGAGGAATTTGAGTTTCTTTCCTGTAACCACCAGGAAATAATAACTATTAGCTTTTCCACAAGATTATGCATCTTCGAAGAGATTTCTAATTGAATACCTTTTCTCCGACATCCTTCGTATCCTCAGCATTCTTGCCGTTTATCTTTAGCAGTCTTTCTTCTTGTTCTCTTTTCAATGACTTTTCATGAACTGCAAATCATTAACGCTGATTCAATTGGATTCCACAAATATTTTGGATAGCAAGATTTAGCAAGGTTAATGTTTCACCATCACTGGCTATACCTGAATTTTTACTGCGATGATTGCTCATAAACCCGCTAAACTGGTTCCGACCTGAATTTTGTCCTCGAGGAGAAATTTTTCTATCAGAAAAATCATCCTGTGGAGCATGAGTTTAAAAAAAAATGTTCATAATAATGTCCGAATTCCAAAATTTTAAACAGACAGATAGGCAACAGGAGACTAAAACATAATACATAACTGAAGACGGAAAAAACCCAACAGAAAACGCAAATTAACCAGTAAATATCCCACGAGAATACCGAATTGAGCTCCACAAACACAATTAAAAGACATTCACGAGAGAATTAAAAAATCCGTCTAAAATCATGGAGACTCACATCGGAGGAATACTCAGAATCCGATTCCTCTTCCTCCTCTCCGTCATCCTCCTCCTCCTCGCTGTCTTCGCCATAACCATTCGCGCGCCGCTGGTACGGCGAGAAACGACTAGATTTTATGATATTCTGACTCGAATGGAAAGAGGACGAAGAGGGAACCGCAAAAGCGACGATACATCCTCCTCTTCCGCTACCCTGCAAAACTCCGATTGCCGCCGGTCGACTGGAAGAACAAGAAAGAGGAGATCCGTGTAGAGGAGAGAGAGGAGGGCGGTGGAAAGCTTCCATTCTATTTCTTGGAGGGGGGGGGGGATAGGGCTCTGGCCTGAAATATCTCTTCAGCCTTCATAAACCTCTCCTTCTGTGGCCTCTCTCACTGCAGAGCAGAAGTTCACTCAATTTTTTTTTCTTTTCCTAGATTAGTACAAAATTATTTTATATTATTGTTTTAAATTCAACATTAATATTAATCAGTTGAAAAATAATTAAATATTCTTTAAAAAGCAGCTCGCGAGTTAAGAGAACCCATCCAAAATCAGTTAAATGAGAAGCTAAGCTAGCATTCTCTCTCTCTCTCTCTCCTCCACGGAGGAAAGGAAAGGAAATAATCTCGAATTATGCCAAGGAATTAAGGATGCTAGCATGCGTTGAGCATGTCAACTCAAAAGAAAAAGGTTAATACATTTAAATGAGATAAATGTGAACATTAAATTATAATTAAGTTTGTGATAACATCCTATGCACACTTATAATTACATGACTATCAGCGCACTTAAAGGCATAACTCATATGTTCATGATGTATTTTATCAAATCTTGAGTTTATTTTTATCATTCTTTGCAAATTATCTTAAAATATATTAATTTAAGGCTAATTTTTTACACGTTTAAATGTTTAAACACTAAAGTTCTTTAGATATTAGCCTCATTTTATTTAAGATTATTAATTTATAAGAATTATATGAAAATAATAGAAAATTATTTTAAATAAACTTACAAAATGGTCTACTCTAACTTTTCTATTGGGGCAAGGGGGGGTACGTGGCAGTGTTCTATTGGTCAAGGGTTTGAGTTATAAATCTTGATGAATCGTAGTAGTTCATAGTGAGAGTTATAAATCACTTGACTTGAGGCATGATCTATAGTGCTCAATCAAGATCCTATGAATGATATTATTCGACGCTACACCAACCTATCAAAACATGGTATTATTTGGACCATTGGATTGTGATCAAATAGCTATGACATAAAGGCGTTGATTCAGCTTATATCATTTAATTATGCCCATTGATCCTATTTGAAGAGGTGATCTGACAGGTAAGCCCGATTTCAAAGTTTTAATACCTATTTAATTAGACCATCTGGATAGGTTCTTCCTTGAATCTCTTGATTGAAATGTGTTCTAGACTCATTTCCACGTCCACTTAGCATTTATTATCAAGATTTCAACAAGAAATCAAACAAACCGAGTATCTTCCAATTTCCATCTTAAAATCGTGGAATGAAAACCAATTAATGTGGTGATTAATTGGATCCATCTTCATCATGGTTTTAGGCTAGTTATTACTTATTTTTCCTAATCAATCATCATTTACTATTAGATTTCTACTTTGAATCGTAGATTGATAGAATTTTATTCTTTTTGTTTTCTTTCTCACCTTTAATGAATTTCTCTCTCTAACCTCTCTCTTTGATTTTCTCAATAATTTAATCTGATTTTTGTGAGTTTTGATTCCAATGAAAGATCTCTGAGTTCTCTTTTTATATCTACATTTTCTCCTAACTTCTCACCCCACTTTATCATCCAATTTGATCTACTCCTAAAAAATCTCAAAAAACCCTAGTTCTCCATGGATTTGACGCTTTCTTATTATATACTAAATTAATCTCAAATAAGTTCAATTTTAAGTGAGTTTGGACTTGTTTTTGACTTGTTGACATATGTTTTCAATGATTGCATGAATTTATTATAAACATACCAAAAAATGAAATTAAATTTTTCACAAGATACCACAAAAAACTGATTTATTTTAAGTCAAAGGGCCCTAGACTTCATACATGTTTGAGAATTTAGAGTTTAATGAAAAAAGATCTAGTTGATTTCTAGAATATAAATTTCAAAGAAGAAATAAAAATAATTTCAATGTCTGCAAGTGACATATCATACCATGAAAAAAAAAGCAAACTACAATGATGCATGGCGATTAAGTGTGTTAGAAATAAATAATAATTACAATTTTTCTGAAATTCACTTGGTAAATGCATTGTATCAAAAGGTAGAATACACTCGATGTTAACAAGTAGTGAAAGAAGGTTCGTGTGAATGTAAAGATAAACATGTATCTTTAAACTGGGAAATAAAATAAAAACCAAAATGGTATTTTAATTTTCATTGTAGAAAACCACAAAAAAGGAGGTAGATTTACCATATTGAAAAGTACGTGTATTGTCTACAATTGAACTATGAAAATTATGTAAATTTCGAGGGTAACATTATTGAAATCTCAATGTCATCAAAGTCGATATTCTATATATTTCTTAAATAACATAAATATGCGCTTAATTAAATTTATAGATTCCCAAGAATGATACCTTAAAATATGAAGTTTAACATGATCTTTTTCAAAAATAAATAGTGCACACACAAAGACACAAGCACACACATATTAAAGAATATATAGCTTAAAATTGTAGTTTACAATTTCATTGGACATGGAAGAAGAGAAAAAAGTATCTAATTATTTTAGGAGTGGGAGACTCGTGGATATAGAACCATAAAAAGGGGCAAAATATGGCTCGATAATGGGTGGAAAAAGGATACAACAATAATATACATGCACAAATGTATACTTGTAAAATAGTATTCACTCTCCCTCAACTAGAGTGATCATGCCAACATTATCAGCCATTAATCTATGCAAACACTTTTAGAAAAAATTGGAATTGGATTTGGATTTTCTTAACACATCATAAATGATAAGAAAAAAAGACCACAATCATGAAGACTAGAAAGTTGAAATCATGTGGTCATTTATAGTAAAGGATCACAAGCCAAAAAATCAAGTTCTAACTCACTTAAATTAATTCAATATAATTAGTGAAAAAGGTTTGAATCCATGAGAATTAGGTCGAATCTTGAGAGTTCTTGGAATTTGTTCATATTGGATGACAAAATGAGATGAGAAACAAGGAAAATGTAAATTAGAAAGACGAAGAGATGAGCTTTTCAACAGGCCAAAGATCATAAAAATCAGATGTAAATTGAAGGAAACATGGCATGGATTGCAAGTTTTGGATCAGCACAGTCCAAATCGTGAACTCCGGGATCTTGCTGCCTGTCAGTTTTCGAGAAGAAAGCCACTCAAAAAGTGTTAGTCATCAGACCAAGATCTAATGCCAGCAATGAATCTGAAAGGAGAGAGAAGGAAATAATATCCGGACCGTTGATGAAGTTTTATGTTGATCAAAGGTTTGGATGTCATCATGTGTCACCTAGTTGTGGGATCATGGTCCATGCTTGGTGATTGATGAATTGAGTGCCACCATGAACCCCATGATCTCATCATTGATGATCACCATTTCTTAAGCTTCCATCATATTCAATGGGTTAGATTAGGTGGCGACGATTTTAAGTCTCCAGCCACTTAGATCATGCCACATACCCCCAAACTCCCACTTAGATCTTTAATGAAGATCAATGGATGGTATCAAATTTGGCCATGGAACACTCCTTGCACCAAATCATCTACATCACTGATGGAGAAAATTTAGGCCCACTTTGTTTAAATTACTAGTTTTATTAATTTCTGATTTGTTTGACTATTTAAGGAAATGGGCTTTCTCTTAATTGATTTGGCCCAAGAAGGCACCCAAATAAAATAAACAAATTACTCCCCTTGTGGGGCACCATGTAGGCGCCCCCTTTGCACCACGTGGCAACCTTGGCCACTGACACGTGGGGCCACATGCACTCCCCTGGCCACATCAGCATGCTTAGGTGGGCCCCATTTTTTTTTTCTAATTTTAGCCTTGAAATATTGAACAATTTTTGAGTGAATATTGATATTTTCAGAGATGTTACTAAAACAAACTTAGAAATATACAAATAGTAATGAGAGAATTCAATATAGTTAATATCACAAGAACTCACATGAATGAAGCTTGAGGAAGTATTTGTGATATTACTTGAGCCTTAGCGGAACTATTCTAAGAACACTTCATTAAGGGAGGGATTTTAGAATAGAGTTCATATATATTAAATGAATAAAAAAATTGGGACTAAATTTAAAGGTTCACCTTCACCAATAAAACCACAAATAAATCTCTCCACATTGAGTAGAAGGAAGACAACTATTGAAGTGACAAAAAGAAATGCAATAGACATGTTTAGATGAAACCATGTCTAAGAAAAAAATAAAATGGGTAGTATCAAGAACAAAAAGATTTTTCCTTTCAGAAACATTTTTATGGGATGTATAAAGACACGTAGTTTGAACAATGTTATATAATGATATTTAAGTTATTCGATGAATTCCAATGCATTATCAACATAGAGGAATTTTTGGATGACGGATAATTGGGTAAATAATTCATTGAATAAAGTTTGAAACGTCTAAGAAAAATCATGATCGTGGGAAAATTAACTTCGAGCTCCATTTGGTATTGAAGGGCGTGTGATTCCAATAGCATTTGAACTTAGATTTATGTGCACGGAGTTGTGAATTGCTAGATTCAACTTGAAAATTCCCTAAAAAGGGAGTCATAATGATAATTCAAAGTTGGAACCTCAGAAAAAAGAGAATATTTGGCAGCCAAAGTGCCCAATTCCCATTATTTATTGCCCACTAACTAGAATTTCCCAAAAGGCTAATAAGAGATTGTCACCAAGAAGAAACAGAAATGTTTCCCCATGACGAGTAAGCAAACGTAAGAAGAACGGAAATAGATAGTTAATGGAGAAAAAAAGTCGATGCCCTAGGTTTCCAATGCTGCGATACTAAGAAAAAGGAAATGAGCAATTAATCGATTTAAATAGTGAGCTAGATTTTTAGAACCACAATGGGCCCAACATAATGGGCCACACAAGGGGTAAAAAGAGGGGTCCCTGAATAAAACTAGCATTTAAAAAGTCTTTATCTTCCATTTTAATTCTCTTGCATTTTAGTTTTTTTCCAGTGAATAATTATTTTAGGAAAAAAAATTACCCATGTGTAGTATGTAGAATCACAAACTTGGACAATTTGTCAAACAATTTTTAACCATATTTTACTTCATTCTGCAAAGAAAAATGTCAAATACACCCATTTAAACCAACAAGTCAACCACATAACACAAGATTAACGAGAAGGTTGACTAAAATTTTTAAAAATAATGGGTGATCAGAATCCATACAAAGAGGAACTCTACAATTTTCATCCTCTTTATTGATTCCATTTCAAGAATGGAATCCAAGAACACATTCCAATGGAAACAGATACAATCAAGACTAGCTTTCAGAGGATGACGAAGGGGCACGGCCAGACTTACTCACTATACCTTTCCCAAAGTAATCAGCAATAACAGAAAACCCATCTCTTGAATTCTTCAGTTTCTGTGAAAATTTCTCATAATCTCTGCTGTTTTGCTCCAAGCTTTTCAAGGTTTCTTGAACAGATCTGTACTCAGGAGCACATCGAATGCACTCTTGTTCATACTCGCCGAGGCAGTGCAGATGGAATGAATGCATGCACATGAAGTGGACGGCAGGGAGATCAAGGGTGAATCCGCAGTTGGCACATTTGCTGGTCTGGAAGATCCTGGCGTTTGTTCTGAGATCTTGGATCTCTTTTTTCATGGTTTCTGTTTCATCCTGCATGGGAAATGCATGTTCTTTAGAGAAGAACTTAACATGTTAAACAAAACCTAACATGATAAATCCATATTTCAAAACAATGTCGTGCACATAAACATGATAATTACTCTTTGGGCATGTTACTTAATCAAAATCCTATAACATAAATAGAGAAGAAACATGTGATCATAGGTGATGAGAGAGAACAACGAATTCCAAAGAGCCAGTGATCTAAAACGACAATAATTAAATTTACCTGGTATTTTAAGATAGATTCCCGATCATCCTCAATTAACTTCGACTCTTGCTCGAGCTTTCGAGCTATGTAATCCTTCACAACAGAGAGTGTCAGACGTTGATTTCGAGCCAGAATTTGCAGAACAACAATAGGGGGCAAAATATCATCCTTCTCAATATAATTCAAAACCTCCTTAATTTCCTTCGAACAGTCATCTGCCTCAAACTCAGAAAAATACTTCAATGATTCAACCCAGAGAGATGGATCCCCTCCCTTTGAAGAATCTCCCAATCGCATACAACATTTAATCAGCCCTTCTCTATCTCCTTCTTGCATGTAACAATGAATCACCTCTTTGTAAAGCTTCATCTTTTCATATAAAAACAATATTCCCTCTAGAAGATTGTTCATTTCACAAAGAATGAGCGCAAGATCTGCATCATACAATGGATGATCCATATCTATGGTCCATGCCTTTTTAAGTAAGCTTATCCCTTTTTTATGCCTCTCACTTCGATCATCTTCTTCAATGTCAGTGACCTTAATCATCGACCCGTTGGCATCATTCTGTGATGAAAGAAATACCAAGTTTGTGGAAAGATACAACTCCAAGAGGATGTTATTAATTTCAATCTGAGTGCGTGTTTCTTTCACATCAGGGAAGCATTTCTCTAGAAAGATCATGAGAGCTGAGGGACTGTGAATGAAAATATTTAAAAAATCCAGGGGAGAGTTTCTCTCCCTTGATTCGTCGTTATTCCAAAGCCGGACTAGTAATTTGATTGTCTCGATCGGCTTATGCTCTACAAGAATCTTACCGTACTCCTTTATAGTGACCCTAGCTTGAGCATGTTCGAGACTCCTAATATATTCCAATGCTTCATTATATCTACTGAGATCTTCAATTAAGATCTTCAAATATAACTCATGCTTCCCTGATCTTTTAGCCACATACATGGCATGCTCATGGTACCCAGCAGCACGACAAACTCGGATGGCAGTCTCCACATCAAACTTATGCTCCCTGACTTGATCTTCCCCCTTGATGAATTTATTCAACTTTTCCACATCTTTTAATTTTGTGTAACAATTCAAGAGCAGTGTAGTGTGATCTTTAGATGCCAGACCTTTCTCGTGCAAATTCTCCAAGTATTTTGTAAGATTGTGGATTTGTTGAGCATCAAGGAATTTCTGAATTACATACGATGGCTCCAGATACCTGATTGTACGAATATACTGCACCATGGATTCATCAAACTCTTGCTTCCCATACAGATGATCTCCATACTTCCGAAGAACTTCGGCAGTTGCAGCCGCATCCGATTGTTGGCTTTCAACCAAATTTACAGCAACAGTGTATAAGTTCTTCTTGAAAAGCATATCCAATTTACTTTCCATGTCCTTTTCTCCAATGCATACAATTTTTCTATCGCTCATAATAAGAATTATGTTACCCCATTCACTTATCATGTGTGAGACATCCTCAACAACCATGCTATGAGCAATCAGTTGGTTCTTTAGATCATAAACGTTGAATGTGTCCTTACCACTTCTTTGATCTGATAAAACACACAAAAGATAGCTTCGAAACCATCCAAGGAATTTCTTCTCCCCATTTAAAGCCCAACATGGGCCTTTTCCACCAGTGTCATAGAAATAGACAGCGTCAGGGTGGCCAATTATTAAATCCTAATTCATTTACCAAAATAAATCAATCATGCAACCTTCAAAAGTAATCATAATATGAGAATAAGACAAGTGAAATTCTTGTACCAGGCGATCATTCATGGCCACACCATTGAGATTGCATCCAAGCAGATCTAGCGTTTGTCTTTTGGGAGGATGATCCTGAAAACTGAATAAACTCACAGAAGATGGAGTCACAGCAAAGAGATGAGGAAATTTTTCTTCCAATAGAAATCCAAAGCCAGTGATTGGATAGGAAGATACATTTGAAGAAGTTTCTACTGACAACTTAAAGCGTGTGATCCGTTCACGAGCTATATCTCCCCTGATGCAGTAAATTGAACCATTTTCCAAACCTATGGCGATTAACAGAATTGGGGAGGCCTCTTCAAATACCAAAAATGAAGTTATCTGAAACAAAATTCAAGAATTAATTATTTCTCTACAAGGATAAATTAAAATCAGAAGCAGTATGACACCTTAGATTCCAGGAATTGGTTAGTGAATATACGAAGAATTTGAATGCAGATAGGAGTGGTGGTGCTTGATCCCACTGGCTCCATCTTGTCTAGGTCAAAAACTTTGAGGCAGATGGGCGATATTTGGGGAGATGCCCTTTCATCTTCTCCAACAGTTACTAAGAAGTTACGTTGCTGATTTGCACAAACAGAGAGAAATTCAGTGCCTATCAGAGTTGCCAAAGTATCATCACCCTTTACTGATTGCCATCAGATACGTGATGCAATTCAAATCTTTGAGCATAATATCATTGCAAACATTTGATATTAGCAAGAATGTCAATAATGCAATTCTCCAACACAAGTGCACTCCTATCAATGTACCTATCCACGTGTATCAATATTGATTCATAATGATAAAATTAAATTACATTCATGTAATTTAATTATTTAATTTTTCTGTGAGTCATAACTATCAAGATATAAAATCATATTTCATGTTTATTACATTAAATTATTTCCTTTACGCAGTAAACGAAAACATTATTTCATTTAACCGCACAAGTATTTCATTTAACCACAGAATTAAATAAACAATCGATACATAATTACTTTATTAATGCAATAAATGAAGACTAGTTATATAATTATTTCATACATACAACAAATGATCACTAAGTACATAATTACTTTATTAAAGCAATAAATAAAGACTTAGAATTGATTCAAAAAAATAAAAATAAATTAAATACTAAGAAGATGATCGTTTCATTCATGCATTAATTAAACCCGAAGAACACAATTGTTAAATTCATGCAATAAATAAAGACAGTGCATAATTATTTCTCCAAATAAGTAAATAAGTAAATAAAAACCAAGGGAATATCTATCCCGTTTGTACAAAAAGTATATGAGAGTACTTTTCTGATGAGAAAATAATTCCATAACTATTTTTCTGATAATAAAATTACCTTCAATTGTTGAAGGAAAAGGACGGAGGAGGAATGTGCCTGGAAAGCATAAGAGAGCTTAAAGCTGCGATCAAGGAGACCCACAGAGCCATCATCGCAGCCGATGGCTACTCTTCCGCGCCCGCTCGAACAGCACTGTACTTTTCCCACGATCTCCCCCGGAATCGAGTACTTTCCGGCGGATTTCTCCTCGAAAAACTCGAGCTTTCTAAACTTCTGCATCTCCTGAGCATTAGAATTGAACGACGGAGGAGTTTCGCAACCTTTCGGAATCTGTGGGTAAAAGGGTAATTCTTGAAGGGAAGATCGAAGGAGACTCGCCCGGAAAATTTCCAATCTGCGATCTGGGCACGAGTAGAGACGGGAAGGTTTGCAGCTTTTCGTACTGGTTCAACACAAAAAACGCTTCCAGAACCAAGGACATCTACAGATTTATAGGTATACTGATATATTTACTGGCAGAATTCTTTATTTATTAAATAAACCAATAAGCAGAAAATCAAAAGTAAATTCTTTATTTGGAAATTTTGAAGCAGCACAATGAAAAGAAATGCCCATTTTAAGTGGGTATTTTTCAGGGATGGGCAACCATGATCTATTGAAGTTGATCATGTCATGATCGAAGACTCAGATTGGCGGAGACCGATCAAAATTAAATCTCCAAAGGATAGAGATAAGAGTTTTATCAAACAAATATTCAGTGATTATTTTAGAAGTATAGAAGCCATTGAATAATGAAAGTATTTGTTAATGGCAAAAAAAATTCAGAATATTACAGAAAAGTAATTAGGTTTTTTATTCGGGCTAAGATAATTTATAATTTGAATGAACCAGATTATTTAATGATGTCGGTCAACCGTGTAAGCATATAGAGCAAAATTCTGAAGGATAAAATTCCAAAAAATATTATTTGTATAATTAAATAAATAATAAATAAATGGGAATCAAAGCTTTCAATGTCCTCGTCATCATCGTCTTCCCTCGTCCTCTTCCTTGCTTATGTCCTCGTAATTGCATTTGTTCGCGTTGTCTTCCATGAGAGCCTCAATGCTTCCTGCCTCATGTAAGTGGCAACCCATTTGCCGGACGAGAAGAACCTCTAAACCTTGCACTGGTCGGGGATACGGAAAGGAAGTCCAGGGTGAGAAATGCCAGTTCCTATTCTATTTCCACGAGAGGAAAGGAAGTTCACCAGTTGGTTCAGTCAAACCATCTCCAAAAATAAAAATATTCGGCGCTTTCATTCCATTAATGGGATGCTCCGTACCGTGCTCCATGCAGGTTGAAGCACACTGCATTCACAGGACAACTACATTCATTCCATTGATGGACGTAGTTGAGGCTCAAGCTTCAGGCCAGGGTCAAGCTCCGCTCTTACTGTTAAGGGATTCTTTTGCAACCATGCCTGGAATTTCTCCAGTTTTCCCGGTCACAACCTAACACTCGAGCTTGAGAGTCTCCGGCAGTCTTTGAGTGAGGATTACTTCATCAAGAAAGAGCTGACCACCCGAAAGGCTTTCGGGACACGGCTTTACTAGCTCTACATTACATTTGGGGCATCATTGAATGGCTGAAGCAATGCTAGGAAATAGGATATTAAAACCCATTCATCTACCTCCAAGCAATAACTAAGTCTACATTTTGGTACCCGTCTTGTAAATGGTCTCCTTCTCCAATATAGTGTGCTTCATGTCATTGGCATCTTTGACAATGATGATTTCATGTCATTGCAAGTTTCCTAGTATCTTGAACACTTGAAGGGACGAATGAATGTCATTTACTAGTTTCTTGACTTGAAATACAACATCTCCTAGTGAGCTTGATACTTCGATCACAAGTTCTTGCTCTCTACATGCGTAGATTCTATTTATGACAGAAGCTACGTGATACTTGTGCCATATGTCCATCTTGGATGACTAAGTTGATGGTGTGAGCCAAACATGGCATATGGCAGGATAGATCAAATGATGGGTTGCTTCCATTGAGTGTTATGATGAATTCTTGAATGATCTTTGTGTTGTTGCTTGCATTGTCGGTCTTAATTGAGCAAACCTAAATTTCATGAAATCTGATTAGTTCATATACAAGACTAATAGTTTGTTGGCTTGGGTGTCAGCTGATAACATGCAATCTTAACATGATAAAACATGATTATTCATGCAATTTAAGGCATAAAACATTACATTTATGTGCATGTTATCATACTTTGAGTGCATTTCTATCATTTCATGCAAATTTATGTTATAATCTCAAAATACACTAAATTAGGGTTAATTATGATAAATTAAGGATAAATGATTTTATAACCTATCTTTACTTGAGATTATAAGTGATTTTTAAAGTTAAATAATAAGAGAAATTATTTTTATAAACATTCATTTAAATTTCTAAACTTAAAATCTTAAGGAAATGAGTGTATTTTTGAAATATAAATTAAAACTTTTGTTATTTAAATATTTTGAATTTTTAGAATGATAGATAATTAAATTTTAGATCAAATGAAAGAAATTTGGATTAATTTGGAATTTTATTTTAAAAGATATGATTTCTAAAATTTTTGGGATTTTTTCTGGATTTTTTTCTTATTTTTCTGATTTAATTTCTATTTAAAAACGTTAAAAATAAATAAAAAAAGTAAAAAGCGCGCGGGGCCTGCGCGGGTGCGACGTGGCACGCAAGGCCACGTGGCTGAGCCACACGGACCCGCGCAGCACGCCTACGTGGCGCGATATATACTTTATATTTATTTATCATATATATATAAATGGTTCTTTGTCCTTCCCTATATGGGAAGGGTCATACCCGTATAGATCGTCGGGTATTATAAACCCGACGATCTCTTATCTATTTCTCCGTGTGGGACTAATTCCCACACTTTACTTACCTTGCAGGTGACGTGGAAGCGCGCTGGACGTTGGATCGACGGCGCGCGTCGATCGCGTGAGCGCCGGACCATTGATCGTGATCAGACGCACGTGCTAAATAGAAGAATTACAACGGCTGGATCATCGGCGACGTGGCAGCATCGCACACGTCGATCGCGTGGAGGCCAGGACCACCGAAGATCATCAAAGACACGTGCGTTTAATTAAAACGTTATAACGGCTGAGATGCGTTTACGCGGATCGCATCTCAGCCGTCCGATCGCGATCCAAGGGGCGACAACTGAGGCGTTTTATAACGATCAATCGGGCGGATCATCCAAGCCGTTCATCGGGGATCTGACGACCGGGATTTATCTGTAACGTTTCATTAAAGGAGCGTTTCATCACGACCGTTGATCGCGCCTTAACGCATCGATCGAACGGCTCTCCTTTTTTGCCCCTATAAATAGACGTGTTCTTCGTCGATGTATGCATTCGAGTTGGATTTCAATCAAATTGACTTGTCTAGACACTGATCCACTCGTTTCTCTTGATTTCTTCCTCTTCCTCTTTCATTTTCACATCCATGGAGGGGTTGAAATCAAGATTTGGTTGAAAATTGAGGGAGAAATCGACGCTTGAAGCTCGGCGTGACGATCTTGACGTTTTCGTTGATTAATCGGCTTAATCACCTCGTTTCGATCGCTAAATGGGTTTAGTGGAAGCGGTTTTACCTTATTTATCTTCCTATTATCTTTAATTTTCGTTTAGATTAGGTTTTAGATTTCAATTTCATAAAATTTAGCTTTAAATCGCGATTTTAACGTCAGAAATTTCTCTCCACTTCAATTTGCGATTTCTCCGCGAAATCAAGTCCAAATTCGATGATTCTTGATTCCGTGGATTCGTTTTGAAGTCTTCTTTCTTAAAACACCATTTTCCCTAATTTCTAACCTCAATTCATCATCCAATTTGACCAAATTCTAAAAGATATCTCGAAAATACCTAAATTCCCATGTGGATTCGACCCGTATTTACCATTATACCCCTCAATTCTCTCTTAATTCTCCAAATTGGTAAGTTCGGTATTATTTTTGACATGAGACCGTGTGAAATCGACGACCTCGCGGTCTCGTCTCGTCATCAGCCCCCTTTTAGTGGGTGCATGAAAGGGAGAAAAAGAAGAAATATAAGTGAGAGCCAAGCATTTTGTTCCCCCCTTTTTTTCATTTCCTCGTTTTATAGGCCCACTGCAAGGGTCTACTACTTGCCCTTGTTTTTATTGGATTGCTTTCTGTTCGCGGGCAACACACAAATTGTAGCTTCTGTGAGGTTGGTTTTTCTCTAGCTGGTTTCACTCTTGTTTGAGTGCTACGGGAGTGGTTTCTGTGGGTGATAAAGCTCTTTTTAGGGTAGTTGATGTTTTGTACGATGAAGATCCAACTGTTTGATGGAATAGTCCCGGTCTTGGGAGAATTTTTGGCACATATTGGACTTATGCCAAAGTTTGTTTTCCCTTGATTATATGGAGGTGAATGGATGCACGTTAAGGGCTAAAAATAAAGTTTTCAAACTTGGTAACGGGTTTCTTGGTGATGAGGCGGGCACATCTATGAGCAAATATTTATCATCTTGGAGTAAGCATTGTGATAGGTGGAGCTGAAGTCACAATATCACATAAGCCAATGACAAATGACACACTCTTGTGGCACTTGAGTTAGGGGCCTTAAAAGTGAGACAAGTATGTTGAAGCTACACTCATGTGGAATGCTACCTAGGGTCATAGCCTGAAAATTGGATTTTTCTAAGTATTGTGTCATGTAAGCACAAGGTGATGTTCAAGGCAGCAAAGCATCACACATGTAGTGTCATGGATTACGTTCATGTTGATGTGTGGGGGCCAATTGATGTGATGAGCAAAGGTTCTGCTTGATATTTTTTAACCTTCATTGATTATTTCTCCAAGAATATCTAGTTTTAGTTCTTGAAACTCAAGTAGCATGTTTTCCCTCAATATAAGACTTGGTGGGCGAGGGTGGAGAAAAAGGCAAGGAGGAAGATCAAGGTCTTGCAAAGTGACAATGATAAGGAATTCAAGAATTCTTAATTTGATCAGTTCTATGTAGAACATGGGATCCATCATCACTTTTCTGCAAAGAATACTCGTCAGAAAAATGGTGTCATAGAACACATGAACTGCATCGTTTTAGAGAGAGCACAGTGTTTTCAATTGAATGCATATGTGCCCAAGAAGTTTTGAGTAGAGGCAATTCAAATGGCAGTTTAATTGATTAATAGATCACCAAATTTTTCTCTTCATGGGAAGGTGGTTGAAGAGGCATAGATTCGAAAACCTATTGATTATTCCATATTCTTGCATATTTGCATTTCCTTCCATCTCTTGATGAGAGATTGACGCTTGATCCAAAGTCCAATGAGTGCATCTTCTTGGGGTATAGTAATGAATTAAGGGGCTATCGGCTTTGGGATATTAATAATATATAACTTATAATTATAATCACATGATTATCAATATAAATTAAGGCATAAAACATTACATTCATATTTATGTTATCATACTTTGAGTGCATATTCAACATTCTATGCAATTTAAATTATAATATCAAAATTCATTATTTTAAGGGATAATCATACATAATTACAATTTGAAATTTTAGAGTAGATTATTGTCATTTTATATTTGAGATTATAATTAAGTTTGAATTGCAAATAATAAGAGAAAATATTTTAATACATACTAATTTATTTTTCTAGTTTTATTTTCCAAATAAAATAAGTATATTAATTTATTCTCTTGTTATTTTTTAATTTAAATAATTTATATATTTTTTTAAAATAGAATGCTAGATTATTTAATATCTGATCAAACAAAAAAATATATTAAAACTAGTTTTATTTTGAAAGTTATGAATTTTCTATTTTTAAGAAATTTTCTAAAATTTTATAAATTTTTTGATTTTTTTGAATTTATTTCAATTAAAAACATTTTAAAATTTGGGTTTTTAGTGTCACGTGTCTAGACACGTGACATGTGCACTTGTGTGTCATTACATGGCGGCGTATACGTGTGCCATATGACCCCCATGTGACGCATGCGTGGCGCATGTTAACAGTGTTAAAGAGCACTTTAAGGGCATAAGCTAACCACATGGATCTCTCCCCCATTTATACTAAAGTATTTCACTCTTTTTTTTCCATGTGGGACTAAATAATTGCGCAGGTGACATGGCACATCTAGAGGTGTCGAATCGAAGCTTAAAAAGAAGATTGAATCTCGACCTTCAATTTTCACTTAAAGGGGCGGGTAAGCGGCGACGTGTTCTTATTGGATGACGATTCACTTTTAAAAAGTGTCAATCAATCCTGGCCATCTATCTGGGAGATAATGGTCCAAATTGAATGCGCCCGATGGATTGTTGTGGATGTGTGGCATCATTTCAAGCATTCGATGAAAATCTAACTATAGTCATTACACGACAATTGCTCTTCACACGATGACGCGATGTGATTTGGACGCTCCATCAAGAATCCAAAAACCACAGCTTAATGATGGCAATTCCTCTCTTGAAGTTTAATCATATCCGTTGATTAAAGAAGAGAAGGCGATCCGATGGCGACGCCCACTTCACACGATTTATATCCTCCTTCTTTGACGTTGTATGTATTCGTAGATTTTTTTTATTGATCGAAACTTTAGGAAAACATAATATTTGAATATATTAGTTTCATTCTCCTGAAGACTCATTTCCATCCCAAAGGAGTGTCTGAAATCAAGATTTCATCGAGAGAATAGGAAGAAATTGTTGCTTGAACTAGAAATTTTTGTTTTTCGAAATGCAGAATGAAAAGCTGTGACCCGGTGATTAATTAGATCATTTCGGGTGCAATTTTGGGTTAAATTATGTGCTTTCCTCATAATATTTTATCTTAAAATATTATATTTTAATTTTGATGCATATATTAGTGTAATTTTACACAATTTGATCATTTTCTCTCTCTTTACGATTGAATTTTTTCTCCTTATTTGCCACTTAATTTCTTGATTTCTCTGAAAATATTAATCCAAATTGAGTGCTTCTTGATTCTATATATTTTTCTTGGAGTCTTCTTTCGAAAGAATCCATTTTCCTTAATTTCTCACTCCAATTCCTTGTTCAATTTGACCAAACTTTGAATACATCTAAAAATATTTCCTAATTCTTTGTGGAATCGACCCTTACTCACCATTATCCTAATTAATTCACAATTAAATCATAATTTCAGTGGGTCTGGAAATTTTTTGACATGTGAACATGTGTTTTCAACAAAATCACGATCTCGCTTCGTCAGACATAATTGCAAAAGATTATGCTTTTTATGAAAATCACATAGTAAAGCCTTTAGCTGGGCGAGGGGGTTAGGATCTTGCAAGCGACAATGTCCATGATAGGATTTGGGTGGAGGTAGAGAATGTGCAAATTCCCCACACCTCAATTGTAGGCGATGTACTAGTTGGAGACGTCACACAAAATTTTGATGGCATTGCAGCTAGACATGCATAGTGTGTGATGAGGTTGCTTGCTTGTCTTGATGATTATATGGTTGTTGCTTTCTTTGTGAGAAATGGAGAGCCTATGTCTTTCAAAGAGGCACTAAGTTTCCTTGAGAAGGAGAAGTGGTTATATGCAATGTGTGAGGAGTATACATCCTTGGTAAAAAACCAAGCTTGGGAGATAGTGGAACTTCTAGCAAGGAAGCAAACCATCAAGTGCAAGTGGGCATCCACCACTTTTCGAGATGCAAAAACCGTCATACAAAACACAGCTAGTCGCAAAGGGTTTTGCGCAAAAGAAGGAGTTGATTACAATGAAATTTTCTAGCTCATTGTGAAATACATGTCTTTTCACGTGATTTTGGCCAACATTTAGGATTAGAGGCTCAACAAGCTCTCCAAAGTTTTGATCAAAATATCAATTGCAGAAGAAGTTGTTGAATCAAAACATTCAACAAAGTTGAAGCACCAAAAATAGATTATCTTATCATTTATTCTAGATGATCCTATCATCTATTATAGAATAAAATTCATACTTACAAGGATAATTTGAAGGAGGTCTTCATGCCATTCAAGAGTTTGACCTCTAGCGATATCCACACGGTAGCTGGGCGATTGGATCTCCTCTAGAACACTTGTCACCACGAGAGTAAGAAAAGAAGGAGAGATTTTTGATAACATGCTAATTAGACATGATAATACATGATTATTCATGCATATTAAGGCATAAATGATTTCATTCCTATGCATGTTATCATATTTATGAGTATTTATCTATCATTCTATGAAAAAGTCATTATAATCTCAAAACACTTTAAATTAGGGTTAATTATGATGAATTAAAGATAAATAATTTTATAACCTATATTTAATTGAGATTTTAAATGGTTTTTAAAGTTAAATAATAAGAGTAATCATTTTTATAAACATTTATTAAATTTTTTAAAGTTAAAATCTTAAAGAAGTAAATGTACTTTTGAAAAATAAATTAAAACTCTTGTTATTTATTAATTTTGACTTTCAATTTTTCCGCAAAATCAAAGTCAAATTCGATGATTTTTGATTCCATGGAATCGTCTTGAAGTTCTCTTTCATAATCTATCATTTTCCCCAATTTATATCATCAATTCATCGCCCAATTTGATCAAATTCGAAGAGATCATCATAAATTTCCCTAATTCCCTGTGTATTTGACCCTTATTTACCATTATACCCCTCAATTCGAGATATTTTCATCAAATTGGTAAGTTTGGAATTATTTTTTACTCTTGACCGTGTGAAATTGACGACCACTCGGTTTTGTTTCGTCAGTTTTCCACTAGGCTCACATGGGCACCCTTATTATGGTCATTCTCCCCCTATTTAAAGACTTTAGGAATGTGAACTTTTCATAAAAAACCCTTAAATTTATGTCTATATCCACCAACACCCATTGACTTTATGTGTGTGACCCTCTAGGTCCATATATCTCACCAATTAATGAATCCATCAACCGAATAACACTTATTTATCTCCTTTATCAATTAATTATATCAATATATAGATTAATAGACAAAGGATTGATTTAACACAATCAATAAGTTGAGTCGCCAACCCAGTAGGTGTCAAGCTACACCACGTGCTCTGGGAGATATGGAGTATATCATAACTCTTTCATGTAACCTTGTCATCATCGGTTACTGTGTACATATAATCCTTCATCCCTTGAGACTCATAAATGACTTAGGGTATGGTTAACTATAAAACCCTAATTAGTCACTCAATTTAGTACTAATACAAGTAAGAAATCATAAAGAACAACTTCTCTAATATACCTACATCCTTGGCCAAGGATTTAAACGCCTCTTATTCCTCGAGTCGATCTACTCTTATACTAAGGGCGGATGATCCCATCTTAACCACTCAATCACCTTTGAGGGCTTCATGTCATATCCAATCTATGATGTTTTGGAAATCCTGTGAATAGGGATTTGTAAGTCATAGTCAAAACACGATCATCCGTTCACCAGATGTCTTTGGCGTCTCAAGTCAAAGGACCATGTACACAACCATGACATGAATCAACCTGATTGATAGTTTGGCATAATACCATTCAAGGATTCATACAGATCAATTTAGTAAACTCTTTCTCTAAAGAGCACCCACTATCTATCCTTGGTGTATCTACACTAATGCCCATAGGATCATCCATACTCATCATTTGAGTCGGATCAGATAGTGTTGTTTTTTATGAATAATTAGATGTCCTTCTCAAATTTCTCACGAATAAGAATATTTAAAACATTTGTTTAAAGCCCATTGATCATTACATTATGATCTCATCATAATTCACTTGATCATCACATATGTTCATGGACTTCACTGTAAGCATCACACAATAATGACAATGAATTAAAGTTAATTTCAATGAATATAAATTAAAGATAAAAGTATGATTGGCCTGCATGCCACATAATATCCATCACATTATGCATGAGGATATGGAGTTGGAACAACTTCATGTGAGGATAGTGTTTCTTTATGGTGATTTGGAGGAAGTGGTCTACATACAACACCCTAAACGCTTCATTATACAAGGATCCGACAATCTTGTTTGTGGAGTGACAAAGCCTCTTTACAGGTTGAAGCAATCTTCAAGACACTTCTAAAAGAAGTTTCACATTTATGATGCATATTGGATATTCAAGGTGCAAATTTTATTTTTTTGTACTCATGAGGATGCGTGAAGATGTGTGAAGATGTGTGAAGATGATTTTTCTATATATCTAGTGCTCTATGAGCATGATATACTCATTGCATCAAAGAGTTTACATAAGATTCGAAGGCTCAGGGAAATGCTAGGCAAGGAATTTGAGATGAAGAATCTTGGTGGTGCAAAGAAGATTCTTGGTGCGGAAATTCAAAGGGATCAAGTGAAAGGTCGTCTATGGCTGAATTAGAGGAGCTATCTTGAGAATATTATTGATCTATTTGGCATGAGTAATACTAAAGCAATTATTACACCCCTCTTACTAATCATTTCAGGTTGTCTATTGCTTGCATCTTGAACCTGAAAAAGACATCACTGAAATGAAGATAATTCCTTACGCAAGTGTCATTGGATCTTTCATGTATGTTGGCATGTATGAGGCCTCATATTACTCATGGATTGGTGATTGGATTTATAAGAAATTTTGGGAAGGAGCATTGCATCATGGTGAAGTGAATTCTTTGTTATCTTGAGGGCTCTACTGATGTGGGACTTCTCTTTGACAAAGGGAGTTCCCTTTCACTGCATGGTTTGTCAATGCTGATTTCTCAGGTGGCTTAGATAATCAAATATCAAGGATTGGTTATGTGTTTACATTAGGGGGCAAACCTGTGAGCTGAAAGTCGACACTTCAAGATGTTATCACATTGTCGACAACAAAGGCACAATATATGGAACCTATGGAAGTGGCCAAGGAGGCCTTGTGGTTAAAGGGTTTGTCAAAAAAAAACTCTTAATTGATAACATGCAATTTATACATGAATTTACAAGATTATTAGTGCAAATTAAGGCATTAAATATTCAATTTTTATGCATGTTATGATATTTTGAGTGTATTTATATCATTTCATAGAATTTTAGGCTATGATATAAAAATATATCGTTTTAGGGATATTTATGCATAGTTCAATTATGTAATTTTATTCTCATTTATATTTGAGATCATAATTATATTTTCATGACTAAATGATAAGAGAAAATATTTTAATTTAAACTCATGTATTTTTTTAGTTTTATTTTCCAAGATAAATGAGTGTATTTTTTAAATTAAAATTTATTCTCTTATTATTTAAATATTTAAATTTAAATAATGATAGATAATTTAATTTCAGATCCAACAAAAAAAATTTGGATTAATTTGGAGTTATATTTTGAAAGTTATGAATTTTCTAATTTTTAGGGAATTTCTAGAATTTATTTAAACCTATTTTTGATTTTTAAAATAATAAAACTATATTTTTATTTGTCACGAGTTGATATGGCAGAGGATCGCCACGTGGTGACGCATGTGTCCGCATGTGTGCGTGTGTGTGCTGATAACATGCTAATTAGACATGATAATACATGATTATGAATGCATATTAAGGCATAAAAGATTTCATTCCTATGCATGTTATCATATTTATGAGTATTTATCTATCATTCTATGAAAAAGTTATTATAATCTCAAAATACTTTAATTTAGGATTAATTAGGATGAATTAAAGATTAATAATTTCATAACCCATCTTTACTTGAGATTATAAGTAGTTTTTAAAGTTAAATAATAAGAGAAATCATCTTTCTACTTTCATTTTTATTTACTAAAGTTTTAAATCTTAAAGAAATAAATGTATTTTTGAAATAAAATTAAATCTCTTATTATTTATTAAAATTGACTTTTTAATTAAATTTCTGATCAAATGAAATAAATTTGGATTTATTTGGAGTTATATTTTGAAAGTTATGAATTTTCTAATTTTTAGGGATTTTTCTAGAATTTTTATGAATTTCTAAGGATTTCCTGTGATTGAAAATTGAATTTTCTGATTTAAAATCAATTTTTCAATTTATTTAAAGCGCGCAAGTGACGTGGCGTGATCGGGAGCGTCCGATCGCGTTGCGATCGAACGGTCGACGCAGGAGGTGACGTCGCAGCGTAAGGGGCGTCCGATCGTGCGAAAGATCGTGACCCTTGATCTTCACTTAAGGAGAGGGGATACGTGGCGCAATGCAATTTGTTGGTGAATCATTTTATAGACGATTTAATCAGAGCCGTCAATCTAAGGAGTTATAACAGCTCTGATTAAATAAATTGAAAACGCATCTAATGTGTCCGATTGCGATCCAACGACGTGTGTTTCTAAGGCGTTTTAAAACGCATACGACGTGGCTTCATCTGATGCGTCCGATCATGATCCAACGGCTAACACTTAACGGTAACGATTCGCGATCATGCGTTTCATTAGAGCCGTTGATGCGTTTCATCGGACGGTTACACCCAAATCGCCTATAAATTGAGATGTTCTTCGTATTTGTGAAACATTCGAGAGCAATTTAATCAAACTGAATTGTTTAGACACCAAATCTCTTGAATCTCTTGATCCCAATCGCTTCTAGACTCATTTCTGCGTCCACGGAGTGCTTAAGATCAAGATTTCGATGATCGACGAGGAAGAAATCGACGCTTGAACTCCACAATCGCGATTTTTGGATTTTTTATGAATAGCCTTGATTTTGGCGATTAATTGGATCAATTCGATTGCAATTGTGGGTTAGTGATCGCGTTTTATCCTAATCTATCTTTGTTTAGTGTTTAATTTCATTTTAAAATTGTTAATTTAAGTAATTTTAAGCTTATTTTTGGTAATTTCACTCTTTACATTTTCAAAAATAGCATCTAACTTCAATCTTCAATTTCTCCGCGAAATCAAAGTCAAATTCATTGATTTTTTATTCCGTGGATTCTTCTTCAAGTCCTCTTTCATAAAATACCATTTTACCCAATTTCTATTATCGATCCATCATCCGATTTTGATCAAATTCAAAGAGATCATCAGAAATTTCCCTAATTTCCTGTGGATTCGAACCATATTTACCATTATACCTCTCAATTCGAGTTATTTTCATTAAATTGGTAAGTTTGGACTTTATTTTGACACGAGACCGTGTGTTTTTTATGACCTTGCGGTCTCGTTTTGTGATGTGCGCGAGTGAGTAATTAGTGGGTTAAACATCCATTATGGATTTTTGCTAACCCATTAATCTCACGCACAATGTATACTCGAAAATGCTGAATTTATGTCAAATGGGAATATTTCTTTTTTTTTAATTTATAGGTGATGTGGCGCAATGAGACGTCTCCGATTGCGCGATTTAATTGCGATCATCGGATTTCACTTAGTCGAGGGGTACGTGGGTGCACCTGATTAGACGACTATTCATTTTAAGATGATTTAATCTCAGCCGCTCATCTGGGGAGTTATGACGATCGAGATTAAATGTACCCCGATGGACAAGTGGACTCATCTTGATCATTTGATGAAGATCAAACGAACGCGACTTAAAGACAACGATTTGTGAATCGGCGTTTAATCTCAGCCGTTGATCAAAGACAAAGAGGCGCATCCAACGGTTGCATCCCAATTTCTCTCTAAATTAAAATGTTCTCTGATGAAAAAACTCATTCGTGGATGTTTCAATAAAATCGAAACTGTTTAGACACCACATTCCTTGAATCTCTTAATTTCTTCCTCCTCTAAAGTCATTTCCTCGTCCAGGGAAAGTTTGAAATCAAGATTTGGTGGAGAGAATCAGAAGAAATCACCTCTTGAATGCCGAACTTCATTTTTGAAATCACGGAATGAAAAGCCTTGAATCCGGTGATGAATTGGATCATTTTGAGCACGACTTCGGGTTATATTATGTGTTTTCCTCCTGATCTATCTTCTTGAAGTATTAGATTTTAATTTCGAATCGTAGATTAGATTAATTTTAGATTTAATTTCAGTTTTTATCACAAATCATGATTGATTTTCATTCTCGACTTCAATCTTTAATTTCTCCGCGAATTCTAATCCAAATTTCAGTGATTTTTGACTCCATGGATCCGTTTTGGAGTTATCTTTCTTAATGTACTAAAATCTCTAATTTCTCACCTCAATTCATTGTCCTATTTGATCAAATTTTAAAGATATCTCAAAATTTCTCTTATTTCTCTGTGGATTCGACCTTATTCTCCACTATACTCTTTAATTAGTGATTTAAACTTTAAATTGGTGAGTTTGGAAACTTTTTGACACGAGTTTTTGTGTATTCAACGACCGCATGAAATCGTCTCGTCAATCATTTTTCAAGGTGGAGTTCCTCTTTTATGCAATTGTCAAAGCACTATTTGTTTTGGCGAAGAACCAGGTATACAGTGCATAGTCCAATCACATTGATTTGTAGTATCACTAGATTTGATAGTGGTTGAATTTTTAGGAGATTATCCTACATAAGGTTCATAGGGAAGAAAATGTTTTTGATATGCTAAGGAGGGTTCTGAAAATGGAAAATTTCAAGCACTATTTGGAGTTGGTATATGTTGAACGTACCTTAATGGAGGTGAAGAGCCTACAATGTGGCAAAGCAACAAGAACACCTAAGATGATCGAGGTGTCTTCCAAGGTGGATTTTTTTATCTTGGATGTCACTCCCCCTTCTCAAGGATGCGTGAAAGAGAGGAATTTTCTGGTCAACACAAGAAAAAGAGGAAACATGCATGGGATCCAAGCGAGCAGTATCCCTCCCCAAAACTCATGGCGCGAGCAGTATCACTGACATTGTGCCACATACCCCCCCCAAATCTAATAAATGTAAATATTTTGACCCTCCTCCTTTAAAATAATTTCCAAAAAATCTGAAAATTCTTGAAAAAAGCTAAACCTTAAAAATTCATATCTTCCATATCGTCAAATAGGTTTTTGAACCTTCAAATTTTTTAATTGGATCAAAAATTTAATATTATATATTCCTATGTTATTTATTTCCAAAATATAAAGGAAATAAAAAAAATTCCATAATATCACAAATTTTGCTAAGAATAAAAAGGAAAGTCAACTTAGAAATTGGCTCCAAAAAAAAACCTCTTCATTCTTCTCTTACTATTCACAATTCTATCTATTCAAGTCTCTAATTTTGAATTAGCAAGAAAATAGGTCAAGTTAACAAGATATTTGATCTTGAAAAAGATCAAAATCATTAATTGCAATAAATTAGATATACATAATACATTTTGAGAACTTTAGCTAAATGGTACGGTATTCATGAACTTACAATAAAAACATGATAACATGCAATGTAATAACATGAATTATGCATAAAATTTGGTTAATAACCATATTTTTCATATAAAAAATGCATATTATCAACTTACCAATGAATTTAACACTAAACAATATAACTGAAAGTCGCTACTCTCATCCAATTTCAAGTCTTAAAAAATTCTTGGGCAAAAATATGACAAAGAAACCAAATGTGCACCCAAAAGTGAGAATAAACTAATATGGAGGATAATTGCCACAAAATCCAATGTCGGTGACAGAAAAAACTATGAGAAAAAAAACAAAATGAGGGCCAAAGAAATGTTGCTTTGCACAAAATATGGGCACTATAGCTAGCTTTGAAAGAGATATCCCATGATGATACTAGACATGAGGTAAAGATTGATAAAAAAAAGTGAGCCCCAAGATAATACAAGTTTTTTGATACCATGAGAGAAGAGGTAAAGAGGAAAAATGAGAGATTAACTTCTCTAAAAAGGAGATCCTATATAAAAGGGAAGAAGTGGACCACTACAGTAGTTTTAATTAGAAGTACAAACACAAGGTTCAATAAAGAAAATACAAAAATGATTGTACTCAATGTCCTCTTCACAAATAGAGATTGAATAACTAATACATAAAATAAAAAATAATTAATTTAATTAAACATCATATGAAAGTGCAATTAAATTAATATAAAGTCACAAACATTAAAAAAATTGAAGGATATTGTGCGGCCTGTAAGCCAAATCACTCTTCCATGTCTCATTTATATTAATTGAAATGGAATTTATTCATTGTTATTTTTGTGTACTATTTGTAATGAAGTCTATTAATAAATACAATGACAAAGTGAATTATAATGAAATCATAATATAATGATCACTAATCTTTGAACATATGTTCTAAACATTACTATTTGAGAGATGTTTGAGAAGGACATCAAAAATCCCAAAAAGAATAGTACGATTTGTTACTGCTCATAAGATGAGTATGGTTGATCCTTTTGTCATCGGTGTGGAGAAATCAAGGTTCAATTATGAGTGTTTTTTGAGTAAAGAGTTCATTAAATTAATCTATGTAAATGCTTGAATGGTATGACTCCTAACTATCAATCAAGTTGATTCATGTTATGGTTGTATATATGGTCCCTTGAATTGAGACACCAAAGACATCTTGTGAATGGATAATTGTGTTTTAATTATGACTTAAAAATCCTTGGGTGCGAGATCTAAAAAATATTATATATTAAATAGGAAATGGAGTCATCAAAGATGATTGTGTAGTCAAGACAGGATTGTCTACCCTCGGCACTTGAGGAGATTGACTCAAAGAATGAGATGCGGTTAAATCCCTAGCCATGGTAGTAGAAATACATTCTTGATGATTTATTGCATACATTAGTTCTAACTTGAGTGACCAATTAAGGTTTGATAGTTGACCAAACCCCAAACCATTTATGAGTCTTTCACTGAAAAATTATTTTACGTACATGATAATTGATGACGCCAAGGTTCTATAAGGTATTTTTTATACACCCAGTATCTTTTTGAGCATGTTAGATAGCTTGACACCCAATGGGCTGACATATTGAATTATCGATCGGGTTAAATCAATCTTTAATTAAGTCTTCTATATGTTGATATATATAACTAATAAGTTTAAAAAATGTGTTATTGTGTTTATGGAGTTATCAACTAGCAATATATATAGACGTAATGGGTTATACACATAAGCTCTATAGAAATTGGTGCATATAGACATAATTTTAAGAGTTTTTGTGAAAAGTTCACATCCCTAATGTCTATAAAATAAGGAAAGAATGACTATGACTCAAGGTACTCATACAAAATTTTTAGGAAACTCTCTCATTCCTTCTCTTTCTCTCTTGGTGAAGAGTGTTGAAGAGGACAGCTAATTGCTCGACGATCGTGTGGATACGTATAGAAGTTGAACTCTTGAACAGCTTCAAGAAATCCTTTAATGAACACTACTACAATTAATTTTATATTAGATGATAGGATCTGATAACATACAATTTATGCATGTAATTATATGATTATTAATGAAAAATTAAGGCATAAAACATTCCACTCTTATGCATGTTATCATACTTTGAGTACATATCTATCATTTTATAAAAAAATAAGTAGTAATCTCAAAATCTACTATTTTTAGAGTTAGTCATAAATAACTAAAGAAAGATATTTGATATTAGATTATTTTCATTTTATATTTGAGATTATAATTAGGTTTTAATGTTAAGTGATAAGAGAAAATAATTGTATATATACTCATTTTATATTTTATATTTAAAAAAATGAGTATTATTTTTAAATAAAAATTTATTCTCTTTTTATTTATTAAATTTAAATTTTTAGAATGATAGATTATTTACTTTTTTTATCAAACAAAACAAGTTTAGATTAATTTAGAGTTTTTGGTGATTTTTCAGAATTTTTCTAAATTTTTTGAATTTCTTTGGATTTATTTTGATTTATTTTCTATTTTCCATGTGAGACTATTTTTGTTTCTTTTTTTTTTGCACAGGTGATGCGGCGTGAAGAGAAGCAATTGATCTTCGCGTTTAACGAGAGCCATTGATCTTTACTTATAGAAAGGGGTACGGGGCACATAACGGTTTGTCACCGGATCATTTTAAAATGAGTTAATCTCAGCTGTTCATTTGAGGAGTTACAACGTCTAAGATTAAACACCCCCAATGGACTCATGCAGACATGTGGCTACATCTCGAGCGCTCAATGAAGATCAAACAGTAGACGTTGTGTAACACTTCTTTTTCATATGTGACGTGACAAAATCTGAGCGCTCCATCTTTGATTGGACATATGGGACTTAACGGTGACGATTCATATACAAGCATTTTATTTGAGCCGTTAATCAAAGATGAAGAGGCAAAGCGATTAGTCATGCCCAAATGTTGCCTATTTATCCCCTGTTCTTCTACAAAAAGACCATTCTCGCATTTTTCAAGTAATCGAACAATTTAAACTTCTCAATCCTTAAATCTCTTTATTTCTTCATCTTCTAAACTCATTTCCACGTCCAAGGAGTGTTTGAAAGTGAGATTTTATTGAGAGAATTCGTCTCTTGAACACCAATTTTTTATTTTTTCAAAATGCGGACTGAAAAGCCTTGATCCGGCGATGTATTCAATCATTTCAAGCGTGATTTTGGGTTAGATTATGAGTTTTCTCCCTAATATTTTTTTCTATAACATTAGAGTGCAAATTCGAATAGTATTTTAGTCGAATTTAACAAAAAATTCTTTGTTTTTTCTCTCTTCGCAATTAATTTTTCTACCTAGATTTCATTCCTTGATTTTTTTCATGAATATTGATCCAAATTGAGATATTTTTTATTTCGTGAATTCGTCTTGGACTCTTATTTCCAAATATACGAAAATCACTAATTTCTCGCCTGAATTTGTCATCCGATTTGCTTGAATATGAAGAACACCTAGAAAATTTCCTATTTCTTCGTAGATTCGACCCTTATTCACCAATATACTAATTAGTTCTTTATTAAAACTTTAAATTGGTGAGTTTGGTAATTATTTTGACACTAATTCATGAGTTTTCAACGACCGCACAAAAATGTATTATCAGGATCATCAGTTATTGGTGTCTTGATGCTTTGAATACTTAATACAATACCTTATGGTATGCTGATGTTTTGATCAAATTTTGACAACCTATCAAGCATCATATCCCTTCAAACATCACTAGTCACCATCACAATAAACATGAATATAATATCATGATAGAAATATACTTGTGATAAAATTTACAAGAGCATGATAATATTATGTGAAATTTAAAACATGATAGTATAAAATTAAATAACTCAAAGGTCAAAATTTTTACGGACTTTCCATCATGAATTATCATAAAGAAGTTGAAATATAAACATCAAAACAACCAAACTGATTTAAATCAACTAAACATTAATATATTTCATGTAGTATATATTCATTAAACTCGAACCCCATTTAACATCTACATTTTTTTAAGAACTAACCATTTATACCAAAGGAGATCGTGATGATTTTAATGTTATATTTAAGATCCATGGAATAAAGGTTCTTTACTAGAGGTTCTTTGGCTGCACTCTAAGGTTATAATTGTTTAAGTTGATAAAACATGACTTACTAAATTTGGTCCTAAAAAACTGAATCATACGCAAATTACATGCTTCAACATTTCCATCATATAGCTTGTGATCTATTTTTATATTGGCAAAATCATCTATTTAGTATAATCATTTGATACTTGTTGATCTATATAAATAGATTTCCCCTTGAAAATGAAACTAAATTATATGCTCAAATTTAGAAACCCCAAAATAATTAATTATTTCATATGCAATTATTAATTATGAAAGAAAACCGTATTTATTCGAGGTGATATCCTTCTTACTAAATTTATGAAAATTTCAGCAACAAAATAATTCATGGTTAAGAAGATTTGCTGACTAAATTTAGCATCAATCATATTCCTTCAATCCGATTTTTCCTCCTTAGAAGTATTTGCGCTTTGATTCCATTTCGTATGAAAGGGAAGATAATTGCATGAATAATGCGGATAAGTAGAATTTTTGTTCACTGAGCACCGTTATTTAGTTATCAGATGACTTAAGTCTGATATACCCATCTCGCCTGAATTTTCCCCCTTATTTACCATTCATAGCCCGTCCCCAACTATTCGTGAATTACGATTACCATGAAAATTTGATCTCTCTCTCCCTCTATCTATCCATCCATCATGTACCCACCAACTATCTATCTGTCCACTGATCTATCTATCTATCTATCTATCTATCGAGATATCCATCCATCTATCTGCCTAGCTACTAATCTGTCGATCTATCCATCTATCCATCTATCTACCTATCCACGACACGGTGAGTGATAAAGAGTTTTGATAACAGAAGCCAGGGGCGTTGTAGTTTTACATGGGGCAGAAGAGATCACGATTGTTCACGCAGCCGCACTAAATCTAAAAGGGTTCCGATTCAATTGCCGGGGACGAAGTTGGTGGCGTAGGCCCAGGCGTTGTTGGCGACGGGGTCGGCGAGATGGTCGGACAGGTTCTCGATGGGGCCCTTGCCTGTGACGATGGCCTGGACGAAGAAGCCGAACATGGAGAACATGGCGAGGCGCCCGTTCTTGAGCTCCTTCACCTTCAGCTCCGCGAAGGCCTCGGGGTCGTCGGCCAGGCCGAGCGGGTCGAAGGCGCCGCCGGGGTAGAGCGGGTCCAGCCCCTCCCCGAGAGGTCCACCGCCGACGCGGTAGCCCTCGATGAAACCCATGAGCACGACCTGGGTGGCCCAGATGGCGAGGATGCTCTGCGCGTGCACCAGGTTGGGGTTGCCCAGGTAGTCGAGGCCGCCCTCGGAGAAGATCTGCGAGCCGGCCTTGAACCAGACGGCTTCCCCGAACGTCACGCCGTTCTTGGAGAGGAGCTCCGGGAACACGCACCCCAGCGCTCCCAGCATGGCCCATCGGCTGTGGATCACTTCCAGCTCCCGGTTCTTCGCGAACGTCTCGGGGTCAGCGGACAGCCCCGCCGTGTCCCAGCCGTAGTCGCCGGGGAACTCTCCCGTCAGGTAGGACGGAGTCTGCTCCGAGAACGGGCCCAAATACTTGGGTCTGTCCGGTCCGTACCTGCACGTTCAACCAATGATTAGAACTGAGAAACTGTCGAGGGTATAAGCAGAGGGAGGACGATAAGGCTGAGTCTCACCAGGTGCTCTGGGGAGTGGACTTGACGGTGCGGCGCATGGAGACGCGGCCCTCCGAGACGCCGACCTTGCGGACCAGCTCATCCTTCAGCTTGAGGGCGGTCTGCCCGGCGAAGGCGGACTTCTGGATGGCGGAGGCTGCCATGGGGTTGGACTTGCGCTTCCTGGCCTGAGCTGTGAGTTAGATCTTGTGGAGATAGAGAGAGAACCAGGGCTTGCCTGTAGCTTAATAGTGGTTGTTCTCGGGAGCAAGAGGAGATAGTGGATGGGGATAGTGCCACGCGGGAGAAACGCTATTGGCTGGTGGGTATTGCCGTATCTTGAGCTGGGCGGTGATTGGTTGATTCAATTTCGGTGGAAGATATCCTGCCGTGCGGCTCCTCGCTCACTTCATTTCCCAGTGCACTTGATTCTTACGTCCAATAAAAGATTATTGGCGAAATGCTTAATGGGCAGACGACCATTTTGGCCAACACTTGAAAGTCCATTTCATTGTGGGTTGCGGCAGACTGTCTCTCTCTCGTCCCTCTCTCTCATCTATCTCTCTCTTTTCACTCCTCTCCTCTCTTCCCATCCATCTATCTTATCTCTCTCCCTTCACTCTCTCTCATCCATACCTCTCATATTCACTCTACTCCTCTCTCCCCCTCCCTCCCTCTTCTTATTTCTCTCTCTTCACTCTCTCTCTCATCAATATCTCTCGTATTCACTCATCTCCTCTCTCCCCCTCCCTCCCTCTTACTCATCTCCTCTCTCCCCCTCCCTCTCTCTCATATTTCTCTCTCCTCACTCTCTATCATCTCTATCTCTCTTCTATCTCTCCCTTCCCTCCCTTTCTTTCCTTGCCCTCCATCTCTTTCATCTCTATCTCTGTCCCTTCCCTCCTCTCTCTCTATGGTGAGGACAACACAACAAGAGAAGAATCCAAGGAGGCCTCAAAGCACTACAATTGGGGAAGAAACGCAAGGATAGAGCTTATCCATATGAAGTGAAAAACATGTTTATTTTCCAAGACAAATTCAAACTCTCACCTTGGAAGAATTACCAACCAAGAGAGCAAATAAAGATAGTCAAGACTAAAAATGAGAGTCCTTCATTGAGACCCTTAAAATTTCCTTGTTTCCATACCCATTTGACTTAGTCAATATCATTTCCAACCTAATTGACCATTTCTATTAATATAAAATATCCTTCCTAGTTTCTAGGAACCCATCTCTCTCCTTTTAAACCCATATGAATTTTTGAAATTTAGGAAATCATTTTCTTTGACAACCTTTGACCAAGTCAACTCTTCAATTTTGATTTTGAAAAAATTCTCGTCTATTTTGGAAACCTATTTTGATCAATCCTATGCATCTTGTTTTTTATGAATCCTAGCCTTCCATTTTCCTTGAGCGACTCATTCAAACCACCAACATAAACTCCAATCTTTATGGTGCCTCAATCAAGAGACATATCCTTGTTCTAGGGGGATAGTTACACTAAAAGGGGTGAGTCCTTTCTCCCCTTATACTTTAAATTTCAACCTTATTACATAGGAGAAGAGTTTTCATTGACTTTTTTCAGTTGTTAAATGAATAACTTTCTCTCTCTTAACCCCATTTTCACTCTCTCTCTCTTTTTCAGCAATGCATTTTCTATAGCAGTAATGTTAGACCCAAAGAGTGAAGGTCACATATTTTCTTGTGCATTTAAGTCAAAGCTTGCTCACCTACATCTGCCAATTTTTGAGTCAGCTATCAAATGAATATGATAAAGCCGAAGCCATAACAAGAATGGGACATTCCAACAAAGCATGTTGTTTTAGAAAATAAAAATAAAAAACATGCTCTTAAGCACGATGAAGTCTCACAAAGATGAATTGGGTACTCATGATCTTGTCCCCCATTCAAGGAAGGAAGATCCCTTGTGCTTGTAGAAATAAGAATCACGAGATCAGCATAGCGCAAACACAAAGTTGGCCTTCATCAACAAAGACCTCTTCATCGTGTGTGCAATTAGTCTTCCAATCAAGAGGTTCTTCTCATGAGTAGAGGGGTCCTAAATTACCAAAGGTGTTGGCTAAACCCACCAAAGCATCCAGACCCTAATGGCATTGAAGTGTTGGTTATGATAGACCCAACTAGATATAGAACAGAGGGAAGAGCATACAGAGAGGGAGCATGCCATTTAATAGGTGAACCAGGAGGATGATAACGTGGTCAGAAACACCAAGGATGATGGATAGGACGTATTGGATGGATTTTGATTCCTATTTTTCTTGACCATAGAGAAAATTTTAAAGATTGGGGTTCTATTGTTAATTTGAGGCTTTAAATTTTCAAATGCTAATAAAACTAATTATTTTAAACTTATAGGCAGTTGATGTTTATCTTCATCATCATTCCATTGATCATAACATTATATTTGATTTTTTTCTAATTATCTTATTCAGTTTCATTATTCAATTTGATAAACTCATTTTCTTAATAAACAATTAATTTGTCGCCGGATATAATATATTCCTTTTAATGATCAATGGACGAAAATCCCTAAAATGATAGATGGGGGCCCATTGATATACTAGGCCGGGAATTTTCCTGGATTGAGCCGATCCCAAACGAGCTCGTGATACGACGATACCCACCATCAGCCAATAGCGTCCTTCCCGCGTGGCACCCCTCTCATCCTCTATCTCAACTTCCCTCCCATTACAGCCATTATAAAAATACTGGCTGCTCCTTACTCATCCCAAGCTTCTCCAAGTTCATTCCAATGGCCGCCTCCGCCATCCAGAAGTCCGCCTTCGCCGGGCAGACCGCCCTCAAGCTGAAGGATGAGCTGGTCCGCAAGGTCGGCGTCTCGGAGGGCCGCGTCTCCATGCGCCGCACCGTCAAGTCCACTCCCCAGAGCACCTGGTGAGACTCAGCCTTATCGTCCTCCCTCTGCTTATACCCTCGACAGTTTCTCAGTTCTAATCATTGGTTGAACGTGCAGGTACGGACCGGACAGACCCAAGTATTTGGGCCCGTTCTCGGAGCAGACTCCGTCCTACCTGACGGGAGAGTTCCCCGGCGACTACGGCTGGGACACGGCGGGGCTGTCCGCTGACCCCGAGACGTTCGCGAAGAACCGGGAGCTGGAAGTGATCCACAGCCGATGGGCCATGCTGGGAGCGCTGGGGTGCGTGTTCCCGGAGCTCCTCTCCAAGAACGGCGTGACGTTCGGGGAAGCCGTCTGGTTCAAGGCCGGCTCGCAGATCTTCTCCGAGGGCGGCCTCGACTACCTGGGCAACCCCAACCTGGTGCACGCGCAGAGCATCCTCGCCATCTGGGCCACCCAGGTCGTGCTCATGGGTTTCATCGAGGGCTACCGCGTCGGCGGTGGACCTCTCGGGGAGGGGCTGGACCCGCTCTACCCCGGCGGCGCCTTCGACCCGCTCGGCCTGGCCGACGACCCCGAGGCCTTCGCGGAGCTGAAGGTGAAGGAGCTCAAGAACGGGCGCCTCGCCATGTTCTCCATGTTCGGCTTCTTCGTCCAGGCCATCGTCACCGGCAAGGGCCCCATCGAGAACCTGTCCGACCATCTCGCCGACCCCGTCGCCAACAACGCCTGGGCCTACGCCACCAACTTCGTCCCCGGCAATTGAACAAGTCTTAGGAAATGCGATCTCTCCGCCCATATGTAATACTACGACTCCCCCGTGGCTTCTGCCATCAGACACTCTTAATCAGATCGTTTGGGACCATGTCATTATCTCATCGTCTTCGGCTGAAAACAGCTCAAGGTGGAGAGAGAGAGAGAGAGAGAGAGAGAGAGAGTTCATTAGCCTTAAAGATCTACAATTCGAAACGGGTACACAGGTCCAATCATGGATCAAATTGATATCATGCTAATTTCTTATCTGTACTACTAATCTCGAGGTACTGTGTAATCATGTCAAAGAAGAATGGATCAGGCCATTCTGTTGATTTGCATGACTTATAATCTTCACAATAATACCTCAATTGGGATTTCATTGATAAAATTATATCATGTGCTCACAAGGGTAGTCTTCCATCTATTGACCATGACCTAATATGAATATTACATGTATATTTCTGAAGCGCAATGGATTTTTGAAGGGAGAAAAGATGAAGAAAAGAATTGATGTGCCGAAGATGTTCTTCAAAATTATGGAGCTCAAAATAATATTTCATTGGCAAAGTTTTACAATAACCTAGGATATGAAAATATTTAATCATATTTTATCCAAAGTGGGATTAGATATTAGTTGGCATAAATTTGGTACCAAAAATGGACAAATAGGTTAAAGATATGGCCTATTTTGATGTTGATATTCATTTGAGGTATACAATTTACTCTGTTACTCTATCTGTTCTTTGATGTATACTAGCCTTCATCAAAATACATTAGGACAGAAACATAAGTAGAATAGGGTTATAGAAGTCAATGAATCTCTTGAAGTCAACTTGAAGAAGTTGACCTAGGAGATTAATGTGAATTTAGTAATTTTCAGATATTTAAGCCATTATTTTCATTGAAAAACCAAAGAAATATGATGTGAGCCTAAAAATGCCTTAATTATTTCAATGTGGGACTTTTTTCTTTTCTTTATGTTTGTAGGCAACATGGCAGCATCATGCGCATTAGATCACATGATCAAATTAGAGTCATTGACCTTCACTTATAGGGGGTGAGGTTTGTGGTTGTATCTCACTTGCCTGTTTTTTCTCTATCCTCATGACATAATCATGATTGTTGGATTTCAATCGGATGGCTGATGAGGCTCCCAATATTTCTTCAAATGGCATGACTTGTGGCGTAATCTAGTGACTTCCAATAATCAATTGCCTAATTTGATGGCTAGAATCACAGCAACAACCTTTGATCTTCATCCACTACCTCTTACAAAACCACAGGGCAAAATCAAGGCCATCCGTTGCCCCAGAAATACATAATCGGATGGATGGGAGCATTTGTGACAATTTTAAGTCCATTTTTTGGGGTTTTGTTGAATTAGGCCATTGATGTTGCAAGATCAAAGCCATTGCAACCTAAGACACCCAGACTTGATGGTTTAGATTTGAAACAACCCATGTAAGTTATTTCAAGAAAAAAAACCCTATAAAAAGACTATTCGCATTCATTTTTCTTATGCTTGAACTCTTGAGGCCTTGTTCATGGCTAAAATTATTTCTTTCCCAAAAATAGTGATGATTTGCATCTCTTTCACAATTTTGTGGAATTATCATTGCTTTCAGTCAAAGTGCACGAGGATTTCAAGTTTCAATGACAATAGCCACCATTAAGGAATTGTTATTTAAAGCCTTTGATCTATCAACCATATTTTCTATCAACTTTCTCATGTATTAGATGTAAAATTAGGGTTAGATTAGGAGTAGGATTTTTATTTTATATATGATGGTTTCACAACAATTCTCTTGTTTGCAACCACCCTATTTTTTTTTATATCTCCTTCATTTCAACTCTCTTTGATGTTGGTTTCTTTCGTTGGATTCCTTTACTCTCCCTCTTGCTTATTCTTGTATTGTCTCGGCTTTTTTCTACTTTCACCCTCTGATTGGAATAAGTTTTTGTCTCTCATCATTGTCCGCCCAATTCCCTCTTCGCATGAAATTCTTTTAAAAGATGTTGCATTTTTTTTACTGGTCACTCCTTTTCAATTAACCCTCTTCACGTACCCTCTTGCTTACTTATTTGACATGCACCCTTTAATTTCTATTCAATGTGATTTCCCATGACTCTAAAGTTCCTTCCATAACTTATTGAGCAAATTTTTGGTGTCCACATCAGCCACTATGAGTGACTTGCACTTTTTGCTCTTTGCCGTACGTAAGTGAGGATTGGGACAATATGCTTTCCCCATTGTCAACTACTACCTTTTCCCTAAGGTGGAATGTTGGAAATTCCTGCCAAAAGGGATATAATAGTTCCTAGGAGGCTTCATGCTTCTTTTAGTCTTGCCATTGAACTAAACTTCCCCGCTCCCGCTCCCCCATGGCTTTCTAGTTTCAATGATTTCTGTCACAATGACTTTCCATTATTATTTGGAGTCAACCCCCATGGAATGGCATGTGGTTTATCATGCTTTCCCAATGCTTTCTTCAACTAAGAAACATGGAATACTAGGAGAATGGAGAAGTTTTCAGGAAATTTGATCCAAAAAGGTTAGTGCTCCAAACTAGCTCAAAATGCAATATGGACTAAAGAATTTAAGTTCACCTCTCTCTTTTGTTTGTGTGTTTTGAATTTCATAATTTCTTAGGCACTATGCAGATTTTCTTTGAGTCCTTTGAGGATTTTGTCTCCTTGGAGTTGTATTTGAAGGGTGAGGACAGAGATCCATACTTGAGGATGCTGGTGGGGGTGGGGTGGGGGTGGGGTGTCGGTCCTTGTCATATAACATCTTGAATGGTGTGGTGTGGTCCCAATTAACAAATGACAAGTATTATATTGTATGAGAGTTCTACCCATGCGGCCATTTTGACCAAGTTTTAGGGGGTTTAGAAGCCAACTATCATAAGCGGGGTCCACATATCATTACAAACCTTCATCCGTTTGTTTGTTTGTGGGTGATAGGAAAAGATCATTTGTCAAGTTGTGCCTTGTAGTTTAAACAGATCCTTCCAAAACTTTCTAGAGAAAAACTTGTATTTATATGAGATGATTGACCACTACATGCCATGTAATTTGATTAATTCACAAGAAAATTTTTCAGCCAACAATTCTACTATGGCGGGTGTTTCAAGGGCACAAAATCATACTTACTAAGACGCTTCACTGCCATAATGACACTTTTATTTTTTTGAAAAATTCGATGTCAGATGCTCATCGATTAAATACATCAGATGGACATGTCTTCTTAGACATGAGCTAGAATTGGAAGAGTTTGCAATAGGCCCACTAGAAAAAGGGAGAAAATTTCATGACATTGACTAACCCAACAGTTATTTACTTCATATTTGGTCAATAAAGGTCCAATGTCATCACTTAGTAAGTTTGAAGGAACCCTACATGACCCCCTATCAAAGAACCACGCTACTCCATAGAATCTTAAGGACAAGTATAGAGTTGATAGCAATGACCACTTGACCCTTGCAGAACAATGTGTCATGCTTTCAATAGAAATTTGTATGTGACTTTGGATCCTTATCAATATCTTTTGATATTTTCTGTAATTTCTTGTTACTCTCCAATTTTTTAGATATAATTGGCATGTCCATTGCTTCCTCTTGTGAAGTCACAATTATTGCACTATTTGTTCACGCTCACCTTGAACACAAGGAATTTGAGCCATAATTCCCATCATTGCATTTGGCCCCCGTCCAAATAAAGATTTCCTTGACAATTCTTTGAGGTACCTATGGAGACATAGCCACGAGCGATAGGCTCTCTTTTTTTGGCAACTGATCATCTCAAGGAGAACACCAAGAGATGACAAGCACACACACACACAAATGGGTAGAAAGTGATGGAAGAAGGAAAATATCAGAAAAATGCACTTAGAACACCTATATTACACTCAAGGATGATAGATGATTGTACAACATACTCAAAACACTCTAAACATACCTATTTATAGGCCTACAAAGCAAAAATTGGCAAACACATTAACATACACAAAGAGTTTGCACGTCATACCAAATGCGCACCATGAGGTGCAATGTTCGCAGTTCTATGTAGACTGATGAGACGAATCAGCGAGGTCGTTGATTACATACGGAGACATGTCAAAAACAATTCTAAACTCACCAATTTTGAGAAATAATCACAAATGAGATAGCATAGTGGTGAATAAGGGTCGAATCCATAGAGAATTAAGATATTTTCAAAGTATTTCTTCAATTCGATCACATCAGACAATAAATTGAAGTGAGAAATTAGGAAATTTGATAATTTTAGAAAGATAACTCAAAGAAAAATCCACATAATAAAAAATTATAGAATTTGGATCAAGATTGGCGAAGAAATCAACGAGCAAAAATTAGGTAGAAAATCCGAACGCGAAGAGAGAGAAAACCAAAATTAAATCTAAAATTCAACTAATCTACAATTCAAAATTAAAATATGATGTTATAGGAAGAGAGATTAGGAAGAAAACAAAAATTCTAACATGAGATAGCGCTCCAAATGATCCAATTGATTGTCAGATCAAAGGCTTTTCATTCCGCGATTTCAAAGACGATCATCGGCATTCAAGAACCGATTTCTCCCTATTCTCCATGAATTCTCACTTTCAAACACTCCTTGGACGCAAAAATTGATCTAGAAGTGAAGGAAAGCAAGATATTCAAGGACCGATATGTTTAAACAATTTGATTTCTCGAAACACTCACGAATGTTTTATATCGTCGAACAACATGTGTATTTATAAGCAAATTTGGGCGTGGCCATTGGATTTGGCTCTTCATCTTCAATCAACGGCTCAGATGAAATGCTTGGATGTGAATCGTTGCCATTAAGTCATGTTCATTCAATCAAAGATGGAGCACTCATATTTTGACACCTCGCACGTGAAGAAGAATCGTCGCGCGATCGCGTCTGTCCGATCGGGAATCGACGTCTAAGATGTCACCTCGTGTCCATCGAAGTCCATCGGTCGTATTTAATCTCAGCCGTTATAACTCTTCATATCAACGTCAGAGATTAAAATGTTTAAAAATTAATCGTCACCCATTCATAATCTGTTGCATACCCCTTCACTTCAATGAAGATCGACGATCGCGATTTATTCACGTGATCTCACGCTCCACATTTTACCACATCACCTGCGCATAAAAATAAAGACAAATAATCCCACATGACAAAAATTAAGGCAAAATGTGTGTATATAATGTACGTGACCATTAATAGATGTTTAACTCACTAATGATGTGTGTAAACACGTAAACACATACACACACGTGCGCCACATGGCGAGTGCATAGGTCGTCACATGGCGACACTTAATCCACTCCACTGCGTCAACTGCCACATTAGCGTGCAATTTTTAATTCAAAATAAATCCAAATAACTTCAGAAAAAATTATTTAAAAATCAGAAAAATTCTAGAAAAATCCTTAAAAATTAAAAAATTCATATCTTTCAAAATGTAACTCCAAATTAATTCAATTTTTTCTTGTTAATCAGAAATTAAATAATCTATCGTTATGAAAAGTTAAATTTTTATTTCAAAAATATACTCATTTATTTTTAAAAAATAAAGTTTAGAAAAATTAATGAGTGTAAAAAAATATTTTTCTCTTCTTATTTAATCATTAAAATCTAATTATAATCTCATATATAAAATGGGAATAATCTAAAAATATCTTTCTTTAATTATTTATGGCTATCCCTAAAATAGTGCATTTTGATATTATAACTTATATTTTCATAAAATGATAGATATACACTCCAAACATGATGACACATATAAGAATGGAATGTTTTATGCCTTAATTTGCATTAATAATCATATAATTTCATATATAAATTGCATGTTTTCATAGGCCATGGCACACATGTGGTGCATGATGGATATCATGTGGCGTATGAGCTAACCACACTTCCATATATCTCATCTATGTTCATTGAAATGAAATTTATTCATTACCATTCTTGTGTAATGTTTGTAATAAAGTCCATCTGATGAGTGTGACTATTCTTCTAATCATCAATGTGAAGACACTACGGATAGATAGTGGGTGCTCTTGAGAGAAAGAGTTTACTAAATTGATATGTATGACTTCTTGAATGGTATTATATCCATTTTTTTATTAGGTTGATTCATGTCATAGTTGTGTATTTAGTCCTTTGACTTAAGACACCAAAGACATCTTTTGGATAGATAATTGTGTTTTGATTATGACTTACGAATCCCTAACAACGAGATCTCCAAAATATCATATATTGGATACTATATGAAGTCATCGAAGATGACTGTATAGTCAAGATGGAATCGTCCACCCTCGGTATTTGAGGAGATTGACTCAAGAAATGAGATGCGATAAAATCCTTGGCCAAGGTAGTGAGAATATCAGAGGAGGCGTTACCAATGATTTCCTCCATACATTAATACTAACTTGAGCGACTTATTAAGGTTTGATAGTTGATCATATCCTAAGTCCTTCATGAGTCTTGTGTAGATGAAGGATTATACATACATGATAAGCGATGACAACAAGGTTCTATATAAGAGTTCTTATATACTCTACATCTCCTAGAGTATGTAGTATAGCTTGGCACCCAAGCAGCTAGCAACTCAAAAAGTCAATTGGGTTAAATCAATCCTTAATTAATTATTTTATATATTGATAGAAAAATTAATAAAATTTGACCGATAAGGTATTATTAGGTCAATAGAGTTATTAACTAGTGAGATATATTGACCTAGATGTTGATAAATATTGACATAATTATGAGGATTTTTAAGAAAAAAATCACATATCAAATGTCTATAAATAAGGTGAGAAAGACCATAATTTAAGTTGCCCATTCAAGCCTTGTCTTTGAGCACAATTCTCTCATTTCTACTCTTTCTCTTGTGGTGAAGATATTTGAAGACGAGATCCTACAATTCGATGATTGTGTAGATATCGCTAGAGGCTAGACACTTCAATAGCTTCAAGAACCCCATCAAGTAAACCATGTAAGTATATTTTTTCACACATAACATATGATAAGATCATTGATTATTGGTATATCAGTGTTTTGAATATCTCATTTTATTTATTTAGATGCATTCGGCGTTTTGATCAAAATTTTGGAAGGCTTATTGACCTCAAATCCCAAAAAAGGTCATCAAATTTATTTTTGAATTATTATAAGGATCATCCTATCCTTTTGGGGGCAAGCACTTCACTAAGGTAAGTCAAGGAAAGTTAAAGTTGGTCAACTTTCTCTATTTTAAGGAAGATTGACCAACTTATATTAAAGTCCTTTTAATTAAATTATTTCATAATTAAAGTAAAGTGGAGGTCACCCTCTTAAGGTGGACATCCACCTTATTTTAGAAAGGATTGGGATCCACCCTTCTGGAGATGGAACCATGTCCCTAAGAAAGGGGGTTATTACCTCCTTGTGAGGAGATGAAACCCATTATTTATAAAGGGGTTGGGCCACCTCATTTAGGGTTAAGGTTATCCCTTTGATGAGGTAACCACACCCTTGGACATCCATGGGGTGGTGCATCTCCACCCTTGATCACATAGGTCAAATATCTCTATCCTTGGTCATGTAGAACCCTAAAAACCCTCTCTATATCAGGCTCTATTTTCTCTCTTCTCACTTATTTTTGGTTCTCTCTAAGAATCAAGCCACTAGAAGGAAGAGGAGAGGAGATCAAGGCCCAAGGAGAGCATTTCTTGATGCTCAATCTTGTCAAGAAGAAGAAATCAAGTAAAAATTATGATCAAAGGGAATCGAGCATCACCACGTCTAGGATGAGCATTGCAACAGGGTTTGTGTGATAATTCGTATTGAATTTATGCTTGTTATTGTCTCTTTAAATAGTATAGTTGTCTTTTTTTATTTTTTTAATATAGAAGCTTTGAAATCGAACACACTCGCAAATCTCCTCTCTCCATCAATATGTATTGATTCGTCGCTGCCACTGATCACTTTTCTCGCTTTGCCATCATCTCATCCCCATTTCATTTATTTTTATCTTAATTTTTTATTTAAATTCTAATTTCTTTATTAATTATAAAAGAAACCTAAAAATTATCACTCATATTCATCTTCATATGCCTCATTTACCTTCGTGCCTCTTTCCATGCTCTCGCCTTTCATTTGAATGCTTAGTCTCATTATCTCAGCTCCCTATGGATTCAACCCTTGCTTATACTATACTAACTAAGGAATTATAAATTTTATTCCATAAAATTCATACATGACAAAGCATGATAGTGTGGTTTTTGAAAACACATGTCCCCACATCAAAATAAGTACTGAACTCACTTGAGTTAATATCAGAACTCCTTCATTGAACCATGTCGTCATTGGTTACCATGTGTGTATAATCCTTCATCTACGCTTGACTCATAAATGATAGAAGGTATGGTTAATTGTCAAACGCTAATCGGTCACTCAATTTTCGTACTAATGCGAGTAAGAAATCATCGAGAAAAACTTCTCTAATGTTTCCACTACCTTGGCCAAAGATTTAACTCATCTTATTCCTTGAGTCAATCTCCTCTTGTACCGAGGACAAGATGATCTCATCTTGACCTCTCAATCACCTTTGAGGACTTCATATCGTATCCAATCTATGAAATTTTAGAGATCTCATGGCCAGGGATTCATAAGTCATAGTCAAAATACGATCATCCATCCACAAGATGTCATTGGTGTCTCAAGTCAAAGGATCACATACACAATCGTGACATGAATCAACTTGATTGACACTTTGGCATAATACCATTCAGGTATTCATACGGTTCAATTCAGTGAACTCTTTATTGAAAAAGCACCCATTATCTATCCTTAATGTCTCTACACCAATGACTATAAGATCAACCATACTTATCATATGAGTCGGATCAAATAGTGCTACTCTTTCTAGATAATTCAATGTCATTCTCTAATGGCCCACGAATAAGAATATTTATAGCATATGTTTAAAGCTCAGTGCTCACTAAATTATGATCTCATCATAATTCACTTGATCATTGCATATGTTCATGGACTTCATTACAAACATTACACAATAATGACAATAAACAAAAGTTCATTTCAATGAATATAAATGAAAGATGCAAGTATGATTGGCTTGCAGGCCACATAATTTCCATCACTTAATACATCAAGATTGAATGCCAATATGTTAGCAATAAAATGATGCAAGTATCATCTTCATCCTACATCTGATCTCTTCTAATCAATTGGTAGATATCTTCACTGAAAGCCTCATATTTGGGAATACTTGGCTTATATGCCCTAGATTGAGGGAGAGTGAAAGAATATCCTCATCATGCCCACTATGATGTGGGCCCATCCGCACTATTATACCATCTCTCACTTCCTCTACTCCCTCCTTATCTCTCTTTTATTCCAACACTAGAGCACCTACTCAAATCATACCCCTTTTGAGTGATCTCTCCAAAGTGACTTGTTTCAAGTGCTGAAAATGCGGGCATCCAGCTAACCAATGCCATGTCAATCACTACACATTGCCAATAATGATTATGAAATTGAGCATTAGTACATTGATATGAATTTTGAGAATATTCATAGATGAGTATGTTGGTGATGACATATTGGGGGGTATTATTCAATTTTTGGCTTTCTTGTGTTGTCCAGTAGTGCTCCCACTCTAATATCTACATCAGTGATCCTTTGTACCCTTACCCAATGAGCCATCAATGATAGTATCTTATGAACTTCCATCTTTTAAACCTACATAAAGCTTGGGAGAAGATGTGTAAGATGATTGTTGAGGTGGAAGTTGCATTAATCACTCTATATAAAATCCTTAATATAATATATACCTATTATGTTGATTAATATATGATAATATTTTTTTATGAAGAATAATTGTTTATGAATTTTGTCCCAAAGCTCCATCAAAAGTCATACATATTCATGCATATATATATATATATATATATATATATATATATATATATATATATATATATATATTTATTTATTTTATTTATAGAAGATTGAGGAAATGAAGTGTTAAAATCACTGACTCAGACCCATTATAGAATAGTGAGGTATTTATGGCAGAATGGGCCGATTTGGTCTTTCACAATCAAGTGATAGATGGAGCTGCCATGAAAATGACCTATTAGCAGATTAATAGATCACTTCAGAATGGCATATACATCACACATTCTAGATCAAGTGAAAACTATAGGTTTCTTGTATACTGATAACATATTAATTAGACATGATAATACATGATTATGAATGCATATTAAGGCATAAAAGATTTCATTCCTATGTATGTTATCATATTTATGAGTATTTATCTATCATTCTATGAAAAAGTCATTATAATCTCAAAATACTTTAATTTAGGGTTAATTATGATGAATTAAAGATAAATAATTTTATAACCCATCTTTACTTGAGATTATAAGTGGTTTTTAAAGTTAAATAATGAGAGAAATCATTTTTATAAACATTCATTTAATTTTCTAAGTTAAAATCTTAAAGAAATGAATGTATTTCTGAAATAGAAATTAAATCTCTTGTTATTTATTAATTTTGACTTTTTAGAATGATAGATAATTAAATTTCGGATCAAAAGAAAGAAATTTGGACTAATTTGGAGTTATATTTTGAAAGTTATAAATTTTCTAATTTTTAGGGATTTTTCTATAATTTTCTGAATTTTTCTGAATTTTTAATAAATTTCTAAAGATTTTCTGGAATTAAAAATCAATTTTTCTAATTAATAATCGATTTTTCCACATTTTATTAACGTGCAAGTGACGTGGCATGATCTGGACCGTCCGATCAGATCGCGATCAACGATCCAGGCGAGGAAGCGACGTGACAACGTGAGGAGCGTCCTATCGCGCGTGGATTCCTAGCCGTTGATCTTCACTTACGCGATGGGGGTATGTGACGAAATTGGGTTCGCCGGATGCATCTTAATCTCGACCGTTGATCGCGAAGAGTTATAACGGTCAAGATTAAATCAACGGAAAATGCATCTGATGTGTCCAATCGCGATCCAACGACGTGCATTTTTTATACGTTTTATAACGCATACGACGTGGCTTCATCTGATGCGTTCGATCACAATCTAATGGCCACAACTTAATAGTAACGATTCACATTGATTCATTTCATCAGAACTATTAATGCGTTTCATCAGACGGTTACGCCCAAATTGCCTATAAATTGAGATGTTCTTCGAGATTGTAAAGCATTCGAGAGCAATTCGAGTAAATCGAACTGTTTAGACACCAAATCTTTTGAATCTCTTCATCCTAATTTCTTCTAGACTCATTTCCGCATCCAATGAGTCCTTAAGATCAAGAGTTCGATGATCAACGCTTGAACTCCACGAATCGCGATTTTCAGATTTTGATAAATAGCCTTGATTCCGGCGATTAATTGGATCAAATTGATCACAATTGTGGGTTAGATATCGTGTTTTATCCTAATCTATCTTCTTTTAGTGTTTAATTTTATTTTAGAATTGTTATTTAGTTTAATTTCAGTATTAAAATCGGTAATTTCGTTCTTACGATTTTCAAAAATTTATCTCTCTTCAATATTCAATTTCTCCGCGAAATCGAAGTCAAATTCATTGATTTTTGATTCCGTGGATTCGTCTTCAAGTCCTCTTTCATAAAATATTATTTTCTTTAATTTATATCACCGATTTATCATCCGATTTGATCAAATTTGAAGAGATCATCAAGAATTTCTCTAATTCCCTCTGGATTCGACTCATATTTATCATTATACCCCTCAATTCAAATTAATTTTATAAAATTGGTAAGTTTGGACTTTACTTTGATACGAGACCGTGTTTTTTCAATGACCTTGCAGTCTCGCTTCGTCACATGCCACTACTACATCTATTTCATTAGGAATTGATGATCTTTTAACAATATCTTCCAAGGGACGGTTAGTTCAAGATTCTGAGGAACAAAGTTTAATTTTGGATATATATATATATATGGATGGATGTATATATTCATGAATGTCTTTAAAAAAAACTCAATCTATCTATCTGTTTAAGAAAAATGGCATCATTTAAAATAGGGGTTTTATCACCAGGTACCCCAACCTTTCCCCCGACTCAAAGATCTACCCCAACCTTCTAAAACCATGAGATCTACCCCAACCTTTCAAAAAGTTACTGAGATCTACCCCAGCTGCTGACATGGCAAAATCTTAGTCCAATGTGCATCGACGTGGAGTCCACGGCGGAAGCTGACGGGGACGGAAGACACCTGGCCGCCACGTGTCAGCCGATGGAAAAAAAAATTAAACTCTTCGCGGGGGAGAAGAGAGAGCGGCGGAGGGGCTCAACTCTTCGCGGAGAATCGGCGGCGGGTTCGGCGTCGCCCAGATAGCTGGAAGGAGGGAGGCGGGAGAGAGAGGGAGGGCGCGAGAGAGAGAGAGAGGGAGGGAGGGCGGGAGAGAGGGAGGGAGAGAGGGAGTGAGGGAGGGCAGGGGAGAGAGAGAGGAGGGAAGGGCGGGAGAGAGAGAGAGAGGACGGGAGGGCGGGTGGGAGAGAGAGCGAGGGAGTGCGGGAGATAGGGAGGGCGGGTGGGAGAGAGAGCGAGGGAGTGCGGGAGATAGGGAGGGCGGGAGAGAGAGAGCGAGGGAGTGCGGGAGAAAGAGAGGGAGGGAGAGGGGGAGAGAGGGAGGGAGGGCCGCGTCCCGCTCTCTCTCCCCGCTCTCCTCGCTCGCTCTCTCCCGCGTCCCGCCCTCCCGCACTCCCTCTCTCTCTCCCGCTCTCCCTCCCCCCTCTCTCTCCTTCTCCCTTCCTCTCTCCCCGCTGCGTTACCTTCCGCCGTTAAGCTCTGTCACTCCCCCTCCCCCTTCCTCCCTCTCTCCCTCTCGTGTCTCTCTCTCCCTCGCTCTCTCCCTCTCTCTCCTGCTCTCCCTCCCTTTCTCTCTCTCCCGCTCTCCCTCCCTCTCCGCGGGACAGGATTACATACGTTGAAGTGGGGATTGGGTTTGGATCGAGAGGACGGGAGAGAGGGAGGGAGAGAGAGACAGGAGAGGGAGAGAGGGAGGAAGGGGGAGGGGGAGTGACAGAGCTTAACGGCGGAAGGTAACACAGCGGGGAGAGAGGAAGGGAGAAGGAGAGAGAGGGGGGAGGGAGAGCGGGAGAGAGAGAGGGAGTGAGGGAGGGCGGGACGCGGGAGAGAGCGAGCGAGGGAGAGCGGGAGAAAGAGGGGCAGGGCGGGAGAGAGAGAGAGAGAGAGAGCTAGGGAGGGAGGGCGGGAGAGAGAGAGAGAGAGGGAGGGAGGGCGGGAGAGAGAGAGAGGGAGGGCGGCCAGGTGGCGCCGTGGATTCGACATTGATGCCATGTCAGCAGCTGGGGTAGATCTCAGTAACTTTTTGAAAGGTTGGGGTAGATCTCATGGTTTTAGAAGGTTGGGGTAGATCTCAGAGTCAGGGGAAAGGTTGGGGTACCTCGTGATAAAACCCCTTTAAAATACTATTGACTTGTCACGGAATTGTCCTCCATCTACGGAATCTACTGTCCGGTCAGCGGACGGTACTCTGTCCGGCGTCCGGACCGCGATACCTACGTCTTCCCATTTAATTTTTAACACCCTTCCCTCTCTCATCCTCTATCTGCTTTTATTTCTGAATCCGATCCGTGATCAAGCTTAACGTTCGGGTGTCTTCTTGAACCCCGAAAATTTATGCGGAGTGTTCTTTGCAAAGATCCGGACAAATGGGCGAACAGAACAAGCACAGAATTTTGATGGTGTCGGATTTTTTCTACCCGAATTTCGGTGGAGTGGAGAGTCATATATACTGCCTTTCGCAGTGCTTACTCAGTAGAGGCCACAAGGTTATATTTCCTCATTCAACGTTGAGTTTATTAAATATTATGTGTTTTGGGGAAATATTGATGATTCTTGTTGATCCTGAGAACATATCATGAGCATTGAGGTGAAAATATGGATGTTTTCTCGTTTTTTTGGCAATTTGTGCATATAGTTCAAATATTCTTATTGGCGGCAAAATTGGATAACTCCGTGAGTCTGCAGAGTTCACTGAATTTTATTATTCACATGGAGTGGAAGTCTTTTCGTCAACACTGAAAAACCCAAAGAAACTATGATAAAATGTTTTTAATGTTTATTATTCTTTAAGATGAATACTTACATGATCGGGCGCCTTCTTTCATGGCCTGTCAATACCTCAGGTTGTTGTCATGACACATGCCTATGAGAATCGATCAGGAGTACGGTACTTAACCAACGGTTTAAAAGTTTATTACCTCCCTTGGAGACCATTTTACCAGCAGAATACGTTGCCAACATTTTACTTGACACTCCCTATCATGAGAAACATCTTCATCAGGGAAAGAATTACATTGGTGCATGGGCATCAAGCATTCTCCACTCTTTGTCATGAAGCCATAATGCATGCACGAACAATGGGATACAAAGTCGTCTTCACCGATCATTCTCTTTATGGTTTTGCGGACATTGGAAGCATTCATATGAATAAAGTTCTTCAATTCACTTTGGCAGATGTGGATCATGCGATATGTGTTTCACACACGAGTAAGGAGAACACTGTTCTTCGATCAGGGTTAGCCCCAGAGAAAGTGTTTGTGATACCCAACGCTGTTGATGCTGCAATGTTCACTCCTGCTGATGAGAAGCTGAACTATGATGAAATCATTATAGTTGTCATTAGTAGATTAGTCTACCGAAAGGGTGCTGATCTTCTGGTAGAAGTCATTCCAGAAGTATGCAATTTGTTCCCAAATGTGAGTAATCTTCAGATTCTCTCTGTCCCTCTCATCTTAGTTCTGGCGTCATTTCTTTATCCTGTGCACCACTATTAGGTGAATGATTGTTAATCTTTTTTCAGGTCCGTTTTTATCATAGGAGGTGATGGGCCAAAAAGGGTACGACTGGAGGAGATGAGAGAGAAACATTCTCTTCAGGATAGGGTAACAATGTTGGGGGGGCTGTTCCACATGCCCAAGTGAGATCTGTCTTGATTTCAGGTCACATTTTTCTTAAACAGGTGTGTTATATAAATATATATATATATATTTTTTTAGTGTTTCTCTGTTCATAATTGTCCTTTTTGTATTCAAATGGTAGATCAAATCTGTTACTCGACCAACCACAAAATAACTCAGATGAAAAATTTGAAGATCTGAAGCCCATTAGTTCATGGGTTTCATTTTTTTTTTTAGTCTACGGGCTGATCCGATGGCTCAGATTAGAAATGACTCTGCGAGAGAGGGGGAACCATGATTTCATCAGTATAATTTTCAAATCAATTCAACTGTGTGATCACCGATTTTGGGTGATCATCCTTTAATATTAAAAACAAAAAATTCTCCAATTCGTAACATTTTGTTTATTGTTTTGGCAGCTCTCTCACAGAAGCTTTTTGTATAGCAATACTAGAAGCTGCCTGCTGTGGGCTCCTGACAGTCAGCACAAGGGTGGGAGGTGTTCCTGAGGCATGCATTTATTTTGAGTCATAAATAATGTATTTTTTTCTATTATTTTACCAAAGAAGATTATTTTTCATTAACATTGAATACAGGTTCTCCCTGATGACATGGTCGTGCTGTCAGAGCCCGTGCCAAATGATATGGTTCAAGCAATAAAAAATGCAATTGATAGGCTTCCTAGCATTGACCCGCATCAAATGCATCTACGGGTGGGTTAAGATTATACTATTTTGTAACCAAGTAATTTGTTAAAAATTCTTGTCTTTTGTAGATTAAGGACATGTATAGCTGGCATGATGTGGCTATGAGAACCGAGATTGTATATGATCGCGCTCAAAGCTGTTCAAATGAGAACCTACTTCAACGCCTTTCACGGTACTTTTCTCTTTAGATGCTCTATTGTATGTAGTAATGTATAAGTACTTTTTTTCAAATAAAGAACGTATTAATGTGTTGAAATAATTTAATCTGCATGTGGAAAATAGATAAGCCTAATCTGTGTATGTTTCTTTTACTCTTGATCTCCCATTTGAGGTCAGGTCATGGGGAGCTTAGCATTATCTATTAAGTGGGCCCTCATATGATCTGTTGGATTCTCTCAAGGGTACATCTTTAAATGAAAAAGCTTGTGAGGGGTGAAGATAGATGTAAGAGAACATAGAAATTCCTAAGTGCTTGTAATGATGATGACTTAAAGAGGGTTTAGAAGACAAATGTTGGAAATGCATATCAAAACAGATATCTTGTGGCATACATGTTCATTTACTTCAGAAAATTCAGGGCTAATTCTTCCCAATGGACTGTATTAATGTTTATAAAGCGTTGTCAAATGTGATGGAAATCATCGCCAGAAATGAGTTTTAAATCACCATCCACATCTTCCCTGAGTTTTAATTGTTATCTGTTTGTCAGATCTCTGAAATGTATTGATTCAAAAAGATATCTCTGAATTGTATTTTTCTCCAATCATGGATCTCTTTAGGTATCTCAACTGTGGCGTTTGGGCAGGGAAACTATTTTGCATCATAATGATTATCGATTACCTGTTTTGGCAGTTTCTAAGATTGTGGCAGGTAATGATCTTGTTCAATCATCTTTTCCCAGGATTTCTTGTGCGTGTCAATTTTGTCAATCTTAAGTAGATTAAACTTTTCAGTCTTCTGGATTTGGATTTTTTTTTCCTCCATTGATTTCATCAGTTTTGGGCTTCAACGCTTCAATTTTTTGTGGATCAGCCCTCGGAGGACATTGAGGAAGTGCCAGATATACTGTGGCCTAGTACGTGTGAGAAAGGCAAGAGGGTTCAAAACAATCAGGATTAACTATGATGATTCTTTGTTGAAGCTAGTGGTACAGTAGGTTTTTATGGTGGCTTGTATCTTGATTTGAATATTTCTTTTTTCCTCTCTTTTCCCTTCTTTCTCATCCCCTATCCTTCCCCCGGGGCCCCCTATTTCTCTCAGAAATCTATCTGTCTCTCTGTTTGTCTTAAACATTTGCATTGTAAATATCATCAAAATTTCATCACATCTCAGAAGAAAAAATCTTCTATGACTCCTCTCAAAGATGAAGCCCTGCAAGGCATGAGACATCGCACGTTAGAGTACACCATCCTATTTCTATTCATACTCTCTCTAGTTTGATTTTTGAAATCTTCTTATAGCCGCCTCATCACTGCTACCATTGCCATATAGTTTCTTCTACAAGCACCATCATGTCATCTCAACTAGCACAATTCTTCAGGGTCAGAGGTCCTATGGAAGGCAACAGCAGGAGCACGCACATGAGATGAAGGGGACTAGAGCGCTGCTGCTTGCACATAGGGCCGCCCCCACTCCCCGTCCCCGGGGTTGTCTCCTCAAAGCAATGTCACACCTTTCGTTGATCCATCTCAACATTTTCTCCTGTGCCAAAGCCATGCCATCACAACCAATGCCTTTGGCCCTCTCCTAAAATGGTGCTATTTCTTTGGTACCAGATCTCCTTCATCACTTCCATGGCTTTCTTGACCCATTTAATCGAGACCCCCATCTCTCTAGTGTTTCATCTTCTTGGTCTTGCATCTATTCTATTTTCTCTACAGAGGGGAGATAGTTCTCAATTCCATCATGTCTCCTCACTGATGCTCGTATCTCTGATCAGTAAGAGGATAAATCAAGAAGGTTTGAGATGGGAAATGGATGAGCAGTGATGGCAGATGAATGAGAAAGGTTAATTCTATTATTTCATATGTAAATTTATACATGAGAATATATGCGACGAAATTCATAAATAAGAAGGGAAAGAGAAGCTTGAGAAATGAAAAAGGAGGAAGAAAAAGATGGAGGACAGATTTGAGAAGGATGAGAAAGACGATGAATGAAGATAAAATGGATTGAAAGTGTGAATAAAAAATATCAATAAAAGAGATTAAGAGGAGTGTCCACATCAAAATTTCACAAAACCTCCATTTTGCACACGAGATGCTTGATTTGTTGAGAATCTTAAGCACAAAATAGCTTTCCTCCCCACATCGACCTTCGAACACAAATATTTAGGAGATCTTGAAGATCGTCAGTGCTGCATAGTTTTTGGTGTTGCATCTATTCAATGGTCTCTAGAGGGGGGGGGATAATCTCAATTCTATTGTATCTCTATATAATGTCTTCTTGAAAGCCATTATCTAGCACTTCCATCTCCTCAGTGTGCACAACCTTCATCAACATTATCGCTGACAATACTGGGAGCACTCTTGTTTCCTTGACTTTCCACCTCCATTATTTTTCCTTTGTCAACATTGTTGTCTCCTTGGCAGGTCAACCATGGTTGACTCTTCTCAAGCCTTTCCTCCTCTACGGCTTGCGTTGCCCCTGTAAATGTTTTTTGCTACATTGAGAGGAAGGGCTTTCCTTCTTCCACAGTACTCTCGCTGATGCATATACACAATAGCTCCCACACATGAAATGTTCATATTAAGGAGAATAAGCATACCAGATCAGCCACATAAATGAGCATATGCACTAGTGAGCCATTACACAAAGGAGTACTTGCACCAGGTGCTAGTCTCTCCCTCTCTTAATCTAGTCTCTCTCTTCCTCTCCAACTTTCATTCACTCGCACACAAAATAACCAAAAATCAAAGGTGTCAGAAAAACACAGGTCAAGCACAGGATCAAACCCAAATGCAAGCCCATTTTATTTTTTATGCCACTGGAAGCTAGTTATAGGTCATTATAAGTTTAATTCGGTCAGAATATCAAAGTTAACCTTTTTTCTTTTCCACTTCCTGCTCCTGCACAAAACAGCATTACTGACTTTCCATCTAGAGCATTCTCAGGCGATCCCACCACTTGTTGCCATCCTTATTATCTGGAAGAGAGCTGCACGAAAGTAACATGAGCTATATCAGAACAAAGTTAACCCGTCCATAACTTAACTTAATGTATCTTTATTTAAAGAAATCCAGATTACGAATTACAGATAAAACAATTCGGTATCATCTTCATTTACCGATATTTCATTATGAAACATGGTCAACGTTAAAATTCAGAATCAGGAAACATGGGACAAGTGCAGCTTCAATATTGCATAATTCCACCTTCTGAAAGTTCAGCATAAAGAAAAGGCAACCATAATTTTACGAAGGATGAGTAAGTTCAGAAGTTTCTCTTCCTCTGGTGACTGAATAATGAATTAAGGAGCATATATAATATACATAACTGGTCAAAGAACAACAAATATGGTCAACATATAATGACCATCATAGTCGACCTTCAATACTTTCCAGCTTTAGTGTCAACAATGGTGCTTTATTTCAATACAATTCATTTTTAAAAAATGCTGATGTATGAGTCAGCCTGTCCTCAACTTTGATGCATTGTACATGAACAAGAACCAAAGACAATAAAAGGCAAGTATTACATACTATCAACATGAAGAAACCAAGAAGATTATTACATACTATCAACATAAAAGGCAAATATAGTAAACTTAAATATCTCTCGCACTTACTAGACTGCGATGTTATTTTTGAAAAATAATTTTTTTAGAGAAACAAATACTTACAAGAACCGACAACCACAAAGACGAAGAACCCTAGTAGTATGGGCCCGACAGGATACTCATTTGCCTTTTTCACCGTTGTTTCAGGAACACTGCCCCTTTTGTTTATATTCTTCTCAAATTTAGCCACTCTCCTGTCTGCAAGACGCCGAGATGTTGTCTAAAAATAAAAATAAAAAGATATAATTAATTAATATAAATAGAAACACAACTAAAATCATTTCTTACTCGAAGAGTGACAAAATTAAAACTTTATACAGCGTAGTAGACACAGAATATTCAAGCACAGATAAAAGTTTGACCCCATGAAGTCATCAGCAGAGATCACTGACTTTTTGAGACAAAGGTTGAGCACAAAACGTTGAAAAATATCAAGTCAACTCATCTATCTGTATTACATCAGAGATCAATGACTCTTTAAAACCCTGGTAGAGCACATAATGCCAAAGAGTATCAAAACAGCTCATCTATCAGTAATAAGAATTACGAAACGTGAAATTCTTGAGCTTATGCCATGACTCCAAATTGGAGACAAGGATGAGGGATAGACTGAGACAACTATAGCCCTCATTAAAGCCCCATTATAAGGGAATTCTTCTCCTATAAAATATGATATAAATAGGGATAGGGATACCCAAGGCTATCAAGGTGGTTTCACCTGATCTAGTCATAAGTTACCCAAGATAGAATGAAGGATACAATCAACTTTTGACCAATCATCCTAAAATTGTCTTGATAATGGGAGCAAATGCACCAAAGATTTTTTCTTCTTTTTCTTGATTTGCAAGTGGTTGCACCCAACGCTTAAGCATTAGTGACGACTAAAAAGATTTTCGACGAAAAAAACATGATGAAACCACATTCCTCAGAAAGACCGCAAGTTCTCGGTGATTTTCGTTCGCAAGATCTGTAAAGACCTTTTAATAGATAAACGTAAAAATCGATGAACTCTCGACCGAAAAGCACCAACAAAAAAATTTAATTAATAAAAAAGCATTAGAATAATTGCACACTTCGAAGGAGGGAAATGAGAACAATTCATAGCACATGCATCAACAAGAGAATTCCCGAAGAATAGTGAGAAATGCAATTAAAAAACCCTAAAATTCTTAGGATCCATCGTAAAAAAAACAACAAACAGATTAGAATGCATTCTGAATTTAGTAAACCGCGAACCCCTCATTAAAAGTTTATGACAGGTAAATGATCTGATCAAATCAGAGATAGATGAACGTGAATCAAAGGCGGGAAAATCTTCCAAGAAATTTTAACAATTGCAAAGAGAAGATCGCTTACCATCTTACCGGAGAACGAGCAGGAATGAGATGGCAAGCAGAAATTGGAAATGGCGTCGTTGCTTAAAAGAGAATGCTCTAGAAATGACAGTTTTCTTATTTTTGTTGAGTGGATTGGTTTCTATTTAACCCAAAAGAATACTAAATTTGGGTAAATACCCTTCATCTCACTACCCAACTAACTGAATATTAAGATATTTATTCTTATAACGACTTTTTTGTACCGGTTGTGGCTATTGAAGCCTCCACACAAAAAAATTTGCGTAAATGCCCTTTTGCTATGTGGAGGCGTCAAGCGTGATCATTTCTTAGGAGCCCAAAAGGAAATTGAAATTTGCATAAATACCCTGCTGTGGTGGTGAAGAGTTGACTTATACGAAGTCAATCGCGAGTTGAACAAGTCGGAAATTGCTTTTCTGAAAGGTAATATCAATGTCGAGTTACTTTTTATAGCATGTCAAATGGAAAAATATTCGGATAAGTATAAAAACTTGTTGGCCTACCAATTTGAATTATACAAGAAATGAGGACTTCTACATAAAAGAAAATCACGCGGTCAACGTCTCTAGGGGCAGCCGCTGTAAATGTCGCTTTGGGAGGTCTGCCAGGAGGCGGCCTCTGATTGGTTGGAAAGATTTGGATAAATCTCGATCGTGGGATGGATAAATGATCCCTTTATGACCGTTGGACCGCCAAGAGTAGTTGGCAAGCAGAACTTGGGCTTTAAAACGGGGGGTTTTAAAGTCGGACTGGGTTGGACCATCCTTCCAGTAGAGCGAGAAAGAGAAAGCGGGAGAACGAGAGAGACGGAGAGATCGAGAAAAACCTGCTTCACTAGAGAGAGAGAGAGAGAGAGAGAGAAATGTAGCATGTAACGTAGATTGTATATTCCATGCTCCTGGGCTAAATATCCGTAGACACTGGGGACTCCAGATATACCTATGTCAGTTGCATGAAAGAGAGAGAGAAACATAAATAGAGAGATATCAGTTAGAAGTAGAGAGAGAGAGAGGAGCTAACTAGGAGTGTGATCACCAGACTGCTGGGCCTCAGACTTGGGCACGGCACCATAGACATTCTTGAGCAAGTCCTGGATCTTGCACATCATCATCATCTGCGACGGTTCCGAGCTTCTACTCCCCCCTGCAGTACCTCCACCGCTCGTTGCCGCAGCTGCTGCTGCAGGGCGGCGGCTCTCCTGCAACTTGATCTTCTCAAAGAGATACTGCTTCTCCATCTCCGCCTCCTCCAGCCTGGCCTTCAAGTACTTGCTGGCATATTCTTGCTCCGCCTTCTGGGACTTAGCCGCGGCGATCCCCTGCAGCCTCTCTGCCTCCCTCCTGGCCTCTGCAGCCTTGAATTGGAACATCTCCGCCTCTGCCTGCTTTAGCCTCACAATGCTCTCCAGCTCCTCCACCTGCTGCCGCCGCCGTTGGCGCTCTGTATTCAGCTCTGCTGCCTCCGCTGCCTTCTCTTCCATCTCCCTTTCGCATGCCTCCACCGCCTGCCGGCACCTCTTCAGTGCCCTTGCCTTCTCCTCTGCCACCACCTCCATCTTCCTCACTGCCTCCTGTACGACTTCTGCTATCCTCCCGCATGCCTCCCGTGGCGTTATCGCTCTTCCCTCCTCATCTCCTTTCTTCCCTGTCTCTGCCTCCAGATCTTCAAATCCCGAACACTAATTGCATCAGAGTTTGCAATTCAAAATGCGAGTTGAATCCAGTACATACCTTGGAAGAAGATTGCCATCATCCTGGAAGCCGCCGACTCTGGTATCCCACTCTTGAGCTTCTCCAGGAGATCGCCACATTTCCAGAGTAGCTTCCGCCCATGGGGATCTTCACTGGAGGCAAAGATCCTGCTCACGAGGTCAAGCTCCCTGGCCAAGGACTCTCTGTTCCAGTTTGGGGAACAGTGTTGGAAGACATCCTTCACCCAGCCAAGAAGCTCTGAGGAACGGTTGCAAGCCTGGCAGCGAAACATCATCTCTGGTGCAGCGGAGACAAGGCCAGTGCGAATGGCACAGTCAGTGTGAGTCCAGTGGGTGCAGAGATCACAACCGATCCAGCGGCAGGTGTTTGCCTCGAAGTCAAACTTGTTGCAGATGACGCACATACACTGGTTGCAGAAGTCCTTCCTGGAGGAGCAGATATCGCAGCTGCAGTCGTCACCAGGGATCAGGCCTTGGCAGGCGACATTTCTGCATCGCTTATGGGAGAAAATTTCGATCATACGGCCTTGAGGGAGGGAGATGGTAGGGTGGAGGAAAGCTTGAATTCCAGTTTTAATGGCTGTGAGGATCTCCAATTGGACTCGGTGGGACTTTGAGAGAACCTTTTCCGTGAGATCTGTCCTCGTTTGTACAGTTCTCTGCAAGATAAGGAGCTCTTCCCTCTGTGACGATCCCACGGGGGACTCAAGAATCAAACGGAGATTTGACTTCAGATCTTCCAGAAGCTCATTGGGCATGGTGAGCATCTTCTCGGCAACAGTCTCAACCCGTTCTCTAACGATCTCTCGCAATGAGAGCCTGTTAGCCGTAGAGATACGGTGAACAACCTTTGGTTCGAGGGTTTCGCTCTCGTCTGGCTTCCTCTCCATAGGCCAGGTTTCTCTGGAGCTCGAGCTCTCAGAGGGGGAATTGCTGCCGCGGTCAACAGGGGAGTGGTTGGCGGAATTCACAGGAACCAGGGATAAAGAGGTCTGAAGCCTGCCTGCTGGCGGATGCTGGTTGAGAGGCGGAACCATTAGAGGAGGTTGATGCTGGTGGAAATTGGCTCCCGAAGAAGTTCCCATCGAATTTAGTCTGCAGACAGGGATATAGACGCATATTAAGAGACATTTTATTCGAATGGCTGAATCATTGAATAATAAACTAGAATGCACCCAAACCCTAAACTAGAATGGGAAAACGAAACCCTGGGTCAGAGAATCTGACAAGATCTGCTAAATAACTTCATAAATTCGCCACAGAATTCGACTGGGAGATCCGAACAAAGTCGCTGAAGCCCCTATCAAAGGAAAAACCCTAGAAGAAACCGACGGACAGCAAATCCACGAATCCGGCGCAATCGAACAAAACAAACACCGAAACAGAAAATAGGCTAAAAATAACAGTTAACCTTTTCCAGAAATTTGACGCGAATCCAGATCGAAAAGCAGCAGGGAAACTGAAACAGAAATCAACCCTAGAGCAAAATCCCCCAAATCAACAGAGCATAAATTGAACAGAGACTTCGGTAGGTTACCGCGATTAGGACCTCGGAGAGACGGATTTTGGGATCGAGGAGCTCCGCGTGGGGCCGACGACGAAGGGACTAAGGGACGAAGGGAAAGTTGGAAATTTCTGCGAGACGAGTTTGGTGACCGCGTGGATTAACCAGTCAAGAAGACTGATGACATCTGTCCACGCACCCATTGACTGGATATTTTGTCCAATTTTTAAAATAAGAAAATAATATGATTAAATAAAAATAAATACCCCTGGTCTTTTTATTTATGAGTTTATTGTATTTAAAAATCAGTCAGAATGAGAATGTTTAGATGGAATATATGGTTGTAAGGTTAGTCGTCTCGTTTTTCTTATTTTTCCCTGGTTTTTATGTTTAAACCCTCTTTTCCTTTATATTAGGGAAATTACCCTCAAGTGGATTAATTGAGAATCTTATTGGATCCTAGTAAGATCCAAGATCTTGCCCTCAACAAGAAACAAAATCTTGTTTATGGAAAGAATATCAAGAAAAAATTATATTGATAGAAATATCAAGAGCACAAGAAATGGGTAAAGACTATAACACCTCCTCTCTATCTCCAAGAGAAAGGTAGAAATTCAATACCCCTCTTCCTCGACTCTCCCTCAATTTCCTCGACCGCCTGCTTGCAAACCCTTCTCGTGATTGGCCTTCATTTATTTATGGGATTGCTCGTCGAATCTTCTTAGAGAACGAATAGCATGGCCTCCTTCCAAGAGTTCTCATTGAGTAGCCAAGAGGGGAGCAATAGATGTCCCTCATTTCTTCTTCCTTATAGATTATTTAGTGGGCTCTTTACCAAAAACCACTTAGTTTATTGTGTCTAACCCACGACACTTGGGTAACCTATTTGAGGAGAACAAATTTTTGGAATGAGATGAGTCTTTTTTCCATAAACCCTAAAGAAAATCTGAAATTGTTACACAAATGCTCTTCCTCGAGGTTTAGCATAATGTAGCAAACTAGGACTATTCATTAGATATCCAAGGAAATGAGGCATTATTTTATAAGATTAGTGGTTCCTTCAAAATATGAGTTGAACTTAGGAAATACATGAATCTTATAAGAGTGTGTAATAATTTATATCATGATTTGTCCTCACATTTTGATGTTTTCTACATTGAAGGTTATATTTGTTGAAAGTAAATAAATCAAGAGCTAGAAGATGGGGGAGAACTAAAGAGGAAAAAGAATGCATGGAGAGATCTAGGGGTGCAGATATTTAAAGTAGAAAAGGAAGAGAGGGGATAGGGAGGCAATAGGTTTCAAAAAGTGTGTAGGAGATAAAAAGAAGAGGAGGTGAGAAGCAATAAGCACAAGTCATCACCACCTTGCCTTGGCCCAAAGGAGAGGAAGAATAGAGGGAGAGGGAGAGAGAGAAATGTGGCTCCTCTTTTCTCTCTCAACACAGAAAAATAATATTATAGATGAAGGGGAAATAGAATAGAAGAGATTATGCAAACCTAACATCTTTGCAAGAGATGATAAAAAGGGAGATTTGACGGATCGAGACCGTATAGTCATTGAAAACACACGGTCAAGTGTCAAAATAAAGTCCAAACTTACCAATTTTAAGATTAAATCACGAATTGAGGGCTATAACAGTAAATAACAATTGAATCCACAAGGAATTAGGGAAAAAATATTATGATATCTTTTAATTTAATCAAATCTGACGATGAATCGGTGATAGAAATTAAGCGATTTGATATTTTAAGAAAGAGGACTCGAAGATGAATCCATGGAATCAAAAATCATTGAATTTGGATTTGATTTCGCTGAGAAATCATCGAATGAATAGAGGTGAAATTTCTGAAATTAAAAATCATACAAAAATTCAAAATTAACAACAAAATTAACTCAAATTATGATTCTAAAATGAAATCTAAAGCAATACGAAGATAGATTAGGATGAAACACGATCACTAACCCACAATTGTACTCAAATTGATCCAATTAATCGGCGAAATTAAGGCTATTCATCAAAATTCAGAAAAAAACACGATAGTGGAGTTCAAGTGTCAATTTCTTCCTCGTCGATTGTCGAAATCTCACTCTCAAGCACTCTGTGGATGCGGAAATGAGTGTAGAAGCAATTGAGAGTAAGAGATTTAAGAGATTTGGTGTCTAAAACAGTTTGATTAAGTTTAATTGCTCTCGAATACTTAACATCATCAATGAACATCTCAATTTATAAGCTAATTTAGGGCGTAATTGTCCGATCTTCATTTAATCCACTGATCAACGGCTCTGATGAAACGCATTGGATGTGAATTGTTACCGTTAAAGTCGTGGTCATTGTATCTTTGATCGACTGCCGAGATGAAGCCACGTCGGGTGCGTTATAAAAAGTGCATCAAACGATCGTTGTTGGATCGCGGTCGGACGTTTCAGATGCGTTTCCGTCGGTTTAATCTCGGCCGTTATAACTCATTTGATCAACGAATAAGATCAAATCGTTTTAAAAAGGATTCGCCAACGAATCAGGATGCGCCACGTACCCCACGCCTTTAAGTGAAGATCGACGATCACGATTTAATCGCGTGATCGGACGTCCCACGATGCGTCACATCACATCTCGCTTGTGATCATTGATCACGATCGATTAGACGCTCTAGATTGCGCCACATCACCTGCGTGCTAATAATAAATCGAAAAATCGATTTTAATTCTGGAAAATTCTTAAAAATTTATAAAAAATCACACAAAAATCTAAAAAAATCCCTAAAAATTAGAAAATTCATAACTTTCAAAATATAACTCCAATTTTTTTCATTTGATCAGAATTAAATTTATCTATGGTTTAAAAAAATCAAATTTAATAAATAACAGGAGATTTAATGTCTATTTCAAAAATACATTCATTTCTTTAAGATTTAACTTTAGAAAATTAAATAAATGTAAATAAAAATGATTTCTCTTATTATTTAACTTTAAAAACTTCTTAAAAATCTCAAATAAATATGGGTTATAAAATTATTTATCTTTAATTTATCATAATTAACCTTAATTAAATGTATTTTGAGATTATAATAATTGTTTTTCATAAAATGATAGATAAACTGATGGAGAATTATTTTAAAAACATGAACATAAGGGTTCTAAGTAAACCTATCCTCCCCCTCCTTCTCCTCCTCCTCCTCCTCCTCTCCTTATTCACTAACTTGAGAAATTATCCATTTATTAAATGGATGAAGAAGACCTCTCTAAATACTTGAAAGAGAGTGTAGATCTTAAGGGAATTATCTTCCCTCCTTTCCCTATTTTATACTAATCTAAAGATTGACTTGGTCAAAGCATTTAATCCTTATCTTTAGAAACCTAGAATTCCTTGAGTGGACCAAGTCAACCACCCTTTTACCTTTGATATAGGTTCCTAATCATCCAAACTATACCACCATATCATAGGTACCTTGTGTGAATAAATGATCTCAAAAGAAAAGAAAAATAGGAACATCTTTGTTATTCCATTTCCTTCTTTCTTTGAATACCACCTCTAGTTAGAATTTTATGAGAGATCTAATAGAAGAAACTATATCTTATTTTACCCAAGAACAAAGAGGAATTCCTACAATGCATCATGGATTATCAAGACAGTGGTATATTCAAGCCAATTCTTCTCGAAGCAAACTTCTGTAGAATTATGAGCGCCTACCTATCTTACACTACAGATCTTGACCGAGTCTGACCGGCAAGACCATCACTCTTGAATGAGTCCGACGACACATCACTTCAAGATAAAATCATGCATAATTATACCCACAATCAAGGCGAAGACCTATTCACTCCTGCTCTCTCTCTCTTTCGTCAAAGTTAGCGTCGATAATGGATGCCAAGATCGGAAACTTCTTTCGAGCCAGTGAGCAATATCTTCTCCGGCGGGGGATGTCACCCTCGTCGTGCGACCACGATATCATCGCCGCTAGTGAAACGGAACCCGATGAAAATGATAGATTGGCGAAACTTCAACGAAAGCTTGTTGAGATTATCTCGAGCTCTTGTACACTCCCAACAAACCTGAAGATGTTCAAAGAGGATTGGCATACTTGAAGCTTCTCTGGAAAATACCAGCAGCATAGCACATAAGTGAGAAGGTTCTTATCTTCTAGCAGTTAAACACTTCTGAAATGGAGATTATTTGAAAAACCGGACAACAAGCTCGATAGTCAACTTCTTTGAAATCGAAGGATATCTACCTTTGTTTCGAAGGCTTAACCGGGAAAGAAGGTGATGACGAGACTGAAGAATGTATCACAACACGAATGTGCATGATGAGTACGTGCGGGAGTTTTCTAAACCATCTATCATGTACACGGAGCGTCTCCGACACCTAACAAATATGAAGGTTTGGCCGAAGACTCTTATAGCTTCCAATGCCTGATCGAGCAACTAAGGAGTCCTAATATCAATGCCATTGACCGATCAACTTCAACCGGGTTCACCGACAAGAGACATTTCGGTTACATCCAAATCGAAGAAAGACTTCAACATCGCGACACTTGAAATAAATATAAGACAAAATGGAATTTCGCGGTGCCGAAATAGCTGTCAATTAGCGAAACAACTTCCGCAAGACTTTCTCTCTCGTCAAACACTAACTTAACGAAGCTTGCTCAAAGAAGAGAAAACCGAACTTCCGTATCTTCCTTGCCGACGTGGAATGTAAAATGATCCGTCGTCACGGAGAGATCCCATGACTTCCCGAGCATGTAACTGCCGATTCGACGCCATTCTTCACGTCTATTCGGGTTTCTCTCTCATTCTTCTCTTCTATAAAACGACGATTGTAAACGAGATAACGACAATTGTTTTTATGAAATACTGGTTACGTTTGGTTACTTACCCCGTGTTCGTGTTCATCTCCGTATCTCCATCAACCCATCCCCCTGCATCTTCTTCATCACCGAGTTCTATCTTCCCCCGCTTTTCTCCCTCCCATTCTCTCGCTTTCAATCCCCGTCGTCAGAAATTTCGCTAAGGATAACCAATATCGTTTGGAGAAATCAGGAGCGTCGCTTCTCGCCAATCAAGTGATCATCCTCACCCCATTACCATGATTGAAGTTCACCTCCGATTATCTTAAGTCCAACATTTTCACTCCTTTATTATCCCCCCAGCGTTCGTCTCTTCCGCTCTTCTTCTCACTTTCCCTCATCCGCTACCCAATATTATATAATATAATATCCTTACCGAGTATTATTCTTATCTAATCTCTACTTTCGTCTCTCTCGCTCTTCTTACTTTCTTTCCCTAATCTCTATATTATAATATAATTTAGGGTTAACATCATATAGTGGCACGACCTTTTTTCATGCTCAAATAGTGGCATGACCTTTTTCGATGGCTCAGATACTGGCACCACCTCAGCATTCCCGCTGAGGTGGCATTTTTTATTTTTTCCTCCCCCACCTGGCTGCCACCTCTCTCTCTCTTTATTCTCTTCCTCTCTCTCCATTCTGTCTCTCGTCATTCTGTCTCTCGTCGTTCTCTCTCTCTCTCTCTCTCTCTCTCTCTCTCTCTCTCTCTCTCTCTCTCTTCCAGTTTCCCGCGAGTGGAGAGCCGAGGGTGACGAGCCGAAGACGAACTCAAATCTGCGCCTCCGATTACTAGAATCAGTAAGAACGAAGGTATGGAGTCATCCTCGTGAGAGAGAGAAAAAGTATCTTCCTTTATGATTTTCATTTGGTATTTCTTGACAACCCTTAGATCGATACCGAGAGATCTAGCCAGAATAGAGTATAAAATGATGGAAATCATATTGCTGAAAAAAATATTGACCTTTTAATATCGGTTTTTAAAGGTCGCTTTGCGTTTACTTCGTAACCTTCCCACAGTAACGGCTCTGTTGTCTTGGGGAGCGTTGAAGCTTGCTTCTTCTCCAGAGTTTTCATGGTCATCAATACGACAATCTGTCCTTAATAAAACCGATCTGATTCTCTGAACAAGAGGGATTTCGTGCTTCTGTCGGATCCTCCCTATCTCCTGATCGAGCTTGTGTAGGTAGATGTTGCCTGATAGGGCCGATAGTAGTACACTGTGTGAGACGGAGTAAGGGCCCACTCTTCGTCCGGCGAAAAAAAGTGTCTGAGTGGGGTAAAAGAACTTGGGATCGTCAATCTCTTCCTTAAAGATTGGAATGAATCGATGTCGGTCGATGATGTGAAAACACTTCCTGATGTCGAATTCCAAAAACCAGCGAGAGATTCCCCACTCTTCTTTGATCTGTCTTAGGGCCGAGTGGCAGCCTCGACCCGAGCGGAAGTGCGATGTGTCTGAAAACACGGGATCGTAAATGGATTCGGGTACCATTCTTATCGCCTCTTTCATGATCTTTTCTATAGGTAGAACTACTGTGAGCGGTCTAAACTTCGACCCTTATTTCTTTCTTCATATTGTAAAGGGGAGCAAAGCCCGTTTTTTGCTCCGCAACTTCTTAAGAATCTTTTTCTCATACTTCTACACCCCTTTCTCGTAAACTCGGAACCCTTGACTTCGTAACCGGAACCGTAACCAAGGTCGAACCTTCGGTACCTCATAACCTCCTGCCGGCCTGAACGAAACAAAATAAAGCATTTCTAGCGAATGAGCTTCTCCAACTGGATAGAGTCTCGCTCATAAAGGAAGAGTTGCGCGCTAGCGCGGCTCGCTTCGCTTTTCGACGCTCCGCTCGTTCAGATGCTGAACATTCGGTCATTTCAGTGACTCATAGGGCTTCCCTCAGCTCAGGCTAGTGTCGCCACCTATCCCAGGACCGGAATGATTATCCCTGCCCGATGGGTCTACATTCATCCCTGAATGTCGTCGGGTACTGTTCACTTCCCCGCCATTCTTGTAACCGTCACCTGTAATCCGCGCAGGTGTGTCCGCACCCCCTGAAGTGGACGAGAAAGAAAGGATTTATCGGAGCAATCCCCCAGGTTCCAGACCCAGGAGTTAACTTTCCCGTATGAGCATTCGGTACATGTATAAGTCCGTGGAAGAGTCAAAGGTTACGAAGTAAAGAACTCCCCTCAGAATCTTTATTAGTTCTTGACTTCGTAACCTAATCTTAGATGGGTCGTCTGAGGGTTCGGCGCGGTTCATTGCTGTGCTTACACACTAGGCTACCCTTCTCCGAAAGCTCCGCGAGACCACCTATCACTAGTCTTCGGCCGGGAGGGGTTTATGGCACAAAAAGGCCGGGACGCTGGCTCCCGCAGAGGGAAGCCCAACGAATGTCAGATGCAAAGCCCCGCACCTCATTAAGATCATATTGGCATACTCTCCCAAAAAAGAAAGAGCAGACCCCATTGAAGACGAGAGTGAGGTACAACAAGGCCATTTCCGTCCACCTTCTCACGGAGCCGTACGTGGACGAGAGAGAGAATGAAGAGAGAGGAAGAGAATAAAGAGAGAGAGAGGTGGCAGCCAGGTGGGGGAGGAAAAAATAAAAAATGCCACCTCAGCGGGAATGCTGAGGTGGTGCCAGTATCTGAGCCATCGAAAAAGGTCGTGCCACTATTTGAGCGTGAAAAAAGGTCGTGTCATTATCTGATAATTACCCTAAAGGTCGTGCCACTATATGATGTTAACCCTATAATTTATAACCATCTTTCCACTCCCTTCTTTCACGAATCCGATCCTTCTTATTATCCATTCATTAAATAATATTAGTAATCCATCATAGTGATATCCTTCATAGATCCTTCATTCCTTGTAGGATTATTTTCCAATTCATATCATTATCATCATACATAGCATAGCATTCTAAACTATCTTACATCATAAACACTCATAAATACGATAACATGCATAGGAATGAAATATTTTATTCCTTAACATGAATAAATAATCATGTATTATCATGTCTAATTAGCATGTTATCAAGATTAGAAAACATGAACCCTCAAAAAAAAATCTAGATAGTGCTTCTATCAAAGTCACTCAATAACCAACACTTGGAGAAGACAATAACTCCAAATTTGGATACTCGCATGTCCTATAATCTAGTGTCCTCTATAAATTATTCTCTAGAACCAAAGAGAGAAGGAAAGGACCAGTGAGGGATGCTCATAAACCCATAGCAGATAGCCCTAACACCTCTTTCTTCATAACCAAATAAATGAAGCTTACATAAGCATTATGTGTGTGAGTACATTTTGATGTTTTTGGGGTCAAATTTTATATGCATTGAAGAATAAGCCAAGATCAAGAAGATGAGGGAAGAACTAAAGAGGATAAAGAATACCAAGAAGAGATTTAGGTGTGAAAAAATGTAAAGTAGAAAGTAAGAGAAGGAAGAGGGTGGTGATAGGTTTGAAAGTGCAGTGGAGCTAAAGAAGAAGAGGAGGTGAGAAGTTTCTCATTAAAAAGAAGCCTAAACGGAGGAGTAGAAAATACGAACTCGCAAAACCATAGCTAGATAGTCCTTGTATCAAAGTTTATCGGTAACCACGAAACACATAAGACAAACTCCAAGTTAGGATACTCATATATCCCATAACCTAACGGCCCTCACATCTTCTCTAGAACCAAAGAGAGAAGGAAAGGAATAATGGCCTATTCTATGTAACTGTACACACAATCAGGGGACAAAAAAAAGTCAAAACACTTAAGAGATGATCAATTTAAGATTAATTAGTGATAATAGATGAAATCCACACAAACTTATTGTTGAATTTTATAATTTTTAGAATTCAGTAAAATTGGACGACAAATGGGTTGAGAATGTTGATAAGTAGCTCACAAGTCAATCACACTTTTTCCCATCTCTTTCATTCTATTATAACCTTCATTTGTTACTACTACACACATATGATATATTTAATAAAGTCCAAGGACATTACAATGATAAGTAAATTATGAAGAGACAATATGATAATGATTACTCATCAATAAGAATACATTCTAAATATTTCTATTCATAGGATATCTGAGAAGAACATTAGGTATCCAAAAAGAATAGCTATGTTTGCTCATGTTCATATTACAAGGATGGTTTGATATGACCATCATTTGTGTGGAGACACTTGGACAAGGCATTGGATGCTCTTTAGAAAAAGAGTTATTGAACTAATCTATATGAATCCTAATTGTTAACCATGTTGATTCATTTCCCTATTTTATAGGTGATCTTTGGACTTGGGACACCATAGATATATTGCGGGCGGATGATTGTGTTTCAAGTTTATCCTATCACTATCTAATCACAAGACTCTTAAACTATCAAAGCTAGTGAAATAAGAACAAAATGTCAAAGAATATAAATTTTTGTATTATGATCTTATTATAATTCACTTAATTATTATAAACATTACAGGAGAAAAACAATGAATAAATTTTATTTAGATAAATATAAAAGAAATATAAAAATATGAATAACCTCTTGATCATGTAATATCCATTAATCTCTGACTTGGACTAAAGTCAATTACGCTTAAATAAACTACATTATTCTAGAATAATACTAAAAATATGATTGAACTAAAGACTTTGTTAATTGATCTATAATACTATCAATCAGTGGAAATCTTTCCACCACTATATCTACTCTAGAAATAATCTCTATAATCAAGTGAAAGCATCTCCGAATATGCTTTGACTTTAATAGCTAAGTTCATAGCGACTATGACAAAGTTTACGATGAACTTCTTCAACCAAATTACTTCCTTGGAAATGGGTACTAACGATGAGGTTCTTAGCATTTGTCCTCAAGTTTGCAGTGGTGATGTTTTGCATAGAAATATGATAAAAAATAAATAAACGAGAAAAAAATTCCATCATTCCAGATGGCAAATAATAAGATCAAATTAGGAGAGAAAAACCCTTACAATTTTAAGAGCCCAATCACATTAAGAACCCTAACTTTTTCGCCCAAGAAGAATGGGCAAAGAGAAATAAAATCTTGAGATGTTCATCCTCGCCGTCCTTAGATTTCCAGATCAAGAAACCTCTTGAAATAAAGTGAAACAATCACCGGTCCTCCAAAATCTCCCAATGCACAACCTGATAATAGAGAGAGAGAGAGAGAGAGAGAGAGAGAGAGCTTAGAAGACATCTTAGAGCCAGAAGTGCCAGACCACGAACACAGAACTAATTATCTAATGGAGATATGCTAAGAGAGAACCATGATGATGATACAAAAATTGTAGATATAATGATTGAAAGTGATCATAAACCATATCTCAAAGCCAGTGACATAAGAACATGAACATATATAAAACATTCCATCTATTAAGGAAGTTGAAGGAGAGAGAGAGATCACACCTATTCCAATGATGGACCTCAATGAAATTAAGGGATGATTGTGCCAACTTCCAACATCATTTAGGGTGCAATTTCATTTTAAAAAGAGAAATAAAAGACATAAAACTGTAATTATAGTTAGCAGTGCGAAAACTGGTCGCTCAGAATTTCGGAGATAATTATGCAGATATAAAAGAATTTGGCACTATGGTCAACCCATGAGAGACCATAAAAGTCAAGGGGATCAACAACGGAATCAAAGAAAAAGAATTGATGGCTAAGCTAGAGGGATCAATAAAAGAATCAACTCACTGCAGAACACACAAAGTAAGAGGACTGGCCCTCTCAAAACTAGATTGTACCAAACTGCTAAACTGAACTTATCAAGACCATCATGGGGAAATAACTGAACTTCGAAGTAACACTATCAAGGACGAAAACCTAATGGCCAGACAAAGAGGGTTCGAGAAAAAAGTCAACAGACTCTAGGCTTTTCAAAATTGGATCATATCAAGCAGTCAACTTCAAAAACCTAAGGCCGGACAATAATTGAGTTATTTGAACTTAGAAATGTTTATATTCAAGGAGAGCACTTTCATCCAGTACCACACCCCTGACATACTGAGCCGGCTCAGATGTCCCATTAGGATTGAGAGAGAGAGACTGGAGCGGAAGTTTCTGGCAGCCAAGAATGCGTCAGTGAAGTGTTTACTGTTTAGCTCCATAAAACCTCCCTCCTGTCCTGGTATATCTTCTAACCCAATTCCCCCTCCTCTGTAGGTCAGCCCCCCTCTGCAGATCATGTGGCCCCTCAGTCAACACATCGCTCTTAGTCCCAGTTCTACTCATTCTCTCTTTGGATATTGTTCCTCACTCCCTATTTCACTGCACTGGAACATAGAATTTCATATAAATACCTTGCTTACATAAAAAGTTGAATAGAGATTAATAGGACCTCCATCAGGGATCATATCACACTTGATGGTTAAACCAAAAGCGATCTTAAAAGACAAACTCGAGAACTAGAAAAGAAAATGTACTAAATGATTGATGTTAACTCGTCAAACCAATAATTGAACTTGGACATGACACTGTCCTGCAAACACACAAGGCGACCAAAAACGGGAACCCTAAAAAATGAGAACTGCTTTAAGACCTCTGTTCCAAGTTTGGCCCATTTCATTAAACAATATCTGGGAATAAATTGGAAAACAAAGAAAAAGCCAACGGTGAGTTTTTCTTACCAATCCACTGCCCCATGGATGGATGAAAATAGGAAAAGATTCCTGCTCCAAGCGATGCAAAAGCCAATGAGGCAACACATCTGATTGTAGCACTAGAGACTTTCTTCTGAAGGCACATAAGTTTCTCTGCTGTTGTGAGATCTTCTTCAACATCATCAGCTGCTCTACTGAAAAGAGATCTGTATATATCGATACCCACTTGGACAATCCACGATGCAGTCACAGCTAAACAGTGTGCTGAAAGAAAGAGAAACTATGGTTATAATCATTAACCAGAATCTCTGTCTACAACGTACACTATCTCTCTATGTATCCATGCGTTTGTTGGTCTATTATAAATAGATATACAAATGCACATATACAAATATAATCAACCATACTCAATCTATCTAATTATCCATAGGTATAAATCTTATCTATTAATCTACCACTCTCAGTCTATAAATTTTATCTCCCTTTATCACTATCTATTTACATAGATCCGTACATCTAACCCCACTTCTTGATATATCTAACTAGATAAATGCACTCTATCTGTATACTTATAAACATAAATAAACTCTCTCTCTCTCTCTCTCTCTCTCTCTCTCTCTTTAAAGATGTGCTGTCAGTCAAAAGAAGACGTAAAGTTCAAATGAACCTCTGAAAGTAGTTCTGCTGACACTGAAGATGAAGACAGTGAAGGGCATTCGTCTTAAAGCCTTGCGTTTTGCAGATCTAGAGGCATCTGCAAATCACCCCCAATAACATCAACAAAGAAGATTAGAAAAATAATAGAAAAGACCAGTTATGTGTTTATCTTTAGACACTCCTCTCTCTCTATGTCTTTCCTGAATGTCTCCATCTTTTCATGACTCTCTCTCTCTCTCTCTCCCCCCCCCACTTCCGTTCTCTCTATCTCTCAATAATGAAATGTAGAATAAAACGGGATGAACAGGAGGAAGGGCACAAACTTTCATAATTTAAAGGAAAAAAGAAACATTCAACGTTTCACAAGATTTATAGCTGGAAAAAGCAATTACTGTCATCTACTTCTGGAAAACAAAAGTCAAATTATATCTTAGTTTTTTCAAATACTTACTCATCTCTACATCAGTAATATCTCCCATTAAAACATAAACAAAATTAATCTTGAGAAGAAGAATACTTCAACTCAGAGAAAGGATAAATGATGCTTCAACAATCCCCCAAAACATGTATCATACTTTCAAAAAATGTAGGAAAACTACGAGTAAATGAAAAGACCATTTTATTTGATCATATTTTCTATTTGAAATATTTCACCAGGAATTATGTAGGCCAACCTTTCAGAAGCTTCCATGCCATCCTTTGTGAAACATGATGAACGGTTAGTCTTTCCAGCATTCGCCTTGTTGTGACAACGGATGACTATAATTTTTGCAAATAAAACGATTTAGTTAAACTTGCCTTCATATCTTCTAGATCAACATCAATATCTTCAAAGATGCATGCTGAATTCAAGTTAGAAGCACCGTAAAAGGTAAAAAAAAAGAATGAAAGACATCATGATGGTTCACCTCACGTGCAATTAGCTTTAATGACTTTTTCAAGGGGAGCACCAAATCTACAGGTTCCTCTTTTGGAGGATCATCCGCAAAATCATCATCATTGTCATTTTGATCATCATTAGACGGGCGAGGTTCCAAAAGAGGCAAATAACACACCAACAGGGATCTCAGCGAGGTTATTGCTAGAGCCTTCAGCCCAAATGCTGAAAATAGAGGCTTGAGTTGTATGGGATACTCCTTTGTAACATAGTTGATTGAACCATATGAAGAACTTTTCCCAGAAGGGAAAGTTTCAAAGTTTGGGATGTAATCTTCCGTCCATTGAGCACCAGCATCACATAATGCGACAGATGTTCCACTGTCAAATAAGATAGATAAAGAATTAATAGTTTCAGAAAAAAAAATCGATCATACTTGGTTGATTTGCATAAGTATGGGAAAACTGGAGGAAACTACTCATATATGCACCAGAATGATCGGAAGAAACTATAGTTAAAGGTTCCAAATCCAGAGAAAAATTGGATAAGAAAATCAGCAAATTATCAATGCTTACATGTAATAACTTAAAATTTAGGAAGGATCAATCTACAGAAACCATGTAGAGTTTGGCACATTAATCAAATATTCATGATTCAAAGCAATTAAATCAACTATACTCATCGGGAAGTTAACCGACCACGGGACTTCCTTTCCTGTTTCAAAAAAAAAGTATGCTCATAATAAGGATCATAAATAATCAATAATTTACGTGACCTAGTCATGAATGCGCCAAAAATTTAAATATGCGACAAATTAATTCATTATTGTAAAGTCATTGTTAATAATATGAAATTGTAAAGTAACCATATTAAATAACTGGAATCAGCACTCTACGAGTGAGCACATCACTCCGGTAATATTCATTCATGTAGCAGAATCATTCATGTCATTCATTTAACCACCATTGAAATTGGTGATAAAGATCCCTCGATCCAAAAACTAGACGAAGAGAATTAAGATACCAGAGGCTCATCGCATTTTACATGTTACCAATCCAACAGACAGAGAGATCACCAGCAAAACAAGTAAAAAAAGTTAGACCTTAACGTCGTATGAATCAGAGACAGAGGAATTCATAAACAAGCGAAAGACCGGACAGATTTTCAACCGAACCTCAAAATGCCTCCATCGGAGAACGGCCTGGAAGCCGCCGCGGCGACGGAAGCGGCGGCGGCGGCAGAGAGCAAGCCGTACGAGTTGACCGACTTCGCCGAGAAGCAAACTCCGGGACTATTGCGCTTGATTAGATCCAGAACCAAAGCCACCCCCGCCATTACAGGGCGCCCCTAAGCCAGTCTTCACTCACTCGCTCCAGTCTCTCCCACGATCAGGGCGGTCCTAAGCTCTGGGTCTGAAGCACCAAATTAACCGAGCTCAAAAAGAAGGGGAAAAAGTTTTTGAGAGGTTTCTTTTTCGCTTTAAATCGTCGGGAATCGGATCCGTATTCTCTGCATTTCGGGTCTCCCAATAGAATTAAAGGAATATTTCAATTTTCTAACAAAAAAATGTGGCTTCTAATAAAAAAGGAATTGTCTACTGCGAGAAGATAGGCCCATTATGAGTATTAGGCCCAGCAAAGGTTCTATTCATCTTCTCTTCCCTTTTACATAGACAGGAATGCGATCATCTCCCGCAGATCTCCCAAATTCCTAATAATAATATAATAAATGGATTTTAAATCCATAAAACCTGAATATACAGTTAATTTTTTGTAATTTCTCTTAATTATTATTAAATAAGTTTCGCTAAATGTTTAAAGGGTAAACATCTTATAGTGGCACGACCTTTCATTTTATGTCCAGATTGTGGCACCACCTTTTTCTATGTCCAAATTGTGGCACCACGTAAGCATTCCCGCTGAGGTGGACGGTTTTGTGATTCCGTCCCCCACCTAGATGCCACGTTTTGTCCACGTCATTCTTCATTCTCTCTCTCTTCATTCTCTCTCTCTCCCTCTCTCTCTTGTCTTTCTTCTCTCCCCCTCGGCGACGGTCTCTCTCTCTCCCTCTCTTTCTCTCTTCTCTTTCTTCTATCCACCCTAAGCGACGGTCTCTCTCTCTCCCTCTCTTTCTCTCTTCTCTTTCTTCTCTCCCCCTCAGCTACGGTCTCTCTCGAGACGGAGAGCACGGTCTCTCTCTCTCCCATTATTATCTCTCTCCAGGTTACGATTTTCGGGCAGCTCGGTCAGGCACTTCATTTCATTTCTAACCCGAGACTTGGATCTGAATAAACCCTTCTTCGATCTATGTTGCTCTGATTCGTTGGATCCAAAGGGGACGAATCTGGTCTCCGTGAGCCTCGAACGGTCAGGATTGTAGCTACAGGTGTTAGTGATCTTCATCTGGCCGATAAAACTTTGCTCATGAGAGTTGCAGGAATAGAAGAGGTAGGTGGAATCTAAAACTCCCTTTTTCCACGTCAAATGCAGGATTCCTTTAATCAGAAGAGATAGAGAGCGTTATGCATCCGTGAGGACGATACACGTGGACGTGAACAGGCGATGGGTGGAGAGGGAGAAGGTGGGCGTCGAGGGCCCTTCCTCGACGGCTGCAGGCAGGTCTTCCTTCCCAGCGACGATGCCTCCTCCGCCGCATCTCGCGGCACGCGAGCGGCGGGAGAGGGATTCTTCTCAACTTATCTTCTCCTGGTTACGTCTCGAGCGTGGGCCGCGTCCGATCTGGAAGGAGGTCGGCTAATCGTCTTCCTTAGAAACTGGGGTTTGAATCCGTAGACGGGGTCTGTACCTAAAATGAAAGGTCGTGCCACTATAACATGTTTACCCATGTTTAAAATAAAATTTTACTGAAGAAATTTAATTTAGAGCTGAGGAGCTAGCTCATGTCTCTCCGCCGTCTCCGGCGAGTACCCGGCGTGCAACTATCTTCCCCGACGAATCTCGACCGAGGTCGATCTCGCGCACCTCACCGGTTCGACTGTCGACCTCGATCACCTCGCCTCCGTCGCCGACTCCAGATCGGAGCTCCTCAAATCCTACCGCGTCACTCCCCCCATCCAGCCATGGCCAGATCGCCTCCACCCTCGGCGCCTTGTCGCCATGATCCCCCGCCAGAGCGTCCTTGACCTCGCTCTCCGCGTCTTCCACCTCGCCGACGCCTTCCAACCCGGCTTCTTCCATAATTACGTGACTTACCGAGCCCTGGTCGAGAAGCTTGCACGCGCCAGATCGGTGACCAAATTAGAGCAGATTCTCTCTAATCTTCGGAATTGGTGTTCGTGTTCTTCGTCGTTTAAATGCGGCGAGGAGGCGTTTATCACGGTGATCCGCGGCTACGGGGTCGTCGGAAAACCTAGTGCTGCTCTGAGAACCTTTGTCTCTATTGAGAAGGATTTCCGCGTGAATACCTCAGCCAGATCCTTCAATGCGCTGCTCAATGCAATGATTCAAAATCTCCGATACGATTTGGTTGCAATTCTCTTCAAGCACTGTTGGAGGAAGTTCGGCACTACTCTCAACGTCTTCACTTGCAATATTCTAGTCAAGGCGCTCTGCAAGATGGGGGAGTTAGATGGTGCGCTCAAGATGCTCGATGAAATGCCTCTGCGGGGAATCTGCTACCTATCTGGTTCACTTTTACTACGCTGATCGGGGGTCTATAGTGGAAAAGGGGACTCGGTTTCTGCTCGAAGAATTTTCGACGAGATAATTGAAAGCAGTATCTCACTCGATGCCACTGCATTTACCATCCTCATGCAAGATTATTGCGCCAAAAACATAATCACAGATGCCGTTATAATTATGGATGAGATGTCTGATCATGGTATCGAACCGACAGAAATCACGTATTCAGTGATCATCGACACATTGTGCAAGTCTGGCAAACCAGCTGAGGCAGTGAGTCTCCTCCATGAGATGCTTGGTAACACAATTCGCCGCTTTGCAGAAATATGATCGATGGATTGTGCACAGATGGGAAGGTAGACCAGGCATATGCAACATGGGGAAAACTTCTGAAGAGGAACTTTGAGCCCGATGGTGCAATTGACTTTGCAAAGTGGGACAGGTGTGCAAGGCAAAGGAGTTGCTAGGACAGTTAGAGCGAAACAGTTAGAGTTGCTAGGTCTGCTTCTGTATAATGCAGTCCTCGCTTGATTGTGTCAGCTTGGGAGTTGCAAGAGGCAGGGCGAATTTGGGATCGGATGGAGTCCAGGGGTTTAAAGCCCAATGCTTTCAGTTATGCAGTTTTGATAAAGGGTTTTTGTTGGGCTGGGAAGGCAAGGGAAGCTGTTGTGTTCTTGAGGGAGTTGGTGGAGAGTAGGTTTGTGCCAGATGAGGCCACTAGCTCAGTGCTTTTCGACAGTCTTGATAGCACGGACAGAGATGATGTCCAAGGAATTCTTGGTAGAGTGAGAAATATAGCACAAGACGGGAGAAATCTGTAAAAAAAAATTTATAGATGCAAGCTGCAGGTATAAAATTTCTACTGTCAACTGACTGCAATTACATGATTATTATTTCTTATTCATCCAGTAAATTTCTACTGTCAACTGACGGGAGCAGCTCCATAGAACGAGTTATTCGGGATGGGGGCTGGGCAATGGGCTGTGGTAGTTGTTGGGTGATTGGATAATTTTACCTCCTCGAGTCCAAGTCCTTCACAACAGTAGTGGCTGATTTCCTCCTCGAGTATCTAAGCAAAGGTTCAACATTTCATTAACAGAGGAAATTAAGGACGCTCTCTCTCTATCTCCCCTTCTCTGTCTAATCTTTTTCTAAATCTCTCATATTCTTCATATATGCGTCTCTAAATCTCTCTTCATACATTTATATACCAATGCACCTACCTCTCTTTCTCCAGTTTATATTTACAACCATCTCTCAATCTATCTATTGAACTTACTATCTCCCTCCCTATCTTTTACATAAATCTCTACGTCTATCTACCTATTTCTCTACGTATTTGTATCTCTGTAAACCTCTCAATCCGTCTATCAATATCAATATATAATTATATGAACGCATATATATGTGTCTGACCTCGGCGCTTGCCCATTGAAGAACAAGGAGTGAGACAAGGGTTAATATCCTCTAGAAAAGTGTCGTCTGCGTTGAATTCCTGAATAAATGATAGACCAAGAACAGTCAAGACATACAAGCATAACAGTCACATCTCAAAAACCAATCCTCCAAGAAAAGTACTTATACCAGAGAGTCAAGAGCCTCGTGATTATATGCCAGAGTCTTTGGAGGGGTCTGCTCGTCGACGCAACTTTCAGCCGAACCCCATTCACTTGCCTGGAACAAAATTCGAATATTAGTACAAATTAAATGAATTCCCTGAAAAGAGGATGTACCCGCTTTGATTACCAAGTTAATGCGTGATATTGAACCGATGATGAGAGACCTGACCTGATTCTGCAGATCCGATACTTGATTTTCTACCAGAATCTGTTGTTGAGCGTTCATTACGGCGTCTTTGAGATTCTTTATCTCTTCTCTCTGAATTAAGCACAGATCCCTCATTTTCTCCATCTGTAAGAGGAAAATATGTAAATGAAAAAAATAAGGATCCAGTTTCCTTAAATCTTGAACGACAATTCATAGAGTGGAAGTCATGAACAGCAAATCTTAACTTCCAATGAAATGACGCTATCCGTCAGAATGTACGATGAAAAAAATTCTAAATAAAACAAGAGCATACGTCTGAATTAAAATTACTTATATAGATATAAGTTGATTGATAAGGTAAAAATATGAGGTAAATGGAAAAACCACGGTCATCAGAGATTAATATAAAAAGAGTAGAAGTTACAATTAATAAATCATAATTCTCAGCGGATTGCTACAAAGTATCCAAATAAAAAAAGGGAAAACAGAATAGAAATTACTTCTCTCTCTTTCTCCTTAAGCTTCGATCGGAGTTCCAAAATAAGCGACTCGTACTCTCTATTCTGATCGAGAAGCTCCCTCTCGCTCCGAAGCACCATTGCAAGTGTACGCGCATTAGGTTTAGCTTCGATCAGAGCTTTTTCGCCTGAATTTCCCCCTTTTGGAAACAACTTCCGGTTGATAACCGAGAGATTCGATTCCTTCTTCATTCCAGTAGCCGCCACGGCTTTTCTGAGATCCTCCTCGATCTGCGCCGCCGTCTTCGTCTTTCGGTTTCTTTTCCATGAACTTCCTCACCATAGATCCGATTTTGTTCTCGTTTCGCACCGCGATCTCTCCAGAAGTTTTGTGAATGATAGCTCTGGAAGACGCGGAAGATGATGATGGCGACGATGAAACGGCGGATCTGAAGGATGAATAGCGGTAGGATGGCTTCGAAGATGACATTCTCCTTCTCTGTGAGGGAAAATCTGCTCCGAGGCGGTGATTCCCGATTATCTCCTTCTAGCAATTTGTTCGAATGATAGAATTACCGGAAAAAATTAATGTTTAGTAGAAGAAGAGGCGGGATAAGGCGTTTGAATTTGTGATGTGGTACTTCGCAGACTGCCTACTCTTAACGTATTCCTTGACACGGGTTTACGGTTAAGGTGACGTTTGAGAGAGAGAGAATATGGCTGACGTAGGAAAAGTGGAGGTTCTCTTTTTTACAAAGTTATGTACAAAATCAGACAAACTAAAATTGAACACAAAAAGATAAGCATATGCGGTATTCCACTATTATTCACTTTATTTGACAAACCAAACTAGCTTACATACCTCTAATGATGACAATGGTGATAATTATCATTAGAATGACGATGAAGATGATGATAACAATAGTGATGATTAGGATGATCATCAGAACGATGGTATTTAATATTAGGATGATGAACATGACATTTAATCTTATGAAGATGATGATGATGATGATGATGATGATCGTGATGCTAAGGATGATACTAACGATTAAAGTAGTAATACTTACCATGATCAATGATGATGGTAGTGATCCTAGTTAAGATTAAGATGATGACTATTAGTATGATGATGGTGGTGACAAGAGACTTTGGATAATGATGGTGGATATGATTACAAGGTTGCTAATGATGGTTATCATGATATTCACTTGCCATGCCTATTCTAAGTCATTGTACAATTAATCATACAATTCATTATGATTGTCTAAAATGTTATATTCATTTTTTTTCAATTAACTAAAAATTTTTGAAAAATGTTTGGATCTACAAAAATTCTACTTTTTTTTTCTAGATTGGTGTGATATTAATCAATTAAGACTGTTCAGCCAGTACTCAAAGGTGCCAACCATTTTCTTCATTCTTCTCCCCGGAGTAGATGTCGTCCCCATCACTCTTAGATGTTGGGAGACATGCCAAAATGATGTGCTCATTGAAGCACATGATTATGCACCAAAGTAAAATCCCAACTTACTTAATTAGACGATTAATTCATCATAATTGTGGGTAAGGATCAAAATTTACAAAGAATAGGCCTAAATAATCAATCCAATTGATAATCAAATAATAGGCCTTTTTCGATTAATAGAAAAGTTCAACATTCAAGAACTGAATTTCCGCCAATTTATCATCAAATCTTGATAAAAAAATGTTCTTTGAATGAGGAAACATTTTAATACACTTTTAGAAAATGTTCAAAGAAAAATTGTCATGTAGGCTCAATTAATCAAGATTTCCCAAGGATAAATTCATTGGGAAAAGATAGTGAGCTAGAGATTTGGTTAGGTATTTGCTGGAAAATAGAAAATAGATCATTTGGATGATCATGATCAAACAACATGTGCAGATGAATCCAACCATTTCAATGAAGATGAACTACCAAAAATTCTGAAAGAAAATTGTCATGTGCAGGCTTTAACTTCAAGCCTTTTAAAATTCATAAAAAACTCATATAAAGTTAGAAATCTAAAACATTCACACTATAAGAAAATTTTCAATGATTTTTGTTATAGATCATGTCAAGTATAAAAAAAATTATAATTAAGGAGATTGATAGCTCATTTTCCTTGGTTTGGTTAAAAATTCAAACTAAGTCATTATTAAAATTATTTTCGATTCTCCTTATTCTTGTTTTCTTATTTTCATCATTCAATTCACCCTAAGTCCCGAAATCATTGAAAATTATGAATATCACAATTATATGTATTTGACTTGAAGAAAGGACAAGTAAACCCTACTAGACAAATGAATGTTAAAATCATGCAGAAATGATGACTTAGGTGAGATGGCATGATGTTGCCAAAACACAGATTTCATGATAACATGAACTCAAATGAAATGAATTATTCATTTAATGAGATGATTTAATAAATAATTTTCAAATAAAAAATGCATGTTATCATCATGTTGCTACCATAACTACCCATATTGTTGTCACCACATAATGTTGTCTCACTTATCCCTCTTTTGTAATTTCCATTGAATTTTTTGTCATTTTTATTTGGATTTTTCTTCAATGTCAAAAGTTTTTTAATTCACGTGTCATTGATTTTATCATCTTCCATCTCTCACAGACACAAACACTCTTTTCCTTCTCTCTCTTTCACATACATTCACTTCTAATCTCTCATTCTTTCTCCATCTTTCCATCAATCTTAATTTAAATCTCTCTCAAAGTCACTCAACTTGTAAAACCTCTCTAAGTATATCCCTATGATTCCTCCTAGTTTGTTTTTCAAAGTGCATAGTCTAATTCACCATTGTAACCAAATCAAAACGTTCATCTTGGAATAAGGCCAATGCTTTTGTAGGTAGAATGGTGCATATCCAATTCACATAAGTCACACCTAATGGGAAAAATGAAGTCTTTGGAAGGGCTTTAAAAAATTTGGAAATACTATGGGTTTCTAAGACATGTGCTCAAGGAGTTCCCATGGATGATCACTGAGGCAAGTACCATCGGCCATCTCCTTTTTCATGCCTCAAACCAATATTATACCACGTCCTAAAATGTGAAAAGAAAATAAGATAACAAATCAATGTTATGAATAAGGAAACGATGATGATACTAATGGTCAAGAGATAATTCAAAATTATGAACATAAAGGCTTTAGAAAGCAATAAATATGTGGTGGGACTAGCCATGCCTTTTTTCCATAACAAGACAACCAAAACCATGTTGAATGGAAAAGGAAGAAGTTTTAGAAAAAAATGGGATGAAATAAGAATATATGGTTATTGGAGTAGACTCATCTGTGGTCAAATAAGCATACTCGTAGAGTTTATCAGAAAATTTTCCCACCATTGGTTGAACGGTTGACCATGCTTTCGAAAATGCTCAAAAGGAGGATATGATCAGTGGTCATGCCATGATCAATGTTGTGTCTGCATTGAGGGTCAATATCTTGGACACAACTCCTTTATTTCTCTCAAATAAAGTTTTGGAAACCTTGAAAGGAAGATTCACCAGATATCAAAAGCATAGACATATGGAGTAGTGCCAAACAAGATATAGAGGGCCGTTGAGAGCTTCGGTCCAAATTAGGGCAAATCATCTTACTTGATATGGGGCATTAGATCTAATTATGAAGGGTCAAGTTTAATATATCCAAAAAAACATCGACAACATGCCTCTCATGATAACACTAATGTGTGGTTACATAAAGAGTATTGATAACATGTAATATACTTGTAATTACATGATTATTAGTGTATTTTAGGGAACCATTTATATGATCTTGATTCATGTTATCATACTTTGAGTGCATCTTCATCATCCCATGTCATTTATATCAAAAATCTCAAAATGTATCATTTTAAAGGCTAAATATGTATTAATCTAGAGTTTGAATTTTAAATAGATTAGTCTAACTCATTTGAGATTTTATTTGAGTTTTAAATGTAATATAATAAGAGAAATTTTTTTGGGTATACACTCTAAAATTATCTACTTTTATTTTTAAAAATGAATTTAGTGTATTTTAGAGTTAAATATTTATTCTCTTACTATTTCATAAATTAAATTACATAAAAAATGATATTATATAATTTTTTATCAAACAAAAAAAGATTTAAAAGGAGTAGTATTTTAAAAGATAGAAATTTTCTAATTTCAGGCATCATTGCATCCGATGCACTAGATGTGTCCATGTGTCCCTCTTTGATGTGCCAAGATCGTGATGAATCGCGATCATCTGATGAAGCCACGTATCATCTTTGACGAAGTTGATTGCGATTTAATCACAGCCCTCCGATGAAGATTGACGCCCCTCATGAAGCCACGTGTTGCCCATCGATCGCGTCACTTAAGATTTCTTTTTACGCACGTGTCTTGACGAAGATCGCGTGGACTCGGGTCCACGCGATCGACGCCCCGCGATCGCATCTGACGTCTGCCATGCTACCACGTCGCCTAAACTTGAAATATTAGACGGGACATAGTCCCACATGGAGGAAAACAAAGGGATTTACGCATATAAAATGTAGAGGGGCGGTAAGCACTTGCGTTACCACCCTCAATAATCTCACTAGGGCCCACTAACCCGTGGGCCCTTCACACGCCAGCCACCCCTCGCCATGTGGCGCCCCTCATGGGTGTTCGCCTGGACCCGCGTGGCCTCTTGCCACGTGTCCGCGCCACACGCGCCAACTACGCGCCACCTGCGCCTCGCGTGGGCCATGCGTGGCGCTGCCACATGGCCTCAGTGCCACGTCGCATCCGCGCTGGTCTTGCACGCCATGTCAGCCTCACGCGCCACATCAGCTCCGCGGGGTCTGTGGAATAAAAACCGCCTTTTTCGTGATCTTAGGTAAGAAATAATTAAAATAAAAATCAGTAAAAATCTGAAAAAAATTTAAAAACTTTAGAAAATCATAACTTAAGAAATATAACTCCTTTTTAATCCAAATTTTCTCCATTGGATCTCAATTTCTTTTCTTTTTAATATCATGCCATTAAAAATATAATTTTAAAAATAAGAAAATAGGATGAATTAAAAATAATATAAAAGTATTCATTAAGATCTCTCTCTTTTAATCATCCAATAATTTCCTTCATATAATTAACCTTTAAAATCATTTAGTAAAGTCAAAATAAGTCAGAGAAAGAACTTAATTCCTATTAATTTAACCTTGAAAAAATATTAATCATCAAGAAAGCACATAATTATCCCTAATTTATGCATAAATATGAACTTTAGTGTAATGGCATACCAATGGAGAAAATTCATAAAAATTATGATAACATGCATCATATTCACATAAAATAAGCATGAATATGAGTTAATTAGGATAAGAATTTAAGTTATAAATCCATGTTATCAGAACCCTAAACGCCTATTTTTAAATCGCAAAAGGAAAAACCTTGATCTAGCAATTAATTGGATCATTTCTAGAAAAATTTAGTATTCTCCCTAATCTATCATTCTTGAGAATTAGATTTCAATTTTTAAGCTTATATTAAGTAAATTTCACGAGCTAATTCTCCATGGATTCAACCCTTACTCACCTCTAAACCAAATTAAACTTGATTAATCCATATTTTAAGTGAGTTTAGTTTTAATTTTGACAAGAGAACACATATTTTCTACAAATGCATGATCACAAGCTTCATCAAGTATAAGGCTAATAAATCTTCAAATCCATAAAAATACTTTTGTCAACATGAATCATAAAGAGTGTGTTCGAGTATGGCATACTAAAGGCCTATATATTTGCTCTCCTCATACTCTCTCTTAACAATTTAGGGTCTCTCCTCTCCACATGGTATCAATGCCCTATTGTAGCCAATATTATGACTTTCAAGTTAGTTTTCACCCTTAAATATCATCTTGATGGCATAGTGCCTCATCACAAGGCTTGATTGATACTCATGATAACATGCTAATTAGACATGATAATACATGATTATTGATGCATATTAAGGCATAAAAGATTTCATTCCCATGCATGTTATCATATTTATGACTATTTATCTATCATTCTATGAAAAAGTCATTACAATCTCAAAATACTTTAATTTAGGGTTAATTATTATAAATTAAAGATAAATTACATTTATAACCCATCTTTACTTGAGATTATAAATAGTTTTTAATATTAAATAATCAGAGAAATCATTTTTATAAACATTCATTTAATTTTCTAAAGTTAAAATCTTAAAAGAATGAATGTATTTTTTAAAATTAAATCTCTTGTCATTTATTATATTTGACTTTTTAGAATGATAGATAATAAAAGTTTCTGATCAAATGAAAGAAATTTGGATTACTTTGGAGTTATATGTTGAAAGTTATGAATTTTCTAATTTTTAGGGATTTTTCCAGAATTTTTCTAAATTTTTCTGAAATTTTTAATGAATTTCTAAGGATTTTTCGGGATTAAAAATCGAATTTTCTAATTAAAAATGAATTTTTTAACGTGCAAGTGATGTGGCGTTATCTAGACTGTCCGATCACATCGCGATCAAACGGTCGAGGCGGGCGGCGACATGGCAGCGTATGGGGCGTCTGATTGTGCGATGAATCGTGGCCCTTGATCTTCACTTAAGGAGAGGGGGTATGTGGCGCAACAAGATTAGTCAGCGAAATCGTTTTATAAACGATTATATCAGAGCCGTCGATCTGAGGAGTTATAATGGCTCTAATTAAATCGACGAAAAACGCATCTGATGTGTCTGATCGAAATCCAACGGCAGGCATTTTGATGCATTTTATAACGCACAACAACATGGCTTTATCTCGAGCGTCCGATCGCAATCCAACGGTCACGAATTAACGGTAATGACTTTGCGATCACGCGTTTCATTAAAGCCGTTGATGCGTTTCCTCGGATGGTTACGCCCAAATTGAACTGTTTAGGTACCAAATCTCTTGAATCTCTTGATCCCAATCGCTTCTAGACTCATTTCCGTGTCCACGGAATGCTTAAGATCAGGATTTTGACGATCAACGAGGAAGAAATCGACGCTTGAACTTCACGATCGTGATTTTTGATTTTTTTATGAAAAGCCTTGATTCCGGCGATTAATTGGATCAATTTGATCCCAATTGTGGGTTAGGGATCGCGTTTTATCCTAATCTATCATCTCTTACCATTTAATTTCTGTTTGGATTAGTAATTTGAAGTTAATTTGTGTTTATTTTTTGTTATTTCGTGATTTCTATTTTCTAAAAAATACCCTCTCTTCGATCTTCAATTTCTCCACGACATCAAAGTCAAATTTAATGATTTTTGATTCCGTGGAATCGTCTTCAAGTTCTCTTTCATAAAACACCATTTTCCCCTATTTTTATCATCGATTCATTGTCCGATTTGATCAAATTTGAAGAGATCATAAAAAATTTCTCAAATTCCTTGTGGATTCGACCCATATTTACCATTATACCCCTCAATTTGAGTTATTTTCATTAAATTGGTAAGTTTGGACTTTATTTTGACACGAATCGGTGTGTAATATAATTGCACATCGAATCGGTGTGCAATTAACAGAATGAATCGATGCGGTTGTTAATTGCACACCGATTCGTGTCAAAAATAAAGTCCAAAGTTACCAATTTAATGACTAATTCACAAATTGAAGGGTATAATGGCAAATAGGGTTGAATCCAGAGGGAAGTAAGGGATTTTCAAAAAATCTTTTGGAATTTGATCAAATTGGACGATGAATTGAGGTGAGAAATTAGGGAAAATGATAGATTAAGAAAGAGAACTCAAAGATGAATCCATGGAATCAAAAATCACTCAATTTGGATCAAGATTCGCAGAGAAATCGATGAATGAATTAGAGAGAAATTTTCGAAAAATTAAATCGTAAAATTACTAAAATTAAAACTGAAATTAAACTAAATTACCATCCTAAATTACAAATTGATCATACATGACGAAAGAGTAGAGAGAAAAGACGTGATCTAACCCGAGATAGCGATCGGCGGATTCAAGGCTTTTCATTCCGCGATTTAACATGTAATCTCACACGTAATCTAATTAATCGTCGGATTCAAGGCTTTTCATTCCGCGATTTCGAAAACGATCGTCGGTTTTCAAGAGACAAATTCTCCATAATCGATCGACGAAATCTCACTTTCAATCACTCCGTGGACACGAAAATGAGTCTAGAAAGTGATTAGAAGCGAGAGATTCAAGGATGGATGTGTTTAGAGAGATCAATTGAGCGAAATCATCCAAGAATACATTAAAAATTCAAAGACCATCCTAATTTATAGGCAATTTGGGCGTAACCGTCGGATGAGGCGTTTAATCTTCGATCAATGGTTCAGATTAAATGCATGAGGGTGAACCATTAAGGTTAAATCTAGGCCCTTGGATCGTGGATGGATGCACAAGATGAAGCCTCGTGATCATGTGAAGTTGATTCGTCGCGTAGCGCCTTCCGTTCGATCTTGATCGAACATCTGAGATATATCCACGTGTCTACAGAAGTCCATCGGATGCGTTTAATCTCAGCCGTTATAACTCCCTTTATGAACGGCTGAGATTAAATGTTTTGAAATACGATGAAGTGCTGCATACCCATTCACTTAAGTGATAATCGATGGTTTAATTTTAACGTTCGATCGGACGCTCCGTATGTCGCCACGTCACGTGCACGCATAAAAACCAAAAGCGAATAGTCCCACATGGCAAAAAAAATCAAAGGAATACACGCGTATATAATTAATGCGTAAATAAGGGGTTAGCTTAAATCCTCAATAGGATGCTCCCTCCTTATTCACATACGTGCACACATGTGCGCACACGCGCACACAGGCATACACGCGCACTCGCACACATGCACATATGTACATGTGTGCGACGTGTGGCGGTCTCATAGATCTCCACATGGCGATCTATGAGATGTACTCACAAAATCCACTCAACCTCATGAGATTGATTATATTGTGACCTTCTCTTTGGTTATCCCCATTTACTTATACATGGTTCTTTTTTATGGGTATTTTTTGGCATATAAGTCAACTCACACTTCTATATCTCATTTATATTTCATTTAAAAAAATATTATTCATAGTTATTTTTGTATAATGTTTGCAATGAATCTCATGAGCTTATGCAATTAACAATTGAATTATAATAAGATCATAACCCAACGATGACTAGTATTTAAACAAATATTCTAAAGATTCCTATTCAAGGAATATTCGAGAAGAACTTTAAAATATCTGACCTTAATTTTTCACCCAAGTTAATATTGATGTGTAGAGGAAATCATCAAGAACATTGGTATTTCCACTACCTTGGCAAAGATTTCATCGCATCTTATTCCTTGAGCCAATCTCTTTAACTATTGAGGATGGATGATCCTGTATGGACCACACACTCACTTTTAAGGATTTCATGTCGTATCCAATATATGATGTATAGGTGATCTTGTAGCTAGGGATTCATAAATCATAATCAAAACACTATCATCCATCAACAAAATGCCTTTGGTATCAAAAGTCAAAGGACCACATATACAAACAGTGACATGAATCAATCTCATTGACAATTAGGTATAATACTATTCAGGGATTCATAACGATCAATTTAGTCAACTCTTTCTCCAAAAGAGCACCTACTATCTATTCTTGGTATTTGATGAATCGAGATCGCAAGGTCATTGAAAACAAGCGGTCAAGAGTTAAAATAATATCCAAACTCACCAATTTTAGGAAATAAACACGAATTGACGGGGTATATTGGTAAAAAGGGTCGAATCCACAAGGAATTAAAGTAATTTCTGATGATCTCTTCAAATTTGATCAAATCAGACGATGAAATGGTGATAGAAATTAGGCAATTTGATATTTTTGGAAAGAGGAATTGAAGACGAATCCACAGAAATTGAAATTGAAATTGACTCAAATTATGATTCGAAAATGAAATCTAAAGCTATACGATGATAGATTCGGATGAAACACGATCCCTAACCCAAGATTGCGCTCGAATTGATCAAATTACTCACTGGAATTAAGGTTATTCATCAAAATTTGGAAAACGCGATTCTCGGAGTTCAAGCGTCAATTTCTTCCTCGTCGATCGTCGAAATCTCACTCTCAAGCACTCCGCGGACGCGGAAATGAGTCTAGAAGCGATCGAGAGCAAGAGATTCAAGGGATTTGGTGTCTAAACAGTACGATTAAGTCGAATTGCCCTGGAATGCTTTACAATGTCAAAGAATATCTCAATTTATAGAGCGATTTGGGTGTAACCATTCGATCGTCAATTAATCTTCGATCAACAGCTCTGATGAAACGCATCGGATGTGAATTGTCATGGTTACTGTGTCTGTTGGATCGAAGATGGACCGCCGAGATGATGCCACATCACGAGCGTTAGAAATAACACATCAAACGCCTGCCATTAGATGCATTTTTCGTCGGTTTTAATCTTAGCCGCTATATCTCTTTTGATTAACGGCTGAAATTAAATCATTTTTAAAAATGATTCCCCAACAAATTAGAATGCGTCACGTACCCCCCGCATTAAGTGACGATCAACGATCACGATTCTTCACGCGATCGAACGCTGCACATGTTGTCACATCACCTCCCGCCTTGATTGTTGATCGTGACGCAATCTGACGCTCCAGATTGTGCCACATCACCTGCGCGCTAATAATAAACCAAAAATTTGATTTTTAATTCTGAAAAATCCTGAAAAATTTTATTAAAAATTCAGAAAAAAATTCAAAAAAATCCGAAAAAATCCCTAAAAATTAGAAATTTCATAACTCCAAATTAGTTCAAATTTGTTTCATTTGATCATAAATTAAATTATCTATCATTATAAAAAATCAAATTTAATAAGTAATTAGAGATTTGATTTCTATTTCAAAAATACATTCATTTCCTTAAGATTTTAAAACTTAAAAAATTAAATGAATGTATTTAGGATTATAATCGCATGTAAAGATGGCTTATGAAATTATTTATCTTTAATTCATCATATTTAACCCTAAATTAATGTATTTAGGATTATATTGATTTTTTCATAGAATGATAGATAAACACTCATAAATATGATAACATGCATAGGAATGGAATCTTTTATGTCTTAATATGCATAAATAGTCATGTATTATCATGTCTATTTAGCATGTTATCAGTATCTCCACATCAAGGTTTACATGATCAATCATACTCATCTAATGAATCTGATCAGATAGTGATATTTTTTCTTGATAATGAGATATCCTTCTTGCATATTGATAACATGCATTTATAACTTAAATTCTTGTCTTATTTTACTCATATTCATTCTTATTTTATGTAATTATGATGCATGTTATCTTGATTTTAAGAATTTTCTCCATTGGAATGTCATTCTACTAAAGTTCATATTTATGCATAAATTAGGGATAATTATATGCTTGATTGATGATTAATATTTTTGCAAGATTAAAATAATATGAATTACAGATTTTCCCTGATATACTTTGACTTTAGGAGATGATTTTAAGAATTAACTCCAAGGAAATAATGATGTGATGATTTAAAGAAGGAATTTCTAATGAAAGACTTGATATTATTCTCAACCCTTCTCATTTTCTTGTTGTTAATTATATTTTAGATGGGATGATGCCCAAAAGGAAGAAAATTATGATACAATGGAGAAAATTTGGATTAAAAAGGAGTTGTATTTTGAGAATTATGAATTTCTGAACATTTTAGGAATTTCTGGAATTTAATTTGAATAAATTTTCTTATTAAAATCGCAAAAAAAGGGTTTACTTATCGCAGGAGCTGATGTGGAGAGCGGGACCAGCGGGCAAGCTGACGTGGCGCGCGGGACCACCGCGCCGATGCGACGTGGCACTGAGGCCACGTGGCAGCACCGCGCGTGGCCAGCGCGAGGCGCACGTGGCGCACAAGGCGCGGACACATGGCAGGAGGCCACGCGGGTCCACGCAGATGCCCGTGAGAGGCGCCACATGGCAGGAAGGCTGGCGTGTGAAGGGCGCATGGGTTAGTGGGCCCAGATTAGAGTATTACGGCGGTAACGCAATAGCGTTCAATCGCCCCACTATGTAATCATGGGATTCCTTTCTTTTTCCTCCGTGTGGGACTATGTTCCCGTGGAGTCTTACCTTTGCAGGACACGTGGCAGCACAGCGGATGTCGGATACACGAGCGGCGATCGCAGAGCATCGATTGCGTGGACCCGATTCCACACGAACATTGATGGAGCACATGCGTTAAATCCCGTTTAAGTGAGACGATCGATGGGCGACACGTGGCGCATCTAGGAGGCGTTAATCTCCATCAGACGGACGAGAGCCACCGTGATTTTGGCACATCACATGCGATACGTGGAGGCTTTCAGAGTGTCTGATCTTCATCGGATGCGCGATCCTCATCGGACGGCCGCAATCTATCGCGATTTCGGCAGTCACGGGATGACGCGTGGATGCTTCGGAGAGCGTCTGATCCTTCTCGAAGGGGCATAGCAAGCGATGACGTGGGAGAGGAGCATCAACACATTGATGTGCGCAACCGGAACCGTCCAACTCACCTCCACATGCGATCGGACAGCTGGGAAGATTCGTGGAAGAATTCCACGATCGCGGTGCGATTGAACCACGATCGCGGTGCGATCAAGCCGCGATCGTGGCGCATTTGGAGAGATCGTGGCACACGATCACGTCACGATTGATGGCCCACGATCGTCGTGTGATCGTGGCCATCAATCCCACTTCCTGACCGCATCAAACGACCGCAAAAATCGGGCGAGAATTCCCCATTTAAAAAGACAATGTATCTCCCTTTATTTCTCAACTTTTAGTTGATTCGTGAAGAAATTAAGCGAATTTGGAGCAAAATCTTAAGGTCTTCGTGATCCCCCTGCGTTTATACTCAATTGCGAAGCAATTGGAATGGGATTGATCGCGAATTCCTCCTTGATTTCATCGAATTTTTCCCTTGAATTCCGAACGTCTGCGAGGAAGAAATCGAGCAAATTTGCTTCAATCCACGTGAATTGAAGCCCCATTCTTGTAGAAATCGGGTTAGTAGTGAGATTCAATCGATTATCAATAGGTAATTTGAGTTTTTATTAGGTTTAGATCTTTAATTTTGCAAATTAGTTCTTAGTGTTCTTCATTTTCCCCAAATTTTAGTCCGAAAAATTCCTGATTTTGAAAATAGGATATCTCTCTGATCATAATTTCAAATCACTTTATTTTAGTGTCATTGGATTCCTCTTTTCATCAGCTTTCTGTGGATAGAAAATTCGTCGAATTCCGAGTTCATTTGACCCTTCAATTTAACGTTTGACCAAGCACTGTTCATTTTTCATCAGAATTTGAACGTTGACTTTCGGGGTCAATTACTTTCAATTTACAAATCGGAATTCAATCATTTTGGTCTCTTTAGAATCTTGTGGTTTTTATTCCATTGATAAATAAATTGCAAGATTTAGATATCATTTGACCAGTCAATTTGAAGATTTCATCTGAGGTGTTCATTTCGGGGATTTTCTAATCTTTGATTTTTAATAATTCATAATAAATCCATTTCTTATCCAAAAATCCATTTCTTATCTATTTCTTAATAAATAATTCTATATCAATAAATTCCATTTTCTCTCTGGTTTTTAAATATATAATTTTTGTAATCTTCTGACACCTTTTGATTATCTGATTTTACAGAACACCGATTGTTGGTTAAAGTCAATGCTTTGACTTTAACTTTTGACTTTTCTCTGTCAAATCCGAGAATTCAAATCTTAAAACTTCTTATTTAGTCTATTTAAATCATTTCCATTCATCACATCTTATTTTTACTTCTTTAAAACCTCCTTTAAACCTAAGTTTGACCAAGTCAACTCTACAATTAAAGTCAACTGTGCTCTTTGTGGATCGACCCGATACTTACACATAAGTTGATTTTCTATCTTTATATTTGTGAGTTTCGGTTTTTATAAAAATTTTTACCTACGTTTGTGTGTTTTAACGACCACACTAAAACGCTACGTCACATATCCTATAAATCAAAATGTTAAGAACATGTGATTAAAGATTAGTGATCATTATATTATTATCTCATCATAATTTACTTAGTCATTACATATGCTTATGGATTTCATTACAAATGTCATAAAAAGTGGTTATAAATAAATTTTAATGAATGAACATAAACAAGATACATGGAAGTATGATTTGGCTTGTAGACCACATAATATCCATCAATATTAGTGCCTCATACATCCTCAGCTAGGCATGTTTACTATGTATGTTCTGACTTGATGGGAGTTCAAGACGGTCTCTTCTTCTTTATATCTAAGTGTGGGCTTGGCCCAATATCTCTCTTTCTTTCATCAATATGTACACTAGTCTCCCCCTCAAGAATGGAATTTTTTTTTATTTTTCCTCTAAAAGTGTAATAATTTCACTATATATAGATTGCGGTTTGATCTTTTCTCGAATTGACATTATAAGTGGCTTCTTATTAGGCTCCTTTTGAAATCTATTTTTAATAAAATGATAGAAAAGGTTATGAAAACTATGAAATGAGTGTGTCTCTTTCTCTCTCTAAAACTTGTTGAAATATAAGGAATGTTCTTACCCACTCAACATTGATAGAGTGAAGCGCATCATTGGGTTTTTATGTCTCAAAATGCTTTTAGTGCTACCCTTCTTGTTCCTATGAGTTTATTGAACATATTTTTGTTTTATTACTTGATTTTGTGCTTGACAAAGCGAATCCATGAGGTCCTTGAATACACGCAAACACGTGATAACATGCAATCTTAACATGATAATACATGATTATTAATGCAAAATAAGGTATAAAACATTCAATTTATATGCATGTTATCATACTTTGAGTGCATTTCTATCATTACATACAAATTTATGTTATAATCTCAAAATGATTTAATTTAGGGTTAATTATGATGAATTAAAGATAAATGATTTCATAACCTATTTTTACTTGAGATTATAATTGTTTTTTTTAAAGTTAAATAATGAGAGAAATTATTTTTATAAACATTCATTTAATTTTCTAATGTTACAATATTAAAGAAATGAATGCATTTTTGAAATAATAATTTATTCTCTTGTTATTTAAATAATTTGACTTTTTATAATGACAGATAATTGAATTTCAGAGCCAATGAAAAAATCTTGATTAATTTAGAGTTGTATTTTGAAAGTTATGAATTTTCTAATTTTTAGGGATTTTTCCAGAATTTTATGAATTTATTTTCAATTTAATTCTATTAAAAATAATTAAAAAAAAAAGATTAAAAAGGGGATTTATTTTCGCGCGGGACCCACGTGAGTGCGACGTGGCACGCAAGGCCACTTGGCAGAGCCACGCGGACCCAACGCAAGCGCCTGCGTGGCGCGGAGGTCACACGTGGCATTATTTATATTTACTCGTATTATATAGGGTTATAGTACTTATAAGCATCCGATATTCGGATTACGCTAACCCTCATATTTGTCACCTATTATAAACCCGTTTATTTTTCATTAATTTTTCCCGTGTGGGACTAAGTTCCACACGGTATTTTGAGTGCAGGACACGTGGCCAAATGAGGAGCGATGGATCAACCGATCGAAGGATCATCGTGCGTGGATTTAGTGGACTCGCGATCCACCGGATCTCATCAAAACATGTGCTTTAAAAGAAGGAGTTATAACGGTCATGATTGAAACTTACGCAATGCATCTCAATCGTCAGATCGCGATTCAAGGTGCGCGATCTAATACGGTTTATAACGCATCTCAACGGGTTCATCTGAGCGCTCCATCACGGATCGGACGGCTGCGACATTTCTGAAACGGTTCACGATGGACCGTTCCATCGTAACCGTTGATTTAAATCCATCGGACAGTTACTTCAATTCGCCTATAAATTAAGGTGTTCTTCGATTTTGTAAGACATTCTCGGATGTATTCATCAAATTGATCTATCTACACCCCTCCATCCTTGAATCTCTCACTTCTAATCTCTTCTAGACTTGATTCCGCATCCACGGAGTGATTAAAAGTGAGATTTCGTTGATCAATTAAGGAGAATTCGTCTCTTGAACACCGATGCTCGCGTTCAAAATCTCGGAATGAATGGCCTTCGATCCGGTGATTAATTGGATCGATTCCATCGCTATCTTGGGTTAGAATACTTTTTTCCCCTCTAATCGATCGTCATGTATCATCAATTTTTAATTTAGGATCGTAATTTAGTTTAATTTCGTTTTCAATTTCGGTTTATGTTCTTCCGATTTTCGGAAATATCATTTCAATTTGCTCTTTGATTTCTCTGCGATTACTAATCCAAATTGAGTGATTTTTGATTCCGTGGATAAGTCTTTGAGTTATCTTTCTAAATCTACTATTTTCCCTATTTTCTATCACCAATTCATCATTCGATTTGATCATTTTCCAAAAGATCTCTTGAAAATACCTTATTTCCCTGTGGATTCGACCCTTATTTACCATTATACCCCTCAATTCAAATTATTTTCATCAAATTGGTAAGTTTGGAATTATTTTTGACACGAGACCGTGTGAAATCGATGAACTCGCAGCTTCGTCTCGTCAACACGCGTCAAAACAAGTTCCAAACTCATCAATTTGCAGAAATAATCACGAATCAAGGAGTATGTTTGGTGAATAAGGGTCAAATCCATATAGAATTAAGATATTTTTTAGGAACTCTTTGAAATTAGATCAAATCAGAAAATGAATTGAGGTGAGAAATTAGTTATTTTAGTATTTTTAGAAAGATAACTCGAAAAGCGAATCCAGAGAATCAAAAATCACAAAATTTGGATCATGATTCGCAAAGAAATCAACAAGCGAATTCGGTAGAAATTTCTGAACGCAAAGAGAGAGAAAAACTGAAATTAAATCTAAAATTTGACTAATCTACGATTTGAAATTAAAATCTAATATTATAAGAAGAGAGTATGAGGAAAACACAAATTCTAACCATAGATAGCGCTTAAATTGATCCAATTTGCCCAGTAGATTAAACGCTTTTAATTTTGTGAATTCGAAGACGATCGTCGGCATTCAAGAAGAAATTTATCCATATTTAAATCTCACTTTCAAACACTCCTCAGACGCAAAAATTAGTTTAGAAGATGAAAAAAGCAAGATATTCAAGGATTGGGATGTCTAAATAGTTCGATTACTCGAAACAACCAAGAATGTTTTACATCATCGAAGAACATGTATACTTTATAAGGAGAATTGGGTGTAACCATCAGAATGAGCTTTTAATCTTTGATCAACGGCTCTCATGAAACACATATATGAATCGCGTCCATTGGATCGAAGATGAATCGCTGAGATTTTTTCACGTCGTGCGACAAGAAGAAACAAATGAAACACATGTCGTTCGATCTTTATTTGATGCTCTGAATGCATACACGTTTCCACGGGGTCCGCCAAAAGGTTTTAATCTTAGCCGTTATAACTCCTTTGATGAACAGCTAAGATTAAACCATTTTAAAAGTATTTGTCAACGAATCACAATGCACCACGTACTTCATAACATGATAATTAGACATGATAATACACGATTATTTATGCATATTAAGGCATACAAAATTCCGTTCCTATGCATGTTATCATATTTTCTAGTATTTATCTATCATTCTATGAAAAAATATTATAATCTCAAAATATATTAATTTAAGGGTTAATTATGATGAATTAAAGATAAATAATTTCGTAACCCATATTTACTTGAGATCATAATTTGTATTTTTAAGATTAAATAATAAATGAAATCATTTTATACACACTTATATACTTTTCTTAATTTTAAAATCTAAAAGAAATGAGTGTTCTTTTTAAATAGAAATTAAATCTTTTGTTATTTATTAAATTTGATTTTTTAGGAATGATAGTAATTTAATTTCTGATCAAATGAAACAAATTTGGATTAATTTGGAGTTCTATTTTGAAACTTATGGATTTTCTAATTTTTAGGGACATTTTTTTTTTTTTCTAAATTTTTAATGAATTTTTTAGGATTTTTCGGAATTAAAAATCGAATTTTCTAATTAAAAATTCATTTTTCAGATTTTTTTATAAGCACACAGATGACGTGGCGTAATCTGGAGTGTCCGATCAATCGCGATCGACAATCAAACGCGGAAGGTGACGTTGCATCACGTGTAGGGTCCAATCGCACAAAGAATTGTGGCCATTGATGGTCACTTAAGGCGGGGGGTGTGGTCCATTCTGATTCATCAGCGAATCATTTTTAAAACAATTTAATCTCAACCGTTGATCAAAGGAGTTATAACGCCTGAGATTAAAATCGAGGAAACGCATATGAGCGTCCAATCACGATACAACGACGCGCGTTTGATGCGTTATTTATAACGCACGCGACGTGGCATCATCTCGGCGGTCCATCTGCGATCCAACGGCCACGACTCAATTGTAACGATTTGCATCCAAGCTTTTCATCATAACCATTGATCAAAGATTAAATGCCGATCAGACGGTTACACCCAATTTGCCCTATAAATTGAGATGTTCTTTGACATTGTAAAGCGTTCCAGGGTAATTCGAGTTAATCAAACTATTTAGACACCAAATCCCTTGAATCTCTTGCTTATAATTTCTTCTAGACTCATTTCCGCATCCACAAAGTGCTTAAGAGTGAGATTTTGTTGAGAGACCAGGAAGAAATCGACGCTTGAACATCAACGATCGCGTTTTCCAAATTTCTGATGAAGAGTCTTGAATCAGGTGAATAATTGGATCAATTGGAGCGCAATCTTGGGTTAGAGATCGTGTTTCATCCTAATCTATCTTTTTATAGCTTTAGATTTCATTTTCGAATCGTAATTTGAGTCAATTTCAATTTCAATTTCGGTTTTTTACGAATTTCAATTTGGGAAATTTCTCTCGTATTCATTTGATGATTTCTCTACGAAATCAGATCCAAATTCAGTGATTTTTGATTTCGTGGATTCTTCTTCGAGTTCTCTATCCAAAAATATCAAATTTCATAATTTCTATCCACATTTTATCATCAGATTTGATCAAATTTGAAAAGATCCCTCGAAATTATCCTAATTCCTTGTGGCTTTGACCCTTATTCACCAATATACCCTTCAATTCGTGTTTATTTCCTAAAACTGGTGAGTTTGATAATTATTTTGACTCTTGAACGTATGTTTTCAATGACCTCGCAGTTTCGATTCATCCATATCCCCCTCACTTAAGTGAGGATCGACGATCGTGATTAAATCGTGTGATTGGACGCTGCACATATCTCCACGTCATCTGCACATTAAAATACAAAAGAATAATCTCACATGACGAAAATAATTGAAATCCGAGGGGTTTATAAGATATGTGTAATTAGTGAGTTAGCTCAAATCATGAATAGGATGCTTTATCTTACTAATTACACGCATACACACATAAGCGTGCGCCACGTGGCGTGTTAATACGCCGTCATGTGGCAACGCCATTTTCATCCACGCCATGTCAGCACTCGGTAGAAATGTGATTTTTTTATTCTTTTTAATTCACAATAAATCTAAATAAATTCATAGAAAATCATCCAAATTCTAAAAAATCCCTAAAAATTAGAAAACTCATAACTTTCAAAATAAAACTCTAAATTAATCCGAATTTATCTTTTTTTATTAGAAAATAAATAATCTATCATTTTAAAAGTCAAATTTAATAAATAACAAGACAATACATTTTTATTTAAAAAATATGCTCATTTCTCTTTAGAAATAGAAAACTTAGAAAAATAAATAAGTAAATAAAAAAGTGTTTTATCTTATTATTTAACATTAAAACCCAATTATAACCTCAAATATAGATGAGAATAATATATTCTAAAATATATTCTTTAAAATACATAATTATCCCTAAAATAGTGCATTTTGAGATTATAACTTAAAATTGCATAAAATGATAGATATACACTCAAAGTATGATAACATGCATAAGAATGGAATGTTTTATGTCCTAATTTGTATCAATAATCGCGTAATTGCATGTTAAAATTGCATGTCATTAGTGTTCTCGTTGAAAAATATATCTCAACATTTATAAAATAATAAAAAATATAATAAGTGCAACAATAGGATAACCCTATCAACTTACTTTATCTAATATTCATTATTTTCTATATCATGAAGAATGATCTTGAATTTGGCTATTTGGGACTCTTGAAGTGTCTTGTAAATTTTCAGCATGAACATAAATTTTCTCTAAATAAGTTTAGGTAGAATTTATAGAATTGCTTTTGCACAGTAACTCTAATTTTTTAAAAAGTGATTATATCATCTTCTCTCTTAGAACTTTTCACGGAACTCATTTGCTAAAATTATTTGGATGAAACCAATGGTTTAATATCTAATGCTTAAAAGTTTCAGACAAACACGTTGCATTAAAAGTCATCTTCTATGCACAATGCCATCTCTAATTCAATATTTTCAATATTTTCACCACTCTGACTTTCCCCACGCCAAATTTCATTGGATATCCAACTATTGTGCTCAACCATTATCTCAAACTCTATCTTTTTGCTCACCATATAATGGACTGCATGAAACAATGGATTCAATAGAATATCAAGTGAGGAAAGATGAATAAGTAACATACAGTTACCATTTTGAATTCTCATGACCCAATATTAAATAGGTCTCTTTGTGACGAAGAAATGGTGGACAATTACTCCAAATGGGGATGGGCGTTCGGGAGAAAGTAATGCACAATTTCATAGAAATCATAAAAGGACAGACCCTTAATTTATTAGACTTTATTAGGATGTTTGCTTTTCAGATGGATCCATGTTTCTAGCACAAACTATGAACAACAGAAAAAACAACATTACATGAATGGATGGGATCTATAATTTGATGAAATGTTACCTCAAATGTGGAATTGTATTTGGTCATCGACTGTCAAGAAGAAGATACAATTCACTTTGCTCAGATAGATTTCTTTCGATGTGATATGGTCATTTTATTCAATCTAATATTCAATTCATGCCTTTATCTCTTTCTTGAACCAGACTAGCAGATGTTGATTTACCGAGAGAAGAGTAATATCTTCTTCTCTTAATTTGTGGATTATATCCATAGGTTCAAAAGGTTTGTGAGGTATTTAGGGTGGTAGAAGTAGGGATGGTCAATCAAAATCATAGATATCAATATTAAAATTTGGATATCAATGCTGTTGTTGAGATATCAACTTCAATGTCAATATTGGCAATTTTTAAATTATCCATAACAGTAGCAAGCATGGCAAGTGGTAAAGGCAACTGGATGATGCAGCCTTAGTGTAAAATAATATAGAGCAGTGACTTGAATCCACAAGTCTTGCTCTACAAGAAGAGTTAGAGTTTGAATCTATATAATTGACATCTTCAACCCATTGAATCCACAAGGAATTATTCTTCAATCTACCAGTACTGGAACACTCTTAAACAGGGAGAACACTCAAGAAGAAGAAAACAAAGATCTCAAAAAAGAATAACTTCAAATTATGTTCTCAAGCCTAAAAAAGTGAAGGGTGATCCAACGGATAAAACCCATAAAATGACAACTCAAACATCTTACAAATACAACTCTAATAGCATGCACATGCTATGGACAAAAACCGACAAAATAAAAAGGAGACATCTTAGGCTTTTTTAGGCCTCAACAGAGATATTCTACATATTTTTTTCAACTGTTAAGAATATTTGATGTCTTTAGGTGATTCTTTGTAGATATTGATAGTTTTATAGAAATTGACATCCAAAGTGGGCTTTCTCATCCTTATTAAAAATGGGCTCTTGGGTTTCATTGTGGGCTCGAAGGGGAATGAAATTGGAAGTGGCTAATTACAAAAGAACTCGTTAATCTCTCATCTGTAGACACAAGTCTTAGCAAGAGAGAGAGAGAGAGAGAGAGAGAGAGAGAGGTTGTGAGTAGATTACATCTCCTATTCCATATCTAAATCCTTGGAGGGATATCCTGCATGTTGTCCCACCAGATGTGAGACGATAAGAAGTATGGGAGAACATTAATTCATCACACTGTCTCTCTCCCTCCCAATTTCAGGCCTGGTTTTCTGGGTCTTCAAAAACAGAAAACGGGGACGCATCCACGTTTCCTCCCATTTTGGAGGTCCGTCAGCTCCATTTTATAGTCGTACCAACCGGGCTGCAGTTGGTACGGCAATCCCTACCCCAGGGTAATCGTCAGGATGTATGTCTGCGTGAGGGAAGACCTGATAAATATAAATAGATAAACATAGTACCATGATAGCTAGATAGAGAGAGATATGGCATTCTCTCTCTTTCTCACTCTCTCTCAAAATATCTCTCCATTCCCACCCAAATCTCTCCTTTCACCTCCATCTCTCCCCCACTGGGAGAACACCCAATTCCACCCGAACGATAGTCGTTCCACTTCCCGACCAGACTCTCAAAATTTCCTGCACTGCGCGGAACTCTTCACAGACCACCCAACAAAAGTGCAATCAAAGAACAAAATTAACGCAGATCATCACACCATTAAATTATTCAAAATCTGAAATAATTATACACACAGTATTCTTCTGTGGAAAAAAATAACCCCAAATCGAAGGGGGAGGAAGAAGAAATCTGTCAGAGCAGGGTCCTATGGTTACCTTATAGTGCCGTCAGCAATGGAGGAAACCTTGCAGACTCCGGCAGAGGTGGTGAAAGGGGAATCTTTGAAGAGCGCCACAAGCTCTGAGTTGGTGTGGAGCTCTGGCTGCAACGTCTCCCAAACCTTCTTCTTTGGGTTGAGCACCTCATCCGGTTCACCCGAGAAGCCAGGGAAAGTCACCCTTTCCCCAACCTTGGCATCAGCTGGTGGGTCCACCAGTTCCACCTTGACGAACAAATAAGTATTATATGATGTTTCAGATTTAGAGTTTAGGGTCTAGGGCTAAATGATTTATGTCTTAGCTAACGTGCATTTGGTGTTTGTAGGGTTTGGGGTTTGAGGCATCTAGTTAAGGGTTCTCATATTCACAAGTCTTTTTCATATTGATATCTCTCATCCAATAGGGTTTCTCTACAGGGCCTGGGTTTAGGATTTAGGGTCCAGGGTTAGACTTTCTGAGTTTTGAGCATGGTCTTTAAAGTCTTTGTATTAAGACTTTTGGTGTTTAGGGTTTAAGGTCCCGGGCTTCAGGGAAAAGAATTGAATTTAGAGTCTCAATTTTTCTGAACATTGAAGAAAGATCACCCAAGATCGGTAACCAGTACAAGGTTCCAGGACATATAGCGTTTCAGGGTTTAGAGTTTTGTATCTAGAATTTAAGATTTAGGATCTAAAGGATAGGTCTTCACGTTAAGGTTCTAGATTCTTCAATCTAGAATTGCCAGTTTGACGTATTGTATTTAGAGCTCAGTTTCAGGGATATAAGGTTTAGTTTAACATTGTCAGGTTTTGGGCCCAAGGTTAGAAATTCTGTATTTCTAGTTTAGAGTTTTCAGGTCTAATGTGTAACTCCTGTGTTTTAGGGTTTAGGATTTGGGATTCACTGCAGAAGATTAGTTTTTTCGATGTTCTAAGATTTAGAGTCTAGAGTGCCTGAACTAGAGAACTGTTCATAAACTAGTGATTGTGGTCTAGGATGTAGCATTTATGGTTATGGTTTGGGTGGGTTTTCCTCAAATGAAAGAGAGGCATAACAGAAAATAATTAGTCAAGTGAAAAAGAGATAGATCATTCATTCATTACCTTCGTCTCATTAGAAGAGGCTAAAACCATGGCATGGGACTTAATCCCTCTCATGGTCGCTGGCTTCAGATTACACAACACGCACACTTTCCGATTCTGCAACAGAAATATGACCATTTTAATAATACTAGAGTTAATACTAAAATAAAGCCACCTTTGGTTATGGTCTAGTCGCAATCTTAATTTATAAAAATCATGAATTTTTCAATGTCGGATGGGTTGTAGGCATTGAATGCTCAGGGATGGCAGTGGCCACTGCAAGCTTCTCCCCTTTTCTCTATATAGATAATTTTCAAAACCCTCTATATATTTATCTCTTTCTCTCTCTAGAATGTGATAAGATGCATTTTCAATCTGGGCCGTCAGTTGAGTCTTGAGACAGATCCTACAACCACGCTGTTACTAAAAAATTACAATCAATAGCCTCTTATGATCACTTTGATCAACTGATCAGTTCTTCATGATCGCTCAACTCCTGATCCGAATTCAATATCACTATGTGGAAAAGAACCTGAGCAAGCAAATTAGCTTTCCTCGACATATAAGAACTAACAAAACTAGGTATTGGTCAGATGAATTCATAAGAAACCAGACAAAAAATTTAATGGGTTGTGGACAAAAAACTCAAACATGTATTCTAACGAGATTTCTATAAGATGGGTTTTGACCTGCATTTCTTCAATGGGAATATATTTGACAAGGCCGCTGACCACAGTCCTTGTCGATGATTCACCCACATCAATCTCTTCCACATAGAGAGAATCTGCATCTGGATGCCTCTGGACTTTGGTTATGAGGCCTACTCGAATATCAAGCCTGGAGATAGAAATCTCCGGTTCGGGCTTTGACTTTGACCCAGACGAGGGTTTCGTCTGTTTCTCCCTCTTGCCCTTTCCGTCTGTAGAGAAAGATACATCACTCAGAGAATTGCCACTCAGAAAAGTTCAAATTTTGACTAAAAATGCACAGCAAAGTTAGAAACCTGAAATTACAACGTTCTTCACTTGTTCAGCAATCTTCTTTGTTTCAGCTTCTGCTTTGAGCAGTCTTTCGGCTTGACTTCCTGCAAATTTTTCCCTGAAATATGCCACCTCTTCATCTTTCTGCATATAGAATTTGATGCTTTAAAATTTTTGATTTGAATACGGCAATGTTTGACAAAAGATTAGACTGGTCAATACCAATTCCTTGAACAAAGGCTGTGGCGTGCCTATCTTGTGGCCTGTTGGGATAATATTCCATGGATTCTTGGCTAGGAGAAGGTCCCCGTTCTCGCTAGAGAGAGAAAGTTGACGAACACCATAGAGGTTGAGCTGTTTCAACACCTTCATACACGCACATATAAAAAAATTAAGAAACATCCAGCATGAAATATTTCATAAATATGCATAATGGAAAATTCATAAGTATCCCAATGAAATATGTCCAAAATACATAGATTGGAAAAGTAACGAATTACCCAGATCAGACAAAGTTAGAAGTATCCCAAATGGAATGTCCAAAATACATAAAATGGATTTTGGAATTACCCAGAGTGGAAAACTTCAAAAATAACGAATGTCCAGACATGAAAGCATAAAAAATACCCATTGGGGAGAAGCCCAAAAATAATCAGGAGTAAACACCAAACAAATCCAGAGTGATGAAGTTCAAGAATACACACAAAATTTCAGAAATACCCATAATTGTTTTTAGAAAAGCAAGAAAGATCACCTGAGATCAGTGATCCACCAGTGGGTAACAAAGAAAAATAAAAAACCAAACAGGGCATACAGACCCCAAAGGGACCCCTTTCCCCTGTAAACCAATAGGATACAAGGTTTGCCGCATCTTCAACAGTGCCATCTATTGAAACAGCCCTCCCTTTGAAGATAACCTCATTGCGGTGTAGCCAGATTGCCCACAATCCCTAGCAGTCTACCTCGTTCTACCTTCCTTAGACACCCCTTAGAGAGCCCCAGAAACCAGAAAGTATTGGCTGCTGTAACATCCACCCTTGGGATCTTCTGAGCAGCCCAGACAGCCCGAGAAAATGAACACTCAAAAAATAGGTGGGAGTAGTCTTCCACCCCCTTGCACACATACTGTACTCCGTTGACTCGTCTGGAAACAGTTTCTGTCGGGCGCTGCATGTCATTAGTCTGTGCCTAAAGAGCAACCATGCAAAAATGCAGACCACGAGGGGGAACTTCTGCTTCCAGATAAACTGGCACATGCAAAGAGTTACCCCGTACCTCCTCGATCTGGCAGTCTCTGATCCGCTTGTATGCCCTTCGAACAGAGAACGAAGGACCTGTCCATTTCCAGCCATCTGGTGTCCATCTCAAAGGGTCTGAAATGCACATGGCCTGCTATAGAAAGTCTTCTACCCTCTGATTTGATACATTGGCCCCCAGAAGTGGGCCCCATGTGCCGTCCCCAACACTCTCTAACAGTGGCCCAGGGATTACATGCAAGGGCAAACAGGCATGGGATTTATTTGAAAGAGTACCCTGATTCCACCAATCATCCATCCAAAATCAGAATTAAGGAGCCTTCCCCAAGTTTGGTGACAAAGAATTCTACATTTGAGGGAATACCTTTTGCATTCCCAGTCAAAAGGCAGAGCTCCCTCTGACGGAAGCTGTTTGCCTCTGCCAATCCAGCCCCCTGACATAGCTATTTATGAGTACCGATGTGACTATATCATCTGCTGGACCAATAATCCTGCCCACCCACTTTATCAAGAGAGCTAGATTCATGATGTGCAGATGCAAAACCCCAAGTCCCCCGTGAGGACGTCTCAGAAATACCCATAATAGAAGACAAAGAAAAGCAAGTAGGGGTGCCTTAATCACCTCAATGGAGAAAGATGGCATGAATGGTTCCAAACAACGTTGATAAGAGGTACACAATGCCAACAGATGTCTTCATTACAATAGCACACGTTGCAGGATCTTCTTTTATAGAGCTTCCAAAATTGGTTGTCCTGTGACCAGAAAAGAAATTTGTGTTTCACTAAAGCTTCCACGTGGACCTATTCCAAAAACAAATCCTCACTTGGAGATAAAAGTTTCCCTCACTTGAAATGCTCATTGCAATCTTCAAGCCCTGCTTCAACTTTACCTAAAAATAGAAACGTGTTTTTGCAGATTAAGAATAACTTAAGGTGTATTCAAATGGAGGCACAAAAAGTTTGACTTTCCTCACCTTCTCCATGGCATCAACATACTGGTCAATGCAAGAGCTGACTTTTTCAGCAAGGTTTTTAGTTTTTTGAATGTGATTCTGGATCGTGAGCATCAGGGATGATTGAGTTATACCCTTGTCCTGAAAAATAGATGATATTATGAGACAATGATATTGAGTTTATGGATCAACATCACAAGCCAACATAGATTGTTCAGCAGGTTTAGGATTTAGGACTGACTTTACAAACATAAACGAACTCTCAATACTGCAAGACTCATTAATTTGTGCAGAAAAATATGGTTCGATTTATTTTAATTTATTTCTAGATCGTCCTTCACATGAACTGAACAGCATCAATAAAATGCTTCTGATAGATGAATTCAAGCAAGAACAATCAGAAAATAATGGAATATACATGTAGCATAGAAGTAGAAATGGGAGAGAGTGATAAGGGAATCAAACTTGAAAGACAAAACGGAAAGGAAGATCAGGATGTCATAGTTGGATTTCATATTGAAAATGCTCTCTATCTTGTACAGGCTAGACAGTACAAAGATCTCTATTCCGAAGAAAAACTTAATTTTTACAATCTGAAAACTCCAACAGTTTACAACAAACACAAACACTACATTAATGCCCTGCAGCAAACGTAAGCACGTGAGACTGACCTTTTTTTCTGTGTTATTTGGTATAAATACCTTGTGCTTTTTATTAATATCATGCAGTTTCATTTTAATGTCATGCAGTTTCTTGGTTAACCAATAAGGCCCTAATTCAATAACCGTTATGCTGAACCATAAACACTAAAATTTAAAATTCTATACATAAACCTCAAAACCTCAGTGCAGTAAACCCAAAAACTAAGACGGTAGAGTTAAAATTCTAAATTATGAACCCTAAATATTATAAATGTTACACCATGAGAGCCATAAAACCTGAAACACTAATCGTTGTCATTCAACTACTTTATGTTGCAAAAATGAGCTAGACTTACTAGAAGCTCAACAAACCTTTTGGTTTAGCAATGAAACTCAAGACTCGATTGATGAAATTTCCCTAAATTGCTCAACAACTCGCTATTCAATTTGGCCTGCAAGTCTGCCCACGTAAACAAGGTATCGGACACCCTAGAGCAAAAAGGCACATGAGGAATAAGCACTGAAACATAAAAATTATACACAAAAATAATTATTTGTATAATAAATACACAATATAAAATATAATCCATTCATTCGACTGACCTCAGGTCTGTTAGTCAGCAAATAATACCTCCAAACTTCAGGGGATCTTCGTCTCCTTAGCATCATTACCAAAAACGCCAATACCTTTGCTCTTTGAGAACTTTCCTGAGTTACAAGAGAATTATACCAAAGGATATCAAACTAAAATCAAGGAATTTTTTTCAGAAAAATGGCAGTGCCTGGTTTTCAGATAATGTGCTAGGACACCCCAAGGTTCAATAGTTGAGAAGAAACAGTAGTAATGAACTAGGGTTTCCAAACCATAAAACCTCAACTAGGCAGTGAACATCTGGTTTCCAAATGTTCAAACGATTTGCCACGGTGCTTCTTTGAGCTGAAACTAGGGTTTATATTTGAGGGTTCACCTAATGGGTCAACTCATTACCCACTATAAAATCAGGATTCTGGCATAAGATTTTGGGTCATAAAAGATAACAGAGAACTAACTATGCATTGAAACCGATTGATTTTTAAGAATACCTGCTTCATAATTCAAATACTCTGTCACACTGATGGTTTTCATCAGAGTCCAATTTTCACCGGTTCCAAGAAGACATGAAGGAAACATCACCTGACAGTTTCAATACTATATGATTAAAACGGTTTAGGTGAATCAATCAATATTGTACGAGAAAAACAAATCACACAAATCTGATAGTTGAAAAAGTTAATGGGATTAGAAGAAAGCCAGAGAGACTAACCAGAAATTGAAGAAACTAGAATTACACAGCTAAAATAATGGGCAAAAATAGAATTGGCACCGAAAACAATATAAAGAAGATAATTGTCATATCATGAGGACTAAAGGGATGGACATCTTTCTAACTCGTCTTCTAAATACTTCAGTATCCATCAACTGTAGAACATTATCTTTCTGTTGGTAACTTAATTAGTTTTAGTTAATCTTGAATACACATGAATAGTAGGCTTACTTAATCATGTGTATTAATTGCACTTTTAAACAATTTACAAAATCTATGGATGAACACATATTTATCAGTATCTCCCTTAGATAGTGTTTGCATTCTTCCACACTTCATGTAGGTCATCAACATTTATGTGATTTATTCAAGGATTAAATCATGAACGTCAAAACTAATACTAAAATTAGGTCATCAACATCCTCAGCAAGCCATGCCCACCAATCAGGGAACTGAAAGAGTAATTGAAAAAGAAATCACATTAGCAAGGACAAGAATTGTCTAACCGTGTGGAAGGGGACATTGTCCTTGCCCATGAACTGGAACAACTCAACATTCTCTGGGTCCTTCCACCACTGTTCCCACTCTTTTGTATAGCACGAGGTGATAGATACATAGCCAATTGGAGCATCGAACCATACATAAAAAACCTGGCAATACAATTTTCCTTCATAACTTTCAGATCAGGTGAAAAGTTGAAGATGTTACTTAAGTTATGAAAGAGAGTAGACACAGAAACCTTATCCTTGTACTTCTCATGAGGAACAGGCACGCCCCATTTCAGATCTCTAGTAATGCATCGAGCTTTGAGTCCTTCCTTCAACCATGCATTAGTAGCCTGAATTGCATTTTGACTCCACCCACCAACCACAGAAGCGCTGTTTATATACTCAACCAATTGATCCTTCAATAGAGGAAGCTCTAGGAAGAGATGATCAGTGTCACGGATCCTAGGAGTAGTCTTGCACACCTGAAATCACTACTAAATTAAGAAAAAATACATATCAGTAAGAAGATTGGGTGAAGATCTACACCTTGCATTTGGGATCCTTCAGCTCGGTTGGATTCAAAAGTTTTCCACATTTCTCACATTGATCTCCCCGAGCGGATTCATAATCACAACCTGGTGTTGGACAGGTGCCTTCAACAAGACGATCAGCCAGGAATTTTGAGCAGGTCTCACAATAAAGCTGTAAGATTTAAAGCTTTTTCAATGAAGGAAAGGTGAGAAGAAACAGTAAATAATCGAACTATTAGTTTTTCTTACCTGTTGCATAGTGTTCTCTGATAGCCAGTTGTTTTCCAGGAGCTTATGAAAAATTGCATGGCAGACCTCTGTTTGATTAGGAGTAGACGTGCGGCCAAAAATGATCAAAAACTGATGTCAAAAACCACTCATAGATCCCCTTGTGAATTTCATGGTACCTGAGGAGATAAAAAAATCGTTGAAAAGGGTAACAATTGAGGGAAGTTTCATCAAATATTAATGATCCTCAGATGGTAGAATTCGAAAGAAATTTCAATAGGAAAATAGGAGGAATAAAATCATAGGAAAGGATAACAAGGGAGGGAGTTTCATCATATATTGATAATCATTCCAAAGAAGAATTTCAGAGAAATTGGAATAGGCAAATGGGAGGGACCAAATAAAAATCATAGGAAAGGGTTAAAGAGGAGGGAAACTCCACCAAATAACAAGATCCTGAACATAGCATAATTTGAGTAAAAATTGAACAGGAGAATGGGACAAAATAAAAATCATAGGAAAAGGGTAAAAGGAAGGAGTATTTCATGATATATTAATGATCATCCTATTGTGAGATTCAAGAGGAACTTGAATAGGAAAGAAGGACCAATGAAATGATATGACAAGGAAAGGAGGAAATTCCATCATAACTTAGTGATCCTTCTATAGTATAATTTGAGTGAAATTGGAATATGAAAATGGGACCAAATTAAATCATCGGAAAGGGTAAAAAGGGAGAGAAATTCCATCATGCATTAATGATCCTCCCATTGCAGAATTTGATTGAAATTTGAATAGAAAAATAGGACAAACTTATCGCAGATCTGCTTTGGCGTGCAATTCTCCTCCAAGGCCTTCGTCTCTGTGGCAGTGCCATACTCATCTGTCCCGCAGATGTAAATTATGTTGTAACCGCGTAGCCGGCAGTACCGCGCAAACACATCTGCGCTCAGAACACCTAAAAAGTTTCCAAATCAGGCAAATCGATGATAAGGCCCAGATAGAGATTCATAGAAAGATATAAATATATATTTCCCAATTACTAAATTCTATGATGAGGCACAATCAAGAACATGATAAGGCACAAAAGAGAAAGAACGAGAGCGAGAGGGAGACGGATGGCTGGATGTACGTATGGATGGATGGGTGGATGGGTGGATGGATGGAGGGATCGATCGACAAATTGATCGATGGATGGATGCATGGATAAATGAGTGAATGGATGATGGAATGATTAATGTATGGATGGAGGAATAGATAAATGGATCGATGGACGGAGGGGCAGATAGCGAGAAATTTCCAAATCACTCAATTCAATTATAGGCATTGATAGAGCTAGAGAGAGAGAGAGACAGAGACAGAGACAGAGAAATAGATCGATAGATAGATAAAATTTTCCAGATCACTCAAATCTATAATAGACACAGGAAGAGAAAGAGAAAATGAAATAGCTATATCGATAAAAATTTCCAAACCATTCAATTCTCACCGCAGGGGCAAGTAATAAGGCACAGATAGAGAGATTGAGATTATGAAGGGAGTTACAGCCAATTATGTTGCCGAGATGAGGAACGTTGTTGACGTAAGGGAGAGCGCTCGTTATGAGGATGTTCCGTCGGCCGGGGATCGGCAGCTTCGCTGTAAGCCCCTCATTCCCGCTTCCAGCTATCTTACCCGAATCGTCCCCCATTTTTTCGAAAAAGTTAAATTCTCCTGCTCCAATCGAAATTGGAAAATTGGATTCAGTGGAGGAGCGACGGATGCCGCGTAGACCCCCTGGTAAGCTGCTTCTTCAGACGGAAGTCAAAAACTGCAATGGCGGCTCAATCCGCGGGCTGGCGCGTAAAAACCCTAGTCGGACCCCATTCGCGAAACCTCGGCTGCGTCGACTGTGGATGACGTGGCACATTCCAATGGGCCAATTGGAAGTCGGGACGCTAGATGGGCTATTAATGGGCTGTGTTTTTGGGCAAATTTACCTGATAAGACATGGAAGGATCTAAGCATTCCATCTCATAAAAAGAAGACGAGAGGTTGATGGACATTCAGGTATGTTCATGAGAGTTTCTCCAGAATGTGGAGAGAATTTCCTTGAAATTCAGTGGCAGAAATCTCTCCCATAGCAGGCATGTTCGTGGGAGTTTCTCCAGAATGTGGAGATGATTTCCCTGAAATTCGGTGGCAGAAATCTCTCCAAAAGCAGGCATGTTCATGGGAGTTTTTCCAGAATGTGGAGATGATTTCCCTGAAATTCGGTGGCAGAAATCTCTCCCATAGCAGGCATGTTCGTGGGAGTTTCTCCAGAATGTGGAGATGATTTCCCTGAAATTCGGTGGCAGAAATCTCTCCAAAAGCAGGCATGTTCATGGGAGTTTTTCCAGAATGTGGAGATGATTTCCCTGAAATTCGGTGGCAGAAATCTCTCCCATAGCAGGTTGCAGTCCCCGGCAGACCGCCATGCCCGGCTTACAGCAATAGTAAATTATAAAGTAATATACGAGAAATCTTCAGTGAACACATCAAAAATAATATATGTACTATAATACAAAAAAATAGATAAACGTTAGCGATGCCCAATGGGAGAGCTTTTTGATAGGGGAGATGATCGCAGGCAGGGAGAGAGAGGAAGGGGAGTTGAGAGGGGGTGGCACCAGAGAAGAGAGAAAAAGGAGAGGGAGAGATAAGGAGAGAGAGTGAGGGGGGGGGGAGATAGAGGAGGGAGGTAGATAGAGATGAGAGAGGGAGAGCGGCAAGAGGGAAGAGAAAATGAGAGGGACGAGTGCAGTGGGAGGGAGAAAGGGACTGAGAGAAGAGAGGTCATGGTTGTGCAAGGTTGTTTTGGGCTTAGAACAGCTGAAACATGTTGGGTCTTTTTTTGCCTTTGGTTAAGGAACTATGCACTACCTAAAAGATGATTTCATGGCTATGCCTATAGTCACTTATAAATACACACTCTCCTCGCCCAAAAAAACTATTCTCAAATAATCTAGATTGATCAAGCTTTTGGACAATTTTTCCTTGAATCTCCTGATTCAAACACTTAAAAAGTTCATTTTTGCATCTCTTGAGTACTAACAATCAAGATTCTAGTGAGAGAATTGTGAGAATTTTCTACTTTGACTTGAAATTCCTGCCAGGAGCATGTCAAGATCAAAAGCCTTGATTCATCAATAAATTGGTTAATTTTCTTGGTGGTTTTGAGTTAGTTGAGTCTGATTTTTATTAGCATTTTCATGTTTTAATGGATATTTCAATTTCAAATAGTAGATTAAAATGATTTTAGATATTTTCACCAATTTCTCTCTCTTTGCTAGTTTTTTCCTTGTCCTTCTCTCTTTGATTTCTCCTATAATTAAACTATAACTTGAGTTGTTTTTTATTCCTTGAAAATTTTTTCTATATAATATCTAAAAATATATTTTTCACTAAATTCACTATTCTTGATACGAGGAATTCAACATACTCCAACATGCACAATGAAAATAAAAAAATATTTTTACTTGCAATTACGTGATAGCGATCTGATGCTCGAGATGCGTTTCTGTCTGCTTTAATCTCAGCCGTTATAACTTGGTTGATAGACGGCTGAGATTATATCATTTTTAAAATGATTTTTCGACGAGTAATATCGCGCCATGTAACCCCCCTCTATAAGTGAAGATCAACAGCTTAGATTCTTCGCGCGATCAGACGCTCCACAGGTTGCCATGTCCCCTCCCCGCCTCGACCGTTGATCGCGATAAGATCAGACGATCCAGATTACGCCACGTCACCTGCACGGTATTAATAAATCAAAAAATCAATTTTAAATTAGAAAAATCAATTTTTAATTCCAGAAAATCCTTAGAAATTCATAAAAAATTCAGAAAAATTCTAGAAAAATCCCTAAAAATTAGAAAATTCATAACTTTCAAAATACAACTCCAAATTAATACAAATTTCTTTCATTAGATAAGAAATTTAATTATCTATCATTATAAAAAGTCAAAATATTTAAATAACAAGAGAATAAATTATTATTTTAAAAATACACTCATTTCTTCTTGAAAAACAAAACTTTAGAAAAATAAATGAGTGTATATGAAAATTTTTCTCTTATTATTTATCATTAAAAAAACTTAATTATAATCTCAAATTTAGATGGAAATAATCTATTCTAAAATGTATTCTTAATTATGCATAATTCTCCCTAATTTAGTGCATTTTGAGATTATAACTTAAAATTGCATGAAATGATAGAAATGCACTCAAAGTATGATAACATGCATACAAATGGAATGTTTTATGCCTTATTTTGCATTAATAATCATGTATTATCATGTTAAGATTGCATGTTATCATCAGTGAAGAAACAAGTCTATTTTAAAGAAAATTAAAGAAAAAATAGACAAAATTAAAGAAGTAACAATCGAAAACCTAAGACTGAGTTTAATCGAACTTCAAAAGATTCTGAAAACAAATTAGAAATCCTATAAGAAACGACTTCAATCACAGATCCAGTGAAGAATTAATTATATTTGAGAGAGAAGAAAAGAAAAAAAGCAAAACAAATTCTAAACCTAAACCGATTCTAACCAACCTCTTTGAAGCTTCGAATGGAAGTCATCAACTCGATGAGCTACTCGACGTCGTCATAAATCTCTAAAATCGATCTTAACCTCGCTTGTGTCCTCCAGGCCAACGGTTCTTTGGGAGCGAAAAATCAAGATCGCCCCCTTCGAACGTCTCCCCCTTCCTCTTAATCTTTTTCGAAGTCGCGACGCCCCCTTTTGCGAATTCGTTATGTCCCTAGGTGTGCATCGCTCCGCACGTGCGTCTGTGCTGCATGCTGCGCTTGATCGGCATCTTGTCTTCCTCCATCTGATTGGTGGAGGGCTTATTGTGTGCCTTGGTGCTCGTACCCCACACGTAAGTCCAAATTTGATTGTGTACACAAGTAAGTCCTAGGGCTTATTGTTGTGTATGCAGTCTTACGCTCCATTGTGTGATTGGCTCACACCTAGCGTCGTGCATCTCCCCTGTCCACATTGCCTCAAAAAAACTAGTTAGTACAAATCAGCCCATTAAGGTCATTATTAACATAAACCAAAAATTTAAAGGTAATTTCTAAAGGTAATTATTGTTCTTAAAAAGAGATTTAATTCTTTAAAGTAATTGATGTTAAAGTAAAGGATTATCCTATCCAATGATGGTTGTTAAAGTAATTATGTCTCAAAAACCTCTAATAACAGCCCTAATTATTTGAACTAACTTTTCAAATTGCAAGTGCAATGAAAGTCTTTATTTCGAGCATAATATCATGATAACATGCAAAAATAAAGATTGATTCATGGCCTTTAATGAAAAATGCACTAAAAATGGATAGTCTAGAGTACCACTTTTTGCCTCGTTATAAGCCATCCTAGTAACATCCATCTTATTATATGCATTTACATGCTTGTAAACACTATTTATGCATAATTTCAGTCTATATGATGCATGTTATTATCTTAAGATAACATTTTCTTCAATTTAAGGCCAAATCACTTAATTCCACATTTTTCATCTATTGAGCATTTTTATGTGGTTTAAGAGTGTTTGATCCTTTCAAGGGTCAAACCACTTGTATTTGACCTCAAGTTTGTGGTTTTAAATGATTCAAGATTTAAGTGATTGCATGAAAGTTGAAGAAAATTAAGGCAAGAAGAAAAAAATAGTTGAGTAAAAGAGTGAATTAATCTAGTTGATTTTAGCAAGTTAACTAGGAATTAATTCACTCCTAATTTTCTTTCTCATCTATTGTTTTATTTCAAGGCATAGATTTGAAGAGGATCAAATTCTTGATCCAATGAAGAAAAATTTCAAGCAAAAAAAGGAGTTCTAGAAATGAAGTTATGAAATTTTTTTAAGATTAACTTTTTCTTTTCTTTTTCTTTTTGTTTTTTCTGAATTTTTTTAGAAATAAAAATTGCAAAAAGAGGGTTTATTTAGCACGGGACCCGCGTAGTGCTGATGTGGCGATGTGGACACATGGCAACGTCGGCTGGGCCAACACAGCACTCGCGCGACACCTACGTGGCGCGTAGGGCTGAGTGGGCTAAGCGGGTTGGGCCACGGGCATAGTGGGCCTAGAAGATCGCATATGAGAGAGGGGGCATCATAGGCCCATTGGGCAACAGAAAGCTATAAAGGAGTTCCCCTTATTAAGGCGAAAATCTCTTACTTTTTCTCATGTGGGACTAATGTGTCTCTATGTTTTGCAGGGCAGCGTGGCCACTCATGAAGCACTAGATTAAGCGTGCGAATGGGCGCGCATTGATCTAGTGGATCTCGGTCCACCATATCCCTGATCAAACGCACGTGATCAATTTGTAGCCGTCAATCTCATTAGTGAGATCCAACGGCTATGACATAATCTCGCAACCACCGAATGATAGAGTGGCACGTGCCGTTTGTGGATGCTCCGATGAAGATTAAACAACGGAAATGAAGGAGAAGGTGAAGCCCGCGTCGGGGATCGTGGCCCACTTCTTTTTGCGCGATGTGGCATCATCTCGAGCTGTCCGATTCTCTAAAATAAAATGGACGGCCCAAATTTAAATCGTGAAATTCTTTCTATAAATTCATGTTCTCTCTTACAAAATTTTGAAATCTTGATCAAACATTGAATGGAAAGTCTTTGAAGGAAAATCTCGAGTTCTTTGTGAATCCTTTGTGTCCTATACTCAATCAGGCATCGATTGAGGCAAGAAATTCACGAACATTGTGAGAAAACGTTTGATAATCGCCCCTTGAAGGCCAAAATCACGTCGGAGAGGGAATCAATGAAATTTATAGCAACCAAAGAAATTTGAGGCTCAATCTTTGCGTCAATCATATTAGTAGTGTGATACCTTTTCAATCCTCACTTTATAGATCATTTACGTCAGGTTTAGATAGGTAATTAGAGTTTTCAAAACTAGAAATTCTTCATTTTCCCCAAATTTCATCACTGATTTATATTGATTTCCGAACAAGGATTTCTCCATGATCTTAAGTCAAATTCTAACAAATTCGGTTTCATTGGATTCCTTGTTCAATCAACATTTCATCAAGATTTGACCCCTCGATTTGTCTTTTGACCAACTACTACTCAAAAACCTATCCAAATTTGGGCATTGACTTTCGATGGCTATTACTACAAATATAGAAGATGAAAATTTTCAATTTTGGTGTCTTTGTAATCCTCTTATTGTAAGCTTTCTATGCATAGGTGATTTGTAAGATTTGGATATCATTTGACCAGTCAATTAAAATATTTTATATGAATCCTTAAGTAGTATTATACTAAACTATCAATCAGGTTGACTTATGTCACAGTTATATATATGGTACTTTGACTTGAGACTCTAGAGATATCTTCTGGATAGATAACCTTGTTTTGATAATGACTTATGAATCCCTATCATTAGATCTACAAAACTTCACGTATTTGATTGACATGAAGTCAACGAAGGTGATTAAGTGGTCAAAATGAGATAATTTTTTAATAGTATACGAGGATATTGACTCAAAGAATGAGATACAATGAAATCCTTTTTCCAAGGTAGTGGAAATATTAGAGAAGGTGTTCTCAATGATTTCCTCCGTACATCAATAATAACTCGAGTGACCAATAAAATTTTGATCATTGATCATACACTTAGTCATTTGTGAGTCTCATGCATAAAAAAGACTATACTTATATGACAATTGATTATGACAAGGTGGTGCAGGTAAAGGATTATAGATAGACTTCATATCTCCTAGAGCACGTGGTATAGCTTAGCACCCAAGAGGCTAATAACTTGACCTATTGATTAGATTAAATCGATCATTGATTAATGAATCTATAAGTTGATATAGATAATTAATAATATTGACTAATAATTTGACCAATAAGTTATTAATTAACTCTGACGGATGGATGTAGAGGGTCACACATAAGGTCTATGAATGTTAGCAGATATAGAGACAATTTTTGAGGGTTTTTTTGTAAAAAGTTCACACACTCATCGTTTATGAATAGGGAGAGGACAAGCACAACTTAGGCTGCCCATGTATGCCTCGTTGAAAAATATCTCTTTTTCTTCTCTTTCTTTTGGTGAAGAGCATTGAAGAAGAGATCCACCGTCCGTCATTCATATGGATACCAATAGGGATTGGACATTTGAACAACTTAAAAGATTCTACTAATGAACCGTGTACGTATGGATTTTAATCAAGACTAGATGATAGTATTATTGGCTCTTGGTGCCTTGATGTTAGATTCAATTTATTTGGATGTGTTCAATGGTGGTGAGGTACAAGGATATGATGAGGTGATAAGATGAAGGGGTATCCATATACACCTAGGAAGGATACAAGAATCTTGAGATTTTTCCACTCGTGGAACCTTGCAATATCTCTACTAGCGAAACCATTGAATTCTTGAGCCTAGGGTGATTGAGGCCTTATCAGGGCTTCTCGTGATCTAACAATTCAATCTGATACGATGTAGTCTCTCCCTCGTTCTGTGATATTAGCTCTATCCTCTTAAATGTACCTCTCATTACATATAGATATAATTTAGATTATTCTCCTGCTATCCCTCTCACAAATTATATTCTTTTGTTTCCCAAGAGAATCCAGTTTAGGTATAGAATTGTCTACATGATCCTTTTTCTAAGAATCTAGAAAATGTGTCAAACAGTTTCTTGAAACCAGGAAAGCACAAGTATTAGAGAAAATCATGGCCTTATGATAAAAAGATCCAAAAGCCAAAGAACCACCCATACAAGTGTGATCATTAATTAGCCAAACTCTAGCTTTCCAGCACCCTTGCATCTAACATTTCCTTACTCTTTTCAATTTGATAAGTGATGGTAGATGAAGAAGGCACGAAATATCTAGCTACATGACTACTAAGATCCATTGTTGCAAACTAGGTGTGTTCTTCTCAAATGCATCATCTTCCCTCATGAAGCTCCTCACAGTCAATCCATCCAACACAACCACTGTCCTCTCACTTTATGTCTATCTCTCTCTGTAAATGTTTGATATACGATTAATCAATCTGAAAATCTATAAGATGGTTGACTCACGCTTCTTTTTGGTGCACATTGACCTTCAATGATGATAATATTCAAGCTATTAAGATGATAATCTGTTTAGTTATGAATTTTCTTAGACAATTGATTTGATGTTTTGCCTTGAAACCCAAATTCCCATTTAGTTCATTCCTAATTGATGATAATTTCGTGTGCCTCTTGAATTCTTGTATTGCCTTCTGACCTTCGATGATGGTGAGGAGCCATGGATCACAATATGGGAGAATCATAGCCACTGAAATGATTATTCTTTGAGCGTGAACAATCAAAGCCGAAGATCCTCGATCTTTACAGAGATGTTCAAGCACAAGAAATATTAAATTTGTAGAAAAAAGAAGAGAAATTAGCAAATAATTGTCAAATATATTATTTCAATATAAAGAATAGTATTTCAATAAACAATAAAATAACTAATTATTATTAAATTAAATATTACAATTATATATAAAAATATTATAAAATAACTAATATTAGTTATATATATATAACCAAGAGATAGCTAGAACACTCAATGAAGAGCAATTGTCTTTGAAATCAATGCAAATATTTCATTTGTCATGATTTCTACTTCCAACAAGAAGTAGAAATCAATGCAATTGTCTAACAAGAAGCACCCAAAAGATATGGATGCTGAATAGAACTATTAAGATTAGTTTTTTAAGACGAGTAAATGAATATAAATTACCTGGTTCTAAAAAGTTGCTTAGTTCCTTGCCAGTTTCTCGTTGGGCACCTTGAAAAGGAATCCGTTTGTAAGCATTTCTTGTATTGAAGATCAACAAACTACCGAGGTAAAAAATTTTACTGTTCTTTAATTTCGACATTATAGGTCCCCTTTATGACTGATCCCTTCTCGGGCTTGATTGCATGGGATAATATTCATGAGAATGATAATATTTCTTTAATATCCCCTCTATAGATCCAAGACTACGGAAATATTTCACCGTCTTTCTCTCCCTCAGCACTACAGAGCCAGTAGAGTTCAAATGGTTTTATGAGTTTCATGGACTCAACTTTGAATCCCGATCCTCCCCAATCTGATCAAGAAGACGACTGGGGTACAATTTATAATTTTGTCCCCTCATTTTCATAAGTTAATCCCGTCTATCTTTTTTTACGAAGATGATCACGATTTCTGTTGACTTATAATGAAAGAGAGGCATAACAGAAAATAATTAGTCAAGTGAAAAAGAGATAGATCATTCATTCATTACCTTCGTCTCATTAGAAGAGGCTAAAACCATGGCATGGGACTTAATCCCTCTCATGGTCGCTGGCTTCAGATTACACAACACGCACACTTTCCGATTCTGCAACAGAAATATGACCATTTTAATAATACTAGAGTTAATACTAAAATAAAGCCACCTTTGGTTATGGTCTAGTCGCAATCTTAATTTATAAAAATCATGAATTTTTCAATGTCGGATGGGTTGTAGGCATTGAATGCTCAGGGATGGCAGTGGCCACTGCAAGCTTCTCCCCTTTTCTCTATATAGATAATTTTCAAACCCTCTATATATTTATCTCTTCTCTCTCTCTAGAATGTGATAAGATGCATTTTCAATCTGGGCCGTCAGTTGAGTCTTGAGACAGATCCTACAACCACGCTGTTACTAAAAAATTACAATCAATAGCCTCTTATGATCACTTTGATCAACTGATCAGTTCTTCATGATCGCTCAACTCCTGATCCGAATTCAATATCACTATGTGGAAAAGAACCTGAGCAAGCAAATTAGCTTTCCTCGACATATAAGAACTAACAAAACTAGGTATTGGTCAGATGAATTCATAAGAAACCAGACAAAAAATTTAATGGGTTGTGGACAAAAAACTCAAACATGTATTCTAACGAGATTTCTATAAGATGGGTTTTGACCTGCATTTCTTCAATGGGAATATATTTGACAAGGCCGCTGACCACAGTCCTTGTCGATGATTCACCCACATCAATCTCTTCCACATAGAGAATCTGCATCTGGATGCCTCTGGACTTTGGTTATGAGGCCTACTCGAATATCAAGCCTGGAGATAGAAATCTCCGGTTCGGGCTTTGACTTTGACCCAGACGAGGGTTTCGTCTGTTTCTCCCTCTTGCCCTTTCCGTCTGTAGAGAAAGATACATCACTCAGAGAATTGCCACTCAGAAAAGTTCAAATTTTGACTAAAAATGCACAGCAAAGTTAGAAACCTGAAATTACAACGTTCTTCACTTGTTCAGCAATCTTCTTTGTTTCAGCTTCTGCTTTGAGCAGTCTTTCGGCTTGACTTCCTGCAAATTTTTCCCTGAAATATGCCACCTCTTCATCTTTCTGCATATAGAATTTGATGCTTTAAAATTTTTGATTTGAATACGGCAATGTTTGACAAAAGATTAGACTGGTCAATACCAATTCCTTGAACAAAGGCTGTGGCGTGCCTATCTTGTGGCCTGTTGGGATAATATTCCATGGATTCTTGGCTAGGAGAAGGTCCCCGTTCTCGCTAGAGAGAGAAAGTTGACGAACACCATAGAGGTTGAGCTGTTTCAACACCTTCATACACGCACATATAAAAATTAAGAAACATCCAGCATGAAATATTTCATAAATATGCATAATGGAAAATTCATAAGTATCCCAATGAAATATGTCCAAAATACATAGATTGGAAAAAGTAACGAATTACCCAGATCAGACAAAGTTAGAAGTATCCCAAATGGAATGTCCAAAATACATAAAATGGATTTTGGAATTACCCAAGTGGAAAACTTCAAAAATAACGAATGTCCAGACATGAAAGCATAAAAATACCCATTGGGGAGAAGCCCAAAAAAATAATCAGGAGTAAACACCAAACAAATCCAGAGTGATGAAGTTCAAGAATACACACAAAATTTCAGAAATACCCATAATTGTTTTTTTAGAAAAGCAAGAAAGATCACCTGAGATCAGTGATCCACCAGTGGGTAACAAAGAAAAAAATAAAAACCAAACAGGGCATACAGACCCCAAAGGGACCCCTTTCCCCTGTAAACCAATAGGATACAAGGTTTGCCGCATCTTCAACAGTGCCATCTATTGAAACAGCCCCTCCCTTTGAAGATAACCTCATTGCGGTGTAGCCAGATTGCCCACAATCCCTAGCAGTCTACCTCGTTCTACCTTCCTTAGACACCCCTTAGAGAGCCCCAGAAACCAGAAAGTATTGGCTGCTGTAACATCCACCCTTGGGATCTTCTGAGGCAGCCCAGACAGCCCGAGAAAAATGAACACTCAAAAATAGGTGGGAGTAGTCTTCCACCCCTTGCACACATACTGTACTCCGTTGACTCGTCTGGAAACAGTTTCTGTCGGGCGCTGCATGTCATTAGTCTGTGCCTAAAAGAGCAACCATGCAAAAAAATGCAGACCACGAGGGGGAACTTCTGCTTCCAGATAAACTGGCACATGCAAAGAGTTACCCCCGTACCTCCTCGATCTGGCAGTCTCTGATCCGCTTGTATGCCCTTCGAACAGAGAGCGAAGGACCTGTCCATTTCCAGCCATCTGGTGTCCATCTCAAAAGGGTCTGAAATGCAATATGGCCTGCTATAGAAAGTCTTCTACCCTCTGATTTGATACATTGGCCCCCAGAAGTGGGCCCCATGTGCCGTCCCAACACTCTCTAACAGTGGCCCAGGGATTACATGCAAGGGCAAACAGGCATGGGATTTATTTGAAAGAGTACCCTGATTCCACCAATCATCCATCCAAAATCAGAATTAAGGAGCCTTCCCCAAGTTTGGTGACAAAGAATTCCCACATTTGAGGGAATACCTTTTGCATTCCCAGTCAAAAGGCAGAGCCCCTCTGACGGAAGCTGTTTGCCTCTGCCAATCCAGCCCCCCTGACATAGCTATTTATGAGTACCGATGTGACTATATCATCTGCGGGACCAATAATCCTGCCCACCCACTTTATCAAGAGAGCTAGATTCATGATGTGCAGATGCAAAACCCCAAGTCCCCGTAGGGACGTTCAGAAATACCCATAATAGAAGACAAAGAAAGCAAGTAGGGGTGCCTTAATCACCTCAATGGAGAAAGATGGCATGAATGGTTCCAACAACGTTGATAAGAGGTACACAATGCCAACAGATGTCTTCATTACAATAGCACACGTTGCAGGATCTTCTTTATAGAGCTTCCAAAATTGGTTGTCCTGTGACCAGAAAAGAAATTTGTGTTTCACTAAAGCTTCCACGTGGACCTATTCCAAAAACAAATCCTCACTTGGAGATAAAAGTTTCCCTCACTTGAAATGCTCATTGCAATCTTCAAGCCCTGCTTCAACTTTACCTAAAATAGAAACGTGTTTTGCAGATTAAGAATAACTTAAGGTGTATTCAAATGGAGGCACAAAAAAGTTTGACTTTCCTCACCTTCTCCATGGCATCAACATACTGGTCAATGCAAGAGCTGACTTTTTCAGCAAGGTTTTTAGTTTTTGAATGTGATTCTGGATCGTGAGCATCAGGGATGATTGAGTTATACCCTTGTCCTGAAAATAGATGATATTATGAGACAATGATATTGAGTTTATGGATCAACATCACAAGCCAACATAGATTGTTCAGCAGGTTTAGGATTTAGGACTGACTTTACAAACATAAACGAACTCTCAATACTGCAAGACTCATTAATTTGTGCAGAAAAATATGGTTCGATTTATTTTAATTTATTTCTAGATCGTCCTTCACATGAACTGAACAGCATCAATAAAATGCTTCTGATAGATGAATTCAAGCAAGAACAATCAGAAAATAATGGAATATACATGTAGCATAGAAGTAGAAATGGGAGAGAGTGATAAGGGAATCAAACTTGAAAGACAAAACGGAAAGGAAGATCAGGATGTCATAGTTGGATTTCATATTGAAATGCTCTCTATCTTGTACAGGCTAGACAGTACAAAGATCTCTATTCCGAAGAAAAAAACTTAATTTTACAATCTGAAAACTCCAACAGTTTACAACAAACACAAACACTACATTAATGCCCCTGCAGCAAACGAAGCACGTGAACTGACCTTTTTTCTGTGTTATTTGGTATAAATACCTTGTGCTTTTATTAATATCATGCAGTTTCATTTTAATGTCATGCAGTTTCTTGGTTAACCAATAAGGCCCTAATTCAATAACCGTTATGCTGAACCATAAACACTAAAATTTAAAATTCTATACATAAACCTCAAAACCTCAGTGCAGTAAACCCAAAAAACTAAGACGGTAGAGTTAAAATTCTAAATTATGAACCCTAAATATTATAAATGTTACACCATGAGAGCCATAAAACCTGAAACACTAATCGTTGTCATTCAACTACTTTATGTTGCAAAAAATGAGCTAGACTTACTAGAAGCTCAACAAACCTTTTGGTTTAGCAATGAAACTCAAGACTCGATTGATGAAATTTCCTAAATTGCTCAACAACTCGCTATTCAATTTGGCCTGCAAGTCTGCCCACGTAAACAAGGTATCGGACACCTAGAGCAAAAGGCACATGAGGAATAAGCACTGAAACATAAAATTATACACAAAATAATTATTTGTATAATAAATACACAATATAAATATAATCCATTCATTCGACTGACCTCAGGTCTGTTAGTCAGCAAATAATACCTCCAAACTTCAGGGGGGATCTTCGTCTCCTTAGCATCATTACCAAAAACGCCAATACCTTTGCTCTTTGAGAACTTTCCTGGGTTACAAGAGAATTATACCAAAGGATATCAAACTAAAATCAAGGAATTTTTCAGAAAATGGCAGTGCCTGGTTTTCAGATAATGTGCTAGGACACCCAAGGTTCAATAGTTGAGAAGAAACAGTAGTAATGAACTAGGGTTTCCAAACCATAAAACCTCAACTAGGCAGTGAACATCTGGTTTCCAAATGTTCAAACGATTTGCCACGGTGCTTCTTTTTGAGCTGAAACTAGGGTTTATATTTGAGGGTTCACCTAATGGGTCAACTCATTACCCACTATAAAATCAGGATTCTGGCATAAGATTTTTGGGTCATAAAAAGATAACAGAGAACTAACTATGCATTGAAACCGATTGATTTTTTTAAGAATACCTGCTTCATAATTCAAATACTCTGTCACACTGATGGTTTTCATCAGAGTCCAATTTTCACCGGTTCCAAGAAGACATGAAGGAAACATCACCTGACAGTTTCAATACTATATGATTAAAACGGTTTAGGTGAATCAATCAATATTGTACGAGAAAAAAACAAATCACACAAAATCTGATAGTTGAAAAAAAGTTAATGGGATTAGAAGAAAGCCAGAGAGACTAACCAGAAATTGAAGAAACTAGAATTACACAGCTAAAATAATGGGCAAAAATAGAATTGGCACCGAAAACAATATAAAGAAGATAATTGTCATATCATGAGGACTAAAGGGATGGACATCTTTCTAACTCGTCTTCTAAATACTTCAGTATCCATCAACTGTAGAACATTATCTTTCTGTTGGTAACTTAATTAGTTTTAGTTAATCTTGAATACACATGAATAGTAGGCTTACTTAATCATGTGTATTAATTCACTTTCACAAACAATTTACAAAATCTATGGATGAACACATATTTATCAGTATCTCCCTTAGATAGTGTTTGCATTCTTCCACACTTCATGTAGGTCATCAACATTTATGTGATTTATTCAAGGATTAAATCATGAACGTCAAAACTAATACTAAAATTAGGTCATCAACATCCTCAGCAAGCCATGCCCACCAATCAGGGAACTGAAAGAGTAATTGAAAAAGAAATCACATTAGCAAGGACAAGAATTGTCTAACCGTGTGGAAGGGGACATTGTCCTTGCCCATGAACTGGAACAACTCAACATTCTCTGGGTCCTTCCACCACTGTTCCCACTCTTTTGTATAGCACGAGGTGATAGATACATAGCCAATTGGAGCATCGAACCATACATAAAAAACCTGGCAATACAATTTTCCTTCATAACTTTCAGATCAGGTGAAAAGTTGAAGATGTTACTTAAGTTATGAAAGAGAGTAGACACAGAAACCTTATCCTTGTACTTCTCATGAGGAACAGGCACGCCCCATTTCAGATCTCTAGTAATGCATCGAGCTTTGAGTCCTTCCTTCAACCATGCATTAGTAGCCTGAATTGCATTTTGACTCCACCCACCAACCACAGAAGCGCTGTTTATATACTCAACCAATTGATCCTTCAATAGAGGAAGCTCTAGGAAGAGATGATCAGTGTCACGGATCCTAGGAGTAGTCTTGCACACCTGAAATCACTACTAAATTAAGAAAATACATATCAGTAAGAAGATTGGGTGAAGATCTACACCTTGCATTTGGGATCCTTCAGTTCGGTTGGATTCAAAAGTTTTCCACATTTCTCACATTGATCTCCCCGAGCGGATTCATAATCACAACCTGGTGTTGGACAGGTGCCTTCAACAAGACGATCAGCCAGGAATTTTGAGCAGGTCTCACAATAAAGCTGTAAGATTTAAAGCTTTTCAATGAAGGAAAGGTGAGAAGAAACAGTAAATAATCGAACTATTAGTTTTTCTTACCTGTTGCATAGTGTTCTCTGATAGCCAGTTGTTTTCCAGGAGCTTATGAAAAATTGCATGGCAGACCTCTGTTTGATTAGGAGTAGACGTGCGGCCAAAATGATCAAAACTGATGTCAAACCACTCATAGATCCCCTTGTGAATTTCATGGTACCTGAGGAGATAAAAATCGTTGAAAAGGGTAACAATTGAGGGAAGTTTCATCAAATATTAATGATCCTCAGATGGTAGAATTCGAAAGAAATTTCAATAGGAAAATAGGAGGAATAAAATCATAGGAAAGGATAACAAGGGAGGGGAGTTTCATCATATATTGATAATCATTCCAAAGAAGAATTTCAGAGAAATTGGAATAGGCAAATGGGAGGGACCAAATAAAATCATAGGAAAGGGTTAAAGAGGAGGGAAACTCCACCAAATAACAAGATCCTGAACATAGCATAATTTGAGTAAAAAATTGAACAGGAGAATGGGACAAATAAAATCATAGGAAAAGGGTAAAAGGAAGGAGTATTTCATGATATATTAATGATCATCCTATTGTGAGATTCAAGAGGAACTTGAATAGGAAAGAAGGACCAATGAAATGATATGACAAGGAAAGGAGGGAAATTCCATCATAACTTAGTGATCCTTCTATAGTATAATTTGAGTGAAATTGGAATATGAAAATGGGACCAAATTAAATCATCGGAAAGGGTAAAAAGGGAGAGAAATTCCATCATGCATTAATGATCCTCCCATTGCAGAATTTGATTGAAATTTGAATAGAAAAATAGGACAAACTTATCGCAGATCTGCTTTGGCGTGCAATTCTCCTCCAAGGCCTTCGTCTCTGTGGCAGTGCCATACTCATCTGTCCCGCAGATGTAAATTATGTTGTAACCGCGTAGCCGGCAGTACCGCGCAAACACATCTGCGCTCAGAACACCTAAAAAGTTTCCAAATCAGGCAAATCGATGATAAGGCCCAGATAGAGATTCATAGAAAGATATAAATATAAAAAATTTCCCAATTACTAAATTCTATGATGAGGCACAATTTTTTTCAAGAACATGATAAGGCACAAAAAGAGAAAGAACGAGAGCGAGAGGGAGACGGATGGCTGGATGTACGTATGGATGGATGGGTGGATGGGTGGATGGATGGAGGGATCGATCGACAAATTGATCGATGGATGGATGCATGGATAAATGAGTGAATGGATGATGGAATGATTAATGTATGGATGGAGGAATAGATAAATGGATCGATGGACGGAGGGGCAGATAGCGAGAAATTTCCAAATCACTCAATTCAATTATAGGCATTGATAGAGCTAGAGAGAGAGAGAGACAGAGACAGAGAAATAGATCGATAGATAGATAAAATTTTCCAGATCACTCAAATCTATAATAGACACAGGAAGAGAAAGAGAAAATGAAATAGCTATATCGATAAAAATTTCCAAACCATTCAATTCTCACCGCAGGGGCAAGTAATAAGGCACAGATAGAGAGATTGAGATTATGAAGGGAGTTACAGCCAATTATGTTGCCGAGATGAGGAACGTTGTTGACGTAAGGGAGAGCGCTCGTTATGAGGATGTTCCGTCGGCCGGGGATCGGCAGCTTCGCTGTAAGCCCCTCATTCCCGCTTCCAGCTATCTTACCCGAATCGTCCCCCATTTTTTCGAAAAAGTTAAATTCTCCTGCTCCAATCGAAATTGGAAAATTGGATTCAGTGGAGGAGCGACGGATGCCGCGTAGACCCCCTGGTAAGCTGCTTCTTCAGACGGAAGTCAAAAAAACTGCAATGGCGGCTCAATCCGCGGGCTGGCGCGTAAAAACCCTAGTCGGACCCCATTCGCGAAACCTCGGCTGCGTCGACTGTGGATGACGTGGCACATTCCAATGGGCCAATTGGAAGTCGGGACGCTAGATGGGCTATTAATGGGCTGTGTTTTGGGCAAATTTACCTGATAAGACATGGAAGGATCTAAGCATTCCATCTCATAAAAGAAGACGAGAGGTTGATGGACATTCAGGTATGTTCATGAGAGTTTCTCCAGAATGTGGAGAGAATTTCCTTGAAATTCAGTGGCAGAAATCTCTCCCATAGCAGGCATGTTCGTGGGAGTTTCTCCAGAATGTGGAGATGATTTCCCTGAAATTCGGTGGCAGAAATCTCTCCAAAAGCAGGCATGTTCATGGGAGTTTTTTTCCAGAATGTGGAGATGATTTCCCTGAAATTCGGTGGCAGAAATCTCTCCCATAGCAGGCATGTTCGTGGGAGTTTCTCCAGAATGTGGAGATGATTTCCCTGAAATTCGGTGGCAGAAATCTCTCCAAAAGCAGGCATGTTCATGGGAGTTTTTCCAGAATGTGGAGATGATTTCCCTGAAATTCGGTGGCAGAAATCTCTCCCATAGCAGGTTGCAGTCCCCGGCAGACCGCCATGCCCGGCTTACAGCAATAGTAAATTATAAAGTAATTTTTTTATACGAGAAATCTTCAGTGAACACATCAAAAATAATATATGTACTATAATACAAAAAAATAGATAAACGTTAGCGATGCCCAATGGGAGAGCTTTTGATAGGGGGAGATGATCGCAGGCAGGGAGAGAGAGGAAGGGGGAGTTGAGAGGGGGTGGCACCAGAGAAGAGAGAAAAAGGAGAGGGAGAGATAAGGAGAGAGAGTGAGGGGGAGATAGAGGGAGGGAGGTAGATAGAGATGAGAGAGGGAGAGCGGCAAGAGGGAAGAGAAAATGAGAGGGACGAGTGCAGTGGGAGGGAGAAAGGGACTGAGAGAAGAGAGGTCATGGTTGTGCAAGGTTGTTTTGGGCTTAGAACAGCTGAAACATGTTGGGTCTTTTTTTGCCTTTGGTTAAGGAACTATGCACTACCTAAAAGATGATTTCATGGCTATGCCTATAGTCACTTATAAATACACACTCTCCTCGCCCAAAAAAACTATTCTCAAATAATCTAGATTGATCAAGCTTTTGGACAATTTTTCCTTGAATCTCCTGATTCAAACACTTAAAAAGTTCATTTTTGCATCTCTTGAGTACTAACAATCAAGATTCTAGTGAGAGAATTGTGAGAATTTTCTACTTTGACTTGAAATTCCTGCCAGGAGCATGTCAAGATCAAAAGCCTTGATTCATCAATAAATTGGTTAATTTTCTTGGTGGTTTTGAGTTAGTTGAGTCTGATTTTTATTAGCATTTTCATGTTTTAATGGATATTTCAATTTCAAATAGTAGATTAAAATGATTTTAGATATTTTCACCAATTTCTCTCTCTTTGCTAGTTTTTTCCTTGTCCTTCTCTCTTTGATTTCTCCTATAATTAAACTATAACTTGAGTTGTTTTTTATTCCTTGAAAATTTTTTTCTATATAATATCTAAAAAAATATATTTTTTTCACTAAATTCACTATTCTTGATACGAGGAATTCAACATACTCCAACATGCACAATGAAAATAAAAATATTTTACTTGCAATTACGTGATAGCGATCTGATGCTCAGATGCGTTTCTCGTCTGTTTAATCTCAGCCGTTATAACTTGGTTGATAGACGGCTGAGATTATATCATTTTTAAAATGATTTTTCGACGAGTAATATCGCGCCATGTAACCCCCCTCTATAAGTGAAGATCAACAGCTTAGATTCTTCGCGCGATCAGACGCTCCACAGGTTGCCATGTCCCCTCCCCGCCTCGACCGTTGATCGCGATAAGATCAGACGATCCAGATTACGCCACGTCACCTGCACGGTATTAATAAATCAAAAATCAATTTTTAAATTAGAAAAAAATCAATTTTTTTAATTCCAGAAAATCCTTAGAAATTCATAAAAAATTCAAAAAAAATTCAAAAAATTCTGGAAAAATCCCTAAAAATTAGAAAACTCATAACTTTCAAAATAAAACTCCAAATTAATACAAATTTCTTTCATTAGATAAGAAATTTAATTATCAATCATTATAAAAAGTCAAAATATTTAAATAACAAGAGAATAAATTATTATTTCAAAAATACACTCATTTCTTCTTGAAAAACAAAACTTTAGAAAAATAAATGAGTGTATATAAATATTTTCTCTTATTATTTATCATTAAAAACCTAATTATAATCTCAAATTTAGATGGAAATAATCTATTCTAAAATGTATTCTTAATTATGCATAATTCTCCCTAATTTAGTGCATTTTGAGATTATAACTTAAAATTGCATGAAATGATAGAAATGCACTCAAAGTATGATAACATGCATACAAATGGAATGTTTTATGCCTTATTTTGCATTAATAATCATGTATTATCATGTTAAGATTGCATGTTATCATCAGTGAAGAAACAAGTCTATTTTAAAGAAAATTAAAGAAAAAATAGACAAAATTAAAGAAGTAACAATCGAAAACCTAAGACTGAGTTTAATCGAACTTCAAAAGATTCTGAAAACAAATTAGAAATCCTATAAGAAACGACTTCAATCACAGATCCAGTGAAGAATTAATTATATTTGAGAGAGAAGAAAAGAAAAGAAGCAAAATAAATTCTAAACCTAAACCGATTCTAACCAACCTCTTTGAAGCTTCGAATGGAAGTCATCAACTCGATGAGCTACTCGACGTCGTCATAAATCTCTAAAATCGATCTTAACCTCGCTTGTGTCCTCCAGGCCAACGGTTCTTTGGGAGCGAAAAATCAAGATCGCCCCCTTCGAACGTCTCCCCCTTCCTCTTAATCTTTTTCGAAGTCGCGACGCCCCCTTTTGCGAATTCGTTATGTCCCTTGGTGTGCATCGCTCCGCACGTGCGTCTGTGCTGCATGCTGCGCTTGATCGGCATCTTGTCTTCCTCCATCTGATTGGTGGAGGGCTTATTGTGTGCCTTGGTGCTCGTACCCCACACGTAAGTCCAAATTTGATTGTGTACACAAGTAAGTCCTAGGGCTTATTGTTGTGTATGCAGTCTTACGGTCCATTGTGTGATTGGCTCACACCTAGCGTCGTGCATCTCCTGTCCACATTGCCTCAAAAACTAATTAGTACAAATCAGCCCATTAAGGTCATTATTAACATAAACCAAAATTTAAAGGTAATTTCTAAAGGTAATTATTTCTGTTAAAAGAGATTTAATTCTTTAAAGTAATTGATGTTAAAGTAAAGGATTATCCTATCCAATGATGGTTGTTAAAGTAATTATGTCTCAAAACCTCTAATAACAGCCCTAATTATTTGAACTAACTTTTCAAATTGCAAGTGCAATGAAAGTCTTTATTTCGAGCATAATATCATGATAACATGCAAAATAAAGATTGATTCATGGCCTTTAATGAAAAAAATGCACTAAAATGGATAGTCTAGAGTACCACTTTTGCCTGTTATAAGCCATCCTAGTAACATCCATCTTATTATATGCATTTACATGCTTGTAAACACTATTTATGCATAATTTCAGTCTATATGATGCATGTTATTATCTTAAGATAACATTTTCTTCAATTTAAGGCCAAATCACTTAATTCCACATTTTTCATCTATTGAGCATTTTTATGTGGTTTAAGAGTGTTTGATCCTTTCAAGGGTCAAACCACTTGTATTTGACCTCAAGTTTGTGGTTTTAAATGATTCAAGATTTAAGTGATTGCATGAAAGTTGAAGAAAATTAAGGCAAGAAGAAAAAAATAGTTGAGTAAAAGAGTGAATTAATCTAGTTGATTTTAGCAAGTTAACTAGGAATTAATTCACTCCTAATTTTCTTTCTCATCTATTGTTTTATTTCAAGGCATAGATTTGAAGAGGATCAAATTCTTGATCCAATGAAGAAAATTTCAAGCAAAAAGGAGTTCTAGAAATGAAGTTATGAAATTTTTTAAGATTAACTTTTCTTTTCTTTTTTTTTTTGTTTTTTTTTCTGAATTTTTTAGAAATAAAAAATTGCAAAAAGAGGGTTTATTTAGCACGGGACCCGCGTAGTGCTGATGTGGCGATGTGGACACATGGCAACGTCAGCTGGGCCAACACAGACCCGCGCGACACCTACGTGGCGCGTAGGGCTGAGTGGGCTAAGCGGGTTGGGCCACGGGCATAGTGGGCCTAGAAGATCGCATATGAGAGAGGGGGGCATCATAGGCCCATTGGGCAACAGAAAGCTATAAAGGAGTTCCCCCTTATTAAGGCGAAAATCTCTTACTTTTTTCTCATGTGGGACTAATGTGTCTCTATGTTTTGCAGGCAGCGTGGCCACTCATGAAGCACTAGATTAAGCGTGCGAATGGGCGCGCATTGATCTAGTGGATCTCGGTCCACCATATCCTGATCAAACGCACGTGATCAATTTGTAGCCGTCAATCTCATTAGTGAGATCCAACGGCTATGACATAATCTCGCAACCACCGAATGATAGAGTGGCACGTGCCAGTTTGTGGATGCTCCGATGAAGATTAAACAACGGAAATGAAGGAGAAGGTGAAGCCCGCGTCGGGGATCGTGGCCCACTTCTTTTGCGCGATGTGGCATCATCTGAGCTGTCCGATTCTCTAAAATAAAATGGACGGCCCAAATTTAAATCGTGAAATTCTTCTATAAATTCATGTTCTCTCTTACAAAATTTTGAAATCTTGATCAAACATTGAATGGAAAGTCTTTGAAGGAAAATCTCGAGTTCTTTGTGAATCCTTTGTGTCCTATACTCAATCAGGCATCGATTGAGGCAAGAAATTCACGAACATTGTGAGAAAACGTTTGATAATCGCCCCTTGAAGGCCAAAATCACGTCGGAGAGGGAATCAATGAAATTTATAGCAACCAAAGAAATTTGAGGCTCAATCTTTGCGTCAATCATATTAGTAGTGTGATACCTTTTTCAATCCTCACTTTATAGATCATTTACGTCAGGTTTAGATAGGTAATTAGAGTTTTCAAAACTAGAAATTCTTCATTTTCCCCAAATTTCATCACTGATTTATATTGATTTCCGAACAAGGATTTCTCCATGATCTTAAGTCAAATTCTAACAAATTCGGTTTCATTGGATTCCTTGTTCAATCAACATTTCATCAAGATTTGACCCCTCGATTTGTCTTTTGACCAACTACTACTCAAAAACCTATCCAAATTTGGGCATTGACTTTCGATGGCTATTACTACAAATATAGAAGATGAAAATTTTCAATTTTGGTGTCTTTGTAATCCTCTTATTGTAAGCTTTCTATGCATAGGTGATTTGTAAGATTTGGATATCATTTGACCAGTCAATTAAAATATTTTTATATGAATCCTTAAGTAGTATTATACTAAACTATCAATCAGGGTTGACTTATGTCACGCTTATATATATGGTACTTTGACTTGAGACTCTAGAGATATCTTCTGGATAGATAACCTTGTTTTGATAATGACTTATGAATCCCTATCATTAGATCTACAAAAACTTCACGTATTTGATTGACATGAAGTCAACGAAGGTGATTAAGTGGTCAAAATGAGATAATTTTTTTAATAGTATACGAGGATATTGACTCAAAGAATGAGATACAATGAAATCCTTTTTTTCCAAGGTAGTGGAAATATTAGAGAAGGTGTTCTCAATGATTTCCTCCGTACATCAATAATAACTCGAGTGACCAATAAAAGTTTGATCATTGATCATACACTTAGTCATTTGTGAGTCTCATGCATAAAAAAGACTATACTTATATGACAATTGATTATGACAAGGTGGTGCAGGTAAAGGATTATAGATAGACTTCATATCTCCTAGAGCACGTGGTATAGCTTAGCACCCAAGAGGCTAATAACTTGACCTATTGATTAGATTAAATCGATCATTGATTAATGAATCTATAAGTTGATATAGATAATTAATAATATTGACTAATAATTTGACCAATAAGTTATTAATTAACCTGACAGATGGATGTAGAGGGTCACACATAAGGTCTATGAATGTTAGCAGATATAGAGACAATTTTGAGGGTTTTTGTAAAAAGTTCACACACTCATCGTTTATGAATAGGGAGAGGACAAGCACAACTTAGGCTGCCCATGTATGCCTCGTTGAAAATATCTCTTTTCTTCTCTTTCTCTTTTGGTGAAGAGCATTGAAGAAGAGATCCACCGTCCGTCATTCATATGGATACCAATAGGGATTGGACATTTGAACAACTTAAAAGATTCTACTAATGAACCGTGTACGTATGGATTTTAATCAAGACTAGATGATAGTATTATTGGCTCTTGGTGCCTTGATGTTAGATTCAATTTATTTGGATGTGTTCAATGGTGGTGAGGTACAAGGATATGATGAGGTGATAAGATGAAGGGGTATCCATATACACCTAGGAAGGATACAAGAATCTTGAGATTTTTTTCCACTCGTGGAACCTTGCAATATCTCTACTAGCGAAACCATTGAATTCTTGAGCCTAGGGTGATTGAGGCCTTATCAGGGGCTTCTCGTGATCTAACAATTCAATCTGATACGATGTAGTCTCTCCCTCGTTCTGTGATATTAGCTCTATCCTCTTAAATGTACCTCTCATTACATATAGATATAATTTAGATTATTCTCCTGCTATCCCTCTCACAAATTATATTCTTTTGTTTCCCAAGAGAATCCAGTTTAGGTATAGAATTGTCTACATGATCCTTTTTCTAAGAATCTAGAAAATGTGTCAAACAGTTTCTTGAAACCAGGAAAGCACAAGTATTAGAGAAAATCATGGCCTTATGATAAAAAGATCCAAAAGCCAAAGAACCACCCATACAAGTGTGATCATTAATTAGCCAAACTCTAGCTTTCCAGCACCCTTGCATCTAACATTTCCTTACTCTTTTCAATTTGATAAGTGATGGTAGATGAAGAAGGCACGAAATATCTAGCTACATGACTACTAAGATCCATTGTTGCAAACTAGGTGTGTTCTTCTCAAATGCATCATCTTCCCTCATGAAGCTCCTCACAGTCAATCCATCCAACACAACCACTGTCCTCTCACTTTATGTCTATCTCTCTCTGTAAATGTTTGATATACGATTAATCAATCTGAAAATCTATAAGATGGTTGACTCACGCTTCTTTTGGTGCACATTGACCTTCAATGATGATAATATTCAAGCTATTAAGATGATAATCTGTTTAGTTATGAATTTTCTTAGACAATTGATTTGATGTTTTGCCTTGAAACCCAAATTCCCATTTAGTTCATTCCTAATTGATGATAATTTCGTGTGCCTCTTGAATTCTTGTATTGCCTTCTGACCTTCGATGATGGTGAGGAGCCATGGATCACAATATGGGAGAATCATAGCCACGAAATGATTATTCTTTGAGCGTGAACAATCAAAGCCGAAGATCCTCGATCTTTACAGAGATGTTCAAGCACAAGAAATATTAAATTTGTAGAAAAAAGAAGAGAAATTAGCAAATAATTGTCAAATATATTATTTCAATATAAAGAATAGTATTTCAATAAACAATAAAATAACTAATTATTATTAAATTAAATATTACAATTATATATAAAAATATTATAAAATAACTAATATTAGTTATATATATATAACCAAGAGATAGCTAGAACACTCAATGAAGAGCAATTGTCTTTGAAATCAATGCAAATATTTCATTTGTCATGATTTCTACTTCCAACAAGAAGTAGAAATCAATGCAATTGTCTAACAAGAAGCACCCAAAAGATATGGATGCTGAATAGAACTATTAAGATTAGTTTTTTTAAGACGAGTAAATGAATATAAATTACCTGGTTCTAAAAAGTTGCTTAGTTCCTTGCCAGTTTCTCGTTGGGCACCTTGAAAAGGAATCCGTTTGTAAGCATTTCTTGTATTGAAGATCAACAAACTACCGAGGTAAAAATTTTACTGTTCTTTAATTTCGACATTATAGGTCCCCTTTATGACTGATCCCTTCTCGGGCTTGATTGCATGGGATAATATTCATGAGAATGATAATATTTCTTTAATATCCCCTCTATAGATCCAAGACTACGGAAATATTTCACCGTCTTTCTCTCCCTCAGCACTACAGAGCCAGTAGAGTTCAAATGGTTTTATGAGTTTCATGGACTCAACTTTGAATCCCGATCCTCCCCAATCTGATCAAGAAGACGACTGGGGTACAATTTATAATTTTGTCCCCTCATTTTCATAAGTTAATCCCGTCTATCTTTTTTACGAAGATGATCACGATTTCTGTTGCAAGCGAGTTTTCGATCAGATCACCTTTAATCTTTGATTCTTTCTCCTTTATACGATTCTATGATTATTAATCTATAATCTCATTCTCTGATGATTTTCTCACATTGGATTCACCATTTTGCGAATGAATTTAGGGTTCATTATTCAACTCGGGAGGATAATTTTTTCGTCGATTGATGAAATCGATGATGGTTTGCCATTAACCTGTTGATCGAATTCGTTAATCTTGTTATAGTTAAATGATTATCGTTTTTGAAAGCTCCTTTGAAAAAATTAATAATCTGAGGAAATTTTAGGAGATATTCGAAGGTTGTGGAAACCCTCACTGACGATTTTCTTTATTTTTTGAAATTTTCCATTTCTTGTTCTAGATACGGATGGGTTTGTGATCCCGAACTTGATCGAGAAAGATTCTGATGTGGAGAACCTCCGTGTGCAAGAAGAGGCAGCAGCTTTTCAACCCCCAAAGGTATTCTTCATTCTTCCTTCCATCTCTTTCTCTCTCGACTTTTAAGTGTTTGTGGTAAGCATCTTCCCTGCACTGTTACGCAGCCCACCTTGTCCTTGCATCTGAAGATCTCTCTCTCTCTCTCTCCTCCCTAAGAGGACATGCCTGTCTTCTCTGCCTAAAAATCTCTCTCTATCTCCAACTTAATACCTTCCGCTCTCTCAATGTTTCGTTATGGATCTCCATCTGCGGTCAAAGCGGCTTCCAAACGTTAACTCTGTCATCTTCACTTGTTCCTTCTTCATTTTTCACCCAATTCTCCAAAATACTTCTTTCCAGCTGAATTAAAAACCCTCTCTATCTCTACCATTGGGCAGCCCACAATGGAGGAGACGATCTATTTGGGCCCACATGGTGGGCGTCCATCCCAGGGCAAGATAGAGCAGGAGCAGAGTGTTCCTTCGAACAGGCGGCGACTGAAGAACAAGCTGAAGGACGCAGATAGAAGGTTTGCTGGAGAAGGGAGGGAGAATAAGGTCGACGCCCTGCGCGAGCTTGTAGGCAGCAGTAAGGACGCCCCTGGTGCCGCTCTTCGGTCAGACAGCTCCCAACGTGACTGGCTTGATCCGCATTGCCACGAGTCTCTCTTCCAGAAGCGCCCACGGTGATTCTCTTTCTTGATATACCCACATGGAATTTTCCGGCTGCATTCTTTGATGATAGCTTTCCTTTCTTCATTATGAGCATATAACGGGTATCTCTCTTCAATATTCGAAAATTACCCTTTTTCCACGAAGCCTTGATCTATTATCCATGATTTAAAACTGCGAGTCCACAGAAATTGCAAAAACTATCGAATCCTTGCTCGATAAAGGATGGGAGAGCAAGATAGATTGCTTCGAGACTTTGATCATGAAGAAAGCCCAAGCATCGTCGAATAGAGCATCTCCTACTTCATATAATATTAAAATTCCAGTGATGCCCGCAGTAATCTTCCTATGGTCCAATGGACTATGGGAAAACCCGGCCTAACCCCTTTTAGATTTGGGTAAACATCATATACTGGCACGACCTCTACGGTAATGCTCAGATACTAGCACGACCTTTTTTAAGGCTCTGGCATAATTTAAGGCTCAGATAATTTATTCTTCCGTCCCCCACTTGGCCGCCACCTGGCTGACAAGTCATTCTCTCTCTCTCTCTCTCTCTCGTCATTCTCTCTCTCTCTCCTGCACCTCCTCCCAAAACTTCACTCTCCACCCGCTGTCTCATCCGCGGAGAGCAAGAAGTTCTACCTCTTCCTCACCACCACCTTCCTCGTCCTCCTCTCTCTCTACATCACCGCGCACCTCTGCACCTCTTTCCAGCTCCTCCGCCGCCCTCTGGCTGCGCCGCCAGACTCCGGCGACTCCTGTGCCGATCTCCACCGCTTCCCCGACCGCCTCTCCAAATGCCGCCACGTGTCCTCCGACCCCAACTGCCGACCCAAAGGCTACCTTAACTACCTCCGTTTCTTCTACTGCTTCTTCACCTCTAGCTCAGCCCTTGCTTTCTCCTCTCTCCTCCTCTGGCTCGTTCTCCTCTTCTATCTCCTCGGCAACACCGCCGCTGACTACTTCTGTCCCTCTCTTGAGAGCCTCTCCCAAACCCTAAAACTCTCTCCCACCATGGCGTCTCTCTTCTCTCACTGGGAAACGGCGCCTCCGACGTCTTCTCCAGCATAATTTCCTTCACTGGCTCCAGCGACGGCGACGTGGGGCTCAACAGTATCCTCGGCGGCGCCTTCTTCGTCTCCAACATCGTCACTGGCATCATAAGCATTTCTGTTGGCCCCTCTGCTATCGCCGTTGACAAGTCAAGCTTCATCTGCGAACCACCGCAGGCGCTCGGATGTCTGTGTGAGTGACGTCTCTCCAATGTCTCTCTCTAGAACCTTGTCGGCAGGATTTCTCTTGAGAATTCCGTCTGCAGGACGTCTCTCCAATGTCTCTCTCTAGAACCTTGTCGGCAGGATTTCTCTCGAGAATTCTGTCTGCAGGACGTCTCTCTTTCTCTCTACTAACCCTGTCCGCAGGATGTTTCTCTTTATCTCTCCTATCTCTCTAGAACCCTATCCGCAGGATGTTTCTCTTTATCTCTCCTATCTCTCTAGAACCCTATCCGCAGGATGTTTCTCTTTATCTCTCCTATATCTCTCTAGAACCTTGTCTGCAGGATATCTCTTTTTCTCTCTCCTATCTCTCTCTAGCACCCTGTCCGCAGGATGCCTCTTTCACGTCTGCAGCGTGGCTCTCTTTCTCTCTCTCCAAAACCCCGGGCGGAAGGATGTTCTTGTGAAAGCTCGATATGGGGAGAAGAATTTTTAAGTAAACAACGCGGTTTTGCTGTTTCTCTCTTCTTCCTCCACTGAACTATAGTTTCTCTCTCTTCCTCACCGGTTCTTTCTCGCTACTGCTTCGTGGTCCTCTCTGTTTAATCCCATTCACTCTCTTCTCTCTCTCTTCGCCACCCGTCTCTCTCCTCTCTCTTTCCTTGAGAAGAGATGGAAGGCGGGACAAAGGAGAGCTACGGATGCGCAAGCCCCACCTTCTCGGAGACCTCCGGAAAGTCCTCCGACGCCTTCAGCGACTTCAGCAGCGAGGGATCCGGCGACCTGGCGCCCGCAACGGAAACCGAGCAGCGAATCCGCGCGTCCACGTCAGCAGAATCCAACTGCCCGGAAGCTCTTGTCCACGCTCTCGTCTCAGATCTGGAGTCAAACTCCGTTGACTTGCAGCTCAAGGCGGCGACCACGATCGACTCCTCGCAATTGAAAACAATGAAAACCGCCTCAAATTCGTCCGAGTCGGATCGATCAGGCATCTCGTAACCCTAATTTCCTCTCCACACCGCCAGATCCAAGAGCAGAGCGTCACCGCGATGCTGAATCTCTCATTGCGCGACGATGTAGAGAGAGAGGAGGACGAGGAAGGTGGTGGTGAGGAAGAGGTAGAACTTCTTGCTCTCTGCGAATGAGACTGCGGGTGGAGAGTGAAGTTTTGGGAGGAGGTGCAGGAGAGAGAGAGAGAATGACGAGAGAGAGAGAGAGAGAGAGAGAGAGAGAGAGAGAATGACTTGTCAGCCAGGTGGCAGCCAAGTGGCAATATCTTGATGTCACATCCTAGTGAGAGTGAATAAAAATTGATATTATTATATTCAGTGGGGGAAGAGAGAGAAAAAAGTAAGAGAGAGAAAGAGAAGGGTATAGGAGAGAGACGCACAGACAAATAAAAGGTATTGGAAAATTAAAAATAAATCCCTAGGCCACGTCTTGCGCACAATAAAATTTAATATTATTACATTAATGACGATGGAAGAAGGTGATGTTCTGATTCTTGAGCTCGACCTTCAAATGATTCAGCCTCTGATTTCAAAGGCCCAAATCTTTTTATTATTGAGGTATTTTTGTCATTTCTCCTCTCTTTCCCGCCAATTCTATCCCTCAATCCTGGAGAGAAGAGAGAAGTGCGGCAATGCTGTGACGTTCTTACGTCTTCTGCTACTTCATCTCCTCCGATGCAAGGTCTGCTCGCAGCCGATCTTCTTTTCTCTCGACGAAATCTCTATCTTCTCCCAATTCCTTTGATTCGCTGTCTTCCTCGACAATACCACGGCGAGCGACGAAATTCACGAATCCCTCGCCCCATTGCTACCTCCGGTAAGGGCGAAATGAGACGGAACATCAGAACAGCAGCCAGAGATGCAAAGGTCGAGAGCAGGAGAGGCTTGAAGAAGGAAAGAACGGCAAGGAAGCTCGGACCTAGCCAAAGAAAGTAGAAAACCGCCGCGCCGAACACGCTTGCCGCGAAAAAGTGGAGTCGGAATTCGAGAAACTTCTCCCGCAGTTTCTGCGCCATGGATCTGTTATGTCTAAAGGTACAAGGAAATGAATTCCGCGATTTCTGGAGAATTTATCACCCCAAAAAGAGGGAGGTTACGTTTTGGAGAGGAGATTCTGAGATGGATGATGCTGCCGAAAGCCACCGCCCTGAGCCATCGGACGGTCGAGATGCACTAATCAATTTCCCTTTGTAAAGTGTCAGATCAGGGGAAACGTCGAAAAGGATGCCTCATGTTTTTAATTCGCGGGAAGATCAACTGCGACAAGAGAGGAATCCGTGATGTGGAAATCTTTACCGACAGTTAGAAGGATTCTTCGAAACTTCGTTATTAGACGGTAGCAGTTCCTCTGCAATTCCTTCGGATGGAGAACAATTCTTCGACTACTCGATGATTCGTTTAGAGAGAGAAAGGGACAGGTAGAGAGAGAAGAAGGGCTTACTCGTGCTCCGAGTTAAGTCCTAAGCTAAACCGTGGTTGGTTAGAGTTTTTTGGCGGGACGTGTCGGCATTGCAACACGGTTCAATATCCCGGTTCGACCCGGTCCAGTAGGTGCATGCTTCGCCGTCCGTCCCGTCCCCTTCACACGTGCCGTTCAAATTATGAGAAACGGATACAAGGATTGAACTGTGAGGAAGCGCCGACAATTTACATGTGCCGTCGGATTCATGGACCCCAAACAATTTCGTCAGAGAATAGGAGATCAACGGTGTGGAAAGCGCCGATCTTAGATCATTCACATTAGGCTGCAAACCGATTCTTGCTCGGTGTAGACTTCAACGGTGCAGTGACTGTTGCAGGGGCGCCCGAAGTCGGCGCCGTAGTAGTATCCGCAGCCTCTATCACAGCCACAGGAGCAAGGCCAGTACCCACCATCTCTCTGACATCCACACCACCCATGTTGATGCCCGGCGTAGCACGGGCAGCAGCAACACGGCGGTCTTGGTGCCGGCTCCGGCGCCGGCGGCGGCGCAATTGGCTCCGGCTCGGGTGGTGGCGGTGGCGGACAAGGCACCGGCTCTGGTGGTGGCGCAACTGGCTCCGGTGGCGGACAAGGCACCGGCGGCGGCTCAGGCTCTGGTTCCGGCTCCGGTTCCGGCTCTGGTTCGGGCTCTGGTTCCGGTGGCGGACAAGGCACCGGCGGCGGTTGGTCTGGGACTGGCGGTGGAGTTTCATCCTCACATCCACAGAGGCCGAGGATCTCAATCTCTCTGATGAGCTTGCTGGCCTTGCGGCGGAGCCTTCTGGCGAGCTTCTGAGGGCAGAAAGGCCCCGTCAAGGTAATCTTGCCGTTCTTCTCGTCCCATATTGTTGACAGGATCTTCCATTTCTCTGGATGATGACGATGATGATGATCATCATGAAGGTTAAAAGTGATTGGTAGTTGTTTTATGTACCTTCGTGCTTTTTGCTGAGGAGCTTTTTGATTCTGTTGAAGCAGCGAGAGCAGCCGAGATCGACGGTCAGGATCAGAGAGAAGTTCTGCGAAAGAAGAAAAAAGGTCAGGGAATTCCTTCTTTCCTAGCGTTGTTGCTTTCGTAGGTACCTCGTGGCTCATCGCTGGCTCTTCTCCGGCAAGGATAGAGAGAGAGAGGGAGAACTGAGAGAATCGGTAGGGCGGAGAGATTGGTGGATGGGGAGCGAATGGAAGATAGGAGATAAACAAGAGTTGGGAGGATGGAGAGAGAACGGAGGAATGCCGACGGAGATATAAAGAAAGGTTGGACGTTGGGAGCGAACAGAAGAGTGACGAAGGCCGAGTGGAGAAATAAAGCGAAAAGGAGAGAGATGGGAAGATGGATACGAGTATCTATTCTGGAGAGGGAGAGAGAGAGAGATGATGAGGAAAGAGGAAGATTTCGGATGGCATGAATCGAGGAAGGAGGGGGAGGACGGAGACTGGTGAACCGACGCCGCACTTGTAGAATTGGAAGGTACCACTACTGCATGTGCGAAAACTGTAGTGAGAGACTAGAAAATTGTAGTCTTTTGGAAGGGATGAGAGAGAAAGAGGGCCAGTTGTCAACATTCAAGACATGGGTGGTCAACATCGCCCATGCCAACCGGAGAGTCCTCACGCTGGAGCGAAAGGGTGATCCATTGGTGGCCCCTTCGTCCAGTTTCATATCTTCTAAAATTGTAGGCCCATTAAGGATTAGAGTTTCTGCGGTTGTGATCGAATCAAATCGACTAAAGTGGTGGAAGATGATGGGTATGATTGAGTAATGTTGGAATCAATCGTTGATCAGATGATTTTAAAAGAAATTGCTTGATTCAGCTTTGATTTTAGTCGAATCAATCTCGATCGTTCAAACAAGCTGAATCCTATTGGGGATGAATTTTTCTTCTTTTGATCTGATGAGGTCGGAGGTTCGAAGTGCAAACCACCATTTGTGTGACAGCCTTTAAACGCTGGATTGAATGAAGAACCACTCCAATTTGTTTACACTTCTTGATAAAAATAATTTTATTCTGATTTTTTACTTATTTTATTTGATGTAGAAATAACTTTTCAGCATCATCGAGAGGGGAATATTTGAATCCATGGTAGATTTTTAATGAAAATATATGTACTTAACAAATATGAGACAAAGAATTGTTGAATGTAAAATGGATATATGTAAATAAATAAAGCACATGCATTTATTGTTTTGAACATTTGTAGTTTCTATTAATTTTTTGTCAATATTTACTGAAAGGCATCTCTAGGATGACCAAATTGATAATGAGGTTTACAAAGGTCAACTTGGATGCCAATTTGATTAAAAATCGTGATCGACATCTCTTGGATGACCAAGCTTGATCAATTTCAAACAAATTGAATTCAATGGTGGCCATAGTGGAAGATGATGGCCACCATTTTCAAGGTTATTTATTTATTTTTTTCAATTACCTAATCAATATTGGGTATTATTGGATTCGATGGACAGTAAGACAATCGCCATCATGATTTACAGAAATCTTCTAGTTCAACTTTCACTTTTGTCATGATCATGATTCAAAGAAAATTACTTGATTCGACTTTGATCAAGAGAGCTAGCCCCCACACCCATGTCAAGTCTTGAGGCCCTCGCCTTGGATCCTCATCCTAACCCAAAAAAATACCATGCTGATCCCACTGTGAATCAGTCCAAAAACCAAGACATAAATCTAGCATAAGTTTAACCCCAAAAAAATTGACAAAAATAGAAATACAATTAACATCTCATCAAGGGTTTGACGTCTTTCACAAAAAAATCTCCACGATAGCCTATTGAGATGGTAGAACCTTCATTTAGAAGATTGTGTCGACTCGAAGCTCATCATACCTTCGCTAGAGTGTGTGCATAAACGTTAAATTGTCCTCTCGACTATCCTAGGTCTTCCTCATCTCATCGAGAGATGGTGCGTCCTTGTCCCACCAAGAGAACACATCATACTTTAGATAAATGAATCAAGATAAATATTACTCAGTAATTTGAGCGATGTCCTTAGGTGATAATGTTGATTGATTTCTTAAAGATGATTAACTTTCCTAGTGTACATATATTCTTATCAACTAGTGGCCTAGTTAAATCTCAATGGACATGATATATACACTTAAAAAAATAGTCAGAATATCAAGTGAAATAAGGCTAACAAATTTCTTATCAAATTTTATCAAACTTTTAAATCTATAACTTTCAATTTATTTCACTCTACTCTCAATCATAATTTTCAGAGTATATCCTTGTATGGGGCCATCTATTCTCTCTCCTCCAACTCTCTCTATATAAACTATATTCCTCAATATACAATTTAGGGTTTCACTTGTCAAATGTAGAAAAGGTATCGTGTTTATTTCCTTGATATGCAATTATATATCACTTTTTGTGACTTCATCTTTCAATAAGATATCCCCCATTTTCTTATCATCTACTGCTTCTCTCCAAGCATCCACCTCTCCTCCCCTATAGTTTCCTTCTACTCCTACATCATCTCCCTCTCTATCCTCAAGGTTATCTTCTATTGCTAAATCCTCTACTATGTCACTTGATCGATATTATGTGGCTTACAAGTCAAATCATACTTCTATATATCTTATTTATCTTCATTGAAATAAAACTTATTTGTTGTCATTTTTGTATGATTTTTTTAATGAAGTCCATGAGCATATTATATTGATCACTAGTCTTTAAACATTCTCATGTGTGTGATATTCGAGAAGGGTATTGAATTATCTGGAAAGAATAGTATTATTTGATCCTACTCATATGACGAATATGCTTGACCTTGTGACCTTCGATGTGGAGACACCAAGGATAGATAATGTGTGATGTTTGGAGAAAGAGTTCACCAAATTGGTTTGTATGAATCCCTTAATGCTATTATATGTAATTGTCACTTAGGTTGATTTATGTCATGGTTTTTTATGTAGTCCTTAGGCCTAAGACACTAAAGATATCTTATGTATGGATGATCGTGTTTTGATTATGACTTAAGAATATCTAATAGTAGTGTCTCCAAAACATCATATATCTAATATAGCACAAAGTCCTCAAAGGTGCTTATGTGGTCAAGATGAGATTGTTCACCCTTAATATTTAAAGAGATTGACTCAAAAAATGAGATGTAATGAAATACTTGGCCAAGGCAATGGAAATATCAGAGAAGGAGTTCACGATGATTTCTTCCATGCATTAGCACTAGCTTGAGTGACCGATTAGGATTTGATAGTTAACTATACCCTTAGTCATTCATGAGTTTTTTATGGACAAAGTGTTGGGATTCGAGGTCGATAAGCCTTCCTAAATTTAATCAAAATATAAAACATACCAAGATATATTGAATTGGATATTTAAGATGTTGGTGCACCAAGAACAAATGATCCAATCATCTAGTCTATATGATAAACCTACTTATAATGTTCACTTATATGAGTTCTCGAAGTTGTTCAAGTGTCTAGCCTCTAGCAGTATTCACACAATTGCTAGATGGTTAGATCTCATCTTCAAAGCTTTTCACTAAGAGAGAAAAAGAATAAAAGAGATAATTTATACAAGGCTTTCATGAGCACCTCGAGTTGTGTTATTTTTCACGTATTTTATAGACATTTAATATATAAAGTTTCCATATAAAGCCTCATAATTATGTCTATATTTACAACATTCATAAATCTTGCGTGTGACCCTCTAGGTCCATATATCTCATAAGTTAATAACTCTATAAATTCAAAAACATATTATTATTCAACCTTTGTAAATCAGCTACATCAACATATATATTAATTAATCAAGGATCAATTAACCCAACTTAAAGGTTGAGTTGCTAGTCCGTAGGGTGCTAAGTTACACCACTTACTCTAAGAGATATGGAGTATAGAAGAACTCTCGTATGGAATCTTCTCGTCATCGGTTATGATGTACATATAATCCTTTGTCCCTAAGAAACTCATTAAAAATTTAGGTTATGATCAACTATCAAATCATAATCAATCCCATTTAAGATATTTATGATGTGTGTGAGAAATCATCGGGAACTCCATCTCTAATATGTGTACTACCTTGGCCTAGGATTTCATTGCATCTCATTTCATGAGTCAGTCTCTTAATACTGAGGGCGGATGATCCCATCTTCACCACACAATCATAGATCTTTTGACTGGGGATCCCTCGATAAAAATCAAAACATGTCATCCATCCACAATATGTCTTTGGTGTTTAAATTCAAAGGGCCACATACACAATCGTAATATCAATCAACTTGATCAAAAGTTTGGTATAATATCATTTAGTGACTCCTACAGATCAATTCAGTGAACTCTTTCTCCAAAGTGCACCCACTATCTATCCTTAATGCCTTTACACTGATAGCCACATGATCAGCCATACTCATCACATGAGTCGGATCAGATAGTGCTATTCTTTTTGGATAATTTGACGTCCTTCTAGCATATTTCATAAATGATAATATTTAGAACATATGCTTAAAGACTAGTGATCATTGTATTATGATCCCATCATAATTCACTTAGTAATTTCATATGCTTATGGACTTCATTACAAACATCGCAGAAGAATGACAATGAATAGAAGTTCATTTAAATGAATATAAACGAAAATGAAAGTATGATTGGGTTGCTGGCCACATAATATCCATCACGCTTGTGTGTCATCGTGAGGCGGCATATACGCATGTCACGTGGCACACGTGTGGTGTATGTAATTAGTGATTAAGTACCCTTTAAGGTAATACGCTTAAAATAGAATCCAAAAATCTATTTATATATGAAAAATTCTTTAATTTCTACAATGTGAGATTGTGTTTTTATTTCTCCTAGGCAGGTGATGTGATATTATGAGAGGTGTTGGATTACACGATTATATAAGAAGCACTGATTTTCACTTACTCGGGAGGGTTATGTGGCACACTATGATTTGATGGTGATTTTTTTTAATAAAAGATGACGACTCTGAGTCGTCCATCATGTGAGTTATAGTGGTCCAGATTTAATGGACCAAATGAACTCCTCCAAGGGACGGTGAGAGTATCGTGGGCATCCTTTGAAGATCTAACATCAGGCGTTTCACAACGATTACACGGTTAAATCGTGTACACAAAGATTACACAATGAAATCTGGACACTCTGATGAAGATCTAACAGCCGCGACTTAAAGACACCAATTCACCTCCCTTCATTTAATCATAGCCGTTGATCGAAGACGAAGAAATGATTGAACGACCATGCCCAAATTTAGCTCTATTTATACCCCTCTCTCTTCGAACGATATAAGCATTCTCAAATTTTTTATTGATTGAACCTTTTGGATAGTATAATCCTGGAATATCTTGGTGTGATCATCTTCTAGACTCATTTCTGCGTCTATGAGTGTTTGAAATCAAGATTTCGTCGAGAGATTAGGGAGAATTTGGCGCTTGAACTATAATTTTTGTTATTTGAAATGCATAATGAAAAGCTTGGATATGATGATTAATTGGATCATTTCAAGCACGATTTTGGCTTAGTTTACACATTTTCTTCCTAATATTTCATCGTAAACAATTAAATTTTAGTTTCAATCAGTAGATTAGGTTAATTTTATGAATTTTCATATTTTTCTCTCTCATTACAATTGATTTTCTCTCCTTACTTTGCTCTTGATTTCTCCAGGGATACAAGTTCAAATTGCATGATTTTTTATTTCATGGATCTCTTTTTGAGTTCTCTTTCCAAAAATATTCATTTATCTAATTTCTCACCTCAATTCATTGTCCAATTTGATCAGCTTTTTGAAGACATTGAATTTTTTCTCCTAATTTCGCTATGCTAATTAATTCGTGATAAAATCCTCAAATTAGTGAGTTTGGAAATTATTTAGATACATGGATGTGTATTTTCAAAGACCACAGGATCTCGCTTTATCAAGGTATTGTACATATGTTGGAGGTAGCCTAGTCTTCTAACATTCTATAAAACATAAGGTAGTTTCCTTTTATAGATTGGTAGTTTCATGTTCTAGATGGTATGGCTAAAATATTTTCTCCAAAACTTGGGCATTACCACTTTGACAGCCATGTTGATCTATTCTGACAACCAAGTGACCTTTTTATTTCCCAAAATCTCGCCTTTCATGAGAGGATGAAGCACATCAAGGTTGATGGCCATGTCAAGATCTTGAAGGGATAATCTCAACCTCTCACTAGTCTTCATCGAAATATCTCACTAACATCCTCACCAAGTGGCTCACCAAAGTTTACGACTCCCTCGGTACTCTCCAGCTTTAGGGGGACTATTAGAGTATAGCTCACTACAGTCCCATGTATTCTCTGTCCTTGTATATCTATATAAACTTGTGTACCCCTCTATTTTCGGCTATACAAAACTAAAGTTTCTCCTCTCCGCAATAATCAATTATTGTAGCCCTTTAGAAATTAATCAAAACCTAAATAACATAGGAGAGAAGAAAAAAACACACTCAAACTAACCCCAGAGTGTAGCCCTTTAGAAATTATTCTTCTTTCATGTTTCGAGTCCCATTTTATAAAATAAATAAATAAAATATGCAATATGACATCCATAAACTAAGCTCAAGAACATATCACTTGGATTTGATTTGTGATGTGAGGGAGATGATTAGATCCCAACATCAAGTTAAATACAATGATGAATATCACAAGTTCTTGACTTGTTGAAATTGTATTCTCAGTTTTGAGTTTTAGTCATATGATGTAAATGACCAGCTATATTGAGTTTATTTGCACCGATCAAATTAATTAAAGCTAACCCAAAGCATTTAAGGTTAATATAAATTAGGATAAATTTTTTTCGAACTGATTAATGTGATGTCAAGAAAAAAATTTAACATAAAGACATATTTCTCGACTGATTATTAGAAATGGGGGTCAGTATATTATTGCATGCAAGCATAGAATTGCTGCATAATCAGATAGTCTTATAAACTTCACGAGACCAAGATGGTTTTGTAGTTATGACTTGTATGCTAAAAATTCAACAAGGTAGTCGATCATGTTCAAGAAATATTCAACTATATATTATAGATTTAATTTCTCTCCAATATGTTTATTTATAATATTGTCACCTTAGGCTTCATCATCAATAAGAATTGGATTTTTTTCTTTGCTTGTAAATGTCTTGATAAAATAATTCAAATGTGTACTTTTATCTAATTTTTTAGAAAATATTTTTCTTGCAAAAAAGGCACTAATATGTAAATTGAGATGCTAGCATTGGATTCATATTTGACCATTCATGGTACTCTTAAACGTTAAATAAGGAAACAAAATAAGTTTTTTCATCAACAGAAATTTGATCAATTATCACAAAAATAAACTCCTAAGATATAAATTTATTAGTATTTATCTATATTCACTAAAAACATATTGGAATCACTTAACTCAATAAAAACTTGAACTGATGTTGACGAAGGGAAGAGAAATCAGATGCCTTAGGGTTTTGATAAATAAAGGAAGTATGAATTAAATAATTATAATGATACCAAAAAATGTAATCATCTAAATCTTACTAAGTACAATACTTTGTTGCTCGAAAATTTATAAGAAAAATTAAATTGGGCATAAAATGTCATTACATTTATAATGATAATCAAGTATGTGCAATGGGGAAATCTATTGATGCTCATGAACTTATTAAGAAATTCTAATATGGCTATTTTGAATATCCTTTTGATCTTCAAGAATTTTTCAATCCTAAATGACATGAGATTTTAGTTGTACTTTTTTTTGGGGAATATCAACTATTTTTAATGTAAAGAATTCAAACCTTGAATACCAAAAACCACCATCATTTTATGTGAAATAGGAGATAGTCCTCGCCGATTACCATGTTAATGTATGTGTTATTTGAGTTAAAATGGGATAATCTTTATTTTTAAAGGCCTTCATATAATAATGATTATATTGTTAAAAAATACAAGGCTTTCTCGAGAAAATATTATTTCTGTGAACACAACCTCATAATTTTTGTATAAGGATGTAACATTGATAATAATGATTCAAGTTTTTTATAAAGCAATGAATATTATATATAGCATGGTTAGTGGAAATGCATCAACATAAGATCTCAAGCTGATCATAAAGATGAACATATAATTAAACATTTGTCATGGTTTTTTTTAATTAGGGTAGGTTTTGAATGCGATTGTCTTAGAAAATCCTTCAAATGCCAATACACAATTACATGAACATGAAATCTGAAGTAGATTACAAAACTTGATAAGCTATCGTCTCTCCCACAATTTGATTGCATTAAACTACATTTTTAAATATCCCAATTCAATTTTCTTACCAAAAAAAACTTTATAATTAAGACCAACCAAATTTCCCCACGATAATTAATCCAAATCTTGATTTTTGAAGTAGAAAACTTGAGTGACATCAGTAATCATGTTCATATTTATATAAAGTTGGCATGGGGAATATTCATGTTCATTTAATATATTTTTTACTAATCTTTTACTTATTTTTTGTGATTATATACATCAGGCATTGCATTTTTTCCTCAGAATCCATTAAAATATTATCACACGATATCAAAGTATGTTGATTTAATCAGCTTCTTCAATTATTTCAATAGAAGATATTAAATTACCGAATGGCGATTGGTGATCTGATCGACTTGTTCAGATTGGATCGACGATAAGTCTGTTTCGATGGATTTGACGAAGATCCAGGGAATGATCGATGCTGTGCTCGATTCGCGATCACTCCATTAAAATATTGATCAGATCGATATTTTATAGCTTTTTTTATCACGAAACCCTTCATCGAGAAAAACTCTTCCACGTCATTTATTTTCGCCGGTGACCGGCGGCGCCGATTTGGAAATTCTTCAGCGTGCACTTGCTTTTGCTGCGCATCCGCCGTCGAACCAGCTGTTCTTCGAAGAGATTAGGCGAGATGGGAGATGAACGAGGGAGGAAGAAGAGGGAGGATGGAGTATAACTAATCGAGGAGACGGAGAGGGGACAGCTGGGGGAAGCCGGTGGATCCTAGTGGGTGATGCCCGCCGGAACCTTTGGGCGTTGAGCCCAAAGCCCATTGGGCTTTGGGTAATTTATTTCTTGACGGAACCGAGCCCATTGGGCCCGTCTCCTGATTCTAAAGATCGAGGAAAATGGGAATTACGTCGCTGCTGCACGTAAGTAAAAAAAAATGATTGGCCATTCATTAGAAAGCGAGGCTTCCTCGAGTCGCCGTTGACTAATTTACAAAAATACCAAAAAATGAACGGCCCATTGACCACGCGAGTCCAACAAGTCTGAACACCCGGAAACTCTGTAAGACCGAGGAGATAAGACTAAGGTGGAGCCTCCTACGGGCGTGTTTTTCGCCGACAACTGCCTGTTGGTCGTCGGAGCTTTAAACAAGTCATCGGCGTTGACTGTGTGATCCACCTTGCTGAGAAGAGGAAAAATAGTACGGGAAGACCGGAAGAGAGCGACAGCTCAAGGACCCTCCTGCATCATATTTCTCTTCATCTTATCGATGAATTCTTCGATTCTCTGGGTCAACTCGTCGACATCACCTTCCTCTTCTTTCTCAGATTCAGGCTGAAGTTTCTCCTCGTCATTGTCGTCGTGTTCATCTTCATCATTATCATCATGATTTTCATCGTGTTCGTCCGTGCCGTGGAGGCTAGTTGCAAAGGTTGCTTGGGTGTCTGGCTGGCGGACCAGATACCGAATCAAACCCGAATCGACGATAACGACAAGGAGAATCATATTGCAGACGAAGAACGCGGTCTTGGAATTCAGGGAGAAGAATATCAAGCTCTCAGGATTTAGAGGGAGAATCATCTCAGCCAAGACGAACAGCAAGAAGATAGGGACGAGAAAGACTGGCAGTAGAAGAAGAAGAAGAAGCTTCTCAGTCATGGGTTGAGATCTCCTCTGCTCGTCCATGGCAACTCTTATTCCAAAAGAACGCTCTTACTATACCCATCTACTCATCCTCTGGCAAATTTATATTTTCGCCCTCAGCTACGCGCGTTTATTTTCTCTATTGATTCAGTCCTTCGCAGGAAATATCATTCTTGAACCTTCCAACCGTTCCGAGTGTAAACTATTTAACCTTGTAAATTACTAAATTATGTATATGCCCTAAATTATCTGACATGCAAAGTATACCGGGGCATATCAATATAACTTGCCCGCGGAGATATTAGATACCAGGTATTTTACGCGGAGAGAAACGGTCGCCCTGATTCGGTGACTGACTACCGAGATGCCAAATTTGCTAGGCCCACACGTTGACTTTGGGAGGAAGCTGTAATTGCTTGGGCCGTCAGAAACCGTTGAACCTGAGGGCTGAGAGGGACATGAACGCAATTTTGAAAGGCCCAACCAAATCTTGGAGAGCGCAGATAGAGTGGACAGAGAAAGAGTGTATGAACAAAGAGAGTGAACAGAAGAAGAGTGTATGAACAAAGAGAGTGAACAGAGGACCTATGATCCATGCCAAACTTAAGATCCAACAGAGAGAGAGAGAGATTCTTTCAATGGCGGACAGCCTTGTAAAGAACCACCGTGACATACTTGGACAAGAAGCGGTGGGTCACACCGAGAGCGACCAGTTGCTGATCTCCCTTCCCTTTTTGGATGTAAAGATGGTTCAACACCACCCTCTGAGGTCGCTGGGATGATGCGCTGTTGACGAACGATTGGCTGTTCAGCAGCGTCATGAGCAGATGCGGGGGCACTGTCGGCGGCTCCTTGGAGAAGTCCTCCAATCCCATAGGCCAGCTGTCGTAGCTTGAATCTGGCGACAATGGCGGCTCAAAGCTCGCCATGTTCTCGATGTCTTCCGGCACTGCTTCCTGAAATGGCAAATCATTATCATCGTCGTCGCCGTCATCATCATCATCATCAGGCTCTTGGACCTTTTGGTGGCCTTAAATATAATCCCCATATCAAGTGCACTTAAATTCTTGCCAAGAATGACATCATTGTCGCCATGCCCATCATCTTTACCATCATCATCATCATCTTCAATTTTTGTCCTGTTGCCGTCATCATCATTATCGGCATCTTAATCATTTTTGCTGTCATCTCACAATCATCATGACTCATTACCCTCCTCATTAAAGTCTTGAAGCTTTAAATTACCCAGTAAACATACTTCCCACAAGTCCATTTCGAATTCTCATAAGTAGCTCTTGCATTGTCAAATTCTCATTATCATCGTCATCATCATATTCAATCACCATGATGGTACTCATCATCACTATCATCATCATTGTCATTGCCTTCATGATCAACACCATCATGATTGCCTTCATTTCTCATCATGATGATCATCATATTCTTTATCACTGCCATCATGGTGATCGTCATCACCATCAGAATATTATCCTCTTTGCTATTCATCATCATCATCCAACCATTGTCATGCTTATCATTGTTTCCCTTATCAACATCACAATGACCATCAGGATATTGGAGCCCAAATAGAATGATTTCACTACACATCAAAAGCTAGACGGGACTAGAAGGTACACATACCAGAAGATCCAAGACATTGTATTCATTCCCCATTTCATCGCACACCAGTGGGTAGTCCAGAGAGCATCTACGTTCCCCATCAACAATGAACTTGTAATGATACACACCAGAAGGAAGAACCTTCATGATACTGAAATCTTTGTCTGATCTCTGCATGGGCTCCCTGGCATAAATAGCAAAAGTCAACAGATGATAATGACGATGAAAGGAAGATGATGACAATGATAACCATTACTTTATGGAAACAATAGAAAGCAAGAACCAGTAATTGTTACTAGGATAATGAAAGCTTCAAGAGTCTGATGATGATGATGATGACATTAACGATGAGAATTCAAATTATAATCATTATAGGGAATATCTTTGCGGGATATTTGAAAGACTAAAGAGTCAGATGATGATGTGCTAATGATAATAATGACGAACGCAATGTCAAGGACAGAAACAATGAAAAAAATTGACTTTCGGGAGGAGATAATCTTGATTGGGCATGTGAAAGCACAATAATGCTCACGATGATGATGATGATGATGATGATGAACCTCATCATCATGAAAATGATCATGATAATCACAGTGACCATGGTACTGATGATCATGGTGTTGATTATGGCAATGGTGATGATCATAGTGATGATGATGGTGACAGTGGTCACTTTAGAAAGCACAGACAAGTCAACAGATGATAATGACAGATGATAAATAGCAACTGATCTCTGCATGGGCTCTGCATGGGCTCCCTGGCATAAATAGCAAAAGTCAACAGATGATAATGACGATGAAAGGAAGATGATGACAATGATAACCATTACTTTATGGAAACAATAGAAAGCAAGAACCAGTAATTGTTACTAGGATAATGAAAGCTTCAAGAGTCTGATGATGATGATGATGACATTAACGATGAGAATTCAAATTATAATCATTATAGGGAATATCTTTGCGGGATATTTGAAAGACTAAAGAGTCAGATGATGATGTGCTAATGATAATAATGACGAACGCAATGTCAAGGACAGAAACAATGAAAAAAATTGACTTTCGGGAGGAGATAATCTTGATTGGGCATGTGAAAGCACAATAATGCTCACGATGATGATGATGATGATGATGATGAACCTCATCATCATGAAAATGATCATGATAATCACAGTGACCATGGTACTGATGATCATGGTGTTGATTATGGCAATGGTGATGATCATAGTGATGATGATGGTGACAGTGGTCACTTTAGAAAGCACAGACAAGTAAGAACAACAAAGTATCACCGAGTTCGCCAATCATCCCAAGATCCTTCAACAGCCACGTGATGCCCCCCAGAGCTCCAACTGATGATAGTAGGGACAAGTTGACCAAGTATCATGTCATCCTGCTCAGTTGACCAATTCATGGGATTTTGACCGAAAGCGTTGACCTCTTCATTTCTCTGCAATGGCACCAAAGGCGCCTGGTAGCATAAGAGAATCAATTTAGAAATTTTTTTCTTATAAAGACGTCTTAAATCAAAAGCGCAGGTCTGAAAATAATCAAATAATAAGAAAAATGAAGAGAAAAAGTAAAGTAAATAGCGAGCGAGAAAGAGAGTACAAACCTGAGGAGAGAAAAGAAGAGGAGAAAGAACCGGACCTCCAGGACTGAGAGGAGGGCTTTGCCGCATTAATTCCGGTGACTCAAAATCCTCCTCCTCATTAGAAATCCTCCCAGCTCCTTCTCCTCTCACGCTAATTCCATTACCCATCTCGCAGCCCCCAAAAACACTATAAAACTGAAAAATTCGGAGAAAGAGAGAGTCTATGAAGAAATTCGGTCCCACCCAAATTGAAACAACGATAAAGATTTGTTCTTGCACCGGTCTTGGTTCCGATCAGTCCGAGTAGACTCTCAAAGACCTAGCTAGAGAAGATTGAGAGAGGCCGGACATGGAAAATTCGCTACTATACTGGCAGAGAAGTCAAGATCGGTCCTCCCGTGGAGTAGAGTGAAGAAGGAAGAGGAAAAGGAGAGTGACGTGTGAGGAAAAACCAGGGGAAGACGGTGACAGATTCCATTAGGGAGGCAAGTTTTTCACGACTTGTAAAAGGAACTTTTGGAAATGGAAGTTAATTTCTTACACTCGAAAGAGGAATAATTGTGCGTTTGCCATGGTCAGTTGCTTGTGGATTAGTGTTACAAATTCTTCATAGTAGTTCATAGAGACCACACAATTCTTGATTCCAATGGTGCATTATATTTTTTTACATTATTTTTAATTGGAAAATGATTAATCAAATTTTTAAGTTCTATGGATTCCATTTATTTTATATCAACGCAACTATGCATCCGAAGAATCCAGTGAAAGTAATCGTTAATGGATGCAATGAAAGTAAATACTGGTTATCTAGCTTTCTACGAAGCAACATTTCAGGAGTATCTTTTCTTGTTTTAATTGATCGATTGATCATCTCTAAAGCACTCCCATGATTACTAATCGATGATTTTTATCATGGTTCAAGGTATTCCCTATTCCAATCCCAGGGGAGTATTGTCCCCTCTACTTTCTCACTAAGTATTGTCCATGAACCAAGTAATGACCCATCAAGTATCTTCAAAAAGATTAAATGTAAAGGTGGAGATAGGACTTGGGTCTACACAGACCTAATTGCTCAACCTCAAGGAGTGTCCCCAACCTCACAAAGAGACTATCCCCTTCGATGTGATTTCCGCCCTCTCATTAAACAGAAGCCCAAAATTTCATTGAAAGAATGAGTGTGTGGAATTTGTTTGTATTTGCAGTTTGATTGATGTGCGAACTGTCGATATATTTTCCTTGATAATATGGAAAGATCTTCAAAATTCTGATATGAGACTTGTTGAGCCCTTGAAATGTCGATCAAAACATCAAACGTCATGGAATACACTTAATCAAATATTCAAAATATCGAGACACCAAGTATTGATAATTCTAACATCTAGTATAGATGTAAATCCAAAATTATAGGATTCATTTAAGGATTTCATGAAGCTAGAAGTATTTTGCATTTACTAGTATCCACACGAGCATTAGATGGTTTGATCTCCTCCTAAAACTCTTCACCTTGAGAGAACATTAAAAATGGGAGAGTTTTTAACAAGATTCTCATGGGAACCCTCTAGTGATGTCATTCTCCCCTTATTCATATACTCTAGGTATGTGAATTGTTCACAAAAACTGGTTATATGCTTATATTTACCACCATATGTGGATGATACGCACGTTACCCTCTTGAAAAATGTACGTGTATATTTAATAACTATATTGACTCAATAAAATATTTATCAAACCTATTAATTCACTATATCAACGAGTAGATCAATTTGATCAATAATCAATTTAACCCAATTAATAGGTTGAGTTTCTAACCTATAAGGTGATGTATATTATGTGGACTATAAGCCAATCACACTTTCATGTATCTTGTTTATGTTCGCTGAAATGAAATTTATTTCATTGTCATTCTTGTGTAATGTTTGTAATGAAGTCCATGAGTATGTGCAATGACTAAATTAATTATGATGAGATCATAATATAATGATCACTAGTCTTTAAACATATGTTATAAAGCATTCTTATTCGTGGGATATTCGAGAATGACATCGAAATTATCTGAAAAGAATAGCACTATCTAATCCAACTCATATGATGAGTATGATTGATCCTATAGCCATCGGTGTGGAGACACTAAGGATAGATAGTGGGTGTTCTTTGGGGAAAGAGTTCACTGAATTGATCTCTATGAATCCCTGAATAGTATTATACCTAACTGTCAATCAGGTTGATTCATGTCATGGTTATGTGTGTGGTCCTTTGACTTGAGACACCAAAGACATCTTGTGGATGGATGATCGTGTTTTGATTATGACTTACGAATCCCTAGTCACGAGATATCTAAAACGTCATATATTGTATACGACATGAAGTCCATAAAGATAATTGTGTGATCAAGATGGGATCATCCACCCTCGGTATTTGAGGAGATTGACTCAAGGAATGAGATACGATGAAATCCTTGGCCAAGGTAGTAGAAATATCGGAGAAGGAGTTTCCCAATGATTTCTACACGTATCAGTACTAACTTGAGTGACTGATTAGGGTTTGACAGTTGACCATATCCTAAGTCATTCATGAGTCTAATGTTGATGAAGGATTATACATAAATGGTAATTGATAACGAGAAGGTTCCATAAGTGAGTTCTTACATACTCTATATCTCTTAGTGTACGTGGTGTAGCTTGGCACCTGACGGGCTGGCAACTCAACCTATCGATTGGGTTAAATCGATCCTTGATTAATTAATCTATATGTGGATGTGGATAATTAATTAAGGTTAACCAATAAGGTGTTATTTGGTCCATATAGTTATTAACTAGTGAGATATATGGACTTAGAGGGTCACACACATAAGGTTTATGGATGTTGGTGGATATAGATATAATTATGAAGGGTTTTATGAAAAAACCTCATTCCAAATGTATATAAATAGGGGGAGAATGACCACAACTAAAGGTGCCCATGCAAGCCTTGTGGGAATTCTCTCCTTTCTTCTCTTTCTCTCTTGGTGATGAGCTTTGAAGAGGAGATCCAACCATCCTGGAGACCGTGTAGACACTGCTAGAGGCTAGACACTTGAATTGCTTCAAGAACTCTTTCAAGGAATCCATGTAAGTATGTTTTCTCATTCATACTAGCTGATAGGATCATCTGTTCTTAGTGGCTTGGTATTTTGAATATCTGATTCAATATTTTTCTATTGCATTTGATGTTTTGATCAAAATTTCGAAAAGTTATCGATCTGAGAACCCATCATAGGGTACCAAGCTACACCACGTGTTCTAAAAGACAAAGTGTAGAAGAACTCTTTCATGGAACCTTTTTGTCATTAGTTATTGTGTGCATAACATCATTAGTCCCCTCAAGAATCTTGAATGAATTAGTGTATGATCAATTGTCAAACCCTAATCTATTACTTGAAGTAAGTATTGATTTGTGAAAGAAATCATTGAAAAAGCCTTCTATGATATTTCTACTACTTTTGAGTTCATCACATATGATTCTTTGAGTTAATTTCCTCTAATACTAAGGGTTAATGATCTCATATTGGTCACATAATTACCTTTGAGGACTTTATATCATGTCTAATATTTGATATTTTGGAGATCTCGTGGCTAAGGATTCGTAAGTTATTATCAAAACACGATCATCCATCCACAAGATGTCTTTTGTGTCTCAAGTCAAAGGAACATGTACATAACTAAGACAAGAATTAACTTGATTGATAATTTGTTATAATATCATTTAGGGATTCATACGATCTCATATTTATCACATAATTACCTTTGAGGACTTTATGTTGTATCTAATATATGATATTTTGGAGATCACGTGGCCAGAGATTCGTAAGTCATCGTCAAAACACGATCATCCATCCATAGGATGTCTTTTGTGTCTTAAGTCAAAGGACCATGGACATAACTAAGAAAAGAATAAACTTGATTGACAATTTGTTATAATATAATTTAGGGATTCATACGAATCAATTCAGTAAACTCTTTCTCCAAAAGAGCACCCATTATCTATCGTTGGTGTCTATACACCTATGACCACATGATTAATCATACTCGTTATATAAGTCAGATTAGATAGTGTTATTCTTTTCGGATAATTTTGATATCCTTCTCAAATATCTTGCAAGTAAAAATGTTTAAAACATGTGTTTAAAGAGAAGTAATCACTATATTATGATCGCATCATAATTCATTTAATCATTACATATGCTCATAGATTTCATTGAAACATCACACAACAGTGGAAATGAATAAGTTTAATCTCATTTAACATAAACAAGATACCAAGAAGTGTGATTTGGTTTATACGATGCAATGTATATCCATCAAATTGTACCCTCAAATGTGTGAATAACCACATAATCATAAGACTATTTTGCATGTTATCACACATTCCTTAGAATTGTGTTGATTTATCTTGGGTTAATATAATTATGAAAGTTAATATATAAGCATAGAATTATGAAATTTAATATCATTATGTTTTTATACCTATGAAAAAACTCCTAAATTGTAGATGATCATTGAGCATGATATATATATATATATATAAATAGATTTTTTTCCCATCAAAATATTCACTATTCTACATAAGATACCTACTTAGATATGTGTGTGTGTGTGAAAAAATAATTTTTACATATCTCCTAATTCCGTTGCTTAGAATTATGAGATAAAACAATGAAAAATTGATAAAAATATGTTGGGGGGGGCAATGCAATGTCAATTGATTGCCAAATCATTGATCTATCCCTTGATTAATCAATACTCAAATTTTTAATACCCTAGTGTTTAGTTGATTTATAATCAATTAATAAGATCATAGAAGTAGAGGTGGTCACCATGAGCCATAGATCAATTGATCCAAAAGCTCACACGGCCGAAATTTTTGACTCATAATGAGTCGAAACCTTGTATCCCTCCGTCGAGAAAGTGCTAGAAGAGGAATGGAAAATAACTTGCACCAAAGTAAGTACTACAAAGTAGAGGAAGATATTTCATAATGCTATAGATTCGTCTCATAGATATGGCGGACCACACTCTATCTCAACATATGAAGCGGATATCAAAAGATCTCGTCACTTTCTTGATTTGAATTTGAATCGCACTCTTGTTCCTTCTTTGTTGTTGAATCCTTTGATAGAGAAGTAGATATCTATCACCAGGTTATCTATATTGTTCCCATTGAATTTATGAAAATTGATACATAGATTTCTAGTTGCACATGGTAATTTATATAAAATACTATGATATAAGTAAAACACAAGTTTATGAAATTTGAAGAACTCCAAAACTCTATGATGGTATTATGGAGACTATACAATTTTGAAAATACTGAAGTATATATAAATATCAATTTATCAAATCTTAAAAAATCATATCAATATAAATAGCATAATATATGCCTCTCAATCATTAACCCAAAAAAAGTACCTATGAGACGAGAAATGCCAGAATAACCATTAAATCAATCCTCAAAACTTAAAATACTAGAGATCTCAGTGGATGGGTGGCTTTTGAATCTTCAAGAATACTAGAAAATAACAAATATCCCAATTCATTTGGACCCTAACTTATGTTTTTACAAGTCCCACCAATCTCTTCACACTCCCTCACTGTAATCAATCTTATGCTATTGAACTCACACTCATGCCATGCATTTAAGTCCATATCAATGACTAGAAAATTAAAATAAAATAAAACATTGGAAATAGATCCCATTTCATCTCACATAATGGATAGGCTGCAATATCTCAGACAACAAAACCTTATTTCATTTATTTTATGCACGTACAACTATTAAATGCAAAGTCATTAGTAAGTGGCCATATATAATGCATTCATCTGCACCCAACACATACATAAATAATCATCACACAAACTTTGTGACATATTTTTTTCAACTAGACTTATTACATGATAAAAATTTAATCCATATAATCATTAATGGAGCTCAAACCAGTGGAGCATGAGTACGGAATTAAAGAAGATAAAAAGGTTCAATTCAAGAAGGGGGCATCCCTCCCCTTATATAGAGTAATAGAGGGTCACATAAGATAGAGAATCATGGTAGGCATGAATAGTCCATTAGTCCCACGTGAGTTCTCATAGTATATACTTGGGGAAATCTAAGCAAGGGATTTTGTATAAATGTACGAGTTGAAATCTTCGACACCTAATAGAATTTTATGTGATATTGATTAGATATCATCACAATCACACAGTGAGAGAGAAAACTAATAATGAAGATGATAAAACCAAAGTTAAATTTTATTACTTCATCTTACGCGATATCATATCAATGACCTTTGGTTAACTGAATGCAATTCCACAAGCAATGCATGTAGTTGACGTCTAATGGTATCCATGTGGTTCTCACCTAGATAGATTGATCTCTTTCATTTGCATGTGATTTGAAGGAATATCCAATATAGCCTCGATCTTTGTCAATCTTCACGTCATTAGCTAGCACACACATTTTAGGGATAGAGAAGACAAGGGTCACTCAGGATAAGAGAGTTGCTCGGGTCTCTGAAACCATGCCCTTGCAGGTCCTCATTTAGTATATGGAATTTTTTTATACAAAATCTCACATAATTAAATATGTTTACCTCGTTGTCCAACAACTTTTATCAATGTGACACTCAAGGCCCAAGTACACACCTAGTTAATGACCCAATAGGCCCAAAATTTTTCATTGGTATGTTGAAGTAATTAATTATGTATCCAACATGCACTAACTAATCATATATTACTTGAACTCAATCTCTAGGTCGAGTCACCAAAAATAAGGTCCCAAGCTACCTTTCATGTCCTTTAAGGTAATGGATTATACTACCTACACGTGGAGCTTTTCTACTACAACTACAAAATACATAATTTTCCCAACCACATGAAACTCCTTGATTGAGCTATGGGCATGATTTGACTATCAAGTCCTAATTAATCATTTTATTTGGAACTAGTGCAAAAAAAATGAACATAAAAATATTTTTTAGATATTTCTCTTTGCTAGGCCAAGGACTTGCACTCAATGTTAAGTGTTCAGGAACCCATCTTCACCACACAATCACCTTCATGCATATTTTATTATTACATAGTATTAATGCTTTGGAGTCCCGAGTTTACAAAATAATCTTAGGTTAAAGCCAAAACACAACTATCTATCCACAATATATCTTTGGTGTCTCGTGTCTATGGATCGCCTATACAATTTCAACATGAATTGACCTAGATGACAATTAGGTATAATAATATACAAGGTTTTGTATGTTATAGTTCACCAAACCATTTTACCAAAGAGCATCAAATTCCCCACCTCAGTGTCTCCACACAAATGATAATAAGATCAACTATCTATATCATATGAGTAGGATCTCCTATGTAATTACAACATGAATTGACCAAGTTGACAATTAGATACGATACTATGGATTTCTAGGGATTATTTCATTGAACTCTTTCTCCAAACAACACCTAATGCCTCAACTAATGTCTTCACACAAATGGTCATAATATCAAACATCCTTACTATATAATTGGGAACCGATGTAGATAGTATACTCAAATACTCGATGTCCTTCTTTGATACTTGTGTGTGATAACTACCTATACAATAATGACATGAATTGACCCACTTGGTTGTCATGACAATGCTTTCCAGGTATTAACTCATCGAACTCCCTCCCCCAAGAGAGCACCCGATTCCCCGCCATAGTATTTCCATCTTAGCATCATACGAGAGGGTTCCATCGTATATATTCTATTAGGCTACATGATTTCCTTATTAAATATCCTATGAATAGGAAAATTTAGAATATATGCATATAAGTAGGTGCTCGTCATAGTATGAGGTTTATAATACAATGAATGACATATATGTATATGTGTGTATATATATAAGAGAGAGAGAGAGAGAGATAATGTTTGAATGAATGGCTTATTGGCCATTCATAAGGATATATATATATATATAAATGCAACAAATCTATGTAAATTTATAGATGTATTAATAAAATCATAGCCATATTTTAGCATACTATGAATGTATGTGATAAATGAGTGACATATATATTTTTAATGAATATTCTAAACATGTATATATGTATCTTAAAAATATTCTCAACATATATGAGAGGTACATTATGCATATAATTGTGTAAATGTGTGTATATGCTATGCAATGATAAGGTATGCTATGAAAAATATATATTTCAAAGTTGATATATATCCATGATGTATAGATATATGCATTCATAAACATGCATATGCATGTATAAAGGGATGTATATGCATGCGAAATATGATAATTCTTGACAATGCATGGCATATGGTTCAAAGAATCTTTTCAAGGTAGCGAGAGGAAACACCAATGACTCCTCAGAGGCATGAATTCCTTATCATGTTGCAAAGAGATAATCATCTCTTTTGATTATCAAAAGAAAATTAAGAGAGATGAAGAGGTTATGATGAGATTTATGGAAGGATTTTAAAAAAATTAAAATATAAAAAAGAACGATCCGACTCGGCCGAGTCTGCAAGGACGATTCGATCTGGGACAGTGTTACTTCTGTCTGAGGTAGGGTTTATAGAAGAGGTTTTGGTCTCTTTCTCTCTACACTCCACAGCATGGCGTCTCTGTGCAGATCCGCGGTGGCGACCGCAGCAAGATCAGCCATTTCGCGCTCTAAATCTGCTCTTCCGAAGCCTCTCCCATTCAGACCTTCCGCTCCTATCATCTCAAGGTTTCTGATCTCTTCAGATTTAGATTCTCTCAGTCGAATTTCTTATTTTTCCATACTCAGATCGACGTCTGCTGCTCTCGAAACTGTGGAATCGATGTTGCCTCTTCACAGCGCGATAGCGTCTGCTCGGCTTAGATCTTTCATTGCCGTTGATTCTTCTTGCTGGAGCTGGCTGTCTCAGGGTAATGTTTTTGCTCTTCACCATTTTTGGAAGTTTGTATTCGAGCTTTCTTATTTGAAATTTAATCAGAATTAAGCATACATGCTCTCTAAAGTATGATTTGGGTCCTGTGCCATTTTTTCTATTTTTTGTTCGAGCTGTATCATATCGTAAATTTAGCTAGGATTTGAAAGACTTGCTTTCCGATTCTCTGATTCGAGTTCGGTGCCATTTTGTCTTATTTTTATTCGAGCTGTATCTTATATATAGTCGCTCGTATATAAGTCCTGCGCCATTTTTTGTACTTCTTTCATTCGAGTTCTATCACATTAGTACTTTAAATCAGGATTGAAAATACTAGAACTGAGAATGTCGGCTTCTTTGATGATTTAAGTCTAATAGTTATAATAATGTCAATGCTTTCTTAGGTCACAAAAAGGGGATCTGACCTGCTAGGGAAAATGATGAATCCACTGTGAGTTTTTTCCCCTTATGGATAGTCAAGTAGAGTAAAGATCACGAAGGGAGGTCGATTATTTGGGGGGAAGTCGTTATTAAGATTTCTGAGCTTGATCGCAATTTTAACACGTTTACCTAAGGTAATCTTTTGAGGAAGCCGATCTGTGGCCTGACAGTGTTTTTTATTCCATGGTAGGACGTGCATTACCGTTGTGACCAAGAGCTGCTGTTTTTGAGGGAAGAGAATAAACATTTTATGGAATCCAAACGAAGAGATAATGGCTTCTTGGGCCCTTTTCAAGCTGTTCCTACTTTTATTCTATACACTCCTTTTCAGACTCTTGAACGTAGTTGATAGGATTCTGATCCTGCCTTTGTTGTATTTTCTTTGGGTTTTGTTAAACATTGTTTTTTCAATAACCATGTTAGAAAATAACTCATTAATCAAATCTGTATTGAAATTGATTATCATTGGATTGGAGCACATTTCTGGATCTCAGTGCTCAGGGGATGGGAAAGATCGGTACAGTCATAGATAGATGATTGATGCGGATGGAGTGATAGGTAGATTGACCGATGGATTGTTGGACAGGCGGACTGATGGGTGGATTGATAGATCAATATAGATTGAGATAGAATACAGCAGTGGGGACAATTCTATTTTGTGGGGAGAAATTATTGTGAAATCTTAGTGCTAGAGAGATGGAATTCAATTGGTATGCTGTAAGGTAATCATCTAATGATCATCTGTGTCTGTTCATGTTATGAAGTAGCAAAAGGAGTTCGATATGTTTAGTGTTTGTTTAAAAGCTGAAATGTCAAAATAGAAGATCAAAGATAATTATTTGGAAATGATAGATCTCGGTGGCGATTGTTTGGAGGAATGTTGTGCTGGTTCCTATTGTTTCAGCTGGTTTATCTCTCTTGTCCTGATAATCTCTTTATTCAATGAACATAGATTTTTCCCTTCCCCGGTGACGAAGACAGGCAGAAGAGAGAAGTGAAAGCGGGTCGATTTTCTCCACTTTAGAGCGGCCAGTTCACCTTTTCTATTTCCCGTTTCTCTTTGTTAATTTTTTTGTCGAGTTTGATCTTCTACTGCACCGCTTGCGTGTACTTCTATTTTCCCATTACCATGATTCAGTATACAGTTTCATAGATATGGATTTATAGATAAATAGACAGGCATCAGTAAAGAGCTACTACTTGATTGATCAAGTTGGCTTGATCTCTCGAGCTGAATAATGTTTCATTTTTTCCCTACATTTTGAGCCAGTAGGGGTGCTTTAGTGACTGATGTTGATAAGATACCAACACGAGATGTAGAGAGGAAGGGAAGTAAAGGAGAAAGAGAGGGATGCCAAGCATGACATGTCTTCTTGAACGATCATGTGATCCAGTGGATCACTCTCACTATCAATGTGAACAGCTTGATGTCTGGATCTAGATCAGGTTCGGATCTAGCCCTAACCTTTTCTTAGCAAAGACTCAATGGCTGATTTTTTGGTTCATTAACCAACATCGAATTCAAAAGAAAGGAGAATGCTATGTGACACAGATAGAAAATAATATACTTCTCCATTGACGTAGATATCATAGGATAGGATGATGTCTTGATGGTGAAACTAGGCCAGGATTTGTAGTCGACTAAAGACTCAGTTTTGTGAGGAAAAGTCTGAGGAAAAGTACTCTCTCTCTCTTCCTCTCTGAGGAAAAGTCTGAAGATGGCAACCGCAGCATATCTATAAGCACTTGTCAGTATCTCTTTCTCTTTCTCCTCCGAATGACAAAGGAGGTGTCATAGAGGCTTGGGCAAGGTGAAGATCTTGAGACGCCTCCCAAATCTCTCTCTCTCTCTCTCAATCTCTCTCGGGGATGAGGTTAAAGATAGCTATCTGATTACTTTTGAAGCTCTTCTTAAAATCAGACCACTTGATGACGAAGAAACGTTGGATAAGGATCTCCATGGCATGACGAGGAGCTTTCCCAAACAAAGGTAAAATTTGTGACCATTGGTGTTGTAAGTGGTCGAAGAATACTGTCTACTGATTAGGGTTAATCAAGATACAGAGAACTCTTTACGAGATATACTTCTCCCTCAAGAACCAGTAGACTTGTGACCGAATGCACACGTGATGGTGATGCCTTTGCCTCGTTTGAGCCCATGAATTTTTGTTTGCTTTCCTCTTTCAATGGGTATCAATTACCCTTCTCTTCTAATCCTCCTCTTTACACGTTTTAGTTTTCTCTTACCTTTCTTAGTGGGCCTATTGCTGACCCTTAGTGAGATGGAGATACTCTTGGACTGTCTAGATAACAATTGAAATGTTTTTACTCCATTAATGATTTGTCATGATGAGGATCAAGCTTATCCTTTGATAAATCATTTGAAATGAGTGATTTCCTTAATTATTTATTGAAGTAATTGGCCTAAAATTATCTCTCAAGAGGGTTTTGATGATATAAAAGAAAATAATGTGTTTATTGAACTCCACTTTATGAGATGAGTTTCAAAAGAATGTGTTCTTCATGTCTTCAAAACTCCCAACTTGATTTACATTGTGATGATCAGATGAATACCCGACGATGAAAATTATCTATAGTTACGTTGCAGATAGAATCTTATACATTCAGATAACATTTTACTAGAATGGTGATGATGAACGAGTGAGACATTGATAACTCAGACAAGGACAATGAAGATAAACCCAAACAGAAGTTAATTATTTAATGTGATGAGTATGATGAATTTTCAGATCACAGAGGTGTGGTTTTCAGAATATGATCATGATAATATTCAAAGTACACTCGAAATGATATTCAGCATTGAATAAGGGGAATTTAAGTGGGCTTTTGGACAATTATGATTTTTATGTAATTCCTGAAATGAATTTAAGGGATATATGTGACAAGCATATATATGAGTACAATTATTTAGTTATAAGTAAAATACAAAAAATGTTGAATTTGATAATTATATTATGAATATATGATTCTAGTTTATGAATAAAATGATAGACATCCATTATAATAGTTATTTCTAAATTCAATTAAATAAAATTTGGATTAAAAAATGTCCCTAAGGTAAATATAAATTTTAAAAAAGTATGTAAATGATGCAATATCTAGATTAAAATCCTCTCCACCTGGAATGGATGAATGGCTATCGAGTAGTTTAAAGATATTAAACATGTCATTAATTCCTGACAGTAAGAAATTACCATATGAATGTACACACACACACATACACATGAATATATATATATATATATATATATATATATATATATATATATATATATATAATTTGTATGGAGACGATTATAAAAATATTTATGTATTTAAATAGTTTGCTCAATGATGTCATGAGGTATCCATTTACCTTTACTTACCTTCTCTATAGTTTAGTTTTTTACTTACCCATGGGCTGTCATAATTGAAATTGTATTCAAACTACAAAATTTACTTAATAGACACATTGAACTATATAGAAACATAAAACATGGGAATAGAGGGAAATGGAGAAATACACACACACACACACACATGTATATTCATATTGGTGATAATGAGGCCCATTAGGGGATAGAGAGGAAAAGACATAATCACACGAGATGAATGTAGAAAGTAGTTGTATATTGGTGATAATGAGGCCCATTAGGTCCCATGTTTGATTTATCTTCCCACTTCTCCCATTCTCTTCAACTTTCTCTCCCTTCTATGTAAACTCCTTCATTATCTCATTTCATTTTATGCAATATCAAGGTTTCCTTTTGCTTCATATTCTCTTAGGATCTAGCACAATCAGGGACACATGAATGGATATAATTCTCAAGAGAGAGAATTCCTATTTATAGGAATTATAGAAGGATCCAATAATAAGAGTGCATGTAGTTGCCCAATAGGATCCACTAGACCAATACCCTGAACAGTCAATCATATTTTGACATCATAATCATTATAAATTGGCACTAAAATAATAAAAAAGAATAAATAATACCTTGAATTTATCGTATCACACTTTTTTTTTTCTTTTTTTAAATTTTTTTGGTTTCATTGCACAACATGTATTACAAGACCATAAAAAATTGATGGGTTTCAATTAAGAGATTTAAGGGAGCAAATTCTATTGGTTGATGACTAAAAATTTATTTTAAAATATGTTATAGTAATTAATTATAAAATTTTAGTATGTAATAAAAATTTATATAAACGATTTGAGAAGTGCAAGTTTTCTGATGGTTTTGAAACAAATAGTCAAAAGGCATCATGGAAGTTAAAATTTGTTCATACTTACAAATTTTTCAATTGAGATGACTAAATTAAAATTGAATTTTCAAAATTAAAGATATGTGATTATTAGATGAAGCTATTCCAAATCCCACATATACTACTTTCATAAAAGATTGCCACTTGAAAAGTACAAACCTCCAAATCATAAACTCCATTATATCAATGATGAGCCACAAGCATGTGTTGTTGAAAACACATGATAATGGGTCACAACAAGCCAAAATCACTTTAATTTAGTGATCAATTAAGTATAATTTGTAAATAAGGGTTGAAATTCGCATATAATTATAGTTGATTTTGAGATCTCTTAGAATTTGGTAAAATGAGATGACAAAATGGGATGAGAATTTAGGAGTAATTTTTTAGAAAGTAATCAGACAGATCCTTCAAAGTAATGTAAAATGATTCAAATTTGGAGTTGAACCTAAAGAGAAATCAAATAGAGACTATGATGGAAAATGATGAAAATTCTATCAATATATTACTTTGAATAAAAATCTATGACTAAATGATGAAATATTAATAAAAATAAGACTCAACTAAACCAAAACCTCCAAGAAAATAATCCAATTAATCATCAGATGAAGGCTATTTGTCTAGACACGTTGTTAGCAAAAATTTAAAGTTCAAGCAGTGAATTCCCATAATTCTTTCATCCAAATCTTTATTGCAAATGCTTAATGGATATGTAAATGAGTGGATAAGAAGTTTTGATCATGATATTCAAGGAAAAACTACCCAAAAGGCTCAACCAATTTAGAATACCCAATAGTATCTTCTTTAATGAGGAAAAATCGTTTAAATAAAGGGGAGATTGGACCTGGCCATTTGATTGCCTTCTTAGATGCAATGGATAGCCATAGTTAAATGATATAGCAGAATTTTTATCTTTTTGACCTAGCTATCAGATTTGTGATGAAATTCTTGGATTGTGCCATGTATTTAAAGGCATATGAATCATCATTTGATTTCTACTATTGGATTGTGATCCAACAACTCCTAGCTCACCATGTCCCAGGTAAGGGGTCCATCAAGCACAACAAATCCTGGCCGTTGTAACCCCCTAGATTGACGAGAAATATTGATTGAGACATAAGATGAATTTTTTCCAAAAGGACCATGTCTTGTATGTTCTCCATTTAAGTGAAAATGGATGGTCTAGATTAGACAATGCTACTTCCCTCGATCTAATGATCCACAGAGCACCAGATACCCTACAATGAGTTAAAAAAGAAATTTAGTCCCGAATGAGATGTAAGATAGTTTCTTCTATAGAATATAGGCAATTGAAAGTAAATCACCATTGGACTATAGAATATATATAATAAAAAAAATTAATACCCACTTTAATGAGGCACCATCTTGGCACCATGTTTGCATTGCATGGCACCCTTGTAGTTAACAATCATATTTCCTATAACATAAGTTTTTTATTTATCATTTGAAACTAAATAAAATAAATTTCTGAAAAATGCCATTAAAGCATATGTCATTAACAATCATATTTCCTACAACATAACTTTTTATTTATCATTAGAAACTAAATAAAATAAATTGCGTCAAAATGCCTTAAAGAATATGTCATTAAAAAAATTTCAGCACATAGTCAAGAAAAAATTGTTAATATTATATTGCTTTATCAACATCATCGCACTAAAGAAGATGCAACAATCAAAATCTTAAAATTCCAAGAGTTCGAGAACAAATTTTAATATATTATAAAATAATTTCCTTGAAATGCATGTTTCACCCCTCATGTTTGTATCATGCTCAAAACCATATATTTCCAACACAAATTTTATAATTATTGTTCCCTTTGAAATTTTCACTTCAAGTTATCGTTGACCACTTTGCGATATTTTCTCCTATCTAAACTATGGAATTTATTCACATCATTTGCCGGTCAAAGAGGGCTCGCCAAGTCAACGAGGAAATCTCATTTGCCGTGCTGCTTTTGATCAACTATGAAAAATCTTTCAAGATGTGACGCCAACTATACTGACAGAGTAGCCTAAAGATACCTGGCCGCCAAGGTTGATTTTCCTCTCCCGCTTTTCCACTTCGTCTACTTTCCTCCGGCGGCAACGAAGAAGATCAGACGCGGCGGTTAGTTAGTAAAAGACCTCGCTTTCTTCATTTTCGGAGAAGTGGGTATTGAGAACGCGTTTATAATAGTCTCCCCCGGGCAAGATATCAGAGTGAAGGAAGCATACAAAATCCATGGAGAGGACGGAGAGAGCCCAGAACCCTATCTCCTTTTGCCAAAGAGAAGAGGCGTCAGTTGCAGGAGAAAGAGGAGAGTCCTCTCCCGGTGAAAATAGAGATATGAAGGAGAAAGGAACTTCATGGAGCTTCGTGGGAAAGCTGTTCGGACAGAGACGTCCGAAGAAGGACATGAAGAAGAAGAAAGAGGAGAAGGGAGAGAAGCAGGAGGAGTCCTCTTGGCTTCCCGATAAGAAGAAGAGGTGGCCTATTCAAGGATGGTAAGTCTTTGGCTGAAGCAACCTTAAATTTTTAAACCTGTATGTATGAAGACGAGTGGGAAATCGGAGGATTCTGCATATTCTTCCTTTATTAAGAATATTTTTGTTCTTTAATTAGCTGTTGGAAAGTGATGAAACCCTAGCTGATTTTTGAGCTTCTGATTGATGGGCTCTCTCTCTTCTCTCACGCGTTGGGGATTTGGATAGAGAGAGAAGTAGGATTTTTAATTAAAAACATATATACGCGATAATTTCCCCCCTGCCCCAACAATCAAGAAGATTTATAAAATCAAAATAATGGTTTCAATTTACTTTTGAATTTTTTTGGATTTTTTTCTACTAATTTCTCCATCTCAAGTAGAAAAAAAATGAATTTCTTTATGCAAAATCTTAATTTCTACAGATCTTAGATAACTTATTTAACAATGAGGAGAGATTGTCTCACCCCATCAATTGAACAGTTAAGATTAACTAAAGTCCATAGAGTAAGAGATTTCCCATGGCTTGCACCCATATGCCACTTAGTGCCACCCTATATTTTCATTAAATTGAAGCATTGAGAAAATGATATCCATAAGCTTATATCTCAATATCAAAATCTTTAGCATTTTTATTTAAAAATAGAGCAAACACCCCTATTATCTATCCAATTTTATATCCATTCCCCCAGCAAAATTAGTGTATATTTGTCTCCAAAGGAGTCTGGTGACTTGTGTCACATAATGAGGACTTCTATTACTTTTATTCATGGAATAGACAAAGAATAAGGCAAACACAATTCTTGGAAATCACTACCACTAATTTATAATGATTTATGTATTGCGTAAAATGCCTGTTATATAAGAGTTTTAGGGTTCTCCCTGATGATTTCCCATTCTTATAGATATTTTCATTACTATTAACCAATTCTAAAAAATAATTAAATGAATTTATTGCACCTTATCATGTTTTTCTAATATTTTTGCATCCATCTTGTTTTAGTCTGTACAACCTATTTTTGCATAAATTAGAGCTACAACGGCAGATTTTGCATGTTTGACATTTTCAAAATCAAATTTTTTCTACTAAACATATTTTCTTGAGTTTTCTCTGTTTCAAGGTTTGAGTAAATCAAATTACGAAGAAGATGATGATTGAATAGAGCATTTTTAAACCGAAGCGCCATATTTTTCAATGATTTAACTTCATTCCCTTCCACTTGTTTTTCAAGATGAATGATAAGAGAGAAGGCAAGTGGAATGATTTGATCATAATTTCATCCAAATTAGATGTCTATATAAAAAATCTAAAATATTTAACTTTTAGGAAAAAATCGTTATAGTCTCTTAATTTTCTGATTTATAAATCAATTTTTGTAAAAATATGACACTCATTGACTTGGCAACATGCCAGAGTCTAGATGACACGAGGTTGGGAGCAATCAGGCTTGCATGATGCTCTCATGTCACACCAAACGTGGAAAAGTGCAAAACACATGGGTTGGCCGAATGGCACACATGTGGGCCCTGATAGTCACGGTGGCACACAAGAGTGCCAAACTTTGAAATTTAGAAATAGTAATTTTGATGCCCAATGGAAGCTTTTGAATTCTTATATTATTTCATTTATAAAAAATTGACATTTCAACCAAATTTTGATGAGGGACTAAAGAATTCTCTTTCTCAAGGATATGTGGCATGAATTCGTGCATTGATCCAACATGATTTAATTCCCATTGTTGATCTTCACTTAAATTAGAGCCAAGTATGTGGCCTTCTATGATTCATCGAGGCATTTTAAAAATAAATGAAAGACACATGGAAACATCTCCGGCATCCAATGGGGGAAATATGATGACAATTGTGCATCATCACTTAACTTGAAAGAGGGTTGTGGCATTTTCTGATTGGGTGCTAATTTATTTTACTCAAGTACATAAAAACACATATGTCATGAGTGATAGAGTGAGAAAATTTTAGTCAGAGAGAGGATGAGTGATAGAGACGATGACATGTGGCATCATCTTGGCTCTTCATTTTCAAATCACATATTGAATGGACCATAAAGATTTTATGTGCCATGGGTCCTCTATTCTGTGTCCGCTTTTTTTGTTTTGAGAATTTCTTTGAGATAAAGAGCAGAAAGTGCAATTTGGGATTATACCTTAGCGATTCGAGAAAAAAATCCTCATGCAATATGATAACATGCTAAATTAACAAGTTAAAACATGATTATTGATGCATATTAAGGCATAAATGATTTCATTTTCATGCATGTTATCATATTTATTTATATTTTTCTATCAGTCTATGAAAAAGTCATTATAATATCAAAATACTTTAAATTAGGGTTAAATATGATGATTTAAAAGATAAAATTTAATAACACATCTTGACTTGAGATTATAGATGTTTTTAGAGTTAAAATAATAAGAGAAATCATTTTGTAAACATTTATTTATATTTTATTAAGAGAAAATACTTAAAGAATAAATATATTTTTGAAATAAAAATTAAAACTCTCATCATTTATCAATTTTTACCTTTTAGAGTGATAGATAATTAAATTTCGGATCAAATGAAAGAAATTTGGATTAATTTGGAGTTATATTTTAAAAGTTATGAATTTTCTAATTTTTAGGGATTTTTCGAGAGTTTTTCTGAATTATTTTCAAATTTTAATGATTAAAAAACTAATCAAAAAAGGCAAAAAAGGGGGTATATTTTCGCACGGGACCCACGTGGATGCGACATGGCACTCAAGGCCACATGGCAGTGCCTCGCGGGCCCACGCGAGCGCCTACGTGGCACGGAGGTGACAAGTGTCATTATTTATATTTACTCGTATTATATAGGGTTATAGTACATATAAGCATCCGATATTTTGAATATTAGCTAACCCTCTTATTAGTCAGCCTTTATATACCCGATCATCTCTTTTAATTTTACCTGTGTGGGACTAAGTTCCACACGGTATTTTAAGTGCAGGTGATGTGGCCAATCGCAGTGCATCAGATCGGACAGAGCACGGATCATCGCGCGTCAATCGGGTGAGCTCACAGTCCACCAGATCACATCACGACATGTGCGTTTTAAGGAGCGTTATAACGGTCGTGATTTAATCGCGCGGGAGGATCGCGACCGTCAGATCTTGATCCAACGACGCGATCTAAAGCGTTTTTATAACGCTTATCAACAGACTTCATCCGGACGCTCCATCTCAGATCCAATGGCCACGATATTTTTGAAACGGTCCACGATGGACCGTTCCATCGTAACTGTCGATCGTTTCGATTGGACGGTTACGCCCAAATACCCTATAAATAAGGTATGTTCTTCCGATTTGTAAGCATTTGAGTTAGAAATCAAGCAAATTGATCTGTTTAGACACCTCCCTTCTCAAATCTCTCGGTTCCATCCTCTTCTACATCCATTTCTGCATCCACGTAGGGCTTGAAATCGTGATTTGGTTGTGTGGAGAAGGAGAAATCGAAGCTTGAACTCCACAATCGTGTTCTTCACGTTTTCGACGATTAAGAGGTTTAATTGTGTTAATTTGATCGCTCTTTGGGGTTAGTTGAGTCAGTTTTTGCTAATCTATCATCCAATCATGTTTAATTTCAATTTAGATTAGGATTTCAAGTTTAATTTTATTTAAATTTTGTCAATTTTGCTAATTACACGTTTGGAAAATCTCCTTCTACTTTGAACTTCAATTTCTCTGTGAAATTAAGATCAATTTCGATGATTCTTGATTCCGTGGAAGCGATTTGAAGTTATCTTTCAGAATATACCATTTTCCCTAATTTCTACTATCGATTTATCATCCGAGTTGATCAATTTCGAAGAAAACATCATAAATTTCCTTATTTCCCTGTGGATTCGACCCTTATTTATCATAATATCCCTCAAGTCGAATTATTTTTATCTAATTGGTAAGTTTGAAATTATTTTTGACACGAGACCGTGTGAAATCGATGACCTCGCGGTTTCGTCTCGTCACAATAAAAATTCATGTAACTTGGTTATTCTTTATTTTTTTAAAAAAATTCTAGAAAATATAATTACTTAATATTAAATCTAACAAAAATGTCATTTTTAATGAAGTGCTTTTAAGACATATTCATGGCTATTTGTGTTATTCTTTGTTCATAATCTATGATCATGAACTGATGAAGACATGATTAATTCACCTTTTTGACACCTTGAAAAAGGTCAAACGCCAATAATACATATAATGAATCATAATTTAATGCAAATTCAACTTGTGAACGATATGATATGATGAATGTGAAAATTTTTATCAAAACACGATAACATGCATACTAGTGATATGAACTATGCTTTAAAGTTATTTAATAATAATAGATTAATGCATAAAATGCATGTTATCATACCCATTATCTAAAAATTAACCATGCAGTCATGCAGAAATGACAACTTAGGTAAAAGGACATGGTGTTCTTAAAATAGATAAGTTTTTCTATAACATTTATCGTGATGATAAGAAATTAAGCATTAAATTTGTTTAATAATCATATATTTGTATGAATGAAATGAGTGCTGTCATGCACCATGCAAGCGCACACATTGGCACTACTTGGGCTTTGACAGACCTCACTAACATGCTAGCACACTGTATGTAGCAGCATAGCCATGTTGACACACATGACCCAATTTTTTTTAAAAAAAATCTTGAAAATAACTAAAAATCATAAAAAAATTCCTAGAATCTATAAATTTTGATAATTTTTTTTACAAACCTGAAAGGTCAATAAGTATATATTGAGATATCTATTTTACATTAGATGTTTACCAATCTACAAATAAAAAACACGTATAAGAATATAAATTGAAACAAAGAATGCAAGTTGAGGTAGGAATGACCATGAATCAGATCATCCACTTTTATCCTTTCTTATTGAGTTCTTTCCTTCAAGCTTTGTAACTAAGTAAGCTAGATAAGATATGATTAGCCTAAGATTTTTAGGCCTTAAAAAACATCAAGCTTGTTAGTCTACTAAGTGAGCCCTAAATTATGCAAAAAAGGTCGAACGAGATGAATACACAAATTTCAAAGACCGTGACAACATGAAAAATACCCATGGAAATTTTTAAATGATTTTTTTATAAGTCTAACTGCATAGGTATCACATATCATTAGATGCCCAAGTCATTAAAAACTTTCACCCAAGCCATTAGAGTTGTAAAAAACTTTCCATATGTCAGAGAACTCTCATGTGAAATAATAAGTATGAATGTTTTGATAGATTTATCTAAAAAAAATTCTCTCCTCTTAGGAGATTCACAATTATCAAAGCCAACAATGAGAAATCAGGCATGGAAGTTAACTCAAATGGACTAGTCAAAGACTAGGAATGTTTTTAGTCTCTTAATAAACCTACATAGACATCCAAGTGTCCCCCCTACAAAAAAAAAATATATGAACCCTGATATATCTTACTGAAGAGACATAAATATTTCTAAATTTTATGCATTTCCAAAATGAAAAGCCATTGTGACATAAGTATTTATAGATTTTCTTGTGAAAATCTTCTTGTAATTGCTTTGGTGATTGTCTCGATTTAAAAATTATTTGGTTAAGCCCCCTATATTATTCTTCTATTATTTACTATCCATGAGATAAAATTCTAATCATACTTTTAAAATTTTAAATTTTTGACTAGATTTTGGCTGATCCTCGTGGGATGGAGCTTTGCCACCTCCCTCCTTTATTACCTCTTGGATTAGAGGTTATTTTTCCATCTTAATATCCATTCATTTCCTCTTGGATAAGGGGGATATCCCTTTAGTTATCTTTCTGTGTTGGAGGGACCCTTTGGGGGTTTCAAAGATTTGTATTTTTTTTTTTTTGAATCTTTTTTGAGGTACATTGCTCTATTCTTCCCATTTTAGTGCTTTTCGTTGCTTCCCATTACCCTTGACTTCATCGTCTTCCTCCATTAACCACGACATCGCTTGAATTTTTATTTTTCAGAACGAAAATGAAACAATGTCGTGGGACACATTATGATATCACTTGAATTACCGGCATTATACAACTCCAATGCTTCAAATCATCCGTTGAAAAATTCAAAATAAAAAATGAGCCGCCTATGGAATCTAGTAATCCATTTAACAACATTTCTATCAGAAAGAATCTTCACCAATCCTTCGTTAACTAGATTAGTATTTTGCGATCCGCATCATCTAAAGTCCAAGCCTTTCACCAATCCTATTAAGGAGTTTTCCCCATTATACCTATGCTTACATGAAACCTAAGTTTGAGCTTACAAGGTTTGGACATGTGTGTGACCTTGTTCTCATGTCGAATTTGACATCTACTTTTAAGCTCAAAGTACAAAGAGAACAACTTCCTTGCTCACAAAGATGAAAAAAATCTACTAATAAGTAAATAGATAAATTGATTACATTCACGTTTGAATTCATTAAAATGAATATTCATATCTATTAATCACATGAGTAATGAGTTAATTCATCAAAACCAAAATCCTTTGACTTGAAAATTCTTTCTCCCAAGGCTTTTCTCTCACCAATGTAATGCTTGATGAAGATAAAATTACAAATAAATAGAATTTGAGACATAGAGATCACAAGAATGGTCTTATATAGTTTACTTCAATGAATTTTATAGAAAATAGTGATTCCTCTAGTTGATCGTGAATTCTAATTGAATATTCTCATTGTGTGATTACTTCTCTGGAAATTAAAGTTTCTTTATTTATTATTGTTATTATTTTGGTAATTTTTGAAAAATTTTATACTCTAGAACATTATTATCGAGTGGTCATGTTTATTTTTAAGAACCTTTACGAAAACCACATTTTTGTTCATTTCCATTGGAGCTTCCATGTGAATTTCATATTTCCTTTTCTATCAAATGTTTTTCCCAATGGTTGTGAAGTTCCTCATTTCTCTCATAATATTGTGAAGAATATTGTGACATGTATTGGAGATTGAAGAAAGACTATTTACTTCATCATCTTGAAGAAGTTCCCTCTCCACATGATTTTTTTTCTTAGTTCTTTCATCCTTACGAAGATCTCTAGACATGCCGACAATAATTCACATGATTGATCTATTTTTCATATTTTCCAAAAACTATATCAATACAAGCCCAAAAATCTACAAAAAGATAAAAATCAGTTGGCCTTGTTATCTTTTCAGTTGACCAAGGGTCAACTTATAGGCTCTAAACATCAAGCCAACTCCAATTCCAACCCCAAGTGAAACTCCAAGTCCTATCCCAACACCCACTCTCACTCCAGCATTGAACCAAGATAACCCTTCATCAGCATCATCATGGAGAAGCTTTCCTCGAAAGTGGAGATCATTGATGTCTGCGTCCAACTTGTCCTCAGCTGTCTGATCGGTGGACATTGTCATCCACTGTGCAAGATGATAAGAGTCTTATTAATCTTAGTCCAAGCACATGAATTTTCCAACATGGGCAAAAGAATGATTATCCAATGTATAAATGGAGAGAGAGGAATGTAGAAATAAATAGAGAGAGAGCGTGATCTAATTATGTACCAGAAGAGAAAAAAAAAATGAAACCTGAAACGAGTTATGGTTCAGTAAACAATCAAACCTGAAACAAGTCAGAATATTTATCATTCCTCAGTTCCACTGGACGATTTATCCTTGATCGATGATGATAATTTGGCATGATATCAATTTGAAGAGTCTTCGCCAAGACGACGGGTGATCCATCAAAGCATCCAGCAACATACACATCAACAATTGGCGCTGCCGAATGCGAATCCATCCTTCTATTCCCCATCAAGAATCTTACGGCAGAAGCCATGACCTCTAGATTGCTGATCCTCCAGTTCTTGAGGGAATCTTTTGTTTCATCATCGATGAGCTCCAAGATACCGGAGAATAATATATCACTGTCATGATAAATCTCAAAATCTCACGCTTCCGGTCATCCTGATCTTATCAGTGCTCACGAATGTAGCTTCTTCAGTTCTCTTGTCGGCTCTATCCCTGCGAAGAGACGAGGGCAAGCTTCCATTGAAACCATTTCTGCTTCTTCCGTTGACTTCAAGGATAGTATCAGGTCCTAGGGTGTGATGCCTGACTGTCAGATTGTCAGGGGTTGATTCATCCACTCCATAGTTGCTGATTCTCAAGTAGAAGACTCTGAGCTCAAACCATGATGCTTTCATGATATCATGAACTTATGATGGATTGACTACTTCTTCCTTCCTCAGAGAAATTTTTTGTGGAAAGAGAAGTAACAGAGTTGATGCGGTAGAAACCGTGGAGTTCAACATCTGTCAACAATTAAGAACGGAATGAAGAATGATCAACGCAGAAATAAGAGCAAAAGAAGAATGAAGGACGGAAAACTAAAACTTCTAAAAACGAGGAACAATCAGACCCAAACCTTTCTCCTCATCTTTTCCCCCAAATTCTGATTTAAAATTAAAGAAGGAAACGAAGAGAAAGAAAAGAAACACAGACAAATTCAATTAAACGAACGGAAATCACGATCACCACTAATATTCAATTCCTGGGGAAATCCGAAACGAGGGGAAGGCTTTTCCACCAGTCTCTTTCATTCAAAACCAGATATGGATGAATATGGACCTTTCGTTTGAAGGAAGATGAAAAATATGGTATACCCTCTTCAATTAAATCGATAAAGACGGCATTTTAAGGAGAGGTGAAGGGGTAACCAACGATCTCGATCGAGGAGATCTTCGATCTTTTCTCCGGGAAAACTCCTGGATTCTGCCGCGCTTGGGGCCCTCTTCCACCACGTCCTAAAGTGAGGTGGCCATCTCTCACTATTTACGATTTCTCTATATCTATTTATCTGTCTCTCTTAATCTTTATGCAGTATCTATCTCTATCTCTTTATCCCTCTCGATCTTTCTTTATATCTCTCTCTCTATCTGCATAAGTCCTATCGCAATCCATCTCTATCTGATAGCGTAGAATGGGATCTTATCTAAGAAAAGAGTCCACGTAAGATAAGTCTTTATCAGTAGTCTTTAATGGTTAATTCTCATGTCCAATTCCTATTAAAACGCATCAAAAAATGGGGTTAGACTTAATCTTTACACGCTTCTCTTTGAATATTCCCATGATCACATGTTTTGATATCTTCGAAAAACATTAAAAATCTTTTAATCAGGATATTTGATATGATTGCTCTATGCACATTGACATTTATTAACGTATGTAGTGGAAATTAGTTTCCATTTGGAAAATATATGGGAAAATATTTTTTTCTCATGATTTTTGTAAGTTGAAAATGGTTCATCTGTCATGTTTTTCATCAAATAAATGAGCGTTGAGATTAATTTTTATTTTATTTTATTTTTAGATAAATAATATAGAGTCTAATACATCCATTTGTATTTGTATTTTCATCATTATTTACCACTTCTTATACAAAATTTGCTTGATTTTACTGCTCCTTATCAAATATTTCTATTATTTCTGCATTAATCTTGGTTTAGCATTCATTGTTTATTTTTTTCATGAAATAATATAATTTTCATGTTTGATATTTTTCAAGAGTAAACAACTGTGAATTCGTGATAGTTTTTTTATTCTATTTCATGGGTGAACGAAATCATAAAGAATGCGTAAAATACGATCATATGATGTCTAACATTCATCTTTTGATAAATTTATCTTTTAATCCTTAGTTATATTTAATTGGATATTATATTTAATAGGAAAGGAGATTAAAAATGGACTAATCTAGAAAAAAAATTCCAAAATTGGACGACCAGAATCCCCATTTGAAGGACATCAAAATGCTACAGTGAACTATCCCCATTTTCCAGCTCAATGATGAAATAAATGAGCTACGGCGAGATTCTCGACATCTTCTGCCCTAATTTCGCTATCAGAAGAAGAACCCACATTACATTTCATCCGAGAAGAAGCTCCCCACATCCCTCTTTCTTCGACATGCACAAGCATATATACACAGATAATCTAAGTATTGATCAAGGAGACAAGCAGAGGAAATCAAGAGCTTCATGGGTCAACTTTTCCTCCGTAGGGAAGGCACGAATGGAGGTGGGCTTTCCGCCGGCTCTCAGCGCAGGGAGGTTCAGGCGGACGCGCGGCGGCTCGGCTGCAGGCGGCGCCGCCGGAGAGGAAATTCTGCCGTCATGGTACCAGTAAAGGAGCATTGTCGCAGTGGGCGCCATTGTAGGAGACCTCAGACTGTTAAGAACCATGAAGATTTCGAAAGGTGCCTCCTTTATTGGACGGGAGGGAAAATACCGGTGGAAAAAGGCCGCGGTTTTGGGAAGGATGATGGCCCAGACTGTGGTCGGAACGTGGGTTCGTCCTGTGGCCGGCGCGCAGAGATGGGAGGCCACGTGGCAATGAGCGGTCAGAGATTTTTAGGTGCTTACGTGGAGGGTGGATTTCTCGCCGGTTTTTATATGCTCCGTTGACGACGGGTTTCTGGGACATGTGAGTTTACGTGGAGAATGGGCCTTCTCTTGGGAATGGGTTTTGAAGGGGAATGGGCCTTCTTTTGGGAAAAAACGAATCAGAGAGGGCCCACAAGGGAACCAGTAGTTAGCATAGTTTGGTTTCATGAGGCCCATTTTGTGCTACCCATGTAAGCCCCATATAAATAAGGCAAATAAAATAGAATTCCTATGATTTGTGGGCGGTGGTCCGGCTTCCATCCTGTGGAGAACCCAAAATCCAATGCCGCTGCAGTTGCATTGAAGCCGGCTGCACGAGTAAGAAAACTTTGTAGAGGGTTTTTGTTTAGACGGGGAATGTGCTCGTCGTTTTCGAGAGTTTCCGGCGGGGACACCTCAATAAAAAAAAGCATCTAAGGAAGCACCAAGGCAATACAACTTAACGAGAAATGGAAGGATTATATATCTTCTGTATCAAGTAAACAAAATACTAACTTTAAAAAAGAAATTTGATAATCTATCTTTGGAAGACGTGACTATATCAAAAAACTTTGAAGACATGAAAAAGAGTAAGCCAATAAAGATGGGGTGCCACCCTTTAATACTTTGAATCCTTGAAACACTTCCCTTGAATTGGTCAAACCCTAGTTTTGACCTAGAACCTTTAATTTTGAGCTTTCACCAAGTCAAACCACTTTTCTAATATTTAGGAACCCCTTTAATCAACTCAAACCATCTCCCTAAATTATGAGAACCTTCATTCCTAAAATTTAAGTTATTTGTATCCTAGATCCTTCTTTGACCAAGTCAATCTCAACACATGATTTTAGGACAGATTAGTATACCCAAATCATCCTTTAAATTTTTACCAATTAAAACCTCACATGACACCCTCTCATCTTGAAAAGTGGGTTTTCAAGGCATCCTTTCAAGAAGTCTGGAATTTCTCTTATAAAGGTGTCACCTTTTGAAGAGACATACCCCTTCAAGGGCTAAACAATTATCTCTTTCCCTTATTTATATGCATCTTATGAAACTCTCTTTCATAGTTTAAAATTTGAAAAACTTTGAAGTTTGGATGTTCCCCCCCTATTTTCTCTCATCCTCCATAAATTTCCCTCTCGCTCTCTCATTTTCTCTCATATACACACCAGCCACAATTTTCTCCTCTTCATCTTGCTTCTATTTCCTCTCCACCACACACACTCAATATTTCTCCATTACCCAACCATTTCCTCTTACATCTTTCCATCATTCCTCTTCATTTCCTTCTCTCTTTTCTCTCAATGCAAGGATTAATTAAGAAGAAGTCAAATTTTTCCCTACCAAGATCACATCAATCAAGAATCTTCATCAAGATACTCTCATTCCTCTCATTTTGTTTGATATATCATCCTTCTCCAAAATCTCTTGCTCTAAGGATTTGTGTGAACCTTAGGATAGCCTCTAATCATATATTTGGGTGATTAATGTACATTGGTTGTGAAATTTGATCTAATTCATTGAATATAAACTATTTTAAGGTTCTTAAAATGATCTCTCTCCCCTCCAATTAAGGGACTAAACCTAGGGAGTTCAAGGTCATCAATCTTAAAACACCATCCCTTACACCTCCCCTTGAGAATTTTGATTCTCCTATTTGTTCCACACTAGTTTCTCTCTCAATGACGAAGATTTGAGAAACCCCATCCCCACATGCTTATAAATAGAGGTTTCCTTCTCCTATGTTTAGGGGTCGATGTACTGGGATTTGAGGCTCAATAAGTTCTCCAAATTTTTTATCAAAAAGAATGATTGCAGCAGAAGATGTTGAATCAAAATATTCAACAAAGTTGAAGCACCATGAATAGATGATCTTATCATCCATTATAGATGATCATATTATCTAGTATATAATAAAATTTACACTTACAAGAATGATTTGAAAGAGTTGTTTAGCTGTTCAAGTGTTCGGTTTCTTGCGGTATCCACATAGGCTCTAGACAATCGGATCTCCTCTTGAACACTCGTCACCACGAGAGGAAGAGAAGAGAATGTGTACCTCTATTGTGGTCGTTCTCCCCTTATTTACAAACTTTGAGGATGTAAATTTTTTACAAAACCCTTATTATTATGTCTATATCTACCGACATTCATTAACCGTATGTGTGTGACCCTCTAGGTCTATATATGTTGACAGTTAATAATTTCATCGACCCAATAACACTTATTGGTCTTATTTAATAATTAATCATATCAACATATATATTAATTCATTAAGGATTGATTTAACACAATTGATAGATTGTGTTGCCTGCACGTTGGGTGCCAAGCTACACGACGTGCTTTTTGAGATATGGAGTATATGAGAACTCTCTCATGAAACCTTTCTGTTATCAATCATCGTGTGCGTATAATCCTTCATTTGCATGAGACTCATGAATAACTTAGTGTATGGCTAACTGTCAAAGCCTAATCGTTCACTCAATTTAGTACTGATGTGAGTAATAAATCATTGAGAACAACTTCCTTATCATTTCCACTACCTTGACCAAGGATTTAATCACATCTTATTCCTTGAGTCGATCTCCTCATATACCGAGGGCAGATGATCCCATATCGACCACTCAATCACCTTTGAAGACATCATGTCATATCTAATCTATGACGTTTTGGAGATCCCGTGGCTAGGGATTCGTAAGTCATAGTCAAAACACAATCATCCATCCACAAGGTGTCTTTGGCGTCTCAAGTCAAAGGACCACGTACACAAATGTAATATGGATCAACTTGATCCCCAATTTGATATAATATCATTAAGTAATTCATACAAATCAATTCACTGAACACTTTCTCCAAAGAGCACCCACTATCTATCCTTGGTGTCTCTACACCGATGGCCACATGATCAGCCATACTTATCACATGAGTCAGATCAGATAGTGCTATTCTTTTTAAATAATTTGATGTCTTTCTAGAATATCCCACGAATATAAATATTTAGAACATATGTTTATAAACCATCGATCCTTGTATTATGATCTCATCAAAATTCACTTGGTCATTGCATAGGCTCATGGACTTCATTGTAAACATCACACAAGAATAAAAATGAATAAAATTTCATTTCAATAAATATAAATGTAAGATGAAAGTGTGATTGGCTTTCAGGACACATAATATCCATCACAATGTAAATACTTGGATGATGGACTGTCCAAAGTCCATTGCCTAGTCTGATCCACATAAATGAACATATTGTCGGACTCGCTTATTAACGAGATGAATTCGTGAGGTTGTTGAAAACACACGAACATGTATCAAAAGAATTTCCAAACTCACAAATTTAAATTTTTAATCAAGATTTAAAGAGTATAATGGTTAAACAAGGGTCGAATCCACATAGAAATAGGGAATTTTTTTGTTCTTCAAATTCAATCAAATTGGATAAGGAATTCATGTGAGAAATTATGGATTTTAGTCGATTTGGAAAGAAGAATTCAAGACTAATCCACGGCATAAAAAATCACGTCATTTGGATTAGTATTTGCGGAGAAATTAAGGAGTGAAATTTAGATAGAAAATTCGATCTCGAAGAGAGAGAAAACAAAGATAAATTATAAAATTCTACTAATCTAAGCTTCAAAATTAAATCCTGATGATACATGACCAAAGAATAGAAAGAAAACATATAATCTAACCCAAAATCACACTCAAAATGATCTAATTGATCACCGGATCAAAGGCTTTTCATTTCACATTTTTGAAAATGAATTTCGACATTCAAGAGGTGAAATCTCCCTAATCATTTTGACGAGATCTCACTTTCAACTACTCCTTTGATGCAGAAACAAGTATAGAGGAGGAAGAAAGCAAGAGATTCAAGGATTGAGATGTCTAAATAGTTTGATTACTAGAAACATCTAATAATACATTTTCCGTCAAAGAGAGAGAGAGAGAGAGAGAGAGAGAGAGAGTATAAATAGACAAAATTTGGGTGTGACTGTTAGATTTGGCGTTTAATCTTCAATGAACGGCTTAGATGAAATGTCAGGAGGAGAATTGTTGTCATTAAGTTGAGTTCGCTCAATTATAAATGAAGCGCCTTGATGAAGCTGCATCATTGAACGCCTGTTGTTCAGTCTACATCGAACGCTTGAGATGTCGCCACACGTCCAGAGAAGTCCATCGGGCACATTTAATCTCAGCAGTTATAACTCTTCAGATGAATGGCTGAGATTAAAAAAATTTTAAAACACAAATCAACGCCCAGTTTGAGTGCGCCGCATACCCTTTCAAGTAAGTGAAAATCAAGGGCTAAGATTAAATCGTATCTTTTTATGTCAATCAAACACTTCTCGTTTCACAACGTCAGTTGCGTAAAATAAACAAAAAAATAGTCCCACATGGCAAAAATCATGGCGTAAGTCATGTATAAAGGTAGGGCTTGCTTAGTGGGTTTATAATATATCCTGAAAAGGATGCTTAACCCACTAATCACACACACACATGCAAATACGCATAGATGCACACACATGCGCCACGTGGCATGGACACACGTCGTCACGTGACGACTCATTATTGACCCGCTACGTTAGCTGACAAGGCAGTGTGCAATATAAAAACATAATTTTTAATGCTTTTAAATAAAAATAAATCCATAAAAATTCAAAAAATTCTAAAACAATCCCTAAAAATTAAAAAATTCATAACTTTCAAAATACAACACCAAATTAATCCAAATTTGTTTTTTTGGATCATAAATTAAATAACCTATCATTCTAAAAAGTCAAATTTAATAATAAAAAAGAGAATAATTTTTATTTTAAAAATACGCTTATTTGTTTTAAAAAATAAAATGAAAAAATAAATGAGTAGATAAAAATAATATTATCCACTCTAAAATATATTATTTAATTATATATAATTATCCCTAAAATAATACATTTTGAGATTATAACTTTAAAATTCAATGAAATGATAGATATGCACTCAAAGTATGATAACATGCATAAGAATGTAATATTTTATGCCTTAATTTGCATTAATAATAATATAATTTTAAGTATAAATTGCATGTTATCACTTATGTCTTTGGTATAGTCCATTGTCCATCAACTTGGTTAACATTCTAGTAGAAAAACAAATCAATGTGTAAAAACGTTTGAAATAAAAAAAATAAATGACTAATTTGAAAAAAAAGGGATAATTTCCTAAGAAAAAATCCTAATATAAAATACATGAAAAAAATGAAAGAGCAATAGAGATCTCGATATGTTACAAAAAATTTGGTAATATGTTTACAAACAATATGTAGAGAACATCAGAAAATTTGGTATATGTTACAGACATCAAAATGAAGAGATTAAATTTGCATATTTGGAGCTCTATTTGCACGATGCAGGTCGGTTAACAATATGGTCAGATCTTGCTCAATTTTTGAAGAGAACAAAAGACAACCCTTCATAAGTGCAAAATATATAAAATAGACCAAACATATAATGACAAAATCAAAATCACTAATCAAAATTAAGGAATTATTGGAAAAATGAAGGGATTGATTCAAGTGAATAATTAAATGCTAAAAAAGGAAATCAGATCGACTAAATTTCAGACCAAATCCTATGTAAAGCGATTAGCTACTTAACAGTTAATACATAAAGAATTAACTTGTCCCTTGCTTACTAGTCTTCCTTGTGTACACCCTTGTCTTCTTTGGCCCAACACTTAAGTTGGCTGCCAATCTTGACCTCTTGTAAGTTATGAAACCTTGTCCAATGTAGAACATGCGTTTAGAGGCTATGCTTGTCGTGCAAATACAAAGGTACTCCATTTCTAGGGTCACAAGCTTTGGATACCACTATTAATCTATTTTCTTCCACAATGTGGGTGGCTCTGCACCAATGACATACTTCAGCGAGGTGTTCGTTAACCTCTTTTGTCCTTTTCTTCTTTGTTCTATCTAAATTTTCATGAGATTTTTTTCGTAATATTCATAAAATAACTAGGTTGCTTACTTAAGGATTGGAAGGGTATGCTTCAGGCTCTCATTGTCTGATTAGGAGAGTTTTTGTGGTTAGACATCCCACTCTCCTTTTTGACATCGTGCAAATTTACTAGCTTCTCTTGAACATTTGAATTTTTTTCATTGAGACACCGTCAAGCTCCTTTATTGGATCCAAAACCATTGACGTTAGATCAATTGGATTTTCCTTGCCAATCATCATGTAATTTTGCAGCGTAAGCTTCATTGCATCTTATAATTGTTTGAGGGCTTGAACTTGGTCATGTGCCGACAAACACTTGCCACTTTTCTTTTTTTTCTGCAAGTGACATCAAATCCCCCCACAATACTTCATATATCCCATCTAAAATTAGCACATCATTAGAAGTAGATACCAATTAGGATGTTCTTAGCATCTATATGTCTTGGAAGAAGGGCACCAACATTTGAGAAAAATCAGTTGGCACACCCCACTCTTGTAATGCGATGGAATAATCATCTTGATTCATGTTTAATACATCAATTTCCAATGTGTCATTGACTTCTCTCATTGATGAAGCTCTAATAATCATAGTTAATGGTCAGCTTGTTAGAATTGGGGAGGCCCAATGCTTCACATAGTGTGGGGGTAGTGTGAATGTCTTTGTGGGGTCACCTTAATTGCTGTCATTGTTTGCCTTAGACAACAAATAAGTGCTTCGAGCGATGTTGGCTTTGAATTGGATGCATTGATTCCCTTTAAACACGATGTACTTTGTTTGTCTAGGCTTGACTCTAAGTCTCTTGAGCAATACATGGCAAGTTGTGCTCTACATTGAATTTTTCCATGTCATCCTTTTTGGTTAGGCAACTTGTCTCACCATATTTCCATGTCATCCTTATTTGCGATGATTAAAATGACCTACTAATAACATGCAATTTCATGCATTTTATGTACTTCTTTAAAATATAATCATAAATACATTTTATCATGATTTAAAATGATTCTTATCTTTAAAAGGATATTCTTAATTTTTCATAAATAAATAATATTTTATGAGCATTTAATGACATTGATTCATAACAAATATAATCTTCTGTTATTGTAAAATAAAAATTTATATGAATTTCCCGTTTAAAATGCCTCTCTCTCCTCTCTCTCTCTCTCTCTCTCTGGCTCTCCCTCTCTTCGTCGATACGCTTGTGTGTTTTCTTCCTCTATCGCGCTCTCTTCTGTGCGCAAGAGGGAGAAATCAATCGCGATGGAAAAAAAATATGTTACCTCTCTCTCACCTCTCTCTTTCTCGTGACAAAAAACAATTCCGTCGTGAGGAGAGGCAAACGTAACCTCTCCTTTCCTACGCAGGCGCATAAGGGAGAGGAGGAAATTTTTTTCTTCTCTCCCCTTCTTCCTTCTTCCTCCCCTCTCTGTCTTCTCCTTCTTCGCGTATCTCCCAGCTCCCTCTTTCTCTCTTCCGCGTCTTCCTTGTCCACTTCCTCTTGCGCATGCGTGCGCGGGCAAGTGAAATTTTTTTTCTCTCCACTCTCACCATCGCCATCTCCTCTAGTTTCTTATTTCTCTTTTCTTCAACTCCCTCTCTACCTCACTCTCCTCACGTGCAAGGGGGAGGAGGAGATCTTCTCCTTTTCTCCTCTCGTCTCAGTCTCTCCCTCTCATCCTTGCTTTTGCACGCGCGTGCGCGTGTGAGGAGAGGATGGAAGAAAATCCTTCCGTCCCTTTCTCTCTCTGTGTGCTCCCTCGCTCTCCCTCACCTTCTTCACCACAACACTTGTTGTTCTCTCCACTCTCCGAGAGAAGAGAGAGGAAAGAGGAGATACGAGAGAAGAGAGAGGAAATAGGAGAGAGAAATAAAAATTTTAATTTTGCACGTTTGACCAGAGTGCTTTTGACCAGAACAGTTTCACTAGAGCGATCTGAGGAGAGAGAAGGTAGATCAATAGTTAGAAATGCTTCCAATTAAAATCATGATATCTTATGATCCTAATCAAGTTAAGGGCTGAAATTTCATGGGTATGATCATCATTTTAAGCTCTACATATCTACTGGGGTTGATAATAAATCTGAGACAAAAATAAGGTTTTCAATGTTTCATTATGTGATTCTAACATTGGCTAGCCAGAAGGAAAGAAAGCACTGATTGATCATTCTTTATGTATGGAACATCATTTTTAGTGATTTTATTCTCTTTTCTATTCATTCATTGTGTTGGATTCAAGATGCCAAGTCAGGGTGAAATGTACGAGTTCTCACAAGTATGTTTTGATTAGAGAGTATCACTAGAGTGTATTTGCATCACAAATCCTTAGATTAGAATCATTTTATAATTAATATTTTCTATATTTTCTATTTTATCCATATTTTTATATTTTTAAATCATGAAATTACTTTTCTACCGTCAATCAAGGGTTTGATTAAAATTACTTTGAAAGGAGTTTGAAAGCATTTGATCGGTTCATTTCAATTTCCCATGTACATATTCTTTCTTTTATCCATCATTTCCTCTTTATTAATCAAAATATAAAAAATATTTCTTTATTTTGATCTTTTAATCTACCTCCCTATGGATTTGGCCTCAACTCACCACTATTGTAAATTTAAAAATCAAATTCGAAGAGTTGAGTAAAATTTTTGGTACGTGAATTTGTAGATTCAACAACCATAATTTTACACGTATCACTTACCATAGTTGAAAGATAATAAAATGGGAATTTGACATATAAAAAAGGATATTCGTCATAGTTGTCAATGTCTAGCAATCCATTGATCTTGTGTATGACCCTCAAGGTCTATATATTTTTCTATCTAATAACTCTTTAGACTCAACAATATTTATTGGTTAACCTTATTGATGAACTATTTTGGGATAGATTAATTAGTCAAAGATAAATATGACTTAATTAACATATCGAGTTGCCAAACCATTTGATACCAAGCTGTACCTCATGTTTTTAGAAGATATTGAAGGTATAAGAACTCTCTCATAGAGCTTTACGCTCATCAATTATCATGTATATTAAATCCTTCATCTATACAAGACTCGTAAATAACTTAGGGTGCGAACAACTTTCATACTTATTCAATCATTTTACTTATTATTAATATATAAAGGAAATAATAAAGAAAAAATTCTTTGATATTTATAATATTAGGGATTTAAGGTTTGACAAGCCCTCAAAATTTCAATGACAACATCAAATGCATCGGAAGACATTGAAATCAAACATTCAAAAAGATGAGGCACCAAAAACTAATGGTCATATCATCTATTATAGATTAATATTAAATGTTACACGATGGTCCAACCTCTAGCAGTATTCACATAATCATTTAATGAGCATTGTATCTCCTCTTCAGTGCTCTTCACCAAGAAAGAAAGAGAACAAAGGAGATAGTTTCCAATAAGGCTCGCATGGGCACTCTTAGATGTAGTCACTTTCTCTTTATTTATAGACATTGGATATGTGAAAGTTTCAAAAAAAAAACTTCAAAATTATGTGAATATTGAACAATGCACATCAACCTTATGTGTGTGATCCTCTACGTATCTCATTAATTAATCACTTTATAGACTCAATAATGTTTATTGATCAATCTTATAAATTAAATATATAATAATATAAATTAATTAATCAATGATTGATTTAAACTAATCAATAGGTTGAGCTATTAGCCCTTTGGGTGCTAAGCTATACCATGTACTCTAGGAGATATAGAATGTATAAGAACATTATTATCAAACCTTGTCGTTATCAATTACTAAGTACATATAATCCTTTTTCCACTCTAGACTCATGACTGACTCAAGTTATGGTCAATTATCAAACCCTAATTAATCAATAATGTTAGTATCAATGTAGGGAAAAAATCATTAAGAACACATTCTCTAATATTTCTAATTCCTTTGCCAAGGATATAACATAATCTTTTCCTTAAGTCAATATCATGTAATATTAAAGGCGAATGATCTCATCTTGATCACAAAATCACCTTCGAAGACTTCATATTGTATCTAATATATGACGTTTTTGAGATCCAGAGTAGGATCATTCACTCACAATTTTTTTTTAGTGTCTTAGGTTAAATGACCACATACACAACCGTGTCATCAATCAACTTAAGTAATAGTTAGGTATAGTATCATTTAGGGATTCATACGGATCAATTCCATAAAATCTTTCTTCAAAGATCACCTACTATCTATCCTTGACGTCTTTACATTGATAGCCGCCGAATCAACCACACTCATCATATGAGTTATATCAAATAGTGTTATTCTTTTCGAAAAATTCATTATCTTTCTTGAATATCCCTCGAATATGAATGTTTACAATATATATTTAGATACTAGTGATTAATATTTATGATCTTATTATAATGTACTTAGTCCTTTAATAAGCTCATGCACTTCATTAAAACATTATATAAGAATAAAAATGAATAAATTTTATTTTAATTAGTTTAAATTAGACATGAAAGGGTGATTAGGCTTTTAAGTCACATAATACATATCATGCACTATCTTGGTCAAAGATTTAATTACATCTTAATCCATGAGTCAATCTCCTATTATAGTTAAGTTAGATGATCGAGTCTAGATTACTCAATAACCTTTGAGGACTACATATTGTATCTGATTTGAAAGATTTGAAAGATATCTTGATTTGAGATTTATAAGTCATAATCAACATATGATTATCTATCTATAATATGTCTTTAGTGTCTCATATCTAAAAGACTACATATACAATCATGACATGAATATTCATGATTGAGAATTAGGTATAATACTATCCAAGGATTCATATGGATTAATTGAGAGAACTCATTTTTCAAAGAAAATCTATCATCTATCTTTAGTATCTCCACACAAATGACTATATTATCAATTATACTCATTATACGAGTGATATAAGATAATGTTAGTATTTTTTAATATTTTAATGTTTGAGCTTATTTTGAATAGTAACATTTAAAAAATATTTTTAAAGACTATTGATATTTGTATTATGATCTCATTCTTATTCACTTTGTCATTGTATATATTCATGAACTTCATTACAAACATGAAGCAAGAATTGAAAGTCCCAATAAGGTGGTGATTTAACCTAAGAAAGGAGAGGGGCTGAATTAGGTTCATGTGTTACTCATTAGTTTTCTCCTTTTCTTTTACTATGATTCTTTGGTTTAACACTCGCTTCTTGTTCTAACCACGACAGAACTCAGAAAAATAAACAGGTTAGTAAAATAATTGAGAAAGTGATTGATTAGAATAGATAAACAGATTCTAAAAGCAATGGAATTTCTGTGAGAAAGACAAAAACATCAGAGATGCTAACGAGCTTTACCTGGGTAATCGACCACTGCAATTTAGATTCAAAATAACAGAATGGATTGGTTATATATATCAATGAATGTTGAGGATAACCAGTCAACAAAAAACAAGGATCTAGATCAGAATGAGAAGTAAATAGAACGTAGGTCAAATGATCACGTGTTTGAATCAAGAAAGGAACTACCGAGAGTGAGGGATGAAAAATTCAGAATACTTGACATGAACAATTAGAACCCTAACGACTGAATAAATAGATCAAAAGGAAGACAATCAGCCAAGTGGACAAATGATTCAAATAAAACATATCAAGACGCAGGTGAGCAATCCGAAAAATAATTTAATACAAAAAAATGCAGATCCGTCAAAGCAAAGAAAAACGTGAAGAGATTAGGTATTAACTGGATGTCGAGGAAGCATCTGCAAGTCGAGGTCAGAATGTTGTTGTAGGCGGTTTTTCGTGAAGAATGGTAAGAAACTCAGACAGATTGTTCTCTCCTCGATCAGATCACAGAAGAGGCCCCTTTTTTTCGTGATTGGAGTACAATGATCTGTATTTTTCCTTTCTTCTTGATGCTACTGTTTTTCAAACCCTAATGTCTTTAGAGTATATTGGGTTATAAGAGAGGAGAAATAATTATGATAATGCCCTCAAAGGTATTAACAGTATGTAAAATAAAACTAAGCATATTAATGAGTAATATATGACTAAATGGAAATGGACATGGACGGGTAAAATGGACATGAACATATACCTGATGACATATAACTATATTTATAGTTAGATATAGAATTAACATTACTGATTTTATGATATGATGATTATGAATGTATGCATAAGGATATGGGTGAGGAGATAGCTTCAATTTTCCTGAAATTAAGTACACCCATGAACCTCAAAGAAACATTAGTGAGTTAGTCGAAATAATCATGGAAAGAATGATTCAAATTAAAATCATAGAATAACATTAATGATTCAAAGTAAACTCAATGACTCTTAATTCCTTAATTTCTAACAATGGCAATTCAAGAAAAATGCTTTAGTCAAAACTAGTGCTCTAACAAGAATAATAATAAATTAAATTTTATTTTAATGAATATGAAACAAGACATAATAATAATGTAATAAGATTGAAGGACACATAATGTGTATATATATTGAGAGAGAGAGAGCAAGACTCATCTCCTAAAATTTGTATTTTATAGATCTTACTACAATGTATGTAGGTTAAAATATATAATATATGGCTAAAAAAATCTCCTAGATCATATAAGAAAATTTGATCAAACCATGAAGGGGATATAAACCAAGTAACAAAGACCATACCTTGGTTTAAAAACATAACTTATGAAAAGTAGTGATCATCTAAATAAACACAGATGATACCATACTCTTAGGGGATGATGACAAAGTATTTTTCAAGTTTGAGCAATAAATTTGTTATTAAATCCCCAAGCTTATTAAATATTATTTCAGATTCGAAGCAGCTTATTCCCCTTCTTGAATTCTCTTATCTTTGCAAAAGTCTTTGGAACAGGAGGGTTATAGGTGCAAAGAAAGAGAGAGATCTCCAAGCATAATATAACAAAGATAAAAAAACAAATGGAACTTGTGGGTTCTATGCAAAACATTTATGCTCCATACGCACAAACAAATAAAAATGGAAGAACCCTGTGCAAGACTTCAACAAGACTTGAAGTATCGTCATCTATCAAATCTTCAATTAGCAAAAGTTTCATAAAAGAGCTTTTATATACTTGATTTCGTCTAGAACTCAAAATATAACTTAACACCTAACGAATTGGCAATGGACTGGTCAATAGATTTGAATCGATCTTTGATTAATTAATCTATACATGCTATTATAATTAATTAAAAAATTGACCAATAACTCTAAATTAATGAATAGAGTTATTGACTAGACATAAATATAAGCTTAGAGAGTCAGACACATTAGATCAATAGATATTAATACATGTTAAACCTATTTTTAATACATTTTTGTCAATAATTCCACAATAATCCACACCCTTTCTTCTCTTACTCTCTAGACCTCCTAACTCCTCTCCTTTTATTGAGAGTAAATGGTGAAGAATTTTAGAAGGGCATCAAGAAGCATTGAAAAAGAGATTTAAGATGATCCAACCATTCCGAGATCAACTAAAAAAAGAGATATAATTAAATCCTTGTCTAATGTAATAGAAAAATCAAAAGTGTTCTTAATCATTTCCCCGTCAATCAATAAGTAAATTCATAGTAAAATAGGCCAACCTTCATTTATTCTTTAAATGCTTGGTGATGATAAAAATTTGCCATTTTATAAATAATAATGTAATATTTACACGAAACACATATATATAATTGAACTGAATGATGACATCAGGAGATAGGAACATTAGAAAGATAAATAAATAGAGAGAGAGAGAGACGTGCGTTGTTGACTGAAGGCTGCCAAAAACTAAATCGTTAAGATGCACACCAGGATTCGACATGGCTTGCCCATGAATCTGGAATCAAACGATTGCATAATATAGTTAAACCTATCATCCATAGATGGAAAGAGAGATATACAAAAGGATAAAAAAAGAATGTCTAATAAAAGAAAGAGAGACAGACTCATTAAGGAGCAGGGAGAGAGATTCTTGAAATGATTTGGGGTTGGGGGGGAGGGGGAGGGTGGGAGCGCATGAAACTAAGAGAGTTATAGAAGTTAGCGAGAGAGATGCAAGAGGGGGGAGAGAGAAAGTGAGGCAAGAGAGGCACATGAGAGAGAGGAATGAAAGCCCAGAGGAAAAGAGATGCAAGATGAGGGGTAGAGAGAGAGAAACGCATGAAAACCGAGAGAAAAAGAGATACTTGATAGGAAGATATAGGGACATACGAGAGAAAACGAATTGAATGATACAGAGAGAGGTACATGAGGGAGATGTGTCAAGGATAAAAAAAGAGATCCATGATAGGGGGTGATAGGGATGGGAGAGGGAGAGAGATACATGAGAGAACGCGAGCAACAGGTGTGTGAGAGACACATGTGACGAGGGAAAGAGATGGAAGACAGGAAGAGGGAGATAAACAAGAGAGAAAGAGAGAGAGACATTTGAAGGGGGACCGAGAAAGAGATGCACAATAGGAAGAGAGATAGATACATAAGAGAGACAAAGACCAATAGTAAAAGGTGCATGTGAGATTCAGAAGGGGGAGAGAGCACAAGATTCATGATAAGAAGACAGACAAAAGAGAGCGACAGAGCAGCACATGATAGAGACATGTGAAGGGAGAGAGAGAGAAAGAGACGCGTGATAGGAAAAAGAGAGAGAGAGAGAGAGATTCATAGCTACTTACCCCAGTGAGCTGCCCTCCGTAGGCTGACTGTTTGACCTCTACACTCAGGGAGAATCCTGCTCAGAGTCTTCATGGAATCTATCTACACTGCGGAGAAATATACCTGCCATATAAACCAAATCTATTCACCCACAAGTCCATTAAAAACCCTATTATATGCATTAACAGGTTATTCATAAAATTGCAGCTTCGCAAGGAGAGAGAAAATGAAGATGAGGCTCCAAAAATAATTATTCATAATTTATTCACAAGGAGAGAGAAATAATTATTTTAACATGTCTAATTCAAACAAGAGATGCCACATAGCCCTTTGTAATTATAATATTTTTTGAATTTTAAAAATGATAAAAGCTAAAAAGCAATACCAGCGAACCAAATCCCAGATGCTATGAACAGAACAGATGTCAGAATTAATACGGTCTCCCTCCAATTTTGAACAACATCCTGCAAAAGAAGGGAGAAACAGAAGCATGACGTTACTTTCAAAATACTAAGAAAAGACTACTTGAGTCTTTTAATCAGTTAATTCCTAGAAGATGCTATTTGTTTAATTTCCATTGAAATCCCCAGCCCAGCCCTATCCATCTAGAAGAGCTTACCCCGAATTCCACCTGGCCCAACATCATTTATTTCGTAGGCTAATGCTATTACTACTAGTATGATTGATGTCAAATGATGCCACCTGGTGATGATTTTCAACAAGGCATTTGAGTTCATCATCTACATGTCATTCTTCATTGACACCTGTGTCACGTAAGATTCAAATTTGAGTGCCAGTTTTTATATACAGGTCCAGAAGTGGATCAGCTATACCAGGTCAGCCTCACATAGAAGATGTCAGGTTTGAATGTACCATATCAACCAGAGATAAACAGTTTTCTTTTCCAGAACTATCCTCCGCCATTTGATCATGAGGTTCAGATATAGGGCATAATACAAGGGCAAAAAGTAGACATCAGGAAGGCCCAGGATTTCTTTTGGAAAGGGGTGAAAACAAAAGTGAGTAAGCCTGTGCAGGACTGTGACACTTACCAGAAAGTGAAATACTATATTATCACCGGCGGATCTGTTACAACCACTTCCATACCAAGCCCAACAAGAGATAATATATTGCAGGATTTTGCGGAAGGTCTCCCAAGGTCATAGAAGGTGGTTGACTCATTTTGTTCCATTGTGTCACTCTTTCGCAATGCAGGAGACCATGGACTCCTTTGATCCAGTCATGAAACTTACAAGAGTTCCTGAGCTTTCTCCTAAGCAACCAGAATAAAATCTCTGCAAGCCATTTTTGGTATGCCCCTGCCTATTGCAAGACGACATACATGATGGAAAGAAGGGATATCCAGATTTAATCATCTACACAGAGATGCCCTTTTGAATTGTAGATGAGCCATTACTTGAAAAAAAAAATTATGCCATAGTTTGCACTGTGTGATGCGACTCTCCAATGAGCCATGACTGTACTACAACTGACATCAAAAGGTTTGACGATAAAAGGCTAATCTTCAAAAACTGCTTCAGCCAGTTGAGGATGAAACTATTAACGATTGGGCTGGCACAAAATATGTTGCAATATGTGAGATCACAACTCACTGGATTGACGCAATGAGGAAAAGGCTCTAACTTAACTAATGTGTTGATCTATGTGCTAAAGGTCTGCAATGTGACTCAAAAGTTAAGGATTTGCATACATTTTGACTACCCCGGCAAACTTATCTAGCTCTGCTCTCCTAACTGATTAGCACTTTTCTTTATCTTTTGCAAAGGTTTGCGGTATCATAGCATAAAATGCCAATAATAACAAGATTATGGTAGCATCCTTGGAAAGGTTCCTCACAAATACAAGGTCAAAATTTTTTTATTATACATCATACATAAATCACATCCTCTCCATGGCTGTCAAACAAGGCTGGAAGGAGCTATCTACTGGGACAACACCTTATATTTGTGAGTAACGTTCGGAAACTCTATCGATAAGGACACCTGTAAAAGAACATTTGGAGAGATTCTCTATAGGCTTTGACAATTTGTCCCTGTGGTTTGAACATCGTTGCAGATGGTTGACTGCCAAAAGAATTTGTCTGGGGTGCTGGGCATGCAAAACAAAATTATGACAGTCAAGGATACTCCAACCCATTGGTACTTGTCATACACTGCGAAGGAAATCAATTGAAGGTGTTCGACAAAGTGGCGAGAGATTATCTCAACAAAACCAAGAATAACCACTCAATCATATCTGCAGACATAGGATCTTTTCAAAATATTGGTCAATGGACTTCTCATTCTAAGACAACACCAGGATTCTTTCCAAGTCAAAAATCACCACCTCGTCAACTATATAGAGGGCTTATCAACTAATACTAGATGAGTTGGATTTATCCTTTGATCCTCTGGTTACTTTATTTTATGCCACAGTGAAATTGGCAATCAAATTATATTAGGTGACGGCGCTCAAGAGCCATACAATCAATGACAAGAAATTCCAGTAATAAGAGTGAAAACTAAAAAAAAGCTCATATTTGCTATTTCCATGATGTTGAACCCTCACATAAAGCTCGCCTATATTCCTTACAGTGAGCAAGATTATTTTTTCCAAACCCTATGTGCTTCAAACCCTTTTTAGTTAGTGCTAGCTCAACCAAGCTTCTTGCCATGGAGGACATTATGAAATAGTGCCATACACTGACCGTATGTCATGTACAAATGTAAAGCATTCTAAGGTGGTTCTTGCTTTGATGAAGCACCATAAGATAAACATAATGGGAGTAGAACAGTCTACAAGTTCTGAAATGGATAACTATTTAGGTGAACTTAGTGCAATATGCCTCAGGGGCAACTCACAAGTGACGAAGAATTGGTGACAAATATCCACACTAGCGGTGCTTACAAAAGAGTTCCTCCCAATTTGCATAAGATGCACATTCAAAGCCTTTTTTTCTTGACAAGAAGAAAGATTGTGATCGTCAAAAGGCTGGCCTCAGATACGATATCAATTCTCAAGGCATTGAAAGTGATGGCAAGAGAGGACAACGCCGTTACCAAGGTTGAGGAACTCGAGCAATTAAAATTTTGAATATTTGGGTGTTCATTTTATATGGTTAAGATTACTTTTTATAAGCAAGTCACTGTTGCATGCAAAACAAATCTTTTGGATCAGCTCAACGTAAGCGTCTGTAATCAACTTCATATGATTTAAAATTTCATTTATCTTAGAGACAGAGAGGTAAGGGTACACTTACGAGTTTGGAAAGGTCAATAGGTCAGGACAATTTTGTTATACCCCAACCTAATTATGAATGAACTGACTTTCAGACTAGATCTAGATTTAGACTTTAGTCGAAAATCTGACAACTATGAATTTCATAAATAAATGATAAGGACCATGGTTCACATAAGTCTATTCCTTTAAGATTATGGCGTGCAAGAATTTTTACATGATTATGGAGACTGCTATCAGAGAACAATTTCAGCAGTTGATATGATACTAGATGATGGAAACAATAAACTTGTTTAATATTTTTCATAGATTTTTAAAAACCTAATAAATTGACCGAAATTATTTCTGGAAGTTCAGAAATGAACCTGTAGAATCCCAACTAGGGGTGAAGATGGCACATCACCAAATAAATGGATAGCAACAGTAGACAATGCCATGGATAGTGGCCTCAAGCTAGGCTTGACACAGTGAAGACACACATAATTCACAGGTCCCTGATGAAAACCACAAGAATGTTAAAAACCTCAGCAGTGCCAAAGTTGAGAGAGAATATATACATAATGAAAGAGAGAGAGTGTGTGAAATATCTTGATAAAATCGGTACTTTCCTCCTGGTTTTGGCTGAGGGTAAAGTAGCATTAATAGATACCAGTGCATCATAACAGTTAGATGACAAACGAAAAGACTTTTTCATTATTCTTCTACATAAAAACTTATAAAAACAGATGAGGCCAAGGCCAGCAGCGATAGGACTGGCTGATAAGACCCTGATAGAGAAAGAACATACCTAAGACAGGAGGAGCAGATCTAAGACAAAAAATAGAGAGAGGACAGATCTAAGACAGGAGGAGCAGGGGCTCATATATTCTTAGGGCTATGGAAGGAGAAGGGATACAAAGATGAACACAGAAGGCTTGCATGGAGGATCTCACGAAATTCATCCATTACAATTCACAGTAAAATATAAACAATTGGATTATGATGCCAGGCCAGCACTTCTTATGGTTGTTTCACAAGTTATGTAAGCATAACATCATAGACACGAGTTATACAAATATGTAGAGGGATAAAGAAAGAAAAATGATTTCTATAATGATGATGTGTGTGAATTGGTACTCCCCCATTTATGGTGAATCATTATGGAGGATTTATCCGTCTCCAACTCAATAAAAAACAGACTAACAAAATTTTAGACAATCATTCGAAGTCCAGTGATGGTGTTTCTACATGAGCATTAACCTAACAACTAAATCAGAAATTTATGGCTGGACGGTCCAATTCCATTTTCATATTTAATCAGACTCCTCATTAATAACTGATGCAAGGACCTTTTTGTGGTTTAAAGATTTACCAAATAAGAATCTTTGATCGAGGATGCATACCTGAGTCGCAAATATAAGCAGCTCGCCAACCGAAAATAGCACAATAAAAACAGAAAGTTTCTTTGAGCAAAAGGCCCCGAAACAGAAGATTGCCCCAAAAAACGTTGCTCCAGAGAGAACCTACACTTTTTACATAATATAAACTAATTTTTCGTATTTAATGTGATCCAAGAATTCAAGTAAAAGAATCTGTACCTTGAAAGCATTGGATATAGTAGATTGAATGAGATCAAGGACGAAACCACCGGCCAATGTTCCCAAGATGCCACAGATTATTGTTATCCCCCCAAACATCAAATCTGCATTTTCCTAGGAAAATGGAACACACAGATTGTGTTTAATCCAAAAGAGAGAAACCATTAACCTTTTCTTTCAAAAACTAGTCCTTGATGTGAACAAACACACAGAACTTGGAGCATTGGGCCGGATGTCTGTTTGTATGGTGCCACTTCTGGACCAGGCCAAACAGATCACGCTTGCAAGGCCAGACAAAAGACATGAATGTGAGAGGTGTCTGGTCTGGTTATTCAGAAGTGTCCATTTAATATCACCGTTAACTATTGGATCTACGATGATAAGGTCCAAAGTACTGCAAGATTAAAAAGAAAGAGGAGCAGAGAGGGGCGAGAAGAGAAGAAAAGAGGGAAAAGAGAGAAAGACAGAACCACAGAGAGGTGAGGGAAATCAGGAGATAGAGAGAAAGGGAGAGAAAATGAGAGGGAGAGAGTGAATGGAGAGTGATAGAAAGAGGGCATAAGAGAGAAGAATAGGATAGAGGAGAAGAAAGATGGCAGTCAACTTTTTCCAGACAGCAGTCAAAATTCAGATGCCCCACACCTAGCCGTCTCTATAACAGCATAAATGGACCCAAGGGTTAATTCACTGTCTTGGTTCATGTAACTTCCTTGAGACCAAACAAAACATAAAATGATAGTGATTGGATCTAAATACCATGGAGAGGAACAAGGGATTCATGCACATTTTTCTACAAAACTGAGGGATGGAAAATTCCATGGGGAGAAACTAGGGACATTTTAAAGAAATATAAAACTAAGACCAGGAATGTGTTTTTTCTAAAATTAAAAATAGAAAGCATTTAACATAACTGTAAAAAACATCATATACCATATGATAAATGGCGTAACCAGCCTTTGGGCCCCAATATGAATAGGCTCCTAAAACAAAATTATATGCGATATAACCTGTGAATCACATGGACAAAAACGGATTACAAAAAAGGATAACCCAAAAGTATATGAATAAACAAATGAAAGTCCACAGGGTATGGAATTGATGGGCCTCCTTCACACATCAACCAACGAAAGGAAAACTCAGAGATTTGTTCAGGGGAAGCCCCACCAACTAGGGTTCACATTGACAGGCCATTCAAAGCTCTGGAGAGGGAATCCAGGGGCTACTTTTGTCAAATCTATTCGGGTATCATTTATCAGAAAATACTAGCCTTTTTCCTGTCCTCTCTTCCTAATTTTCTCTACTACTGGATCCTTCAAGTTTATTCCTTTTGGACTGTTTCTTATTCCTTCCATGAATCATCTTTAATTTCATCAGAATGATTTCACAAAAAAGGAAAATGTATAGTATAACGAACACTAATTATTTAGGTCTGTGCCTCTTAAGTATAAAGAGCAGTGCTGGGTTAGAGAAGAACTCCAGAGTTACGCGTTCTCAGGCTTGGGTTGTGCAGGGACGGGTGACCTCCTGGGAAGAAAAGTACAGGGGTGGAAGACTCTGGAGTTAAGCATACTCAGGGCGTGGGCAGGGAAAGACTACTCTCTAGGAAGAGGGACACTTAGGTTTGGGCAGTCCAGGGATGGGTCACCTGACCTGTTGGGTGGGAAGAACAGGGTACTTGTACGGGTTGATCACTGATTTCGGGTGATCTTCCTTTGTAACTTAAAAAAACCATTTCTTTTAGGTGATTTAATGGTATTTATAAAAGGAAAGAAAACCAAGTACATGATAAGCCAGCTTACTGGCATGGCTAAGGGGGAGGCACCTGGTAAGCAACCACAGGATTGGGAGATGTTCACAATCCTTTCTGGGAGATATTCACAATCAGGTCTGGGCCACATTTGTGAGTCAGGTCTGGACTGGATTTCACAAGCCGAGCCACCAGGATGGACCTTAGGGGCATGCCACTGAAGGCCATGCATGGCCTAGTTTTCATGGCAAAGCCTGTGGTAGTGTTGACCTATTAGTATCTATGACAATTTTGAAACAAATAAATTGTTGATATCAATACTACAATTTGAAATATCAATGTTATGTCCAGGTCACGACATCAACATCGATATCAATGATTTTTTAATCATCTGGAATAATAAATGAATGACGAACAGTAGCAGAGGTGGTGGTTGCGGTGGCAGGAGCCAGTGGATGGCAAAAAAGGAACTGGGAGGATGTTGTCGATGATATATCATGTCATCACCCTGGTATCTGTATTGTATACTGACAATATTTACTGTTGATACAGGTCGTCGATCAACACTGATGGACCAACCCTAGCTTTTGGTCTGCTAGGGGGAAAGGAGGGAGGGTGGATCCTACTGGTAGCCAAGGAGACCAGTAGTGGCGACCTCCAGGCAGCATCATCACCAATGTTGAAACCTTGTCGGGCAACACCATTACCATCCCCCTTCCTGTTCTCTCTGTCTTCATCTTCGCTAGTTACTCTCTTCACTTTCCAAGAATTGACAATTATCTTTTCTGTTTCCCATTTACTAGTCTATCAGTACCTGTGGAAGTGAACTGTTGGCTGGATTTTGTGGTCGATCAATAGTTAGTTTCTCCTAGATCACATGTTTACCTCACTGGCTGAATTTAGGGCCTAGCATTACCATAGATTGTTGAAAGATGAAAGATGATTAAGAATTAAGTACATACCAAGAACATTGGTGACAAAGATCTTATCAACCAAGAGATCCATCAGGTCTTTCCAGAAATCTCTTATTTTACTGAAGATATTTTTAGCCACCTTGAACCTAAAAATAGGACAAGTAGATAAAACTATCAAACCGAAAGAAAGACATCCCATTGTGATTGGCGCAACACTAATTTGATGATGATAAACACGATAAAGTACAACCTCCGTAATGAAAAATTTTGACAGAAGGAAAAATATTATCAATAGAATTCGATTATGGAAACTTATGGCTAGGCAGTACAGTATAACTTGTACTAAAACCTCCTAGTGCATAAAATATCTGTGCAATTTTAAGATGCATGTTTCTCCGCAATATAAAATGTACATACAATGATGACTTTGTGGAAGCTATATCATGCAAATTCACTGTTATTTCTGATTTGACATTTTGCGTAGTAATTTCACCTGAAACAAAAGTTTGACCAGTTAATCCAAGAAAACCATTGATGGCAGAAACATGGAATTCTAGGGTTCTAGAGTGATAAAATTCGCCTTATTAAGAAACTCTGAAACTGACTTCAATCAATAAGATATGAAACAGTGGGAAATGAGGAGATGGCAGAGGATTGAATCAATACATCTGCAAAAGAGGGGGAAGAGACACTAAAAGTATCCATAGGATAAGTACATAGATAATTCTCCTATAACCCACAACCATTATCAATGTCCCTCTTTATTAGGGGTAAAGGACAATGATGCCCTTATAATCCTCTCTAATGAAGGCTATTATTGTTCAAGTTCGGGTCTCATTAAATCAATTAAAATCAACCCATGGCATATCTGGTAAAATCGCTACATTGAAATTCCATTTAACCAGCTTGCATCAGCTCAACTTCTCGATGGGAATGTCAATAGTCGGCCGGTCCAGACAGAGAGGATGCTCTCATTCTTGAGTTTTGCTATCTGTCTAAACTGAAAGCAGAGTAGGTCTATGATAGGTAATTGCTCTCAACTGGTTTATAGATTATGTAAGGGGAACATAATGATATCCAGTTCATTTTTCCTTGCATGCACTAAATATAGGTCTAACATAGAAACACTTACAAATTGGGCACATTTTACTAAATATTTAATAAAAACACTTGGCTAAAATATCACTCAAGTGAAATATTTGATAGTACAAAAGATAGACTTAAAAAAGAAAGATACGACTATATGATAACTCACCAGGAGCATTCTGAATCGCTGGAACAGATCTATCAACAAATGATTCAATTTCTTCAGGAACAGTAAAACCTGTATTAAGCAGATGAATCACTTAGAATGATAAATACCAAAAGCTACCACATAATCTACAATATTTCTTTACCTTTAAGCTGCAATGGCTTCACAATAAACCCTAAAATAGCAAACGGGAGCATGAATATTGACTCTCCCCAGAATGCATAACGCCAGCTGAAATGACTACCCACCTGAATTTCAGAAATCAAAATGAAAATATTATTTTACAGTATAAATTTCACAATTTCAAGAAATAAGATGGTTAACAGTGAATTTCCAGTCCTCTTTCTATCACGAATGCATAAAAAAAAGACTTCATTCCAAAAATGACATATTTCGTTCCATACTGTACTCGTGCACTTTAATGATATAATGCCTCATATTTTATTATTGTGCATATATTATGCATCATCAGCGTATTGTTGGCCATTTTTTTTAAAAGGTATTGTTGGCCATTTTAGAACTTTCTTCTAAATAGAACAGTATAATTTTTTTAAGAACAAATGGAACAGTATGATGTATATAAAGGAAAAGCAAGCCATGGTAAAAATTATCATGGATATCATCCCAGGACGGATTTAGGAGGATGGTTCAGGTTCACATCCTGACCCTTGTCCCAGAGGGTAAATGGAATGAGACTGAGAGAGAGAGAGAGAGAGAGAGAGAGAGAGAGAGGAGAGCCCACTGGTTGCCAGCAGCATACACCACTGCATCCAACAAAAGCATAGATACAATAACAGGAAGAGAGTGGGCTGGAAGACAGGTTAGAAAGAGCAAACAAAAAGACAAATATTCGTTTGATATTTTGAGACAATTTAACAGCTATGAACATTACCAGGCCTCCATAAACATAACCTAGAGCAACACCAGTGGGTATGCACATGTAAAAGATTGCAAGCCATAATGTTTTCTGTGCCAGGAAAATAAAAGACATTAAATTCTGTATGTGGTTAATTTTTTATTCAAAAAATAAAAACCTGAGCTGCAGGCGCATTATCATCAATAAATGGAGCTGCCAGGCTTATAAAAGAAGCCTCACCCACACCAACGAACCTAATCACACAAGTAACAATTCAGGATGAATGCATGAAAATCTGGGTTAACTTTTACCTGCGAGTTAACTTACATCCGGCAGATGGTAAGTGACCAGAATTCGAATGAAAAGCCACAGCCAGCAGTTGCCAATGTCCACACAAGCATTCCAACTCCAATAAGCCTAAACGGGTTATGGCTGATAATAAAAGTGAAGACTTTGTTAAATTATAATACCAAATATAGTCATTATATTGCAAAGAGAGAAAATTAGTGCTAAACAGCTTTCCATTTGTATTTAATATAAATACCATGACAAAATAAAGTAAAAAGATTATGGCTGAAAACAAAAAATAGAGATTCATTGAATGCACTAGGAGCATGAGTGCCCCCCACCCTGCTACCCATTTATAATCTAGGTCATCAGATCTGTCTGAAAAATGATCCAATGTCCACATTATGAAACTGACTATCTTCCTCGGTCGTCGGCATTGGTTTGTCCGCGGAGGAATTAGCCCGGGTCTCTGCAGTGCTGGCCACACCCATCGCCTCGCACCCCATCCACTACCTTGGGCTTCCTTTGGCGGAGGGAAGACTCCGTGCTCGCGACTGGCAGCCAGTAATGGCGAAGATTAAGGCCCACCTTGGGGGCTGGCAGGCTCGGCTTCTCCCGTGATGGTCGCTTGGTTCTGTCGCAATCCGTACTGGCGGCCATTCCCATATAGTTTATAGTTATATTCCAGATACCGGAAAGAATGTGGCGTCAAATAGAGAGTATTTTGTGACGCTTCTTTTAGCACGGGACGCGACCATCTGAGACCAAGGGGGTGGCCCTGGTCACGTGGAGGATTGTTTGTCGCCCAAAATCTCTCGGCGGATTTGGGATCCGGCACTTTAGACACACCAATACAACCCTCCTCGCCAAATGGGTGAGCCGTATCATGCAGTAATCTGAGGATCTAGCGGTGGTAGTCTTACGGGGAAGTTACAGTGCATTGATCGATTAGGCGATGTGGTCGACCCCTCGTCAAGGGGATTCGGCCTTCATGCAGGGGTTGAGGCTTGTTTTCACCTGCATGCAATTACTATTCCAACCACGCGTGGGGGATGGTGCCAGCTTCAGTTTCTGGGAGGCCGACTGGTCTGGTCACGTGCGCTTTCGGGTCACAAATCCGCGACTACACGCCCTAGCACTCGACCTGGGGCCACGGTGCGGACAATCTGGGACGCCGGTTGGTTCCCCTCTCTGCCCAGCACCCTCTCGGACAGCTCTCGTCCCACTTCAGCTGTCGGATAGGGCTCCCGACGTTTGGATGTGGTGTGGCAGCTGCTTCTCCGTCCGCGCCGTCTACTGTCACATTCAAGATTTGGAGAGTACTTCAGACTTGACTATGCTCCTCAAATGCTGCCGTCTCCTCTGGAAGTGCCGAATCCCGCTGAAGATCAAGCTGTTCGGATGGTTGCTCCTGCGTCAGAGGCTGGTGACGCGATCCTTCCGGCAAAGGTTCTGCCCGGACACCTCGGTGGAGTGTCCTCTGTGCGCCGGAGCAACCGAAGATTGCTCCCATCTCTTCTTCGAGTGTCAACGCATAGATGGCATGGCGGGCAACACCTATGAGTGGTCTGGTTACGTCTACAGCCGACTCATTCTGGTGCTCCATTAGCGGGGGGCCATTTCGACGCGTGTCGGAATGGCAATCCATCTTCGCCACTTTGTGGTCAATTTGGCTTGACCGGAACGAAGTAGTCTTTAGAGGTCCTCCCCCTTTAGCCGATGCAATTCAGCACGACTTAAGGGGGCTCACTTATTTCTGGAACCGAGGCGGTCTCAGCCTCTCGGGTTTTGGAACTCTGTGACGGACTATTTGTTCCTCGTCATTTAATCAATGACAGCTGGGGGGCACCACTTAGGGTGCCTCTTATGCTTTTTTCAAAAAAAAACTGACTATCATAAGAAATCCCATAAACAAACAAGACACCAATCATTCGTCTGATCAATACCTCGAACTTAATTGATCATACACAATGGAACAAAAACTCCAGCCTCTAGTTAATTATCAGACATACTAAATGTGTCTCATAGAGTAAAGATAGTACAAAAAAGCTTCAAGTGTAGGAATATAATGTCAAGAAAAAAATACAATGAAGAGAAATAAGATAGAAGAAAACTAACCTCTTTGCCAATGATGCAAAGATTGGAGATGCCACTAAAAGTCCGACCATAAAGGCGGATGATAGAACACCATCTTGAAAATTATTCAATTTAAAATCTCCCCTGATAAAAAAAATTTAATTCAAAATTAAGTGATAATGTAAATTTTTTTAAAAAAGGGAATATCACCCGAGACAGATGATCAGCAGTGATAAGGTAAATGTTGTATTTATACCTCGGTAAATTACTAATGGTATTAATAGAAAGGCCATTACCAGAAATAAAATGTACATATACTAGTCATCGAGGTATGAACGCAATTACTCTGAGATCTTACTGTATTCCACTTCCAGAATCACAAATTCCATCTCTGTCGCATGATTTAGATTTTCCATTGACCCCATTACTTGCTATTGTTCCTCGGTCAAGGTAGTTCAGGAGATTTATTATACAAAAGATCACCAACAACCTGAAAAGATGAAAATCTTTAAATTAAAAAATTGGGAGATGGATAAACACTCAAAGGAAATTTATGGAGGTAAGACTTTCCTCTCTCTCTCTCTCATCTTTGACTAGCAGGTGGAATGAACTGCCATTAAAGCCAGAGGATCAGAAATGATCCAAAGGGAACGATGGTTTCAAAAATCTCTTAATTTACTAAAAAGTCAACGATCTCGTCACGGTGCTTTCGTATCGATCCTCGAGAACTTATCCAGGTACGACTTTCCATTCGTTAAGCAACGAAGATAACGACTAACAGAAGAAGGAAAATAGAAAACTTGAAGATAGAAAAAGCGGAAAACACAACCTCTTCGGCGTGAACCACGGCGGCTTGGAGCTGACGACCGGCGACGCATCCTCCACCACCGGGTCCTCCACAAGCTCTTGCATCTTCCGGAAACCCTAAAAATTGCGGCAGGAGATGAAGAGAAAAACCAGAGCTTAGGGAGGGGAGAACGGAGAAGGAGAGCGAAGATTGCGAGGAAATCGCATGTTAAATTAAGAGATCGGCGGACGCGGGGAAAGATCCAGTCAGGAGTGAAGTTCGGCCGTTAAAATGCGGAGGATGATCAGCACTCATACCTGAAACTCTCGCATTGTTCGGATCTGGGGCTAACTACTGGGGAAGTCAACGTCCGATTGTCTGGCGCGGTCGTCCTGGGGATTTGAACGGGTGGTGGTCTGGTGACGTGGCTCTGACAGACAACAGTGTTTCTACTGACCAGGCGTACTCAGTAGTTGCACAGAGAGAGAGAGAGAAAACAGGAGAGGGGGGCGGCCGCTGTGAAAGAGATAAAGTGGACACGTTTGAGCGGGAGAGGGAGTGTTGGTGCGGGGGAAGGGGGCGGCCGTGTGAGTGCTAGAGAGAGAAAGCTGGGCACTTTTTAGTGGGGAGAGGGAGTTCGCGTGTGTGAGAAAAGGGGTGATAAAGTTTACACTTTTTGGTGGGAGAGAGACTTTCTATGTGTGAGATAGAGGTCAAGTTGGATTTTTTTAGTGAGAGAGTGTGTGTTTGAGAGAGAGAGAGAGAGAGAGAAAGAGGTTGGACAGTTATTAGTGGGGGAGAGAGTTTGTGAGAGAGAGAGAGGTAAAGTTGGACACTTTCTAATTTTAAGAGAGAGAGAGAGTAAATGACTGGGAGTAGAGGAGAGAGAAATTGTGTGAGATATGAGAGAGAAAGAAAGTGAGTGGATTCCTCCATGAGAAAGAAAGTAAGTGAGTGTATTATTTTGACATTTTTTCCCAACTTTTTTGGAGTTTTTTTTATCATTTGTCATTCTTTTCATCTCAATTTCATGAGAAACCAAGTTCTGTGCTAAAGATACATTTTTAGTGCTTTATTAAATTTTTTCCAAACCTCAAATTTACCCCGAAAAATTATTATTTTCAAGATGCTAATGCTTGAAGAACATCGCTTGCTGTGAAGGAAGTAACAAATGTATGGTCTATATTTGAAAATCCCCTTGAATTTGCAAGACTGATCGAGAGCCTTTAGTCTTCTTTTTTTCTCTTGTCATTTCCTCATTATAACTAGAACTCTTAATATGTTCCTGTGATGAATCCTAAATTCCTCCATTTGATCCTTTAAAAAAGAGTTGCTTTGAAACTTGACGAAGAGTTAAATTTGATAGAAAATTTAGAAAAATTACCAACTATAGTTTAAATTTTAGAGATTATTTGAAGCTCTTCAATCAAGATTTAATATTTAATATTATTGGGCTCTTAATGTTATGCAATGTACCAAGGGTTTTGAACATAGTTTTGTTGGATTGAATAAGAAACATTAAGATGCCAATTCACTGATACTTGCTTTAGTGCTATTTGAGAACGTGTCACCATAAACAGTGAAATATATCATTTCAGGTTGATATAAATTTCAAGGGAATGAAATTTATGCCGGAATATGCATGAAAATTAACTTAATGCAATCATAATTTGCATGTTATCTTATGTTTGTAAAAAAATTCATGAACATTATGACATTCAGCCTTGGTTCACAAAATGCACTAGTCAAGGTCATTTTTATAAGATGAGTGCATTTCACCTTTTTCATAGTCAAATATCTTAGTGCTTACCTTATATTCTTGAGTTTATAGCTTTTAAGATAGTAGCGTAAAATTATTTTGAAATAAGAAAAGGATGAGAAGAAATCAGATAGTCAACTTGAAAGATTACCTAATTTGATCTTTGAAATAGCGAGATCATGACTAGCTAGCCTTTTTTTAATTTTCATATTTTATGAAATAAGGATGACGTGGGTTGGTTGAAAAATGATTTATATTTTAAGATATATCAATTTTCTAAGTTTTAATCATTTTTATGGATATTAAATGATTTTTATAGCATATATAGCTCTAACAGATGATGTGTGATAACATGCAATCTATACTTAAAATTATAAGATTATTAGTGTAATTTTAAGGTGTAAATCATTCCATTGTTACACATGCTATCATATTTTGACTGTATATTCATCATTCTATGTAATTTACACCAAAAATCTCAAAATACATTATTCCAAGGGTTAATCATATATAATTCAAGTTAAATTTTAAAATAGATCATCTCCATTTATATTTAGGATTTAATTTAAAGTTTAAAAGCCAAATAATTAGAGAATAATATTTTTTAAAAACACTCTAAGATTATTTAGTTTTATATTTCTTGAGTACTAGAGTGTATTTTTGAGATAAAGATTTATTCTCTTGTTATTTCTTAAATTAAAATTCATAAACATGAAAGATATTTAATTTGTGATCAAATAAAAAATGATTAAAATGTAATTATATTTTTAAAGTTATGAATTTTCTAATTTTTAGGGATTTTTAAAGAAATTTTCTGAAATTTTATAAATTTATTTTGATTAAAAACATTTAAATTTTTTTGGTTTTTGTGTGCTGATGTGGCATGCATGTTAGCGTGTCATCGTGTGGTAGTGTATGTGCGTGACACGTGGTGCATGCATGGGGCATGAATAACAAATAATTAGTTATTAATGGGCTTAAGTTGATTGCATAGTGCGCTCATTTATTTATATACACCGAATTCTTTGGTTTATTCAATGTGGGACTATGTTTTTGTTTTTCTGATGTAGGTTACGTGGCACAAGGTGAGGCGTCAGATTACCTGATTGAATAAGGGGCGTTGATCTTCACTTATACTGGAGGGGTACATGGTAGCATTTGACTAGGCGTCACTTCATTCTACTAAACAGATGAATCTTGGCCAATGATCTGAGGAGTTATAACTGCTAGGATTTGAAGTGCCACTACGAGATCTGAAGCGTAGAATCATGATCGGACGAACAAGATTAGGTGACACTCTCTCTTCATCAAATATACGACATGATTCTGACGCTTTGATGAAGATAAAACAATCACAACTTAACCATAATGATGCCCCTTTTCAGATTCCATTGCGACTGTTGATCTCATCAAGGGGAAAATTCGATGGTCACACCCAATTTTGAAATGTTATAAATTTTCTCTCTTTGAACGGTGAATGCATTATTGAATTTTTGATTGATTGAACATTTTGGATAGCATAATCCTTGAATTTCTTATTTTGATCCTTTTCTAAACTCAATTCTACATATACAGAGTGCTTCATATCAAAGATTTCATCAAGGGAGAAGGAAGACTTTGCCACTTGAACTTTTAATGTTCTTCGAAATGTAGAATGAAAAAACTTGGCACGGTGATTAATTGGATCATTTTTAGTGCAATATTAGGTTAGCTTATGTTTTTTCTTACTAGTCTTTCGTCCTATATCATTAGATGTTAATTTTAATCAGTTGATACGGTTAATTTTATGAATTTTGATGGTTTTCTCTTTCTTCATGATCAATTATTCTCTCCTTATTTCGCTCTTTAATTTCTCCGTGGATACAAGTCAAAATTACGTGATTTTTGAGTTCGTGGATTCATCTTTGAGTTATCTTTATAAAATACTGATTTCCTTAATTTCTTGCCTCAATTCATTGTCCAATTTGATCAAATTTTGAAGACATATCAAAAATTTCCCTAATTCTTTGCGGATTACACCCTTTCTCACTATTATGCTAATTAATTCTTAATTAAACCCTAAAAAAAGGGTTTATTTAATTGAGTGAGTTTAGAAAATATATTGATGCATAGACGTGTGTTTTTAATGACCACACATTCTCACTTTGTCAATTTGGCATTTCTCATCTAGATAATGTGGCATGTGAGGTGCCTATCAAATAGTGTTTGCATGTTATATATTTGGATATCATTTGACATTTAGTTTTGATATCATACATTAGGGTGTTGGATACCTGGTATTGCATGAATGATGGATGATGTTGGATGAAATAGATGTGGATGACAGCTATTGGATGACATTAGATATCTCTGGGGTATCTCCCAAATATCATATGGATATCATTCGAATATTAGTGTGGGTATTGGATATCCAATATTTACATCTAACACCCACAACCAATACATGTCATCTATAATTTACTATCATGGATGTAGATGGATGGTGGTATTGAGTTTGTATTGAATATATCAGATGGCTTTTGATATTTGCCATTTCTAATGATAGAATTTGTATCAATATCTTGCCCGACATCAGCATCCAATACCCCATCGAGATGTGCAAACCCTACTACCTAATGTGAGGTGGTGCTTTCATGATACATGGGTGGGTGCCAATATAGTGTGATTTATAGAGGATTTTTTATGATTATAACTAAAATTCTTAACTTATAACCATGTTTCTCTTTGTGATTTCTTCAATGTGCAACTAAAGTTCCAAAGACAACATGTCACACGAAGAGCCCTTGGTCAATGTTTCTTACTTCAAATTTATGAGTTTTTATCTCTAGCTTCTCTTTTTAATGTCCAAACTATTTTAAATTTCATTTTCTCTGTATTTGATTCATTGAAAGAAGTTGATCTCTAATAGTAAAATCTAGAGATAAACATCTAGAGATAAACCATTTTTTTCCAAAAATCTAGAGATAAACATATTAGTAAAAGTCAAACATAATTCTCTATAGATTTTGACCCTTATTCACCATTGTTAGAAGGTAAGAACACGATAGGAGAGAGAAAAATAGGAAAATAGAGTTTGTGATGTGACATGTACATGCACGCGATAGAGAATATATAGAGAGGAGAGAGAGAGAAAGGAGAAAGTGGGCCTCAGCCCAATAGGGGAGAGAGAAGAAGAAGGGGTTTTAAAACTCCCCCTCAAGCTGGAGCGTGGAGATCAAACATGCCCAGCTTGGATCCAATGGTCTCATATGCAGGGCCCGGTAGGGCCTAAGTGAAGATGTCTGCCAGCTGATGTGCGAAGAAGCCAAGCTCGGTGAGAAGAGAGCGTAGCCATAACATTTCTCCCGTGGTATCCGCCATGGCTCGATACTCGGCTTCGGCACTAGAGCGGGACACGATAGACTGCTTCTGAGAGCGCCATGTGACCAGGTTACCTCCAACATAGGTGGCATAGCCACCATGTGACTTCCGATCCTCCTTGTCACCGATATGACCCTATCGCCGATATAAGAGTCAGAGTAGGCCTCAATGCGTAGATGACCCTATCGCCGATATAAGAGGCCCTTCCCTGGAGCTCTCTTAAGGTAGGCCAGAAGCCGATAGACACCCTCCAAATGGATAGTGCGAGGAGCCTGCATAAACTGACTCAAGATACTAACCGCATAGGAGATGTCCGGGCGAGTCACAGTGAGGTAGATCAATTTCCCCACAAGTCGGCGGTAGATGCCTGCATCCTCAAGAAGTGCGGTGGCATTGTCCCACCAGTCCACATTCTGCTCCATAGGTGAGGAGGCCGGCTTGCACCCCAGCATCCCTGTCTCCTCCAGTAGATCCAGCACTTACTTCCGCTGACAAATGGACATCTGGCCCTGACGGTAAGCAATCTCAAGTCCAAGAAAGTACCTGGGGGGAGACAAATCGCGTGTGACGAAATGCTGAGCCAGATGAGCCTTGGTCGCAGTCACCTCGGCGTCGTCACTACCAGTGATGATGATGTCATCCACATACACAGCCAGGATAACACATCCATGCGGGGTGCATTTCCGCATGACAGTCGGATCAAATACAGTAGAGACAAAGCCATACGCGAAAAGCAGCTGCGAGAACTTGTGGAACCACGCACGCGGGCTTTGCTTCAGCCCATAGATAGCCTTCTTGAGGAGACACACCTCAGACGATTCCCCCTGAGCAACGTACCCAGGCGGTTGCTCCATGAATACTTGCTCATCGAGGTCGTCGTAAAGGAAGGCATTGGACACGTCCAACTGATGAAGCGGCCAGGACTGATCCAGGGCAATGGAGAAGAGAACCCGGATGGAGCTGAGGCGCGCCACAGGCGAGAATGTCTCATGATAGTCAAGACCATAGGCTTGAGAAAAGCCACGAGCCACGAGACGCGCCTTGTAGCGAGCGATGGAGCCATCAGGATTGTACTTGAGGGAGTACACCCACTTGCAGGAGACAACATTTGCATCGATGGGCCGAGGAACCAGCATCCAGGTCTCCCGCTGGATGAAGGCTGCATACTCCACGTCCATCGCCGCTTTCCACGCCGGTACCTGCAACGCCTCAATATACGACTTGGGAATTGACTCGGTTAGAACAGCAAGAGCAAGGGACTGATAGGAAGGAGAAAGGCGGGCAGGAGAGACATGATGAGCAATCGGGTATTGCGTGCACTGTCGAGTACCCTTGCGAAGGGCAATGGGAAGGTCAAGATCAGATACGGGAGGTGGTGGGGAAGGTGGGGGTGACAAGGGAGCCGGAACAGTAGCTGTCGACGAGGAGGAAGATTCCGGCTCAGAAGATGGGTCAGACTGGAGGGATGCCGAGGGTGGTGACACCTCAGGCAAGGGAATCGAGATAGTCATAGGGAGGTCAATGACAGGGGTAGCGGATACCGAAGGAAGGAGGGATGGGGAGGAGAGGTCGTTGCCAGACGGAGTAGAGGCAAAGTAGGGAACATCCTCATGGAAGGTCACATCTGCCGAAGTAACGTACTGTCGCCTATCTGGAAAATACACACGGTAGCCCTTCTGAGTCCGAGAGTAGCTGACAAACACACCCTTTTGTGCACGAGGAGCTAGCTTGGAGAGGCCAGGGGTGTGATCCTGGACAAAGGCAGTGCAGCCGAACACTCGAGGTGGTAGAGAGAAGAGGTCAGCAGCAGGAGTCAATCGATGAAGGGGAAAAGCTCCTCCAAGTGCAGCAGATGGAAGGCGGTTCACCAAGTATATTGCAGTCAGAACAGCCTCACACCAGAGATACTGAGGTACCCTCATAGCCAGTAGCAGTGTGCGTACCATATCCAGGAGGTGTCGATGCTTCCGCTCGGCCACCCCATTCTGCTGCGAGGTATATGGACAGGTAGTCTGATGAACTATGCCATGAGCCAGACAGAGTTCCTCAATCGCCTTCTGAGTGAACTCAAGTTCATTGTCTGTGCGGAGGATTTTGACCATCGTCTCGTACTGGGTAATAATCTCAAGGAGGAAGTGCTGAACGCGAGAAAGTGCCTCCTGTCGACTCTTCAGGATATATGTCCAACTCGCCCGGGTGTAGTCATTGACGAACACCATGTAGTACTTGCCTCCTGTAGGAGAGGTATGAGGGGCTGGACCCCATATGTCGCAGTGAACCAGGTCAAACGGGCGATGGGTAGGTGGACCAGTACGTGATGGGTACGACGATCTATGATGTTTCCCTAGTTCACAAGACTCACAATGAAACTCAGATAAGTGTAACCAAGGAAGAGTTTCTTTAAGTTTGACAAAACTAGGGTGCCCCAAGTGACAGTGCCACAAAAGAGAGTCATGAAGGGAACTAGAAGAAGCAGATAGTGCAAAAAGGGCTTGAATGCCCGTAGATGGAGAGTCAGCCACTAGCTCGTAGATGCCTCGTCCGTTCTCACGGCCCAGTCCAATCCTCCGGCCCGTGTCGAGATCCTGGAAGACGCAGTGATGAGGAAAGAAAAACACACCACAATGAAGGGCTTTGGTGATCGCACTGATGGACAACAGATTGGCAGGGAATCCAGGAATATACAAGACGTGCTGTAGAGGAAGGGAAGAGGTGGCACGAGATTGGCCAGAGCCAAGGACAGGACAAGAGCGACCGTCAGCAATACGGATATCAGGAATGGAGGTTTCAGGCCGATAAGAAGTGAGGACAGAGGGAAAACCAGTCATATGGGAAGATGCCCCCGAGTCAATAACCTAAGAAGTCATATGAGGGGTTGAGATAGACGGCGTACCTGGAGAAGATCCCCGTCCTCCCGCATATGACACTAAGCTACTCGTCAGTGCTGCAAGACTGGCTGATGGTGCAGCAGGCGGACAAAGTGAGGAGGCCCGGGATGCCTGAATGTAGGCCAGCTCCGAGGGAGATAGCGCGAGGTTGACCGCTCCGGCAGCCAAGGGAGTAGTGGTCGAGGATGATCCCTCTGCCGGGGACGTAGTCGAGGATGCCTTACCTCCAGAGGCAGCCAGGGCCCAAGCAGGCTTCCCGAACTCCTTCCAGCACTTTTCGGACGGGTGAGTTGGCTTCACGCAGTACTTTAGGGTGGATAGGAGTTCCGGGTCTTCCCAGAAGATGTGCTCTTCCCAGACGCCCTAGGAGCCCTGCCTGATGCAATAAGTGCCGATGTCTCGACAGGCTGCGAGGAATGGGAGGTGGGAAGGCTGTCCTGCACTCGAAGTGCGGCTGCAAAGATCTCCTTAGTGGGTAATACCCGGGATCCCCCAAGCACCTGTCCTCGAATCATGTCAGCCAACTCAGGACGTAACCCGCTAAGAAATGCTCCTGCTCGGAGCTCATCACGGTACCGTCGAAGTATATCAAGATCCAAGACCAGTGGCTGATAGAGCTGGAGGTTAGTGAAGATGGCATCGACTGATCCATAATACCTCTGGAGAGTCCTAGTGCCCTGGCGACATGCAAATAGCTCCTCATAAAGGCGAACCGTCCAGGCGACGTTGCTCTTGTTGGCGTACATCGTCTCTAACTTGAGCCACGGGGCACGGGCGGGGACGAGTCATGCTGAGCGGCTCCATGATCTGTGTCGCTACACTACAGATAAGCCAGGAACATACCGCGGACTCCAGTCGGCTCCACTCCAAATACTCTGGGTCCGATTCCTTCGGCGATGGATCAGTCAGATGATGCCGAAGGCCATGGGCGTTAAGGAACTCCACGAAAGCACCTCTCCAGGGCCCATAATTGGACCCGTCGAACACGTATGCCGGCTTGGCCAGGGCACTTACGATAGAGTGCTTTCCGGATTGCCGGGACAACCCCGTCGGCTGAGAGGGCTGAGTGACCTCAGAGGATGATGACACGGGAGTAGGCTCGGCCATGTGGAGATCGGCGCTGGGAAGATGAACCGGCACTGGGAAGATGTGGAGATCGGCCCTTGGAGAATGATCTGGCAGCTATGGAATATGTAGAGAGCAGCGTGCGGCACTGGATAGCAGCAGGGCGTGACTGCAGACAGCAGGGCACGACAGAGAGGCAGCGACCGGCCGAGATTGATAGGCAAGGCAGCGGAGAGCAGGGCGACGGCGACGCTTGAGGACGGCGACGCTTGGCGACGGAGAGCAGGGAGACGCAGGGCGTCAACAGCCGGGCTTGAGCAGGGCGACGGCTTGAGCAGGGCGACGGCTTGAGCAGGGCGACGGGCTTGAGCAGGGCCGGGCGGAGAGCAGGGCGATGCAGGGCGTCAACGGCCGGGCTTGAGCAGGGCGACGTCGGATGAGCAGGGTGACAACAGGGCGACGACGCGAGTCCGAACGAGGACGGCGCTGTGGAGATCGGAGACGGCGTCGCAGGATATGGCAGAGCGACGCGACGGCGTCGCAGGATCGGCGACGGCGCAAGATGAGGACGTCGCTGTGGAGATCGGCGGCGCGACTCAGGGCAATGGCGATGACACCGCTAGGGCAACGTCACACCAGGGCGACGGCGTCGCAGGATACTGAAGAACGACTCAGGAGGAGGACGGCGTCGCAAGGGCGACGCAAGGAGACCGCAGGGCAATAGCAGCTGATGGCGGCTGATGGCGGCGGCGTCGCAGGTCAAGACGGCGGCGCTGGAGGGCGGCGGCGTCTTAGGGCAAACCCTAAGTCTTCCTAATGCTCTGATACCATGTTGGAAGGTAAGAACACGATAGGAGAGAGAAAAATAGGAAAATAGAGTTTGTGATGTGACATGTACATGCACGCGATAGAGAATATATAGAGAGGAGAGAGAGAGAAAGGAGAAAGTGGGCCTCAGCCCAATAGGGGAGAGAGAAGAAGAAGGGGTTTTAACAACTATTATATGTAATTAATTATGCAATGAATTAGTTAGGGCTTTATTTTTACGAGTAATTATGTGTTTCAATGATTGTACATTTTTGGCTCATAAATGTCCATGCACCAAGGATCTAGATAGAATACAAAGTTATGTCTTACGAGGCAAGTCTATTGGTTTTGCAGCCTAATAGAAATTGCCCTAAAAGGCATCATTCTCCATTATTTTCTAGCACTTTCTCACTTTTGGAAGATCTAGGCTCCAAAGTTCCTTGTGGCCACTACCTCATCACACCTTATGTAGGTGTGCTCTGTCACTTAATCAGCGTATGTACTTAAATACTTTTGGTCCACAAATGATCCTTTTGAATTGCTAAGAATAGTTTGTTCCATGAATACTCCTTTTGACTTGAAAGGAGTTTTGATTATCTTTTTGATAATCAAGACTTATTTTTTAGCCCAAGTAATAAATTAAATGACACTTTTTAAAAATGTAGGTCAAGTTGTTTAGATTTAATAATGATGTATCTATAGTAGAAAGGCAATGTATTTATATGTTGGGATATGAGGCATGCAATGAAATTTAATATGCCTCGTGAAAAAATGGATATTATGATGACAGTGCAATAAGAGAGAAAATCAAAACAAACACAAGAAGAGAAAATAAATCATGATCACTAATAACATACAATATTTTATTTATAATTACTTAATTATTAGTGCATTTGAGAGAACCATTCATATGATTTTCATGCATGTTATCATACTTTGAGTGCATTTTCATCATTATATGCAATTTATATCAAAAATCTCAAAATACATAATTTTAAAGGTTAATAATGCACAAATAATGAGTTTAAATTTTAAATAGATTAGTCAAATTTTATTTGAGATTTTATTTGAGTTTTAATTGCAATATAATAAGAGAAATATTTTTAAATACACTCTAAAATTATCTAATTTTATTTTCTAAAGTGGCCTTAGTGTATTTTGGACTTGCATATTTTTTCTTGTTATTTCTTATTAAATTACTTAGAATGATATATTCTTTAATTTATGATCAAACAATAAAAAGGATTAAAAATGAGTTGTATTTTAAAACATTTGAATTTTCTATTTTTAGGGATTTTTCTAGAATTTTTTTAAATTTATTTTAAATATTTATTAAATATATTTTAATTAAAAATAATTTTAAAAATATTTTTAAGTGTGAGCTGATGTCATAAATGACGTGGCATGAGCACCTATATAGTGACACATTCTAATGCTTAAGGGCGCCGCATGGCGCACACATGGCACCATATTAGGAGAGTATTATTATTATTAAGTGTCATTAATAGGTTGATTTTATTCAATTGAATCGTTACTTTATTTATACCCCTCAAATTTATTTATTTTTTGAATGTGGGACTAAAGTTTACCTTGTCGCAGGTGACATGGCAGCATCTCAAGCATCAGATGAATGTGAATTGATGGATTTAATTGAGACAATCAATTTTTACTTAAAGATGGAGGTATGAGACACAATGTCATTCAATGACGTTTGGTGTTAATATTCAACAAATTGTGGTCGTTGATTTGGAGAGTTATAATGGCCACTATTAAAGGTCTTTGATGGACTCCTAATAAAATGAATTTTGTGCGGTCGTTGAATACACCCAAATTTGTGTCAACATTAATACCAAACTCACCGATTTTAAAGATTAATCATGAATTAACGAGTATAGTGGTGAATAAGGGTTGAATAAATGGAGAATTAAGGTATTTCAGAGGTATTATTTGAAATTCGATCAAATCAGGCGATGAATTGAGGTGAAAAATTAATCATTTTGATAGATTTAGAAAGAGAACTCAAAGACGAATCCACATAATAAAAAATCACTCGAATTGGATCAAGATTCGCAAAGAAATCAAAGAGCGAATTAAGTAAAAAAATTTGGATGCGAAGAGAGATAAATTTGAAATAAAATCTAAAATTATCTAAATCTACGATTCTAAATTACAATCTAATGATATAGGATGAAAGATTAGGAGGAAAAAACATAATCTAACCTGAGATATCGATCGAAATGATCCAATTAATCACCAAATTTAAGGCTTTTCATTCCACGATTTTGAAGACGATCATCGGCGTTCAAGAGGAAAATTTTACCTATTCTATTAATGAAATCTCACTTTCAACCACTCAGTAGACGCGGAAGTGAGTCTAGAAGCACGAGATTTAAGGATAGTGGTGTCTAGACAGTTTGATTACTCGAAAACATCCAAGAATGATTTATAATGTCGAAGAACATCTCAATTTATAGGGCAAATTGTGCGTAACTGTTGGATCGAGATTTAATGCTTTGATCAACGGCTCTGATGAAACGCCAGGCTTTGAATCGTTACAATTAAGTCACGTCCGTTGGATTTGACATAGACCATCAAGATTTCACCATGTCGCGGGAGTTATAAGTAACGCGTGAAATGCTCGCCGTTTGATCTTGATTCGATGCTTCAGATGTGTTTCCGTTGGTTTTAATCTCAGCCGTTATAACTCCTCAGATCAACGGCTAAGATTAAGTCGTTTTAAAAATGATTCCCTAATGAATAAAATCGTGCCCCGTACCCCCCCGACTTAAGTAAAGATTGACAATCTTCGTTAATTGCGCAAATTGAACGTTCCTCGTAACGCCACATCACCTGAGCATTTAAAACACGAAACAAAGTCCCACATGATAAAAATAAAAGAGAAATCATGTGTATATAAGAAATGCGCGATTAAGGAGTTAGCAAAAATCCTTAACATGACATTTTATCTTTAATCACATACACACGCGTGCACACGTGCACACACGTGCACACATGCACGCATGAATACACTGTGTGACACGTGGCGGTTTCATATGTCTCCACATGGCACCGCTTTTTCTGCTCATGCCATGTCAGCTGCCACATTAGCATGCGATGTAATAATATATATTTTAATGAGTTTAATTTGAATTAATCAATTTTAAATTTATAAAAATTCAGAAAAAAATCTAAAAAAATCCCTAAAAATTAGAAAATTCATATCGTTTAAAATATAACTCCAAATTGATCCAATTTTTTTCATTGGATCAAATATTAATTATCTATCGTTATAAAAATTTAAATTTAATAAATAACAAGAGAATAAATTTTTATTTAAAAAATATACTCATTTCTTTTATATTTTAAAACTTAGAAAAATATATGAGTGTATATAAAATGATTTCTCTTATTATTTACCCTTTCAAAACTAATTATAATCTCAAGTAAAGATAGGGATAAAAAAATATTCTTCTTAATTTATCATAATTAAACCTAAATTAATACATTTTGAGATTATGATGACTTTTTTCATAGAATAATAGATAAACACTAAAAAATATGATAACATTCATTAGAATGGAATGTTTTATGACTTAAATTGCATTAATAATCATATATTTTTGTATTTAATCTGTATGTTATCAACTCCTATGCAACGTGTGGCACAATCTGGGGCATTGGATCAAAATCCAATAGATGTAATCAGTTGATGACTCATCTTGATGTGATGACACGACATCATATGAGTCCTCCATTTATGATCCAAGAGCTGCAACTTAACCATGAGAATGTGCTTCCAATTATTTTATCCTAGCCTTTTATTGAAGATGACGACACATGCCAATGGCTATGCCTAAATCAACATCTATTTAAAAAATCTCTCTTCGACGGTGTATGCATTCTTGGATTTTTCCAATTAACCAGAACTTTTGGACAATATAGTCCTTGAATCGTGTTCTAGAGTAATTTTCGCATCTATAAAGCTCTTGAAGTCAAGATTTTGTCGAGAGAATGAAGAAAAAACCATTGTTTGAACCTTGAATTCCCATTTTCAAAATTGGTAAATGAAAAGCCTTGATCCTACGAATAGTTAGATCATTTTGTGAGGGGTTTCACATAAGTTTTGTCTATTATCCCTAATCTATCATCATTTAGCTTTATATCTTGATTTCAAAGCTTAGATTTATCAAATCTTATATATTTTTATCATTTTCTCTCTCATTGAAAGCGATTTTCTCTCTTTGACTTTGCTCATTGATTTCTCAATAGATATAGATCCAACTTGAATAATTTTTGATTTTGTAGATAGATCTTTGAGTCTTTTTCTGAATCTATATTTCCCTAATTTCTCATTAATAACGTGTGATTGATGCATTCATTTTCATCATTATAAATGGGTTTTAACACATAATTCTTGTTAATAGAATGCACGTTATCATGATTTTTATGATATTTTTGCATTCATCATTTCATTCCACTCATATACTCAACTTGCATTTATTTAGTGCTAATTTGGTAAAAAAAATAAATATGTCCTATCATGCATCATTCTTTTCAATTACTTATTCTATGAGACTAACCCCATTTGACTCTTTCAAAGTCAAGTGGTTGAATTCTCACATTTTCTATGAGATATGTGGATGTAGGGACATAGGTATACAAGTAGGAAAGCATGAATACGAATGACGATAAGAGGAAAGAGGAAACAACTCTCTACTAAATTTGAACACCAAGCCAACCATATTTGTATGAAATGTGGTAAATGAGATTTGCATTTTGTAGAGGGATCATCGTAAGATTTTTAGGATGATCCAAAATTTATTTATAGTGAATATTGGGTCAACCTCCTTATTTTTAAGGAGGTTGAACCAAACTTAATTTTTATTAAATGAGACCTTAATTTTTTCTCATGATTTAAGATATTTTTGAGTGATTATCAAATGATATTTGAGGAACAAGGGGATACACAAAATTAAAAAGAGAGGAACAAAGACCAATCAATCATATCAGTTGTATTCTTGAATTTGGAATGAAAATAGGAGTAATGCTTTCTAGCAGGGGACACAGAATAAGACTACTTCCAATAAAAATTTTCCGTTTCAAAATAGGGGAATGAAATATCTTATCCCGTGATTAATTGGATCATTTTGACATCAATTTCTGGCTAGTTTTTGTATATTCTCCCTAATCTATCATCGTTTAGCATTATATTTAGATTTCAAAGCTTAGATTTATCAAATTTCAAATATTTTATCAATTCACGAGTGATTTCCTCTCCCTGACTTTGCTCATTTGATTTATCCATGGATATAGATCCCGATTTGTATGAATTTTGATTCCATGGATAGATCTTCAATTTGGTATCCAATTTGATCAAATTTCAAAACATTTCAAGAACATGCCCTTATTCTCCATGGATTTGACCCTTACTCACCTCTATAGAAAATTAATCATGGTTAATATTGAATTTAGTGAGTTTGGTTTTAATTTTGACACATGAATGTGTGTATTTGACAACTGCACAATCACACTTTGTCATCCCCTTCAACAATTCTTCTTCTAAGTAGATCCTCTAATAGTAACATATGGCAGTGTGCTTAAGGAAGTTAGTAGCAAAGGGCTGGGAGACCTATGATATATGCTATCGCCTCCCTCCTTGTCCTCTCATTGAGAATTGAAACCTTTTGATAGGGTCCTATAAAGTCTCCATCGTGATAGCTTGATTCTCACATACCTTATTTATATATGTCTCCATCTTCTTTTACATCACCATGCACATAATGTCCATCAATAGCTTCTCCTCGTATCCTAACTTCTTCATAGTCATGAAAAATGTCAAACTTGATGCGGCCCACCACTTTAGTTATGTGAGAATCTAGTTCTAGTATGACAAATGGAAAGTAGGCCATGAGAATTTGGCTTGAGGGGCAATTAGAAAGGGAGGTGAAGAGGGAATTGAGAAGTTTCATTGTCATAGTTGCGTAATGAACAACACATTAGGGATTGTTAGAACCACCATTTGGTGAATGTGTTGAGTAATGATGGAGAATGGCTTGAGGATGTTGGTATATAACTAAAAAACCTCCCACCATCCTTCAAAATCTTCATCTCCCTCTCATTTTATCTAGAATTGTGGTGTCCCTTCATTTAGGATGGTTTGCTTCTAAATGACAGCCCGAAGCATGTCATACATGGTGTTCTACCACATTGGAAAATGAAATTGGAGCAAGTTGTTGTCTAGCATATTTTAGGCCACTACATACCTTTTTTCATATGATGTTGATGATTGCCATTACTAATGGCACAAATCAACATCCTCACTTTTTCCACCATCTCACCTATTGTGATGCATTGTTTGTGTGCTTGTGTTGATGTCAAGGTCGTGACATCAAAGTCTTCTGTGACATCCAAATCACTTGTGCTCTCAAAAGCTTTAAGCTACTTGTCCCATTCCTCTTCCACATGTAGCCCTCAAGTGAGGTGGCTTGAATAATTCAATTCAAAATATGTCAAAGCACAATATGTGTATCTTCGCATTGAATTTTTTTTCTCTTCTCACATTTTTTCTATGATAGAAATCATGCTCTTGTTATTATAGGTGTTGTTGGTGGTCACAATAGTAACCTGAAATGACAACATAATGTTGAGTTGATAAATTGATTGAGTGATTGGCAGATACTCTATAGGTAATCAGGAATCATGTAGTTGTTGATCATACGCAAAATATTAATCATGTCAGAAAGGCCCAAAATATTAATCGATTATTAATTTTAGTGTAATTAGTGGATAAAGGTCAAAATAGAAGGCAAATTAGGGTTTATTTTAGTACATGTGAATGCATGGTATGTGTTACTTTGCACTGAAGTTCTTGTTTTCCCTTCTTGATTTTTTTGCTACGATAGTAATCATCCTCTTGTTACTAGAGACGTTGTTAGTGGTCTTGCAATGACAACATCATGTTGTTAGTTCAATATGAGTTTGATAATTTACATAAATGATTTATTAATGTTTATTCAAATGTTCCATGAGTTTATCTCATGATATGATTTATATTTTTAACCAAATCAATGTGAGAAGGTATGCTTTCATTGATGCAAGCACCAACAGCTCAAGCAGCTAACCCACATCAGCATTGGAACCCAGCCACTTCATCAATGTCTTTGTTATATTCAATTGACATTTAATTATTTTAGTTTTTTAAAAATATTTTACTTTTTTTCATCATATAAATATTCTAGGCATTAAGAGGTATCATAAGCTTTTTTTATCTTTACTATTGCTTTTATTTCTATCGTCCAAGTTTTTAAAATTATAAAAGTAAATTTTTGGTGGAGGATACTTATGGCATGAAAAAAAATTGGGGCGTGTCTCCCTCTCCCTCTCAAGAGCAAGTTCTCCCTCATGATCCACTCTCTACAACAAGCATCAAGCTCTCACACCCTTGCTTGCTCTCACAATTACGATTATCTCCCTCTCATTCACATCAGGGTGCTCGAGTTTCAAGTATGTTCTCAGCTCCCTTTAGATATCTAACAAGCACCATCTCTGCGGGTTGATTTTCATTTTATTTTTTCTTGATTTTGATTTTGATTTTATTTATTTGATTTCAAATTTTTTTCTCTAATTTGATTTCTAACTTATTTCATCATGTATGAGATGAATGAAACACAAAGAAACCCATTGGCCAAAGAGAGAAAAAAATGGTCACCCTACATGCCAAGGACATTGTATCAAATGATGATATAGCGGTAGCGATGTTACATAGGAATATTGAAAAAACTAATTAGGAGCTAGAGAAGAGTAGGAAACACATCTAAAGTGTGTTTTGAGTGCAGAAAACCAGCTCACTTCAAGGAACACTGTTCGAGGATAAAGAAGAAACATGAAGAGAAAGAACTAGAGAAGAAGAAGTTGAAGAAGAAATCTGCGTGGAAGGTTGATAAGAAAAAGAAGGCTTCGAAAGGCCATAAAGAGTGACCTGAGTGATGATGAGAAAAATGAGCAAAGGCACAAAAGATAATAGTAAACTTGTGTCTCATGGCTAACTACACCGAAGGTGAGTATGATGTTAGTGATTCTTCAACAAAGGGATCTTCGTGAAGCACAGAGGAAGTATTTATGGAATTGAAGAGCACTCTTTTTTTTCGACTGCAATCCCCTAACTTTGGTCTTGTGTAAATTTTCATTACCTTAATGAAAAAGGGGGCACCGTGTTGGGTGTTCCCCTCCCTCTTTTTTTTAAAAAAAAGAGCACTAGGAAAGAGCTAAAGACGGTTAAGAATGAAAATTTTATGCCTAACTGAAGATTTGGAAATGATAAATGGTGCTCCAAAAGAAAGTGAAGAAGCACTAAAGAAACTTAGGCAATTGGAATTAGAGAACACTGGAATAGTTAAAGAGAACTAATGATGCTCCAAAAGAAAGCGAAGAATCACTAAAGAAACTTAAGCAATCAGAATTAGAGAACACTAAGATAGTTCCTAAATCTTAAGGAACAAGTTGAGTCCATAAGATCGATTGCACTTGCCGAACCACCTGTGGCTGAAGGCCAAAATGAGTTCACCCACCTTCAAAAGCTCTATGTGAAGCTACTCAGAAGGCCAAAAGGTGCTTGACCTTCCATCCTTGAGGAAGGAAGGACTTGGCTAGAATCCAGCTGAGGTCAAGGCTAATAAAGTAGAGAATGAAAAAAAACTACAAATTGAAGACTGAAAAGGACTTTCATTGCACATAGAGGTAGGATAAGTGGTAAATTGATGTTTGGCAAATTGAAGAATATTGTAGAATCAAATATGTGATTATTGCATAAAGCAGTAAACAATGTTTTAAGTAAGGAAAAAAAGGTATTCTCCATTCAAAAGATGCATGAGCCATTGTTGGCATTGCATAGAAGAAATGATAACATGAAAACTTGCAACCAAATTAACTACTTCTAAAGTGAAAATGAAAAAAAAAAACACCATCTTCATCTTTAGTGAATTCAAAGTAGATAACATTCATGGCAAGTGTAAAAACCCAAGAGTAGGACAATGTTGTTCTCATTTTCCACAATTGAAGGTTTCTAATTGGCCATCAGCTGTGGCAATCAATGATTTCCAACATCACAACTGTTTTTCAACATCAGAGCTGTTTTTTTAACATCAGACATCCATTTGTTTTTCAACATCAGAGCTGCTTCCAACATTCTTTGGGTCTCTTTTTTCTGAAGACATTCTTTGAGTCTAGTTTTTATTTGAAAAGGAAATTTGGGAAAAATCTAACCGGCGCGGCCCATTATTGGGCTTGACAAACAGACCACTTAAGCAAATTTCACTATTTGGCCCATATATCCCTCATTTTAGATACATTTTGATTGAAACAAATTCAAATAAATCATATAAATCAAGGAGAGTGGCGATTGGCACTCTCATTTGGATTAAAAGTAACTAAAAAAATGTAAAAGCAATGCATACATGACATATGGATAATGTGGCCTTCGTGATTGCCATAAAATGGGCTTAGATGACCTTTGTGGGAGCCCTGAAATCACCCTACACATTAGTCATTTGGCCAAAAATAACCATCTTCTTTAAAGCTCGGGAAAAAGTAAAAAAAAAATGACATTTTGATTATAATAATCTAGCTGTTCCACATAAAACTGAGACAAGCACTGTTGCTCAAATTGAATGATGACAAGAGGGAGAGGAGGATAGAAAGATATACATAAATAGAAAGAAAGAAAAATAAAAGGAGAGATAAATAGATGGAGTGTGCACATGTACTGTCCCTGGAAGGCCACAAGAGTAGAAATTGGAAAACAAAACTTGTGTGCCAGGATCCAACACAGCTCTCTCATGATTATGGGATCAGAGGCAAGCATCTAAGTGAGAGAGAAGAGCATGAAAGAGAAAGAGTAAAAATGAAAAGAGAGACAGAGAAAGGGAGATAGAGATATGCACGAAAGGAAGAGAGAGAGAGACTAATGAAAGAAGGAAAAACAGAAAGACAGACCCATGGAGTGGCAGGGAGAGAGAGAGGTTCAAGAAAGTATGAAATCAGAGACACATGATTGGAGAAATGTGCAAGAGAGAGAGAGAGAGAAGTTCAAGAAAGCACGAGAGTGAGAGACACATGATTGAAAATGTGCATGGCAAGAAGAGAGAGAGAGAGAGATTCATAGTTACTTACCACAGTGTAGGTGGCCTCTGAAGGCCACCTGTCTGACCTCTAATCTTCGGGAGAATCCTGCTCAGACTCTTCATTGAATCTATCTACGCTATGGAGAAATATACCTGCCATATCAAACAAATCTATTCACCTAGAAACTTCATTAAAAATCCAACGAAAAAACAAATGTCGACTAGGTATACCAATGAACCAAATTCCAGATGCTATGAACAGAATAGAAGTTAAAATTAAGGAGGTCTTCCTCCAATTTTGAATATGATCCTGAAAAAGAAGGGAGAGAGATAAGCATGTCATGATTTCCACAGTACTAAGAGGCTAGTTTACAAATTTAATTATTAATCCCTAAAACATGCGTTCTGTTACATTTTAGAGAAATCAGTGCTCAGCCCCATCCATCTAGTCCATTTTTTCCCAAATTCCTTTCTAGAACAACATAAATTCGTTTACTTGGCTAACACTAATATTTCTAGTATTATTAATATCAACTGATGCTGCCAGGTCGCACTATTTGGCCTGGCAGATGCGTTCATCATTTACATGCCATTCATCACAGATCTCTGATGTCAAGTAGGGTCCAAATTTGGGTGCCAATGTTCCATGCATGCCCCAATCAGGTCATAAAATGGATCAGTTATGCCCCACTAGTCACACAAAGTAGATGTCAACTCTGAGTGGCCCATGTTAAATAGGAAAAAAATGTTTTTACTGTCTTATCATCAGCCGTTGGGATCATGAGATGCAGGTATAGAGATAATCTGAGGGAAAACATAGACATTTTGGAACACAAGCGACATGGAAGCAAGCTGAGGATCAATGAGGTGTGCATAGGCCTTCGTTATTTTCCCAACATTCAAGGCGCTGCACAATCACAGGGCTGAAAGCAGTGCCATTCTCGAGTCTGCTCGTCAAGCTACAAGCCTTCACCAACAGACAAATATGAGGGCTTGGCACAAAGGTAGGCCAACTGAGTTCTATCACTACCACGTTCATCATGAAATTACACTTTGAGGTTCAAGGCATGCCAGATGAGTCACTAATCAGACTACTTCTGGGACCCACTCAGGCAAGTATTATCAACACACATCATTTTAAATTTTAGACGAGTCACATTAACAATAAAAATTACGTCATGCTTGAGCCACAAAGGTATGACTCACAGCCTCAGGTTGAGGATGAAAAGGCAAATCTTCACGGCCACAAAGGTACTTCGCAGATGTGCAGATCTATTGGCTGAAGGTATAAAATCTGACTCAAAGGCAAGATTTGCCGAGCATTTTCAATACTCAAATGCAATAGCTAGTTCTTCTCTCCTAACTAATAAGCACTATTTTTACCATTTATAAAGGTTTGAGAATCATAGCCGAAAATGCCAATAATTACAAGACAATGGACGCAGCCTTCATATGGTTCCTTATGGACATTAGCTCATGGTTCAACATGCAATATTATGTAGGATACTTCGCTCAGATCCTGTCAAACACTTGATGGGACAAGGTGCTGGGACAACAGCTTACCACTGGCGAGGAACAAGTGGAAGCTATACAGATGTGGACAATAGTCAAAGAAAATTCAGAGTGATTTCTATAGGATTTGACAACTTGTCGTTGTGGCTTGAGCATCACTGCCAAGAATCTGTCTTTGGTGTTGGGCATGCCAAACAAAAACATGATAGTCAAGGATATCCATATCCCATGGGAAGTCAACATACAACACAGGAAATCTCACATGAGAGAAGCACAGGACAAAATGATGAGCGACTAGTGGTGGTGGTCTGCCCACTGTTACATAGAGGGCTTATCAACTCCAACTAGATGAATTGAATTACTCAATTTATGCTCAGGAAATTTTTTTATGCCATCATGAGCTTGGCTCATGGAGTTCCAACTATTTATTACGGGCACTTCTTTGAAACATATTTTATCAGAAACACATATGAATGATTTTTTTTTTTTAAATGGAAACAAAGATCACCTAGGATCGATGATCAACCCATAAGTGTTTTATACATGCCATACATACCCCTCCCCCCCTCACATCCTTCTACACCAGCACGAAAAAAATATTTTCACTTCTTCAATGACCTCATCAGTTGATGCAACTCTCTTTAAATACTTGCTCATTAAGGTGCAGCAAAAATTGTCAATAGCACTGCCAGGATTCTTCTCCATTCCATCTCCCTCTTGAGAGTGTCATTCCTCAACAATGCCAGATACCTGGTCGAAAGTAACCTCCAACCACGGTATCTTCTGCCTAGCACAAATCATCTGCCTAAATGGCCACTCAAAGAACAGATGTGAACATTTGTCTTCCTCCCTTTGCACATTATACCGTCTAGCCATATATCTGGGAACAATCTCCACCAGATGACTCATGTTACACAACACTTCTTGAGGAGCAACCAACAAAAAATTTGTACCTTTAATGGGACTTTCTGTCTCACTATAAATGACTGGTCGGCTTGAGAACTTAGAAGTATGGAATTTCCTCATGTGTTTGCTCTTACATGAAACCCTCAGGCCACAATTAGGCATAATTGGGAAGGTGCATGGAATTCGATACTGGAATGTGCAGTGTCAGATCCGAGGGTGGAGGACCTCTTGACGATGCACAGTGCCCTTATACACTTGTGACCATTAAATAGGACACATGACAATTGGGAAGCAGAAGGCAACACCTTCTCTGTCCAAGCGGCATACCTAAAGACAAAAAAGGGTTAGTTTGTTCAGGAATAGACAACCATTCAGGTGTGCAAACTTACTGAGAGACAGAAAGTCCCATTAAGGTTCAAATTTTTGATTGGTTGCTCATGAAAAAACAACCCCTTTTAGTCTTTATGTTCCCATTCCTAATTGTCATGTGTCCTGATTAATGATCTCAAGTGTATAAGGGCACTGTGCATATTCAAGTGATCCTCAACCCTTTGATCCGACAATGCACCTTCCAGTATTACATTCCATGCACCATCCCAACTATGCCTAATTGTGGCTTGTGGGTTTCATGTATGAGCAAACATGTGTAGAAATTCCACACTTAAAGCTTCTCAAGTCGACCAGTCATACAACTAATACTAGTATAGGGAGCTGTCTCCTAGTTTAGAATTATTAAACTAAAGGGAACACCTGTCCTCTGCCATTTCCAAAATGCCATAACCTTACAAAACTGTGCTGCTCACCTCTCCCAGCCCACACATGTGCCACAATAACTTGACTAGTCTGTGCATCACATCCCAAGAGACCATTGCCAAACCTCTACCTTGCCCTGACCTCGAGCCCTTCCAAAAAGATCTCCTCATCAACCCATCTAGCTATTTTTTGACATCCGCATATAGACGGATTACGAAAAAGCATTGATTGCAGAAGCACTAGATGTCCCCCATTGAAATACTGTAGCATACCACCTTTCCAGTCTCTTTTCCACCTCATTAGTAGCAGCCCCAAATGGTGCATAGTAAGCATCCCAGTCGCCACCCCCTTTTACTAAAGACACACAATTGTGATAATTTAAATAGAAATTTTAGCCACTTAAACAAAATTAATTCTCATGACCTTGAGGTGACCATTTGAGAAGACCACACAGAACCTAGGATTGAGGAACTCCTTGGACAATGTAAAAGGGTTCAGAATATTTTATCTGAACCGTGGCTCTTGCATGGGTGAAAACAAATATGTTGGCTCAAGTCTACTTAAGTGACAGTAAGCAACTTTATATGATTTTTTAAAAATATTATCTTAATGACAGAGAGGTGAAGGAACACAACTGAATTCTGGATAGGTCAATTGGGTCTGGTCAATGTTTTTATCCTCTGACTCAACCATGACTGAACTGACTTTAGGTCTAGGTCTAGGTTTCAGTCAAAGAGGTGACTGTAACCATTGATCCCTAGAGGCAAGATAATGAGTGTCTACAACGAAACCAGAGAGGTAAAAAAGTAGTCTAAACACTAAATTATGCCCAAATCTGTCATGCCACGAGGTAATAACACAAGCAGACATTGGAGGACAGCCCGTCCCAAGTGGTTAGTCCACCACATCAGGCTCATTAAGAAAGCGTCAGCAAAGGGCCTCTATCTTTCTACCCGTGGAGTTTGATATGTTCCCTCTGGTCGCTAATCTGAGGAATCGCAGGAAGAAGAGACATCACAAGTGGTTACATCTGAGCCAGAGGATTTTGGAGGCTGTTATGAATAAAAGTAGAGCTCATGCGCTGGGCACCTGACCAGCTGAAGAAACAGTTACCCGTCTAGGTGGATATTAAATGAGGTGGTAAGCTGAGTAAGAGGACGCCAGAGGTAATCTTGGGCGGGTGAGGGCAAGAAGACCTAACAAGAAAGGAGACTGTATTTGGCCAGGGTTCTCGGAGGTTCTTCTTCCTTTATTCATTGTTATTGTCTCATCGTGCTAAGGTCTGTACCAAAAGGGATCAGGTCGGACTTGTTCTTGTCAGACACGGTGCAATCAAATTCATGTTTTTCAGTTTCAATTCTTGGATTCTCTGTGGAACCGTATCAGAGGTTTTTCAATGTGAGCCATTGAATCATCTGTATTCTGATCCGGCTTTCCAGATTGCCCTATGTATAGCAACTACCAAAGGACTAGGTGTTCATCCACATTAGCATCGGAGAGACCATGGATTGTTCAGGAAAAAAATACAAACTTATGCATGGCCATGGACACAAATATCCTAGCCCTGTAAATCAGGTTCCCCATCTCAGAGCTGGTGAACCGTTGTCTGGGCTCGGTTGTGTTGTCGAATTCAGCCCCAAGTGGCAAGGGCTTTGTTGAGGGATTCTACACGTCAAACAACAACATTTCCAGAGCATGCTACCATGATCATAATTACTCTTTGTTTTACTCATATTATTTGACAATAGGATTTCAAAATGACCTGTCGCCAGGTAGAGAGTGACCGTCACGACAAAGGGACTGTTCGGTAATTTTGAGTTTATTTAGGGTATCTGTTTCTTTGGCATTTGGTCTTTTATATGCATTAAAGGCAGACTTCTCTTGAATGTCTATGCCCTAATTGCAAGGGAAAGAGGGCCTTCTCCCTAAGCCACTAAGTTTGGGGGCTGTTCTAAATGTTCAGCATGGCTTAACTAACGTTTTTGTATTTATTACTTCAAGGTTTGTGATGTTTCAAGCTGGGAATGGGAAAAGCAATCATTAAATGGCTTGATAGAAGTATTTGTTCTCGTGAATTGGATTAGGGTTTCTGTTAAATTGTATTTATTTAATGACATATGCGATTTTTCCCAAAATTGCTTCTATAAATTTCAACGCCATAATTTGGTGTAAAATTTTAAGGATATCAAACTTCAAGAGATGAAATGTCATGAATTAACATCAACGATTAATGGTTCTGATGTTCCAAAAAAATGATTAATGATTCTCTGACATAAGATGTATGTACATCATAAATAACCACAGCATGAAAACTATTCATCTATCTATAAATTTGAATTTCATAGATCAATTAAAAAAAGGATATGCTCTAGATTATGGAAGTTTTTCCCGATGATTAAGAAGATGTGCATGAAGTTTTAACACTAATGTTGAGAATTGTTGTCAAAGAACAACTAAATCAATGGTTGATGAGATACTAGATTATGGAAATTAGAAACATGTTTGTTTTGTTTTCTGTAGAATTTTAAAAAGATAATAAATCAACATAAAAATTATTGCAGGAAGCTCAGAAATGAACCTGTAGAACTCCAACCAGGGGTGAAGATGGCACGTCACCAAATAAGTGGATAGCAACAATAGACAATGCCATAGATAGTGGCCTCATGCTGGGCTTGACACAATGAAGAAATATATAATGCACGGGTCCCTGAAGAAAATCTCAAGAATGTCAAAAACCTTCTCCCAGTTTAGGCAAGTCCAAGAAGAAAGCCTCAAGAATGTCAAAAAAACCTTCTACCAGTGACAAAGTAGATAAAAAGAGAGTATATGCATAGAGCAAGAGAGAGCGATATATATTTATAAATTTTCAAAGAGCCCATCTTCCCCTGTACCACTGTCTACACCATCTCCTACCTCCAGATCTTCATTTGCTAGAAAATTGGAAATATTACAGTATCTTTGGTGAGCAGTTTTGTGTTGGGTTCCTATGAGAGAATCACCATGAACACTATATTAAGAGAGAATGAGAGAGAAATATATATCTCTTAATCAAGAGAGATGAGTATGCATCTCTCTCACACTCCTGCTCTCTCATATTCTCTCGTCTTTCTTCTCTGTATGTGTGTTGCCGCAAGATTTTGATCGAAATCAATGGATTGATGATGAGAAGATGACTCAGTAAAAATTAAAATGGCAATTTTTGGTCCTACCTCGCTCTTGCCTGCTGCTCCAGGTTCAATGCTAACATCTATCCATTTTCAATTCACAATAAAGAACTTGATTATGAAGCTCAGGTCTGAAATCTCTCAAGGCTATTTCACTAGTTTATACAAGCATCTCCTTATATATTTGAAATACATACATGTAGAAAGACAAAGAGAGAAAAATAAACTTACTATTATAATGATGAGCATGAATTGGTACCACCTAAAATTTCATTTAAGTTGTAATTGAACATTTCTCCATCTCCGACTCAATAAATACAACAGGCTTGCAAAATTTAAAACAATCACTCAATGCGCTCCCATTTTTCTACATCATCATTACATGAAAAATTAGACGAGAAATCTTTGGTCGGAATGTCCAACAACAATCTTATTGCTCTTTGAATTATATCACTAATAACTGCTGTCAAGACCTGTTTGTTTGTTAACAATGTATAAAAGAAGAATACTTGATTAAGGACACATCACCTGCACTGCAAATAAAAGCAGCTCGCCAAATGAAAATAGAACAACAAATGCAGAAAGTCTTTTCGAGAAAAAGGCCCCCAAACAGAACATTGCCCCAAAAAACGTTGCTCCAGAAATAACCTAAAATTTGATGTAACAGAAACAAATTTTGCATAATTCGATCAATAATTCAAGTAAAATTATGCGTACCTTGAAAGCATTGGATATAGTAGATTGAATGAGATCTAGGAAGAAACCACCAGCCAATGTTCCAAAGATACCACAGATTATTGTAATCCCCCCAAATATCAAGTCTGCATTTTCCTAGAAAGGTGAATACACAGTTTGTGTTATGCCTAAAAGAGGGAAACACATTAGATTTGCTTTTGAAATTTATCCAAGTCATGAACAGACACATAGACCACAGAATTTTTTAAATTTATTCCAAGTCATGTCTTTTTGTCTGGTCTCACTTCTGAACCAGGCCAAACATGGATGCACGTGGAGTCTGGTCTGGTTAATTGAGACTGACCATGTTATATCAACATTAACCATTGGACCACAATGATAAGATCCAAGGCAGATGATTAAACAAGGAGAAGATGAAAGAGAAAGGGCAAGAAGAAAGAGAGGCGAGAAGAGAGGGAAGGAGGGAAGAGAGAGAAAGGGCATGAGGAGAGAGAAAGAGGCGTGTCAACTCTACACAGTTGGCATTTGAAACTTTGGCTGCCTCATGCCTGGCTATTTCTAAAACTGCATAAATGGATGCAGATGGTAATAAATTCACAGCCTGGGTTCGTTTAACATTTTCAAGGCCTAGAACCCACAAAAGTTGTAGAAATTGGCTCAATAAGATCTCTTTGTCCATATTTTTCTACGAAACCGAGGATAGATATTTTGCATGTAAATAGAACTCAGTAACTTTAAAATGAAATGTATAACACAGAGGTCAAGGAATGTGTTTTTACAAAAAAGAAAAAACAGAAGGTCTGTAATTTAAGTGTAAAAATCATAATTTACCATATGGAAAATGGCATAGCCTGCCTTTGGGCTCCAATATGCAGAGGCCCCTACCACAAAATTGTATGCAATAAAACCTGTGAATCACATGGACAAAAAAGGATTCACGTTCAATTATAATTCAAAAGTTATGAGAAAGCAAATGAAAATCCACCCAAGATGGACTTAAAAGATTTCCTTTACACAGAGGCCCTCTAAGGGAAGGCCTGCTGGCTAAGGTTCCCACTTGCAGACTATTAAAAGGAAACGGAGATGGAACACTGGGCATGCTTCCATCAGATGTCTTTAGGGTTTGTGTGGCCAGATAATTCTAGCCTTTTGATGTGTCTTCATTCAAAGAATTTTAACAAGAGCAGCCATATTCCCATCCTTCATGCCCAAAAATCCTCAACATCCCAATTTCAACTCACAGATCACCTGAAAGAGAAAACCCCTATGATAGATGTAAGATGGTTACAATTAAGTACTTACCAAGAACATTCGTGACGTAGATCTTATCAACCAAGTGATACATCAGGTCTTTCCGGAAAATTTTGATTTCACATGAAATATTTTTAAATGCCTTGAACCTATAAAATAGGAAAAGGAGAAGCAACAAATAAACAAAATAAAATCATTGTAATCAGTGAATGCTAACTTAATGATCATATCTATGACAAAAATATACAACATAATGAAAAAATATGAGAGAGGAAAAGTTATTACTAATACAAATATTTAAAAATCATGATTACAGATCAATTTATGTATACTATCACAGTACAGAAAAATGTTTTAAAGCTTAATTATGCATTTGATATCTAGGAAATAAAAAAGGTGCATGTATCCGTAGGAAATTAGATGCATGTACCATGTAGGCTTCGTGGATACCACATTTTGCGTAGTTATTTCTCCTGAAACAAAAGTTTGACCAGTTAATCCCAGGAAACTGCTGAAGGTACAAACATGGAATTCTAAGGTTCTAGCATGATAAGATGATGAGCCCCGTCATGGGGCAGGATCAGAAAGAAGTGGTCAAAATTATCAATAAAAGGCAACTCAAGTAGACTTTGTGACACTGAAAAATTATAATGAGAAAAATATGGATATGATATCTTGATAACCCACTCGGAGCATTATGGATCGCTGGAACAGAACTGTTGTCAAATAATACGACTTCTTTTGGAACACTAAAACCTGCATCCAGAAGATAAATCGCTTAAAATTATGTACTCAAAAAGCAACCGCATAATGGATGATATTAACTTAACTTTCAACTGCAATGGCTTCACGATAAACCCTAAAATAACAAAGGGGAGCATGAGGATTGCTTCTCCCCAAAATGCATAACGCCAGCCGAGGCGACTTCCCACCTGTATTTTACAGATGGAATAAAAATGGTGTCTAATAAATATAAAAAATTTACTGTCAAGACATATCAGAGCAGAAGTATTAAGAAAACTTATGATGCCTCAGAGAGTTATATACTGTACTTAATGATTTTACATTATACTCCCTCATAGTTTTCTATTTTTTTAAACCACAAAAGGGAAGATCACCCCAGGTTTGTGAACTCCCTAATACACATAATGTGTATATGTTTATTTACACTTCCATACAAGCCCCCCTCCCACCCTACATGCCCCTCCATGTCATCTTTTTTTTTTATCTTGAATTGAGAAAGGGAAGCACCCCTAACGATGCCCCCATATAGTACAGCAACAAGGTCTGTCACAGCAGGGATACAAAGTTCGAGGGGCAAATGCCACCTCGGTGCCAAGAAAAATAAAATCCCTCAGCTGTATGTGTAATGGCATCTTCGGACGGGGAGATGCCCCTGAAAAATGACCTCGTTCCTGTGAATCCAAATCGCCCACAGGGTGGCAAAGATCCGCCTCCCGTCTGAAAGAGCCTCCCAACAAGGAGCTCCAAAACGTCTCCTCTGAGGTCACGGAGAGTCGGGCTACCGCCTCCCCCCGCCATGCCTCCTGAGCCAACGGGCATTAGAAGAAGAGATGGGAGCAGTCCTCTGGGCCCCCACCACAAAAAGGGCAACTTACTGGAGAATCTGGAAACATGCGCTGTCGCGCCACCCGGGTCATGAGGCGCCGCCGTAGAAGAAGCCATCCGAAGATTCGAATCTTCAAGGGGATGTGTCGTTTCAAGATCAGCCTACATCTCTGTGTAACGTATACGTTTTCCGAGGGGAGCTGTCCACATAGTAGGCGATATACCGCCTTGACCGTGAATCGAGATTGTCGCCAGACCCACGCGTCCCTGGTCGCCTCAAGAGGTCGAAGGTTCACCAGATGGGACTGTAATCTCAGGAACTCAGCCAGTCGCTAATCCGACAGAGCCTAGGGAAGCGGCGGGTTCCATGTGCCAGTCCATGCAGATCGGACCGGGACATTCTAAGCCGTGGTCAAGCCGTAGAGACGAGGGAAGGTGGCAGCTAGTCGTCCCTGTCCCGTCCAGTCGTCCTCCCAAAATCTAAAATCAGTCCCAACCCCCAGCTGGGGCCGGAAAAAAGGTTGAAGTAGGAGAAAGATCTCCCGAAGACCCGCCATGACGGGAGAATAGCCACGCCGAGGGTTGGCCCAAACGTCCCAATCCAAAGTAGATCCGTATGACTCCCGAAATAGGTGGGATATTAAGTCCTCTGAAGGCTGCAAAATTCGGGTGATCCACTTGCAGAGCAAGGCAGAATTGGCATGTTGGAGGTGGTGAATGCCAAGTCCACCATCAGCGAACGGCCGACACACCGAACTCCAAGCAACAAGGGCCCCGCCCCTCCCTGGGTCGGTCCCACGCCAGAAAAATCTCCGCATGGCGCTCTCGATGCGCCGCCGGACCCCTACAGGCATCCGAAAAGCCGACATAAAGTAGGTAGGAATGGCGGAGAGGACGGCCTTCACCAGGATCATACGGCCTCCACGGGATAGTAGCCTTCCGCGCCAGCCCCCCAAGCGCTTCTCCACCTTCTCCACCACAGGCTGCTAGTCTTTATTCTTAAGACGGCGGTCAGTCAATGGTAGACCCAAGTATCGGATAGGAAGAGTCTCGATCGGCGTCGCCAATATCTCAGCCCAGCGATGTAGCTCATCTGGAGCGAGCCCAAACCCCACAAAAGAGGACTTGGCTCGATTTAGCTGGAGGCCGAAGAAATCCGCAAATATATCCATCATCTGGGAGAGAGTGCGAGCCGCCGTCTCCGACCCCTGGATGAAGAATGTGGTATCATCTGCATACTGGAGTAGCGGTATGCCCCCGGGGTGTCCTGCCGTCTGGAAGCCCGATATGTGGCCCCCCAAGCACAGTCTCATAGTACAGAATGCCAAGGCATCAGCAGCCAAGATAAATAATAAAGGCGCTAGCGGGCATCCTTGTCGAATTCCCCGTTGCGGCTGGAACCATCCCCCTTGCATTCGGCCATTTATCAGGACGGAGCAAGATGATGTGGTCACGCAGAGCTTCATCCACCGCACCCACTCCTCTGGAAAGCCACGTCGCCTCAGGACATTCCAGAGGTATCTCCAATCAATAGAATCATAAGCCTTCGCGAAGTCCACCTTCCAGAGGAAACCAGTGGTGCCAGAACGGCGCCAAGCCGCCACAATCTCCTCGGCCATCACGATACTGTCTATCATCTGTCGCCCCGGAATGAAGGCGGACTGGAGAGGACTAATCAAGTCGTCCATCACTTCCTGGAGGCGATTAGCCAATACCTTGGCGATGATGAGGTATATGGAGTTGGATAGCGCAATAGGTCGGAAATCACTGATTTGTTCTGCTCCTGGGTTCTTCGGGATCAATACAAGGAATACCTTGTTGAGCCGCTCCATCTGGCATCGGCCTGCGTGAAAGTCTCCCATCACTCGCATCACTTCAAGTCCCAATACACCCCAACATTCTCTGTAAAAGAATATCAGTATCCCATCCGGGCCCGGAGCGCCCTCGCCGTTCAGACTCCAAACTGCTGCTTGAACCTCTTCGAGAGAAAAAGGACGAGATAGGTGTTCTTGCTGCGTGGGGGATATCGTCGAGATCGTGGTGGGGGACCAGTTCCACTGGTTGGGTGGTCCTCGGCGGTAAAATGTCCGGAAATGGTCTGCTAGCGCCTGACTTATAGAGGCGTGATCTCTATATACTCGATCCCCAATCCGAATCAGCCGAATGTGGTTCTACCGCCTGCGTCCGTTCGCAACCTGGTGAAAATAGCAAGTGTTGGCATCGCCTGCGGCAAGCCAGAGCTGACGGGATCGCTGCCTCCAATCCATCTCCTGTCGGAGATCCAACTCAGCCACCTCGTCCCGAGCTGATCGTCTCGCCTGGAGTTCCCCTAGGGTGAGGGAGCGTGTGTCCTCCAGGACATCCATCATCTGAATATGAGTTAGGGCTGCATTCCGCCGCCGATTACGATCAGTGCGGATTTGGCGCCGGGCCTCGAATAGGTAATGACGAAGTTTTTGGAGTTTCGTGGCGAGCTGTGGCGTAGTTGGCATAGTTGGGCCATAGTCTTGGGCGGTCCACCATCTTATAAAATCCCCTCCATGTCATCTTGAAACAAAATCCCCCGCATTGTTTTCTATTTTGTCTACCAAGATCACCCTTCCCTTGAATACAACCTCATAACAGTGAAGTCAGATTGACCACAACACTGTAAGGATCCTTCCACATGCCTCCTCCCGCCTAAATACTCCCCCTATGAGGGCCCTAGAAAGCCTCGTCAGAGGTGACATCCACTCATGAGATATTCTAACTAGTTCAGATCCTCTTTGTGAAAGGGCACTCAAAGAAAAGTTGGGAGCGGTCTTCCTTCCCCCTTGTGGACATAACACACTCCGTCGAGGTGTCTGGGAACATTCTCTTTCTAAAAACACACGTCATTAGTCAGCACCTCAGAAGCAACCACTCAATTTCACATGACTGAGAAACATTCTCTGTCCAATGCAAGAGTAGTCTTCACGTGTGGATGGTTGCCAAACTCTCTCCGCTTCATTCATCCTTGATCTTTGTGTAAACCTCCCTGAACAGAGAAAGTGAGCTGGAAGTGTTGGATGGTCCCCACTCTCAGCTGTCTTCTTCCTTGCTCTCTGGTTTCACATGTAATAGACGTTTGCATCCCAGGATAACCTCCACCCTCATAGTTTTCTATTGGGCAAATATTCTGCATCGCTAAAATATTGTCGGCAATTTTATGGCATTCTTCCAAATAGAACAGTAGAATGTATTTAAAGGAACAGCAAGCCAATATAAAAATACAATAACTGGAAGACAGTGTGCCAGAAGACAGTAGGTACAGATAGGAATAAATAGAAATATATTTGTATGATTATTTGAAAATGTTCAACAGTTATGAACCTAACCTGGCCTCCATAAATATAACCTAGCGCTACGCCAGAGGGTATGCACATGTAAAAAACTGCAAGCCATGATGTCCTCTGTTACACGAAAATAAAAGACATTGAATTCCAAATACGGAAAATTTTATTTAAAAAGGGAAAAACCTGAGCTGCAGGCGCATTATCATCGATAAATGGAGCTGCCAGGCTTATAAATGAAGCTTCACCAACACCCACAAACCTAATCACATGTACCAATGCAGCATGAATGTATGAAAAAGTGGCGTTGAATTTTACTATGATTTATGGAGTTGCCTTACATGCGGCAGATAGTAAGCGACCAGAAATCGAATGAAAAACCACATCCAGCAGTAGCCAGCGTCCATACCAACATTCCAACTCCAATCAGCCTGAACGGGTTATGACTGTAATGAAATTGAAGAATTTTTTTATTTTATAATACCAAATATAGAAATATCTCAAAAAGAAAAATAGCAAAAATGGTTTCCTCAGTGGAAATATAATTTCAAGCTAAATAATGCAATTAAGATAAGTAATGTGGAAATAAACTAACCTCTTTGCTAATGATGCAAAGATCGGAGAAGCCACTAAAAGTCCGACCATAAAGGCAGATGATAGAACACCATCTTGAAAATTATTCAACTTAAAACGTGCCCTGAATACAAATTATTCAATTTTCAAAAATTATAAATAGCGTATATGCTAAACAGATTACTAATTACTAATTACAGTTACATCCTTATAGGGACTCTACTGGCCTAAAAGTCACTCTAAAGATTGTTGAGCCGTTGATAGAAAAGCCCATTGCCGGCAATATCAAGTATATAAAAGTCATTTTGAGATCTTACTGAATTCCAGTTCCAGGATCACAAACTCCGTCTCCGTTGCATGATGCGGATCTTCCATTGACTCCATTGCTTGCTATTGTTCCCCGGTCAAGGTAATTCAGCAGATTTATTACACAAAAGATCACCAATAACCTGAAAAGATTAAATTTGCAAATAAATATGCTTTTTGGTAGAAGGAATGAAAAACACAGAAAAAAAGAAAGGAATAATAGTTTCCGAACTCTCTTTCTCTCTACATTTCTCTCTCTCTAGCTCTCTGTCTCCCTTGCTCTTTCTCTCTAGATCTCTCTCTCTGTCTCTCTCTATCTCCATGGCTCTACGTTTCTCTTGCTCTTACTCTCTAGATCTCTCTCTAGATAGCTCGCTCTTTCTAACTCTTTCACGTTAGATCTCTCTAGCTCTTTCTCTCTAGACCTCTCTCTCTATCCCTCAATTTTTTTGTCACAGACGGCGAGAAATTCCGGATTAATTCATAACAACTATAGGACCAAATAAAATCAAAGGCGGGAAATGATTTCAAAGATCTCTTAATTAACTTAATTTCAACGATCCCATATCAATGCTTTAATATCGATCAGCGAGAATTTATGAAGCTACAACTTTCCAACCGTTTAGAGACAAGTACAGTGGAATAGAGAAATTGGAATAGTGCTACCTTTTCGGCGTGAACCACGGCGGCTTGGAATTGACGACTGGAGGTACGTCCGGCACTTCAGAGTCCGCCACTGGCTCTGCCATCCACTACAATTCAAATCTCCGCCGGAAATCCAAGAAAAATGTGGTTGGCGAGGACCGCAGAGAATTATTAAAGAATAAGAAACCCAGACCGTAAAATGAAGAAGAGGGTAGAGAAAAATTCGAGTCAACGTCAGAGAGACTAGAGAGTGAAAAGAATAGAGATTTAGAGAGATCTAGAGGGGGAGTGTAGAGACAGAGAGAGAGAGAGAGAAAGAGGGAGGAGGGAGCACAGTCAGGGATTCGATTTTATTTGCAGGAAACGATTTTCACGTGGTGAGATTGAATATCGAACATGGGCATCTGATGTGGCTTTTGTTTTTTGCGTTGACTTTATTTTGTCAACGGTGAATAGAGCCATTGTCTTCTGCACGTACTGTGAATCACAATTTGTTATTTCAGATAATTAGCAGTTTGATTTATAACTGAATTTTCACATCATTTTTTAAAGCGGCAAATAACTATGAAATAGTGGCTCTCTGACCTCGCAATTTGACTTTTTCATGTTGACCTTGCTGGCCAATTCCAGATAAGAGCATCTCTCTCTTTCTGTGTCGCTCTTTTCTCTCTCCTAAGATCTTGGTCAGCGCTCTCTCTCTCTCTCTCCTCCGTGTTTTCCTCTGAGGGCTCCCTCCGTCCTTTTCTCTGCATGCGTAAAGAGCGGGTGAGGGCATAGGCTTCGAGGAACTCCCCTTGGCAATTGTATATTACTTTTTCGTCGCACGGAAAGACACAAATATAAAAAAGTCTGGGTACATTAGAAATAGTTCAAATAAGTGTGCATAAATGTCCTTTTACTTTAGTCAACGCTCTCTCTCTCTCTATGAGAACAAAATGTAGAAGAAAATTGCTACTAGTCTACAAGTATAAATATAAATAAAATGGGGCCTGGCGTATGAAGAAATCGTTAGCACCAGTGGGTATATATGTACTTTTTCACTTTATTGGAGAAAATAACCGTCGCCGGCGGCGGTTAGGGTTCACGGAGGCCAGAAAGACCGCTCCTCCGGCAACTACCTCATCAATCAAAGTCTTGAAAATGAAGCGTTCAATCTCAAGAACTACGCCGTCGATCTCCTCTCCTCCAGCAATCCACCATCTCCACCGCCGATCAACCTCTTCTCTGAGAATTCGCTCAACTCCGGGGCATGACTCGAGATTCTCGATCTCTGAGCAGATCTCCCGCAGGATCTTTCTCGCGGGTAAATGATCTTCGCAGCAAACGGTAGTACTTTTCATTTTCTCGATCAGAATCTCGTTGATCGCGTCGAAGAGGAGTCGCCTTCGAAGTTTCGCCGAATTAGGGTTTCGACCTCGAGATCTGGTTTGCTCGAGAACGAGGAAGAGATCTGGATTGAGGGGGAAAGTAGAGGAGTAGTGGAGATGGAGATCTGGATTGAGGAGGAATCCTGAGGCGAGGAGAACCTCCGAGACGTAGCGGTGGTCGGGAGTCCGTTTCTCGCATAGGAAGGCGATGTGGTCGCCATCGCCGTTGCAGCCGAGCTGGTCTAGTTTTTTTCGAGGAGGTTATTGATGCTCTTGAATTTCTTTTTGGATTGCGGCGGTGAAGGCGCGTAAGGGAAAAATTCTGGTTGTGCTCTTGCTCGCCGCCTGCTTGAATGGATGGAAAGAACTGCTGTTAGATGCTTTGAAACTTGAAATTGGCGGTGGCAATTTTAAAACTTTAAGGGTTTCTTATGGAGATGAAATGGCGGCAAACAGGATTTTGAGCAACTTCAGACTTGGTTTCCGACGAATGAACAGAAGTCAGAATGGTAGCTAGAGTGAGAATGAGAGAGACACAGAGACAGAGTTACCAATAGATTTAGAGCTGAGCTGCTCAATCTCGTAAAAACGGTTCTAGAGATAGAGAGAGGTCACGTTGAGGGAACAAGATAGAGGGAGAGGGAGAGAGAGAGAGAGAGAGAGAGAGAGAGAGAGAGGAAGTCAACCGTTGCGTGGACGAGATAGTGAAGGGAAGATGAAGAATTTACAGAGTTCTTGAGTAGAGACTAGAGAGAGAAAGAAGGAGAATTGTAAAGCCAAGAATCCATGAACAACTACAGAATCTATGACGTTCCACAGGGCCCTGCACTTGCTGTCACTAGCTGTAGAGCTGCTTTATTCCGGAAGAGAGAGAAACGGATAAAGAGAGTTCTAGAGAGAGAGAGAGTCACCTCTGAATGAGTGAGAGTTCTTGCTGACAGGAGACAAGGGCTGATCATCTTCATGGAAAGAAGCATCGAGAACGGACACCGGGCTGGGCTGATCTAAGCTAATCGCCGCAATTTCCCCAGGAAAATCTTCCCCCGCACTCTGCAACAGAAACAAAATTACCCCAAATCAGTTTAATCCAATCTCTATTTTCAAGAAATCAGGTACACAATTCAAACCTTCTTCCCCAATTCCCCGTTGACTTCAGAGAATCTTCTCTGTTTGACTTTAGCCGTCTGATGACCCGATGACTTTTTATCCGGCAACTGAGCTTTCCTATCTACCTTCACCCGCTGACTTTTCTCTTCCATGTTCTTCCCGCTCTTCCCCGTGGCGTTGACCTGTTCTCGATCCATCGAAACTTTGATCCCGGATAAACCTCCCAGAGGGATCCCAGATTCTTCCTCCAATCTGATAGCCGGTTTCACGATCGAGATTTCGGACTCAGCTTTCTTCTGCATTGACTTTAGGATATGCTTGAGAGCTCTGAGATCTCTGTTGGACTGGTCAAGGTCGAGATCCTTGAGCTTGCTCTCCGCCTCGCAGTATACCGACACGTGGCGGTTCCAGGGCGCTTTTTCCACCGGTAATCTGGCCGGAGCTACTCGCCGGAGATGGGAATTTCTCTTCCCGGAGGAGATCTCCGGCAAGCTCTCCAGACCCATCAGTTTGGCCACCACTCCGGCGGGTCGCCGGGTCCCCTCCCCGGCGGCCGCCATGGATTCTGGCGACTCTCCGCTGGATGCTTCTCTCACTTCATCTGCCTGGATCTGCCATGAACAATGTGAGCTTTCTCTCTCTTAAACAGTAGAAAGGATCACCGGATCGGTCTTCGAGGAGGCTCCGGGGCTGTTTTTCTTCGAGATGGATAGGCGCACCTGGGGGAAGAAATGGGTGGGTACAATATAAAGAGAGGGAGAAAACTAGTGAGAGAAAGTACCTGGAAAAAGGGTTTCTGTGGTGGAGGTTTGTGAGGCGGCGGCTGGAGTGGAGGCGATGGCGAGAGAAGGCGTGGAATATTCCGGCGACGCAGCCGGCCTGCCCTTTGGAGATTAGGGTTTTTCGTCGGAGTTGAGAAGCTGTGACCGCATTTTTCTCTCCTCCGCGCAGAAAAAAATGTACTATACTTCCTCCACGGCAAACCCTTATTCATCCTCGTCCTTTCTCTCTCTACACCCGTGAATGGGTCTTTTTATCGCCGCCTGGAACGGATCTCACTGCGGGAGCGATGGCGGAAGGTGAGAGTGAGAGAGAGTCTAAGTTAGAGAGAGAAGACAGGGGCATGTGACTATGAGACAGTATTATTGGGCCTGTGGGTCTCTAGCTGTCGTCCACGCTCATGTGATTGCTGTCAGGGAGAATGACGACACTAAGGACGAAGGAAGACTCCATTAGAATAACCCTTCCACTCTTTCGGTCTCTCTGTCTCTCGCTCTGTCTCTCTAGAAATCTACATATTTTTAAGAGGAAACTGGAGCAATGGCCTAGTTTGTCCGCTCTGGAGGAGTTGTGGGTTTTGTTTAAGCCAGGAAAGGAAGAAGACAACGACCGTTCAGCCCCACTCCCATGTGAGCCCGTTTCCCCATTCTTCTTTACCATGCATCCACGGGCATCATGGACCATGACCATTCTCCTCTTAGGGCACAACTATCTTCTCCATGCCTACATTCTAGCGGGCTTCTAGACTCCTGTCCACCCGGTTTTAATATGTTTTAGAGAAACAGGCATGGGCACTCATGAAAGATGGTGTGATGGTCAATTCTGATCCATTCTCTCTCTCTCTCTCTCTCTCTCTCTCTCTCTCTCTCTCCGCCAACTTACCTCTACCGCCTCTTTTAACCGACTTACCTTTTTCTTGTTAACCAAGCTTTATTCCTATTGGTTAACCCCCTATAAATAGAGGTCTTGTAATAGGAAAAATGTAATGTAGAAAGTTATTTGAATTTATTATCTTTATTTTGAGTGAGAGTTTTTCTCTTTTCTTCCTCTCTCTCTCTCTCTCTCTCTCTCTCCCTCCCTCCCTCCCTCCCTCCCTCTCTCTCTCTCTCTCTCTCTCTCTCTCTCTTCGCCAACTTACCTCTACCACCTCTTTTAACTGACTTACCTTTTTCTTGTTAATCAAGCTTTATTCCTATTGGTTAACCCCCTATAAATAGAGGTCTTGTAATAGGAAAATGTAATGTAGAAAGTTATTTGAATTTATTATCTTTATTTTGAGTGAGAGTTTTTCTCTTTTCTTCCTCTCTCTCTGTCTTTCTTTCTCTCTCATATTTTTAGCCTACATGTGTATGATCTTGAGTTGCTCGTAAGCAATCTCTTGAAGATCTTGTGAGCTTATTTCATCCTACAAATATCTCTCTCTCTCTTCCCCTTGGGCGCCAACATACATCTAATTCTCTTCACATATTAGATCTTGATTCCACTTTGAATGGATTTCCTTGCGATAATTGATCATGACCTTATTGCCCTTGTCTTTGTAGTGGACCTATGTCAAGTAGCCCTTTTCTCCTCCCAATTGGACTATTTCTTCATTGAATGAGCATCTTCTTTCTCTTACAATAGATCAAGTGATGATATTTATTATTTAGATAAAATATATAAGAACTCTTCCATGTATCAATCAAAAAGATCTACTAGAACAACTAGTGTTCATAGTTATCTTTCTTTTCAAGATTTTTCAGTAATGTAAACAAAAACTACAGGACCATACAAGGTAGATGATAAAAGTGAAGGATATGATCAGGTAACGATGATGATAAAAATACATGTGCTATGAAATAAAAATACATATACTGAAAGAAGAATAAGATAGATAAGGCAATACTCGTATACTACAAGATAATGATCCATAAAATAAGAGCAATGATATACTCAAATGACCTGAAGGACAGGAAGAGACCTTTGATGAAGATACATGCTTCCTCCTCCAAAGTAGAAGTATTAAAACTAAATGTCTTTTCTAGAGTAAAATGACAATCCACCTCAAGATTCTTGTTATGTTCATGAAAGGTTAAACTTTTGGGGAAAAATGGGATTCTAATTATCAATGTTAAATTATGGCCTATAGGGTCGGCTTATCAGGGCTCATCCCACATAGCACATATCTTTTATTGTTTGCTATACTCCTATACATTTAAAGGCGAGTACTCTTTAATTTATATACACATCAATTAGGGTTTTATCCTTCCGCATGGTATCAAAGATATCGGCTCTTCCGTAGACTATAGTGATATAAATCATACATGAGGATTTATACTATAGAAAATCTCTTAGTTTTTTTGTCAAAATTTCATCTAAATTTTATTCTACTATTGAAAAGCTAAAGGCATTGCAAAGAGGTTCATTGGTATGTGAAAATGAAACTGTAGATTGATTTTGGGCCTTCAAGATATAGCAAAACGTGAAATTCATTTCATACTCTTCCAAGAGAGAGTGTGGGCATGTATACATCTAGTGTAATATGAATATCTTGAAATTGAATATGCCCAATAGAACTGATTACAAATCAGATTATAACACACAAAGGTTCATCTGTGGGTTTGTTACTTAACGTTTTAGAACTTTTTTTATTGTGATAGTAGGAGGTTTGTTTTTTTATGTACCATGTTTGCTTAATATTTATTTTAAGAGAGTCTTTTAAAAATGTTCAATTGATAAAATCAGTCCAAGATTTATATTATTTTTGTCAGTTTTTCTTCATTTGAAAATTTGCCAATTAAATTGAAAGTTATATAGATTTTAGTAAAATGTATTTTACAATTTATTTTTTTCAAATGCAACAATTGTATTTGAAAAAATAGAATGTAAGGATAATTGTCACATTGATGAGGTAAAGGTAAAACCACGTTTTGGTACCTTTTATGTGACCATTATGGGATACGATAATCTGCTTACTTTTATTCAACATTATATTCTTCTTCTACTAAAAAAAGGCACTAAGTGAGTTTTTGATAGAGTCTCAACTTGATGCCATCCCAAGATAAAAAGATAATAACTAAAAAGGATAAAAAAACAAATGAATATTTCAAAATGAAAGATGATAAAAATTTCATTTTCATACTTTGTTAGCAAAGCGATAAACCTACCACATGAAGTCATTCGAAAGGATAAAGATGGTCATACCTTAGCTTGCTATGACATTGAGGAAGTTTCACAATGCTACATACAATAAGATTATTCAAGGAGATGGGAAGCAAAAAATATGATAGATATGCTTCAAAAGCCAAAGGTGGGTAAGCTGAATTACAAAGGTATCATTGATGAGCAAACCAAACACAAGATTTGATATTCAGAGATATTGTCCCTTCACATTGGTGGAGACCTTAGCACCAATCAGATTACTATCATACTTTTGAACAATGCGACATTGAGATTCCTTATAGCAACATGCTAAGAATATTCTTCCTGAAGATATACATGATTGTCAACATATTCCCAAGAACATGCCAAAAAAATAGTGAAATTTTTCCCTCAAAAAAATTAATGCATGGCTTCTATTAGTGCACCGAATTAATGAGGAGTGTGATGGATATTATGTGGCCTATTAAACTTCCATGTATCTCATTTTTATGTTCATTGAAATGAAATTTATTCATTGTCATTCTTGTGTGATGTTTGCAACGTAAGTCCATGAGAATTTGCAATGACTAAGTGAAATATTAAGTAATCATAATACAATGATCACTAGTCTTTAAATATATGTTCTAAATATTCGTATTTGTGAGATATTGGAGAAGGACATCAAACTATCTTTAAAAATAACACTTTTTTGATCCAATTCATATGATGAGTATAACTAATCATGTAGCCATCGGTGTAGAGACACTAAGGATAGATAGCGGGTGCTCCTTGGAGAAAGCGTTCACTGAATTGATCCGTATGAATCCCTGAATGGTATTATACCTAAATTCTAATCAAGATGATTCATGTCACGGTTGTGTATGAGGTCCTTTTACTTGAAACACCAAAGACATCTTATGGATGGATACCGTGTTTTGATTATGACATACGAATCCCTGGCCACGGGATCTCTAAAATGTCTTATATTGGATACAACATGAAATCTTCAAAGATGATAGTGTGGTTAAGATGGGATCGTCCACCCTTGATATTTGAGGATATTGACTCAAGCAATGAGATGCGATGAAATCTTTGACCAAGGTAGTGGGAATAACAGAGAATGAGTTCCTAATGATTTTATCCACACAAATGTACTAACTTGAGTGACCGATTAGGGTTTGACAGTTGACCATACCTTAAGTCATTCATGAGTCTCATGCAGATAAAGGACTGTACATACATGGTAACCAATGATGAAAAGGTTTTATAAGAAAGTTCTTATATACTCCATATCTCCTAGAGTACATGGTATAGCTTGGCACCCAATGGGTTAGCAAGTCAACTTATCAATTGGGTTAAATCAATCTTTGATTAATTAATCTATATGTTGACATGGATAATTAATTAAGGTTGACCAATAAGATGCTATTGGGTCTATAGAGTTATTAACAAGTGAGATATTTGAACCTAAAGGGTTACACACATAAGGTATATAGGTGTTGGCAGATATAGACATAATTGTAAGTAATTTTATGAAAAATCCATATATCAAATGTTTATAAATAGGGAGAGAACGAATAAAAACCAAGGTGCCTATGCAAGCCTTGTGGGAATTCTCTCATTTCTTCTCTTTCTCTCTTGGTGAAGAGCTTTGAAGAGTATATCCAACTATGCAAAGATCGTGTAGATACTGCTAGAGGCTAGGTTGAATAGCTTCAAGAACTCCTTCAATTAAACCCTATAAGTATGTTTTCTTATACATACTAGATAATAGGATCATTTATTCTTGGTGTCTCGATGATTTGAATATCAAATTCAACGTATTTTGTTGCACTCGATATTTTGATCAAAATTTTAGAAGGCTTATCAACCTCAAATCCTAACATATATTACATATAATCTATGATCTTTGGAGATCTAGTAGTTAGGGATTTATAAGTCATAGTCAAAACATGATCATCCATTCATAAGATTTCTTTCTTGTCTAAGTTTAACAATGACATGCACAACCATTATAGAAATTGACCTAATGAAAAGTTAGGTATAATATCATTTAAGGATTCATGTGGATGATTTTAGTAAATTTTTTCTCCGAAGAGCACCCCAATATCTATCCTTGCATACCAATGGCCATAGGATCAGTCATACTTCATATGAGTGAGATTAGCTAGCGTTATTTTACTAAAAAGTTTTATGTTCTTCTCAAGTGTCCTTTGAATAAGAATGTTTAGAAATTTTTTTTAAAGACTAATGATCTCAATATTATTTTCTCATCATAATTCTCTTAGTCATTATAAACATCAGACAAAAATGACAATAAATCAAATTTATTTCAATGAACTTAAATGAGACATGGAAGAGTAATTGGTTTTAAGGTCAAATAATATTCATAAAAATTATATGAAGACAACTAAAATAAAATTTGAAATTAATTAAAATATAAAATAGAAAAATAAATTGGTGAAATTAGTCCACGTAGATCACATTTTAATGCATCTTTGTTTGCAATAATAAACTTAGTAATTGATCTTGAAGATCATCATGAAATTCAAGAGGAAAACCACAAAGTTTTTTTAATTAGATTTATGATTGTGGTGATGATGTAGGATATTTGTGAAAAATTTTAAAGACTTAGAATAAATTAAGAGGGGGTGGAATCCCATCCTTAAGGGTACCCATGCATGCCTTGTGGAGAACCCACCCTCTCTTCTCTTGCCTCTCCCCTGGTGATCTAATGAAACAAAATTGTGAGGAGATCTTCAAAAAGAGGAAGAAGAGGTTCAAGAGGAGATACGACAGTTCGAAGATTATTTATACACTACTAGAGGCCAGCCACATGAACATCTTTAATGAACTTCTCGAAAGAACCTTGCAAGTGTTGATTATGGGAGAGTTTACTTTAAGTTGACTTTAGAGTTGACTCAATTTTTTCCTTAATTTTACTTTGACTTTGACTTCTGCCCCTATATTTGATTATCTAATTATTTTTTAGTCTCTTTTTAATGTTAAATTTTCTTCTGTACCTTTGAATTTGACAATTAGTCTGCCTTTGGCTTTCTAATTCAATTTTTACCTTACATTGTCTGAATTGTATTGCCTTTGACTTTATAAATTCTAGTATTTGATTTTGTGAGTTTATGTTCTTGATTTGGTGAAATCTATGTCCATGACTATTAGCCCCCCATTATCTAGAGTCTTAATCTATCCTGAACCTATTCTTCTTACTCTTCTACACTGTTGTCTTACACTCTAAGGATATTTTTTGAGATAAATAATGCAATACTACAACAAGGTATACTTATTTAAACATGCAAGGTAAGAATTGATCTATATATGTCTCAAATTCACTGAAGATATGATTTTACCTTTGATTTGCATTTCTCTACGTTGACTATAATCCTTTTTAATCCCTCTAGCTTGAAAAAAATCAGCTCATTCTTTCCTCTTGATAAATCTGAGTTGTTCACCTCACTATAATTGAAGAGAAGCATATTGAAACTCAAATAGATAATCAATTTCCAAAATAATGAAAAATAATAATTGGTCGTAGTATAATAGTGTAGATAATTAACAACAATACTAATTATACAATGCACTTTATTTGAAGCAAAAGTGAACAAAATACTTAGCTTATGCAAAAGTGATGTATAAGATATTGAAGAGCTTCTAGATAACTTGAAGATAAGATGCTAGAGAAAATACCTAATTAGTTGATGTTACCTTTGGATGCTTAAAACTCGACCAAATAGTTGGAGAAAATTGTTCTACCCAAATAAATCTGAATCAAAATGGATCAATAATAAGATAAAAATAATAAAATCAATAGATAAAATCAATGAACATACCAATTTAAATAAAAAGATATCACAATTAAGAAAAAAAGACTAGACGGATTGCGAGGTAGAGATGTCAATAAAGAGCTCAAAGTCACGTAATTGCTAAATCGTTCAAGATATACTGAGAAAGAATGAGAAATCTTGAGAGATTTCAAGATTGTTGCATTTTTCATTTTTCATGCTTGCACTTTTTTAGTTTGTTTTTATTTTTTTTATATATCTTCTACCCTAACTCAACACAATATGTCTTTTAAACGTGACAATTCAAGGGAGATTAAGGGATAGAATAATAGTAATAAAATATTAAATAGTAGATAAATTTTATTAACCTAATAAATATGAAGTAGGTAATTTAATCAGGAAAGTTTTGCACTGAAATTAGGAAATCCTACTTATGTCTAATTAGAACTCCACTATTTTAGAGATACTTGAAAAATAGCTTGAAATATTCCTATGAAAATAATATATATATATATATATATATGCCTAGAACTTTCTAAACCTTCAATCATACCTTTCTCACATAATTTGTCTTTATAAATTTACATCGATATCATAAATTCATCTAAGTACTATAATCATCCTTGTAATACATATTATAAATGTTGTATCCCAACCAAAATTTCACATTCATCAAGATCAATCCAATGTTTTTTTATTGTACTAGGAAGATTGAGTTGGAGTCTCACTATTGATGTAGAAAAAAGAGCATGTCGTGTCATTCGAGAAATTTGATAAAATCTTCATGAAAAGCTTGAGTGTGATAAAATCTAATAGGCCCTCTCTCTTCCTATCTATCTATCTATCTATCTAACTAACTATCTATCTCTCTCTCTCTCTCTCTCTCTCTCTCTCTCTATCTATCTATCTATCTATCTATCTATCTATCTATCTATCTATCTATCTATCTATCTATCTATCTATCTATCTATCTATCTATCTATCCACCTCCCTCCTATGTCCCTCCACATGTTCATATATATGTTGGAAGTCTATTCTACTAAACTCTCTACCATTGCACATAATGTATTTAAAACATTATGTTTATCTCATCCCATATTTTCATTATGGCCAAGAAATGACGTGATATGATTGATCAAGAAGAGAAATTGAGATGTACGCCTCGATTTAATCTTTTTTATTCAATGCATATTTGTGTCATTATTAGCTTGATAATATTTTCTGTTTTACGTTTCAAGCTTAGTAATGTTAGAATTCAAATCATCAAAAGAAATGCTCTCTCATCTTATAATTAATTCTTATGGTTGATCATAGCTACATAAATATCTTTTAAAAAGTAATGATTTGTGTCCACCCAAGGCCCATATGTCCTTTTTTGAAATTAAAAAAATACCAAAAATTAACTTAAATTTCTTTTTTGTTTTTGCAAAGCTAGCATTTCTGCGAAGTGACATGATATATGTGGAAATTTCATGAAATCATGATAACCTGTATCATGGTACCATGCATCGTTCATCACATCGAATTCATAAGGTACAATTAGAGATAAAGGATAAAAATCATAACTATTTTTAGAGCCTTAGAATTTCATCTCTTTGAACATAATGTAGTAAACCATGGGGTCTCTCTCTCCCCCTCTCACTTTCTCTCTTTCTAGCTTGGATCTTGTGAGAGAAATAAATGAATCCATACCTTTTTCTAGCTAATCTTAAGCTATCAACCATGACAATCTCTCTCTCTCTCTCTCTCTCTCTCTCTGTGGCATGAACCATGTGAGAGCAAATAAATGAACCATCATGGGAATAATGTGAGCATGGGAGAGGTCATGCACGGTTGGGAGCTGACCTGTCAAACTCACCCACCATCAATGATGATACTTTTTCATGAACAATGGCAATTCCGAAAATAACCGAGTGTGCGACGTAAACTTTTTCGTTTTCCCGCTAAAAATAAACCGTCCACCTTCAATGGTGAAGGAGAGACCAGAGAAATTTTCTAGAGAGACAAAGCCAGCTCTCTGATGCGCAGGTCATGGGAGCTCTAATTTCCTGCTTCTCGGATCCCACGAAGATTAAGAAATCCTCATCCGTGACCGAAACATCGGGATCCAGCATAAGACTAAGCAAATTGAAATCAGCGAGGAAGGGAAGGTCCGAGGAAGAACTGATTCATGATCTGATCGAGAGATCGGCCTCTATGAGGTACTACCATACGCCAGGATTGAAGAAGGAGACGATGATTAGGAGCTCCAGCGCGCGATCGAGGTCGATAGCCGATCCGCTCGTTCAACCGCATCAGTTCGTCGGTCAGGTTAGAGGAGAGATCGGCAGTTACATTGAATTATTCGCTGCATTTATTCCGTTGCGCAAGTTATATAGTTTTTAGTGTGACTTCGTTTATAATTTGTTATTTATTATGCGATTATCCTGATTTGTCCATTTTCGTTCGATATAATAAAAAAATCATTTAGAATGTGCTACTCGATGCTCATCTCCCATCTCATTATATGAACTGGTTGAATTCAGTCTGAGGCGCTTTTTGTAATTTTTAATGTTAATTAATTTATAATTTTTTTGTTCTATTTTAGTTGTTTATATCGCGTTAATCATAAATTGTTTAATTTTATTTAACGTGAAATTTTTGTTAAATACAAATAAAATGAACTTTTTATGAATAAAATGCGCACCTGAATCCTGATTTAGCAGGTCTATGCATTCGGTCAAATTTTTGTTGGGTATTCATTCCGCTGGTTTCTATTGCTTTTAGTATTACTTATAATTTAATGGTTGTAGTTAAGTTATTCAATTTATCGTAATTTTTTAAAATTTTAATTCAGTATAATGAAAAACTGAATTGAACTGAATTCTGTTATGGCTAAAATACGCTTCTGAATTCTGGTTTCTCATCCGATGATATGCAACTTTTAGTATTACTTTATTGATAATTTTGTAGTTGCTATTGATTTATTTAGAATGTATTTATCCTGATTTCTAAAATCAGGATAAATAATTAACGTATGATTTTCATTAAATTAATTAAAGAACTCAATTAAAATTAGTTATGTCTTCGTTGACATGGTCTTCTGAATTCTGAGTTCTCATTTGGTGATATGCATTTTTTTTTCATTCACAGATTTTTCTTTGATTTCTTTGAAATTACAAACGAGATATGATAATTCCTTGCAGGATTTGAAGATCAATAAACTTGAAACTAGAACAATTGTTCTTGTTCATGGTGGTGGATTTGGCGCATGGTGCTGGTACAAAACTGTGACGTACCTCGAAGAATGCGGTTTCAGAGTGATTGCTCTAGATCTCACTGGATCTGGAATTCACTCCTTCGATCCGAATCACATTAAAAATCTTTCCCAATATTCAAAACCACTACTGAATTTCCTTGAGAATGTTCTAGATGAGGAAAAGGTAGAGTATCTGCTCTAATTCAACTATTTCTGCACCAAATATTGATCAGAGAGTGAATTGTTCTTAGGTAATTCTGGTTGGACATGATCTCGGGGGAACATGCATTTCTTTTGCGATGGAAAAATTTCCATCTAAGATTGCTAAAGCTGTGTATGTTGCTGCTCCGATGCTGAAGAATGGACAGAGCACTCTGGACATTTTCTCTATCCAGGTTTCTCTCTCTTCCTTTCTCTGGGCTCCTCTGTTTCTTTCTCCTCATATGCTTTCTTTCCAATCTAGAATTTTCATCTTCTCGCTGTCTTGGAGAAAAAGCTGTATAAAATGACTTTCTTGGTGTTTTGCAAAAATAAAAAAATCGACTTTCTTGAGATTTTTGTAAAAAGAAACCTTCACTCAATTTTTCTTGGTGTTTCACGGAAAACTTTTAAAAGTAAGTTTCCTGATGTATGCAAAAAACCCTTATGATTTAATTTTCGTAATTTTGGCGAAAACATCTTCCAATCTTCCTTCCTCCCAGTTCTGCGAATAAACTATCACAATTTTATTTTCCTGATGTTTAGTGAAAGAACAACAAAATTTACCTTTGCTGAAGTTTTGTTAAAAACCCTAGGAAGGTGCGGATGATTTGATGAGGGAAGCTCAGGAGATAATATACGCCAAAGGCATTGACCAACCCCCAACTGCCGTTGACTTCAAAAAGTCAGTCCTCAGGAACCTGCTTTTCAATCAAAGCCCCAACAAGGTGAATTTCTCGGTCAACTACCAACATAGAGATATGTTCTAACCTCTCTCAATCTATGCTTCTCTCTGCAGGATAAGGCTCTGGCAGCGGTCTCAATGAGGGCTGTGCCATTTGCCCCGCTGTTAGAGAAGCTTTCTCTCTCTAAAGAGAGATATGGATCGGTTAGAAGATTCTACATTGAAACGACAGAGGATAATTATATCTTTCTCTCGGTTCAACGGACGATGTGCAGCGTTGACCCGCCGGAGCGGGTTTTCAGGGTCAAAGGCGCCGACCATTCACCATTCTTTTCAAAGCCTCAAGCTCTCCATCGACTTCTGGTGGAGATCTCAAAGATTTGACTTTTTATACCATTTAAAAGTCAGCTATCAAGGAGCTGACTTTTGTATGCTGTTTTCGGCTTCTATGTTTGACATTCAAGGGCCGATATTGTGTCTTCATGGATGATCTTCAGTGCCTCTAAATGGATGGATGATCTAGAGAGAAGGGAGAGACAACTTGGGGTTCCCATTGTAGGAAAGAACTAGAATTCTAAGTTAGAGAGAGAGATAGAGAGAGAGATGGAGAGAGAGATAGACTGTTCCCCGCTGCCCAGTGATAGGAAGAACATGGAGAGGTAAGGTAGGAAGAATCTGCTTCATTCCGACCCTCCTAGCCAGAAAAAAAGAGAGAGCTCACCAAGTAGATTCCATTGCACATCAACTAGTTCATCAAAGCTTCATCGAAACCTCCACAGTCAGATCACCCGTCAAGAATCATTCTTGAGGGCCTCTGATTCGGCGATGGCCATGGGATCTTTGGGGGCAGCATCTTCTTCATCCTTCTCTCCTTCTCTCTCATCCGCCATCTTCTTCCTATGAAGCTCCTCTGCGGCTTTCATAGCAGCCTCATTCTCTTTCTGCAATCTCTTCATCTCTTCCTCTTGCTGCTGCCTCTCGAACCAGGTGTCCGCATCCGCCCAAACTTTTTTCATTCAAAATCAAAAACAGAAAACAACATTTTAATAAGGAATCGGAGAAAGTTTGTGATCAAAATGCATGATCGAACAGAAAATCAGGGTTTTGTGCGGAAATGAAAAACTCGACGAGGCAGGGTTCGATCGAGCAGAAAAGAGAATTACGCATTCCAAGTAAAATAATATATAATGAGATGACTCGAAGTCAGGGCTAGAAAGAGAGGACAAAAATCCACGATGTGTAAGAACTGATGAGAGAGAAACCAAGAGAGAGACAGTGGGGGTAGAGAGAGAAGGCTCACTCGGCTGGGCAGCCCATCCCTGTTCCCCTCCCTTGATGCGTTCAGGGAGGGCATAGTTGACGGTGAGGACTCTTCCATAGAGCTCCGCTCCGTCCATATTATCCATGGCGGCGTTGGCATCTTCTTTCTCTAGAAAAGTCACGAACCCAAAAGACCTATGCTTCTGGGTCGCCTGATCAAGGGGCGTTTTCACGTCCTTAATCTCTCCGAATGGGATGAAAGCCGCATGCAGAATCGCCTCGTTCACTTCCTCCGGCAGCCCCCCTTGAAGATAGATGAATGAAGAGCTAGAAAGAGAAAGAACGAAAAATGGAACGGAGAGAGGTAGAGAGAGAAAGAGATGACATACCCACGTAGAGAGTGTCCTTCTGAACCTGCTGATTCATGGCTCTGGGCTGTGTGATTCGGGGGATCCCAACGCTGGCGCCGGTGAAGACGACTCTCGCTCTGCAAAATTGGGCGAACTTATTACTATATAAACTATATCTGAATATATAGCCTGTTGTTAATTAAAAAAAAGGTGAAAATTAAAATAGAAGTCTAAATTTTAGTGAAAATATTAAAATGTATAACCTAATTTGAAACAAAAAGTAAATATCAGTTAATTTTTATAAAATTATAATAAATTAATAATTAATGGGCCAATTCGTTAATTTATATATTATCAATTTGTGAACAATTAATTATACAAATATTTCTAATACATGTATAATATTTATGTCAAATAAAATGTATAATCAGTTTTGTTTTTATAAAGAAGAAGAATAAAAGGATCTATAATTTAATTTTTATATCAATTAAGTTTATGCGCTAATAAAATGATACGTAGCTCTAAAAAATATATGTAATTTTTACGTGAATAAACAAGTAAATTAATTTTAATTTGTTGTACACGACGTTGAGTCACATGAGGATGACCAGTCAATCGCTAGTGGTGGACGACGAGTGTTTCATGTGACATTGTGAATGTAGTAAATGTTGAAACTATGCTGTGACGGTGAATCAATCGTCAATTTTGGAAATACTTCCACCTTTTAATTTCATACTAATTTTAATTTTCAAAATATCTGTATTAATACCAATTAAAATTGATTTACTTATTTATTTGACACCAGTAGTACACAAATTACTATTCAAAAGATAAATAATATATTTATCAATACACCAATTGATTTTATACCAAGAATTAACTTTGAACCCATTCCTTCTATTTTATAAAATTAAAACTTTCTATGGATATTTGTTTTGCATAAATATTAGAGTTGAAACTATACCGTGACAATAGCTCAATCATCAATAATGGGAATACCTTTATTTCTTAATTTTCCAAATAAAGTTATTCTAAAAAATGATATATGTAATATTAATGTGAATAAACAAGTAAATGAATTTTAGTTTGTATATATACATGTAGATTTTAAAAAAACTTTAGTGTGAACTTCACAAATAAAGGAATTCCTCTTCCTCGGGTATCTATGGTGTTTGCTCTATACTCTCCCGAGATTTAAAGTCCTCTTCCACAAGAATTTTGGAGGAGGCAAATCCTTCAATCCTTTTTGCACTGTGAGAGAGAGGCACACGAGAGAGAGAGGAAAACAAAAATAGGGTTTGATGTGATGTGTACATGCACGAGATAGAGAGATATATAGGAGAGATAGAGAGGAGAGAGAGAAAGGGAGAAAGTGGGCTTCAGCCCAATAGGAGAGAGAGAAGAAGATAGGCTTTAACATGCACTACTTGATTAATGACTTGTGCAAGGCAAAACATGTGTCATTCTTTTGTGAATAGGGGATGCACCTCTTTCAATTTCTTATAAATCACTTCTAACATATTTGGACCATTTTAGTATAAAAAATCAAAAATGAATTCCCCAATCATGTGTTACTAATCATGTGATTGCAAGTATAAAATGCATTCTATAATGAATTTTTTGATCTACGAGATAAAAAATTTTTTTACATACCTATGAGATAGAAAGAGAAGAGCAAAGAGAGTTGGTGAAGTGGGAGGACAAGAGAAAGATAAAATTTTGAGGAAAAGAGAAGAAAGTTTAATGACAGTGAAGATAAATCAAGAGAGTTGTTATATAAAATGTAGATATGGAGGGAGAAGGATGGGAAAGAGGAGAAAGTTATTATTCAGAGAACAATGAATACCAAATTAGACATTGAAGAAGAAGTTTTAAATGCAAAGCTAGAAAAGTAAAATACAAAATTTACGACTCATAGGAAGGAATGAGAGAGAAAATAACTAGAAATTTAGGAAAAAAGATTAAAAACAAATAATTAGAAAATAAAAAAATTATGGCAATTAATAAATTTATGAGATAGTGAGAGAGAACAATGAGAGAGAGAGACTAGATAGAGAAAAGAAGAAAGGAAGCAGAAAGATTTCAATAATGAAAGTGGAATAAAACTGATTGGGCAGTACAGTTGTGGAAATACTTGTTTATTCCATATTTTTTACCTTAGCTTCATAGAACAATACTCTATTGCTGAAACATGCAAGAATTTAAATCTTAGATCAAAACAATATCCATGGATGATATGAATTGCCTAAACAAGACTTCTTGAATGGCGAACAACCAGAGTCTATCAATCACTCTATAAAAAATTTTCATTAAGGAAACCTTGTAAATCCATCCAAAAATACAAAATACGCATGTTCCATGAAATGTTCTATCTACTCCAATAAAAATCATTGGTTTCATTGAATCATTAGAGAAAATAGATAGACCTTTCTCTTCGTCTCATTTGCCTTTTTCAGGCAATTTGTGTGTGAAAACTTGAAAGAGATCATCATCAACATCAACATCAACATCATCAACATCATCAACATCATCATCATCATCAACATCATCAACATCATCATCATCATCAACATCATCAACATCATCATCATCATCATCATCATCATCATTATTCTTATTTTACCTGTTTGGCATAAACTAAAAGATTTAAAAACTAATGTTTAGCATTTACTTTTAATATGTCCATCAAGTATACTATATACATGAACCAATTATGAATTACTTGTCGTATGAATTTTGATTTAATACTCTTATATAGAGTATTTCTGAATTGAAGACCAACCAAAGAAATGCCATTGAGGATTGGGCGGCGGGGGGAGGAGGTGATGGGCTCAAGTTGAAGTCGGACGGCCCATCCATGTAATCCGCTCTTGCAGTCTGTGAGACGGAGACTCAGAGAATGAAAGGAAGAAATGCCATGATGGGCTGGGCAAAAACTGGAGCGCCGTTGCCGGGGATCGAACCCGGGTCACCCGCGTGACAGGCGGGAATACTTACCACTATACTACAACGACTTTTGGAAATTAGTCAAATCAAAAGTTTTTGATTTTTTTTACGAGCTTTTCCTACCTGCGTGCAGTCTAAAGTCAACGAACTAGATGCAGCTGAACCATGATTCTAGGGTGCCCACGAGGATGATCATCCTCTCCATTCAGACACCATCCTCATTCGTCGTTGACTCAAGCCCTGATGGCTGACGTTGATTGCGAGCTAACCCTAATTCCCCCCAGACAGGACAGCGCTTAGGGTAACGAGTACACACTATTAGGGCTGACGTCAGCAGAAGCCTAGATCCTGCTGGAGGTATCTAGCTTTGCTCAACATAATCTAGATCTCTACCCTTCTCTCTCTGTTCTCTCTCTCCCCCAATATGTGGAGCGTGTAAAGACACCGAAGTAGATACATCTGAAATAATTGAATTATGATAGCGGGCACTTAGGGCTGACGTCAGCACCACGAGAAGAGGAGGAGGGGATGTAAATCATAATATCCCTCCCACGGTTTCTCGGCCTTGTCCTCCCCAGTACGTCCTACTGCTCCGCCACATGAGACTAGAGCGTAAATCTACTTAGGGCTGACGTTAGCAGAAGCGTAGACCCAGCTGGAGGTACAGAGATATCAACTCAACGCCCGACAGCCCTAAAACTTAAATGTGTTGGCAAAGCTCGTCTGATGAATGGCGCGGTCAGGGAAAAGAATTCGCCCATCTCGTCATCGCTTTACCGCGGAAGTCTCCTTCTCCGAGACCAGCTAAGCGGGATCTTCCATCACCGGATAGAGGAGCTGGGGCGTCCTGTTAGGGTTTCTTTTTCTTCCTCGCACGGCGCGTGGGAGGCCTTCTTGCCCACAAATAGCAGGGTTCAGAGGTCCCCGCAGATCTTTTCATATCACCCTAAATTCGTTAACGACCTTCTGACGTTGTCATTCTCTGAAAGAGATAGATAGAGAAGGGGAGATAGATAGATGGAGAGAGACGGAGAGAAAAAACTCGCGTGCTATGAAATCCATAACCGTAATGAAAGGACGGAGCAAAAAAATTGATATGAGAGAAATAATGTGTGTGCTGTGAAACCCGGAACCCTAACGGAAGGAAGTATAAAGAAATTCAAGAGAGACAGAGATTATAACTGGTGTGTTGGTGAAGCTCGAAACATTAATGGAGGAAGGGATAAGAAATGAGAGAGAGAGAGAGAGATGGGAGAGACAGAAATTACAACTTGTGTGTTGTGAAGCTCGAAACACATGGAGGGAAGGAATAAGAAATTAGAGAGAGAGAGTGTAAGCGAGAGAGACGAATCAGAAAATTGCATGGCAAAGGAAGAGGAAGGAAGCAGAGGAGACGGAAGGTTCAGTGTTTCCTGATTAGGAAGCCGAGGAATTGTCACATCGGGGGATCAGAAATCTCAGCTCTTTACGCGGGAGTGCGCGCCGATAGAGAGACAAGAGCCGGCTTCGTTTCTGAAGACTCTCTCTCTCTCTCTCTGTGCCTCTTCTCTTCCCTCTCTCTGTCTTCCATCTTCTTTCTCACTGTTTTTCCAGTTCAATCTTGGCTCTCCATCGTTCTTTGCTTGTCTCCCTAGTCATGTTCAATTCTTATAATTCGACGCAATTAATCAAGGAAAACTCAAATCATCTTCGTTCCATTTCAACATGAATTAGGCTTTAGACGTGGTATTCCTTCCAAATTCTTCTCATTCTCGGTGATCATCTTCATCAATCTCTTCCATCTTCCTCACCTTTTTCTTGATCTTTTCTTCTCACCCAATTTATCTGATTAAGTTATCTTATGATAGTGACTTTTAATGTGAAATCTCTTCCCTTTGAAAGTTAAATCTTCATTCAACCTGTGTCTTGTCTTTTCTCTCTCATTAATCTCATTTCATTATCCAACATCATGAATCATTAGAAACCCGAATCCCCATTGCTCCATTTCCATTTCCTCCAGTTTATTCTCATCAAGAAGAAGAATCGGATCAACCCCCACAGACTATCTCTCCAACCAAAATAAAAGCTAATGGAGGATGACGTAAGAGAGATTAGGGTCTTCGAATTTGAGAGAGAGAGAGAGAGAGAGAGAAAGCGAGAGAAAGAGAGAGAGGATCCGTCTCCTGACTGTGAGAGACTCAGGCCCGGCGCCATTACTACAAAGGAAATGATAGAATCTTGTCCATTAGTTATTATTTAGTTTAACGCTGTCGGGCTTCTTCTTGCACGCACATCACATCGACTTCTCCACCTTCTTCTTCTTCTTCTTCTTCTTCTTCTTCATCTTTCTCTCTACTCTTGCCCTTGTTCTTAGCTTTCCCACCCTCTCTCTCTCTCTACACCGGCGATGAATCCAGCATCAGCTCCTCCGGAACATCTCTGCTACGTCCGATGCAACTATTGCAACACTGTACTAGCGGTAATATGAGAAGCTTTGGAACATACACGCGAGAGAGGAAGAGAGGGAAAGAGAGATATAACGTAGAGGATTTTGAAGCTCTATAGGTTTACTATTGTTCGTGAAAATCCTCACGTCTCGTCTGCTCTGCTCTCTCTCTCTCTCTCTCTCTCTATGAGTTGGGAGTGGCCGAGGAGAGAGGCGTCTGATAGAGTCGTCTTTCTACGGCTGCGTAATCTTTTGGAGTCGAAGTTGTCGGCGGTTTTGCCCTAAAATTTTCTCGAGTACCCATCTTTCTCTCTCTCTTTCTCTAAGATCAGCATCCAGAGAACCGTTTTGGGTTGTTTTCTTCAAGTGCCCTCATAAATTTTTCTTAGGTAGTCTTTCAGGTGATGGTGTAGCTTGGTCCTGAGAAATACACTTAAAAAGTTCATGGGTACTCTGTCTCTATCTCTTTCTCTTTCTCTTTCTAGGTAGAGGAATACGGATTACCCACATTGAGATTATCTAACCTAGTTCCTTCTTTCCTATCACACCGCTGTTTTCGACATAAAGGAAACCCTAAAACGCTGAAAAGATTTCATTCACTTAGATCAACTTCTTCAAGCTAACCCTAACTGATTTCAGGTGGGAGTCCCATGGAAGAGGCTGATGGAAACAGTAACAGTGAAGTGCGGCCACTGCAACAACCTCTCCTTCCTCAGTACTAGACCTCTGGTGCATACTCACTGCGCAGATCTGCATATGGCCTTAGGGTTGGGGATTCAGGTCACCGGAATGCTCCCATGAAATCGATATATATTCTACCTGGTGCATCGATCTAGGGTTTTGATTTCGTATTTCTCTTTCTTTCAAGATAATCAGTTACTTAGTTAACCTTTTCTAGGAGTATGATTTCTCCGTGGGACTCGGTTAGGTAGTTTAGATCTAGTGTTTTTCTATAATTTTCTGAACTTCTTGCTCGTGTTCGGGTTTTTAATATTGTTCTTATAAAATGGATTATGATATGATCTTGATGGAATGATTTCTCCATGGATAAGAGTTCATGGGTAGAATTCTTAGACAAAACTCTGGTGTCCTTGCCAGGGTTTGGGTTATATGATTCTCCAAATAAAACGGATTAGGGTTCCTCGTGTGATCTTTCTGGGACGATGCCTCAGAGGATAACTTTCTCTTGTCTTTTCTGGGGTCAGGGTTTTATTATACATTAGATAAATTCGATGAAGGTTCCCCGTAAGATCTTGTGGACATGTTTTCTCTCAAGTTTTGCAGAAGATGTTTGGTTGCTTCCTAGAATTTAGGGTTTGATTCCTGTCCCATCAATAATTATTCATCGCTAAAATCTTTGTATTACTTTCTAACACGAGATTTATCGAGGGCTTTGATGATTCAACTTTTTCAACGGGTTAGGGTTCTTGCAACGAGCACAAGAGGCCTTCAATGTCGATGGCCTCCTCCTCGGTTTCTGCTCAAGAGCCCAAGGCACCCTACGTCGTCAAACGTCAGTAACAGCTCATCCCTTTCGTCATCCTTGGTAATCTATGATTCTCAAGGGATATTCATTTCTGGGTTCTCTTCTTTATTCTTTTTAACAGCTCCGGAGAGGAAACACAGGGTTCCGTCGGCATACAACCGATTCATGAAGTAAGATCCATAAGAATAAATGATAATTTTTTTTTAGATTATCTTTCCTGAGCGGGCATTACTTGTGAGGATATTTCTGATATTCTCATGAATGGGAATATTTCTGATATCCTGGTTTGAAGACTTGGAAATTTCTTGCTCAGGGAAGAAATACAAAGGATCAAGGCTGCACGTCCGAACATCCCACACAGAGAAGCATTTAGCATGGCTTCTAAGAATGTGAGAGTTTTCTCTATGTTTCTCTCACCTCTCACTATCTCTCTCTCTCTCTCTCTCGATCTCTTTCTATCTTTCTAGACATTCAGATAACCTTATAAGTTCTTGCATATGCTATATCGATATCACATCTAACTTGAAGTGATTCAGTGGGCTAAGAACGATCCTCAAACAAACAGCAAACCTGTGGACAGGAAGGTGAAGATGGCGTCTTATCAGCACGTAAGATGCCGATATTTCCAATTTAGAAAAGCCTTTATACCATAGTTGTATCAAATTGAGCCATGCTCATGGCATGATCCTCATCTATATAACACCAAAATTATATACCCTATCTATCTATCTATCTATCTATCTATCTATCTATCTATCTATCTATCTATCTATCTATCTATCTATCTATCTATCTATCTATCTATCTATCTATCTATCTATCTATCTATCTATCTATCTATCTATCTATCTATCTATCTATCTATCTATCTATCTATCTATCTATCTATCTATCTATCTATCTATCTATCTATCTATCTATCTATCTATCTATCTATCTATCTATCTATCTATCTATCTATCTATCTATCTATCTATCTATCTATCTATCTATCTATCTATCTATCTATCTATCTATCTATCTATCTATCTATGTATCTATCTATCTATCTATCTATCTTTGATGGGTTTATGCTTGAACATAAACTTTATAATCCCTGTCTTCCTAGTCGTGGATGCGCATCGAATGGTACTCCATTACATCGGTACATGAAGAAAACTCTCAAAATTTTTCGTCAATCTCCATCCAGGTGATCCGCGAGAGAGCCAGCGTTGTCGCGGCTGAAGGGTTTGACGCTTTCAACCAGTTCGAACGCCGAAATTAGATGCCTCTTTCCTCCGAAGGATGCCTCTTTATCTTTATTTGAATTCAGAGCAACTCGAACACTACGATGCGTATTACGTCGGTAGATTATTTCTTATCTGCAATGTTGTAACGATTATGGTTTTCTGTCGATCGACTAGATTACTCTCTTAAGCTCATATGTCGAGCAATGGATATAGTTAATCTATTTCTACGCTTTCTTGCTTGGCACACATGGAGAGAGAGAGATAGATGGAGAGAGAGAGATGCACACATGCAGGCTCCAAACAAAACGTCACTTGTGCATTCGTTATCATCCTTTCTCCTATGACGTTACTTGCATGGATGACACGCTCTTTCCTTTTGGAAGTCACTAGTTCTGTATGAGTTATCTTTTTACTTATCTCTCTTCCCCCCCCTCGTCACGTTGGACCGGTGAAGCTGGTAGCCTCTCTCTCCCTCTCTCTCTCTACAAGGGCTGTATCTGTTCTAAGCCGTCTTATCGACCGGTTGTAAGATGATGATGGCAGACGCGATGTTGACAGCTGTCGGCCTATCCAGCCAGTATGTCTCAGTAAATTACTGGAATCACGATAATACCCCTCCATTCTATTTTAAATATCCGTAATACCCTTTTTCTTCCTTCTCTCATGAGCTCATCCCCATTATTCGTACAAGGACATAAATGCCCTTCGTCCTTGACTTCTAGGACGTGGATCTGTGAGGTCAACTTAGTCAGCTAAAGTTGCTGCAGAAGATCATAGCTCGACCGTTCATCCTAGTGATCGATGATCAAGATTGCCCCATGTTTCATCTGATTTTGACATTCCGCATCCCAATTGATCACGAGTTAGTCAGATGAATCGATGGAGCAATGTTGATCATTTTATAATAGGATGATTGAATGAATGATCCATATATCCCTTGAAAATGAACATGAAAGAGTCAGTCTTCTCTCTTCGGATACTACTCCATGAGTGCATCTATCTGTGTATATCGGTCTATCCATCTCTCTTCTCCATTCAGGTTATCCATCTCTATCTCTCTCTCCTCCATATTGCAATGTTGATCGTTGATAATAGGATGATTGAATGAATGATCCACATATCCCTTGAAAATGAACATAAAAGAGTCTGTCTTCTCTCTTGGGATACTACTCCATGATGTGCATCTATCCGTGTATATTGGTCTATCCCTCTCTCTTCTCCATCTCTCTCTCCTCCATCTTGCAAATTGCAATGTTATGTTATGAATTTGACATTGAAAGTAAGCCACCCAGTATTTATTTTGTGTCCTCTCATGCAGATTCTTCATAATTGGACGATTTTTGACGGCACGAATATGCCCATCTAGGCGGCTGTGAGGCTCTCCAATCGACACGTGTCCAGAAAATGTCGGATTGTTTAAGGTTTCGCGATGTCTTTCCTCGACTTTCGCACCTGACTGGTCGGCATTTTCACTCCTCGCTACGTAAACTTCAAAAATTTTATTATAACCTTATTTAAATTTTAAATATCATATAGTTATAAATTTTTTATATGGAGTACAAATGCAAATACTATTTTGATGATGTCTTAGCGGTCTTAACGTGTATTTAGTGAGAGGAAATATAAAATCTGCATCCATCGCCTTCAACCTTCAACTGCACCAGTCCAGTAAAACTAAGAACTCACGAGTCACGACGTGAGATAGAGAGAGAGAGGAAGAGATCTAGGTCGCTGTAAGATCATGTAAGAGAGATTTTTCCCTTCCCGTAAAACCCAAAAAAGAGGAGAGAGAAAAGGACAAACCTTCAGAGAACGTCGAATGAAAGAGAGAGAGAGGGATAGGAGAGAGAAAGAGTGAAAAGGTTAGATTTTTCGGAGTAAAGAAGAATGCCTGTATCGGCAGACATCACAAGTCGTCCTCTCTCCCTCTCTCTCCTCTCATGCGCATGCATCGTCGTTCATTCTCTCTCTACTTTCCTTGTGATCGTCGGATCTTTTTGCCATTTTCGGCAGTACTGTGAGGTAAAAGAGAAAGACGGGATACCCAGTTGGGAAGGCAAGAGAGAAATCGTCCGAGCAAGTCAGGAGAAGAGAGAGAAGAGGAACCCAGATCGAAGAAGAAAGAGATCCAGGAGAAAGTTCAAGGCGCAGAGAGAGATAGACAAAGAGGTAAAGAGAAAGACGAGATGGGTAGAGGGAGAGTGGAACTGAAGAGGATCGAGAACAAGATAAACAGGCAAGTGACGTTCGCAAAAAGAAGAAATGGGCTGATGAAAAAAGCCTACGAGTTGTCTGTTCTTTGTGATGCTGAAGTTGCTCTCATCATCTTCTCCAATCGAGGAAAACTCTTTGAGTTTAGCAGTAACAGGTGATCTTCCTTTTTCATCCCACGTTTTCTAGGAACAAAAGATTTTTTTGCTTCGCTGTTTCTCTAAATAAGATATAATGATCTTGAGTAAAATCACTTCCTCGATGTACATGATTAGATCCTCTGTTCTTCCGGGTTTACAGCTCAGATCTTGGAAAATTTTGCGCCTCAAAATGGGATAATCTTCGTCTGATAATTTTAATTTAGGGTTTCAGGACGAATCCTGATCCGAGAGAAATATCTGCTCAGATCTTTTACGCATGTCTTGTAGTTTTTTTCCTCTCTTTTTTTATCGTTGAAATCTGACGATGGGCTTCTTCTCGCTGTAAAGAACCGGATTAGGGTTTGCAAGAACAGTCTCTCTCTTCTAGTTCTCTCCTTCTTTCAAGCTTGTAGAGACGTTGTCCATGGTGCAAAGACCCATTTTTCCCCTCTCTTTCTTGTTTCTCTCTCTTCCAACTTCTAGGTATTGTCCTCTTTTTGTTGTCCGTCAGATCAGAGAACAGGTTAATCCTCCGTCTAGGCATTTCTTTATTCTCTACCGTTAATTTGCTCCTCGTACTACCGTACAGAATCTGCACTCATTATCTTGATTCGACCCCGCCTCAAAAAACTCCACCATGACCTTTTTATGAGATAGAGATATAGAGAGAGAAAGCGAGCGAGCGAGCGAGAGAGAGAGAGAGATGCATGTCTTTAATCTCTTGACGTGATTTTTCAGCAATACATAGTTTATCTATCCTCGAATATCATCATGGTTTGGATGGGTAATCAGATCAATCAGATCAACAAGGGCATTTCTAAAGAACATCGAGGGGGCACTAGTAATCTAATTCTTCATGTAAATATTTACCCTTTCTACCCTTTCTTGAACTTAGAGATCAGCACCTGGAAACCTAGGGTTAGACTGAAGAGATGCATCTGCCATGGAGAATGCCACATAAAATACGAATAATGAAAATAAAAATCCTCGACTGGTTTTTTAAAAATACCCAAATACTTGAATTTCGATAATTATAATTAGACATAATATTGCACCTATTTTTCGATTATTTGGTAATTTAAAAGCCTTTAGCACCTGATTGGATGCTCAAGGTCTTTGATCATCATCATATTTCACTTAATTGTCGATGCCAGTCAAAAGTTTTTGAGTTGACTTTAATGATGGATGATTTATTTCTACGGATATCTTTAAACATAAAATGGGGAATAGGTTTTGAGTTGACTTTGACTGCATTTGCTGCGATTCAGATTGGCTTGATTGAGGCAGAACGCAAAATTCATTCTTTTTAGGGTTGTTTCGTAGTTAAACAATTTTGCATGTAGTCAATACCCACATAAGAGAAATAGTCAACGCCTGGGGAAGATCGTTAGGATGCGAGTGGTCAAAGGTTCTGAAGTGTATCCTGACGAGTTTGTCCTCGTAGCTGCAGCATGCTAAAAACGCTCGAGAAATATCAGAAATGCAGCTATCCTGTTCCCGACACCATCGTTCCATCCAAGGAGACTCAGGTTAGAATCTCTCTCTCTCTCTAGCCACCTGCCTTCTCAAAGCTCAAACTTGTTCTCACCTTAATGTTCTCAGTTACGTTCTCTCTCTCTCTCTCTCACACTCACACAAACGAACTAGGTAGTCCTCTCCTCGTTTCTCTCTCCCTCTTTCGTCTTACAAATGAGTAAACTGGATGGCTTGGTGACGTTCTTATGAGCTTAGCTCGCTAATAATCTCTGCGATCTACTTCCATTAAGTTCCCAAAAGAATACGGAATCACCCTCTCTCTCTCTCGATATATATATATGTATATAAGCCATCTGTCACCGATATCAATATTTTCTCACTGTTTTATGAAATGAATTTAGTAAGTTTACATCATGTTCTTCCTCGCCTCCAGAGTAGCTACCAGGAGTACTTAAAGCTCAAAGGACGAGTGGAAGCACTGCAACGTTCACACAGGTAGCTCCAACCTCTCCCTCTCTCTCTCCTTCTCCAGACGATAATTCTCTCTCTCTCTCCTTTCTTTTTCCCTCCTCGCTCTTCTTCTTCTTCTTCTTCTTCTTCTTCTTCTTCTTCTTCTTCTTCTTCTTCTTCTTCTTCTTCTTCTTCTTCTTCTTCTTCTTCTTCTTCTTCTTCTTCTTCTTCTTCTTCTCTCCCTGTACCTTTGTCTTTCCTCATCCATCTGGAAATCGTCATCTTTTCTATCACTTCTTCTCTCGCTGCTCCCCCTCTCTCTTCTTCTTTCCCTATTCCGTCCTCCCTAATATCTCTCTTCATATCCCTGTCTTCTCTCTCTGTCTCTCCCTCTCTCTCCCCCTTACGATATTATCGTTTCCTCTTACTCTCTTTCCCTGCGTCTCTCCGCCCTACTACTTTCTTTCTTCCTCTTTTGAGCTCTTTCCCTCCGGCTCTCTCCCTCTACTACTTTTGTCCTCATTCCCTCCGTCCCTCTCTGTCCTGGCCTCTCCGTATCTTAATACCTTTGGCCTTGTCTCTCCTCCTCTCAAACTATGTTCATTAATTCTCACATTTTCTTCAACTCGGGGGCATTGCAAGGAACCTTTTGGGCGAGGATCTTGGTTCCTTGAATACCAGGGAGCTCGAGCAGCTCGAGAACCAGCTGGATGCATCTCTCAAGCACGTCCGGTCTACCAAGGTAACACCTCTGATTCTCTTTCCCTATCACCAAAATTTTCAAGAAGATTTCTTTTGAGAAGACGATGACAGTTGCCTCTCTCTTCTCTCTCTTCAAACCCGTCGAAAATATCCATCAATCTGATTGGATCTTGTTTTCGCAGACCCAGTTGATGCTGGACCAACTTTGCGATCTGAGGAGGAAGGTAAAAGATTTGCGAAGAAGCAAGGGTTTGACTTTCCTTTTCTGACTTGTCAACGATTCATTCTCGTGCAGGAGCAGATGCTGCAGGAGTCAAACCGCATTCTTAGGCAGAAGGTGACTTTCTTTCTCATCTCGTTGGCTTTCAAGCTCTTGTTTTGGTGCCTTTTCCTCTCAGCGTTGACTTTCTTTAACATGGATATAATTGGTTTGGCTTTTTGTCAACCTGAGGCGTTGCAGCTATTTTGCGTTAATTTTTAGTCTTATTCCCGCATGTTTGTGATAGACGTCAAATCTCAGTCCAAATGTTGTCACTCTTCTATGGTTGACTTTCTCAAATCAAACTCAGCTCGGCTTTGAGTTTTAGTCCCAGGTTCGGTGTTGTTATTCTCTCTCCTGGTGTTAAACCTGGGGTTATAGGTTTGGACTTTTAAAGTCAACCCAGGTCTTGTTGCTTCCCCCTGATTGCATTCACCGTCACACAACATGGGCATCTCCGGCTTTGACTTTTAACTCATTCGGGGCTTTTTTACTATCACTAGTCGTTGACTGTCCACGCTTGCAAAATGGGTTTCGTTATCACTTCTAACATCTCTCGTTGACTTTTAAAAAATGGTCTTCGTCCAGATTTGTCTTTTAAAACCAAACTAACTTTGGGTATCATCACTCATTGAGTTGACTTTTGCTGCACTTTATCTGATTTTGGCCGTCTAAATTTTGTCCTTAAATTCAAACTCTTAAGTGACCATTTCTCCATCATCCCTTCGACTTTTATCTCAATTGGGCCTTCTACTGTTTGAGCTTTGATCTCGTGTCGAGGTTCTTACGCATGGGCCTGTTGGCTTCTCTATTCTGATCCCAGCTGCAGGAGGTGGGCCCAGAGAATCCACTGCAGCTGTCTTGGGGCAACAATGGCGGTGGCGGAGGTGGGCCAAGCACGGTATACAGCCGTCAACCTCCCCATACAGAGGGTCTCCTCCAGCCAATGGGCTTCGACTCCACACCTCTTCAGATTGGCTGGTACTCTCAGCTCAATTCCTTTAACTCTCGTTTCCGTCTGTCCCTCTTATTTTTCATCTTCTTTGACTCTGATGGGCAGGTACCCCGTGGCAAGCGTTGACCAGATGAACCCGGGAGAGCTTTCCCAGAATGTCAATGGGGGATTTGTTGGGGGTTGGATGGGATGATCCTCGGTCGTGCCAGGCCCAATGGGCCTTCCTCACCCCTGTATATCTGTTGTTTCTTTTCAGTGCCGTTGTTGTTGTCACCGATGTGTGAGGAGGTATTAATTAGAATAAATTCAGGAGAGAGAGAGAGAGAGATGGGGGGAAAGAGTCAATGAATAAGACTACTTCTTTGAACTTATGAGGACTTGGGTGGGGGGAGAGGATGTTCTTGGTTGAAGCAGAAGTGACACTGTTTATTAGCGGAGTTAATTGTTTGTGAGATACTCCTAAGTGTAATTATTTTTTATGCATTGATGAACTTGTCAATGGTTACCATCCATCACAAATTTGTGCCATTAAATCAATTAAACCTTATTTTTTTAACCCAATCTAAATGATCAACGTATCCATATCCATGATTTTTGAAACAACAAAAAAATGGTGCAAATGATGGAAAAATTTGAAATTAGTGCTTTATGAAATTAGTGCTTTTTCATAAGCAATTGAAATTTGAGAGAGATTGTTTTGGCGACATATCTCATCATTAGGGATGCTGTTTTCCGGAAAGGGACGTTTAAGCTTTGGGTAAGTGTTTTGGGGGGTGGAGGATGTTCTTCTATGTGACTGAGGGATAAATACAGCTATGTCCATGTTTTTGACTACTTGGTTAACACTAAATTTAAAACTCTTTCAAGTCAATTTCCTTGGTTCTAACATTTTCTCAAACTCTTGTCCACTTCTAGAAGTACATAAGAGTGCTCATACGGCATAGTCTTACTTGGCTGGTTAATAGGCCTTTGATTTGCTTATAATTGATATTAGAGCCAGGTCCTCTAAAAAGCTGGCTTGGGCCTTATCTGGTGGGCGCAAAAAAAGAAGTGTATATTATTGGCAATGGACCAAAGCAAGATTCAAACTAAAAAAAATATGTTGGAGCTTATTTCGGTTATAGGAAAAATCTCTATCAACCATTAGAAGAAAAAAAAAGCCAGAAGGCATGTCTGCTACACATTGGACTTTGTTGAATTGAAAGGCATTGGAATTTGTATCCTTGAAACTCATAAAGAATATGGAATTAGGTGGGATGGATTTCGAGAGGATGCATGACATTATGTAAACCTTATCAAATAGTTATGAGAAGTTTTCTTGGCTCCAATAAGGTAAACTTATATGTCGTTAATTTAATGTGAAGTTGGATGATTGTCCTCCTGATTTGGCCTTGTAAATGAGTCTAATATGGTCATGTAAATGCTGCATTAGATACATAAGATCTTGTTCAAAACATAGAATATATCCAGCTTCCAATAACAAGGATTCATATAGAGTCGAGGAAGGGAGCATTGGGTAGAAAGGCATGGTATTCTCTAATACCTAAAGGGGATGTAAGGAATGCATTTCAAATTCAGAAGATGTGAGCTAAAACATGTAGCATTTCATTGATTTAAAATCTCCGTGGTGATAATGATTGGAGGAGCACAATTAGGTACATTTACACCTTTGAGTGGTGTGCTATAGAGCTGGATGTCACAACTATAGAAGAAAATTGCCCCAATCAAATAGAAAGGTTGAATATATGACAATCATAGAAGTTTTCAAAAAATATGCATTGATTGGAGAATCTTCATAGACTATTAGGAAAAAGGAGGCGTGAAGCACAAGTTATCCTCTCTTAGATAAAGTACTGTTCATCTAGGATAAAAAAAAATTGTTGACGGTGAGAGCAAGAAACCTTAGAATTGTATATAAAAAAGAGAGTACATAGGTTCTTATTTAAGAAGAGAAGATGAGGGGCCTTAAATGGGCCAAGAGCTTGATGCCACCATCGGATACTCCCCCTCAAGCTGGAGTATATAAATCAAATATGACCAGCTTGGTACATGTGATGTCATATGAGATCTCATGTAGATTCTTCATGAAGATGTTTACAAGCTGATAAGTTATAGATATTATGTGGCCTATAAGCCAATCACACTTCTGTGTATCTTATTATGTTCATTAAAATGAAATTTATTCATTGTCATTCATGTGTGATATTTGAAATAAAGTCTATGAGAATATGTAACGAGTAAGTCAATTATGATGAGATCATACTTCAGTGATAACTAGTCTTTAAACATATGCTCTAAATATTCCTATTAATGGGATATTTGAGAAGGACATCTAATTATCCGGAAAGAATAATACTATTTGATCTTATTCATATGATGAGTATGACTGATCTTGTAGCCATTAATGTGGAGAGATTAAGGATAGATAGTAGGTGCTCTTTAGAGAAAGAGTTAATTGAATTGATCTAGATGAATCCCTGAATGATATTATACCTAATTATCAATTAGATTGATTCATGTCATGGTTTTGTATTTGATCCCTTGACTTGAGACACCAAAGACTTCTTGTGGATGGATGATCATGTTTTGATTATGGCTTATGAAACCCTAGCCACGGGATATCTAAAATGTCATATATTGGATACGACATGAAGTTCTCGAAGATGATTGTGTGATCAAGATGAGACCATTCGCCCTCAATATTTGAGGAGATTGACTCAAGGAATGAGATGCGATGAAATCCTTGGCCAAGGTAGTGAAAATATAAGAGAATTAGTTCTCGATAATTTCCTACATACATCAGTACTAACTTGAGTGACTGATTAGAGTTTGATAGTTGATCATATCCTAAGTCTCTTTTGGATGAAATATTATACATGCATAGTAATCGATGATAGAAAGGTTGCATAAGAGAGTTCTTACATACTCCATATCTCCTAGAGTATGTGGGGTAGCTTGGCACCCACTAGGCTGGCAACTCAACCTATCGATCGGGTTAAATCGATCATTGATTAATTGATTTATATGTTGATGTGAATAATTAATTAAAGTTGAACAATAAGCTGTTATTGAGCCTATAGAGTTATTCACTAATGAGATATATGGACATAGAGGGTCACACACATAAGGTCTATGGATGTTGGTGGATATAGACATAATTATGAGAGTTTTTATGAAAAAATATACATACTAAATGTCTATAATTAGCGAGAAAATTACCACAACTGAAGCTCTCTATGCAAGCCTTGTGGGAATTCTCTCCTTTCATATCTTTCTCTCTTGGTGAAGAGCTTTGAAGAGGAGATCCGATGAGCCGAAGACCGTGTGGATACCGCTGGAGGCTAGACACTTGAATAGTTTTAAGAAGTCCTTCAAGGGAACCCCGTAAGTATATTTTGTCATACATACTAGATGATAGGATCATTTGTTCTTGGTGCCTCAATATTTTGAATATCTGATTCAAGATATTTGTCTGCATTCGATGTTTTGATAGAAAAATTGAAAGGCTTATTGATCTCAGAACCCAACAATAAGATTATGCCACATGAGGGTGGAGATGACTTGGAACATAGCCTTGTCTTGAATATAGTGAAAATCAATCTAAATGTGCTTTGTAAGATCATAAAAATTGGAGTTTCTAGCTATAAGGATAACATGTTGATTACAATGCATAGGCATCAGAGAAGGATATGAGATGTCTGGATTTTTTAAAACTGATTGAAGCCATACAATCTCCCACGCGGTCTCAGCCATAACTCAATACTCAGACTCTGTGATGGAGCTTGATAGAACCTTTTATTTTCAGGACCATCTAGTGACAATGTTATCTCCAATGCATGTGTAATAGCCCGTAGTAGTTTGACATTCTCTCTTGTTACGTGCATACCTGATAACATTCAGCTTACACTTGTGATTACATGATTATTAATATAAATTAATGCATAAAACATTCCATTACAATGTATGTTATCATACCTTGAGTACATATTTATCATTCTATGCAATTTAAAATTATAATATCAAAATGTATTATTTTAAGGAGTAATCATGCGTGATTAAAAGTTGATATTTGAGAGTAGATTATTCTTATTTTAAATTTGAGATTATAATTGAGTTTTAAAATCAAAGTAATGAGAGAAAATAATTTTAGGTACACTTTTATTTTTTAAGTTTTATTTTTCAAATAAAATTAGTATATTTTTGAGATAAAAATTTATTTTCTTGTTATTTCTTAAATTTGAATTTTTAGAATTATAGATTATTTAATTTTTGATTAAACAAAAAAAAGGATAAAAAAGAGTTGTATTTTCAAAGTTATGAATTTTTTATTTTTTAAGAATTTTTCTAATTTTTTCTAAATTTTCTAAATTTATGAATTGATTTTGATTATTTTAATTAAAACATTAAAAAAATTTGGTTTTTAAGTGTGCACTGACGTGACTAATGATGTGGCATGTGCGCTTGTGTGTTGTCATATGGCGGAGTATGCGCTTGACAGGTGGTGCACGCATGTTGCATGATTAACATGCCATGAATGATTAAGTGTCCATTTTAAGGACATAAGCTAACCCTTTAAAGTGATCACCTATTTATACATGATATGCTCCGTTATTTTTGTAATGTGGGACTATTTTTCTCTTTAGCTATGCAGATGACATGACACACTCAAGAGCTTTCGATTGGTGCGAAGGAAAGAGAGTTAAATCTTATACCTTCACTTTCACTTAAGTAAAGGGGTTATGTGGTGCATTCTTATTCGGTGGCGAATCATTTTTTTCTAAAAATTTTTGTTATCCCAGTTGTTCATCTAGGGAGTTATAACAGCTGAGATTAAGTGCACTTGATGGACTTCATGAGATGCGTGGCAGCATCTCAAGCATTCGATGAAGATCGAACGGTGCGTGTTGCGTGACGCTTCTTCTTCACACGCAATGTGAAGACATCTTAGAAGATAAAATGAACGGGACTTAATGGTGATGATTCCCATCCTGGTGTTTCATCTAAACTGTTGATCGAAGATCAATCATCAAATCCAATGATGGTGTAAAGCATTCTTGGATGTTTTGATCAATCAAACCTTTTGGACATCTCATTTCTTAAATCTTTTGCTTTTTTCTTCTTCTAGAATAATTTCCACATCCCAGGAGTGCTTGAAATCAAGATTTCATCGAGGGAGAAAGAAGAATTCAACACTTGAACTCTAAAGTTTTGTTTTTCGAAATGTAAAATAAAAAGTCTTGATCCAGTGATTAATTGGATCATTTCAAGCGCGATTTTGGGTAAGATTATTTATTTTCTTCTTAATATTTTGTCTTCTAACATTATATTTTAATTTGGATGCATAGATTAGTTTAATGTTATGAATTTTATTCATTTTCTCTATGTTCGCTATTAAATTTTCTCTCTTCATTTCACTCCTCGATTTCTTTGTGAATACTAATCCAAATATGGTGATTTTTAATTTTGTGGATTCATCTTGGAGTCTTCTTTCAAAAAATACTAGCTTCCCTAATTTCTCGCTTCAATTCATTGTTTTATTTGATCAAATTTCAATACATATAAAAAATACTCTAATTATTCGTGTATTCGACCCTTATTCAACATTATATTAGTTAATTTTATGATCAAACCTTCAAATTGGTGAGTTTGGTATTTATTTTGAGGGGTACATGTCATGCTCTGATTGGGCAATGATTATTGTTATAAAATGGAGTTAATCTTGGCTGTCCATCAAGGGAGATTCAATGTGTTCCATGGACTCCTCTAAGCAACGTGTAGCACTATCGTGTGTGTCCGTGAACGATCAAATGATGAGCTTTTTTGAAGATTCGTATACCCACGATGACATGGTAAAATCTGGATACTCTATCTTAAATCTGGTGGATATGGCTTGACGGCATCAATTTGACTCCAAGCGTTTCATCTGGACCGTTGATTGAAGATGAAGTGGTAGATCGAATGGCCAGACCCAATTCATTTATTTATATCCCTTCTCTTTGACGGTGTAAAGCCTTCTAAGATGTTTTTGATCAATCCAACCTTTTGGACATCTCAATCCTTGAATCTCTTGTTTTCTTCCTCTTCTAGACACATTTTGGTGTTTGAGGAGTGTTTGAAATCAAGATTTTTTTGGGAGAATAGGAGGAATTCGCAGCTTGAACTCTAAATTTTTATTTTTTGCAACATGTAATGAAAAGCCTTAATCCGATAATCAATTGGATCATTTTGAGAGTAATTTGGGGATAATATTACATGTTTTCCTCCTAATCTTGTCCTATAACATTATATTTTAATTTTGATGCATAGATTAGTCTAGTTTTATGAATTTTGGTCAATTTGTCTCTCTTTGCAATCAAATTTTCTCTCTTGATTTAGCTACTTGATTTCTCCAAGAATACTAATCCAAATTGAGTGATTTTTAATTTCATTGATTTGTCTTAGATTCTTCTTCCCATAAATACTAATTTTCCTAATAGCTCACCTAAATTCATTGTTTGATTTGATCAAATTTTGAATACATCGAAAATACCCTAATTCTCCGTGGATTTGACCCTTATTCACCATTATACCAGTCAATGTGTGATTAAACATTCAAATTGGTGAGTTTGGTATTTATTTTGACATGAATTTGTATGTTTTCAATAACTAAACAAATTTTGTTCTGTAAAAAATGACAACAAGTAAGATATTATCAATGAGGAAGCCTTTGAGTTCGTGGGGAAGGCTATGATGAATTATGTTTCTCATGTTTTTGGAAAGAAAACAATGGATTCTTTTTTTTTTTTAAAAATTTTTTAAAATTTTATATTGTGATAATTTTACATTATGAATTTTTAAGGCTTTTACAGTGGAAATGACTCATGGGTATTCAAACATAGCACCTAAATTGAAATCTTATAAGAAGTATATTGGATAGGAAGGACTTGTTTCTTGAGAGTTACAAGAAGATTATCAACTACACAGTTTGTGTACAAAGTTAACAAAATATAGGTGCCTCTAGTGAGTAATACTTTCATAACATGCACCATAGTTAAGGTTTTACCGGTTCTAAGGATTCTGAGGATTAGTTAACTTTTCAGATATTTTCTTTCTTTATGGTAATGGCATGGTCATCCCATCCAAACATCTTCATCTTCATGATAAAATCATCAAAACTTGTGTCTAGCTCGAAGAGACTCTTCTCCAGCTTTTCCTAAAAGGCACCCCTTTGACGAGCCTTGATCAACCCAATGGGCATCCAGCCAACATGCTTGCCACAAACTTCTCACCAATGTCAACTCTATTGCTCTGACTGCCATTGTAATGAAAATAAAGATCTGGTTAAGCAATGTTTATGAAGGTATCACAAATGATAGATGGATGTACAAGCGAACATGTAAAGCAAACAGTTGAATAGGTAGAGGGCAGATAGACTGCCAAGGAAGACAAATGGAAGGACAATAAAAAGGAAAAAATATGGACAAAAGTTTGGAAAAATAGACAACCATTTAGATAGATGTTGGGGCCTAGACGTTCATGACCTTCAAGCAAATGAAAAATCTTGTCTTTTCTAGCAATGCATTGCTCAAAAGAGAATGTACTACTCCTTGGAATAGATTCTTGGAACAGCTTCAACCTATTCTCCTATCAAAATATTTTTAGTTGATCAACCACAAGCTTTTATTAATACCATGTTGACGACGAGAGGAAGAAATCCTAGAGAGTACATGGGTCTTTATATATAAAGTGAAGGTGAGGGGCCCTAAATGGGCTAAAGCCCAATACCTATTGGGATTTGAGGTCTATAAGCCTTCCAAAATTTTGATCAAAAAATTATATGTAATATAATACATTGAATCAGATATTCAAAACACTAAGGCAACAAAAATGGAGGATCCAATCATCTAGTGTATAAGAGAAAACATACTTATTTTTAGGATCTAAGATTGAAAAGCCTTCCAAAATTTTGTCAAAATATTGAATACAACAAAATACATTTAATTGGATATTCAAAACACTGAAGCACTAAGAGTTGATGATCCAATCATCTAGTATGTACGAGGAAACACACTTACAGGGTTGACTTGAAGGAGTTCTTGAAGCTATTCAAATGTCTAAACTTATATGGTATCCACACTATTTTTGGACGATTGGATCTCTTCTTCAAAACTCTCCACCTAGAGAGAAAGAGAAGAAAGCAGAGAATTTTCATAATGCTTGTATAGATACCTTTAGTTGTGGTCAATCTCCCCCTTTTAAAAACCCAATTTTTTTTAAAAAAATCATAATTATGTCTATATTTACTAATGGCTATATAACTTATCTATGTGACCCTCTAGGTCTATATATTTCACAAGTTAATTACTCTATAGACCCAATAATAGCTTATTGGTCAACCTTTATTAAGTACCTATAACAACATATAGATGAATTAATCAAAGTATTTATTTAACCTAATTGATATGTTGAGATGCCAATTTGTTGTCTGCGAAGCTACACAAATACTCTAAAAGATATGGAGTATATAAGAACTCAAGTATCGAACCTTCCCATCCTTGATTACCATGTATATATAATCCTTCGTCTGCCCAAGACTCATGAATGACTTAGGGTATGATCAATTGTCAAATCTTAATTAGTCACTCAAGTTAGTAGTGAAATGTGGATGAAATTATCAAGAACTCCTATATTTCTACTATCTTGGCCAAGTATTTCATTGCATCTCATTCCTTGAGTCAATCTCCTCAAATATTGAGAATGGATGATCCGATCTTGATCACACAATCATCTTAAATGACTTCATATTGTATCCAATATGTGATGTTTTGGAGATTCCATCGCTAGGGATTCGTAAGTCATACTTAAAACATGTTCATCCATCCACAAGATATCTTTGGTGTCTTAAGTCAAAGGATCGAGTTCACAACATAATTATCATTATATTTTGATCTTATCATAATTCACATAGACATTGCATATGCTCATAGACTTTATTATAAACATCACACAAGAATGACAATGAATAAGTTTCATTTCAATGAACATGAAAAGATACATTGAAGTGTGATTAGCTTATATGTCACATAATATCCATCAACTCCACCATCAGAAAAATCTTATATTTCATTATAAGACAAGGAATAGTCAATTAAAGTAACACTTTATTCAAAAAGTTTTCAGAGAATGGAGATCTAATGCTTGCAAAACTTCAAAGATCAACAAATTTATAAATATTATGTCAAAATAGTTACCATATACAAGTTAAAGTAATGTGCGGTGTCCATTGGTCTTGTGAGCTATCTTGGTTATGACGCTAAAAGAGCATGCCAAATATTTGTCATTTTTCCCCTTCATGTTTTTCTTCACTTTGTGCTTCCATTTCGTAATTGGGAGATAATTGGGAAAGTTTTTTTAAAATAAAGAGCTATAGAGCCCATTTCATTCTTGTTGTGGGTGGGGGTTAGGAGGGAGTGTGCTTAATCCCACATGAATAATTGAGCAAACTATTCCCCTCCTTCCTCTTTGAAAGAAGGGGATCCCTCCTAGGGAGATACAACTTTGCGGGCCACTAAAGGGTATTTATGGGGTGCATAGCCAAGGGAAAAATATGTCCTTGCACATGTCCATAGAAATATGTTGGGTAATGTGATTTGTGTCGAGTCAAGTTCTACACAAAACAAATCAAGTGCACATTAGGAAAAATTTACGAATCATGATTGTGCAAGGGATCCATAATCTTCATCAATGTGAAGTGATAAAATAAAACAGAAAACGGTTTCTATTTTGCTTTCTAAACTCTCATTCTATATTTTTGATAAATTTATTTAATAAGTGTTGGGATCTAAGACTCGAATGCAATAGAAGATTTTAGAATCAAGGATTTGAAATAATATGGCTCCAAGAATGATGATCCTATCATCTAGTGTAGATTACAATCAACACTCACACAATTCCTTTGAAGAGTTCTTTGAAGCTATTCAAATTCTAAGCCATTTGTGATATTGATAACATGCTATATTTACATCATAAAACATGACTTTTTGATGCATATTTAAGTATAAATGATTTCATTTTCATGCATGTTATCGTACTTATATGTATTTTTCTATTATTCTCTTAAAAAGTCATTATAATCTCAAAATACTTTAATTTAGGGTTAATTTTTATAAATTAGAGTTTAATAATTTGATAACCCATATTTTTCTTGAGATTATAACTGTTTTTAAAGTTAAAATAATAAGAGAAACAATTTTTATAAACATTCATTTTATTTTCTAAAGTTTAAAATCTTAATAAATGAATGTAATTTTGAAATAATAATTTTAACTCTTATTATTTATTTAATTTGACCTTTTAGAATAATAGATAATTAAATTTTGGATCAAATGAAAGAAATTTGGATTAATTTGGAGTTATATATTAAAAGATATGAATTTTACAATTTAGGGAATTTTTTCGGATTTTTAAACTGTTTTTCTTATTTTATTTTCTATTTTAAACTCGTTTTTAATAAGTAAAAAATAAAATAAAAAAATAAAAATGGGCGCGGGGCCCGCGTGGGTGCGACGTGGCACGCAAGGCCACGTGGACCCGCGCAGCGCCTACGTGGCGCGTGATATATAGTATATATATATATGTATTTAATCTATATAAAAGGGGTCTTTAGCCTGCCCTATATGGGGAGAGTTATTAACCCTCTAAACCGTCGGGTCTTATAAACTCGACGGTTTCATTAAATAAATACCGTGTGGGACTAATCCACACATTATTCTTACCTTTCAGGTGACGTGGACGCACGCGGATCGTTCGATCGGGATGGCGCGTCGATCTCACGCATCGATCGCGTGGAGCGCGGACCACAGAAGATCAATCAGACACGTGCGCCTTTAAGGCGAGTTATAACGGTCCGATTCGCCGCAACGTGGCAACATCGCACGCGGCGATCGCGTGGAACACAGATCATTAAAATGCATCAACGCACGTGCTTAATTGAAAGGATTATAACGGCCGAGATTTAATCGTGCGGGACGCATCTCGACCGTCAGATCAAGATCGAAGGGGCAAAATTGAAGGCGTTTTATAACGTTTCTCTAACGATCACATCTGGACCGTCCATCGTCATCGGACGGCTGCGATATTTTTGAAACGGTCCACGATGGACCGTTCTATCGTAACCGTCGATCGAAACGATCGGACGGTTACAAAATTTTGCCCTATAAAACGATGTGTTCTTCACGTTTGTAAGCATTCGAGTTGAAATCAATCCAAATTGATCTGTCTAGACACCATTCTTCTCGAATCTCTCGATCCCATCATGTTCCTCTTTCATTTCCGCACTCACGGAGCCTTTGAGATCGAGATTTGGCGGCGTAACTTGGGAGAAATCGTAGCTTGAACCTCCTCTTCGCGTTCTTCACGTTTTCGACGATTAATCGGGTTAATCGCGTCGTTTGGAGTGCTAATTGGGATTAGTGGAGGCGGTTTTCCCTAATTTACTTTCCTATAGTGTTTAATTTCCGTTTAGATTAGGATTTAGATGTCAATTTTATCAAAATTTAGCTAAAATCGCGATTTCGATCGCCCGAAATTTCTCTCCACTTTGAAATTTGATTTCTCCGCGAAATCAAGTCCAAATTGGTCGATTCTTGATTCCGTGGAATCGATTTGAAGTCTACTTTCTTAAAATACCATTTTCCCCAATTTCTTCCATCGATTTCCAGTCCGATTTGATCAAATTTGAAGATTACTTCAAGAAATTGCTTAATTCCCTGTGGATTCAACCCGTATTTACCATTATACCCTTGAATTCGATTCATTTTCATCAAATTGGTAAGTTCGGTATTATTTTTGACACGATACCGCGTGAAATTGATGACCTCGTGGTTTCGTCTCGTGAGATATCATCATGATCTCCAAATTCTTGGACCTCCTCTTGAACCTTTTCTTCATCTTCTTGAAGATATCCTCACCATCTCATATCACTAAATCACTAGGGGAGAGGTTATAGAAGAGTGTGGGCACTCACCAAGGCTTGCATTGGTAACCTATAGGGATGGGAGCTCACTTCTTATTTATAGACTTTGAGATTTTAGAAGTTTTTATTAATACCCTTGCACAAATATCTATATCCACCAGTGTCCATGGATTTTATGTGTTTCTTCTTCTAGGCCCATATCTAGTTAATAACTCTATAGACTCAATGCCACTTATTAGTCAACTTTAATAATTAACCATATTAGTATGTAGATTAATTAACCAAGGATCAATTTAACCCAATCGATCGGTCGAGTTGCTCTTAAAAATTACACCATATTCTTAAGGAGGTGTGGGTGTATAAAAAGTCTTATTTTGAATCTTTCCATTATCAATTATCATGTACTTATAATTCTTCATCCACGCGAGACCATTAATAATTTTTGTATAGTCAAATTTCAACCCCTGATCGCTCTCTCAAATATATACTAATGTGTGGTGAAAATCATCAAGAACACTTTCTCTAATATTTCCATGACTTTGGCTAAAGATTTCATTACATTTCATTTCTTCTGTCCATATCCTATAATATTTAGTGGATACAAAATCCTACCTTGACAACACAATTACCTTCAAGGACTTCATCTTGTATCCAATCTATAATGTTTTGGAGATCATGTGGCTAAGGATAGTCAAAACATCATTATCCATTTTTAAAGTGTCTTTAATTTCTCAAGTCTCAGACCATATGCCCAATTGTGACATGAATCAATCCAATTGATAATTAGGTATGCTACCATTCAAGAATTTACATGGATCAAGTCACTGAACCTTTTCTCAAAAAGCACCAACTATCGATCCTTGGTGATTGCACACCAAGAACCATAGGATGAGACACGCTCATCATATGAGTCCAATTAGATAATGCAATTATTTTAAGATATTTTGATATCTTTCTCAAATATCGCTTAAAAAGGAGTATTTAAAACATATTTTGAAAGACTGGTGATTTTTACATTATGAACTCATCATAAATTACTTGGTCATATTTACTCATATAGTTCACTGTAAACATTAAATTAGAATAATAATGAAGAAATTTTATTATATTAAATATAAATGAGACATGGAATTGTGATTTGGCTCATACCCCTAATGAAGCGATTTATGCGGTCGTTGAAAACACACAAACGTCGGTAAAACAAAATTTATAATTCTGAACTCACAATAACACAGTTATGAAATCAAGTATAGTGTAAAGATCAGGTCGATCCACAAATAACATAGTTGACTTTGATCAAAGAGTTGACTTGGTCAAATTTGGGTTTAAATAGAAATTTTAAGAAATGAAAGCGATATATAATCAATAGATATGATATAAATATATGAGAGAGGATATTTTAAGAATTTAGAAACTGATTTGACGAAGAAATATCAAAAGTCAAGGTCAAAGCATTGACTTTGACCAACTGTTGACTTTCTATAAAACCAGAGAATAAAAAGAGCTTAAAATATTATGAAAATTATATATTCAAAAACTAGAGAGAAAATATAAATTTTTGATATATAATTCGTGATTTTTAGAGAAGAAGTGGATTTATTATGAATTATTGAAAATGAAAGATCAGAAAAGTCCCGAAAGGATTACTTCGGTGTAAATCTTCAAATTGACTAACCAAATGATATCCAAATCTTGTAATTACCATATGAATAGAAAGCTAACAACCAGAGGATTCCAAAGAGACCTGTCAAATTTCACCTTATATTTTAAGAGTAATTAATCCCGCAAGTCAACGCCCAAATTCGGATTAAAAATGAACAGTCGATGGTCAAACGTCAAATTCAAGGGTCAAATGATGATGAAATTTTATGATTTTCCTATCCACGGAAAACTGATGAAACAAGGAATCTAATGAAATCAAAATCAAAAAATTTGGACTTAAGATCATGGAGAAATCATTGTTTCAAAATTAGCAAAGATCCGCTCCCAATTTGGGCGAAAATGAAAAACAAATCGAGTTAAAAGATGAAATTAACTACCTAAATCTAATCTAAATTATAATTGTAGCAAGATGAATGATCGATTCACACTACTAAACCGATTGACGCGAAGATTGGGCTCCAAATCGCGTCGATTGAAGTGTATTTGATCGGTTTCTTCCTCGGCGTACTTTCAGCGTTCAAGGGGAGAATTCGATCAAATCTTGCAACGATTCGTGATCAATCCCACCTTGATTGGATCACAATCAAGTCTAGAACGCGGGGGGGTCACGAAGAACTTAGGATTTTGCTCAAAAACCTCTTAATTCCTTCACAATTCAATCAAGAGTTGATTTACAAAAGAGGAAGAATACCATTTTATAGAAGAAATCGACGCGAAAATCGCAGACCGTCCGATTCGGTGAAGACCGATCGACGGCCACGATCGTGCGATGATCGCGGGCTACGATCCCATGATCCCATGAAAATCGCTTGTCTGATCTTGATCGGAAGACCCTGATGTGTCCACGTGTCGCCCTACGATCGCCGAAAGTGCAATTAAATCTTGAGCATCCGATGTCACTTACGCGATCAACGGTCTTCCTTTGCGCACGTGCATTTGATCGCGATCGGGTGGACCCGAATCCATGCGATCGACGCGTCTTAATTGACGCGACCGCATCCGACGACCGTAATGCTGCCACGTATCGTGGGATTTAAAAATTAAAGGGAACATAGTCCCACAAGGAAGAAATAATCGAGAGAGACGGGTATAAAATGGGGAAGGCCCCTATGCCTTTGCATTACCACCCCAAACTTCTTACCTGGGCTCACTAACCCGTGGACCCATCACCTACCAGCCCGGAAGACCCTCTGCGCCACGTAGGCGCCCATGTGTGTACATGTGGCCTCGCGTGGCTCTGCCACGTGTGCGCATAGCGCCACTTCAGCTCCGCGAGTCCTGCACGAAAAATACACCCTTTTTGCTATTTTTATAATGAAATAAATTCTGAAAAATTCCTAATAAATTCTAGAAAAATCTAAAAAATTCAAAAATTAATATCTTAAAAAATATAACTCCTTTTTGACTCAAATTTTCTCCATAGGCTCACAAATTTATTCATTTTTAATATCATGCCATTTAAAATAAATTAAAAGAAGAATATAAGGTTCATTCAAAATAAACTTAAATAATCCTTTAAGAAGTGTATTTTATATCATCCAAACATTATTTTCTTGAAATTAATTCTTCTAATCATCTACTAAAGTCAAAGTAAATCAAGGAAAAGTAATTAATTTCTATATATTTAACCTTGCAAAAGATTAAACATCCATAAAGCACATAATTAACCCTAAATAATGCATAAATATGGACTTTAGTAAAATGACATACCAATGGAGAAAATTCATAAAAACTATGATAACATGTATCATAATCACATAAAATAAGCATGAATATTAGTTAAATAAGATAAGAATTTAAGTTAAATATGCATGTTATCAACCCTCATTCGAGCCTTGATGAGTGTGTATCCGTCTCTTCTCTTGCCTCTCCCTTGGAGATCGAGTGAGATTAGATGATGATGATATCTTTGAGAGGAAGAAGAAGAGTCTCAAGAGGAGATCCAACAATAAAAAAAATGTGTGGATACCAATAGAGGCTTGACAATTGAATTACTTTAAAGAAATCCTCAAGGAACCCTATAAAATGATAAGACCATCATTCTTAGTGCCTTATTATTTTGGTAAGATCACTATCTTCTTGCTGCACTCTAGTTTTGCAATTGGATTTTGAGAGCTTATCAAGCCTCATATCCTATTATCAACATCATTCATGGCATATCAAAAGATAAAGACATCCCCAACACCATCATATCATTCACTTAATGAAATAATTTTCTACATTCATTGACTATGAAGTAGAGGTCACTCCTAGTGAACTTTTATTATTCTTAAGGTTACGAAAAAGGTCCTTCAGATTGAGATTGGCACCTTGTGATGCTTGGGGACCTCAAAGAATGAGAGACCCAAGAATCCTTAGTACAAAGTGCTTTTTAACCTTTAGAAGTTCATGGCTGACTAGAACTTTCTTAAGGGAATGCTTTGTACAAGGATGCTTGGGGACTGAAAATAAACTTGGGGCATGATTAAGATTATCCCAAACCAATGCAATGTCACTAGGTATTTTTGGGCAAGCTAGAGTGAACTAGTATATTTTTGTTTGAAATAAGGTGAAAAATTGGGACTTATATTTATATTCTCTCTTGTATTACCATTTTTTCAAATTGTTCAGCTATTTTGAGACAAAGTGGATTATTAATAAAAAGAATTACATGAAAAAACATGTACCTATGAATGGGATGGTGGTGGGCCTTATATAAACATGAAAAGATAATAACTTTCTTTATAATGTAGATCTATGAAGTTTTTCATGTAAGAGGTCCAATAAAACATTCATCTACATGGAGGACTAGTGTTGATATGGCCAATGATTATACTCAGTTAGCTATCAAAGACTTTTTATGAAGTGGGGGCCAGTATCGGGGAACCCTTACACTTATCCTCCTTTAATAGGGGTATAGTGGGGAATGTGGACTCGACTTAGTGACCACACACTCTATTGGTGTTTCATCTCTTTAGTGAGAGAAATGGGTGGGGAGTTTCTCTCTCCTCTTCTGTTGGGATCTGAGGCTCGAAAAGCTCTCCAAGTCTTTGTCCAAAATAATGATTGGAGCGGAAGGTGTTGAATCAAAACATTCAACATCGTGGAAGCACCAAGAATAGATGATCTCATCATCCATTCTAGGTGATCCTATCATCTAGTATAGAATAAAATTCATACTTACTTGGATCATTTGAAAGAGTTCTTCAACCGTTCAAGCGTCCGGCCTCTAGCGGTATCCACACAGTCTCCAGACGATCGGATCTCCTCTTGAACACTCGTCACCACGAGAGGAAGAGAAGAGGGAGGAGAAGTTCCACTAGGCTTGCATGGGCACCTCTATTATGGTCGTTCTCCCCCTATTTATAGACTTTGGGAATGTGAAATTTTCACAAAAACCCTTATTATTATGTCTATATCCACCGACGTCCATTGACCTTATGTGTGTGACCCTCTAGGTCCATATATCTCGCCAGTTAATGACTCTATCAACCCAATAACACTTATTGGTCTTTCTTATCAATTAACTATATCAACATATAGATTAATTGAATAAGGATCGATTTAACCCAATCGATAGGTTGAGTCGCCAGCCCGGTGGGTGCCAAGCTACACCACGTGCTCTAGGAGATATGGAGTATATTAGAACTCTTTCATGGAACCCTGTCGTCATTGATTACCGTGTACGTATAATCCTTCATCCACACGAGACTCATGAATGACTTAGGGTATGGTTAATTGTCAAACCCTAATCCGTCACTCAATTTAGTACTGATGCGAGTAGGAAATCATTGAGAACAACTTCTCTAATATTTCCGCTACCTTGGCCAAGGATTTAACCGCATCTCATTCCTTGAGTCGATCTCCTCATATACCGAGGGTGGATGATCCCATCTTGACCACACAATCATCTTCGCGGACTTCATGTCGTATCCAATATATGACATTTTAGATATCCCATGACTAGGGATTCGTAAGTCATAATCAAAACACGATCATCCATCCACAAGATGTCTTTGGTGTCTCAAGTCAAAAGACCACATACACAATCATGACATGAATCAACCTGATTGACAATTAGGTATATTACCATTCAAGGATTCATACGGATCAATTCAGTGAACTCTTTCTCCAAAGAGCACCCACTATCTATCCTTAGTGTCTCCACACCGATGGCTATAGGATCGGCCATACTCATCATATGAGATGGATCAGATAGTGCTATTCTTTCCAGATAATTCGATGTCCTTCTCGAATATCCCACAAATAGGAATGTTTAGAACATATGTTTAAAGACTAACGATCACTATATTATGATCTCATCATAATTCACTTAGTCATTGCACATGCTCATGGACTTCATTGCAAACATCACACAAGAATGACAATGAATAAATTTCATTTCAACGAACATAAACAAGATTGATAAACGTGTGATTGGCTTATAGGCCACATAATATCCATCAATTTCCCTATTTTAAGAGTTTCATTTTTTGTCTTCTTGTGAGATGTGTCTTTATTAGTGTTTCTTCATCTCCTCCTCTCTTATGGAGGTTGTGTATTCTATAATGAGTGTTAAAATTCTATCCCTTTCCCATGGAAGGACTGTGAGTTGAATATATTATTTTATTGTTCTATCTTATTTTTCACTTTCTCTTCTTTGAGTGTTTGACGAGACTAAATCGTATGGTCGTTGAATGCACACGAATTAGTGTCAAAATAAAGTCCTAATATTACCAATTTAAGATTAATCAAAGTAATTAATTAGTATAATGGTAATTAAGGGTCGAATCCACGGAGAATTAGGGAAATTTGAGAGATACCTTAAAAATTTGGTCAAATCGAACGATGAATCGAGGTTAGAAATTGGGCGTTTTGATATTTTAAGAAATATGACTCAAACTCGAATCCACGGAATCAAAAATCAAGTGATTTGGTGGAGAATTCGAAGAGAAATCGAAGATTGAAGATGGGAGAAAAATTCGTTTCGAAAAACGATTGAAAACCGAAATTAAATCTAAATTAATCTAAATCTACGATTCTAAAACTAAAATTAATGCTAAATGATGAAAGATAATGATGAATTTACCCAACCTAACCCAAAGTAGCCATCGAAATCATCCAATTAATCGCCGGATGAAAGGCTATTCATTCCAAAATTTTCGAAGACGAAGATGGAGTTCAAGATGCAAATTATTCCTTCTCTCTCGATCAAAATTTGATCTTAAGCACTCAATCAACGCGGAAATGAGTCTAGAGTGCTCTCGAACAAACGGCGCACGATTTAATTGAGTAAACAAGGAGTAATTGAAGATTAATCGCGAACCTGTTCTTCGTCGCGAAGAACGGTTCTTAAAAGGGCGAAATTGATTTTGAACCGTCGGATGAAACGGTTGATAGTGATCGACGGCTCTGATTGCGCGCCAGTCGGTGAATCGACGTCTCCTCGCGATAACTGTCCGATCGTGAATGAACGATTGAGATGTGATCTCATCATATGTGTGGGGAGAGGCTTCGTTTAATCCCATGCGTTGGATCTTGATCGTGCGATCGCGATTTAATCGCAGATCCACCGATCGCGTAGAATCTCAGCCGTCTAACTCGTGATCGGACGGTTGCGATCGACTCACTTAAGTGAGTTTTATGCCACGTGCTGGATAATTTGATCGGGTGGACCTCTGGTATACACGATCTACGCACGCAGTTCATCGCGTCTTCATCCAACGTCCCACGATGCGCCACGCGTCCTGAAATCAAAACAAAGGTAACTAAAATAGTCCCACACCGGAAAAATAATGTGCAATATTTAGTATAAATGGTGAAGCGAATAAGGGATATTAACATTCGGTCCCCCTTATACACGGGAACCCCTAGAAACTATATAATATGCATAAAAATACCACGTCAGCGCCACGGGTCACCTGCGCTTCGCAGGCGGTCCGTCCGTGCACGCGCCACGTGTACGCGTGCGGGTAAATTTACCAGGTAATTTTCTAGATAATTTGAATTTAAAAAATTAAATTAAAGCTTTAAAAATCGAAATAAAATTCAAATAATTTTAGAAAAATTCTATAAATTTGTAAAAATCATAACTTTCAAAATACAACTCCAAATTAGTTCGAATTTATTTTGTTGGATTCAGAATTGAATAATCTATCATTATAAAAAGTCAAATTATTAAAATAGTAGGAGAATTAATTTATATTAATTTTATATATTTATGTATTATATAAAATAAATTCATATAAATACAAAAATGTTTATAAATGTGTTTTCTCTTCTATTTTCAACTTGAAAACATGATCATGATCATAAATATAATTAGGATTAAAGATTGAAATGTTTAATTATGCATAATAATCCATAAATTGATGTATTTTAAGATCATAACATGAATTTACACAAAATGATAGAAATATGCTAAAAAGATGATAACATGCATAGATTTATGATGATTAATGCATTGATTTGCATTAATATCTATGTAATTACATGCATAAATAGCATGTTATCAGTGTTTTAGTCTTCTCTTTGGAGTATTCTATTTTTAATCCTCTTCTTGAAGTCTAAGGATCTTTAGCTTCGTTTTTTCACACTCAAAGATAATCTAATTGTGGTCATGATTGTCCAAAAAGTGATATTAGAGCTAGGTTGATGACCACAATTATAGAGCTCCAACACCTCGAATAGAAGATGAACTTCATGTTGTGGAAAGTCAATGTAGGGGACATATTTCTGAATCAAATTTTAATATGCCTAAGATGTGGATATAGGAACCAAAAAAAGGCCAATTAAAAGGCCATTATGGATATTAAACTTCTTCTCTCTAATAATATCATTTAGGATGTTAGCAAGGAGATTAGCCCAAGTGCAAATTCATCTCTAAATTATTTACTTGTAGAAATCTTGCAAACAAAGGCCTTTTAGTCTTTGTATGCCGGAAGATATGTCTTTAGAATCTCATCTGGATTCTTTTGAGGGCATCATTCCAAACTCAATGCCAGTGATTGATGAGAGTTAAATTTTTTATTGCTGAGACCTTAGATGTGTCTTCATCATGTCTTTACCATCATATTATTTAGGCTCTTTGAGATATCCTAGTTCATGGTACTAAAGACTTGTCTTTAGAGACCACATATAAAACTCTTTCTTTGAAATAGGGTATAAACAAGTTTTCCACAAATTCTTCTTCAATTGCAATTGAGGTTTTGGTGGTCAAAGGGCGCGAGCAAGGGAAATAAGAAATCATGAAATTTAAAGAAGATTTGCTCCATAGACTCATCCTTAGTCTAGCATTGACTCCCCAATGAGTTTCCCCTTATCCTCATAGATAGGTATGACTTGCCAAGAGTCCACTTAGTGTGTTCTAGTGGTTTCTATAAATTATGAATTCTTCCTAACTCACAACGTAAATATAATTAATATTTTTAAATTAATTAAAGATACATTATACAAATACAATGAATAGAAATAAGGAAATAATCTTATGATAAATTGATAAAAGAAAAAAAAAATCATCCTATTGAGTTGACTTTGACTTTCAAAATTTGGCCTTGAGTTTCTACAGAAGACTTGGATGTCTGCCTTTGACCTTGACTTTTTGTTGAAGATTTTGATGTCTCCTTTTGACCAGGACTTTCTCTTGAAGACTCTAACTTTTGGCAACCATGCCCTTGAATGCCATCATAATGCGAAAAAACAAATCTATCTACTCCTAAAATGAACATTTAGATAGATTGAGGATGATGTTCCAAATATGTCTATGTGATGTATGGACTATCCAATTATTTGCCTACAATTTACCCTTGATTTGGTTTTTACACACACCTGAAATGTTAGTTCTCAATATAGGCTGAAATTTTAATCGATTAAATATGCTGAAAGTAAACTGAATAAATTTTTGAATGACAACTGACGAGACGAAACCGCGAGGTCGTCGATTTCAAGCGGTATCGCGTCAAAAATTATTCCAAACTTACCAATTTTAGGAAATTCACTCGAATTGAGGGGTATAATGGTAAATATGGGTCGAATTCACAGGGAATTAAGGAATTTCTTGATGTATTCTTCAAATTTGATCAAATCGGACGAGGAAGTGATGGTAGAAATTGGGGAAAATGGTATTTTATGAAAGTAGACTTCAAATCGATTCCACAGAATCAAAAATCGTCCAATTTGGACTTGATTTCGCGGAGAAATCAAGATTCGAAGTGGAGAGAAATTTTCGAGCGTAAAAACCGTGATTTTAGGTGAAAATTGATGAAATTAACTTCGAAATCCTAATCTAAACGAAAATTAAACATGATAGGAGGGTAAATTAGGAAAAACCGCTTCCACTAACTCCAATTAGCGACCGAAATGAGGAGATTAAATCGATTAATCACCAAGAAAACGAAGAACGCGAAGAGGATGTTCAAGCTGCGATTTCTCTCGATTTACTCAACCAATTCTTGATTTCCAAAGCTCCGGTGGTGCGGAAATGAGGTGGGAACGCGAGGAGATCAAGAGATTCAAGTGGGGAGGTGTCTAAACAGATCAAAAAGCTTGATTTCCAACTCGAATGTCTAAGAACGACGAAGAACATGCCTTTTTATAAGGCAAAATTACGTAACCGTCCGATCGAAACGATCGACGGTTACGATAAACGGTCCATGATGGACCGTTTTTTGGAAATATCGCGATCGTCGGATCGCGGATGGAGGGCCCAGATTCATCGCGCGATGTGCGTTATAAAAACGCTCCACTTTCGCCCCTTGGATCGCGATCGGACGGTCTGGATGCGCTCCGCCAGATCGCATCACGACCGTTATAACGCCTTGAGTTTCAGCACGTGTTTTGATGATCTTCCCGTGATCCAGCGTCCACGCGATCGACGCCTCTCATTTGATCGCTCGTTCAATCCAGCGGTTCTCATTGCGCCACGTCGCTGAAATCTAGCCGTTATAATTCGCCCAATCAAGCACGTGTTTGATCAAGTTCGGTGGTCCACGCGTCCATTTAATCAGCGTCCTCCGATCGCGATCGCTCGCTCCTCGTTGTGCCACGTCACCTGAAAGGTAAGTAAGTGTGGGTTAGTCCCACACGGAAAAATAAAATGAAACCGTCGGGTTTATAATACCCGACGGTTTCTAAGGGTAGGACAAAGACCCATTTTATAAATATATAAATTATAAATATATACTATATATACACGCGCCACGTAGGCGCGCTGCGTGGGTCCGCGTGGCGCTGCCACGTGGCCTTGCGTGCCACGTCGCATCCTCGCGGGCCTCGCGGCCCCCTTTTTTTATTATTTTTATTATTTTTATTTTTATTTATTTATTAAAAAAACAGTTAAAAAAATCGAAAATAGAATAAAAATAGTTTAAAAAAATCCGGAAAAAAATCCCTAAAAAAAATAGAAAAATTCATAACTTTTTAATATATAACTCCAAATTAATCCAAATTTCTTTCATTTGATCCAAAATTTAATTATCTATTATTCTAAAAGGTCAAATTAAATAAATGATAAGAGTTAAAAATTATTATTTCAAAAAAATACATTCATTTATTAAGATTTTTAATCTTTAGAAAATAAAATGAATGTTTATAAAAGTTGTTTCTCTTATTATTTTATCTTTAAAAACAGTTATAATCTCAAGAAAAATATGGGTTATCAAATTATGAAACTCTAATTTATAAAAATTAACCCTAAATTAAAGTATTTTGAGATTATAATGACTTTTTAAGAGAATAATAGAAAAATACATATAAAGATGATAACATGCATGTAAATGAAATCATTTATGCTTTAATATGCATGAAAAAATCATGTTTTATGATGTAAATATAGCATGTTATCAACAACCTAGGAAAAAATCGAAATTGTAGTAGAAATCCAATGAGAAAGCTAAACTGATGTGAATATTGAGATAACAATAAAAAAACTAGTTTAATCAAATATTTAATAAAAAATACAAATAGATGTAAACAAATGTCCAATAGAAATAAAAAATAAGGTATACAAAAGTTTAGTTGGTAATCTAAACTGATGTCAACTCAATCTGAACTAATCTTACACAATCTGAAATCAACAATATCCTTAACCTGAAATAGATCATATGCTTGACTTATCATTAAATCTCTAAAAGGATTTATAGGGAGGCATACATCAGATCTCTACAAACTAGTTCTATAAAAAATATAATAGCTCTTATAGACCCAAATTTGACGAAAAAAGGGCTTAAAGATAGCCTAATCAGACCTAAAATAATAACTCAGATAGACCCACAGCTGATGCAAAAATGGCCAAAAAGACTTATAAATAAAATACCATTAAATAGACCCAAATCTGATGGAAACGACTGAAAAAGGAACCAAATTAAATCTAAATGCAATGAATTTAAATGGACCCATATCCAGTACAAAATCAGAACTGAATCTATACAAAATCAAACATAAAATCTGTACAAAATCAGACCTGAAGCCTACAAAATCAAACTGAAACTTATACAAAATAGGAGCATATTCACACCTAAAAATAAATCACCACAAATATATTATAGAATCATTGGAAATCTTATCAAGAGAACTGTTGGACGATGCTTTCTGAGTTGAGGAGGGCTAGATTGGGATTTATGATAAAGAAAAAAGCAAGGTGCAATTTATGATTTGAGAGCTAACATCCATAATGTATCAAAATAGATTCTAAACTCACTTAATTAAGGATTTAATTATGAATTAATTAGCATAATTTTGAGTAAGGGTCGAATCCAAGAAGAATACGGGGAATTTCTTGAGATATCTTTAAATTTGATCGAATTTGAAAAGGAATTAAGTGAGAAATTAGAGAAATTGATAATTTTGGAAAGATAACTCAAAGAAAAATCTACAAAAAAAAATTTGATTTAGACTAGTATCGATGGAGAAATCAAAGAGCAAAATTAGGAGAAGAAAATTGTTTGCAAAGAGAGAGAAAATGATGAAGTTTTGTAAAATTAATCTAATCTACAAATAGAAATTAAAATCTAATGTTATAGTACAAAGGACTAGGAGGAAAACATATAATCTTACCCAAAATTGCGCTCAAAATGATCCAATTAATTGCCAAATCAAGGCTTTTTCATTCTACATTTTGAAAAACAGATCTTCAAAGTTCAAGCGGAAAATTCTTCCTATTTCTTCATGTAAATCTTGATTTCAAACACTCCCTAGATGTGGAATTGAGTCTTGAAGAGGATATAGAGAAGAGATTCAAGGATTGAGCTGTCCAAAAGGGTTGATCTATTGAAAATGAAAGAATGTATACACCATTCGAAGAGAGAGAATTTATAACATTTCGAAATTGGGTATGACCATGACGTCTTCTCCTTGATGAGATCAACAATCATGATGGACTTTGAAGAGGGGAATTGTTGTGGTTTAGTCATGACCGCTAGATCTTCATAAGAGCATCAAGATTGCACCACATATCTATGTGAAGGAGAATCATCACTTATTCACATCCGCTAGATCTTCGTTGAATGCTCCAGATCACGCCACATGTGTTGGAGGAGTCCATTAGCCATAATGAATCTGAGCCGTTTATAACTCCCTCAATGGATGGCTGAGATCTGTCGACGACTATAAAGCAAATCGACATCCAATTAGGTATTCCCATGTACCCCTCACCTTTAAGTGATTATCAATGACCTGCATAAGATTTTATCTTCGTTATGATCCGATGTCTTTAAGAGCGCTACGTCAGCTATATAAAATAATGACAAAAATGTAGTCCCACATCGAAGAAATTATGAAAAATGTGCGTGTATAAATAACATGAAAATCAGCCCATTAAGGGCCTTATGTGCTAATTATATTCGTCCTCACATGTGTCACGCATGTTCCATGCAGCGTGCGCACACGTTGCCACGTGGGGACAAACAAGCATGTGCGCCACATCAGCTGCCATGTTAACACATACTTTAAAACTAATTATTTAATATTTTTAATTAAAATAAATTCTAAAAATTTCTAGAAATTTTTTTGAAAAATTTCTTAAAAATTAGAAACTTTATATCTTGTAAAATACTACTCATTTTTCTTCCACATTTTTTTATTACAAATTGAAATAATCTATAAGTTTATGCATATTTATTTAAGAAATAGTTAGAGAATAAATTTTTAACTAAAAAATACACTCATCTTGTTTGAAAAATAAAACTAGAAAATTAGGTGTGTACATAAAAATATTTTCTCTTATTATTTTTATTTAATACTCAAATTAAATCCTAAATGTAAATGGGGATAGTCTAATTTAAGAATTTAACTTGATTTAGATACATGATCAACCCTTAAATAATGTATTTTAAGATTTATGATGTAAATTGCATAGAATGAATAATATGCAATCAAAGTTTGATAAAGTGTATCAGAATGAAATATTTTATGCCTTAAATTTCTTTAATAATCATATAATTAGATGTACAAGTTGTATGTTATGAAGAGATAGGCATTTGTAGAGGTGATTGCACAAGAGAGTGAGGCCTTGATCATGAGTCTGAGAGCCTTTTTCACCAGAAGTAGAGAGAGAGAGAGAGAGAAAACAGTGGCATAAGAGGGAGCTGTCATCATGTGAGGGAGACCCTAGTCATATGTGAGGAGCAGTTTTGAGAGGCCTTTTTTATGTTTTTGCCTGAAATACCTAGAAAAAAATAAAAGAAATTTTGTAAGAATGACTTTGAAAATAAACTAGGGAAAATGAAAATAAAGTAAAATATAATTGAAAGGATTAAATGAAAAAGGTTTTATTGTCATCTAAAATTCATTAGGATAATTAGGAACATAAACAGAAATAAAATCATACTTGAGTTTATCATTTGATTCTTCATTTCTTTGTCTCTATAGAGGAGTGAGGTCTCTTGAATATCCGCAAGCCAACCACTTAATCAATAGGAGAAGTGGGGTCTTCCTTGAGGGTCATGAGCATGGGTTACTCAAGTGGACCATGGCCTTCTATTTATAGGGAAAGAGGAGAGCTTAAACCTCTAAAATCCTTAATTAGTCAGCCCATCATTGAATAATTAGGGACTAATTGCCTCTACACATAAATAACCCCAAATGTCATAATCCCCTTAATTAACATAAAGGAATCACTAAATGGTATTAAATGATAGTTAGTCCACAATAATACATGTTATGTCTACTTAAGAGATTAAAAACTAACATTAAATGGTTCTTATAATTATATTCTAAGAGATAAAAACCTAGATTTGAAACTAATTAATAATTCAAATATGTAATGATTAATAAATAATAGTATAAGAATGAAAATATAAGAGACTAAAAAAGCTTATTCTTGGTTTTCTCAAGTTTTTTTTATGTTCCATTTAAGTGAACCACTCAAGCTTTTGGTGCTTGTATATACAAAGACATACCTATCTCACATCATTTTAGCTAAAAACATGAATCAAGATATAAAATTAATTGATATAATTATTCCATAAACATCAATAAACCCACAATGTAAATTATCAAACTCATATTCGACTAAGAATATGCATTTAGGCCACATGAGTGAGCACGACATGACTAAGCTTAGTTGATATGACTTGCTCTTTAGTCAAAGCACATGAACTTGGGAGTTAAATTATCATTGCATTTATGGGAAGCATGTGCGATTCAACCTCCCAAAATCCATTCATAATAAAAAGGGAATTTTTGAGCTTTTTCACTTAGACCTTTGGAGCCCTTCGTCAATTATGTGGAGCTTACTGTATGCCGTCCTTCATCTATGACTTCTCTCACAAGTATGACTCATTTGTGAAGTGAAAATAGAGGACAAGGTGTTTGATTATTTGCAGTCAAACTATATAGATGATCTTGATAAAAAGATATCACTCATGGGACATATTTTCATGTTGGGAAGATGTGATATCTCCTGGAAGGCAACTTTGAAACCTATCACACAAGTAACATAGATTGAAGCCGAATACATGGCCATAAAAGAAGTTGTCAAAGAAGCAATGTGGTTGAAAGGATTTATTGGTGAAATTTACTTGAAGCATTATCCAATCAGTCTGTTTTCCAATGAACAAAGTGTAATTTATCTTTCAAACGATCAAATGTTCAATGGTGGAAAAAAACACATAGACATACATTATCACTTTGTACAAGAGGTGTTTATGAAAATAGATGAATGTATCTTGAGGATCAACACTCGAGACAACCCAGTCGAAAATATGACCAAGCCAGTTCCTCGAGTTAAATTCATGCATTGTCTTAGTCTTATTGGGCCACCAGCAATTTGAAGATTATCCCCACTCATAGAATGCTCCGAGATGGAGATTTGGTGGCGTTTCTTCTCTTCATTGAGAGAAAAGCATGGGCATTTCTCTCTCCTCTCCCCCTCTTTATCTCTCATTTTTAATGTCTAATTTTTGTCTTTTTGTAAGATGAACCTTTGAAACGTGCTCTTTATTTGTGTCTATTTGTCTCCTCCTCTCTGGCACACGTATATTCTCGAATGGGGTGTTACAATTCTTGCCCTATAAATATGTACCCCCTCTCCTTGGTTGAATCTATTATTTTCTTATTCTATCTTCTGGTTTGCTCCCTCTTCCTTGAACTATTTTTCAAAGAAGGAAAGGAAGATCACCCCAGATTGAAGCTTCTTTGGATGCTTTAGTCTTCTCTTTGTAGAGTTTTGTTTTTTGATCGTCTTCTTGCAGATTGAGGATCATCAACTCCATTTTTCCACACTCAAAGAGCATTGCTTCATGGTCATGATTGTTCAACATATCCCATCACTTATATCACTCCCTCCTAGCCTGATCTGAGACATCAATCTTGTGAGAGAGTTAGTTTTGACATAATTAATAATCTTGAATTGCCACTGATTGATATTTCATTCTGGATGATATTTATTATAAACTCTTTTGTATGTCTAATTATGAATTTAGTAATATGTTGTGTTTTGATTATGAATTTAGTAGTATGAATTTAAACTCATTAGTATGAATTTAGACACATTATAGTTATTATAATGTGTTGTGTTATGATTTTAGGCAAAGCTGAATATATTGTTAGTAATGTGTCTACAGACAACTATCAGTTTATTTCGAGCAATATCATTATTTTTTATCACATCGTATTTAAGTATTTTTTACGAACAATAAGCTAACCGTTATTAAGGGCATTATCGTCCTTATTTTTATTCTCTCCTCTAACCCGATATAATGAGGAAGTTAGGGTTTGAAATGGTAAGTTTTTTGAGCAAAAGAAGAAAACGCGACACTCAACGATTTGGCGAAAAACATTTTCCTCTTCTCTGCGAGTTGTGTGAAGACGGAAGATCGGTGCGAAGAGCGATCTTCATCTGGCATCTGATTCGCATCCTCTTCAGTGCGACGACCACGAACATTCTTCCAAATCGTACATGTTTCCTCATTTTGGGTAAAAGCTTGATTTCTACCCTTTCATTGTCTGAGTATCGTTTCTTGTTAGTGGCTGACTGTTCATCTTAGGGGTATAACGAAATACATATTCTATATATATTAAGAATACACACATCTAATCTCACTTTCAGCGTCATTCGGGATTATCGATCTAGTTTGTGTTCTCATTAGTTGCGACCAGTTAATTTGCTGCATTCTTCTGTGGTATTATCAATATTATCAGTAGTTAAATTATTTTACATTTTATTACTGTTGTCCTAACCCTATCCTTTGCAGTGGGCATACGTTCAAACCGGTAAGCTCATTTGAAAGCACACTTATGCCATCCGTCTAATCTGTCGTTCTTAAATCAGTTCAAATCTCAATCACAGTAGTTGCGATTAATTAATCTTCTAGGGTAATTTTGATCTCGTCAATAGGTAATCTTGTTATAATTTATTACTGGTGTCCTAACCCTATCCTTTGCAGTGGGCATACGTTCAAACCGGTAAGGCCATTTGAGAGTATACTTATACCATCAGCTTAATCTGTTTCGTTAAATTGGTTTAACCTTAAATCATACTTCACTTAATTTCTAAACTAAAGATTTATCCACTGCACTAACTGTGTTATTTGCAGAGAACAGGGCCTGATTAGTTAATCGTGGTATACACGAAGAGAGACCTTGTGAGTTTGTTACTCCTAATTATACAAAGGCATTTTTAATCTGTTTGAACACAATTATACAAATCTGTTTTCTGTAAGTCGTTTTTTAGTCAACAGAAATTCATCAGGCTCTACACTGAGCTGTGATTGACAGGGTGATTTCTGGACTCTGTAGCAAAGTGGTTTGTTCTCTTAACTCATCTCATAAAGAATTCATTATCTTATAAAATTGTTGTTATATTACAGTTAGTTAACCTACGCAAATCTGTTTAAATTTTAGTGCACTATTTATCTTACGGTAATCTGATTAGTGTGTCGTTAAATTATAGTGTGTTAGTGTGTTTCATATTGATCTCAGTAGCAGTAGTATTAATTCTATTGTCTCACTCATTGTTATTCTAACCCTGTTTGTTCTAGTTGCAGGATAAATCTATTATTCTCACTGAATCAATTCTCAATTATTTAGAAGATAATCTACACTCTATTTACCACATTATCACAGTGTTCCCTCTCTGATCTCAGCTTGTGTTAGTTAGTGCATAAGATCATCGTATTCGGTGGGAATTAGATAGAGTTAACAGAAGTCAACTCTGAGAGCTAGAGTCAACAGAAGTCAACTCTGAGAGCTAGAGTCAACAGAAGTCAATTCTAAGAGCTAGAGTCAACAGAAGTCAATTCTGAGAGCTAGAGTCAACAGAAGTCAACTCTGAGAGCTAGAGTCAACAAAAAGTCAACTCTAGGTCAAAAGTCAACCTAGAGTCAACCGAAGTCAGAAAAAAGTCAACTTTAGCAGAAAGTCAACTTTAGGTCAAAAGTCAACCCAGAGTCAATTGAAGTCAGAAAAATCATATAGTTAGTTAGTAGCAGTTACATTGACACACATCAAGAGGATTGGAGTATCTCATTGGTTGAGACGAGGAGAGGTCTAGACCTCTAGAGCGGGAAGATCGAGTGAAGCCGGAAGAGAAGGTCTCAATTTACCGGTGGTCGGCGGCATTAGCAGAAGAGGCACGACATGGCGTGAAGGAACGAGCGATCGAGTGGAGATCAGCCTGAGGGAGTCAGGGCGTCCAGGAGCCGAGGAGGTCGAGGCCTAGTGGGTAGTGCCATAGGAAAAGGTAAAGGTGAGTGTTAGGTTTGCCGTGGAGGCAAATCTAAAACCTTGTATTTGAACATTGTCCTTCACCCTTTGAGTGGTGAGAGGATTAGGTTTTATTTGGTGAGGAGGAGGCTCCGAGTCTATAGTACTCGGGACTGGATTAAGGGACATTAGGTCCCCCAACCAGTTTAATAATCTTTTGTGCATTGAGAGAAGAAGAAGGGAGTGATTAACTAACGAATCATAGTAAACATATATTTAGAAATCAATAAAACTAAAATAACACCTTAAACCTAATTCACCCCCCCTCTTAGGTTAACCACCGCCCTATTCGGAGTTTTCAAATCTCACCTTCTGTATACTAGGATTGAGATACTTAGGATGATCTTTGAAGTAATGTTTTATAGCCTCATTAACAATGACTCAAGGAAATCACTTCATAATGGCTAAAATAAAACATTATCTATTGCATGATGATTCTTATTCTTGTCATATCACAATTATCAAATAGTATCCCTTGTCTCTACAATAATCAACATTTTTTTAGTTTCCAAAATTTTTATAGGAAATTACTTTTTTGGACATGTCCATGACTAAATTGCAGTGGTCCGCGGAAAAAATAAATTCAGAAATCCGTGGAAAAAAATTGCATGGAGTAAAATCTAAAATGATTTATAAAATTGAGAGACTAACTCAATATACTCAAGTTGTAGCGGGATATGTGTGGGCAAATGTTGTTTGATCCAATTGATTCATGAGTTATTTCTGTGAAGGACTAACATATTCCAGATATGCATTCACTCAAAAAGGCTTTTGAGTTTTTTTGGTTTTTGATAGTTTTAATGTCCCATGGTTTTTAGGGGTTTCAATGTTTTAATTTTCTTGTGTACAAGTCTGCATACTTCTTGAGACATGGACAAGTTCAATGGACTACTTGTGGGATGAATTTCTACACAATGGTGGAGTCCATCTTCCCTTAAGCAATTTCACCACTATCTTCCACATTGATGCCCAGTATGACCGCCTACCTCATGTGAGTTCTCCCTGACCAGAAATTAAACACAAAATCAACCATGTTATATACCGCAGAGAGAGAGAATATGTGTGGGTGTGTGAAAGAGAGAGGAAATCGAGAGAAAGAAGGATTACCTTGCCAATGGAGGCTACCCACTGAAATATAGAGTGCATGAGAAAGAGGAAGTGCAAGAGATAAACCAAGCAATAGCATGCGAAGTAGGGAAGGAGAGAAAGGGAGGGGAGTGGAGAGAGAGAGAGAGAGAGAGAGAGAGAGAGACTCCAGTTACCTTGATCTCTCACAGAGACTACCCAGCATAAGAAAACGTATGAGAAAGAGAGAGAGGGAGTGGGAGGGATAGATCATGAGATAAAGAGTGACTGAGTGAGAGGCAGATATATAGAGTAGCAAACTGGAGCACACAACGCACAGAGACAGAGAGAGAGAGAGAGAGAGAGAGAGAGAGAGGAAGCAGAGATGCTACTGAATCATAGACAGAAGGGGATAAAGAGTGTGAGAGAGAACCCTGCCTACCTCAATCTCTCACAGAGACGAACCAGCGCATCAGAGTCTATCCTCGCAGCAACATCCTCAATCTGAAGAGCATTAGATACATTCACACATTCGGCAAGCCTGAACTCACACATCGCCTTCAATGTGAAGGCCTCAGTTAACACGGCCGAGTGGCCCCCCCCTGCAGCCAACTTTCTCACATCTCCTACACACCTACCAAACAAAGTTCATTAAAATAATCGAAGATACCCCATCTGGGTAGTTTATTCATAAATTAGATGGTTCAATCATCGTTCAGTTTATCTTAGTTGAAGCAACTAGATGCCTTATTAGCAGAGTTAAATAACTTCTAATCAAAGAAAGCACAGTGCCAAGTTAAATTATCATATTAGGCAAATTAAGTAAAGCAACAAGCCATCACCAATTTTATTCAAAAAAACAAGCCATCACCAATCCACATATCATATTAACAGGAGTTAAACAACTAATAATCAAAGGATTAATTATCTCACGAATATAATTTAGTCAACCAACTACTAAAATTAGAGCCAGATTAAGATTAGAGAAACAACAGAAAATTAAGGATAGCAAAGCTTATAAAATTACAAAACCAGAACACTGAAAGATTACCAATCAATGGGAGAGGGAATCCAAGCATAAATTGACTTTTGATCAGCTGCCTGGCCATAAGAATTGTAGCCCCAGCCAAAAAGCCTACCATCTTTCATAGACACAAGCGTGTGGCAGTGCCCACAAGTGACTAATTCCACCCCTCGTGCTATGGCCAAAGCTGGGATATTGTAAAAGAATGTGGCATCAGAAAGGGCCGCACTGGACTTGCAAGAGAAAATTCTATTTTGTGGGCCTAAACCCAACTGTCCAGCCTGTCCACCACCCCATGTGTAGAGTGCCCCTTTCGAGGTAAGGGCGCACGTGTGCACTCCACCACAGGCAATATCGTTGACTTCAATGCCTTCGAGTGCCACCACTCTTCTGGGTAGGAGCTCTTTGTCTCCATACTGGAGATAGGAGTGGCCGAGTTGACCCATGTTCCCTAGGCCCCAGGTGTACCTGGAAAGATAGGACACCACGAATATTGGGGTCAAACTTAAGTACAAAATAAATCACATGATGATGATTAGAATGATACATAGACTAGGACAGAAAAACCTATATGATTTGTAATTGTTACTATAATATAAGAAAGCGAGGGGGAGTGGAGAGGGAGATAGATAGATAGGTTGATAGAGAGAGAGAAAGAGTGAGCACAATGAAATCAGGCATCCAAAGATGTAAAACAATTAGTTGATATGTTTCCAAAAATTTAATCCTAAACATATTAGGGGATAAATTAGAGACATAGACATAGAGTAGACACAAAAGGAATTCTTCAATAAACTGATGAACAAAAACTAAAGAACCGTATGGCTGACTGGTGATTACTAGCGATTCTGGCTTTATGCAGGCGAGTTGAAGCCTGAAATCTGAACTGAGGATGGCTTTTTGGCATTAGCTCACCTTCACAGGATTTCTTTCAGAATGCTCTCAAATTCGTGTGTGAATATTATATTTTCTTAACATAAAACATAACCTGTGTCCTTCGTCAAAACCCACTGCTGCTCAACACCTCAATGGATCAACTCTATTACATAAGTTGATTCCTAAATTTATCTCATAGGATGAGATTTTTCAAATAAACGCAGTTCTTATAGCATTAACTAAGAACCTGGCTATTGGATCTTTAGAGTGCTTCTTCTATCAATTGCTACACCTAACTTCAGGTCAAAAAAATACCAACTTTAGTCATTTTAGAAGGATTTTAGAACTACAGATATTGTAATTTTCCTCGAGAATTACTTACACCTCTCCAACATCCGAGATCGCCGCTGAGTGAAACTCACCACATGCAACTTGGATAATCTTCACGAGCTCAGGGGCTTCGTCAAGATATCTAGAAAATGCATTTAATATCTGCGGCTTCTGGAGGCCTTCACATGTAATACCTCTTCCGAGCTGGCCATACTCATTATAGCCTGGTGTAACACCAAATAAATGACTCTGATTAATTGAATTTTTAATAAATAATTTCCTTCTGGATAGAAATGAGGGGACAAAGAAGGGGACAAGCCCACAGGGTTGGGTGAGAGGGGGATGGAGGGGGAGGGAAAGAGAGAGAGAGAGAGAAGATAGATGGGAGATGAGAGACCATTTTTCTTACTCTGTCAATCCCAACTCTAATTACGTCCTTTGTTCAGACCATTAGAGCATTATCTGGACTCAAGATTCTTAAAAGATCCTAGTGTGAAGTTGGTGAAATTACCCCATGATTGAAGCAGTCCATCTTCTGATAGTGCCACCACATGAGCGTTTCCACAAGAAACTTGGCGGAAATTCTGTGATTATTTCAACAGAAAAATAAGAATTCAGCAACATTACATGTTTAAAAAACACAACCCAACAGAAGGTTATGGTGAGAATATATTTAATACGTTTACCCCTTTAGCATCAAAATAGCTTAAACAAAGATACTTTTCACTAGAATAATACGTTCAGATAAGTAATGGACTGTGAATGAAGGGTATCAAATTTAATAAAGATCATTCTAATACACGAATCAGCTCTAAATTACTGTATAAACATTTAACCCTAATGACAAAAAAGTAATGATTCAACATAATCAAATGTTGAAAAATATAATTCTGCAGAAAATAAGAATACCAAAGGGTTAAAGATATAAAATAAGAAACATTTTTCCTGTAAAAGAAAACCAATTACACAAGCAAATCAGCTAAAGTAAAATTTAATCAAATACCACCACTTACTGTTTTCGGAGAGAATGCTCCCCAAAAGAGGCGGGGACAATTGGAACCCTGAAAAAGAGAGAAACAAAACTTGTTCACATATCATCAAATGGAAAATAAATAAATAAAAAGTATAAAAATTTAAAAATAACCTGATTTTGGCCCCAAATCCAGAGCCTACTAGAAGATAAGTTTTCATCACCTTCTCTAGGTTCAGTAATTGCTGCAGTACAATGAGCTCCGCAAGAGACAGACTTGACAAACTCATTCTGCAATGATTTAACCTTTTTAGGTTTTTTTCTATCTTCCTCAGTCCCATCACCCAATTGCCCAAAATCATTTGCACCTGATTAAATAAGCTAACTAGTGTTTAACAAAATGAACAAAAAATGGTTAAAGTTTCAAAATGAAGTATGGAAATAATTATGACAAGGACATTAGTAGTGTTTAACAGGTAGATTATGCGAGGAAGACGATTTGGATCTAGGAGTAATTTAAGTAGACTAATGAGGCCCATAAAATAGGTGCATGAAATAGGTGCACTATCCAGGGAAAAAGATGTCGAACTAGGAGTAAGTTAGGCAGATTCCTAAGGCCTATCTCTTGTCAGCCCACGTATGCCCTAGAAATTAGGGCACAATAAATGTTTGATTTCGCACATAATCCCCAATTTAAAGTTAAGCTTCAATTCAAGAATCTACACCAAATCGGAGAACAAACCCCACGTAAACAGAGTGCCATCCGATGCTACAGCAGCAGTATGCTCACGTCCACAAGCAATATCCAACCAACGGTGCTTCTCTCCTCTTGGGCACTTAAAAATCTCCCTAGAAAGTCGTTTGGGGATCCGCAAAGACCTCTCATTACCCTCTCTGGCGGTCTGTCCCTGCTGATTATATCCCCAAATGTAGATTGCGGTCATCATTGGAAACGCCGCTGATTCCTGAACGTCACCCAGAATCTGATGCAGGACCATTTTCGCACAAACTGGATACAAAGAGAAATGAAACTTTAGTCAAATGATCCCTCAAATCAACGGAGCGCGCAGCTTTCAAGATCAACGACAAGAAAAGGAGCGCTCACCGACTTCTCCGTAGAAGAGGAAAAGAAGGTCAACGGCCACGTGGACTCTGCGAAGAGGCGGAGATTCCGTGTCCCTTGTCCCGGGATCTCCGCCACTATCGATCCCGCAAGAGATTTTTTTGTCGTGCACGGTACAGCAGGTCAGTTATAAAATTATAAAGAATAAGAGTGATTTTAAAGAACTTTATTTTAATAATTCAATTTTTATAATCTAGAATTGACTTTTGAAGTGGCTAAATTGACTTTTGTAATCTTGAATTGATTTTTGAATTGGCTAAATTGACTTTTGTAATCTAGAATTAACTTTTGTAATCTAGAATTGACATTCAAATATTAATGGATAGGTTAGGCTAAATTGGCTAGGATAGTTGGTGGGAAGTATTTGCATGTTCCAAACCCTTGCCTTCCAAACCCTTCCCATTTTGAGGAGAGACATTTTGACTCCCTACCTAGGGCTCGCTTGCTCAGCAGCGCATGCTTGCACTTGCATCCAACCGATGTCATGTGCCCCTTCTTGATATCGCATCCTCGCTGTCGAGCTCAACTCGAGTCCTCGCTGCCCTCACAGTCATACTGCTCTCACTTGGTTAGCCACCTTCCTTGATCATTACATCGTCTTGCCAACTCATGCCAATGAGGACTCTACATTGATCATTTGCCCCAGATCCCTCTCTTCCACTAGTCCTTGCTGCTTATATGGGAGTTCACTCAGCCACTTCTTCTGTGTTTCCTTCAACGCATGCATTTGTCAACAACATTCAGAGCACAATCTTCCCATCTGCTCCAGTAGTTCTTGGTGCCCATTTGGGAGTATACTCAATTGCCTCTTCTATTTTTCCGATGGCGAATGCATCCAACCCAATCTTTGGAGCCGTGCATGATCTTCAACCACTCCAATTATGTTACATGGTCTACTAGCTTTCACCATTTTCTTCACTAATGAACCTCTGTTGCACAAGGATCCTAAACTTGAGGAGTGGCTCTTTCAAGACAAAGTTATCACTACGTGGATGCTCAAGAAGGCAATTCCCTCCATTGGTGAGCCAATAAAACTCATATCTCCTTCCAAGGCTCTTTGGTATGAATGGCTTGTATGCATAGATATAAATCCAACATCTCTCATCAAGTAGATGTCTATGAGCAATTATTCATGTTGAAGTAGGGCATGCATATCCCATCCCTTCTTTCTTACTTATATCATTTACTTGACAAACCCACACCCTCCCCCCTCCCCCAATAATCTTGATATCCTCTCTTACCTTGCTAGATGTCTTTTATGTTCCAAATTGTCTAGTTCACCTTTTATCCATCACAGACATTAACCAAGCCTTATTTTGCCCTATCACCTTCTTTCCTTATCAGTGAACTTTTCAAGATTTGTGAATGGGGAAGATCATTAGTTTGGTACATCTGACTGGACTTAGCCTCCATGAGCTTGTTCTAGACCACCTGACCTTTTCTTGACTTCTTGCTAGTAGGATTCTCCATTTCAATAATATTAGTCAGTGGGGGATTCAGGCGTTCCCAAACTTTGTGAGGTACTTTTATGGATTCTATTTCTCCTTTTGAGTGTGAGTCATGTTAACCTGGGAAACACTTTCACTTTTCTACTCTTGACTTGACTCTATTCCTAGTAAAAAAAAACCTTTGATCTTGTTCATTTTAATCTTTGGGGCCTTCTAGGGTCACACCACTCTGGGTCTTTGTTACTATATCATCTTTGTAGATGACTTCTCTCTACATTTCACAAGTGTATTTTAGGGAAAATAATCAAGAAAATATTTTTAAAGTTGAAAAATAAGTTTGTTTATCTAAAAATGAATTCAATTTGTTTTTCAAGATATGAGTCGATGGATATTATGTGACCAATAAGTATAAAAGCTATAAGTATGATTTTCTCATACATACTAGATGATAAGATCATCTGTTCTTGATGGGTTGATGTTTTGAATATCCGATTCAATGTTTTCCGCTGCATTTAACATTTTGATCAAAATTTTAAAAGTTTATCGACCTCAGAACCCAAAATGAATGAGATCTCAAGAGTCAATTTGATAATGACAATCATACTACTCGATTTTGATTTTGATTTTATTTTGATTTTTTTCTCTTTCCTCATCCATTATTTTCTCTCTTTAATTCCTTCCTCAATTTAAAGGCAATTTGATTGGGGTTTGAGTCATTGGAAAGATTGTGAAATTGTCTTTCTTAACATATATTTCCCCAAAAATATAAGCCATTTTCAATGTCCAATTTAATAAAATTCTTCCATATTTGGAAGATTATAACTTGCTAAACTTGATTCTTAGTGGATTCGAACCTTAATTAGAATTATACTTAATTAATCATCAATTTAATTGAGTTAGAAATTTTTATTGAGCTATCACTTCATATGCTAAACGATGACACAATTTTGGCCTATCAAGCATTATGATGGCTTCATTGCATCAGGGGTCCAAACATCTTGTATAATATTGAAATAAGCATTTTTATGGATTAGAGAAATCTCCAAGAAAAATGACACAAGTTTGAACTTTATTTGTTGTAGATTGTATAATCTTGGCAAAATTTTGATGTTTGTTTTTATTTTTAAGGAACACTAAAGTAGGTGGAGCACTTGCGAGGTGGAGGAACAACAACTTGGGGTGCAACTTGAGTATTTGTTGTGGAATTTGTTGGTGTGTGTCAACCACTTGAGGAACACGTAAGCCACTATTTATTAACCTTTTCTCTATTTAGTTTGCACCTCGATTAATAGAGAAAAAGATAGATCCTCGACGCTAGGTATGTTGAATCTATTAGAGCCCTCTTAATTTTTGATGCCCTAATTTTTCCTCTCTTGGGTTGTGACGTTAGCCGAAGTAACACTCGTTGCATGTTTGTTCATTCCTTTTCTCTTTGAGTCCCCTCTCTAAGCATATTATTTTTTTTACAAGGTTTGATGTTAGGACAGGCTTGGGTCCAGTTTTAGGACCCAAGTATGTTCATACAGTTGATACAGTTGAAGCTTGTGCTATTCACACCGTTTCATATACTTAATTATTCAACATTTCATTGAATACAGTTGATATAGTTAAAAAGATTTTGCGACAAAAATTGCCAAAATGATTCGTATAACCCTCCATATGCAGAAAACATCTAAAGTTCTCTAACAACCTAGGAGACATTTAAGTTCAAAAATCTTGGGAAGGACTTATTTTTGGTCCCTTGATGAGATATAGAGACGATAATAAAAATCTCCAAGCCCATAGAGGTTATGGGGCATGTTTTGGATAGAAAAATGGATTATTATCAAAAGATAGATTTGATCAAAATTCAGAAACTACTAAGTTCTCCTTTTGGGGATAATTCATGGAGATTTCGTACTATTTTAATTTTATTGTTTGTTTTGCGAGAAAATTTTCTTAAAGGGTACTCATATCTCGCCATATGAAGAAAAAAAAACTTATCTAGGAAAATTTAGGTTTCAAACTTCTGTGAAGTAATTGACACAGTTAACAACTTCACGTATTGAATTATCTTTTCTATTCGGTGTACAAATGATTTAAGTGTTCAAAATCTTGTGCTTCATGTGTTACATCTTGTGATGTTTATGCATAAGCATCATTTCAAATTTGTATATGGTGTGGAGAAGCTAGTTTTTGTGTGGAAGCAAAGGCAATGGGACTGCTTTAAGGAAACTAGCCTTGACTCAAGCCTATTATGGATTGCTACAAAAACGGCAAAGGTCAAAAGGTGTGATATGTTTCTTTCTCCTCAATTTTTGGGCAATGTATTCATTTACCATTTTTACATCCAGAAACAAGGCTGGGTTGACTTTGTATTTGACTTATTTTGTATTTCATTATCTTTGTAGCTAGCATTGGCATACCGAGCAGAGATAGATGTGCTAGGATATGAGGTTGGACAAGCCCTCCAAAGTTTTGACCAAGACATCGATTGTAGTAGAAGATGTTGAATCAGAATATTTAACAAAATTGAAGCACCAAGAATAGATGATCTTAGGTCAAAAAACTATGTACACAATCGTGATATGAATTAATTTGATTGATAGTTTAACATAATATCATTCAAGGATTCATACGGATCAATTTAGTGAAACTCTTTTCTCTAAAAGATTATTCAATTTAATGATCACTATCTATCATTGGTGTCTCTACACTGATGGCCATAGGATCAGCCATACTCATCATATCAATCGAATTAGATAATGTTATTCTTTCTAGATAAATCGATGTCCTTCCTGAATATCTCACGAATAGGAATATTTAGAGCATATGTTTAAAGCCTAGTGATCATTCTATTATGATCTCATTATAATCCACTTGATCATTACATATGTTTATGGACTTCATTGCAAACATCACACAAGAATGACAATAAATAAAAGTTCATTTCAATGACTAAAAACAAAAGATGAATGTATGATTGGCTTGCAGGCCACATAATATTCATTAAGATGCACTTCAGCCTCCTCATAAATTTATTCCATGGTTAGTAGTCGACAAGAAACCTTGATATGATGTGAGTTCCCTCCATGAGCTTGTAAAGGGTTGGCAATGAACTCTCTCTACAAGTCAAGGAAGGAGCAAAATTTTGTTTCACCGATGAGATGGAGTTCAACTACTGGGCTGGTTGGTTTGCATTGACCTTCATGTCCAAATATCTCCTTTGTGATGCGTGTTGATAGCTACACGTGAGCCAAGGGTCATTGCCTTCTCTCCATCCTACTATTGTATTTGGAAAAAGTATGTAATGAAATTATAATGTAAATAAAATGGGAGATTGGTGAAACTAAACATGTAAGTTGACTTTGTAAAGAAAATGTCCAGTTTCTTCTTTGAGATAACAAGCATCAATTTATAGTACATTTCAAGTTGGTGTTAGGGGTATGTAAGGTGTGAGTGGGGCCTACATGGACAACCATGTAATTAGCCACATATTTATATATCAATACTACCTAGGTTCACTGATCATGGGTGGTCTTCCTTTTTTTGTTTTTCAAATGAAAGTTTTGTATTCTCTACTTATTTCTATTGTATACTTAGCCCATAAAACTCACATGCTATTGGTTTTCTTTGAAAACTGGCTATTTTATCCAAGTTGAGGATAGCCTTAGGTATCCTGATTCAAAATCTCTAAGTTCATGTCATCCATTTGTCGCCACATTTGTAATAGAATGTTTTAACTTATTTACTAATCTTGACATGATATATTTAAAAAACTTAATGCAACCGTTGGTTGATCCCATGACTTTTCTTTTCAAAGCAAATCATTCTCTTAACTTACTTCTAGGTGAGAAATATAGATAATCCCAACGCATCTTATCCCAATTTTTTTTATTGAGCCATAGAAAACTAAAGTGCAGAGAAAAGAATACTTTGACTTTATGGAATTTTGCAGGAAAGAAATTGGGATAACTAGAAATAATGTGAAGAAACTAATATTGTAATGTTATTCTTAAAGGCTTATGAGAATTTTGGAATGGAGAAAGTATTATTCTCTTATATTCTTCATTTCAGTGCTTGAACTTTATTCACAAATTTTCCTTTGACTCTATAGTTCTTTATTTGGAATATAGTACATGATGGGATCTAATGGTCGGTAAGCTCTTAGAATTTTGATCAAAACATGAAATGTAGTAGAAGACATTGAATTAAACAATCAAAACATTGAAGCACAAAGAATTGATGATCCTATTATCTTGTATAGATTAAAATCCATACTTACAGGTCTCATTAAAAGAGTTCTCGAAGATATTCAATTGAATAGCTTCTTATAATATCCACATGATCGCCAAACTGTTGGATCTCATATTCAATGCTCTTCAACAAGAAAGCAAGAAAAGAAAGGAAAGAGTTTCTACTAAGCTTATACGGGCACCTTGAGCTGTAGTCATTCTCTTCTTATTTATATATATTGGTTATGATAACTTTTCACAAAACCCTCAAAATTATGTCTATATTCATCAACGTTTATTAAATATATGTGTGTGGCCCTCTAGGTATATATATATCTTGCTAGTTAGTAACATCATAAACCCAATTATGATTATTGGTCAAATTTATTAATTATCAATGTCAACATACAAATCAATTAATCAACGATTGATTTTTAAAAATTGATAGGTCAAGTTGCTAGCCCATTGAGTGCCAACACGTACCATGTATCCTTATAGATATGGAGTGGATAAGAACTCCTTTATGGAACCTTGTTTTTATTGGTTATCATGTACATATAATCCTTTCTCTGCACGAAACTCATAAATGACTTAAGCTATGATCAATTGTCAAACCGTAATCGATTACTCAAGTTAGTACTAATGTATGGTGAAAATTGTAAAAAATATATTGTTCAATATTTCTATTGCCTTAGCTAAAGATTTTATCACATCTCATTCTTTGAGATAATCTCTTCTAATATTGAGGGCATAAAATCCCATCTTGACAGCATGATCACTTTCAAGGACTTCATGTTTTATCAAATCTATGAAACTTTAGAAATCATGTGTTTAGGGATTTGTAAGTCATAATCAATACATGATCATCTATCTAGAAAGATGTCTTTGGTTGCTTAGGTCGAAGGACCACACACACAACCGTGACATGAATCAACTTATTGATAGTTAGGTAAAATACCATTCAAGGATTCACATAGATTAATTTAGTGAACTATTTCTCAAAAGAGAACACACTATATATCATTTTTGTCTCTACACGATAGCCATAGGATCAATCATACTTGTCATATGAGTCAGACCAGATAGTATTATTCTTTTTCGGATCTTTCAATGTCCTTGTCGATTATCCCTTGAGTAGGAATGTTTAGAAGATATGAATCATAATTGTATTATGATTTTATTATAAGTCTATTAATCATTGCATATGCTCATGGACTTCATGGTACATATAAAACAAGAAAAAATAATAAATTTAATTTCAATGAATATAAAAGAGACATGGAAGTGTGATTTAGCTTATTGGTCACATGATATTCATTAACACAAATGATGGATGATATGCCTTATAAGATGAATGAATGATAGTACTATTTACCTCAGTATGAGAGGTAATTGTTCTATTAAAGAACTTGTAACTTTCTTTTGAAGACGGCTTGATAGTTACTTTTAAAATAATTTGAAAATTTGTATCTCAAAATTACTTGAATTTGAACTTAAATATTATCTCTAAATGGGAATTTACGTGATCCTCTAAACAACATTCTAATTAAAGTTTGATTCCTCAAATGATTTATCTCCAAATGATCCAAAATGACCTTTCAATGTATACAAAAATTAGCTGCTAGTAGATCCAAAATTGATTTTCAATGTTTTCTAGAAAACCAACCCACAATAGATCTAAAGATGAGTCCCAAATAAATCCGAAAACTAACTTCTATGAAATCTATAGATAATCAGCTTTATAGTTTTTAAACATACCTCTAAATCGGATTTGATCTGATCGACAAATCACCTTTCAATCAAACCAACAAGTAGATTTTAATAAACCTCTAAATCAGTGTTAATCATATCTACAAGTCAACCAAATCTGACCTAATGTGATTAGATTTGAGCCTAATTAGCTTGGAACCTATTACCTCTAATCCTTTTAGATAAAAAATCAGAATTAATAAAATTAAAAACACTCGACACAGACTTAACAGAAATCAAACCTAATCAAAAATCACAAAATTCAAAAAAATCAAACTTAATTAAAATCAAACCTAAGCCAAAATAAAAAAATCAAGAAGATCAAACTAATCCAAATCAGATTTATGCTGAATTCTAAAAATGAAAAAAATCTAACTAGTAAAAGACAGATCTAAACTGAAATAAAAAATCAAGAAAATCAAAATAATTAAAATTAAACCTAGGTTGACACATAAATGGGTGTTAATTAGACTAGAAGATTAAATCAAATCTATCCTAGCAACAACCACAATGAGAGTAAAAAAAACTAGAGATTGACATAAATCTTGAAAGATGACCCATTCAGAACCAAAACAAAATATTTGCTAGTAAGAGAGAGAGAGAGAGAGATAGAGAGAGAGAGAGAGAGAGAGAGAGAGAGAGAGAGAGAGAGAGAGAGAGAGAGTGAGTGAGTGATCTCTGCCTTTTTTGAGAGTGTGTGTGTGATGGTCAGCAGCCTTGAGTGAGGGAGAGAGATATCAACCTTGAGAGTCAAAATGCAGCTCTTGAGAGAGAGAGAGAGGTTGTAGCCCTTGAGAGAGAGAAAAGGTAAGTTTCGTCCTTTTTGCTTCTACTCCAAGGAGCTGTGAAAAATATGACCATTAGACCTCAAAATGAAAATATTACTAATGATCATAAATAGATTACTATACATACTAATGGATAATAAATTTTACTTATATATTATGTAATCGTTAAAAAAATGATATTGATATTAAAAAGATGAATGTTTCTTTGCTTTAATGACAAGAAAATTCTTGAATAAACAATGGAAAGCTGAAAATACCCATACATATGGCTTGTTCTCAAGGTGATGGGGTCCCTATGCCAACGTGGGTGAACCACTTGAGTCTTCATTAGTTGCAGCTGTAAAGGCATAACTTTCTCACATCAATTTGGCTAAAATATCAATAATTTTAAAATAAAGTGACATAGAATTTTATAAACATCAATAAGTCATTAACATAAATTATCAAACTCACATTTTGTCATGTGTGGATGTGTAGGGGCACGTAGCTCATGTGCATTGGATGTATAGTCCACAAGTGTCACATGCAATTCAAGTGTTGCACATGATGCCTAAGGTTTGGCATGGGCTAGGGCAGTGTGAAGGCATCAATTGGGTTTTTAGAAACACTTGGGCATATCTTGGGCTTTTGCTGCGCTAGGTGATAACATGCAATTACATGATTATTACTACAAATTAAGGCATAAAACATTCCATTTTTATGCATGTTAGCATACTTTGAGTGTATATCTATCATTTCATGCAAATTTAAGTTATAATCTCAAAATGCACTATTTTAGAGATTATTATGCATTTTTAAAAATACATTTTCAAAGTAGATTATTCCCATCTATATTTGAGATTATAATTGGGTTTTAATGCTAAATAATAAGAGAAAATACTTTTTATATTCTCATTTATTTTTCTAAGTTTTGAATTTTTAAGAGCAGTGAGTGTATTTTGGAAATAAAATTTATTCTTTGGATATTTGAATAATTTAAATATTTAGAATGATAGATAATTTAATTTATGATCTAATGAAATAAATTTGGATTAATTTGGAGTTATAATTTGAAAAGTTATGAATTTTCTAATTTTTTTAGAGGTTTTTAAAAATTTTTAAATTTTTATGAATTTAAAATCGATTTCTTTGATTTAAATTTATTAAAATAATATATTTTATTTTCATGTGCTGACGTGAAAGATGATGTGGCACAAGCAGAAAAAGTGCGTCACATGACGACATATGAGACCGCCACGTGTCGCACACATGTACTCGTGTGCAAGTGCGTGTGTGCTCGCGTGTGTATACGTGTGTGAGTGTGTGTGCACGTTTGTGCGAGTGTGTGTGTAATTAAGGAGAAATCACCCTGTTAAGGATTTTCGCTAACTCCTTAATTATGGGCACCTTATATACACGCATTTTTGTTTTTATTTTTTCCATGTGGGACTTTGTTTTGTTTTTAATTTGCGTAGGTGATGTGGCAACGCCTGGAGCATCTGATCGTGCAATTAAAATGTGACCGTTGATCATCACTTAAGGCGGGCGGGGGGTATTTTTCACATTCTTACTCATCGGCAAATCATTTAGCCATTGATCAAACGATTTATAACGGCTGAGATTAAAACCAATGTAAAATGCATTCGGAGCGTTAGATCAAGATCGGACGGATGGCGTTTCATGCGTTTCTTCTTCACGCGTGACGTGGCGAAATCTCGGTGGTCCATCTCTGATCCAATGGCTACGACTTAACCATTATGATTCACACTCATGTATTTCATCAGAGCCGTTGATTGTGAAATTCCCTAATGAGATGGTGAAACTACTAAGAGGGGGGGGTGAATTAGTATCTTTTCGATCTTTATGTTATTCTAATTGTTTATTTCAATTCGTTGACTTTCTCTCAACTTTCTCACGTCACTCATGAGCTAGATTTTTTTATACTGGACAGGGTTCCAGACCCCCGCGCCAGTCCCAGGAGGAGACAGTCCCCCTAGAGTCTCTCCTCACCCCTTTTTTAATCCCCTAGTAGTAACTACTAGCTGGCCGGGATTAACAGATCAAAAGTTCTACACGATCTTTCGATCTGACTCCCTCACACTCTCGGCTAGTGACCTAACTTCGCCGCCGTCCTCCGGTACTCGTCCACTCGTCCCGTCCCCCGGGCCGACTCCCAGAGCTCTGCGCGCCGCTCCCTACTCTCTTTCGGGTTGGCCTGCCCCTCTGTAGTCACCGAGTCTTGGTACCGATCCACGCACGCACCAAGTAAGTCGCTCGTCCTTGAGTCCGAGTGATCCTGCAAGGTGAAGAACAAGTATCCCTCGAGTTGACTATCTAGTCAACTCCCTAGAGTCGTCCTGACTCACTACGATTCCCAAGGAATCTCCCCCTTACCCTCACGGGTAACTACGACTCACCAAGAGTCCACCTAAAATTTGATGGTATGTGTAATTATCCTATTACTTTAATTAAACTTATAAGATAGAAAGCTGTAAGGAAAGTATTTAAACAAACTAAATGAATTAGAACAAACTATAATAAATGGTATAACAAGAGAAATATTTTAAAACTTATTAAAAATAAAATCAAATTATTATAACCCCCTTATTTGCTGATTTGACTGTGACTTTCTGTGGTTGACTTTGACTTTCTGCTGACTTTGACTACTGGTGTTGACTTTGACTACTGCTGTTGACTTTGACTGCTTTTGGTTGATTTTGACTTTCTGATCACTTTGACTCCTGCTACCGTGAACTTTGACTTTCTGATCACTTTGACTTTCTGCCTGTGGATCTGACTCTATGACTTCTGACTTTGACTTTCTGCTTTGACTCCTGCAGTCTTTTCCCTTGGAGATAAAACAAATGCAACACAACAACACCGCAAATAACTCCTAAAGTAATTTTCCAAATATCCTCACTATGGATTGAATTTATAACTTTGATAAATTTACTAATAAATGATTAAAAAGTCACAGAAAATTAAACCACCTTTGATCTCACCTCGATGGAGTCTCACTAAACCTGAAAGGTTATAAATTATCTAAGTAACAGATCATAAAATATATTAACGAATGGTTATATTTATAGGCAATGCTAAATAGAATCTTAAATTAGATTAGACTATAATCAGAAATTTGAAATCAAAATTTGTCAGAGTTCTGTCTGAAATCTTCTATGATGCACCGCTTCAAATAATGACGTGTATGACCTGCTGGATTTTAAGTAAATAAAGACAGATATAAAACAAATTACAAATAGAACAGATTTGATAATAAAACTAATAGATATAACAAAATTGACCAACAATAGAAAAAAAGGAAAAATGATGCAGCTAATGTGATGAACGGCAGATCCAAAATCCAACAGAAGATAATATTACGGATATCACAGAATAACCAAAAAAAACTGATAACACTGATTTAATAAACCAAAAATGAAATAAGAAAATGAAATCAGGAAAATAACAACAATAATTAGAAAAACAAAACCAGATTTATAAAATCAAAAACGAAATATCAGAAAATCGAAAACGAAAATAAATTTAAAAATGAAATTTCAGAAACCGAAAAATGAAAAACGAAAAATCACAGAACGATAATAAGAAAAAAAACGAAAACAGAAAACCAAATCAAAGACGAAATTAAAAAAATGGAAAAATAGATTTTAGAAAGAAGAGTCGTTGAAGAGCAATCTTTCGATGGAGGAGACGTCGCCTTCTTTTGATTTCGCTGAGGATGACGATTCAAAAATCGTCTTCGTTTTCTTCTTTGCTGGAGCAGAAGATCGCTGGAGCACACGATCGCTGGAGCACCAAAACCTTAGCGTTTGAATTTTTTTTGTTTTACTGGAGAGAGTGAGAGATTTTCGTTTTTGGCTTTTATCGGATTTTCTGGACATATACGCAATTTTTAAAGATTACCTGAAAATACACTAACATGAAAAAGTTAGTATAACGGTAATAAAATTCAGATATGACAATACACATACACATATATAAATACATATATATATATATATAAGAAGACATATGATTAAGAAATGAAAGAAAGGAAAATAATAGTATGACTAAGTAAATAAATAAGAGTACTATGAATTGGTAAGAATAATTCATGGTCCTACAAGGATTTAAATCCTGTCTTCAAAAGATCTTAATTAAATATTTTAATAGTAGATTGTAGATTAGGTAATCCCTTTCTACTTCGTAGCAATGTTTGCATTTCCAGATCGACGAGGGTCAATCTATCAGTCCATCAGTACCTGCACTAACACAAACATACCTTTCTCAAGTCATTTTGACAAACAGTTATTAATCATAGTTTAAACACTACTTAAGATACTATTTCATAAACATTAAAAGCACACTTAAGTAAAGCATCAAACTTAGGTTAAACTAACAGATTGAAGATCAAACGCATCATTCGACGGTTACACCCAAATTTGCTATAAATTGAGATATTCTTCGACATTGTAAATCATTCTTGGATGTTTTTGAGTAATCAAACTATTTAGACACCACCATCCTTGAATCTCTTGCTTCTAATCGCTTCTAGACTAATTTCCGTGTCGACGAAGTGGTTAGAAGTGAGATTTCGTCGATAGAATAGGAAGAATCTGCCTCTTGAACACCGATGATCATCTTCAAAATCGCAAAATGAAAAGCCTTGAATACGGTGATTAATTGGATCATTTTAATAGCTATCTCGGGTTAGATTATGTGTTTTCCTCCTAATATTTCTTCATGTATTATTAAATTATAATTTGGGATTTTAGATTTAGTTAATTTTGTTTTTAATTTTAGATTTCTCTTTGCGCGTTTAAAAATTTCTACCTAATTCGCTCTTTGATTTCTCCACGAATCTTGATCCAAATCAATTGATTTTTGATTCCATGAATTCGTCTTTGAGTTCTCTTTCCAAATCTATCAAAACCCCTAATTTCTCACCTCAATTTATTGTCCGATTTGATCGAATTTCAAAAGATCTCTCAAAACTCTCTTATTTCTCCATGGATTCAACCCTTATTCACCACTATACTCCTTAATTTGTGATTATTTGATAAAATTGGTGAGTTTGGCATTAGTTTTGACATGGATTGGTGTGTAATCAACGACTGCATCAATTTGGTCCGTCACTAGGGCGTTGTATGGGCTTCTATAAGTGCTTGGCTTCTATCAATGTTAGTGCATTGTTTGGCTTTAGAGTGTTTCTAGGGGATTGTTTAGGTTTTTTATGACACCAGGGCATTGTTTGGGCTTCCTTGCAATAGTTGGGGTGTTGTCTTGGCTTTTGGAGTGATGCCCACGTGTCTCCTAAGCAGTGAGGATGGTGTCGGGTCAGTGCAAGAAACTAAGAGTAGGCACGGAGGCTACTAGGAATCGTGGACTTAGGGACAGGGGTGGCATAGAGGGCGCAAGGGCGATGCATATGGAGGTAAGATGGCAAAAAAACAATGCAATAATGAAATTTTTTAATACCAAACTGATGTCTAACAATATCACGTTTAGCTAGGCTCTAATACCAAGTTGATGCAGAATGTAGTGGAGGAGAAGAGGAAGGATGGACTTGACATAATGAGGTAATTACAAGTGGCACTAGTTATGCATCCCTAGGCAACACTCTTTTGAAGAAGAAAATTCTCAACAAAAAATAAGCCAAGTTGTTTGGGAAACACTCTGGGGTGGTTATGAGGCTCAAGAGGAGAGATAAAATAAATCGGCTCTTGGGCCCAAGTGAAGTGTGGCTTGGGTTGTGGCTGCATCCTTTGATGGTGGGGTCATTGTCATGCCCGGTGATGGTGGGGCAATGGTCTCCAACATGGCTCGGGTTGTGGCCGTGTCCACCTATGGTGGGATCTTGGTCGTCGCTAGTGGGGTAGGTACCCCACCATGGAGAATATAGTCAATAGTATATGAACAAATATTACTAGATCGCCTATATATTTAAATAAAATAAATCTCTGAAATATTAATGATGCTATGATCATGGTACATTAATTGATTGTGGAATCAATGAGATCTTGTATAAGTGAATGTATATAAGTCTCTCAGAACTCGAATTCTTAAAAATAATTTAGTTTCATTCCCAAATTGGTCTCTAAAACATGTAAATAAATTATTTGTGAGAGAATCTCGATGATTAATCCTAAATTTTTCAAAAATGTATCAAACTAAATATTAAAAGATATCTATGTATATATACTGGAGAGAGAGAGAGAGAGGGCAACTAAAACGCGAACACCGTCGATTTCGTGAGATTAAAACCATCACATCATCCGTCTTTCCACGTTTTCTTAATTCCTATGGCAGAAACGATATCAGAGAGAAAATTAGAGAGAGATAGACGCTCCTTCCTTCGCCGCTAGATACCAGAACTGTACGGATCATGGAAGGCATACAAATTCGGAATCTAAGATAGAGTATGAGAGAGAGAGAGAGAGAGAGTTCTCTACTCCGGCCAATCCTTCGATATCGCTGTGCAATTCGTAGACCCACACCAATCCTTCTATTTATAGTCAGCCACAGAGGAGAAATATTTCCTTGCTTCTCCTAGACCGAGAGATGAATACGGCAATGATGACGGCGATAAAAGATTCAAGGAACGCGCTTCTCTTCATGGGGACATCCCCACCTCGCGACCCAGACTGGCTTATCCCGTTCGGCTTCATTATCATCTCTCTCTTCTCTCTCAGCTGCATCCTCGTCTACATTTTGTCTCGCTGGGGTAGCTGCACAGAGAAACCCAACGTCTACGCTGGAGCTTACTCCAACGGCGTCGCCATCTTTGAACACGAATGCCTCGTGGGAAGCTTGGCGCTTGTCCTCTTTATCGTCATTTCTCTGGCAAGTTTCTACTACTATTTCTGCTTCCGAGGTGGCTGCTTCGGAACCGGCGTGGATGAAACTGTGCCGCTGGTCACCGGAAGGAAGTTTAAGATGCAAAAGAGTTAGGGTTTTGAGAACAGCAGCAAGGAATTATTGTAATGGAGTGGGCAATAAAGCTGGAGTTTCTTTCGGTCCATAGAATTTTTGTGGTTTCTCCTGATGTTCATTATTCGTCTGATTATCAAATGAAGTGAAGTGTATCTGGGAAATGATGACAAGATCTTTTCGAAGGTGCAATGCGCATGGACAAAAAAACATAAAATAGTAGCCCCTGATTAGGAAATGATCATTTTTATGCAGATGGTCCTTTATTTATTTACTTCATTGATAATTAATAATGATTTCCTTTAACGCCATTATAATTTTATAAAGACCAATTGAACGAGATGTATTAAACATTGATTTTTCAGAATATCTGGCACCGGAAGTTTCGGCCAAGTTAAAAAAAAGAATGTTTTATTTTCTTTGAAATTTTCAAAGATTTGTGTATATATATATATATAATCCAAAGAGTTAATATTGATAATTTATTGACGATGATATACCGAGATCTTCATAACATTTAGAACACTCTAAGGAGCAACGGAGCATAGCAAACGTCCAATCATGTCTTTCTACAACAGAATGTTATATGATTTTTCTCCAAGCTTCATATCCATAGATGATTTGATAGAGGAGGCTTACGTTTAAGGATTATTATTCACAAGACGAGGCAGTTTTCAATGGAATCATCATCCATCAATGGTAGCATCGGTTTGAACAAAGAGGCCTCATTATGAGGATTAACTTATGGAGGTATGAGTTAAATCTAATGGAAACTCTTATTGAATTAGGTTATCGATAGATGAATAACATAGGCATTATGTTTGTAAGTTTATAGAGGGGTGGATCTTGACAACCAAGGTTAATGGAATTTCATTCATCTAAATTTTTGTAAATTCAGAGGTTTAAAACCAGTAAAAATCTAAATTTGCGTGTCATAATAATTTCTGTCGACAAAACACCCTACCAAGTCTGTTTTTTAAAGAATGTTTTAGAATTCTGTTGAAGTTCTTCTGAAATCATCAACGGTATGTGTAGCATAAATTCTTCTCTCGGGATGTTCTTTATACTAGTCATGGACTCCGTGAATGATGGAGGCTGAACATTTGTATTTTGAACGTTAAGCCAGAAATTTGCATTCAGCCCTAAAAATAGGGTTGGGAGTTAAACCTATCCTATGATTTTGAATCGTTAATGCATCTTTTTTTCCTCATTTGAAATATGGATGCAGCGTCCGGCCCTCTCACTTATATGTCCTTTGAATGATTTCCATGGATTTCTCCAGGTTCCAGGAATATTCCTGTTCAGGGGGAGCTCACAAGAACCATCCTCAAGGCTTGTACAGTTCAGAGATGAAGAGAGGTGAGAGAGAGAGAGAGAGAGAGAGAGAGAGTAGGTAACTATGATAAATGATCTCACCGTATCATGAGGATGGTTCCTAGTACCTTCAACGTGAATCACATTATGGGGAGCACCCACCGAAACCCTCTATATGAAGAAATGAGATCTTCCTACTCAGAAGAAGATACATGAGAAAGAGAGAGGAACTCCGAACTAATTCCTGATAGAGATATTGAGAAAGGAGATGGATATCGGAGCAAAGCTGCTGCGCATCTGGGTCCAGCCGGAGGCGTCTGCAATATTAACTTCACGAGTCAACAATCACGACTGGATAGTACCGTTTTCGGTCGTCATCGTTCTTTTGGCCTGCATTATCTCCTTCACCATTCTCCGTTATCGTCAATGCAAAGAAGCTCCTGCTAATGAAGGTCTGTCAATGGATAACGAGTGCCTAATCGCCAGTCTCTTTCTTGTGCTTTTTTCGTGATCGTTGTTCTTGGATCCTTCTATTACTACTACTGCGTTCAAGGTGGGTGCTTTGGCCGCGGTGGGCCCTTCTCAAAGGTGGAGGCGCCGCCGTCGGGGAGGAAGATGATGCGGATGTGAAATTACCTAATTTCTGATGTCTACGTTGAATGGGGGTCATGCAAAAGAAGCCCTAGAAGATAACTTTCTTTTACTATTTTCATGTCTTGCTACACAAAGCAGTTAAGGCTTCGTAGAACCCTGAATAATGTTTCCACGGGACGGATAAGAGAGGAGAAGCGGTGAGGCAGTAGTGAGAGAGAAGAGACAAGAGAGAGATAAAGAGACCTAGATTGATCGAGAGAGAAATTTGCAAGGAAATGAATAGACACGAAAGGATTTCTACAAAAGAGAGGACTTTTGAACTGAGAAATGTATAATAGTCATAGATATTTCCTCGTTCTTTTCAGTTTTCTTTCACATTGTACATAATTTGAATGCAAAATTGTGACTTGCGCTCTTTTAAATACTACTCGAGGATCAACTCTGATCGCAGAAACCTTCACTTAAGTAACAAAATAGAATAGCAATCAGTGATCAGATTGACATGATAGAGGAAGTGATTGTCGATCAAGAAAATGATTCAAAAGAAGTGATCGTTGTAGATCAGATTGAGGGGTATTTTTTGTGAATTTTTAGTGCAGATCATTGATCGTATTGCCGATCTGATTGACAATCGCTTCCTTGAGCATGATAACAATCCGATAGGGAGGGTCTCGATCCGATCGTGGATCCAATTGAGGAAATGATCAATTTCCTTCAATGCAATGGTTGATCCTACCCTACTGAGTGATAGATGGAATCGATTGACAAAAAATGGATCATGATACCTTTGATTCAGTCGTCAATCCTGGCCTACTAACTGATCGAGGGTGTCAATCAACAAAAGAATCTATCATGATCCCCTCAATCAAATCAAATTGTCATTACCTAAATCAGGCTAGGATGCAACATTTACAATGAAACATCGATTTTTTAATATTTTGGTATTAGAATTGGGTGATTAGTCTCAAAAGAAGAACCTAAGATGACGCTCTCGGACATTTGGAAATCATAAGCTTGTAATCAAAACTTATTTCAAATAGATATAATATTTCTCTTCAATATATTCTCTGATCTGAGTGCATGATGACCAAGAAGAGTGTACTTATGAACCAGCTCTACTAACGATTATGCATGTCACTCTGCTATATATGGCATTATCGTTGTGAACTTTTCATCTCTAAAGAGATGAAACCACCAAGAGCTTCTTTAAACATCTTTTCATTTAATCATTACTTGTTATGTATAGCTCAAGTCAGACTAGAAAAGCCACAAGATTTACATGATGATTCAATTTTCTAGATTTTACTCACCAGAAATAAACATTAAACTGATGTAAATAAAATTTATACAAAATATAGGAACTTATTGGATATTATGAATGCAAGGTGAAAAAGTTTTATCACCCCTAGATAGCATTTTTCTGCATAATTAGTAATTGTTCTCATACTTTCATTTGTGTGTCTAGAGTGTTCCCTATTTTCAAAGAGTTCACATTCTCTTTAGAATCTGTCAAGTGTTATTGTCTGAATAAGGATCTTTTGGCTTGAAAATTTTAAAATCTACAAATTCAGTAAAACTTTTAAAATATTTTTGGTTATTTGGTTTTTCTGATAGAAAATAATCTTGGTATTCATATTCCTTTTTACATTCATTTTTTTACAAACACTACTAAATGGCAAACTCAAGTATAATTCTTACATTAGATAAAATGACTGTAAATTAAAAAGCTAAATGCTTGTCACCCTTTCCCTTTTTTATTAATTAAAGTATGCATGCTAAATTTATATCTTTCCTTGTTTATTATTTCTTCAATTTATTCACATTTATGCCACTTTTGATTTTAAAGAGAACCTTAATATTATCTTTGCAGATTATGAAATGATATGAGATTATACAAGTGTATTTCCAAAAATGTGCTATCATTGTTTATATGTGAGAGTGATTGGGTATCAAGAGCGCAAAGCCCCATAACATAATGAACCATCTTAATCAAAGTATCCCCCTAAAATATGAAAAATCTATTAAAAAATCCCTATATTTATATGAGTTTCAACCTGGTTCTTGATGAAATAACATTTAAAATAGGTCTTAAATATTGTTCAAGTTACTTTGATCCAAAAATATATCATGAAAATAAAACACGAATGTCATATATATTGGCGTATATATGATAAATAGTCTATTTATATATTGAGCCAACCCTCTAGACCCATTTAAGTCTATACCTCCCTACCTTGGTGACCCCTCATCTCTCTCAGTGTCTTTTTCTCTTCCTATCCTTGGTGTAGCTATGTTAGGATGTATTTCTTGGAGTAGCTAAGTTGCAATCTTTGGGCTGCTATCGTTCAATTGCACTGCAATTGGTACCATTACTCCAGCGTCATGTTGTTGTCATGTTGTTGCCCCAATGGTGCTGCCACTATCCATGTCTTCACATACATGTGTTGCACATGCCATCATAAAGTCGCCATGAACCCTGGCAACCCCCTTGGATGGGCGCTGCAGCCATGGCCATCTATTGGCAGTAGGCTCTACTTCCTTGGCCACCATCTAGGGTGGTTGATGCTATTGATGCTCCTATCTATCCCTTATAAGGTTCATCTTGATGACGATTGCCACCTATGCAGCCAATGCAGCCTCTAGCTTGCTCGTGCTGCCCTTGGCTCACTAGTATCACCCTACCTAGCCAACACTGCCTCTTTATCAATGCCTACCTACCAGCACGCTTTTCACTGTCAATGTCTCTCATGCTAGCACTGATCCCAACCAGCTAGAGCTCCTCTCTTTTTAAGGGAGTGATTCTCCCTCATCTAGAGTGACTTGCACAAGTGTCACAGCTATGACATGTGCAAGAAGTGTGCTGGCATGGGCAGATGTTAGTGAGCCCTATGAGCATGTCACATATTGTGAAAATCTAGAAAATGAACACTTGATAACATGCGTATTTAACTCGTATTTTCATCATAATTAACTGATTTTAATGCTTAATTTATGTAATTATGATGCATATTATCATAGTGTTATGACATTTTCACCATTAGAATGACATTTCACTAAAGTTCACATTTTGGCATTATTTAGGGTTAATTATGTGCTTTATTGATGTTTGACTCTTTCAAGCTCAAAAAACTTGAAACTAACCATTTTGCTTGAGTTGAATTTTCAAGACTTTAGTGGATGATTAAAGAAGAGATTAGAAAAAGAGAATGATGGGAAGAATCAAAAAGTCAACTTTAGGGGTTGACCTAATTTGGCTTTCAAAGTCAAGTTAGAATAATTTGAGTTCATCATATTTTCTTGCTAACATTTATATTTCAGGTGGCATGGGTTTAAAGAAAAATAAATTTGTGATCCAAGAGAGAAATTTTGAGTCAAAAAGGCCTTTTAAATTGAAATTTATGAATTTCTAAAGTTTTCATAATTTTCTAGAATTTATTTTGATTTTTTAGGATGTTTAAAGGCCAAAAAATGCACCAAAAAATGGGGTCTATTTGACGCGGGACTAGCGCGGTGCTGATGTGGCAATGCGGCCACGTGGCAGCGCCAGCTAGGCCGGTGCGGACCCACTCTGGCGCCTACATGGCGCGTAGGCTAATGGTGTGTGGGCTAAGAGGGCTGTGGGCTAAGTGGGCTACTGGGCCACGAGCATAGTGAGCCTGAAGATTTCTTTGAGAGAGAGAGTGGGGTGTCATAGGCCAGCTGGGCGACACAAAGCTTCTAAGGAGCCCCGACTTATAAAGGCGCCGCACTAATATATATTTATGAGACTAATATATATTTATGTTTTGCAAGAAACGTGGCTGCTCGTGAGGCATTGGATTTAAACGCGCGAACGACACGCGTTGATCTGGTGGAACCCGGTCCACCATATCTCAATTAAGCACGTGTGATCAATTCGTAGCTGTCGATCTCATTAGTGAGATCCAACAGCTAGCACATAATCTCGCAACTAGCAAACTTTGGAGTGACACGTGGCATCTTGTGGATGCTCCAATGAAGATCTAATAGTGGAAATTAAGAAGAAGGTGGAGCCCGTGTCATGGGGATCGTGGCCCAGTTCTTCCATGTGACATGGCCTCATCTAAGTCGTCCAATTCTTTAAAAGGACACGAACAGTCCAGATTAAATCGCAAAATTCCTCTATAAATTCATGTTCTCTCTTATGGAACTTTTAACTATTGATTAAATGTTGAATTGAGAGTTTTTGGAGGGAAATCTTGAGTTCTTCATGAATCCTTACGTCCTAGACTCAATCCTACATGGATTGAGGTCAACAATTCATGAAAATCGTGAGAAAATGAAAGGTAATTGCCACTTGAACGCTCAAATTATGTCGGAGAGAGAATCGAAGAAATCTACAGCAATCAAAGCAATTTAAAGCTCAATCTTCCCAAAAATCATGTTAGTAGTGTGATACCTTTGTAATACTCACTTTTTAGGTCATTTATATTAGGTTTAGATGGGTAATTAGAGTTTTAAGAACAAAAAATTCTTCATTTTCCCAATTTACTTTGCGGATTTTTGTTGATCTTCGAACAAAGATTTCTCCCTGATCTTAAGTCTAATTCTAATTTAGTTTCATTGTATTTCTTGTTCAGTCAGCTCTGTGTGGATATCTGATTTACAAATTTTCGTCAAGGTTTGACCCCTTGATTTGCCTTTTGACCAATCACTGTTCAAAATTAATCTGAATTTGGGTGTCAACTTTTGAGGGCTATTACTACAAATCTAGAAGGTGAAATTTGTCAATTTTGGTATCTTTTTAATCCTCTACCGTAAGCTTTCTCTGCATAGGTGATTTGTCAGATTTGGATACCATTTGATCTGTCAATTGAAGAACTTTGACCGAAACCCTAATTTTGGTGATTTTTGTCGATTGACTTTGAAAATCATAGTAAATCCAATTGTGCTCTAAAAATCAAGGTCTTTATATAAAAATTCTTATTTTTCTCTCGAGTTTCTAAAAATATAATTTTTGTAATATTATCTTACCTTTTCTACTCTATTTTCATAGAAGGTCAAAGTAGGGTAAAAGTCAATGCTTTGACTTTGGCTTTTGACTTTTCTTCTCCAAAAAAATTTCAAAACCCTAAAAACATCTTCTCTCATCTATTAGTACTATTTATATTAATTATATATCATATTTCCCTTTTAAAACCCTTAATTAGGCTTTAGTTTGACTGAGTCAACTCTATGGATAAAAGTCCACCGTGCTCTCTGTGAATTCAACCCGATCTCATCGTTGTACTTGATTTCTGATTTTTAAATCATCGTGTGTTCAGAATTATATCTTTTGACCGACGATCGTGTGTTTCAATGACCGCACATTTCATCGCTCATCAGCGCCCCACGAAGCGCACTCAACAAGAAAATTACTGAATTCCTAGGAATTGTTGTTTTTTTATTGTATTTCCTCTATGAGCATACAAATAGGCATGTCTAGAGTATCCTCAATATCTTAAATGTTTGCAAGTGTTTTTCATGAACTTCTCCCCCTTCCTTGATTTTTCTCCTAATTGTGTGTATGTGTGAGTGTGCTTATCATGTCTTAGCATGCTTCTTGAGGTGATCAGCTACCAACAAGTGGTATGAGAGTGTTGTAATCTAAGGCCTATGAAGATGTTCAAGTGATTGAGGTCTTCTACCATGCTTGAGGACATTCTCATTTCAACACCCACTTTTCAAGCACCAAAGGTGAAGTCTGATATGTCAACCCAAACTTTGATATTGTCCAACACCAATTATCGCTCTAGGGAATGAGGACGAAACTAAATTTGGAGGCTCATGGTTTGCGAGAAGTGATCGAAGGAAGTAAGCAAAATCATAATAAAGATCATCTCGCCTTATCAATGATCCTCAATTCTGTTTCAGAATCCCAATGTCACCAAATCAACATCAAGAAGAGTGCCAAGGAGAATTGTGAGATTCTCTACACACTCCATGTGGAAGTGTATCAAGTAGTGCAATCAAAAGTTCAAGCCTTGAAGAGAGATTTTTGAACTCTCTTACTAAAGAAGAATAAAAATGTAATGATTATTCTTTACGATTTCGTGTGTTATCTTCAGTTTGAGAGACTTGGGAGAGAAGCTTGGTGACATCAAAGTTGTTTTGAGACTCTTAAGGTCATTAATAAAAAGGTATGATTCTTTAATTATTCCTCTTGGACAGTTTGGAGACTTAAATACCACGAAGATTGAGGAGGCCATTTTGCACTTAAAGGTGCATGAGTTGAGACTCCCAATGAGGAGCTCAAGAGAAGAGGAGCAAGCTCTACTTTCTCGCGTCCTCAATGAAGCCAAAAAAAACCCAAAAGGGCTCATCTTCACTTGGAGGAGGATGGGGGGAAGGAGTAAAAGGAAAAAGAAGGGGAAAAGAACCTAGTGGTGATAAAGAGGATGGAGATAAGAGCCTTTTCATAAATCTTAGGTAAAATGTTATAATAGTCAAAAGCTTGGGCATTTTGCATATGAGTCTTGACCACCTAAGAATGATAAAGCTTGAACTAAGATGTGATTTTTGAAGAGAAGAAAAAGTGAAACTTTGAGAAGAGACAACCAAGGTATGTGACGAGACGATTTCATGTAGTCATTGAATACACACAATCTCATGTTAAAACAAGTTTCCAACTCACCAATTTAAATACTGAATCACTAATTAAAGAGTATAGTGGTGAATAAGGGTCGAAGCCACGGAGAAATAAGGAAAATTATAAGATATCTTTGAAATTCGATAAAATCAGACAATGAATTGAGGTGAGAAATTAGGTATTTTATTATATTAAGAAAGATAACACCAATACGAAATCCACAGAATAAAAAATCACTTAATTTCTATTAGAATTTGTGGAGAAATCAAGATTTGAAACCGAGAAAGAAAATAGATCGCGAAAATAGATTAAAACCAAAATTAAATCTAAAATAAACTAATCTACAATTCAAAATTAAAATCAAATTCTAAAGGAAGAAAGATTAGGATCAAAACACAAATCTAACCCGAAGTAACGCTCGAAATGATCGAATTAATTTCCAGATTCAAGGGTTTTCACTTTGCAATTTCAAAAACAAATTTCAGCGTTCACGAGGTGAGTTCATAAAATTCTTTCAATTAATTCCTTATTTCAAACACTCCTCAAATGTGGAAATGAGTCTAGAAGAAGTAGAAATCAAGTGATTCCAAGATTGTGGTGCCTAAACTGTTTGATTTGCTAAAAAATCCAAGAACATTTCGATTTTATAAATCCGTTGAAAAACATTTCGATTTTATAAAAAAAATTTTGGGCACTGACGGAACGAATTGATGCGGTCATTAATTGCACACCGATTCATGTCAAAAATAAATCCAAACTCACCAATTTTATGATTTAATCAAGAATCGAATAGTATATTGATAAATAAGGGTAGAATCCATGGAGAAATAAGAGATTTTCGAGAGATCTTTTGAAATTCGATCAAATAGGAAGATGAATTGGTGATAGGAATTAGGGAAAATGGTAGATTTAGAAAGATAACTCAAAGACAAATCTACAATCCAAAATCACTCGATTTGGATCAGTATTCGCGAAGAAATCGATGAGCGAATTAGAGAGAAATTTTTTAATGCGATTGAAAGAAAAATACAAAGTTAAAGATGAAATTAACTAAATTAACTATCCAAAATTACAAATTAATGATACATGACGAAATATTAGGAGGAAAACACGTAATCTAACCTGAGATAGCGATCGAAATGATCCAATTAATCGCCGGATTCAAGGCTTTTCATTCCGCGATTTCGAAAACGATCGTCGATGTTCAAGAGGCAAATTCTCCCTAATCGATCGATGAAATCTTACTTTCAATCACTCCGTGGACACAAAAATGAGTCTAAAAATGATTGGAAGCAAGAGATTCAAGGATGGAGGTGTTTAGATAGATTGATTGAGTGAAATCATCCAAGAATACATGAAAATGTTGATGAACATCTCAATTTATAGTGATTTTGGGCATAACCGTCCGATGAAACGCTTCATCTTCGATCAAAGGCTTTGATTGATCCCATTAATGCGAATCGTTACCGTTAAGTCGCAGGAGTTGGATCGCGGATCGACCGCCGAGATTTTGTCACGTCGCGTGCGTTACAAAAATGCATAGAACGTCCGTCGTTTGATCGCGATCGGATGCTCAGATGCGCTTCTCGTCGGTTAAATCTCAGCCGTTATATCTCAGTTCATGGAGGGCTGAGATTATATCGTTTCTAAAACTATTTGCCGATGAGTAATAGTGTGCCACGTAACTCTCTCTTTAAGTGAAGATCAACAGCTTAGATTCTTCGCGCGATCGGACCTCCACAGGCTGCCACGTCACATCCCTCTCTTGATAGTTGATCGCGATTGATCGGACGCTCCAGATTGTGCCACGTCACCCACACACTAATATTAAATTGAAAAATTGATTTTAAATTAGAAAAATCGATTTTTAATTCCAGAAAATCCTTAGAAATTCATTAAAAATTCAAAAAAATTCCGGAAAAATCCTAAAAAAAATAGAAAATTCATATCTTCCAAAATACAAATCTAAATTAATCCAGATTTTTTTTTATTAGATCAGAAATTAAATTATCTATCATTATAAAAAGTCAAAATATTTAAATAACAAGAGAATAAATTATTATTTAAAAAATACACTCACTTCTACTTCAAAAACAAAACATAGAAAAAATAAGTGAGTGTATATAAATATTTCCTCCTATTATTTAACATTAAAACCTAATAATAATCTCAAATTTATATGGAAATAACATAATCTAAAATCTATTCTTAAAAATGCATAATTATCCCTAAAATAGTGCATTTTGTGATTATCACTTAAAATTGTATGAAATCATAGAAATACACTCAAAGTATGATAACATGCATAAAAATGGAATGTTTTATGCCTTAATTTGCATTAATAATCATATCTTTGCATGTTAAGATTGCATGTTATCAGGCGCAACTGTTGGATGCGCCTCTTCGTCTTGAACAATAGTTGAGATTAAACGTCGCTTCACGAATCATCATCTTTCAGTCGCGTCTATTCGATCAATGATGAAGCATCAAGGTTTTGCCACGTCTCACGTGAAGAAGACGTGTAGTTTGATGTGCACCATTTGATCTTCCAAGCGATCGCGATGAGTCCACGTTTCCGTCAAGGTGCATTTAATCTCAACTGTTATAACTCCCCAGATGAGCGGCTGAGATAAAATTATCTCAAAACATATCGTTGCCTAATCAGATGCAGCCACCTACCCCCTTGAGTGAGTGAAATCTGACGATCGCAATTCAATCGCGCGATTACAGGAGTCTCGTTGCGCCACATCATTTGTAACTAAAAACAAAATGAAATAGTCTCACATTGTAAAAATTAATGCGATTTGATGTGTATATAAGATACACGATATTAATGGGTTGGCGTAAAATCCTTAATGGATGATTTAGCCTGCTAATCACTTTTGCGCACACACGCGCTCACATGCGAACGTACATACGCATACACACTACGCCACATGGCGTGTGCAGGTGTCGCCATGTGACAACGCTCCGTCACATCAGCGCGCGATTAAAAAAAATTTGTTTTATTATTTTAAAAATTGAAAATAGCTTTAACTAAATTCAGAAAAATTCCCAAAAATTTCTATGAATAGGAAAATTCATAACTTTTAGAATACAACTTCAAATTGATCCATTTTTTTTGTTGGATCAGAAATTGAATTATCTATTATTATAAAAATTCAAAATATTCAAATAACAAGAGAATAAATTTTAATTTTAAAAATACACTCATTCCTCTAAGAAAATAAATTTTGAAAAATACATGAGTGTAAATAAAAATATTCTCTTATCATTTAATCATGAAAATGTAATTATGATCTCAAATATAGATGGGAATAAAAATATATTATTTAATTAGGCATAAGAATCCTTAGAATGATGTATTTTTAGATCATAACCTAAAATTACATAAAATGATAAATATGCACTCAAAATATGATAACAGGCATACAAATGAAATATTTAATGCCTTAAATTGCATTAATAATCATGTAAATTCATGTATAAATTGCATGTTATCAGTATGATCTCTATTGAGCTTAAAATTTAAAGTCTTGTAGAGGTGCTTGAAGGTCCTAGAGAAGATATTGGTGAAAGTAAGGGCGAGGTTGAACATGTGGTTCAAGAGGAGGCCTCAAATCAAGATGTCAATCAATGCCAATAACTATCATCCATTGACGAAGGGGCAATAAGATTCGGATCTATCCAATCTCTCTATGATGCTACTTGTCCTTTTATTGAGGAGTGTTTTATCTCATTTGAAGAGCCTACACCTATTCTAAAGCCTCCCAAGAAGAAGTGTAGAGGAAATTGATGGAGGAGGAGACTGCCCTTTTTGAGAAAAATGACACATGGATGTTGGTGAAAGCTCCCAAAGTGTGTAAGCCTAAAAATGGGTCTAAAAATTGAAGAAGAATCAAGTGGGAGAATTGGTGAAGCATAAAGCTATGCTGGTGGTGAAATGGTATAGCCAAAGATTCAGAATTGACTACAATCAGGTCATTGCTCCTATTGCTCATTTTGAATCAATTCAAATCTTGATTGTATCGTCAACCTAAGAGAGTTGGAGATTGCATCATCTTGATGAGAAATCCTCATTCTTGAATGGTGAAATCAAGGAGGAGATATATGTGATCCAACTTAAAGGCTTTGAAGAAAGGAAAGGAGATATATTTGTTGAGAAACAATAAGGCTCTCTAAAGACTAAAGCAGGCACCAAGAGCTTGGAATGCAAAGCTCCATGATACTTTGATAAGTATTAGAATTTTGAAAAGCAAGAATGACCAAGGTGTGTAATTATTGAATTATCCTCTTGAAAACATGATTTTTGAAGTTTATGTGGATGATTTGATCATCAAGGTAACATGTGAGATCAAATCTGAGGAATTGATGAAAAAGATGAAGATTTTTTAGATGACAGATCTAGGGTTGTCATGCTCCTCTTTTGGTATTGAAGTGCACCAAGGCAATTCCCATATTGCCTTGTGTCAAACACCTTATTGATAAATTTTTATTAATGCATTCATTTTCATCATTATAAATAGATTTTAACGCAGATGTCTTACTAATTTAATGCACATTATCATGTTTTTATTTTATTTTTGCATTCATCATTTTATTCTAGTTTTATACTCAACTTTGCATCTATTCAGTGCTATCATACATCATTCTTTCTCAATTGATTATACCATGAGACTAACCTCGTTTAACTCTTCAAAGTCAAGTGGTTGAATTCTCACATTTTCTATGAGTTATGTGAATGCAAGGACATAGGCACACGAGTATCAAAGCATGACTGCCAATGACAATGAGAAGGAGGGGGAAAAAAATATCTATCAAATTTGAACATCGAGTTAACCTTAATTTCATGAAAGAAGTGATAAATAATATTTTAGAATTGGTAGAGGGATCATCCCAAAGCTTTTTAGGATGATCCACAATTATTCGGGAAATGAAAGTTAAGTCAACCTCTTTATTTTTTAGGAGGTTGGAATAAACATAATTTTTTCATCATTTTATAAATTTATCAATTAAAATACAGATAATTAAATTCTTGATCCAATGGATAAAATTTTGTGGAAAAAAGATTTCTATTTTGTGAGATATTGAATTTATAAGTTTAGAGATTTTTCTAGAATTTTTAGGGATTATCCCACTTTTTGAGGATTTTACCAAAAAAACCTCTAAAATTAATTTAGAAAATTTTTATAGAAAAGCCCCTCTACCCTTATAAATTTTGACACACCTTTTTGTGGGTACAATAAGAGTGCACCACATGGCACGCTCTAATGCACGATCCCAATCAAATGGCTAAGATTTATTTAACTTCAAATTATGATATCTCATGATTGAGATGAAGTTTTGAGCTAAAATTTTATGGCTAGATTCATATTTCAACCCTTTATCTATCTATATCCTTGGATCAAGAATCAAGTAAGAGAGAAAAATATAATTTTAATGATTGGACTCTTTTACCCCTTTTATACTCAAATCCTAGGAACCGACCAACAAAAACCTTCTCTCTTCAGAGATTTTTTGCCTCTCTCTAAGAATCATGCTATTAGAAATAAAGGAAGAGGAGGTCAAGGCTCAAAGAGGAGTATTATTTGATGCTCAATCTTGTCGTGGAAAAGGAAACAAGCAAAGGTCGTGATCAGAGTGGATCAAGCATCACCCGGTCTAGGATGGGCACACCAAATGGGTTTGTGCAATGATTTAGATTGGATTTTGGTTCATGAAAATCTCCATAAATAGTAGACATGTGTTTTTTATTCCTTTAATTTAGTAGCTTTGAAATCATTTACATGTGCATCTCTCACACTCGCCCTCACCATGCATCGATGCATGAGGTACAAACCCTCCTTTGTTTCCTCGAGAACAAAGGAGGTAGCATCACAACTACAATCACTCTTGGGTTTTGACATAGTATCTAAGAGAAGGAAAAAACACATCCACACATGAGAATTTTCAAAAGGGAATACATAATCATGGTAATATGCACAGCTAGAAGGTAATATATAAAGGTATCAATCAATAGGTGAATCGAATAAAAACAGAAAAAATATCATCATGATTGTATGAAAAAAACTGCAAAAAAACATGAGGGAATAAATAACGCCAAAATAGACCCCAAAATGAGCTTTAATTGATGACTAATGGATCATAGAAAAGGAATTATGTAAAAAAGTTAGGAAGATGACCATTATAAGATTAAGTCTCAAAAAGAAGTCTAAGGGCACTTATATTATGATTATAGAAAATAAAACAAAGGACATAGCACCATTGTAAGAATATTTGATGAATGGTTTATCACATTTTCTGTAAGGAAATAACTAAATTAGGTTGACCACTATAAATTTCTGAGCCAATGGAACCGAAAAATAGCTTATTATAGTTGTGACCCTACTATTTACCATATTTGAAAATGATAAAAACATAAAGAAGGTTGTTTTATTCTATTAACTTCCAAAGACAATTAATAAAAAAAATAAGTTTTAGGATAAAAATTAAAATAAAAAAGTGTTAAAATAAAAAGCTTGTGACCTAGTTTCCTATTATTGAAAAATAACTCAAGCAAGAAAAGTTCCTCATTCAAGCATACTATAATTATAATATTTGTATAAGTTTATTGTGTTTCTAAGAACTAAAGAGATTTTTGGAATTTTCATAAATAAATACAAAAATTATTTCTAAATATGAATTTGATAAAAAAAAATCTTAATTAGATGTTTTGATCATGTTATTGATACAACTCTTAGCTGAATTGCACCATGAGATTATAGTAGAGCTATGATAAGTGAAAATTGGAGGCAAAGGAGGAAACCAAAAAGCTAGAAAGTCTATTAGAGATATATGTAACAATGATCTTACCAATGGCGAAGGAACATTAGATAATGTTAAGGGAAATAAGGGCAAGGAAAAAGAGAGTAGATCTGAACAGAGAGGAGAGATCCTAAATTAGGAGGTAGGTGCCAAAATAATTTTTGCGGTCATTGAAAACACACTTCCTCATGTCAAAATAATTTCTAAACTCACCAATGTGATATATTTAGTCATCAATTTATTAATAGAATAATGATTAAGGGTTGAATCCATAGAGATTAGGGAACCTTTTTAAAATGTATTCGAAAATTTGATCAAATCAAACAATGAATAGAGGTGAAAAATTTGGAAAATTAGTATTTTTTTATGAAGAAGACTCCAAGATAAATCCACAAAATTAAAAATCACTCAATTTAGATTGGTATTTGGGGAGAAATAAAGGAGTGAAATAAAGAGAGAAAATTTGATCTCAAAGAGAGAAAATTCAATCTCAAAGAGAGAGAAAATGACTAAATTTCATAAAATTAAACTAATGTAAGCTTTGAAATTAAAAGTTTAATGTAATAGGATGACAGACTAGGAGGAAAACATGTAATCTAACCCAAAATCTTGTTTTAAATCATCAGATTAATCACCAAAACAAGCCTCTTTCATTTCACATTTCAAAAAATGAAAAATTTGGAGTCCAAGCAGCATATTCTTCCTATTCTCTCGATGAAATCTTGATTTCAAACACTCTCTGGATGCGGAAATGAGTCTAGGATTATGCTATCCAAAAGGTTTGATCAATTGAAAATCCAAATAATGTTTTACAATGACGAAGAGAGGGAGAGAGTATAAAAAGGAAAACTTGTGTGTGGCTGTTAGATTTAATGATTGATCTTTGATCAATAGCTTAGACAAAATGCCATAAATATGACTCATCACCGTTAACTCCCGTCCATCCGATCAAAGATAAAGTGCTAAGATTTCACCATACCATGTGTGAAGAACAAGCATCGTGTAATGAGTTGTTTTTCGATCTTCATTGAGTGCTCAACATGCCGCCATGCGTCACTCAGAGGAGTCCATGAGGTGCTTTAAATCTGAACTGTTATAATTCTTTTGATGGACGGCTAAGATTTGTCATTATCATAAAAATGAAATCATCACCGAATCAAAATGTGCAACGTAGCCCTTCCGAGTAAGTGAAGGTCAATGGCACTGATTAAATCCACAAATTGAATGCCTCACATCACACCACATCACCTACTAAAGAAAACAAACACAAATAGTCCCACTTTGGAAAAATCGAGGTGAAGCAACGGGTATATAATGGCTGCGCTTTATAAGTGGTTAGCTCATTGCATAAACAGGGGGTTTAACCATTAACCTCATGCGCTAATGATGCACACACGCATGCGCCACATGGCGTGTGCACACATCACCACATGGTGACATGCAAGTGTGCTCGCCACGTCAACTTTCACATTAGCGCACATATAAAACCAATTTTTTAATATTTTAAAAGAAAACAAATTCAAAATACATCTAGAAAAATTCATAAAAATTCCATGAAATTTTCTAAAAATTAGAAAATTCATAACTTTCAAACTATAACTCATTTTTAATCCATTATTTTATCAGAAGTTCAATAACTCTCATTCTAAAACTTTCAAATTTAGTAAATAATAAGAGAATAAAATTTTAACTCAAAAAATACACTCATTTTCTTTTGAAAATAAAAACTCAAAAAAATAAATGAGTGCATATAGAAATGTTTTCTCTCATTATTTTGCACTTAAAACTTACTTTATAATCTCAACTTTAAAATGAACTCTAAAATATCCATTTTTAATTATGCATGATTATCCATTAAAATCATGTGTTTTGAGATTATAACTTTAAATTACATAGAATGATAAATATGCACTCAAAGTAAGATAACATGTATATGAATGGAATGCCTTAATTTGGATTAATAATCATGTCATTACAAGTATAAGTTTCTTATTATCAAGAGGGAGAGAGGTGGGGAGGTAGCTATAAATATCGTTACTTACCCGAATAGAAATACATGGTCATTACCATGCACGACACATGATGAAGGTAGGGTTTAGGTATGGACATTTTGAGTCAAAAAGTCATTAGATTGTCTATCCAGCAATCTAATATGTGCTCACAATATTATAAAATGAATGACAACTTGGTATAGATTTCTAATTTGGCTTCAAATGCAAAATGATTGCCAAAGCTTGTGAAAGAATGATCAAGGGATGAAAAATCTGTTTGATTGAGGTTTAGATCAGCAATATGACATTATGATTGATGAGCAAGAGTTTATAAGAAATTTTTCTTGATCCTAATCACAATATTTGTTTTATGATGCTTAAATTTTCTATATTTTGAATTGCAATTTCAAGGAATTTTGTAGAATCATGATAAGATAGAGGAAAACTCAAGGTGAGTGAAGATGAGATGTGGAAGTGTGATTAGCTTTCAAGTCACATAGTATCCATCATAGGCTAGCAAGTCAACATGTTGATTGGGTTGAATCAATTTTTGAGTAATCAAACTATATGATGATATATTTAATTAATAAGTTTAAACAATTAAAGTATTAAGCCTATAGAGTTATTATCTGGACGTACATATGGGCTTAGATGGTCACTCACATAAAGTTAATGGAGTTAACAAGATATCATTTTTGAGAAATTTGATGGAAAATTTATATCTCATCTTATATCCTTGCATGGTCATCAAGAAAAACATAGTAGTCATGTCTAGAACCTAGAAAACGAGGTGTTTGGATCAGTCTTCAAACTGTGAGCCATTTTTGTGATCAACTAAGAGATAGGAAGACTCAATACAAAGGGAGTTAAATCAATGAGGGATAAAAAAATCTAGAAGTTACTTATATACTCAATAAGAGAAATGTGGTAACTGACAAGATGAATCTGTGTTGTCATCGAAAACACACGAAGACGTGTCAAAAAATTTCTAAACTCACCAACTTAAGATTATAATCACAAAGTAAAGAGTATAATGGGGAAATAAGGGTTGAATCCATAGAGAATTAAGGTATTTTTTTGAGAACTTCTTCAAATTCGATCAAATCGAATAATGAATTGAGGTGAGAAATTAGGGATTTTTATAGATTTGAAAAGAGAACTCCAAGACGAATCCACATAATCAAAAATCACTTCATTTGGATCAAGATTCACAGAGATATTAAGGAGCAAACATTAAATAGAAAATCGATCATGAGGAGAGAGAAAACCAAAAATAAATGAAAATTTTGACTAATCCACGTTTCTAAATTGAAAGATAATGATACAAGTTGAAAGATTTGGAGGAAAACACATAATCTAACCCAAAGTCACGCTTGAAATGATCTAATTGATTGCTGGATCAAAGGCTTTTCATTCCACGATTTCGAAGACAAAATTCAGCATTCAAGAGGCGATTTCTCCCTACTCTTTCAACAAAATCTTGATTTCAATCACTCTCTTGATGCGGAAATCAATCTAGAAGAGGAAGAAATCAAGAGTCAAGGATTGAGATATCCAAACAAATTGATAGCTCGAAACATCTAAGAATGGTTTGTATCATTGAAGAACATGTGTATAAATAGGCAAATTTTGGCGTAGCCGTTAGATTTGGCGTTTCAACTTTGATTAACGACTGAGATAAACATGCCAAGATGTGAATCATCGTTCTTAAGTCACGTTGATCCCATTTGAAATAGAGCACACAAATGAAGCAACATGTTCATGTGATGTTAGATCATTGTATAAGGCCTGTCGTTCGATCTTTATCAAACACCTGAGATGTGGCCACGTGTCCATGGAAGTCCATCGACCGTGTTTAATCTCAGTCGTTATAACTCCTCATATGAACGACTGAGATTAAAATGAATCATCGCCCAATCAGATGTTGCCGCATACCCTCTCCCCCCCCTCCCGCCCAGACTTAAGTGAAGATCGACGACTTCAATTAAATGTGCGAATCAAACGCTTCCCATCATGCCACATCGCCTGAGTAAAAAATAAACAAAAAAATAGTCCCACATGACCAAAATAAATGCACATTTACGGGTATATAAATGGAGAGCATCTAGTAGGTTAGCGTAAATCCTGAAAAGGATTCGTAACCCACAAATTACACTCATGCACACACACACACATCGTGCGTGAACACACGTCGCCACATGGCAACACAATATCTCCCCAGCCACGTCAGTTTCCATGTCAGCGCGCGATACAAAAATGACAATATTTTTATAATTTAATTTTAAAATCCAAATAAATCCAAAATCAATTCATAAAAAAAAAAATTCTAGAAAATTCATAACTTTCAAAATACAACTCAAAATTAATCAAAATTTGTTTTGTTGGATCAGAAATTAAATAAGCTATTATTTTAAATATTCAAATTTCATAAATAATAATAGAATAAATTTTCATTTCAAAAATACACTTATTTCTCTTTGAAAATAAATCTTAGACAAATAAATGAGTGTATTAAAAACATTTTCTCTTATTATTTAAAGTTAAAACCCAATTATTATCTCAAATATATATGAAAATAATCTACTCTAAAATATATTCTTTAATTATCCATAATTCTCCATAAATAATGCATTTTGATATCATAACTTAAAAATGCATGAAATGATATATATGCACTCAAAGTATGATAGCATGCATAAGAATGGAATGTTTTATGCCTAAATTTACATTAATAATCACATAATTACATGTGTAAATTGCATGTTATCAGTAATCACCTCGAGAACGTTGCATTCCAAAGGTTGCATCATTCATCAAACTATGAGCCCTTGTTATTATCAACTAGGTTGTTAATATAATAAAATAAAACCAATCTTATGGAAGCGTGATGCAAGTACTTTTTTTCTAAAAATACTTAAGAAAGGAATTGGGCAACAAGTCTATTAGCACTGTAATCTAATGCAGAAGAAAATTTGCCACCCTGAAGTATGGAACCTCCGAGTCAAGATCATCCCCCTTCCATATGAACCAAAAAAGCAAGGGATATCAAATCAATGCAAATTTCAATGAAAATAAATTTTAAAATAAATACTTTAGTGTCTCCATGGTATCTTTTGGTTAGTTTCCAACCTTGCAATACATGGCATATCAATTTAAGACGGATTTGATAATAAAATTAATGTGGGTGAAAATTGTAAATGTTTTAGAAATACATGGAAGCTAAAAATTTAATACTTATGGGATTAAGCGGTTCAAACGGGGAGAGATCTAATCCTTTAGCAGCCTTAGATAATGTGGTGAAACTTATCAACAAGAAATTTGTTAGCATGGAAGACAAATTCATGAACACCGTCTGATATAAATTATGGATAGGTATTGATAAAGATAAGTATTGGAAATGAAGAGATAATTCATGAACACCATACTCAAGTATTGGAAATACTCAAGGATAATTCAAGAGTATTTCCATACCCACAACCACAATCCTTGAGTATTTCCATTCTCATTGACTTTGGGATGACATCTCTAAACGGAAGATCATTTGATATCGAAGCATATCAATCCATAAAAAATATTGCCTTCATAAATCCAAAGAAAGTCACATACATCTCCATATCCTATAAAGGAAAATATATTTAAAATTCAAGAAAATGCCTAATTTTATAAAGAAACTAAATCCATGAAAATTATTTATCAGGAAAAGGATATATATTACGATCATACATATGGCTAGCGTAAAATGAGTGCTCCTTAAAACATTAGATTTCAAAGTAAATACCACATACAATTAAATTATATGAGGATACAAGTAAGTTATATGAATCCATGATGGAATTAGATTCAATGATCATGATTAAAGAACTTGTTGGAAAATCTTGGAACATTAGAAAATGAAATCAGGTTAAAATTTAAAGACAGGTTAGAAGATAAACAAAGAGTTAAATCTAAATTATGGAATTTTTTTTAATGAAAACAATGGGAAATCTCAAGTAGAGAAGCTAGATAGGGAAGATAAAATTGAAGGAAAGATAAAATGAAGAGATTGAACATAATTGTAAAAATACATATTAATATAAAGCCTATTATGAATCATGGATTAAACTTTGTGAAATTGAGAGATAAAGTGATTGAAAATTAGACCAAAGGAAGAGAAGAGGGTATGTATATAGGAAACCTAGACTTATATGATTTCCATTATGGCTATATGGTCTCACACTCCCCCTCAAGTTACAATGTAGAGATCAGACAAACCCAGCTTGCATGAGAAGTTGTACCATATAATTCTCAATCCCTTGGTGACTAAATGAGGAAACATGAAGAGTAGTGATGAGACCATTAAGCACCCTATACCAAATAGCATGAAAATTGATCTCAATGTGCTTGGTGCACTCATGGAAGGTAAGATTATTTGCGAGGAAGATAACAACATTATTGTCACAAAACATTAGCATGGCCCCCATGCATTGGAAAACCAAGCTCATGAAGTAGCCACCGTACCCATAGCAACTCAAAGGAGGTGCGAGCCATGGCTTAGTACTCCTCTTCTACACTAGAGAGAGAAACCACACGCTACTTGTGACCTTGCCAAGTCACATGGTTCCCCACAAGACAAGTATACAAATTGAAGGTAGACTTTCAATCACCACAATCAAAAGCATAGTTGGAGCTTGAATATGCTTAAATATGAAGGTGATTTTTTTGTTGATAAAAAGGTTGTGCCCAAGGGGATGCTTCAAATAGGCAATAAAACAAAGAGCAGCATGCCAATGAATCTCTTGATGTGCATGCAAAAATTGACTTAAGAAACTCGCCGTATAAGAAATATATGAGCGAGTAAGTGTTAGATAAATGAGCTTTCTAAATAACCAAAGATAGGTGTGAAAGTAGGTGAGCAAAGGACAACAAGAATACTATAAAAATAAGGTTACTGTCAATTGCAGCCAAGAATTCCAGCCTCCTAAACTAGATCAACGATGTACTACCATTGGGTAAGAACCAAATGCCCCCATCGATATGCAAACTCAATACCTAGAAACTAGGGCACACCCAAATCTCATGTAGTAAGATGTGTTGGTAAAAAGAATTTGACACAAGCAATCTCAATGGTGTTACTGCTAATGATCAAGATATTATCAAGATAAATTTTAAGTATAATACTATCAATAGAAGTAATCCTACATAACACTATAAGGTCAATTTGATGAATATTATATGGCATGAAAGTCAATTGCACTTTGATCTCTATTTTTATTTTCATCAAAATAAAATTTTATTTATTTTCATTCTTGTGTGGTCTTTATAATGAAGTCTATGAGAATTTGCAATGGCTAAGTGAATTATAATTAAAACAACATAGAGTGATCACTAGTTTTTAAATATATTTTTTTAATATTCCTATTTGTGAGATATTCGATAAGGACATCAAGTTTTCTAAAAAAATAAAAATTGAACTATTTGATTCGACTCATATGATGAGTATGATTCATCATTTGACCATCAGTGTGGAGACATAAAAAATAGATAATGGGGCTCTTTTGATATAGAATTCACTAAATTGATCCATAGGAATCTATAAAATTTATTATACCAAAATATTAATCAAGTTGATTCAGGTCATTGTTGTGTACATGGTCCTTTGACTTGAGACACCAAAGACATCTTTTGAATTGGTGATCGTGTTTTGACTATGAGTTAAAAATCTTTACCCATAAGATCTCCAAAAGATCATAGATTGGATATCATATGAAGTCTTTAACTTTGATAATGATTGAGTGGTCAAGACATGATTGTTTGCCCTCAGTATAAGAGGAGATTAACTCAAGGAATGAGGTTTGGTTAAATCCTTGGCCAAGATAGAGGAAATATCAAAGGAGTTATTTTTCTTCTACTCACATCAAAACTAAATTCAGTGACTGATTAGGGCTTGATAGTTTATCATATCCTAGGTGTTGGGTTCTAATGTCGATAAAATTTCAAAATTTTGTTGAAAACATTGAATGCAACGGAAAACAATGAATCATATATTCAAAACACCAAGCCACCAAGAATAGATGATCCTATCATCTAGTATGAATGAGAAAACATTCTTACAGGGTTTCCTTGAAGGAGTTCTTGAAGATATTCAAGTGTCTAGCGTCTAGCGGTATCCACATAATCTCCGGATGGTTGGATATCCTCTTCAAAGCTCTTTACCAAGAGAGCAAGAGAAGAAAGGAGAGAATTCTCACAAGGCTTGCATGGGCACCTTGAGTTGTGGTCGTTCTCCCCTTATTTATAGACATTTGGTATGAAGTTTTTCATAAAAACCCTCATAATTATGTCTATATCCACCTGCTGGGATCTGAGGCTCGAAAAGCTCTCAAAATCTTCATCCAAAATAATGATTGCAGCATAAGGTGTTGAATCAAAACATTCAACATCGTGGAAGCACCAAGAATGGATGATCTCATCATCCATTTTAGGTGATCCTATCGTATAGTATGCAATAAAATTCATATTTACTTGGATCATTTAAAAGAGTTCTTCAACCGTTCAAGCGTCCGGCCTCTAGCGGTATCCACACAGTCTCCAGATGATTGGATCTCCTCTTGAACACTCATCACCACGAGAGGAAGAGAAGAGGGAGGAGAAGTTCCACTAGGCTTGCATGGGCACCTCTATTATGGTCGTTCTCCCCCTATTTATAGACTTTAGGGAATGTGAACTTTTCACAAAAACCCTTATTATTATGTCTATATCCACCGACGTCCATTGACCTTATGTGTGTGACCCTCTAGGTCCATATATCTCGCCAATTAATGACTCTATCAACCCAATAACACTTATTGGTCCTTCTTATCAATTAACTATATCAACATATAGATTAATTGAATAAAGATCGATCTAACCCAATCGATAGGTTGAGTTGCCAGCCCGGTGGGTGCCAAGCTACACCACGTGCTCTAAGAGATATGGAGTATATTAGAACTCTTTCATGGAACCCTGCCATCATTGGTTACCGTGTATGTATAATCCTTCATCCACACGAGACTCATGAATGACTTAGGGTATGGTTAATTGTCAAACCCTAATCCGTCACTCAATTTAGTACTGATGCGAGTAGGAAATCATTGAGAACAACTTCTCTAATATTTCCGCTACCTTGGCCAAGGATTTAACCGCATCTCATTCCTTGAGTCGATCTCCTCATATACCGAGGGCGGATGATCCCATCTTGACCACACAATCATCTTCGTGGACTTCATGTCGTATCCAATATATGACATTTTACATATCCCGTGACTAGGGATTCGTAAGTCATAATCAAAACACGATCATCCATTCACAAGATGTCTTTGGTGTCTCAAGTTAAAGGACCACATACAAAACCATGACATGAATCAACTTGATTGACAGTTAGGTATATTACTATTCAATGATTCATACGGATCAATTCAGTGAACTCTTTCTCCAAAGAGCACCCACTATCTATCCTTAGTGTCTCCACACCGATGGCTATAGGATCGGCCATACTCATCATATGAGATGGATCAGATAGTGTTATTCTTTCCAGATAATTCGATGTCCTTCTCGAATATCCCACGAATAGGAATGTTTAGAACATATGTTTAAAGACTAGCGATCACTATATTATGATCTCATCATAATTCACTTAGTCATTGCACATGCTCATGGACTTCATTACAAAAATCACACAAGAATGACAATAAATAAATTTGATTTCAACGAATATAAACAAGATTAATGAAAGTGTGATTGGCTTATAGGCCACATAATATCCATCACCACCAACATCCATAGACATTAAGTGTGTGACCCTCTAGGTCTATATATCTCACTAGTTAATAACTCTATAGACCTAATAACACCATATTGGTCAACCTTAATTAATTCTCCACATCCACATACAGATTAATTAATCAAGGATTGATTTAACCCAATCGATATGTTGAGTTGCCAGCCCGTTGGGTGCCAAGCTATACCACGTACACTAGGAGATATGAAGTATGTAAGAACTTACTTATGGAACCTTCCAGTCATCGATTAAGGTATAGTCAACTATCAAACCCTAATCAATCACTTAAGTGAGTACTGATGTGTGTAGAAATCATTTGGAACTCCTTCTCCGATATTTCTACTACCTTGGCTAAGGATTTCATCGCATCTCATTCTTTGAGTCAATCTCCTCAAATACCGAGGGTGGATGATCCCATCTTGATCACACAATCATTTTCGTGGACTTCATGTCTTATCTAATATATGACATTTTAGATATCCCGTGACTAAGGATTCATAAGTCATAATCAAAATACGATCATCCATCCACAAGATGTCTTTGGTGTCTCAAGTCAAAGGACTACATGCACAACCATGACATGAATCAACGTAATTGATAGTTAGGTATAATACTATTCAGGGATTCGTACGGATCAATTTAGTAAACTCTTTCTCCAAAGAGCACCCACTATCTATCCTTAGTGTCTTCACACGGATGGCTATAAGATCAGCTATACTCATCATATGAGTTGTATTGGATAGTGATATTCTTTCCGGATAATTTGATGTCCTTCTCGAATATCTCACGAATAGGAATGTTTAGAACATATGTTTAAAGACTAGTGATCACTATATTATGATCTCATCATAATTCACTTAGTCATTGCACATGCTCATGGACTTCATTGCAAACATCACACAAGAATGATAATGAATAAATTTCATTTCAATGAACATAAACAAGATACATGAAAGTGTGATTGGCTTATAGGCCACATAATATCCATCACTAGGTCATTTATGAGTCTCACCCAAATGAAGGATTATACTTATATGGTAACCGATGACAACAAGGTTTCATGAAGGAGTTCTTATGTACTTCATACCTTCTAAAGTGCGTACTATTTCTTGGTACCTATTAGGCTAGTCAGTCAACTTATCGGTTGGGTTAAATCAATTCTTAATCAATTAATCTATATGTTGACATTGTTAATTAATAAGGAGAACTAGTCAACATTATTAGGTTGATAGAGTTACTAACTAGCAAAGATATGCAAACTTCGAGGGTCACATACATAAGGTAAATAGATATTGGTGGATATAGATATAATAAGAGTTTTTCATAAAAATTTCACATTCTCAAAGTCTATAAATTTAGGGAGAACGACCATAATAAAAGGTACACATGCTAGCATCATGGAAAACTCTCATCTCTCTTCTTTTTCTCTCATGGTGATGAACATTCTAGAGGAGATTTGATCCTCTGACGATTGTGTGGATACTACTAGAGGTTGGATGATTGATTAGCTTGAGACTCTTTCAAATGATTCTTGTAAATAGATGATAGGATTATCTATTCTTAGGGCTTTGTCACATTGAATGTTTTATCTGATATTTTCTATAGCGTTCAATGTTTTTATCAAAGTTTTTTAAGGCTAATCGGGTTAATATTAGAGCATGGAGCAATTGGAGGAGCTATTAATAGAGGTCGTGGTGCAGGGTGACCTAGGCAACTAGGGCAATGCCTTGGGCTGGTAATGGCCATTACTTAGCTAGGGCGGCGCCTAGGGCTCACATTGGCTGTAGTAGTTGAGGTGTTACCTTGGGTTGGCAGAGGCTATTTCATAGTAGGGGCGGTGCCTAGGTCTAGCAAAAGGTCATCATGTAGCTGGGGTTGGCGACCAATAGGTGGCCTTGGTTGGAACCAATGGTTGGAAGCAAGGGCCACCACAAGTGCATGCAATACTGACCAATAGCTCTATTGGAGGCAAGGGTGGTTGTCGACAAATGCAAGGCTGACCAAAAGGATGCAAGGCTCTCCAGTGGGTGCAGGGCTGGTTGATAGCTCTCCTAATAGACAAACACAATTGGGGTGACCTACATACCCTAGCAAGAGCTAGCAAGCAAGGTTCCTGGAAAACCTTGGGGCCAACTATTGCAGCTAGCATGGCGCACAGGGCTAGCAATCAGAAATAGGAGAGGGTATTGAGCATTAATTAAAAAATTATTTATCACTTTCTTTCAATAGAATCATGTTTTGGGCATTGAACATGTTTTTATCTGGAAAAAGGCCTTCAATGATGGCATAAGCTTTCAAAACCCATGTACTCCTCTGTCACTATTTTCTTAATAATATTGGCAATACCGACTCCCCCTGCAAAAAAAATTAACAAATTGAGGATTGATAGATCAAATATGTTTAAATATTGTGAACTAGTAGAACACTTACCCAAGGTGATTGCACTCACAAAGATAGTTATTGCCAAGATGAATATTATTAGTGATGATCGGCCAAGAAGAATGATCAACCTTCTTATAAAAGTCTGACCGGTAAGAGCAGCCACAGTTGCTAGAATCAAGAAATAAATGGCTGAAAATTCAAAAAAAATGTATTTTTCATTGTCAAGTGGTTTTGGAGGAGCATTTTTCTCTTCAAAATAGTTCTCAAGTTTACCATATGGAACTGGAAAACGACCCAATATGTAATATTGTATTACGGACATGGATGACGAGAATGCCATTGCAAAGGTTGATGTTGCACTTGCAACCTGAAATTATAAAATATTTTTTATGAGAAGATAGATATACCCATGAAAATACGATGATTTAGATATATAAACCAGATTTATGTTATATTTGATTCCTTTTTCACAAGAACTTGTTGAATTTTTCATGGCGAATTTTTAAAAATTTTTGTTATTTCTATTCACCATTAAGAGGAAAAACATTCAAAGTACATGAATGACTTAAACATTGACGAGAAAGTCAGATTTCATTTCCAAAAATTTTCTTCTTGTGTCTTGATAATTCAATCTCTTAGGGAGAAAATCCCTTAATTTGGAAACTACCAATGAAAATTTCTGTTATTTCCATTTAAGAAACTATCGATCAAAGAAAAATGAAAGAAACCTATTATTTTTAGATGAATGTCCATATATTTAAAAATATAATGTAGAATTTATTGAATAACTAACCTGAGGAGGAACTCCAAGTTCTAGAAAAAGAGGCCCCAATATGAATCCTCCTCCAAGACCAAGTAGACCTCCAACTATCCCAGCTAATAATCCACAGAAACAGTAGAAAACTAGTTGATGAATCTTCCACTTCACATCTTGATTTCCCCTTGACAAGATTACCCGTCTTCCTCTGTACAAGCTGGAGGCCTCATAAAGGGTCACTGAAAAAGAGATTGGAAGCTTCAAAAGAGAATAAACTAGTTAGAATATCAGACCTGTGAATCCTTGTTGGTTGTATCAATGTGGGATAATATTAATGATGATAAAGGTCACATCATGTGTTCCTACCTGCAATGCATTTAAAATCCAGTACTCTCTGGAGCACTTCCTTGAAAAAATCTGTGTAAAGGTTCACTGAATTGTGATCACTGAATTGAGAAAATTAGAAAGAGCCTATTTGGGTAATCACGAGATGATGGCATAAGTTCTCACCTTCATTATCTGCACACCAAGGAATGCTAACCAAACAAAAAGGAGCAGCAACAAGTCTTTTATAGGAAAAAAGATCTTGAAGGAAGCCTGGTGATGATCAAATATTTTATTTACTATTGATTAAATATTTTTATTTAAAAATAAATAAATGCAATTGAAGAGCTACATCATCCATAACTCCCATCCTGATGTTTGTAGTTACAACAGGACCACCCGCCAGAGGTTTGTAATCTGAAACATGTACACATTTATAGAAAAATTAATTCATCTAATTTAAATTCATGCTTGATCTATTCATAAAAATGCAGAATTAAAGCAAATAAAAGATTTTTTTAGTGTGGAAACAAAAAGGATTTGGAATGAAATGCCCACGAGAATTGAAGCAAAGACTTAGCTTTTATAATTAAAATATCAAATTATAGATAATCAAAATACCCTAGACTACCAGACTACTAAAATTCCTCCCGAGAAAAGAAATTTTTCAAAAGATCCCTAGACTTGAAAAGAGAGAACAGCAGATTTACCATTTTTCTGTGACGCTTCTAGCATCTGAGCCACCTCCTGAAATATTGAATCGATGATTAGGTTTTCCATGCATATATTTCTAGATTATTGGAAGATGTTTGTGGAGATGGACTCACCTTTTTCAAAATGGTTTCCTTCTTCCAAGCATCCATGCCCTTGATGAATGCCCTAGAAGAGGTACCTGGGATTGCCATACTTTTTAGTTTTGACCTAATTTACCACAAAGGGAGGTGAAAAAGCTCGAAATGTTATCCTATCTATCTGCCTCCCTCCAACATGATGAACAATTGTAACGATAATTAAACTTAGATAGAGAGGTTTAACAAGATTACTGATGTGATCCTCAAGTTTACTGGAATCTCGAAGATATGTTCAAAAATCTTTATGAAAATGCATTAGTCAATGCAGGATTGATCAATAGGAAGTTGACATGCAGATATGCATGCCGAATTTGATGGTGTAAATATCCAAAGTTTTGAAAATATAAACGGCCATGCATGGTAAGAGATCATGCATAGCCGTAGGAGATTTGATGACATGCATGCACTTGCATGAAGGTTATGAAATCCTGCAAATCCATGTGAGATACACCATTCTCAAAATGCACTTGCATGCGAACTGACCTAAAGTTACATTCACATTTTGACAGTACAAGTGCCCATTCGTGATATCATGCATAATCACTCGTACATATCATTGATATGTTCGAAGATTTCGAAAAATTAGGGTTCATAATGGGGATCGAGGGTAGAGAGAGAAAGATGATACCAAGGAAGAGGACGATGAGAAGGACGGTGACCAGCCAGTCGGGGAAAATGACGTTGAAGGTGACGCCAATTGAGATGCCGAGCATGAGCATGGGCTGGAAGAGAAGGGCGAGGTCATAATCTATCACCGGCATGTTGAGTGTTGGGTGCCTCATTTTCAGATTGTAGTACACTGTCGACGATGCTGCCCCCATTATCATGCCTGAAATACAGATAGGTAGATAAAGAAAGAGAGCGAGATTGAGTTCCATTCATGAGTTAAACGTCTGTAAATTCTGTAGATATAGGGAGAGTTGAGGGAGATTGAAGTCCAGCCTTGCGTAATACATCCATTAATATGGTAGATATAGAGACAGACAGGAGAGAGAGGGAGAGAGAAAGTTTTGTCTCTCTGCGTTATGAGCAAGAAATCAATAAGTTTGGCTGATGAGTGAGACGTTCATAGAGATGTTAGAGATATATATATATATATATATATATATATAAAGAGAGAGAGAGAGAGAGAGAGAGAGGAGTACATTTGGAAAGAGCGGTGGAGGACTTGGGATCAAAGCCCAAGAGCAAGGTGAACATCGGAACGAAGATGCCGCCTCCTCCAACGCCTCCAACGCTGCCGAGGCCAGCACCCATGAAACCCACAAGAGAACCCACCACCAGCTGCCAGCCAAATTCCATTTCCTGTGTTTTTACAACAACACGAGAGATAAGTTGGTGATTACGTACATGGATATAGATAGATCATGTGGTGTCATATATAGATAAAATTTTGACATAATGAGAAGTCAAAGTAGTATAGTTGGAGATAGAGATCATAGATAGAAAGACAGAGATGAGTAAAATGAATCATAGATGTAGAGAGAGAGCATAGACGGAAAGATAGAGAGGAGTAAAAGGGTATGTCATAAATAGATATATCGACGAACATATTTAGAAACAGGGATTTTTAAAAGTAGAAAGACAGACCATAGAGATAGGTTAAATGATTCAAAGATGGGAGAGAGAAAGAGATATAGAGATAAGTAGATTATAGTAGATAGAAAGACAAACATGATAAGTAAAAAGAATTTGGAGAGAGATCATAGATGGTAGATAGAAAGACAAAGATAGAGATAAATAATTTTAGAGAGAGATGGATAGACAGAAAGATAAACATAGGTATAACTTAAAGGATTTAGAGAGATATCACAGACAGACAAAAGGACAAATAAGGATAATTAAAATATTTAGAGAGAGAGAGAGAGATTAAGATCTCTATAAATATAGAGAGATAAAGATAGAATGATACACATACCCATAAGTAAAAGGATTTAGAGAGAGAGGTCATAGATAGAAAGACAAGCATTGAGACTAGTAAAACCATGTATATATAGAGAGAGAGAGAGAGATATCGTAGATAGAAAGACAAATATAGGTATAAGAAAAATGATTTAGAGAGATATCCTAGATAGATAAAAAAAGACTTATAAGTAAAAGAATTTAGGGAGAGATATATGTTTATATCATAGATAGTTTGGAAGCCAAGCACCTGGATAAGTAAAAGGATATAGAGAGAGAGGAAATAAAGAGAGAGAAAAGGAAAAAAGAGAGAAACACACGGGCCAGACGGGTCGGTAGGCCGGGAGAAGGGACTTGAGGAATGCACTGAGAGCCAAGCTCTCCGCCGCTTCATCGACTATTGCTTCACCCAAGGCGAGCAAGGTCAAGCAGGAAAGCAACACTGCCGCCACACGCCCGAAATGCCGAATCATATCTAAATAGAAGTGAACTGAAATGGTCGACTTTTGACGTTACCCTCTCTGATTTCTCTCTCCCTCTCTCTCCCTCTCCTCCTTTTAGTTGCTACCTCTATCTCATCCCCCTCTCTCAACTTCTCTCTCGCTCTAAGAAGCCAATAATTTTGACCCCTCCCGAAAAAACCTTCAAACGCTTCTCCTGATTTCCACGAAGGAACATTTAGAGAGAGACAGACAGACAGACAGAAGGAGATCGAGGAGTACTCAGCTCTGGGAACTCTGCTCCTCTTACGAGGGATCGATGAAGGAAAGGAGAAGCTTCTCCCGGTTTAAAAGAATCCTAAGCACAATCGACAGACAATATCAACGTGATTGTCGCTAAGCTCAAAAGATAACGCCAAAAAAATCAGCGTTTCCTGGAAGACTCGAGGATGAAGACGATCAACTGTGACGGAAGCATAAATCCCCTCTTTCTGCATTTTCACGTTTTCTCTGCATGAGATGGCTCTACTCCTACGCGTTCTTTTTTATACGCTCCTCGTGAGGGCATTTATGTCATTTACAATGAACTTTCGCTCTCTCTCTCGCGATCATGATGGTCTGATCTAAGGATTTGTCTGGTAGATGAGCGTTTACAGTCATCATGTAGTAGTTTTGATTTTATCATGGGCGATCAGATCTTATCATGCAGTAGATTTGAATCGTACCCGCTGATGAAGAGGACGTGAAGACTCCACCGACATGCTTGTACCCTCTGCTCCTTGTCCCATCATCATGGAATCATCCATCCAGCGCATTCAAAGCGGCAACTAGAGAGTAGAGTGAGTGATACGGAAAAACTGGCCAACTCAGTGCAATCTAGGGCTGGGCGATCATGATCGGTCTGCGATCACAAGTCATGGCCGTCCATTGCTTTGTTACCATGATCGACAGGGTTGACAAACGCACGGTGATGAGTCGATCTGATGATAGATTGGCGATCCCCTGTCAGAATCAAGATCGTCCCGCAAGACTTAACGATCGTCGTGCTGCCTTGAGGAAAGATGAGAGAGAGCTGAAGGATGATTATTATCGAATACTGGGACTTTCTTATGTGGACCGTCTGATTTGTCATGAAGATTGATCCACAAAAATACAAGACAAAATGCCAGATCTTCCCAGGACTCGTATAGAACAAACGATCACGGGAAACCCAAACTTCATCTGATCATAACAGGGGAGGGTCAACGCAAGGCCAAGAACGGGAAACAATCAAGAACAAAGGTAAGGTGAATCTCAACAACGTAAAATTAAAGAGTCAACAGACCATTAGTTTTTGGAGTCAAACGACGGGGATGCTAGCCCTTCCAGTGCAACCAGATTAAGAGATAAACGAGTGAAAGGCATGGCGATTAAAGTAAACGGTTTAAGACGACAAACAGCACTGTTATTCAACCAATCCATTCAGAGAGCAAAGAGTCAACGGATCAGCCAGTTTTGACCTTTTGAGATTTGAAAAGTCAACACCATCAAACGACGTGGGAGATGGGCCTGCAATCCAGGACAAAAGAAAGCATGATTAAACTAACCATCTCGGTCTACACAAAAGAGGCAGAAGCACTAGAACAAGAAATATATGAGAAAAACAATAAACACGATTTTCAAAAGTCAACACCATTAGACAAGAAAAAATAAGTCAGGGCTGATAGAACCTACCTTTTGCACAAAGAGATCAGTACTCATATTCTCTGGAGGCTGACCTCTCCATCCTTTCCTTCCGCTGGGACTGCGGATGTGCCACTGCCCTGTAGTCATCCTCGTCTGCTTCTCTCTCTTCATATGGTGCATCATTCTCATAGTATCCACCAGACCCACTGTACCAGTCACGACCCTGGTCTTGATTCTCTTGATAGTGATCTGTTGGTGCTGTTTCTCGATCTCTACCCCGGCTGTGGCTGCGATCATAGTCTCTGTCTCTTTCTCTGTCCTCTCTGTCCCTGTCTTTGTCCCTGTCTTTGTCCCTAGCCCGGCTGCTATGTTCACGGGCTCCACGGTCACGGTCTCGCCCTCCTCTGTCATGACTCTTGTCCTTGTCCCTTTCTCTTTCTCTAGTCCTGTCTCGGTCCCGGTGGTGGTGGCGGTCATCTCTGACCTCTCTCTCCCGGGGCCGCTCATGGGACTTTTCCCGCTCACGATCTCTCTCTCTCCCTCTCTCCCTTGATTTTTCTCCTGATTTCTCCCGTTCACTGTACCAAGAGAGTAAGGGATGACAATTCAGCACAGTAAAAAGTAACTGTAAAGAAAAAGAAAAGGAAATTCTTTGCAGAAGAAGACTACCAGAAGAAAGGGGTAGATCAAGGAATGGCAATTCGACATAAGTGCATGCTATGGGAAGATAGTAAGGACTCAGTACAGAAGTAACTAAAAGTGATCTTCTAACTAAAGGAGACAATAGAGAATTTTTTGGTAGAAAGCAGCAATAAAGAGGGGGGAGAAAGAGCAAGCCGAAAAAAGTGATAAATAGAGCAGGCAAAGGCAGATAGAGATTATGGGAAGAATGAAGCATGAGAGATACTTAAGCTTGTATATTCAGAGAAGATTTAGGGAAGAATAAAAGTTGTAAGGAGAAATTTTGAAGGTCAATAGAGAGAAATTCAGGACTGCGGCAAGAGAGAAATTGAGACTGAAATCAGAGGGCTAAAGGTGAGAGATTGAAACCAGAAGATATCAACAAGTCGGAGACGAAGGCAGAACAAAAGCAGAGGTGAAAGAGAGAGAGAGTAGACAGGCCAGCACCGATCAACATGGCGATCCTCCCGAGCCCTGGGCTCCTCAACACGATGAGCTGGCACGCCTTGTGGTGCATCTCTGAAGACAGAAAGGAAAAAGGGTGAGAGAATGAAAAATCAACAGTAACAAGAAAAATTAAGGACAACAAATTGATAGCATAAGTATCATATCCCATGTAGACCATCTATTTATTGCAAAATAAAATCCCAGTTCAACTCTCTCCCTCTCTCTCAAATCATCTAATGATTTGATGCACCAGGAGAGAGTACGGACAACAAATTAACAAGTGGAATGAAAGCAAATAGAAATGATGACAAAAGAAACACACCGGCCAGAACTCTTAAGGTTGACATCTTCTCCTCCAACTCTGGTTGATCCAAGTCCACCTCCGAGCCTCCGAGGCCTCCAATTGGCCACAGTTCGTCCTCGTTCAACATCCACAAGCACTCTTCTATTGTCTATCTTCCTTCCATCGGCTTGCTTGTAAGCATCTGAACACAATCCAGCACATGAGCCGACTCAGAAGATAGTTAAAAACAAAGGCCAGTTTAGAGAGAGGAAGAACCCACTCTTCATGTCTCGAGTGTGTAAATACTCAATGAAGCCATATCCCCTTGGCTTATTTGTCTCTTTGTCATTAATCAACCGAACCTGCAAATGCCCAACATTAAAGGAAAACTGAATCGAGAGTGCAGGCACAGAAAGATAGAGAGAAAAACAGAAATTGGTGATCTTGAAGGAGTGAAACTAAGAAAAACCTATATATGCACGGCAGAGAGGGATCCTACTATCTCATAAGCCGTGCTCACCTTGCCAAGGTGTAGAGCATCGCCCACGCAGGATGGGATCACCACCATTGATGATCAATCACTCGGCAGACATGGAGTGTATATGATGATGATCATCATCAATTAATCCCCTTACCAGGGAACCAGAAATGCTTCTAAAAGAGGAATTAAATGATGTTTTGTACCTTCCTCTCCATCCTCTTACCAGGAAAATCATAGATACCATTTCTAATCGGGATCAGACCAGGAGAAAAAGCAAAAATACCAGCAAAGCTTCTGGATCTAGATAAAAGGTATTAGCATAAAATTAAAGAAATAAATCCAAAAGTCAATGCAGTGAAGGACCTACTACCCTCAGAGAAACCTTCAAGTTTCTCATGCTTCAGTTTCTTATCTTACTAGACCATATAGACGGAGGCCTGCATTGAATGTTACACAAACTCGATGCAACAGAAAACAGGAGCACAAAACAGCTTGATCAATATACCTTTCCAAGAAACACGGAAATATGGAGAAACATGATTGTCCGCTTACCAGAGGCTATTTCACCAAACTGACATTTAAAGGTTTGCCTTGTCGACCTCTAGATGAATATCAAGGCCAACAGTAGAATGGAGGGAGAGCAAGATGGTGCTGTAACATTTTTTTCATCACAAATACCAGATTTTGCAACCAGTTGGCTTACCATGCCAAATCCCTTTACCTGAATGATGCTTAACTTCCAATGGCAGATGGCATCTCTAATTTCATGAGGCAATGGCGTATAAATGACTATAAACTATTTTTCAGGCCAAAAGAACACTAAAGCTTCCTCGTTATATTTAAGGCCCACAGGGAGTTTTTTTGGCAAAATCTATACCAGAACACTAAAGTTTCCAGACAGATAGCTCAGTTTGGGTTTTACCCAACAATATAAGTCCTTTTTTACTTTATGGCTAATGCACATAATTTATGTATACGCTTATTGGGACATCGTGGTTATCCTGTTATACATGCATTGTGTCAGGTATATATATTTCTTATTATCAGAACTTTGTAATATAGACTTATAATTTACATTGTAGAGGTTGCTGATGCTAAGAATGATTTTATATGATTCAATGGTGAAATCAGTTACATCACCGTGGCCACCTTCTCTTGGCTACTGTTAATTGCCCAACATATCATTACAGACAGATATGGAACGAAAATGACACTGCTCACTTAATTAATAAAAAGTCATCGGATTTCACGATACTATCACGACAAAGCGAGGATTTCAAGAAGAAACCCAAAAACTTTTCCAAAACCTAATGATAAATCACGATATATTTGATGTTCTCTCTTAAGAATCTCAAGAAATATAAAGAACTGAACCAGTGCAAGAAGCCTTAAATTATTTTTTGCAATTATTCGTATACACATTTGGGCAGTAACAAGCTTACCAAATTCAAGAACAATAACGACCTCCTGATCGATACATAACAAGACACTTACCCGTTTAATTGGTCCATATGATTCAAACTCTCTTTTGATCCTGTGTTCAGTTGTCTCATAGTTCTGCAAAAGTGAATAAAAAAGGATGACTTCCAGACTACAAATAGAAAGACAGATAGAAGAGCTTACCAGTCTTGCAACAAATAATGTCTTGTATGGATCTCCAGTCACATTAGGATCCTTAGACGGGTCATCTGTACAAATGTAAGAATACAGGATGTTAAAAAAATTGTTATTTCTTGCATTTCAAAAAAATTATTATTTCCATTTAATTGATTTTAGAAATGTAGAATTACATTTTTCCAGTTCTTCAGCAGCTTTGGCAGCACCATTCTCCAGTCGAAGTACGTGGATTCTAGCTCGCCTTTGAACCTATTCCATCAGGATAGTAATCATTACGTCATGAGTTAATTCAACTAATCAACGTACTAAACAACCTATATACAACAATATCACAAATGGAGACAAATTTTCATATGTCATTTGTAATACTTCCATGCCTCAAAACTTCAAAATACGCTTCAGGGATTAAGCACTTGTAAAAGATAAATGAAAGCTTCAAGAAATGAAGTGAATCACCAACGGAAACAATTGTTCATAAACAGCACGGGAAGATTGATAAAAAGGATTGGGTAAGATCAAGGAAAATTTTTTTCCAGCTGATGGATCTATCTTCACAGGTATAGGGGGAATCAATGTTCTAAGGAGAGGACAGAGAAACTGCTTCTATCGCTTGCCTGTTTTTAGAGAGAGAAATGCTCTTCTGAAAGATGACCTGCATGCTTGCTTAATTACCTTGAAAAATGCTACCAAAATTCTATTTTTCGAAAATTAATAACAAATTCGAAATATTGGCCTTGTAAATATTACTGGACTCCTGATGACCCCCCTAAGAAGAGGCAGACCACCTCAATCGAACATCTATCAGATGAAGACTTGAGAATGTTGTGAGAGGCCCACTGATTTTGACAATCATGGCCATCCTTGGATCATAATGATCCATGAGTAAATAAGATTTTATTACATCAGTGAAATGTGCATTCTTAACAAGTGAAGCCTCAGAGTGCATGGAGATAATAATGCAGGAATAAAGATAAACGAAGCAGATAAAAACGCCATCTCACAGCAGTTTCTCCTTTCTGGACAGGCGGGGCATATTCAGGATTGCCAGGTTCAGCAAACTGAGAAACGAATTGTCCAATACCTGCCAACATAAAATGCTTAGTTTCCATCAACTCAATAAAAACCAAAACTCTAAATCCTTACCGCTATATGCTGGCAACTTCCTTTTCTCAATGGGAGGCTTGAACTCCAGGGGAGGACGGGGTTCAAACAGCTTCAGGAGGTTTGCCGTGAGCCCCGTAGGATGACTCTGCCCGATCTGAGTGAAAGAAACAACAATTTTTGGATTCACAACATTATAGTCATGAATTCATGATATCATTATGCTCAAATGGAGGACACATTAACCAAAATACAAATTAAACAGTGAATCACAAGAAACTAGTAGATGAAATAAAATAACGACGTAAAAATATCCAATCACGAAATTCACAATTTTAAACAAAGATCAAACGAGTAAACAAAGGCAACTGGCTTAGAATAGTGGGCTTCTAACAAAATCCCTGCCGGAGTTCTTCAAAAACTATCCCCGATCGGAGGAAATTAATCCAAACAAAAGATCAAACGCTCCAAAAGTCACGAGAACGAGTATATGAAATAAATATACTCAGATCTGACTGTCGAATGATCAAATTCACGATTCTAAGCAGAGGTAACAGAAGTAATGTGGATTAGCATGAAGTATTTCGCGCAATACTGCTGAACGGAAGGAAAATAAACCACACACAAAATGAAATACCCATGAATAACAAGAAACGAATGCATCAAACAAAAAAACCTAGGCCTAGGTATCGAATAACGAAATTCGCTATTACATGCAGATGTCAAAGAAGTAAAAGAAGGAAAAAAATGACGAGAATGAAGTGTTTCGAGCGGATCGCATCTCGGGAAGAAAATAAATAATTATACCAGCTTGAGCTGTAGGACGGTAGCCCTGTTCTGCGCCTTGGTGCGCCCCTGAACGTTAGCGTCTCTATTCCGCATGAAGGCATCGTTGAAGTCCCCCATCTCGGGAGATCGACCGATTCACTCTCCTGCAAACCCTAGCTCGTTGTAGTATAAGCCCTAATCGGAATAATCGCGGGAAGATCTTCCCTCTGCAAAAGAGACTGCTCATACTTATTTTTGCGCATATTTTATGAAAATCCCCTGCTAAAAGTAAGTGCTCAGCTGAAAGACCCTGGATCGAGTGTAACTCTATGAAAGTCAATTACTCTATATTTTGTCAGGTTGACCCTTTGAGAATTTATTTTGCGTATATAGTCCTCTAAAATTAACCAATTAGGATCCCGTTTCCGAATTTCATAGTCATAAAGACCGGGGCCGTTGGATCTTGAGATCCAACGGCCATCAATCATCCATTAGAACTTCGGAAACCAATGTTTTCATTCTCTTATTTCATGTTTCAGCTCCTTAACTGCTCCCCCGCAATTCCTCTGAGCGTTTTAGGTGTTTGCTCTCCTCTCTATGGCGAATGGCGCATGGGTGATTGCTCAACTTCTCTGAGAGTTGCTTCGATTCCGGCGTACTGAGAAAATTCTTCAGTCCTTTCAACAACTTTCAACCCTATTTGAGAAGTTGAGCCTCCAGGTTTGTGATGGTAACCAGTTATTTGTTCTTGGCGATTCTATTTCCTTCAGTTCCTTTTTTATTTGTTTCCATTCAAGTTCGTCCAGTTTCATACTTGCTTTTTCGTTACTTTCTCTCTCTCCTTTCCGTGCTTCTCTCTCATTCTCTTAATCTTTCTTAATCAATCTGAATTATTCTCTCTCACGCTCTCTCTGATTCTCTGTACTCTTTCTCTCCCTCCGCTTCGTTCTATTCATAATTTCCTGATTCCCAATAATTTTTCTCTCAATCACTCTCTCGCCCTATGTGCTTCTCTCTCTTTATACCTATCTTGTCTCTTTGTTCTTCTCCATTTCTCTTCTTTCTCTCTTCCTGTCCCTCTTCTTCTATCAACTACTAACACTTTATATCACTCACTCTCACTCTCTCAACAAGCTTCTCTCCCGGTCTCTCTCATTCTCTCTCTTCCTCTCTTCTTCATCCTCACTTAAAATTCACACTTCCTCATTTCACTCTCTCCATTCAACATGAAGGTCTTGATTAGCACAGACAAGAACGGTGAAGCTGGGGGAGGGTTTTCTTTCAACGAGAAGAATAGCTGACATTTCCTATCCTCCCATCTATGAGGTTAGAATTTAGTCTTGTTAATTTATCTTCTCGATTTCATTTCAATTATATGCGGCGAAAAGGAGCATATGGTACATTTTGGTTTCCCTTTCTCTCAAGGAATTTCCACGCGCTGGATTTTTTAAGGATTTTATCGAGAAGAAAATATGCCTTTTCTTATACTTCTCTTACCCCAATCCCTCAAGAGGAAAAATATTCCTTTTCTTCGATTATCAGCCAGTTCAATATTTTTGCCTCGATGGACTGGGAGAAAGAGAGAAGGAGAGAGAGAGAGAGAAAAGATTGGACATAAGTTATTCAGTAGATATCCTTCACCTTAAATGATGATTTGTGATCCCTAGGAGAACTCATTTGATTCCCACTCCCTCTCTTTTCCAGAAAGATCTTTCAGCGACTATTGTCTTTCAGTTTGACGATGCACATTGACCCAACTACAATGGTCTATAACAGTCTAGAACGGGGGACTTCAATGATGCCAATATATGTTATCCGGTCACACTGACCCTACTACAACTTACTCTGCTATCATGGCCCCACTTGGAATGAGTCAACTCTGTGAATGAGTCAATGCATATGTGAACTTATTCACCGAGGGAGCATTTGCCCAAAAAAAGTTCTAGTAGCATTAATCTGAGCACATAAAATATAATGGCATTTTTTTAAGTCCCTGTGACGTGCGATCAACCGACTAACTCTCCCCCAAGCCCTAGCTCCTCCAGTATTTAATGTTTTTCCGGCAAGTTTAATGGGCATCCTTAAACTGAAATACAATACTGATCAGAAATATTTCCGGAATCGAGAGGGAGTGGGAATCCCATGAGCCCTCCTAGGGATTGCAGGGTCACGAATCATTACTCTCCCCCCCCCTCTACCTCTTCTTTATCCTCATGTACTATCACACTTCTCATTTCCTTCATTCATTAAATGTTAGCTTTCCCTCGTTTCACTCTTTCTACTCAACATGAAGGTCTTGATTAGGACAGACATGAAAGGAGAAGCAATTGCGGTTTTTTTCAATGAGAAGGAAAACTGACATCTCATCCTCTCATCGATGATGTTAGAATTTAATGTTGTTGATTCATCTTCTTGATCTGATTCTGATAATCTACAGTGAAACAGAACCTACGATACATGGGGTTTCCCTTCTCTCAAGGAATTTTTCCGTGCACTCTATTTTTTCAAGGGTTTTATTGACAAGAAAATATTATTTTTTACTTCTGTTATTCCAATCGGTCAAGAAGAAAAAATTGAGCTGGCTCATTCAAGACAGACTGATAGTTATTTCTTTCCTTACATTCAAAAAGTTTTTTCATGTGCATTTTACCAGTTAGTCAATACACCCAGTCCAAGTGCTCTTACTTGCAATATTTTCACTGACTTTGCGGTAATTCACATACGTGCATGTGAATTACCCATTTGGCACATTGACACTGACTATGGGGCTTCCTGTCAATTGATGGACGACATGACTCAGGATACTCAATGTTTTTTTGCTAGTTCCTTGAGACCTTCAGATCTTATCAAAGGAGTTCCCGTTGGTTGTCCCATGAATAAAAGGAAGCAATCAGTCGAACTGGGGACAGAAGATGTTACCTGGAAACGCTAAACGACCGTAGGGAGAGCAAGCAGGAGAAGAAGTTGTGGCGAGTTGTCGAGCTCTGAACCTTCGTAACCTTGTTTTCCACAGCATTGCAATCATGTATGTGGATTACCCATTTGGCACGTTGACACTGACTATGGGGCTTCCTGTCAACTGATGAGCAACAAGCTGCTTGGAAACTCTAGGTCTGTAAAATGGAGTTACAGAAGAGGTGAGACCACGATGTGAGGAGAGTGATGAACAAGGTTTTTCGCGAGAGAGGAGTAACAATAGAACTTATGACTTCATACCACCCGCCTCCTTGTGATAGAGAGAGAGAAGGCTCATGGCATGCCACCAAAGCCTTCAGGCTGGTATTTACCAGGACCAGTATTCTAGTGGCTCAATGGATCTTCACTTAGATCAATAGCCACAACTTAATCAAGTGGATCAGCCTCTCACCAGATGACACGTGGTGACATACAAGTACTTTTCTCTGAGTTTGGATTGGCTCTCTCCTCGTACCACAGCACTGGCCGTGCCAGCACCATGGCCAATCCCGGCATAGAACTAGCCCGAAGGCTTTGGTTGCATGTCATAAACTCTATCTCTCTCTCACACACACACAACACTAAAGAGGCAGGTAGTCTGCAGTCATATGTTCTATTGTTACTCTTCTTCTCTCAGTTAAACTCTTATTCATCCATTCCATTTCAATCCTTCTCTCAGTTAAACCCTTCTCTGAGGGCGCCTGCTCTCCTCTCATTGCAATCTGACCTCTTCCACTCCATTTCACGGAAATAGAGTCGCCGAGAAGCTTGCCGCCCATCAATTGGCAAGAAGCCCCATAGTCAGTGTCAACTTGCTAAATCAGGAAATTCATGTGTATGAGAATTACCCCACTGTTACATATGTTGTAAATAAGTCATGGGAAATTTCGCATACTCTAAATACATATTTGATTTGAGGGTTTATTCATATGGATACATGAGCTGACTCCAATTATGTTCTAGATTGATATAAAGAATGCCTTGGTGCAAGCATTGCCAAGAGAATTGTCCCACTGTTAGGGATGAAGATCGTGGTTATATGTAAGTCCTTTATTCTTTGTAACTATGTGTTCATGGTTTGATGAAATTTGATTTTATGTTCTTCAAAATTCTCAGATGTTGTCAAGGTTGTGGGCGTGTTCTTGATCAGGATGTATACTTTAGCGGTGTCACTTTTGTGAAATCTAGCTCTGGTCAGGTAAATCACATCGACAGTTAGTAGAAATTTTATGCTATATTTTCGTATAAATTTGAAGATATGTATTGATATAGTTGTTTTTTTCCTGATAGAGCCAATTGGCTGGAACTTTTTATCAAGAGTGTTCGAGTGAATATTCATTGTCTCACGAGAGGACTTTGATGAAGGGTAGGTTGATGCAGTTTGTTGTGTCATCATACTATGCATTTATACCTCATGTTTTACTATAAAGTATTTGTTGTTTACTGACATAATATATGATTAGATCCTCAATGATGTACATTGTATTTTACCTTTTAGAAACCTAATAGAATTCACTTTTTGACACACTATTCTCTATCTCTCTCTGTGATCCTGATTCATGCAAGGAGATGAATGGCATGCACTACAATTGTCAATTTTGCTATTGTTTATTGAAATTGGAGATATTTAACCCACCGGAGATTCTACATTTTGTTTAAAGAGTAATATATTTTTATCCATGGGATAATGGCCGCTTTGGGTAACATATTCTATTTAGAAAGGAATAATCTCTAGAAGATGAGAGAGAGAGACTTAGAGAGAGAAGCTGAAATCATAAAATGACGGTATCTATTACAAGAGAGAATAGGCCAGTTATATAGGACTGGCATACAGAGGTATATCAAGAAATATTAGAAATACAGGGGTTTATTGTAACACTCCCCCTCAATCTGGTGAATCAATATTTGACATTCCCAGATTGCTGCGTAATTTCTTGAAGATGCTAGTAGGCAAGCCCTTGGTGAGAATATCTGCCAGTTGGTTTAAAGATGACACATATTCGGATCTGAACATTCCTGCTTCAAGCTTTTCCTTGATAAAATGGCGATCTACCTCGATATGCTTGGTCATGTTATGTTGTACAGGATCATGGGCAATGCTAATAGCTGACTGATTATCACAACATAACAAAATAGGTTTTTCTTCAAATACGCCTAGGTCTTGGAGTATGCTTCTCACCCAGATGCCTTCACATATTTCAACAGCCATAGCTAGGAATTCGGCTTCTGCGTTGGATCGAGCAACTACATTTTGTTTCTGACTACGCCAAGTTATTAGATTGTCGTCGACCAAACACCCATACCCAAAGGTTGAACGTCGATCATCGATGGAACCTGCATAGTCTGCATCGGTGTAGATTTGCATTCCCAGAGATTCACCTCGCTTGTACGACAGCCCCATTCCAATGGTGCTTTTGAGATAAGCTAGAACTTTATGGGCAGCCTGCTGATGTACGACCCTGGGGTCATGCATAAATTGGCTCAAAACGCCAACAACATAGGAGATGTATGGTCTTGTATGGGATAAATAGATTAATTTCCCTACTAAATGTTGATATCGCCCTTTGTTTGTTTTTCCAGAGTCTGGAGAGCTTCCAATATAGTGTTTTACATCAATCAGAGTATTAGCCGGCTTGCAGTCCTGCATCCCTGCATTTTCCAATAAGTCAGTAATATATTTTCTTTGCGAGAGATACAATTCTCCTTCTCGATATGCAACTTCAATTCCGGAAAATATTTAAGTTGACCCAGGGCTTTGATATTAATTTCATTCTTGAAATGATTTTGAAGTTGCATAATACCGACAATGTCATCTCCAGTTATTATCATATCATCAACTTAGATCAATAGTATTGTGACTCCCCCTGAGGTGGAGATCTTGTAAAGTAGAGTGTGATCACCATGTGTCTGAAGGAATCCCAAGGTCCTCGTTGCTTTAGTCAGCCTCCCAAACCACGCACGTGGGGATTGTGTCAGCCCATATAATGATTTCTTCAGTTTACATACTTGTCTTTGACTAGCACTTTGGATGTATCCGGGAGGTGGGTCCATATATATCTCTTTTGACAAATCACCATGCAAAAAAGCATTCTTCACATCTAACTAGTGACGTGGCCAGCCTTTGTGGACAGCTACAGATAAAAGAATGTGCATTGTCCCCATCTTTGCCACAGGAGCAAAGGTTTCTAGATAATCTATACCATAACTTTGAGTATAACCCTTTGCAACTAATCGAGCTTTGAACCTCTCAACCAAACTATCAACCTTATGTTTGATAGTATAAATCCCATCTACACCCCACCGTCTTCTTATCAGCCGGAAGAGTTACCGGGTCCCATGTTTGATTTCTAATTAATGCGTCCATTTCCTAGTCCATTGCCTCCTTCCACCTAGGATCCTGGAGTGCCTCAGAGACACTCTTAGGAGTTGTATACTTGTCAATCTCTGTTAGGAATGACTGGTATGAAGACGACAACCGCTGCAAGGAGATATGGTTGCACAATGGGTACAATTTTTTCTTGGTGCATTCGCTGATTTCTTTCCATAAAGCAATAGGGTCTGTCCAAGTAGGAGGTTCAAGTGGAGCTTCTACTGCTCCCTCAGAAATCCTCCCTAGCATCTCCTTCAGATATTTCAAGGCGAGTAGAAGTATTCTGATCTTCAAGAGGATTAGAAATATTCTGATCACCTTGTTCATGTACTGCAGCTTTCAGTGGGAATATACTGATCTGCAGTTTGAACTCCCTCAGCTTCATTAGAGGGAGTAGGTGAGATAATCTATACAATAGGAGATGGATTCACATATACTCTGGTCATTTTCAGAAAGTTGAGAGCCTCCTAGAAGTCTTGCTTGTTGGTCTTGAAAGAATATTTTACTGTCATCAAAAGTGATGCTAATTGCAATAATAATCATGCCAGAAAAAGGATCATAGAACTTGTAACCTTTTTGAGTGTTAGAGTACCCAACAAAAGCAACTTTTAAGGCTCGAGGGGACCATTTGCCGACACTGGGCTGAGATTGATGGACATATGCCACACATCCAAAAATATGGAGTGGCGATTCTGGGCCAAGTTGAACTTTAGGATAATGATGCAAGAATACATCCTTTGGCGACTTGAAAGACAGAATTTTAAAAGGTAGGCGATTAACAAGATAGACAGCAGTAAGAAGTGCCTCGCTCCATAAATGTTTTAGAGCATGAGAAGTAAACATCATGGCTTGAGTAACTTCCATCAGATGACTAATCTTTCTCTCGGCTACACCATTTTGTTTTGGTGTATAAGGACACGAGGATTCATGAACAATGCATGTATCCTCAAAGAAAGAGCTCACTTGACGATTGAAGAAATCCCGAGCATTATCAAATCGAAAATGCTTTGGAGTTGTGTCAAATTGATTCTAAAGTTGTCGGATGAATGCTAAAATAATAGAGCTAGACTTTGTCTTGTTCTCCATCATATATATCCAGGTTAGACGAGTACAATTGTCTACAAAAATTATAAACCACTTCGCCCCTCGTACACCTTTAGCAGACGGACCCCAAATATCTAAGTGAATTCTAAACAATGGTGTGTTGCTTCTGTTCCCTACGAATGGGAAAGATATCCTTTTTTGCTTGGCTAATTGACAGGCCTCACAAAAAAAGGTGTATATTTTTATCCAGCCCTTGGCAAAGATTAGGAAACATAAATCGGAGAATTTTAATAGAGAGGTGTCCCAATTGACAGTGTTTTTGGAACAGCTTAATGAAAGAAACAGAAGATGAAATTGATGCCGATGACGAACGGTTTGCAGGTCCATGTTGTAGTATTCCACCAGAAAGCAGGATCCGAAAGAGCCCATCCTGCGCTTTAAACCGTCCAATCTCCTTGCCCGATATCTTGTCAATAAAACAACAATCATCATCATCAAATACGATACGGCAATGAAGATTAGAGCCAAGATGAAAAAGAGAAATTAAGTTGGCTTTCAGTTCAGGAACAAAAAAAAACACGACGTAGTGTGCCAAAATTTCCAAGTTTGACATCGCCAATTCCAAGGACAGGAAGTATATGTCCACCGGCGGTAATAACCCCCTTCTTTACTGTCGAATGTGAAAAAATCTCAAACAAAGACACATCAGCCGTCATATGGTCAGAGGCGTCGGAATCCTATACCCAAGATTTCCCAAAAGTCACCAAAAAACTAGGTTTAACAACAGAAGTAGAAAGGCAATAAGCCATGTCGTTTGGAAATTGCTTACTTGCATGCACGAATGCAGACTGGTCGAAAGGCAGTCTTTAATGCTGCCAACTCCTCTTGAAGTCGTGAAATAACTATTTGGTTCTGATCCACTGGCTGCACAGGTACTTTTGAGAGGGAATTTGCACTCCCTTCGGGTTCTCTTGAAGAGTTAGCCTTTGCCATATGAGACTTTCCATAATTCTTTGGCTTTCCATGGATATCCCAATAGTTTTCAATAGTATGTCTCCGTTTGCCATAGTGGGTACACTGCAGATGAGCCTTTAGATCAGTGGTTGGATCGCCTTTAATATACTTTTGCTTCAGCTCCTTAGGTTCCTTGGATGCCCCTTGAGGTTCTTTCATTTGTTTAGCTAGAAACACAGTAGAATCTGGATTAGTTTTAATATCATGGCGGAGAAGACGAGTGGACTCTTCTTGAACTACCAATTTAAGTGTCCCTTCAAAAATGGGAACCTTCTCCCTAGAAAGAATTTGATTCACCAGGGTCTCATACTCAAAATTAAGTCCCATAAGAAATTTATACAGGCGATCTTTTAGTGTGTACTTGCGTTCTTCTGTATTTGGATTTATGACAGGTCGATAGTGATCGATTTCCCACCAAATACACTCCAATTCATTGGCATATTCTAGGACAGAACGATCTACTTGAACCAAGAAGATAGAATTTTGTACCAGCCGGTATATCTGGGATTCATCATGCTCCTTGGAGTGAGATTGTTTTGCTTTTTCCCATATGTCCTTCACCGTTGGCAAATGCAAGAATCGATCGCTATAGGAGTCCGCCATATTCTCTAAAAACCAATATTGAATAGTCCCCTCTTCTTCACGCCAACGATCATATTTGGGATCACTAGAGTTTGGGGTTTCTTTGGTGAGATGATGGTCTAGACGTTTGCCCCATAAGATCATCTCGATATAAGAGCTCCATGCAAATAAATTGGTTCCATTAAACCGGAACCGAGGAGGTAACTTTGGAAGATCACCAACAATTTTGACAATTTCTTGAGGACGGGATGATGCAGGGACCTTAGATGAGGTGGCCGAATCATCCATCAGTACTCGCGTTGTAATAGATTTGTTGGCGCAGCGGAAGTAGAGTTGTTGACAGTTGCCTTTCTACAAATAGAATACCAGAGAAAGATATCTTCCAAGAGGGAGACGTCGGCATATCAAATAGGCCACCGGAAATAGCCGTTCAAATATTTTGTCAGATAGAATGACAACTTCAAGAAATTTGAGGAAACTACCAAATTCAGGAAACGACGCCACGGTAACTATCGCCAATCACCACAAATCGGAGATCCAGATGGAGATCCACTATTTCCAAGAACAGTCGCTGCAATTGGGATAAAAAACCATCGTTGTTACAGAGATCATGGTGATGCCGAAAAATTTCACCGTCGGAACAAGAGCCACCGGTCAAGAAAACCAGATCAAGAACCTCAGTAAATCGCTGCCATCGGACACAGTCTTTTTGATCGGCCACAAGTTCGGATCGGTTATCGCTCTGATACCATGTGTAGAAAGGAATAATCTTTAGAAGACGACACCACGTTCTTCATCCGCGGATCGACAGTCGCGGCACACCACATTGCCACCATGATGGATATATTCTCGGATTTCTCGGGTCTGCAGCTAAACAGGAGTAAGTCTTCGGTAATCGACATCGGATTGGCCGTGGCGGAATTAGCCCGAGGTCTCTGCAGTGTTGGCCACACGCGTCGCCTCGTTCCCCATCCGTTACCCGGGACTTCCTTTGGCGGAGGGTAGACTCCGCGTTCATGACTGGCAGCCGGTCATGGAGAAGATTGAGACCCGCCTCGGAGGATGGCAGGCCCAGCTTCTTTCCCGTGAAGGTTGTTTGGTCCTATTGTAGTTCGTACTAGCCGTCATTCCTATATATTTTATGGCAATATTCAGGTTACCGGAAGGGGTGCGGTGTCAAATAGAGACTATTATGCGACGTTTCTTCTAGCAAGGGGCGCGACTATATGAGTCTATTGGGGTGGCCCTGGTCGCGTGGAGGACTGTTTGTCGGCCTAAATCGCTCGGCGGACTCAGGATCCGACATCTTAGACACACCAATACGGCCCTCCTCGCCAAATGGGTGAATCATATCATGCATCATATCATGCAGCAAGCTGAGGATCTAACAATGGTAGTCTTATGGGATAGCTACGGTGCGGCGATCGACTGGGAGACGTGGTCGACCCCTCGTTGAGGTGATTTGGCCTTCATGCAGGGGCTGAGGCCAGTTTTCACCAGCATGCAACCACTTTTCTGACCTCGTGTGGGAGATGGCGCTAGTCTTAGTTTTTGGGAGGCCAACTGGTCCTGTCACGGGCACTTTTGAGCCACACATCGGCGACTATACGCCCTAGCACTCAACTTGGGGGTCTTGGTGCAGACAGTCTGGGACACAGGCTGGTTCCCATCTCTGCCCAGCACCATCTCGGACCAGTGATATGCAGATCTTCTTGATTTGCATACAACTCTTATCCCAATTCAGCTGTCGAAGAGGACTACCAACGTCTGAGAGTGGCGCAGATGCCTTTTCTCCGCCCGTGCCGTCTACCCTCACTTTCAAGCCTTGGAGAGTACCTCGGATTCGTCTATGCTCCTCAAATGTTATCGTCTCCTCTGGAAGTGCCGAATCCCGCTGAAGTTGTTCGGGTGGTTGCTCCTATGTCAGAGGCTGATGACGCGATCCCTCCCGCAAAGGTTCTGCCCGGACGCCTCGACGGAGTGTCCCTCTGTGTGCTGGAGCAGCCGAGGACTGCTCCCATCTCTTCTTCGAGTGCCAATTTGCACAGATGGCATGGCGGGTTACACATATGAGTGGTCTGGGCACATTCACAGCTGCCTCCTTCTGGCGCTCCATTAGTGTGGGGCCATTTTGACACGCATCGGAATGACAATCTATCTTCGCCACTCTGTGGTCAATCTGGCTCCACCGTAACGAAGTAGTCTTCAAAGGTCGGTCCCCCTTCAGCCGAGGCTATTCAGCACGGCTTAAGGGGGCTCATGTATTTTTGGAACCGAGGAGGTATCAGCCTCTAGGGTTTTAGACTTTTGTAACGGACTATTTGGTTCACCGTCATTCAGTCAATGACAACTGGGGGGCACCAATCAGGGTGCCTCTTATGCTTTTATCAAAAGAAAAAGATAATCTCTAGAAGATGAGAGAGAGAGAGAGACTTAGAGAGAGAAGCTGAAATCATAAAATGACGGTATCTATTACAAGAGAGAATAGGCCAGTTATATAGGACTGGCATACAGAGGTATATCAAGAAATATCAGAAATACAGGGGGTTTTATTGTAACATATTCTTTAAAATACAACTTTCTTGTGCACCAAATTCATCCACTCCTTCTCTTTCTGTTGCTCTCTTTGTCTGTCTATCTTTTCATGGACTATATCTCCAAAAATGTACTAAAGATATCAAATCCTCAACATGCTTCTGTTCCTCCCAAAAAATGCTTCTCTTCCACAAGTGTTGTCCCCTCAAAAATTATGTTTTCTATTCTCCTCATCAAGGAGCATTTCGGTTGCTATCCCCTTCCATGTGTGATTCTCATATCAGTGCTTCGTTATTGCTGGTACTTACTGATCAATTATTGTCAAACATTTTTATAGGAAGGGATGAAATCAGGGGGATTGTGACAAGCCTTTCAGTGGCCGGTGGAGATTCAATCATTGATCAAGCACATGCTTTTTATAAAGTATTCATATCTTCCCTTTTATTGTGGTTTTACTTTATCCTCATTTATTATTAATCTAATAAAAAGTGTTTTTTCTTTAAGATAGCTGTTGAGAGAAATTTCACCCGAGGAAGGTCAACATCACAAGTTGCAGCTGCCTGCCTTTATATAGCTTGCCGGTAATGGCTTTTATCTCAATCTCGTTTTTGCATCTTAGCCTCAATATTTGGCCTGCGCATCCAAAAGCACCTCTCTGAGATTAGATGAATCATGTACCATGATCAGGGTTTTCTTTGGTCACTGATTTGCGAGATATTCTTGAATTAGTTTTTTTTCAAGGCAATCTCTAAATTTTGTGTTTGCATCCAGGACCACATTACTCAAGCTATTACTTGTGATTTCATATTAAGAGATTCGTATCTCATTGCAGGCAAAACATGAAGCCTTACCTTCTCATTGATTTCTCGGATTATCTTCGGATTAATGTGTAAGGATTAAGCCCATTTCTCTTAATTTTTAATTTTGTTGGTTTAGTGGACAGTTATTTTTATGGGATTTTGTATTTTTTGCAGATATGTGCTTGGTGCAGTGTTTTTGCAGCTTTGTCAGCTCCTAAGGCTTGAAGAACATCCTATTGTTCAGAAGCCAGTAGATCCCAGTCTTTTTATTCATAGATTTGCCGAACGTAAGTGTGATTGAAATCTTCATCAGATTAGTCATATTTTATGTTTGATTTTATTGAAATGAGTTATACTAATCATTTTTATCATCTCAAATCAGCAGTTATATTTCCCATATCTACTGTTAATTGCATCATGTGCATAATGCCTGTTATTTCCTTAGGGATGAAGTATAATGCCCTATAAGGTAAGCCTTCTGGTTAACAGGTAGGATCTACCTCAAATCGATGAAGTTCGGAATTCTTCTAAAACTTTAAGAGAGTAATTACATCTAGGTTCATCCCTGGTCTTTATCTGTACTTCTTAAAAGTACGTAGAGCAAAAAGGGCAGCAAGAGTGAGGAAGAGAGGGATGTGTGGGTAGATATATAGTGATGGAGAATTAAAGGCGGATAGAGTAAGAGATAGGGACATAGTCAAGAGGGAGCATTCATGGAAAAGAGATAATAAGAGAGGTAGATATAAACATTGAGCAAGAGGTCCAGAGCTGTGAATAGAGAGGTAGATATAATAAGGTAAAGATGTACGTAGAGCAACAGAGCTAATGCTGGAAATAAAGAGAGGTAGAGATAGAAATAGAATGAGGTAGAGAGGACATAGAGAGAGGGAGGAAGAAAGAGATGTGGGCGGACAAAACACTGAGAGACCTATAGCCAGAAATGAACAAAGGAAGGGAAAGAGAGGTGAAGATGAACATACAGCAAGAGCTGGATCTCGAGGCAGAGATAAGTAGAGATAGAAATGGAGATAGGTGAAGATAGACATGTGAGACTGAGGGTAATGTAGCCTTGGAGTTCATTTCATAAGGCCTACTAGGACCTTGGGGGGCCTGGGGGGAATCTGGAAAAGTTGATAGGATCTGCAAAGAATTATGCATGAACCTAGAATATCTCCTTGGAGCTTACAAGCTGACAAGATCTGCAAAGAATCACTGAGAACTTAGAATATCTTCTGCAACTTGTAGAATATCTTTGCAAAGTTTAGAATCTCATGTTTTCTCTTGTCAGTCTGTTCTCTGACATTCTGCTTACACGGATTGGTTGTCTGCCTATATTTGTGCTTTCTTTGCATGGATCCTGTCATTTCTCATGACCTTTCATCTTTGAGGCCGATATAAGTCCCTGATTATAATCCTTGAATTCACATTTGAAATAATTCCTTTTTTGATAGCTCTGATTTCTTCCCTCTGAGTGTTCTCTCTGTTTGAGATTGCTTCATTGCTTGTGGACTCTAGTACAACTGCCTTGTGGATTCAAGGGCTGAACAATCCACTTCTGTGGATTCAGGACTGAACTCATGGAGAGAAAGAGGGAAAAAGAGATTGAGATAGATAGAGAGAGATATAGACAGATTAGAGGTCCACACTTATTGAGAGGAGAGAAAAATGAGATAAAGACATGTTCATAGACACATATGTCATGTGTTGTTTATAGACTGACAGAGAGATGGATTGATAGAGAGAGAGCGAGAGTGAGAGCAAGAGAGACAGAAAGATAGTTGACCATTTATTTCCTTAGTAACAAGTGGTCACTGCAAAAGTGGAGCTCTGTACATTACCATGAGTATTTTTACTCACCAACGACATTTTCTGTCACATCATTCAACTCTATATGATAATCTCTTCAAAATCTGTTATCCTATATTGGCTTCTCATTTGGGAAGTTTATTGTAGGGTTGTTGGGCGAAAAGAACAGTGACGTGATTAAAATTGCATTGACTATTATTGCAAGCATGAAGAGAGACTGGTTGCAGGCATGTTACTCTTACTATTTTTTCTGTCATGATAACTTTTTTTTAGGTTATATTTTCTGATTGCTCTTCACTTATTTCACTTCTTCTTTACAGACTGGTAGGAAACCAAGTGGACTTTGCGGAGCAGCATTGTACATTGCAGCTCTCTCTCAAGGTCTCAAATATTCAAAATCTGACGTGGTACGTATTTCCCAATTTATTTTAATCATCTTTTACGTTTTTGTGTTACTGTTCTCTCTATACTTACCTATTTCTTTGGAATTGGTGATATTCTCTTCATGATTTGTGATAGAAATTTTATTAGAGCTTTACAACAGGTCTATATCTCACCAAACCTTAACCCAAACTTTGTAACCCATATTTAAATGGGATTTTACTGAACAATGACAGGCTGCACTCTTTTGGAGAAAACAAATGAGTGTTTAAATGGGAATTCTATTTCTCTGATGGACATTGTATCCATGTGAAATTAGCAGTCAACATAGAATGTTGACTCGCTATTGTATTTCAAAACTTTCCAACATTTTCTGATAGTTACTCTTTGATGAGATAGAAGGGAGATCAGAGAAAAGGAAAGATAGCTCTCTGTACTAATGATTGAAAGGGGCTCTATATATACAGCTTACAGAATGTTGGGCCTTCTAGTAAGGGCCCACTAAGTCCAATTCTAACTTGCAGTGGTAAAAAATGTTATAAACTTGAGAAAGAATTAAGTTGGGACCCAGTTGTAAAAAAAATTATTTATGAAAGAATGTGGTGAGATGTCTGTCATTGTCCAACTTGATTTATATTCCATTACTTTCTTTTTGACTCATCAACATTCACCAATTTGATGGTATTGCTAGGCAGTCTGATATTTCCTGAGTAATGGTATTCATCTGAAATTCTTCAACTATTTATATCATTTTTGTCATTTTTCATGTCTGGTATATCATTTCCTTATTCTGAAAATGCACACTCTGAATTCTCTGCTTTTTCTACTTATCATTTTTGGTGGATTTCTCAATAGGTTTTGAATATTTCAGGTGAATGTGGTTTATGTCTGTGAGGCAACGCTAACAAAAAGATTGATTGAATTTGAAAATACTACATCTGGTGGGCTGACGGTAAAACTACATGAGCATCTTTTTAATCAATGTCTGAAAACACATTTCTAGAACAGTTTGTTAGTTATTTTCTTTTTATTTTGGGTATGCAAGAAGCAAAAATACATAGATTTTTTAGGAATCCTGGATCATTCATCCTTAGTCATGTTTTTCCTGTCTCCTGGTTTACTTATAACTATTTCCATAAACATTTTAGAATTAGAGATACGTCCGTCATTATCAGAGCCCCATAATCCAGTTCAAAATACATTGTAAGCCGTATTTGAACAGGATTCTTGCGTAATGAGCCCCATAATGGGCAGGGTTAGGTAGAACTGGCGGGCTGGGGGTTGCCTCACTTTAATGAATGACCTGGTGCAGCAGTTTGGCATTGCAGCACCTAGTGCTTAGACATGTTGACCTAGGCATCATGGCAAGGATATAGCGTTGGGCAGATCAGGCTGGGCCAGGGCTGCGAGGCAGGTCAGCCAGCCCAGGCCCATCAGAGCATGCCCTAGAAGCTGTGTGCATTGTCTTCTGGGGGAATTGACCCTTTTTGCAGGAGGAGTCAGGGCTTGAAGCTGGGTGGGAGGTGGCAGCACCATCCCTTCTAGGGCCGTTCTTCCTCCCACCCACCACCAAACTTTTCTCATTTTTGTTATTTATCTGTCACGTACTCTATCATCTTCCTACATTGTCAATGGAAGACTTGGATTGTTGTGTTTTTGGTGATTTGCATAGTTGGCATTGTTATGTCCTGATTTTCTCTATCTGGTGGTTTGGGACTCATCATGTGGTACTAGAGCCGCTGATGGAGAGTGCTGAGAAGACTATGTGAGTCAAGAGTAATGCTTGCTGCTTCTTTCCAAAAAAAAAAGTAATGCTGTTAGACAGATATTTCTCCAATTATCACTTTCTTTCTCCTCTCTTCCCAAACGATGTATCACTGGGTCATATATTATAAATGGCCCAGTTCTTCTTTCTTTTTCTCTTCTTTTTCTTTGTCTTTTCCTTTCTTTTCTATTGTTTTTGGACAATTGACCATTTTGCCCCTCCTAGTCGTTGGGCAACGGTCATATGACCGTTGCCCCAACAGTCTAGAAGGGGCTGGGCCGATGGCTATATAAGCCATGGCCCTCCAACCCGATTTGTATCTCTTTCCTCCCCCCTTTTTTCTTCCATCCAAAATCCTCAATAAAATCTCTCATTTGCCTCATTTGGCCCCTATTTGTTATTTTCTTCAAAGTTTATCCTATTTGTTATTTTTGGTGATTTGCATAGTTGGCATTGTTATGTCCTGATTTTCTCTATCTTGGTTTGGGACTCATCATTTGGTACTAGAGCCGCTGATGGAGAGTGCTGAGAAGACTATGTGAGTCAAGAGTAATGCTTGCTGCTTCTTGGATCCAAAAAAAAAAGTAATGCTAACAAGTCCAATACAACAGATTAAGGGATGACAACTTGGATGCTAGCCTCCCTCGCCTTCCAACCTAGGAGGAAGCATATTTATGAGCACATGATGAATCAGCAAAACCTCCAACTTGCACAATGAATGGGCAAGATGATGATGGCTCTGAGCAGTGGGATCCCGACCCCTGTGTCCTTGACGCCAGTGGACAAAATGGGATGAGTAGAAACATGGTCTGTGCGGGAGATGGTGATCCTGGCATCTGCCATCCAGGCTGCAACTTATGCCAGTCTGGGCAAATGAAGTAGATCCTGTAGACTGGAAGGATTGTATCAACTTCTCCAGACTGGGAAGTTCTTCCAAAAGTTGTGCATTATCATTTTGCTGAGATCTTGACAGCAAGGGACAACCAAGGGAGAGGTCATGAAGGGAGGAACTGACAGAGGTGTCCCTGAAGAAGTGGAGTTGCAAGCATTGTGACCTTGATGCTGGGAGTCACTACTCAAGAGTTTCAGACAATCATCTTTGACATGGCCCAGCTCCTTGTATTACCAGCAAATGAGGTCTCCCTTGATTGAAGGGTTGGGTCCACAAGGGGCTGAGGAGCTGGACTTGAGGAAGCCAGTGCCAGTGTAGAAGGTGGGTGGTTCTAGATTCCTCGGTAGCCTTCCTGCCAATGCATTGTCATTGCCCTGTACAGTGAGCTTGAGGCAATTCTTCTCAGAGTTGACCATGGTGATTGCCTTATTAATTGTGGGAACCTTATCCCTATGTAGGAATTGACTGCAAAGGGACACAAACTTGGGTTTGTCTGATGAGAAAGGTGATGAGATGGATATACAAGGTGAAGGTGCTGTCCTCTAAACTTGGTACTGGTGGTAGATAGAGGTTAATCTCATGCCACAGGGTCCTGTGCTTCACTTCCAAATGCCAAGTCATGGCGATGTCCTTGGGTCAGGTAATGAAGTGCATTATCAGATATAGAGAATTGCAGCATCACACTGCTTGAAGTTTCGAGCATATATTCCCACACTTTTGTGAGAGAGTCTGAGTGAATAATCATAGAGAATTCTCCGTTAATGTCCAAAGGAATGCTATCAAAGGGCCATTGACTGATAACACCTTCCTCCTCATGCCAAGGGGGAGTGGGAGGGTTGGGGGGGTTAATTGTCAAGAAGGTGCTTCATATGTCAGCCCTTCAGTGTTATTTGCACATTTTATCCATTTGAGGAGATTCTTACCCGTAAATTGTTGTTGCTGAGGGATTTGTGGCAGGTATTGGTGACAGCGATTTCTCAAATGCATCAATCCCTTTCCCAGAGAGGTGTGCAGTTGGAGGGCTCTGCCAGGACATATCAGGGTTTAGAGACATATTAGAGGAATTGAGAGTGGAGTTGATGGAATTGTCGCAGTCAGCCGAGGAGATGAAAGCTCACTTGCAGGCTCTGCTTGGATGCCGCCTGAGTATGGGCATCCCTCAGCAATAATGCCTCCTCATGACGGCACCTCTAGGTGATGATGGGTTGGAAGTAGAAGAAGATCAGGGGTGATCAGTTGTTGACATAGTAGAAAATGTTGTCGGCAAGAAGGTGGAGCGTCATTGGCTGTTATGGATGGCGTGGAACTTGATGCATTCAGATGTACTACTGAGAGGCAGGGTAGCAGAAGAATTAAGGCATATTCCAGGGAGACTTCACAAGGTGCCCCAGGCCTCACATTCCCCCAATCCATGAGTATGTGCATCATGCATCACCTGTGGATAATGATCGCCTGCAAATATAATCTACCGTGAAGTGAGATTTCTTATAAGCATTATGTCAAAAAGCTATCTGGCAGATGTCTAAAGAATGTCCTTGCTTCGTAGGTGTGCTCATCCTCTGTAGCAATGATGAAGAACTCTGCGAGGAAGAGGCCTTGCCCTCCCAGACGATAAATGGCAGCGCCTCCTCTGGCATACCAAAAGATGGATTTTGTCTCTGTCATGGAAATAGACAAGAACAGCTAGGAAGAGAGAAGTGTAGCTAGTGATACCAACAAAAAGTTCTTCTTCTCCCTCTCTCATCAGGTGGCATTGGCTGCAATTAGGGCTGGTGGCACCTGCAGAAGCCAACAACATTGCAGGCAGCAGAGAGGACAGGTGTTGTCTGCAGCTCAGGCTGATGGTGGGCTTTGCTAGGACAGTGCTTGAGTAGGGGCTGTCTGTCATCAGTGATGCCTCCAGGTGATGATGGTAGCTGTAGGTGAAGATGGCATTGGAAGGGGAAGAAAATTGGGCATCTTAGCTACGGACGCAGCAGAAGATCCCATTCTCAGCAGCTAAGGGCATCCGTCATCAGTGATGCCTCCTGGTGACGGTATCTGTAGGTGTTGATGCAATCAGAAGCAGATGAAAATTGGGCATCTTAGCTATGGATGCAGCAGAAGATGCCACCATCAGCAGCTAGGTTGGCTGTCGCCAGCTTTTGAGGATGGCATTGATAGAAATTAGGACTGGTGATGCCTGCAGAAGCCAATTGCAGCAACTCAGGCTGGGGTCACCTGCAGAGGCTGACAGCATTGCCTGCCCCAGATAGGACTGGCATCGCCAGAGCCAAGGTTCATGGCGAATGCAGAATTTGTCGCCTGCAAGAACAAGGGTTGTCGGCACCTGCAGAATCTGATGGCTTTGCTATACAATTCCATATCGTCATTGTACTTATCATTGGATGGCTTTGAGAAGATTTGACGGAAAGAGTGTCCTGGAGCCACATCAGTCTTTTAGATAGGAACCTTTCTTTTCTAATCAAGACACATAGGAACTTTATTCATTCGTGGGAGAAATTCAAAACAACACAATTGCAGTTTATAAGCTAGAAGATTTCATGGAAAATTTTCCTAACATAGCCATAGATAATACCCTAGATATGATAGTGTACACCAAATTCTTATTTATACCCCATCCTTTGAGGTAAAGGATAATAATGCCCTTTCAAATGCTGTTTAGGCTACAACAGTCTTCTGAATTGCAGTTGTAACAAACTTACAACTGAGTGACTGGAGATTTTGAATGAAAATCATATGATATGACACATTGGATTGGTGGGTCCAATGATATAACATCGTTTGCAGTTCATTTATATGTTAAGGAGTATTCACATTCTTTTTTTTCTTGTACATGTCTTCTTTCACTTCATAATTGCATGTTCTGATATTACGATTCATCGCATTGGTCACTCAGGTAGAGGAATTTCTAACACGGGCGGCTGAAGAGCATGAAGAATATCATTTTTCAGAACATTCAAGAAAATCTTCACAGATGACAGAGTTGCTCTGTGAACACAAGAATCGTGGTGGTGTTCATTTTGCTCATGGACTGTGCAAGGATTGTTTTGATGAGGTCATGATGATGTCATCATTGCATGCTTTAATTCTCATAAGATTGTTCCCTATTAAACCTGCCTGTTACTATCTTATAATTAGTTCACTGAAATCTCGGGGGGGATTCAAGGAGGCTCAGAGCCTCCAGCATTTCAACGTGCTGAAAGAGAGAGGATGGAAAAAGCTGCTGCTGAAGAAAAGGTTAGATTATTTCTTCCTGGAGGACCAAATATATGAGTTTTTTTAATCTCATTTTCTACTTGTTTTGAAGTATTTTATTGGAGCCTACTTAACTCTCTTTTGAATATATATACGAACTTGGATCTCACATCATTGCCTGTAAAAAGAGACGTCAATTTGATTGATACTTTTGCATTATTCTTTGTACGGTAGCTATGGGTGCATTACATAATTGGAGATCATGGTGCCATGTGGAAATCATGATATGATATCTTATGGGCATGAACTGTTTCATAACCTGTCATTTGTATTCCTACTGTGCTACAAACTTTGCTTCTTTTGAATGGCATCAAGACATGTAGTTTGCGTTTGAATAGAGTTGATTATGGTAATTTTTTGTTATAATCATCAGTGTAGATTGGGGATGTTTGTAATAAATACATGCACAATATAAATACTTATTTTTGTAGAATAAAACAGACTCTTAATTTTGTATCCTTATGGACTCAGAGAACTCAGCTTAAGCCCAATAAATATCGAACGGGAGATGCTCCTTTCTCCAAGGAAAATGGAAAATCTGGTAAAAATTTTATTCTTTGATCTCAAACAAACAAAAACTTTTATATCTTTCCAGTGGAGAAGTATACCCATGTGATCATTTCAGAGTCATTATCTGGATCCCAATGTGCCAGTAAGATCTCTGACCCACCGCTCAAAGCTTTTGATGAAGCTGGTGAAGAAGAAAGCCTTTCCGATATTGATGACTTGGAGGTAATAGTTTTGTTTTTCCTATAGATTTGCAGTATAATTTGTAAAAGTCAGATAAATTGAGATGATGACCAATTCCAAAATCATATCTACTGACCTTCTAAATATCTTGTATAATACATGGATATGTGAATGTTTATAGAATAATGGTGACCACATTCTTTAATTCTCTGCATCCTCTGAATCTTATTATTTACTTCTGAGGCTTTTGTGCAGGTGTGCGGGTATCTTCACAATGAGGAGGAAAAGAAGTTGAAAAAGATCATTTGGGAAAAGATGAACAAAGAGTTCCTCGAGGCATTTGATCAATTATCACATTTTTTTGATAAAATTGAATGTTATATTTTATGAAGTTAAACCTATCAGGAACAAGCTGCCAAGGAAGCTTCCGCTGCTGCTGCCAAGGAAGCTTATGAAGCAGCATTTGCTAACTGTTCTGATGAGATAAGAGCTGCACAAGAACTCGCTGCTGCAGCTGCTGAAGCTGCCGCAAAAACGAGGAAGGTAATAATTTTCACCCATTTCATACATTTTATTCAGGTGCTGTCCCAGGAACCGTATTCCCAGCACCATCTTCTTGATAGTTGGGTTTTCCCCAGTACAGGATCTCCTGTAGGAATATGGGTTACGGGGGTTGATTGGGCTAGGACACATCAAACCCATTTAGTGGATCCAGTTATAACTAACTGGATTCATAAACCTTTCAGTTACCCATTTTTTCTAGGGTTATAATTTGTTCAATCCTTCGCATTTTCTCATTGTACTTCAAGGAAATTTTTGTATTTCCCGTAAATATGAAAAACTCTTTGAAATGCTTCTACATTTTAGGAAAAGAGACAAAAACGTGCTGAAGAGGCCAAGAATGCTCCTCCACCTCGAAATGCTGCAGAAGCAACTCGTCAAATGCTGAAGCGGAAGGTAACATAAATCAGTTACTCTTTCCTATCAACCAAAAACATTCTTGTTATATTTATGTGCATTGTACTTCAAGTACTTCAAGTAAATCTTTGTACTACGACCAAAAACATTCTTGTTACATTCTTGGTAACATAAATCATTGTACTTCAAGTATACTTGATATATTTATGTGCCATCTGACCTTGTTACTTTATTCTTCTCTTATCCCTCTGATGGTGCTGAATTTGCCACCCTCAGTATAGTCTGCCGAAATTTACTATTTTTTTGTCTTCGCATCTCTCGGCTCTTACATATGCATTGTATTTTCTGACAGACATTCAGCTCGAAGATCAATTATGCAGCACTGGATGCTCTCTTTGTAAGTGTGTTTCATTGTGATCATTGATTTACATTTTCTTTGGAAATTAATAATGTTTTTGTCTAAAATGATGGCATTCATTTGTGGAATTCAAATTCATTTAAGAATTCCAGTGAAGACATTCCATCTGAAAATACTTTCATGACATGCGTTCTTTTTCATCCAAGCATTTCAACTTGTCATTATCTGATTATCAACCCTTCAGTCTCCAAGTGGAAATGAACTCTTTCAAATTTTAAGGATAGTAAACTCTTTTTTCTCCGGTCCTTAACTTGTGGTTATCTCAAAACCAACCCTTTATCTGCAAGCAAAAATCAGCTCTTTGAAGAGTTAAAGATACTTATCAATTTCGTCAACTCTCTCTCACCCAGTCGTTCCTGAACTAAACTCTCTCTCCCACTTCTCATCCAGTGTTGCCATTATCTGAACTAAACGCTCTGATCTCCAAATGAGAGTCAACTCTTCTTGAGTTGAATATTCTTTTCAACAACCTGCATTATTTTTTAGCCAATCAGTTTACTGAAGATCCTTTCAAAAACTTGGTTGATGCAGTCAGAAGGGGGAGGTGCAAAGAAGCAGCATGCTGAGCTGGGTGATGAGAAACATACTAAGAAACTTGAAGAAGAAGAAGAAGATCATGATGATGGTAATAGTAAGATGGAAGATTCCGTGACAGTTGATCATCATGAGGAACATGCTGCAGAGCAGGAAGTATACGAAGGAGGTGATTACATCCCTGGTGATTATGATGATTCATATAATGATGGAGAAAACGGTGACTTTGAGTTTGAGTTCTATTGATATAAGCTTAATTCCATTTTGTAAATACTAATTATAAAAATCATTGATATCTCTTACTTGTAAATTAAATCTTTTGGATGAGGAACACTACCTGATTCACAGCAACTTTTTTTGTAAAATGTGGAATGCTCATTTGGTTAACACTTATATTTCAAACTATATTTGTTACTTTGATGAGAACTTTTTTTAAGATCATTGTCCCAATGAAATGCTAAAAGGTGAATTAGTTGCTCAAAATGGAGGATCAATTAAAGTAGTAGACGAATTTGGTAAGTAACTCTTCTGCCCTCCATTCATTCCTAGTGGCCATCGTGGGTGAATTGAGCTGACAGATGATCTAATCAACAATATTGTGAAGAAAAAAATTGAAGGTAGGGAGAAGCTTTGAGGGAGACTATTGGTTGTCACCACTAAGATATGCTGAATAAAGATAATACAAGTGCTATGTGATGTGAGGGATAGGCTATATAATGTGAAGGCTATATTTTAATACAAGGATGTTGATGTGACATGCAATGGCATGTGATATAGAGGTAGAGAGAGAGAGGCAAAGAGAGTGAGAGACTGCAAATATTTTGGTAAATAAGGGATGTTGATATGACATGGATTGGGATGTGATAGAGAGAGAGGGAGATCTTAGAGATCAAACCAAATTACATCCATTAACCCATACACACCCTCATTCACATTGATGGAATCTAAAGTCGAAAAGGTTTTCCAAACTTTTATGAAAGCATCAAATACATCAAATCTCCCCTAGAATCTATCAAATCGAACATTCGACATGTTGAAGCACTAAGGGGAGATGATCTTATCATCTAGTATAGATTAACATCATACTTACAATATTCGTTTGAAGGAGATCTTCAAGTCATTTAAGTGTATGGCCTATAGCATTATCCAAAGAGTTTTCGGACAATCATATCCCCCATAGAACACTCATTACCATGAGAGGAAGAAGAGAAGGGAGAGTTTTCCACAAAGCTTGCATGGATACTTCTATTATGGTCATTTTCCTCCTATTTATAGACTTTGGGAATATGAACTTTTCACAAAAATCTTTATTATTATGTCTAAATCTACCAACGTACATTGACCTTAGCTGTGTGACCCTCTAGGTTTATATATTTTATCAATTAATAACTCTATTAATCTAATAACACTTATTAGTCTTCTTTATTTATTCACTAAATCAACATATAGATTAATTCATTAAGGATTAATATGACCCAATCAACAAGTTGAGTCGCTAGCCCGTTGGGTGCCAAGCTACACCACGTGCTTTAAAAGATATGGAGTATATTATAACTCCCTCATGAAACCTTGTCGTCATTAGTTATCATGTACGTATAATCTGTCATCCACGCGAGACTCATTAATGTCTTAAGATATGGTTAATTGTCAAACCTTAATTAATCACCTAATTTAGTACTGATGCAAGTAAGAAATCATTGAGAACAACTCTTTTTAATATTTCTACTACCTTGGCCAAGGATTTAATCGCATTTCATTTCTTGAGTCGATCTCCTTTTGCATTGAGGGTAGACAATCTCATCTTGACCACTCAATCACCTTTGAAGACTTCATGTCGTATCTAATCTATGAGATTTTAGATATCACATGGTGAGCAATTCAGAAGTCATAATCAAAACACGATCATCCATCCACAAGATGTCTTTGATGTCTCAAGTCAAAAGACCATATACACAAATATGATATGGATCAACCTAATTAATAGGTTGGTATAGTACTATTTAGGGATTCATAGGGATCAATTCAGTGAACTCTTTCTTTAAAGAACACTCACTCTCTATCCTTAGTATTTCTATACCGATGGCCAAAGGATTCGTCATACTCGTAATATGAGTCAAACTAGATAGCGCTATTCTATTCAAATAATTCGATGTCCCTCTCGAATATCTCACAAATAAGAATATTTAGAATAAATGTATAAATACCAGTGATCACTAGATTATAATTTTATCATACTTCACTTGGTCATTGCATATGCTGATGAATTTTATTACAAATATCACACAAGAATGACAGTAAATAAAAGTTCATTTTATGAATAAAAATGAAAGATAAAAGTGTGATTGGCTTGCAATCTACATAATATCCATCATACACACCCCCTCAAGCTAGGGTACATATACATCTTTAATATAGCTTTTTTCTTGTTAAACCTTAAGACTTACCCATGAATCCTTGAAGGAAGATATCTGCAAATGTCTCTAGAATTAAGTATATTGCTTGGACATTACGCCTTGGAAAACCTTATCTTTAATATAATCATAATACATTTCATCATGTTTAGTATGCTCATAAAGGTTTAGGTTGTTAGCAATAATAATGGAATGATTATCATAATATATATTCATTAAAGTGTTAACTAGTAGAAATAGTTTTCATTTCATCTCAAAAGCCATATAAACCATGAATATATACCCCACCTCTACAAGAATCCTTCAAAGCACACTAGGCAGTTTGAATTTCCACATAACCAAGCAACCGCAAAGATAAAAACAATTTCTTGATATATATTTTGTATCAACATGATATCTAGTGTAACATGTGTGTTAGTAAACTTCAATGTGCAAATTTTTGGGATATAGTGATGGGATCTGAGCCTCAAAAACTCATCACATATTTGTCCAAAATAATGATTGCAACGGAAGGTGTTGAATCAAAACATTCAACATCGTGGAAGCACCAAGAATGGATGATCTCATCATCCATTCTAGGTAATCCTATCATCTAGTATAGAATAAAATTCATACTTACTTGGATCATTTGAAAGAGTTCTTCAACTGTTCAAGCGTCCGGCCTTTAGCAGTATCCACACAGTCTCCAAACGATCGGATCTCCTCTTGAACACTCGTCACCACGAGAAGAAGAGAAGAGGGAGGAGAAGTTCCACTAGGCTTGCATGGGCACCTCTATTATGGTCGTTCTCCCCCTATTTATAAACTTTGGGAATGTAAAATTTTCACAAAAACCCTTATTATTATATCTATATCCACCGACGTCCATTGACCTTCTGTGTGTGACCCTCTAGGTCCATATATCTCGCCAGTTAATGACTATATCAAACCAATAACACTTATTGATCCTCCTTATCAATTAATTATATCAACATATAGATTAATTGACTAAGGATCGATTTAACCCAATCGATAGGTTGAGTCGCCAGCCCGGTAGGCGCCAAGCTACACCACGTGCTCTATGAGATATGGAGTATATTAGAACTCTTTCATGGAACCCTGCCGTCATTGGTTACCGTGTACGTATAATCCTTCATCCACACGAGACTCATGAATGACTTAGGGTATGGTTAATTGTCAAACCCTAATCTGTCACTCAATTTAGTACTGATGCGAGTAGGAAATCATTGAGAACAACTTCTCTGATATTTTCACTACCTTGGCCAAGGATTTAACCGCATCTCATTCCTTGAGTCGATCTCCTCATATACCGAGGGCGGATGATCCCATCTTGACCACTCAATCACCTTCGAGGACTTCATGTCATATCCAATCTATGATGTTTTGGAGATCCCGTGGCTAGGGGGTCTTAAGTCATAGTCAAAACACAATCATCCATCCACAAGATGTCTTTGGTGTCTCAAGTCAAAGGACCACGTACACAACCGTGACATGAATCAACCAAATTGAAAATTTTGGTATATTACCATTCAGGGATTCATACGGATCAATTCAGTGAACTCTTTCTCCAAAGAGCACCCACTATCTATCCTTAGTGTCTCCACACCGATGGCTATAGGATCAGCCATACTCATCATATGAGTTGGATTAGATAGTGCTATTCTTTTCGGATTATTCGATGTCCTTCTCGAATGTCCCACGAATAGGAATGTTTAGAACATATGTTTAAAGACTAGTGGTCACTATATTATGATCTCGTCATAATTCACTTAGTCATTGCACATGATCATGGACTTCAATGCAAACATCACACAAGAATGGCAATGAATAAATTTCATTTCAATGAAACATAAACAAGAAACATGAAAGTGTGATTGGCTTATAGGCCACATAATATCCATCATATAGGGCACCAAACATAATCCAATATGTGTACCAATGTGATCACATGATGGGAGGGAAAAGCGAAAACTAAAACGAGAAAACAAAACAAATAGTGATCATGTCACCTTGTGTAGAATCGAACCTACAATACCTTTATAATTCCTTGGATGCAATCTTGCAAGTAGTGCATGTGCCCAATAATGATCCTATCGTCTTGTGAAAATGATGCAATTACACAATTCCTCAGAGAACCTCTTTGAAGATGTTCACATGTCCAGCCTTCAGCACTACCCACACAAACTCTAGATATCAAGATTTCCTCTTGTACCTTTCCTTCCATGCTTCTTAAGAGAATGATGATGATCTCCTCATTATCTAGTCTCACTAGATCACAAGTGTAGAGGTAGAGAATGTAAGAGAGGAACATAAGAGAGGAGTGGCACTCACCAAGGTTTTCTTGGGCACCCATAGGGGGGTCTCGTAACCTCTATTTATGGAGTTCTAGTTTTTGAAACTATTCACAAAAAGCCCATCATAAAGATGTCTATATATACCAATGTTCATTGGCCTTATGTGTATGACCATTCACGCCCATATATCTATCTAGTTAATAAATATAATTACTTAATAATATTTATTGGGTAAACCTTATTAATTAAATATAGTACCATATATATTAATTATTCAATGATTGATTTCATGAAATTGACAAGTTGAGTTGCTAGGCAATTGAGTGCCAAGTTACATAACATGCTCTAAAAGATATAGAAATCTCTTATAGAACATTTACCATGTATCAATAATCCTTCATTCGCACAAGGCTCCTAAATAACGTAGAGTATGGTCAACTGTCAAACCCTAATTGCTCATTCTAGTTAGTACTAATGTGTAAAGGAACTCATCAAAAATAGTTTGTCAAATATTTCTACTATCTTAGCCAAGGACTCAACACATCTCCTTCTATGAGTCAATCTGCTCTTATATTGAGAGTACATGATTCTATCTTCATCACATAGTCAAGTTCAAAAAGATCATGTTATATCCAATACATGTCTTTCTAGAGATCTCCTATCTTAGGATCTAAAATTGATAATAATAAAAAATCTTTGTCTTAAGTCTAAATAATCGTGTCATGAATCGGCTCGATTAAGATTTAGGTCTAATACTATTAAAAGATTAATATGATAAATTTAGTGACATCTTTTTCTAAAGAGAACCAAGAATCTATCATAAGATCAGCTATGATCATTACATGAGTGAAATCAAATAGTATTATTCTTTCCACATACTTAGATGTCTTCCTCAATTATCCTTTAAATAAGATTACTTAAAACCTATTTTTAAAGAGTATTAATCTTTGCCATATGATCTTGTCATTATTCCATGAGTCATTGTATATGTTTATAGACTCATTTAAACATCTCACAAGAATAACATTAAATTAAATTTCATTTCAATAAATATAAAAGAGACATAAAAAGGTGATGGCATACAAGCCTCATAATATCCATCACAACTAACCATATCAACTATAATGTACTTCCTTGTCTAAAGCTTTCCTGAAATAAGGAAATTATATAATTGTAGTTATTTTGGTTGTTCTTGTGGGAAAACCTTAGACAATAGCCATTGTTGTTATTGCGAAAGTAGAGTGGTGGATATTATGTGGCCTATAAGCCAATCACACTTTCATGTATCTTGTTTATGTTTATTGAAGTGAAATTTCTTCATTGTCATTCTTGTGTGATGTTTGTAATGAAGTCCATAAGCATGTGCAATGACTAAGTGAATTATGATGAGATTATAATATAGTGATCACTAGTCTTTAAATATATGTTCTAAACATTCTTATTCGTGGGATATTTGAGAAGGACATCAAATTATCTGTAAAGAATAGTACTATCTAATCCAAATTATATGATGAGTATGGTTGATCCTATAGCCGTCGGTGTGGAGACACTAAGGATAAAGAGTAGGTGCTCTTTGGAGAAAGAGTTCACTGAATTGATTTGTATGAATCCCTGAATGGTATTATACCTAACTGCCAATCATATTGATTCATGTCATGGTTGTTTATGTGTTCCTTTGACTTGAGACACCAAAGACATCTTATAGATCGATGATTGTGTTTTGATTATGACTTACGAATCCCTAGCCATAGGATATCTGAAACGACATATATTAGATACTATATGAAGTCCATGAAGATGATTGTGTGATCAAGATAGGATAATCCACCCTCAATATTTGACAAGATTGACTCAAGAAATGGGATGCGATGAAATCCTTGGCCAAGGTAGTGGAAATATCGGAGATGGAGTTCCTGATGATTTCTACACGCATTAGTATTAACTTGATTGACCGATGAGGGTTAGATAGTTGACCTTTCCCTAATCCCTAATATTAAATATTTTCATATTTGAAAAGAGATTTGGATATTTTACATGATTTCATTGCTTATTATTCATCTCAATGTTCTTATCCATCGCATTCATTTTTTGTACCAAAATCTTTATATTTTCATTTGGATCTAGTTATCCTCCTCTATGAAGTTGAACCCCTTATTCACTTTGTACTCCTAAGCCCTAACAATGATGTGAAAGCACCAAATGACCTATTATTGATAATAGATAGGGGATGCTAACGATGTGGAAATTACATGTCTAAATAATTTATGATGTGGTTGAGGCAACTTGGCAATTCAACAATGTCAAAGATTATTTTATGGGTGTTTGAGCCAAAATAGAAAAAGACAATATTTAAATGTTTAAATTGTTGGAGTTTTAATAACCAATTTCAAAGGGAATTAGACTTTGAAATACAATCCATATACCTTCACAAATTTGATGTGCCTAGGAAAATGTTTCGAGGAGAATAATTAAAGGTCACATAAAGGAGTTGGTCAAGGTCCTTGAAAAAAAAATTGGTTCCAATCAATTTGCCAAATAACTCATGCAAAAAAATCATTTCAAAAAATCCTTAATTTTAGTTGATTATAGAAACACAAAGCAAGTAGGCCCAAACCATAAGCCATTGAAGACTATAGAAGGAGAATCTAAATAAAATTATTTCTCTCATGCAATTCTTGTTTTCCCTTTCGTCTTTGTACTCATTTATTTTCAGCCCTAATATTTGATTTCCTTCATCCTCCTCATGGTCAAGTTTGTGGACATCACACTCTTGGATCTTTGTTTTAATTTGAATTTGTGTTGATTTCCTTGATTTTACGTCTTCAAAGAACTTTTGAAGAACCCAAAAAATATTTCAAGTCTATCATCTAATGGTCAACTTCAATGATTAATCCTTGAGATCTTCTGTTAGTTTTCTTCTTTGAAATTTGTTTATGCTTCAATTAATCAAAACCCAAGAGAAATTAAACGTAGAAATCACAATGCAATTTACATAATTCCAATGTCGGATTTTAGTTCTTATTCTTATCATGTTTCATTATTCAGTTATATCTTATTGCTTCGGAAGAATCAAGTACATAAAATTCCTTGCCCCAATTTTGAAACCCATTTAATTGTAAACATTTTCACCAATATTAGAATGATTTTTATCTTCGAAGCAATTGGCCTCCATCCCAATCATTTTTCTCGTGAAAAAATGGTTCATCTATGGATGAATATTTCAATGTTTTGGTTCACTGAAAAAAGTATTTTATTAAATTCTAAACAAGACCCACAGCCTGACATATTCTTTGAAAAAAATTAAGATTAGGGTTTTTCTGTAACAGTAAATAGGCAAATAACTTGTCCCTCTCCCTCTCAAACCCAATTTTTTCCACCAACCCTAAAAATGGACTCTCATTTCATGGGTTACTCCTTCCCCGGATTCCCCTTCCTCCGGCGCCAAGTTCCCCCGGATTCGCCCCCGCTGCTGGATGCAGAAGGGTTTAGGCCGTACTCGCTAGTGGCGCCGTATTCACTGCTGTTGAACTCCTGGCTGGCTAGGGCGACCCTCTGAATTTTCCTCATTCTCGAAGCGTAGGAACTCGAGTCATAGTCGGAGCCTTCGTTGGAGTTTCCGAACGGCATGCTCTGGCCCGGCCTCACCCCCTCGTTAAGATCTTCCAACGATGAGTCCCCCTCCAATGCTCTCACTATCTGCGTTGTATTGGCGAGATGAATAAGGATGAGACGAACGATCGTCCGCTTCGCGACGGATGGCTTGATAGATATATTCGTAGATGGATGGGTGGATCGGTAGATAATTAGCAAGTATATGGAATAGGATGGAGGAATGGATGGAAAGATGGTGGATGCATGCGTGCATGGATGCATGGATGGACGGGATGAATGGATGCATGCATGAATGGACGTACGAATGGGTGCATGCATGGGTGGAGGGGTGAATGCATGTATGAACGATTGAATGGATGAATGGATAGGCATTTGTGTCTGAATGGATGCATGAGATAAGATAGATGGATGAATCGCTGGAATGCGCATCAATGCATGAATCGATGCACGAAATAAGATAGATGATTGAATGGATGAATGGGGGCATTAATGTATGAATGGGAGCACGAAATAAGATAGATGGACGGATGGATGTATGCATGAGTTAAGATGACGCATGCATGGATGCGGGGATGGATGAGATAAGCTGGATGCATGCATGGAGGGGTGGATGAATGAGATAAAGATGGATGCATGCATGAATGGGTGGATGGATGAGATAAGACAAACACAAGCATGGATGCGTGAATAGATGAGACAAGATGGATGTATGCATGAATGGGTGATGAACGGAAGCATGAGATAAGATGAATGCATGCATTGATGGATCGATGGAAGTATATATGAGACAAGATGGATGCATGGATGGATGGATGAGATATGATGGAGAGAGAGAGAGATGGAGGGGTTGAGACGGGCCTGGCTCATCTTAGGGCGTCTCCGAGCAGAATGACGGACGCTGGCGGCAGCACAAGCGATTAGGCGGGCCATCTCCACGGAGCTGTAGGCGTTCTCCAGCCGTGAATCCACCAATTCGTCGTAGTTTCCATCGTTCAGGGCTCGGTTTAACAGGGGTCTCGCCTGTATTAACATAGAAATAATGGAATCAACGCCTGGCCCCTCCCTATAATACCGTGTATATATACAGATCTTGACCTATTGAGAGAGAGAGAGAGAGAGAGAGGCAAACCCAGTCGACGAGGCTGTCTTCAACAAAGGTATGGGTGGTGTCGACGGGTCGCTTCCCGGTTAAGAGCTCGAGGAGCATCACGCCGAAGGAGAACACGTCTGATTTTTCCGTCAACTTCCCGCTCGACGCGTACTCGGGAGCCAGATAGCTGAACCATACGTGCATGCTTTCACACTTTAGAGAGAGAGAGAGAGAGAGATTCTTAGTACTTACCCGAATGTTCCCATGACGCGAGTGGACACGTGGGTATAGTTATCTGAGGAAAGTTTCGCCAGTCCGAAATCCGCAACCTAGTCATAGAGAGAGAAAGACTGTCAATTCCTACGTAACGAGTCGTCCATAATAATTTCATTGATCTTAAAGCGGTGAGTGTTAACCATGGCTTCGAATTTGTAATCAAGAAGGATATTTGCCGCTTTGATGTCTCGGTGGATGATCCTTGGATGACCTTACAGTAGGAGAGAGAGAGAGAGAGAGAGGTTCGATTAGATAAGTTTGAAGGACAGAGAGATGAAGATATGTAAGGTGATGTGTAAGTAGTCACGAAAAAACGGATAAACAGTTTAAATAAATAGATAAGGACAGATGTATCGATGGAAGTCTAAGAAGCTAGAAAGAGAGATCGATCGACATAAAAAAATAATAGAAAGATAAACATATCGGTCCCTTTTCCATTTTTTTTGGTGTCTTTCTTTGACAGCATATATATATGGGAGGAGAGAGAGATAGAGCATACAGTCTTCATGCAAGTAAGCGAGGCCCTTGGCAGCACCTAGAGCAATCTTCAACCGGGTGGAGAAATCCATGGTGGGTCGATCTTTCCCTGATAAAACAAAAAAATTAAAACCAGAACTTTCAGAACAAGAACATCTTCAAAACCAACAAAAGAAAGCGCAAGAAATCCATCCTCTCTCTACCATGAAGATGGAACTCCAGAGTCTTATTCGGCACAAACTCATACACCAGCATCCTCTGCCCTCCAGCGATACAGTAACCAACCAGAGAAACCAGATGACGATGATGAACCCGACTGATGATCTCCACCTCGGCTTGAAACTCTCTCTCTCCTTGCCCGCTCCCGGACTTGAGAGATTTCACTGCAATCTCCTTCCCATTCGGAAGAACCCCCTTGTGAACAAGCCCAAATCCTCCTTGCCCAAGTAAATTACTCTGAGCGAATCCGTTAGTCGCCATAGCCAGTTCTTCGTATGAGAAAGTGCTCTTGTTGAAGCCTAGAGCGAGGTTGGGAGATGGAGGAGGGAGAACTGGGCCATGTGGGCCCGAGTAGGCCGAGCTCATGTCGCTGCTGTGCAACATTCCTGGTGGTGCCGCTGGCAGCGGAGACGGTATCTTGATCATGTGATCTGCTCCTCCGCCGCTGTAAAAGTAATTTGGTTTGTGAGCTCTTGACCCGTCGTCAACGTAGTAGCGTTTCTTCTTCTTCTTGGTGCAACAGATGAACGCGGCTGCGGTGAGCAGAATGAAGAAGAGCCCGATTCCTATAATGAGTCCAGCTACCAGAGGGGCATTTATTTGTTGTGATGATGAGGACCTTGATTTTGATGATGGTGATGACGAGGAGGACGAGGGTGGTCTGGATGGTGTTCTTGATGAACGAGGAGGAGGCGGGGATGGAGAATCGGTGGGTTTTGAAGGGGGAGGAGGAGAGAGAGATGGTGATGACGATGATGATGATGATGATGATGGTGATGGCGGTGGCGGTGGCGGTGGAGGTGGAGGTGATGGTAGGGAAGTGGGCGGTGGGGAGGTGGAGTTTTGGGTTATTGAGGGTAGTGAAGGAGGAGAGGAAGTATTGGTGATCTGGGGCGGCGGTGGAGATGAGAGCAGCGGCGGTGGAGACGATAGCAGCGGCGGTGGCGGCGGCGAGGTCTGCAGCGAGGGAGTAGCGGAGCCGCCAGTTTTGGGAGGAGTTTCCTGCGGAGGGGAGGTTTCAGGGGATGAAGCCATCTTCTCCAAACCTCCCCGGCTGATCAGGGGCCCTCCCTGTTGGAGAACAGAAGATGGAATTCTTCAAAGATGTAAGGAGAGAGAAAGAGAAGATGAGAGATTAATGGTGCAATCTATTGAATAATCTTGTCTCTCTGGCGTCTTTGCTTGGGAAATCTGTGCCGAGTTATTACCATTTGGTGGAGTAAATTCTTGAGAAGGGACAGAGAGAAAGAATCAGAGAAGAACAGGAGAGGTAGAGAGAGAACTGGTACCTGGTTCACGAAGGAGAGAAGGGCGAGGGACTGGTTGTCCCGTCCCAGTTTTGGCTTTCTTCTCTCCTCTCTCTCTCTCTCTCTCTCTCTTCCCTCTCTCTCTCTACAGTGTTGCTTCTCTCTCTTCCCTGTGATCGTTCCAAGAGTTCCTATTCTTGGTGCAGACAACGTAGCCGCTGCATGGAGATACCGGTTTTTATCTAAACCTGGTCGGTCGTTTGAGACGGTTTGGACGTGTCAGTTTCTCATTGGTCGATACTCGTACATGCGTGACATGGGTGTCTGGGGCCCACAACAAAGACCCTCCAATTATTAAATTTCCCGTTCTCGGGAAATTTAAAATGAAATAAATATTATTAAATGGATAGGAAAGCTGTTGTATTATTAATTACAATCATTTATAAAAAGTTCAAAGGGTTTTTAAAAATAAAATAAAATAAAATCATTTCCAAATTATGATAGCTTTCGATATCGCGCCACGTGTCCATTTCCTATCGGTTAATACCGTAATCCTCCCCCCCAGTAATAATGCATAAAGCAAAGGATAATAAATTCTGAACTGCTCAGAGTGGGCCCCATCCCCCGGGGACGGGAGCTTCTCTCTCTATTTCCGATTTACATAAATAGTAAACAAATATCACTTCGATATTTTACTGAAGCACTCCGCCAGTTCTTGAAGAGCTCCACTCGCTTCGAAGTCAGAGTTCTAAGATCTCGAATTCTTCCACCAGATCAATTCCTTGTTCTCGAAAATCTCTGGGTCTAATGAGATGAAGGAATCTGCTTTCTTTAATTCTTCGGCTTCTGATGGTCATCTCCCGGATTCGATCCTCTTCAGGAAAGGGCAGTACAAATTCTGGGCGGTCTCCGCGATTTTTCTCCTCGCTCTCTGGTCAATTGTGTCCGGCTCCGTGAATCTCAAGTGGTCGACGAACAGATTCAACCAGATAACTGACACCCCCGGAGCTATCTTCCGCGACGACCCAGATGTTCTGGTTCGTCAAAATCCGAAATTTCTGCGAGAGTTTTAGTTTACGTTTTTAAAGATTTGATTTACGCGCAGGAATTCCATTTTACACAGTTAAAGATTTGATTTTTGTCATCTGGGTTCTGCTGGAATTTTGGTATACAGTGTTAGTGATTTGATTTGTCATCTGGGTTTTGCAGGAATTTTCGTTTTAAGTGTTCAAGATTTGATTTTTCATCTGACTTGTGCAGGAATTCTCATTTTAAGTGTTCAGGATTTGATTTATCATCTGGGTTGTGCAGGAATTTCAGTTTAAAGCGTTAAGGATTTGATTTTGTCATCGCGTTGTACAGGACTTTTAGTTTAACGTTTTAAAGATTTGATTTTTGCCTCTGGGTCTTGCAGGTATTTTAGTTTAATGTATTGAAGATTTGATTTTTGATATTTGGGTCGAGCAGGAATTGGAGGAGAGGATCAGGGTTGTGTGGCGAATGTGGGATGTTTACGCTAATGGCAAGAAAGTTCAGTTGCCTAGGTTTTGGCATGATGCCTTTGATTCGGCTTATGAGGAAATGGTGAGTGAGGATCCAGAGGAGAGGAATGCCGCTGTAAAGGATATCGCCAGAATGTCCATCTCGGTTGTGGATTTTGACCTCCCTGCTCCCCCTCGTTTAAAGGTAAATTTTGGGTTTTTACTGTGTTTTCCTTGAATTTGAGGTTGTTGAAATAACTGGGTTTTTTCGGTATTTTCTTCCTCTTTCAGAAGAAGTCTGAAAAGAATTTCGAGGACAGTGAATCCTCATTGGGACACGGGTAAGATCATCAATCTTTGTATTCACCAAGATCAGGATGTATTTAAAAGATTTGGATCACGTTCAACTGGTTGGGTGTTATTTCATCCGAAATCTTTCCGGTCGCCCGTCAAAAGTGATGGGTGAATGGGTGAATGGGTTATCATTTCTTTTCTTAATGTTATGGAAACCTTCTCGCTAAGCTTGAATTTTCATGTATTTTTAATTGATCTAGCTCTTTAATGTTAAGAACACATTTTCGTGCATTTTATTGAATAATGATTCGATACTTGGGAATTGTTGACCTGGGCTTTCCTTAATCTGCGTGGGTGAAGAACTCTTGAGAGGAAGACAGGGTGTAGAACTATTTGAATCACATTTTGTCCTGCCATGGTCTCCTTCATAATGCTCAACGCTGTTGTATTGTTTGGAACACCCTTCTCTTAAATTTTCTTCAAATAAACGGGAAATTTATAGAAATTGTGGGCCGCGCTGTATTTTACATGGCTCAGTGAGGGGGAAGTGTACAGCGAGAAAGAGAGAAAATTTTTTATCATAATCTCCTCCGTATGTTTAAAAGTTTTGGTTCATTTTGTCTTTCTTATCGCTCCATGTGAGGAAGAAAAGATTTGAAGTGAGGAGAGAGAGAGATGCTATGAAATTTTCGGAGCTCCCTGCTATGAAATTTTCCTCATGCTGACCAAATAGTTAGATACATGGCTTCTCATTGTGGAAGGAAGAAATGACTAGAGATAGAGAGAGGGTTGAATTTTCATCTTAATCACCACCTAGTTTGCGAATTGTGAATCATCCTTTTTTCGCGTGGCTTCATGTCGGAATGATAGAAGAGAGAGAGAGAGATGCGCTTTTACGGAGAAAAAGAAAAATTTTACCGAGAATGGTTTACGCCGTGCTGTTTGTTTTGAATGGTTTCATGTGAGGGGAAAAATCTAGAGAGAGAAATGGTTGCACTCTTTGGAAAACACTATTCTGAGATTCCCTCAATAATGGCCAAATAGTTTACAAACTGTGGAACATGCGGTAATTTTAAGAATGGGAGGAAGAAAATTGTTTAGAGAGAGAGAGAGAGTTGCACAGTCTAGGACACCCAGCTTTAAGATTATCACGATGATGACCGATTAGCTTAAAAGGTGTGGATCACGCTGTCTTTTTTATGCGGATTATTGTGAGGAGAGAGAAAAACACGTGAGAGTTGAACCGACTTCCCTGAGATCTCCGACCTCGTAAAGATCGAGCGATCAGGAAATCGGGGACCCCTGCTGTATTTTATCCGGCTCCTCGTGGGGGAGAAAGAAAAGTCTTGAGAGAGAAAGAGAAGACTGGTTGAATGAATTGTTTATAGCACACTTTCACTGACTTCTCTCGCTTCATTAATGATCAAATAATTTAGAAATCGTGGGCCATATTAAAAATAATATGGATCAATTATGAGGCGTAGAGAAATTTCTAGAGAGAGAAGTCGGGTGAGGAGTCCAAGATCCAACCTCGATCCCCGGAGATCTTGGAGCTAATTGGCTGACGGATGGCCAGGGGTACTTAGGTTTGGAGCTTCGATTTCCTCTGATCTTGCGCGATTATTCAGCGAACCAATCAGCTCTCAGAATTAGTCGACGCTCTTCGCACTCCAGCTGAAAATTTGCGGGCCCTCACTCTCTCTTTCTCCCCCCTCAGATGGACTATAGTTCCACCGTGGTCATCCGCAAACTACCGCGTACGCCAGCTGGCACACGGATACAAGACACTGATTTCCATTAATGCAAGTGCTTCTCTCTCGCCAGAACATGAATTCTCGGACCAGAGCGAGCGAGAGAGGTTAAGAAGAAGGTTCTTGGAAGATCTTTACTTGGCAGAGCATCCCCCCCGCTTCATCGGCAAAAGTTATCTTTTTCTGATCCTTGCGAACCTCGGCGGTGGCTTTTTGAAGCGCCGATCTTTGCTGCCACAGAGAACAGCACCTCAATAAAACGGATTCGAGTGAAAAATATGAGAGGACGAGAGAGACACGGAGATAGAGAGAGAGAGAGGTTAGAGAAACAGAGGGTTGAGGATATGGGGTATAGAAAGAAGGGATTGAGGAAGAAGATTATAAAGGAATAGTCGGGCGACAGAGAGAGATATGGGAATGGCAAGAAGATATAGAGGAGAGAGAGCTAACCAGTATTTTACAGAAGCGATTGCAGTCTTTTCCCATCATGAACAACCATTTCTTGGTGGTCTCCTCAAGTTCAGAGGCATCGTCAATGGCTGCTCTCATCTAATTAAAGGAGAGAGAAATGAGGGGGACAGAGAGGCAAGTATACAGAGGATCAGTAAAAGCTGACGCTAATCGTGACACTTGACGTTAACATGATGCTCCACATGACGACTTGAAAGAACTATCGCCTAGGAAATTAGGTCATAGGAAAACTTGAAACTTTCTTACCTTATCGTTGTTGACTTTTACCAGAGAAGAAGATTCCTCCGAAGTCAGAGTTTCTTCCATAATGCCCTTCATCGATCTCAATCCGTTGACCAGCTTAGTCGCAAGAGACTCTATATCGTGCATCTGTCTCTGAGAGAAGGTTATGGCCTCTTGGGCATGCTTCTTCATGGGGGCATTGGCCAACTTAAGAATTCCCTTCGTTGGACCCGCGGCACGGTTGTTTGACTTTTTGTCAGTCTCCTCTGAGGATGATAAAACACCACTCGGCTTACCCTCGAACCAAAACAGTCTCTTTCCAGAGAGTTTGAGAACTGCGTCCCCTTTTTGAGGAGAACTGGTCAACTTTTCATCCGAGCCATTCCCTGCAAGATTTTGAACCCAAAAAGACCAAAGTCAATCAAAAGTCAAATACAAATAGCAAAAAATACAACAGAAAATTGAAAAGAGTTACCGGATGACTTGACTGGGTCGTAGCCATCAACTGCCTGACAAAGCTTCTCCTGGGTTGAAGGAGAAAGAGCCTGAAACATAGTGAAAAGTCAACTTCGTTGACTTAAGGATTCTTAACAAAAAAATATAAGTTTAATACCTTTCTATTCGACAGAAGCTTAATCGGAGGATGTTTTAATAGATGGTGTTCCTCGGCTTCTACATGAACTTCGGCAGCCGAGCTGTTGTCTATTTCAACATCCGAGGTCACATTCGATGGCTGACATTCTTCTGACCCAGTAAACTTGGTGACATCTACGGGCTGATAAGAGATAACTATTTCAGGGACTCGGTCAACCTGGTTATTGATTTCCTGTGAAAAGCTGACCTCCTCTAGAAAATTTTCTTCATCTGCATTATATATCTCTATTGATTCATCTAAAGTCAAGGAAGTCAACTCGGTAGGCGTGCAGATGTGGTCCTCGGTCTCAACAGAAGGTTGAGGTTCATCTTCAATGGAAGGTTCAGGTTCAGGTTCAGGTTCATATTCAGGTTCCGTTTCAACGGAAGGGTGTTGACCACAGGAAGATTTTGCCTTTGACTTTTCAACCATGTCAATCTCGTCATAAACACCCAGAAGAGTCTTTGATCTACTATCATCAGGAGAAAACGATTCCGTCTTTTCAGATTCATAATCTTCGATAGTGTAAACTTTGTTTATAGAACATAAAAAAGTATCGTTTATGAATGGTGATGGTTCCAAAACATCAACATCCATAGCCTCCTCTTTAACTTCACTGAATCGTACGCTTGGAGAAGAATCTTTCTGAAATTAAGCCAGATGTTGAAGGCAGCTCTTCACACTCTCTCTCTAGATTTAGTTTATGTGTATTCCTCTTTCTCTTTCTAACTGGATTTGAATTGGAGGACGTCCGTTGCTTTAAAAGAATAAGTGGCTCATCAAGGTCAACGTCCACCACCCCGGGTCTTTCTTTTTGGCATCTGATCCTCAGTTCTCTTAAAGTCAACTCACTCTCTTCCATATCAGCATCCGTTGACTTTTCCGACGATGGCATCGTCTTCTCATATATGGAAGCTAAATCTCTATACTTGAGTTCTTGTCTACCACGAAACCCAACATTTGGAAGCTTTGAAAAAACTCCCGTTTTAACAGCAAGAATATAATGCACGTTATCACAGACAACAAAATTTGGGAAATTTCTCTCTCCGCCGTAATTTTTGGGCGTCATGATCTAATCAGCTGAAAAAAAATATTTTCTAGAGTTAATTGATAATGATAATGATAAAAAATAGAGTCACGTCAACTGTCATGCCCAACAAGAATAAACACGATTGATAGATGTATACCCACATTGCATTTCTGACGATTAGGAATTCTAACATTCTATCTATTTAGAATAAGATTCGATTGTAGAAAAAAACATCATTCCATTCAATAATCTCAACTCCCCGATAGTATGGTTATTCTTCGAGGGTAATGACTTCCTAATTATTGATAACTACTTATACATAATGATCCCCTAATCAGAGGTAAGTTATACGCGAGGAAAACTACCGATAAATATCGATAACAGACTCGTACACCAAGAAACTGATGAATAAAGCAGAAAAACCCTAGATCTCGCCTGCTTTTCGCAATAACCTTCAAATAGGCTAAAAAGAAACAAAAACAGTAATCCAGAATAACGTGGCGAAGGACTTGAGATTTCCATAGAGGAAAACCCTAGATACAAGCCAGATCTGACAGATCTAGCGAAAGACGAAGAGAAAGAACGGAAAAAGAAAATTACCGTCCTGGAGAAACGGACCGCAGCGATTTCTGGAAGGAGAAAATCAGGGTAACTTCGAAATGCTACTCCATCTTCAATCCGGAGAAAAATACAAAGAGAGGGAGAGAAGGAGAGCAAAATACGAGGCCGATGAAGATTCCCGCCAAAAACGTGGCGGGAAATCCTGAGCTTACATTTATAAATAAATATATAGAAATTAAACAATCTCCGTTATCTTTCGTTTTCTTGCAATTATTTTATCCCGCTGGGCCAGAAGAAAAGCCCAATAACATGGCCCATAAATCGGTGGGCTTGATCCAGCTGTCATCAGCGAAGAATTGGGTGCAAAATTTCAGTTATTTCATAACCAACAACTGGGCCGGGTTAATAAATTGAAGCCCGAAATCAACGCAATATTCGTCTCCATTAAACATCCTAGACAATGCTAATAATCCGGCAATGTCCAATGCACCAAAAAAATTTCCTGAAGAAGCAAAAGGTAGATTAAAATTTTTGCTTATTCTGACGTTTGTGGATAAAATATGACACTCACAATATTTTTTTAGGTTAATTCAGTCTATAAATATTATTATTTAAAATGTAAGATGATGAACAATATGTTTATCAATTTTTTCAATGGAGGGATAATTCTTCCTAGGACAATGATTATCATGATAACAAATTTTTATTAACATTTGTAAATTGAATCGATGTTTCATGGTCCTCTTCTATATTTCTTATCATGAGGGATGATTCTTCATATGACAACGATTATCATGATAATTTTTTTTTAACATTTTTAAATTGAATTGATGTTTGATTGTTCTCTTGTAGAGTTCTTATCATGAGATCAAGAGTAATTTCAGGCCAAGTCAAAGTTTTGGAATAAAGTCAACCTAGATTTTTCAGGTTAGAGGGGAGCCTTTCATATGTATACACATCCATTAACATAAATGCTACATGCGGAGTAGCATCTTAGTACTTCCATATATACATAGCATTATGAATGTATAGATACATTCTTCAGATGTATGGAATTTATCCATTGATCGTATAGGTTCATAAAAACATTACACTCCAGTTCCCTCCATCCAGGCTCATAGAAAAAAAAAAGCTAATAATAGATCTTCATAGATATCTATTAGATCTATATATATATGTGTCATTTGGATAGATGTTATCATTCCTATACATGTCAAATAGAAATTAATTGATTACATTCATTTATTTGTATATATTAATGAAATAATGCATAAGTTTGATGCTAATATATGCCTTATAGATTGCATGGCATTCTTTTATATACAAATTACTCAATAATCCTAGATGTACGAATACTTTTTTCTCGCAGTTTTATTTTTATTGATATTTTACTTATATAGACCAACATATACATATAAAGGACCTTCCTTCTATCTTATAGCCATCTATATCTAGAAAATGTGACATAGGAGAAAAAAAATAACTTCTAGAGAGGCTTTGTAGAAAATAAATACATCTATACACAAAAAATAAATAAATCATAGTCATATTATGAAAAAATTAATAGATTTTAATTCATTTAAGCAGGCTCTCCGTAAAATATTTCAGCTAAAAAGAGGAATGATTTGTAGTATATAAAAAATGTCAATCGATTTGAAACACATAAGGAAAAACATCTAAAAGGCTTCAAGAAAGGCACTCTTATCCAAGAAACGTCTCCAAACTATGTAAGAGATCCAAGCCCCTTTGAAAAATCGTGAGCTATAATTTCATATTAAAATTTATTGACTTGAAATTTAGTTTTGGCAAGCATAAATGTTGAAGTAATAGATAAAATGAATGTTGCATATATACTTGTTCGATCATATTATTATACAATTATTTTGGGGGAGAGAGAGAGAGCTTCAACAAGGCCTCTAGTTCACTAGGTAAAGATTTATTTTAACCATACCATCATAAAAATACCAAGATTCCTTTTGAGGAATCTCACTATAGTTTTACCCTCCGTAGGTTCATGTACATAAATCATCAGCTCCTTACCATATTCTCAGCTTTTTGTGTACTTATAACCATTCACTTATAATCCCCTCCACCGCATGCATGCTTGCAAATTATCCATGCACACATGAATTATTTTAAACATTTTTTTGCAAGGAAGATGGCTTTTACATCTATCTTCCAATTCTCATGGTCATAGTACTTAGCTATGACAAGAAGATTTTTTATTGACTTAATCATAACAGCTAGTGAGAATATTTTTTTGTATTCAACTCTTTGCCTTTGACGATAAGCCTTTTCCATAAACCTTGCCTCAAAGGTTTCAATTTTTTTATCAACACTAATCTTCTTCTTGAAAATCCAATTACACCAAATGGGTACTATACCTTTAGGAGGGTCAACCAAGTATTATACTTAGTACTAATATATGGACTAGGTCTCTTAATTCATCTCTTCTCACCATTTCCTAGGGTAGGAATCATTCACCACTTCATCACAAGTCCAAGAATCGGTATCAAACCTATACTCTAAGGGGATCTGATGCACAATAAATTGCTCAAATTTTTTTATTAAACATCAAATATAGTAAAATACATTGCATCACATATTTAAAACACTGAGGTGCCAAGAATAGATGATTGTATTATATAGTAAAGATTAATTCCACAGTTAAAATTTCATTGAAAGAGTATCTTTTCAAGTGTTTGGATCATTAGATGTTATTAGATTTTTTCAAGTGTCTAGCCTCTAGTGGTATCTACATGAAACATTAGATGTTTGGATCTTCAATTCAACGCTCTTAGCCAACAGAGAAATGAGAGAGCTTTCACAAGTTTTGCATGAACACCTTGAGTTGTGGTCATTCTTTCCTTGTTTTATAAATATTTGGTAAGTGAACTTTTTAAAAACCTTTCAAAATTATATCTATATTCACCAAAATTTATAGACCTTATATGTGTGACCCATTAGGTCAAAATATCTCGCTAGTTAATAACTCTATAGACCCAATAAAGATTATTGATTAAAATTATTAATTATCTATACCAAAATATAGATTGACTAATTATGGATTAATTTAACCCAATCGAAAAGTCAATTGGATAACTTGTTAGGTGCCAAGCTACACCATATGCACTAGGAGATATGGAGTGTATAAGAACTCTCATATGAAATCATCTCATCATCGGTCACTGTTGAGCCCAGAGTCGTTGGTTTACTATTTATACTCAAGAAAACTAAGACCGGATGGAAATAATATAGGCGTATAGTTTCCTAGGTCGATCCACAAGGATTCTAGGGCATGACAGTATCAATAATAGGAGTTGAGGTGAGAGTAATGATGAAGGTTTGGTGGTCAACTCTTTGACTTGACCGTGAGAGGGAGGGATTTTAATGGATTGAAGATGATTTAAGTAAACCTATAGATGCAAGAATCCTAAATTCGGAGTACAAAAATTAATGGAAGGAATAATTAACGAAATCTAAATCGTGGAGAAAGAAAAGAAGCAAGAGGGAGAAGAAGAAAGAGAGAATGAGTTGAGAGGTTGGGAAATATGGAGAAAAAGGTGGTAAGAGAGAGAGAGAGAGAAAAAAATAGAGAGAACAAAGAGCTAGAGAGGAGACTTTTTTAGGGGAAATAAATAGAGAGAAAGAGTGATAAAATAGATGAATAGAAAGGGGTAAACGTGAGAGTGTGTGTGAGGGAAGAGAGTGACTAGCGCGAGATGAATCAGCCGAGAGAGAGATTAGAGAGAGTTAGCAATAGAGAGCTAGATCTAGAATGAGGCAGATAGAGAGAGCTGGGAGTGAGATTTCCTGAACGAGGATGAGAGAATTAGGCGTATGTGAGAAAGAAATAGGAGGTACGATGAAAGAGAGAAAGAGAGAAAGAATGCGGATTTTGAGGAAGAGCAGAATTAGAGAGAGAGAAATATGATGAGAGAGAGAGAGTGAGAGAGATAATTGTGAGAAAGCGGTAGGAGAGAGAGAGAGGGATCTGAAGAAGCAAAGGAAGGGAAAGGGCTAGAGACATATTGAGTGGTTGTAAGAGGAAAGAAAAACAAAAAGATACAAAATGAAATCGCAGAAGGGAGAATAGGTGACGTGACGGAACGGCGAGGTCGTCGATTTCACACGGTCTCGTGTCAAAAATAATTCCAAACTTACCAATTTGATGAAAATAATTCGAATTGAAGGGTATAATGGTAAATAAGGGTCGAATCCATAGGGAAATAAGGTATTTTTGAGAGATCTTTTGGCATTTGATCAAATTCCAAAAGATCTCTCGAAAATACCTTATTTACCTATGGATTCGACCCTTATTTACCATTATACCCTTCAATTCGAATTATTTTCATCAAATTGGTAAGTTTGGAATTATTTTTGACACGAGACCGTGTGAAATCGACGACCTCACAGTCTCGTCTCGTCAAATGGCGCCGCTGCCGGGAATTCAGGCGTATTTTTGAGAAAATTTGTCAATTTTGACTTTAACTCAGATTTTTCATTTTATTTCTTCAATTTAACTCGCATCGATCATAATTGGAGTGATCCAAAGTGAATTCCATCTTTGTGGTCCTTAATTCGACGAGAATAAGTGAATTCGACCCCTTTTCCAAGGATTACGGGCGATCATTTTTCAAAATCGCGTTAAGAAAGTATAAACACTCACAGATACCGACACCCAGGTATGATCTTTGCCATGATTTGATAATTAGTATTATATATAAAAATTAATGATTTTTTTCATGAGATATCATTCACTTAGAAAACTTGTTCTAATGCCTTCCGAAGATGAAATTTATCTTAAATGATCCTCAATTTGATATCATCTTGAGTAGTTTTTCCCTCTTCTAAGGATTACAGTCTATTGCTCAAGAGTATTGTTTTGAGAGGGCCGAGCTCTCATAGAATCATGCATGACTTGTTTTTCTAAATCATTGTTGAAATTTTAATCGTTATTGAAATTAACGATTCTATACAAAAAAGCATGTTGTACTAGGGTTATTTAGAGTTTCTCGTCGTCCTAGGCCGCATCGAAGCCATGCTCTGCGTAGACTTAGGCCATGATAGATTCAAAGTGATCTAAATTTCAACCACTCTATCGATAGAAAATTTTCTAGAAAAATATATCTATAATTCTATATTTATATATATAATATAATATATCTATAATATATTATCTCCAATAAATTGTGATTACATGAATCTAATATAATGATATGATTTGAATTTAATGCATAAATTCTAAATTTCGCTTTCAAACCATGGAGTATAATGCTTTAGTATTCATAACAAGGATAATTAATGGTTTGGACATTGAGGAATTTTCTCATCATGCATCAAGTTTTTATTCATAATAATCACATCAATTTTTGGAGAATATGAGCTTAAATGAGTCTGGTTGAAGACGTCAAACTTAGCGCTTATTGGGAGGCAGCCCAAAGTTATCCTTTTTCTATTTTTCCTTTAGTTTTTGCAGAATAAATACATTATCAAAGAACTGTAAAAGGCGCACACGCAACAAATCCCGTGAACAAGCATCAAAAAGCCCAAATGAGTTTTTCTAAACCCTTTTCTCCTCACCATATTTTTATCATCGTTTTCATGCCATGATCATTAATCTTGCTATCTTTCTTCATGAGCATAATAATTCATTGAGGACAATGAAGAGTTTAAGTTGGGAGGGTGAAGACTTAGAAAAATTGAACAATTTTTCAAAAATTTTAAAATTCTAAATTCTAAAAACTCCTATTTTCCAAATTTTTACCACTCTTCTCCATCTTAGAAGTCTTGAAATTTTGAGATGTTATCTACGAGAGATGTAGAAATGAGGGCCTTATAGCCCATATAATTACATTTTGAGTAATAAAATCAAGTGATCTAGATAAACCATGGGATTATTCATAATGGTTGACTTCTTTGGGGTTGGGTATCTAACGGGCACCGAGGAAAAATGAGTAATCAGAAGGTTGAAGTGCTATGGGATTGAAATGAAGAGATTTTGAGTGAAGATCAAGCAAAATTCTATCCCCTACCTGACATCAGCCGAACCTACTTAGTGTGGGAATTCCTCGATTCCGAACTTTCCCTTAAAAGAGTGCAATGATCCATAATTTTTTTACGTACCTATATTTACCCTATTAGGCATTTAGTTCCAATTTTCATTTCCAGTTAATTAGTTACACCCATTTTCAGCCTCACTTATGACAATCACACTCCCAAGTGACTCACACATCCATCACATCTCCTCCACATTTCTCTCACATGCACATATCTCTTCAAACATTACACTTCACATTTTGGCAAACTCTCTTCAAACCTCCACGAAACAACTCCTCCATACCCTTATTTCACGTAAACTCTTTTGAAATTTTTTTGAAGTATCGTTGAAAAAGAAGAAAAAAAATAGTTACAAAAAAAAAGAGAGAAAAGAAAGAGGCAAGGAAAAAGGAAGTAGAAAATAAATAAAGAGAAATAGAAGAAGTGAAAAGAAGGAGAATAAGTTAGAGGAATATCTTCTCTTCTTCCACGACCATCTCTACCATTTCCATCTATCCTACCATCCATCATCATCCACATCATTTGGGAGCTAAAATTATCATAAGTGGTACCACCTTTGCTTTTAAAAATCCATTTTGTTTACATACATATTTGCTTTTAACCACATCATTCCTTTAGATATAGTGTCTTGAATTTTCTTTCAACCACCTCAAACGTTGCATCCCAAAGATAGGAATACCTTTGCAATTGCACTCCTTTGAGGAGGAAGGTAAGTTGAGGGGAATTCTAATACATTAAGTAGCCTCCATTTTGATGGAAGGAGTGATGAATCTATGGAGAGGGTAAGGATTACATTTGCTCATGAGAGTGTGAGGATATTTTCACCCCCATAGCATTAAACCTTAGATATGCTCACCTCGATCACAATTGAGAATTAGACTCGAGCATTAGCCGATCAGCACTACCCTAATATGCACTAAAGAAGTCAACCTAGAAATGGAATCTAGATCACTGTGGTCCACACTATGAGGAAGAGTAATCATACTTTATACATTTCACCTCTTTAGTAGTAGGAATGAGAAGTGGAAAAGACTTTCTAGGGAAATTCTATAGGAAATTGCTAAGAGACTAGCAATCATTTGAGTTGGGGGGGTGTGATAACATGCAATCTTAACATGATAAAACATGATTATTGATGTAAAATAAGGCATAAAACATTCCATTTGTATGTATGTTATCATACTTTGAGTACATTTATATCATTTCATGCAATTTTATGTTATAATCTCAAAATTCTTTAAATTAGGGTTAATGATGAAGAATTAAAGATAAATGAAATGAGATTATAACTTAAAATAGCATGAAATGATAGAAATGCACTCAAAGTATGATAACATGCATACAAATGGAATGTTTTATGCCTTATTTTGCATCAATAATCATGTTTTATCATGTTAAGATTGCATGTTATCAATAGGTGAGGTTCACGCGGAAGAAGAGGATGCACGGAAGTGAGAGAATTTGAGAGAGGAGGTTATCGTCTACGTGAGCAGTCGAACGAGGGAGAGGAAAATAATTTGAGATAGAAAGGTAGAGTTCAGGGGAGGAGGGGACGCGAATGGGTGCTACTAAACAAGGGAAAGAAAGGTTTGACTGCGAGGGGAGATCAGGAGAAAGAAAGAAAGATTGCAATACAAAATCAAGGGAGAGCAAGAGCGAAAGAAGGAGGGTGAAGGAGGGAGCACGAGAAAGCAAGACGGGGGCGGAAGAGAAGAACTGAACGGAATATGGGAAGAGGAAGAGCGATAGAGAGAAAGAGAGAGTTTGAGTGATTGAATGAGAGAGGGAGAAGTGTTAAATGAAGCACCCAGTTCATTGAAACGGTTACCAGAAAAACTGAAGAAAGGTAACGGTCGCCGCCAACGTGGACCAATTATCGTGTACAGATGGGCGAATGAAGACGCGAATAAGTGAAAGGGTACTAATGTATTTTAACATCCTTGGCAGACGATACGCGTTCGACGAAAGTTACCGTTGTAACGGTTACTTTCTAAAGATTAGAACGGTGAAATCTTTCGGCTATATATAGCCATTGTAGTTGACACGAAACAATTATCAAAGCAAGGCAATACTCATTCTCTTCCTTGAATTCTTTCTATTCTCGTTCTCAGTCACAGTCTTCTTAGTTTTGTCTCAATTCTTACAAGAGGACGATGAGCGGGAGAGAATTTTGAAGGGAGGACAATCGGAAGAGAGAATGAAAACTAGAGAGATCAAGAGGCGGCCGGAAATATTGAATGAGGGAGAGCGAGAGAGAGGTGAAGCAAACTAGAAGGCGGACAAAGAGGCGGATATGCGGAAGTGCAGAAGACGAGAATCGAAAAGATGAGGGAGAGAGAAAGTACGTGAGATCGCAAGAGAGAGAAAGAGACAGAAAATAAATGCGGGAGAGGGAGTGCTAGAGATGGCGAGGAGGATTGAGAGCGGGTAGTGTGATTACCAAAGAGAAAATGGAGACGAATTTAAAGCGGGAGAGGAAATTGAGAGAGATGAAAAAGAATGTGAGATAATTTTTGATGAAGAATGAGGAGAGTGGGAGAATGAGAGAGAAATGCGTTCGGGAGAAGAGCGAAGACAAGAGGCAAGAGCAGGAGTGCGAGCGATAGGGAGATAGAGAGAGAGAGAAAGGGAGAGTGCGTGTGAAAGAGAGATTTAGTTAACAGAGAATGGGATAGGAGACGAAGAGAGAAATTTAGAGCGAGTTGGTGCAGGAGTAAGATCGGAGAAATTTTAGAGAGAGAGAAGAAGAAGAAAGTCATGAAAGAAAGGGACAAAAAAGAGAGAATGAAATGAAAGGATGTGTTAACCACGGACTAAAAGAATGGGAAGAAGGAGTGAGAGCGACCGATAGAGGAGCGGAAGCGTGAATGAGAGCGAGGACGAAACTAGGGAAAACCATATTAGAAAGAGAGGATTTCGGAAAAGGTGGAAGAAGGGAGAGCAAGTGAGAGAGAGAAAATTGAGGGAATGTGAGCGTTTGAGGTGGAGAGAGAATCGTGAAAATGATGACGGATGAGGATTGCGAGGAGAGGAAGAGGCTGCGATAGAGACAGTGGGGAAGATCACGAGAACAAAGGAGAGAACGGGATATTCGAAGAGAAAGACTGAGGATCTAAGAGAAAAACCTCGAGAGAGTAGGAGCAGGATCGGTAAATGAGGTGAGACAGAGGTAAGAGATTCAGAAGGGGGAAAGGGTGATTGGTACATAAGAAAGGAGAGGATTAGAAAGAGATTGAATAGCAGAATAGAGAGAAAGGAGGAGCGAATTGGCGAGAGAGTGGAACAGTAAGAACGAGAACGTAAATAAACGAAGGCTTATTATCCAAATCTAGCACAAACTCTTCAAAATGTCTAAGTTCTAGCACAAACTTTTCTTTTCTCCAAATCTAGCACCAACTCTTTGTCTTTTATCCAAATCTAGCACAAACACAATTGTTGACTCCTTCCAGATCCAGTTGGCAGCCAGTGACACCACGTCAGCGCCGTAGCTTGGGCGAGATCCATGTGGCAGCCACGTCATCAATTAAATCACAAGAGAGATAGAGAGATAAATCAAGAGAGAGAGAGAGAGAGTAGTCCGCGGCGACGGAGTCGTTTACACCATCAACTGAAGATACTCCCCCATAGCCCTTCAGTAAGCTTTCACCGTCATCCACGGCGTTGTCGCTGAGATATCTCCTCCATCATCCGCCCGCGATTCCTCCGCATCCCAGAGGAAATGCGCATACGAGCCCATCACGTAACTGCGTCAAAACCAAATTCAACGTGACGAGACTAAATCGTATGGTCATTGATTACACACAATTTAGTGTCAAAACAAAGTCGTAAACTTACCAATTTATGATTAATAAATTTAATTAATTAGTATAATGGTAATTAAGGGTCGAATTCACAGAGAATTAGGGAAATTTGATATATATCTTTGAAATTAGGTCAAATCGGATGATGAATTGAGAATCGAAATTGGGCATTTTAGTATTTTAAGAAAGACAACTCAATTGCGAATCCACAGAATCAAAAATCAGATGATTTGGATAAGAATTCGCAGAGTAATCAAAGAATGAAGTTAGGAGAAAATTCGTATCGCAATTTTGATTAAAAACAGAAATTAAACTTTATCTATGATTCAAAATGTAAAATTAACACTAAATGATGAAAGATTAAGATGAAAACACGCAATCTAACCCAAATTAGCCTTCGAAATGATCCAATTAATCGCCGGATGCATGGCTTTTCATTCCGAGTTTTCGAAGACGAAAATTGAAGTTCAAGATGTGAATTCTTCTTCTTTTAATAAAACTTTGATTTCAAAGAATCCTTGGACGCAGAAATCAGTCAAGAACACTCAGAATCAAACGGCACATGAAATGACAAAGTAAACAAAAGGAATTTCTCCAAGATTCACGGGCCAGTTCTTCCGCAGCGAAGAACTGAATTTAAAGAGGGATTTTTGGGCTCAGCCGTCCGATCTGATGGACTCATCGCGATCAACGGTCGCGATGAGACGTCGTTTCCACGAATCGGTATCTCTCTTCGATGACCGTTGGATCGCAGATGTAGGGTCAAGATGTGATCTCATCGCATGAAGAAGGAGAGGCTTTGATTTTGATCGTCCGTTGGATTTTGATCCAACGATCGCGATGTGATGTATCAACCGATTCCAAACGATCTCAGCCGTTATAACTCGCGAGATCGACGGCTCGGATGATCTCACTTAAAATTCTATTGAGGCACGTGTTTGATTTGGAGATCGGTGGACCTCGCGTCCACCGCATCGACTTGCATTATTCCACGTGATGTCGATCCAACGCTCCTTGCTGCGCCACGTGTCCTGCAATCAAAGAAAACGAAGGGAATAGTCCCACACGGAGAAAGTCAAGAAAACATCTCGGGTATATAAGGTCACTGAAATGGAGGGTTAATAAATTGTCTTTCGATAATCGGAAGACCTATACATATTATAAAATATTATATATGATAAGTATAATATGTGTCTACGTGTCACCTGAGTGCCACGCAAGCACTCGCGCTCGTCCACGTGGCGGAGCCACGTGGCCTTGCGTGCCACGTCGCATCCACGTGGGCTCGCGCGAATATCACCCCCTTTTTTGTCATTTATTTAAATATTTTAAATGATTAAAAGTAAAAAATAAACTTAAATAAAATCAGAAAAATTCCAGAAAAATTCCTATAACTTGTAAAAATCATAACTTTCAAAATACAACTCCAAATTAATTCAAATTTATTTTGTTGGATCAAAAATTAAATAATCTATCATTATAAAAAGTCAAAATTATTAAAATAATAAGAGAATAAATTTTAATTAATTTAATACATTTATGTATCTTATAAAATAACTTTATAAAAATACATAAATGTAAATAAAGATATTTTCTCTTATATTTTCATTCTCAAAACATGATTATGATCTCAATTATAATTAGGATTAAATATTATAATGTTTAATTATGTATAATATTCGATAAATGGGTATATTTTAAGATCATAACATGAAATAATACAAAATGATAGAAATATGCTTAAAATATGATAACATGCATATAATTAGAATGATTAATGCCTTTAATTGCATTAATAATCATGTAAATCAATGTAAAAATAGCATGTTATCACAACGTAAACCGACGATCAAGTGGGAAAAAAACTAATCTTTATTCTTATTTTTTTAAAAGATAATTACCAGTCATCGGGGGAGGCTTCGACTGCTCTTTCGAAGGAAGATTCTGCTTTTTCGAAGTAAGATTCTGCTCTTTCTTCATCATCGTGTGCCTCCCAGATGTGATTTCCGTAGAGAGAGAGAGCACCTCACCATCAGCTGGAGTGGCCAGGATAGCTCTGCCGTAGCAATCTTTTGCTCCTTCGTAGTTCCTTTCCACCTGTCACCTTACATCATCAGCCAACAATGATGGGATCCCTCTACTCCCTCGTTTCGGATCGTCGTCCATGTTTATTTTCCATTTCTGCAGGAGGAGGCCTCGCTCCTCTGTTTTAGGTAGTTACGGGTCATCAATTGAGATTCATCTCAACCGTACGTGGAGAGAGTTATGACGGCAATCGTGAAGACATGTCAGCAGCGACAAACGCGCCTGAGGAGGTCGTTGGAGACCACTTCTTCTCTCTCCACTTTCTATTGGCTAGATGATTTTATAAATCATCAACCGAGCGATGTATTTTGTAGAGTGTGCACGGAGAGAAATTTCTCAGTGAAATAGACTGATTTTAGTTTGATTGTTTTCTCTCCTCATCGCGGATTCGATCGGTCGGCAATTTTATTGCCAACAAGTGGTATCAGAGCAATTCGATCTTCCGAGAAACAAGAATGGCGAAAGAAATCTGCAAAGGGAGAAATGGAGGCTTCGACGCCCTCCCTCAAATTGTCGAAGACAAATTATCGAGTATGGTCGATGACCATGGAGGTATACCTTGACTCCCATGATTTGTGGCAGACAATCGTCGGTGAGAATCTGACAACGAAGAAGGACCGGCAAGCTCTTTCCACAATCATGAGCGGAGTTCCCGAAGACTTACTTGGTATTCTCGACGCGAACAAGACTGCGAAGGAGAATTGGGAGATCTTGCGTCAGCGTAATCTTGGCATGGATATAGTGATTCAATCCCGCATCCAAGGACTTCGACGCGACTTGGAGATTCTCACCATGGGTAAGACAGATTCCGTCATGGATTTCGTGATGAAATTCACCCATATTGTCTCCGACTTGAGGAATCTTGGAGAGACGATGGAAGAGAAGGAGGTCATGCAGAGATTCTTGAGAGCAACACTGGCAAAATTCGATGCGCTCACCCTGTCGTTGGAACAATACGGTGAGCTTGACAAGGTAAGTCTCCATGAGGTAATCGGATCGCTCACCATTCATGAGTTACAACTCAAAGAATGTGAATCTCGTGAAGAGGAGCAGGTCCTATTGGCTAAGGCAATGAGCAAAGCCAAGTTATCCAATGAGGAGGAATCCTCTTCGCATGGGAGAGGGAAACAATGCGGTTGAGGCAGAGGAAGAGGTCGAGGCCGAGGATGAGGTCGAAATCAACCAACCGAGGAAGAGAAGGACAAGAAACCGTTTGAAAAATTGGTAATTCAATGTCAAAATTGCCAAAAATACAGTCATTTTGCATACGAATGCATGAGTGCAAAGAAACCGCGCAATGATCGTGCTTATGTGGTGGAAACTACAAATGCAGCAGCGGCATCGGCGTGTTCATCCAACACGGTGACTGTGATGTCCTCACTTCTTATGGCAATAGTAGAAGAGGTAAGTGACTTACTTCTTCACGGTACCGAGGGAGCATCTTCTGATCTCGCCTAGTGGTACTTGGACACGGGAGCAACAAACCATATGTCGGGATGCCGGAAATTCTTCTATGAATTAGACGAGTCAACGACCAGATTCGTCAAATTCGGCGACAATTCGAGAATCCGAATTGAAGGAAGAGGAGCAATTCTGATTAATTTGAAGAATGGAGAGATTCTCCGGCTCTCCAATGTGTTATACGTTCCCCAATTGACAGCCAATATTCTAAGTCTTGGCCACCTTGATGAAGAGGGTTGCCGAATGACCATGGCAGGAGGAAAGTTGACCATCTTTGACCGTGATGGATGCTTACTCACAGAGGTGCAAATAACTGAGGGGCAACTCTACCTCTTGAAGCTCAGTATAATTGATCACTGCTTGATCACCACCGAAGATTCGTCTGAAGATTGGCTATGGCACTCACGGCTTGGGCATCTCGAGCTTTCACAAGTTAAAGGAAATGTCAAGGAAGAAGATTGTTGATGGTCTTCCAACAGCCAACGTGCCAAACAAACTCTGCACAAGTTGTATTGCAGGGAAACATCATCAGACGCCTTTTGCAGAATCCTCCTCTTTCCGAGCAATTGAGCCATTAGAGCTCATACACACAGACATCTGCGGGCCTATCTCACCACCTACCTTAGGAGGAAGCTGGTATTTCCTCCTCATTATTGATGATTATTCTAGACTAACGTGGGTGGCTATGTTGCAGTGCAAGTCTGATGCATTTGAATCTTTCAAGCGCTTCAAGAACTTGGTAGAGATAGAGAAGGGAGTGAAGGTCAAGACCCTCATATCCGAAAGAGGAGGAGAATTCACATCCGAAGAATTCTCAAAGCATTGTCTTGAGTATGGCATCAAAAGGCAGTTGATGACACCCTACTCACCTCAGCAAAATGGGGTGGTTGAAAGAAAGAATCAGACAATGATGTCCATGGTTAGAGCAATGTTAAAAGCCAAAGATCTCCCCAGAGAACTATGAGGAGAAGCAGTAAGTACTGCCATTTATATCCTTAACTGATCTTCAACAAAAGCTTTGCAGGGAAAATCTCCTCACGAAGTGTGGACAGGGAAAAAGCCCTCTGTGGATCACATGAGAACCTTCGGATCAATTGTTCATGTGAAGAACACAAAAGGACGTCTAAAACAAGCTGGAAGGCAGAAGTCAACCCATGATTTTTATTGGCTATGAGCTTGGAAAAAAAGGATATAAATGCTTTGACCCGCTCAACTTCAAAGTCACCATCAACAGAGATGTTATATTTGAAGAGGGAGAAAAGTAAACTTGGTCAACACAAGTGGAAGGTACAAACTCCTTTACTTTCTTACCTGATTTTCTTTCTGATCAGAGTTTGGAAGAAGACACTGCAAGTGATGAAGAGGACAATTCACCACCGAATGAAGTTACCTCCTCTTCAAATAGTTCAGAAGACAGTCAGTTCCCGAGGTACAGGTCATTAACTGACTTATACTCTGAGACTAATTCTATTCCGTTGGATGAGCAAACATGTTTGGTTGCTGATGAAGAACCTCTCACTTACTCGAGGCTGCCCAAGATGAGGTATGGAGAAAGGTCATGAAGGAGGAGATGATGGCCATTGATCGAAGCAATACTTGGGAATTAGAATCTCCACCATCGAATTGCAAGCCCATTGGACTCAAATGGATCTTCAAATTAAAGAAGAATCCAAAGGGAGAAATCATAAGACATAAGGCTCGATTGGTGGTCAAAGGATACTCTCAGAGGAAGGGTATAGACTATGAAGAGGTATTTGCCCCATGTAGTCCGATTTGAGACTATAAAGAGCTCTATTTGCCTTAGCAGCTCAAAAGAAATGGATGATCCATCACCTTGATGTTAAATCGGCCTTCTTAAATGGGGAAATTAAAGAAGTAATCTATGTACAGCAACTTGAAGGCTTTGCCATTGAAGGAAAAGAAGGTTATGTACTTCGACTAAGGAAAGCACTATATGGACTAAAGCAGGCTCCGAGGGCATGGTACTCCAAGCTTCACCAATGCCTAATTTCTCTCGAATTTGTAAAAAGCAGTTATGAACAATCTCTCTACCTCAAGGAAGCATGTATGGACACTCTAATTGTGGGAGTGTATGTTGACGATTTAATAGTCACAGGGGTCAAGTACGAAGCCATTGAGACATTCAAAGAAGAGATGAAGAAAAGGTTTGAAATGAGTGATCTAGGATCACTAAGTTCCTACTTAGGACTCGAGGTAAGGCAAGACAATGATTACATCTTCCTATCTCAGAATGCTTATGCCCACAAGATCTTGGAATATGCCAAATTGACAGAGTGTAATGCAGTGTCCACCCCAATTGAAGCTCGAGTGAAATTCACCACCACTGAAGAAAATGACAGAGTGAATGTCACCACTTACAGGAGTTTAATTGGGAGTCTTAGATATCTTACTCACACTAGGCTTGACTTACTTTATTCTGTAGGAATTTTGAGCAGGTATATGGAGAAGCCTTCACATGAACATCTCAATGCAGTGAAGCGTGTGATTAGATATGTAAAAGGAACATCTAACTATGGACTTCTCTACAAGAAGGGAGAATCCAATTCTGAATTGATTGGCTATAGTGATATCGATTTTGCAGGGGATGTAGGTGATCGGAAGAGCACCTCCGGACATATATTTTTCTTAGGTGAAATGGCAATCAGCTGGTCTTCACAAAAACAAAAGCATTGTGGCTCTGTCCTCATGTGAAGCCAATTACATTGCAGCAACAGGAGCTGCATGTCAAGCTCTTTGGATGAAGCGACTTATAAGTGAATTAAAGCATGAAGAACTGAAGGGAGTGAAATTGATGGTGGATAATCAATGTGCGATAACATTAAGAAAGAATCCGGTCCATCACAATCGCACCAAGCATATTAATACAAGGTATCACTTCATCCAACAATGTATTGAAGATAAAAACATAGAAATTATATTTATTCGGTCAGAAAATCAGCTGGCAGACATCTTCACTAAAGCTCTCTAGGGTTGGGCGGTCCCGGTCACGGTCCGGTTTTTGGCACACCATTCGGTCCAAGTCTCGGTCTCGGTCCACCTCGGTCACGGTCCGGTTCGGTCTTAACTAAGGTCTCTCTTGACCATGAATATGCGTACCTGAAAAGAGATAAATGTATCAAAGTCCATTAATAAAAAAAAATTTATAGTCAAATTTATAGTTACTGAATTGATCAATCATGATGATCACAACAGCAAAAAAATAATCTTGTAAAATACTGAATTATTTAAAACAAAATAATAGTCATTTTTAAAAAAAAATCATATTAAAGGAGGAATAGAACAAGGAGTAACAATCTACAATCTCTATGGTAACAATCTCTACAATCTCTATTTAGATCTATACTGACGTTGCATGGTGCCCTCTTTCTACCAAGTTGAGGAATGAATCCATCATGAAACACTACAACTCTCTCTCATTTCCCTCCTCGCAGTTTCCATCTGTCATTCTTCTATCTCAGCGGTAGAAACTCTGAAAGGATTGCCGCATGCCATCTTTGGGAGCTTCCTTTGACCCTTTCTCTCTTCTGATCTCCTCTCTATTTAAATGAAGAAAAAGATATATAGAAACTAACAGCTTTACATCCCAATCCTCGATAGACCGAGAGAGAGAATTCGCGGGAGAGAGAGGAAGGGAGCGACAGGGAAGAGCGATCGGGAGGGAGGAGTTCTCCTCGCGACGGAAGCCATTTCCATGGCGAGGAGACCCGAGTAGAGAGAGAAAGACAGCGGGAGAGAGAGAAAAAGAGAGAGATAAAGAGAGAGAAAGAAGGAAGGAGAGGGAGAGAGAGGAGAACTCCTCTCGCGACAGAAATAATTTCCGTCGAGAGAGAGAGACATTCGCGGAGGAAGAGAGAAAGCGAAGAAAAAGAAGAGAAAAGAAGAGAGAGAAAGGAGACGTCGCGAGAAGAAGGAAGAGGGGAAGAGGAGAAGAAAGAGAAAGAAAAAGAGAGGAAAGCGGAAGACGGAGAGAGGTTACGGGAGAGGGGAAAGAACTCCTCGAGACGGAAAAATTTCCGTCGCGAGAGGGAAGGAGAGAGAGGAAGACAGCGCGGAAGAAGGAAAGAATTTCCGGAAAGAGAGAAAGAGAGGGAGAAGGCGAGAGAGAGGAGAGGAAGAGGAAATAGGGAGGAGAAAAGAGGAAAGAAGTAGGAAATAGGGAGGCTCGTCCTCCTTACGGTCGCCTCGCGACGGAAGCAATTTCCATCGCGAGGAGACGTGAGGAGGGAGAGAGGGAGGTGGAGGAGGAAGAAATTTTCCTCCTCCTCCCCCTTACGCGCGCGCGGGCGCATGCCAGGAACCATGACAGAAAAGGCCTCCCAGTCGAGAATCCTCGATCAATCCCAATCTCTCTCTCAGAGGTTACGAGCGAACGAGTCCTCGGCCCGGGGAAAGCTATCTTCTACAAGTGCGTTCGGTGATTATTTCAGATATTCTATTGCCGCCTTTCTTCTGTCATGGTTCTTGTAAAGATATCCCAGGTTGACGGAGATTTTACTTTCCATTCCGCAGGAGAGGTATCTCGCTCTTCGAGAGGCGTCGAGAATGTGCGAAGCACACGAAGAGAGGGAGCGAGAGAGGAGAGGAGCGTCGAGAATGTGCTCTCTCTTCTTCCTCACTCCACCTTAGGCCCCGAGAGAAAGATAAACGACACACAAAGAGAGGGAGCGAGAGAAGAGAGCGGAATGAAAAATTCAAAATTTTTTTGAATTGAAAAACAGAAATACGCGGAATGGCGATGGAAGAAGCGTTCGGAAACCGCCCAGGTTACCTAGATGCGGAATGGATGAAGAGTTCAGATGGTATACCTGGCACCAGTAGTCGACGGCAGTAATCCCGGTTTGATTTCGTCCTCTTCTTGCCTGGCGAAGAGACATCGGGAATGGGGGTAATAGTCTAGAAACCCCCAATGTTTGGGGTTTGTCTTCTTTTTCACCCCAACGTTTGAAACAGCCGCCTCCACCCCAATGTTTGGGGTTTTGTCTTCTTTTTCACCCCCAAGGCTTCTATCGCGCGAGCTGGCAGCGGCGTGGTTGCCACGGCAGCAGCTCACCGGACGCGAAGCCACGTCGCTGCCAGCTCACCACAAGGCAAAACAAAATCATTATTTACGGTCGGAGCCCGAATAGGTCGAGCTGTAACTTCTCTCCCTCGCAGAGCGTAAGTCAGTAACGTCTCTCTATTTCAGGGAAGAACCAGTTGAGTGCGCCGTAGTTGCCCAGCGGAGCCGAAAGATGCGCCGCAGCCCGACGAGCCCCAGGATGACGGACGCGTCGAAAGAATACGCGATCGCTCGGGCACGTCCACGGGCTGTTGGGCGGCAGCGAGATCCTCTGGCAGATGTTCTCCACCGATTCCAGCAGCCACCACGCGACTCCCAGGTTTATCGTCCCACGCTACGATCGTCCCTATAAAGCTGATGCGGCGGGGGGCCGTGAGATCACCGTTCCTCGAGTGGGGGAGAGGGGGAGGGGGAGACAGCGGCGTTTTGGGGTCGCACCTGAACCAGGAACATGGACCGCGCGGGATCTTCATGTAGTGCCCAAGCTTGAAGTCCGAGAGGAAGGATATCGCTTGCGTCATGCTGATGTACCCAGTAGACCTCTGAAACATACGTTGGCGATGGGCTTTCCCGGTAGGATGATGCCCATGGCGTACTCGGTAATGATGTTCAACTCTGGGCGTCGACGTATTAATGGAGAACATTACTCGGAAAGACACGATATTAAATTACTCTGCGGGTATTAATGGAGAAAACACGAACAGATTAATGGATAATGGAGAAGGCTTCAGTGCACAGTTGGTGGTGGCGGTGATGATGGAGATAGGGAGGGTGAAGACAAAGGCCATGAAGCGGGCGAGGATGAGACCCCCACCGGGGAGCTGAACCTCGTCTTTCATTACGGTGCTTAGGATGAGGGAGACCGCGATAGTCACCGCGAGGAGCGAATAGAACCACCATCCCGGAATGTCCCCGTACGCCTTCATCAACCTCGTGTGGATATCGTCCTTGTTCTTGTATGAGGCTCGCATCCGGGCATAAATCTCACTACGCAAGCAAAAATGTCAGCATCTCTTCTTCGCTCAACTCCTTTCGTAGGACAAAAAAGTTTGAGCGCAGGCGCACCTTCCGTAGAAAAGGCCGACGTGGCTGAGAGTGGAGGCAATGGTGGCGAATCCAAAGCCGTATGTGAGCGCGAAGAACATACTCAGGTTGAGGCGGCCTTGCTTCTCGTAGGAGGGCATGTCTATCTCGAACTTGTGGTTCACGATGGCCGTGATGTCGTAGCGGCCTCCATCGGCGGTGAAGAGGTGAGAGGAGAAGATGGGGAAGTTTTTGGCGTTGTAGAGGTTGAGACCCCAGTAGCACAGTGGGATGACGAGGTAGATGATGACGACGAAGCCAGGGGAGGCGGTGTACGTGGACGACATACCCTCGCCGCCGGGATGCCTGCATGGCGCATTTGTGTACAGCAAGAAGCCAACGGGTCCAGTTGGAGACATCAAATTTCATGCCAAAGAGAAATTAGTCTCCTTCATTACAGCGGCAGACATTCCAGCAGGCATGATCGCTCCTGGTGTTCAGCGCCGCCGTGATCGCTCCAGTGTTCACTGGCCCTGGATGCGCCGGAAAAACCAAAGACGTCAACAGCGTCTGCGGTTGCTTCTCCATCAGCGGCTACCAAGGAGGGTTCCACTTCGTCTTTACAAGATACGCAGGAATGCCAGACGATAAAATTTTTTATTTATCTCAAAGTAGAACGGCGTACAGGTTACAAGTTCCACAGAATCATTTATGTGATTCCATCACGCTTATTCATTTACTGCGAGTCTTTTATTTCGTTATTCGACGAGGCGGATCCCGATCAACAGATCATGAGGACAGTATTGTAGTCGTGGTGGCTGTAGATACGAGTCTCCTTATTAAGGGGGTGTAGGCGCCCTTGCGGTTATAGCTGGTGTAAAGTTTTGCTTTACGCCCTTACAGCAAAGGCGAGTGGAACCCACCTTGGTAGCCGCTGATGGAGAAGCTAACCGCGAGACGCTGTTGGCGTCCTTGGTTTTTCCCGGGCGCATCGAGGGCAGGTGAACACCGTGAGCGTGCTGGCGAGCGCCGGAGCGATCACGGCGGCGCTGAACACCCGGGAGGCGATCACGCCCGAGCTGGAATGTCCGCGCTGTAATGAAGGAGACTAATTTCTCTTTGGCATGAAATTTGATGTCTCCAAGCTGGACCCGTTGGCTTCTTGATGTACACAAATGCGCCATGCGAGCATCACGGCGGCGAGTATGTCGTCACGTACACCGCCTCCCCACGTACGTTTTTCCGGCGAGGGTTTTTGTTTTGCCTTGTGGTGAGCTGGCAGCGACGTGGCTTCCGCGTCCGGTGAGCTGCTGCCGTGGCGTCCACGTCGCTACCAGCTCTGCGCGATAGAAGCCTCGGGGTGAAAAGAAGACAAAACCCCAAACATTGGGGTGGAGGCGGCTGTTTCGAAACGTTGGGGTGAAAAGAAGACAAACCCCAAACATTGGGGGTTTCTAGACTATTACCCCTCGGGAATGAGGAGAGAGATGTCGGTTAGCGATGCGGAATTGCGGGAAGAGGTTAGAGATGTCAGGAATGAGGAGAGAAGACATCGATTCTCTCTTCGGTCCCCGAACCGAAGAGAAAAATCAGGACCGGACCGAAGTGGACCGAGACCGGTCGGTCCCATTTTTGTGGGGACCCAGACGGTCTCGGTTCGGTCCGGTTGACCGACAGACGGTCGGTCTTTGGCCTTCCCTAAAGCTCTCGATAGGATGAAATTTCAAGAAATAAGAAGTCGAATTGGTGTATCTAACATTTGAATGGAGGAGTAAGAGCAAGGAGGAGAATGATGGGATTGCTCTACTCCCTCGTTTCGGATCGTCGTCCACGTTTATTTTCCGTTTTCTGCAGTAGGAGGCGTCACTCCTCTGTTTTAGGTAGTTATGGTTCATCGATTGAGATTCATCTCAACCGTACATGGAGAGAGTTATGATGGCGATCGTGAAGACACCTCAGCAGCGACAGACGCGCCTGAGGAGATCGTTGGAGACCACTTCTTCTCTCTCCACTTTCTATTGGCTAGATGATTTTATAAATCATCAGCCAAGCGATGAATTTTTTAGAGTGCGCGTGGCGAGAAATTTCTCAGTGAAATAGATTGATTTAATTTTGATTGTTTTCTCTTATTCTCATTGAGATCCTCTCAGCCTTGTTCTCTCCTCATCGCGAATTCGATCGGTCGGAAATTTTATTGCCAACAAACAGAAAGAAGAAGAAACCCACGTAGAAGAAGATGATGATGAAGAAGAAGAAACCCTACGAAGAATAAGTGGTTACCTCGTCGAGAGAGAGAGAGAGAGAGGCGTGAGAGAGAGAGAGCGGTTACGTTCTTTCTCTCTCATGCTCTCTCTCTCTCTCTCACACCTCTCTCTCTCTCTCTCTCTCTCACACCTCTCTCTCTCTCTCTCTCTATCTCGATGAGGTAACCACTTATTCTTCGTAGGGTTTCCTTACTCTATTCCTTGGCTCTCCGGACTCTTTCTGCCTTCTCTTTTACGCGAGTCCTCGCTGCCGCAGAGAACTACCGTCGCGTGAGAGTTGCCTTGATTGTCTTCTTTCACCTTTTTCGCCTTTCTGTATATTTCTTTTTGCCCATTTTTGGCTCTCACTCGAGACCAAATGTCTCCCGATGTTCGTCGTTGTGAGAGTCGATCGATGGTTTTTGTGATAATGCGAGTGGCGAAGCAGCTTAATGTTCGTCCTCTTTTTTGTGAAAGGACTAGAACTTATTCCTTCGGAGAATTTCACGTCCACATCGACGAGGCGTAACCGCTTCTCTCTCTCTCTCATGCTCTAGCTCTCTCACCACTCTCTCTCTCTCTCATGCCTCTCTCTGTCTCTCGACGAGTAAGCTGCTTGAGAAGTAAAAACCACCGGCTCAAGCGGTTGCCTGTCCACGAAGATCAGCTGGTTCAATCGGGTGAACCGGCTCACAATTCTGAAGGTTCACTTATATGACGTGGACCAATAGGCTTCATTTACGAAGAAACGGTTAAAACCGTTTCTCCCCCTTTTCTTGTATTAAATATAGCATGTAAGTCGTTTTCCAAATGTATGATTTCTGTTTCAAGATTGGCCCGGTCGAGAATTGCAATCTTTTCTCCTCTCCTCTCTCTCTCTCTCTCTCGTACTTCTCAAATCTCTTCAGTAACCACTTATTCTTCGTAGGGTTTCTTCTTCATCATCATCTTCTTCTACGTGGGTTTCTTCTTCTTTCTGTTGGCTGACGAGGTGGGGTGACAGGTAATTATCTTTTAAAAAAATAAGAATAAAGATTAGTTTCTTTCCCACTCGATCGTCAGTTTACGTTGAATTTGGTGTTGACGCAGTTACGTGATGGGCTCGTATGCACATTTCCTCTGGGATGCGGAGGAATCGGGGGCAGATGATGGAGGAGATATCTCAACAACAGTGCCGTGGATTTGGAGAAAAGAAAAGTTCTTGCTAGAACTTAGACATTTTGAAGAGTTTGTGCTAGATTTGGATTATAACCCATAAACGAAAGAGGGTTAGAGAACAAGAGAGGTAGAGATAGAGAGTGGGGAAGGAGATAGTGCTCAGAATTTAAAGAAGGATAAAAACACGATTACACAAACTTATCATCTACATTACATCCTCTCGACAGAAAAGCGCCGGCGATTAGAATTTCTAAACGAAAAACCCTAATAGATAGAATGCTTGAGGAGGAAGCACCCGAAGGAGAAGAAGACGAAGCCATGTAAAATAAAAAGTATAGTTCCTCTTGTATAGTTCCTGAAAATAAAAAGGCAAAAGTTATGTAAAATAAATTCTTTTCGATGCACTAATATTCTACAAACATCAAGTTATGAGATGGTAGAGGGGATGGTGTGTTCAAGAGTTTAATAGGGTTAAATAAGAGCAATCCATGGGTGGTTATAACAATATTTAATATTCCTATCAGTCACCATGTCTGTATAATCCTATGTCCATCTAAGACTTGTGAATGACATACGAGATGATAAACTGTCAACTGGGATTTGAAGTCGATAAGCTCTCCAAAACATTAATACAAGCATCATACGCAATGAGAACTTATCTCATCGAACATTCGACAAGTAAAAGCACCAAGGGAAGGTAATCATATCATCTATTATTGATTCAAACTATACTTATATGACTTAATTAGAGATCTACAAGCCATTCAAGCATCCGACATCTAGCAGTATCCACACAGTCTACAAACAATCGGATCTCGTATGGAACACTCATCATCAAAAGAGGAAGAGAAGAGAGGTGAGAATTTTCACTAGGTTTGCATTGGTACCTCTATTATGGTCGTTCTGATGGGATCTGAGGTCGATAACTTTCCGAAATTTTGATCAAAACATCAAATGCAGCGGAAAAACATTGAATCGGACATTCAAAAATACCGAGCCACCAAGAACAGATGATCCTATCATCTAGTATGTATGAGAAAACATACTTACAGGTTTCCTTGAAGGAGTTCTTGAAGCTATTCAAGTGTCTAGCCTCTAGCGGTATCCACACGGTCTCCGGATGGTTGGATCTCCTCTTCAAAGCTCTTCACCAAGAGAGAAAGAGAAGAAAGGAGAGAATTCCCACAAGGCTTGCATGGGCACTTCTAGTTGTGGTCGTCCTCCCCCTATTTATAGACATTTGGAATGAGGTTTTTTCATAAAAACCCTCATAATTATGTCTATATCCACCAACATCCATAAACCTTATGTGTGTGACCCTCTAGGTCCATATATCTCACTAGTTAATAACTCTATAGACCAAATAACACCTTATTGGTCAACCTTAATTAATTATCCACATCCACATATAGATTAATTAATCAAGGATCGATTTAGCTCAATCGATAGGTTGAGTTGCCGAGCCCGTTGGGTGCCAAGCTACACCACGTACTCTAGGAGATATGGAGTATGTAAGAACTCACTTATGGAACCTTCCCGTCATTGATTACCATGTATGTATAATCCTTCATCCACATTAGACTCATGAATGACTTAGGGTATGGTCAGCTGTCAAACCTAATCGGTCACTCAAGTTAGTACTGATGCGTATAGAAATCATCGAGAACTCCTTCTTCGATATTTCTACTACCTTAGCCAAGGATTTCATCGCATCTCATTCCTTTGAGTCAATCTCCTCAAATACCGAGGGTGGACGATCCCATCTTGACCACACAATCATCTTCGTGAACTTCATGTACGTATCCAATATATGACGTTTTAGATATCCCAGTGGCTAGGGATTCGTAAGTCATAATCAAAACACGATCATCCATCCACAAGATGTCTTTGGTGTCTCAAGTCAAAGGACCACATACACAATCATGACATGAATCAACCTGATTGACAGTTAGGTATAATACCATTCAGGGATTCATACGGATCAATTCGATGAACTCTTTCTCCAAAAGAGCACCCACTATCTATCCTTAGTGTCTCACACCGATGGCTATAGGATCGGCCATACTCATCATATGAGATGGATTAGATAGTGCTATTCTTTCCGGATAATTCGATGTCCTTCTCGAATATCCCACGAATAGGAATATTTAGAACATATGTTTAAAGACTAGTGATCACTATATTATGATCTCATCATAATTCACATAGTCATTGCACATGCTCATGGACTTCATTGCAAACATCACACAAGAATGACAATGAATGAATTTCATTTCAATGAACATAAACAAGATACATGAAAGTGTGATTGGCTTATAGGCCACATAATATCCATCACGTTCTCCCCCTATTATAAACTCTAAGAATATAAATTTTCATAAAAACCTTTATTATTATGTTTATATCCTCCGACATCCCTAGACATTATGATGTGGTCGTCTAGGTTCATATATCTTGCTAGTTAATAACTCAATCTACCTAATAACACTTATTAATCCTCCTTAATAATTAGTCATATCGACAAATATATTAATTCATTAAGGATCGATTTAACCCAAACAATGATAACATACAATTTATACTAGTAATTATATAATTATAAATGAAAATTAAGGCATAAATCATTCCACTCTGATGCATGTTATCATACTTTGAGTGCATATCTATCATTTTATGAAATTTAAATTTATAATATCAAAATGCCCTATTTTTAGGGATAATCATAAATGATTAAAGAGAGCTTTTTAAGATTATATTAGTCGCATTTTATACTTAAGATTATAATTGAGTTTTAATATCAAAATAATAAGAGAAAATATCTTTGTATACACTTTTTTATTTTTCTAATTTTATTTTCTAAAAAATATAATGAGCGTATTTTTCCGATAAAAAATTATTTTCTAGTTATTTGTTAAATTTGAATTTTTATAATGATAGATATTTACTTTCCAATCAAATAAAAAAATTGGATCAAAAATGAATTATATTTTTAAAGTTATGAATTTTTCTAATTTTTAGGGATTTTTCTAAAACTTTCCAAATTTTTTGAATTATTCTAAAGTTTTTTAGATTTATGTTGAATTCATTTTAAATTTCTTCTAAATTTCTTTTAAATTTCTCTTGAATTATTTTAATTTTAAAAAATATTAAAAAATATTTTTTACCGCGTGCTGACATGGCTAATGATGTGGACTGCGTGCTTGCGTGGCAGCGTATGCACGTGCCATGTGGCACACACGTGTGTGTATATGTGTGCGCATAGTTAGTAGTTAAGCATCCTTCTAAAGGATATAAGCTAACCCACTAACACGCTCCACTAGTTATACACACATCGTTCCATTATTTTCGTCATTTGATACTATTTGTGCTTTTGTTTTCTTGTAGGTGACATGGCGTGACGAGAAGCATTAGATTTGTGGAATTAATCAGCACCATTTGATCTTCACTTAAGTTGGCAATATGTGGCACATAACGATTCATTGTGAAATCATAATATTTAATGCATGCGATCTTAGTCGTTCAATTAATGAGTTATTACGGTTGAGATTAAATCGCACCCAATGGACTCTCATGGACACATGTACACATCCAGAGCATCCGAGGAAGATCAAACGGTGTCAGTTATGTGACACTTCTTCTTTACGTGGCGACGTGATGAAATCTTAGCACTTCATCACGAATCCAAAGCCCATGACTTAACTTTATCGATTCAAATTCTTGCATTATATTTAAGCCATTGGTTGAAGATGAAGAGGCGAATCGAATGGTCACGCCCAAATTTTTTCTATTTATACCCCTATTCTTCGCCGAAAAGAGCATTCCTCGGATGTTCGATTGATCAAACTATTTAGATTCCTCAATCCTTGAATCTCTTGCTTTCTTCCTCTTCTAGACTCATTTCTGTGTTCGAGGAGTGTTTGAAGACAAGATTTTATTACATGTTTTTCTATTTATACCCCTATTCTTCGCCGAAAAGAGCATTCTTGGATGTTCGATTGATCAAACTATTTAGATTACTCAATCCTTGAATCTCTTGCTTTCTTCCTCTTCTAGACTCATTTCTGTGTTTGAGGAGTGTTTGAGGAGAATTTGCTGCTTGAACACCAAATTTTTTCTTTTTTGAAACACGAAGTGAAAAGCTTTGATCCAGCGATGAATTAGATCATTTAATCATGAATTAAGGTAATATTACATGTTTTATCTATAATCTTTCTTCTTGTAGCATTAGATTTCAATTTCGAATAGTAGATTAGTCAAAATTTATGAAATTTTAGTGTTTTCTCTCTCTTCACAATGGATTTTTCTACCTTGATTTCACTCCTTGATTTCTTCACAAATACTAATTCAAATCGATAAATTTTTTATTTCTAGATTCCTCTTAAAGTCTTTTTTTTCCAAAAACACTAGAATCCCTCATTTCTAAACTTATATCGTCATCCAATTTGATCAAATTTGAAGAACACTTCAAAAATTCTTCTAAAGCTCGGTAGATTCGACCCTTATTTATCATTATAATAATCAATTCATGATTTTAAACTTAAAATTGGTGAGTTTGGTATTTATTCTGACATTAATTCATGTGTTTTCAACGATTGTATGAATCTGTTTCGTTAAACAACAAGTTGAGCTATCAATATGTTAGGTACCGAGCTACACCACGTGCACTAAGAGATATGGAGTATATGAAAACTCTTTCATGAAACCTTACAATCATCAGTTATCATTCATATGTACGAGAATCATGAAAGACTTAGGGTATAGTTAATTGTCAAATCCTAAGCGATCACTCATTTACTATTGTTGCGAGTTAAAAATCATCAAGAACACCTTCTCTAAAATTTCCATTACCTTAGTCAATGATTTAATCGCATCTCATTCCTTCAGTTGATATCCTCTAACACCGAGAGCAGATGATCTCATCTTGACTACTCAATCACCTTCAAGGACTTCATGTCATATTGATAACATGCAATCTTAACATGATAAAACATGATTATTAATGCAAAATAAGGCATAAAACATTCCATTTATATGCATGTTATCATACTTTGAGTGCATTTCTATCATTCTATGCAATTTTATGTTATAATCTCAAAATGCGTTAATTTAGGGTTAATTATGACGAATTAAAGATTAAAGATTTTATAACCCATCTTTACTTGAGATTATAAGTGTTTTTAAAGTTAAATAATAAGAGAAATCATTTTTCTAAACATTCATTTAATTTTCTAAAGTTAAAATCTTAAAGAAATGAATGTATTTTTGAAATAAGAATTAAATCTCTTGTTATTTAAATAATTTGACCTTTTAGAATGATAGATAATTAAATTTCAGATCAAATGAAAGAAATTTTGATTAATTTGGAGTTGTATTTTAAAAGATATGATTTTTACAATTTTTAGGGATTTTTTCTGGATTTTCCGATTTTATTTTCTATTTAAAAACGTTTAAAATAAATTAAAAAAGTGCAAAAAACGCGCGGGTCCCATGCAGGTGCGATGTGGCATGCAAGGCCACGTGGCAGAGCCACGCGGACCCGCGCAACGCCTACGTGGCGCATTTTATATTTATATAGTTTATTTATATATCATATATAATAGAGGTTTTCAGCTTTCCGTAGACCGGAAAGGTATTCAGCCTCTTAATCCGTCGGGCATTATAAACTCGATGGATCGCACTAACTTTTTCCGTGTGGGACTAAAGTCCCACTTAGTATTTTATAATGCAGGCGACGTGGCTGACGGAGGACCGCTGGATCGGCGACGCATCAGAAGATCCACACGTCGATCGCGTGGGCGCGAACCACTGATCGCGATCAAACACATGACTTAAAAGGCGTTATTATAACGGTCGGATTGAGCGAGACGTGGCAACATCACACACTTCGATCGCGTGGACGCGTGGTGCACCGGAGATCAATCAAACACGTGCTTATTTAAAAGAGTTATAACAGTCCAGATTCGACCGCGCAGGGAGAATCGCGGTCGTCCGATCGCGATCCAAGGGGCGTTATTTGAAGCATTTTTTTTAAGTGTTTCATCGGATCAGATCATGGCCGTCCGATCGCGATCCAAGGGGCGATATTCGAGGCGTTTTATAACGGTCATCCACGCGATCATCTAGGCCGTCCATCTTCAATCCGACGATCGTGACTTAATTGAAACGGTCCACGATGGACCGTTTCATCACGACCGTTAATCAAGGAGATCGGATGGTTTTCCCCATTTCGCCCTATAAATAGACGAGTTCTTCATCGTTTGTATGCATTAGAGAAGGAATTCACCTAATTGACTCATCTAAACCCCTCCTTTCTTGAATCTCTCTCTTGTAATCGCTTCTAGACTCGAAATCGTGTCCACAGAGTGTTTATAAGAGAGATTTCGACGATCGTGCGAGGAAAATTTGTCTCTTGAACATCGATGTTCACGATTGAATTCGCGGAATGAATAGCTCTCGATCCGGCGATCAATTGGATCAATTTGATCGTTATCTCGGGTTAGAAAACAAGTTTATCCTCTTATCTATCGTCATTTATTATCAATTTTAGGTTTAGGATTTTCAATTTAAGTTTAATTTCATTTTAATTTCAATTTGTGTTCTTTGTGATTCCAAAAACTTTCATCCCACTTCCATCTTTGATTTCTTGGTGATTACTAATCCAAATCGAGCGATTTTTGATTCCACGGATAGATCTTTGAGTTATCTTTCTAAAAGCACCATTTTTCCCTTATTTCTCACCTCAATTCATTGTCCAATTTGACCAAATTCCAAAAGATATCTCGAAAATACCTTAATTCCCTGTGGATTCGACCCTTATTTACCATTATACCCTTCAATTCACTCTTAATTCCCCAAATTGGTAAGTTAGGCTTTATTTTTGACACGAGACCGTGTGAAATCAACGACCTCGCGGTCTCGTCGTGTCACATATCCAATCTATAGTGTCATAGAAATCCAGTGGCTAGGGATTTGCATGTCATAATCAAAACATGATCATCCATCCACAAGCTATTTTGGTGTATCAATTGAAAGGACCACATATACAAAAATAACATGATTTAACCTGATTGATAGATTGGTATAACATCATTCAAATATTCATATGGATCAATTCAATAGACTCTTTCTCCAAAGAGCACCTACTATCTATCATTGGTGTGTATACAACGATGGTCACAAGCTCAGTCATACTCATTACACAATTTAGATAAAAAAGTATTATTCTTTCTAAATAATTTCAGTGTCCTTCTCAAATATTTCATAAATAGGAATATTTAAAACATATGTTTAAAGACCAATGAGCATTATGTTATAATCTCATCATAATTCACTTGGTTATTGCATATATTCATGAACTTTATTATAAACATCACATAAGAATGAAAATAAATAAAAGTTCACTTTAATAAATGTGAAGGAAAGACGAAAGTGTCATTGGCTTGCATGTTATATAATATCCATCACAATCATACCCTAATTTGTTACTCAAGTTAGTACTAATGCATTGAAGAAATCATCGAGAACACCTTATCCAATATTTCTACTACCTTGGCAAAATATTTTATAACATCTCATTCCTAAAGTCAATCTCTTCTAATACTAAGGGCATATGATCTTGTCTTGACTACATAATGATCTTTAAGGACATCATGATGTATCCAATCTATAATATTTTGAAGATCCTATGGCTCAGGATTCATAAGTCATGCTTAAAATATTATCATTCATCTATAACATGTCTTTGGTGTCTTAGGTCAAGGGAGCACATATACTATCATGCCATGAATGAACCTAATTTGCAGTTAAGTATAATACCATTAAGGGATTCATACAGATCAATTCAGTACTCTTTCTCCAAAGAGCACCTATTATCTATTATTGGTGTCTCCATATCAATGGTAACAAAATCGGTCATACTCATCATATGAGTCAGTTCAGACTATACTATTCTTTTGAATATTTCAATATTTAGAAGATATGTTTAAAGACTTGTGATCATTGTATTATAATCTCATTATAATTCACGTAGTCATTACATATGCTCATTAAATTTATTATAAATATCACATAAAAAGGATAATAAATAAATTTTATTTCAACAAATATAAACGAGATACATCAAAGTGTGATTGGCGTATAGGTCACATAATATTTTTATCAACGTAATTGAACTCATCATATGATACCATTAAGGTATAATACCATTTAGGGTTTATATGAATAAGTTAAATGAACTATTTCTCTAAAGAGCACCCATTATCTGTTCTTGGTGTTTTCCATGTAGATAGCCAAAAGATCAATCATACTCATTATATGAGTCAAATAAAATAATACTATTTTTTCCTTATATTTTGATGTCCTTCTTAAATATCTCTCAAATAGAAATATTTAGAACATATGTTTAAGGATTATTGATTATTAAATTTTGATTTCACCATAATTCACTTAGTGATTATATGTGCTCGCAGACCTATTTACAAACATTACTAAAAATAATAATGAAATAAATTTTTTATGATAAATATAAACGAGACATGAAAGTGTGATTTGGCTTACATGTGACATAATATCCATTAAGCAAGTGTCAATAGTGTTAAATGTGCTCGACGTAGCTGGCTTTGGTTGAGCTAGTGGTAGCAAGAGCTAATTGCAGCTATTATGAAAGGTCATTTACAAAGGTGATGGTGGTGGAAACCAATTCAACCTCACTCGTAGAGGTAGCATTGGTGTTGTTCATAGAGAGGAGGCCTGCTAGCAGGGCCCCTTGTAGAGGGTGGCTAGATCATGCAACCGGATTCAGGGAGGCTTTGATATAATGCAGAAATGAAGCTTTTCATTAAAGAAGAAGTAGAGGAAGAGAAGAAGGACGAAAAAGAAAAAAAGAAAGAAGAAGAGGATCGTGTAGAAACCTTTGATCTAGAGAGAGTGAGAGAGAGGGAGGATTACAAAAATGCTCTTAAGGGGCATTCTCTCATAATGTCTTTGACTCTTCCTCTCTCACTCTATCTCTCTCTCTCTCTCTCTCTTTCTATATTTTACTATTAATTCTTTCTCCTTTGGGTCGACTAGATAACCTCATGAAGAAAATCAGAAAAGGGCATACTCTCTCTCTCTCTTGTTAGGTCAATGCATTAAGTGTTGATTCGAAGCATGGGCCAGTCATGTCGCGGGCAATGCTAGCATGCGACAGCCCACGCCATGACATGACCCAATCAGGTTATGGGCTGCATTTGCAAAAGCATAGCCCAAAAACAAAGGATCATTTGAGAGCTCTATGTAAATGCACCTCAATTCTCTTTCTCTTGGTTTAGTGCAATGGATATATCATTTGGGTTTCTCACCATCTATAAACCAAAAACAGATAAATAGAATATAAAATGGATAAAACTCATTTCATTTGCACAATCCATCTAATTCCCATGCATGAATCCATTTCCCGATTTTTTTAATCGAAGAACATGCAATTATTTCTAACCTCATTGCTTAAAATCCATCCCAAAACCTTGAGAAAATCAGCCATGGACAAAATATTATCCTTCATTCTCACTCATTTTCCAAATTTTTTCATCACTTATCTAGAATTTTACTCGGGCAATGAGATACCGCAGCTGTATTCTCGTTAAACGGTTTCCCTTTGGAAAAGCGCAATGTTTACCGCTTAAGCCAGATTAGCGGAGAACGTTAACCCGCGAAGCAACACACACACGAGATGTCTTTAAGTCTTCTACTCTTCTTCCTTTAGCTTGTCTTTTCAGCTTCTATTTTCTCTACACTATCCTTCTCGGTGATAAAACAATGGCGAGAGCGACGGTGAAGGGAAAATACGATGCTGACAAGAACGCTGGATCTGCTCTCGCTTCCGTTGCGTTATTCGCCGGTGATGTCAAGCTCAAGGCCTCAATAACTGATGCTACCGTCTCCAAAGGACCTTCCATAAATGGCCTTCTTCTCTCCGTGGAGAAACCCGGCACCTTTATGTTGGATTACGATGTCCCTAGAAAGGTATATCGCTGGAACATTACTTTTTTGGGTTCCTGTATGGGGTGATGTCTATGTTTTTGTTCGCTGACTGGTTCAATTGTTTGTCCCGTTCGTGGGTTAAAGGTTTTTTAGTGGAATTACGTTAGACTTTAACATGATTGTGTTTGAAGCGTTGGAGTTCTTTATTCCAGTTTACTTTTTATTTTTGTTTGGGTGCTGCGGTTCCGGATGTCCTGGAATTTACGTTGGCTGGCAGGTTTGAATTTTTGGCCTCTTCATGGCAAGAAGGGATTTTTTTTCGTGGGACTCCGAATTATAAATCAATAAGAGAACTTGGGATCTGCAGGAATTGTAATTCCCGAGGAAATATTTTATTTTGATTCTGGATTATAATAAGTTTCAGATTCCAGTTCAAACATACAGTTTGTGAAATTGATTTGAGTTTTCTCGGTCAGGGTTAGAATTCATTCTGCTGCGTGTCTTTCTGATTTTCAATCCTCCAGATTCCAGTTTGTCAACGCTATCTCTTCAACTAGGTTTTTAAAGGGTTAGACGGGATTTAATTGTTGTTTTTTTCCAAATCTCAATTCAGTTTCATCAAGTTTGCCGCCAATTAAATTTGTATTTATGATCTTCAGGACTTCAGATTCCAGTTTATGAACGCTATAAGAGTTCAAGATAAGCCATTGAGCCTCACATACATCCACTTCCATGGTCCAAACAGGTCAACGCTGGATGGAACGTTGACTTTTGATCCATCCAACAAGATCTCGAGTTCTTATGGATTTCAGACAGGTAGTTGTCGAGTAAAGTATGCGTACTCTCATGGGAGCACAAAGGCAAACAGTTTTTGAACCGTCTTTTGATTTCTCAAAGAAGGCTTGGGATTTTTCTGTTTTGAGGAAATTTGATGGAGACGATTCAGTCAGGGCCTCTTACGAGACTTCAGGGAAGAATCTTAAGCTGGAGTGGTCCAGAGATTCTAAGGTCAATGGGATTTTTAAGGTCAGATTTTAATAAAATTCTGCAGAAAAAATGTTGTGATTTCATACTGCCATCGAATATTTTCTGTTTCAAATTTCTGAGTTGCGCATTGTCTTCTTGCCTCAAACTATTTTTTTTCTTCTGCAAGTTATTCTTTTGTTGATTTGTAGTTTTGAGTTTCTTCGCTAGATTCATTCTTGAATTGACTTTTGTTTCATAATGATTTGAACTGAGTGCTGACTTCATCTCCTTTAACTTATGTATTTTTTTATTTCACGTGTTTATTGAAATGATATTTCTCTTTATGCTTAATCTATTTTAAGCTTTGCTAGACTCTTCTTTTTGCTGGATTTTGTCCTTTCATAATTATTTAAACTGGAGAGTTGAATCCTGCCCCTTCAGAATTGTAGTTTTTTTTCCTACAAGTTTATCTGAATGATCTTTCTCTATGCCGTTTTTAAATACGTTTTATTTTGCTGCGTCCATCTTTGCATTGACTTTATGCACTAAAATCATGTTTTTCTTCTGCAAGTATTTGCTTTAAGAGCATCTCTGCCAGAATTTATAAACATTCATTTATAAATGATTTATTTTCTATCATATGTCTTCCAATGGTTATTTTTCATAAACTAACCTTTTGTTGATTTTTAACCCTTTCAAAGGGATTTAAGTTCAAATATATTTTGGTCAAAATTATGTTTTTTCTCTTACAAGTATAGCAAAATGATTGATTTTCTGTTATTTTCATTATGGGTTTTTGTGCTAAATTCATTCTGGGTTGATTTGTTTGCCGTCTGAAACTAGTTTGACTTGGTGAGTTGACTTTCACGTCAAAATATGTGATCTGTTTATCATGTTTCAATCATGGGTAACTGAGCTAGATTCATCTTTAGGTCGACTCTTTGCCATTTCAACCATGTTGACTCAGACCATTTAAAATTTAAAGATGAGATTATTTTTATCATAATTTAGTGATGCATTACATTTCTTGACACGCATTTATGCTGACTTTTTTCCCGTGCCATATTGATTTGATTGGATGTTGACCATTTCAAACAAATATTCATGTTTATTCTTCGAATAGTTTCTGAAGATGGTACGTTTCAATGGTATTTTGGTTATGGGTTGATTGTTAGTATAATCTTTATTTGTTTTTTGTCGTTTCAAGAGGATATAATGCTGAGGTTGACTTTTCATTCCTAAAATCATATGTTTCTTCCATCCATCATTATCTCTCTCTCAATCTATGTACATAATTATCTATTTTTGGCAGTCCCTCGCCATCTATCCTCATCATTTTTATCTCCCCATCTCTCTGCGTGATCTTATTTTTTTATCATCTACTTTAAATTACTGTACATTTCACTAACAGTTTAAATCTTACTGATTTCCAGATTGCAGCATCCGTGGACTTGACCCAAGAACAGAAAACGCCAAAGCTGACGGCTGAGACGACATGGAATTTCGATATTCTTTAATGGATATCAAATTCCTCAATTCCTAGTATTCTTCCAAATTTCTCATTTTTTTCTTGCTTCAATTCGCCTGACAATTTCCAAAACTGAATAATATTCCAAAAACTCTCTACAAGTGGCACTGGTCAGTAGATGATGAGCGTCGGATCAGATTGGAACGGAGATGCCCTTGCCAGACATGGAATCCAGAATATCGTTCAGCGCCTGACATAACCCAAATATCTGCACGAACATCAATTTATTAAATTCTTCAGTATACAAAGTGGCTTAATTACTACGTATGCAATGTAAATATCAATGTTCCAGACAAAACTGAGACCTTTTTTTACCAGAAATATTGAGAAAATCGAATCGAAAAAGAGGGATAAAAGGAAGTAAATTCTCAGGAAAATTACTTGATGATCCCATTGCTGAAGCTCCTCTGTATCATCCTCAAAATGTATCAGAGCCTCCACCTAAATCAGGTTTCAACAATTAACTTCAGACAAGAACGAATTACAAAAAAAGCCAAAAAATAATCCACGTGCCTGATCAATAGATCCTCTCATTCTGTCTTCAAGGATCATCCTGGAAGCGATCTTCTCAGCCTATAGAAAGCTCAGTCATGTCTACATTTGATCAAGTTCTGAAATGTACATTTTACAGTTCAGCCCACCTTTAGAGGACGAATACCGAGAAGAGCCCCCAGTTCTTCAAAACTGAAAATTAAGAATCAGGATTATAACCCTCGAGGAATAAAAAGAACTACAGACTACAAAATTCTGCACCTAATATTGGTGTAGAGTTTGCTTGCACTAAGAAGATTATGTTCGATCATAGCGCGGTCCAGGACGGTGAAGTTATCAGGTAAAATTGCTTTCTGGCGAGAAAAAAAGTAGTTACTTAGATAAGTAGAAAAGAATAAACAATAAAATTTTCAAGAAAATACTTGATGCGGTTTGAGTTCTTCGGCAAAAGCATCAATTTCCGGCTTCCTCAGGATTCTTTCAAGGTAAACCTTTCAGGGAAAATAAAGTAATATCATTGGGTTAATTTAAAAACAAAATAAGTACTGGGATTAATTTGAAAAGAAGGATTCTCAAAATTACCTTTTGCAAAATTGGGTATATCTTCAACTTCGAGCATCGTTCATCCTTTGAATCAACCACAGAAAGAGAAATTTGGAAAAGATTATTGTGAGGTCATATTTTTACTAGATTAAGGTATACAAAATGGGCCACTTTGTGCATCTTAGTGATGATTCGCACAGCTGGATTTTTATCCAACGGCCAAGAATTGGGTCATTAACAGAACTAGGGGAGAGGGAGCACAAGAAAGAGAGGGAAAAGAAGAGAGGGGAGTGGAGGTGGGTTTACTGTAGCCTGCAAGCACCACCTCTCCAGTGTAGAGAGAAAGAAAGCCAGAGACTGCGCTAGAGGAGTTGCAGAGAGATGGGGTAGCAGAGAAGAGTAGAGAGAGATGTAATACTGTTGACTAGTCAACTTCAGGGCGTTGGCTAGTCAAGTCCCTGCCATTTGAGAGCCCTCAACATACCTTATACAGAGTCGCAAGAACACGTGAACGCTGCGGACCAGCAGCTGCAAGAATTGTGCAAGTAACCGCTGCAGTGAGAGCTTGCTCTAGAGCTTCTTCGTCTATTTCCCTGTAACACAAAACCCTGAAATCTTCAACCAATGACACCAACATAAAACAAATGATCTTCTTGAAAAGACAGACTCGTCGCCATAGTGTCGTTTCTCGATTTGGGAAATGTCGTAGTATCGCAAAGCGGCTTCTAGAAACTTCCGCTTCAGATCCAGTATTCTTGCATAACAGACCTGTGGAAGGATTCTTTAAAAAATTAATATTTCTAGGGCTTATGAAACAATCAAGTTTGATGTTTACCTTGTACTGTAAGTTAAGGACTTCATGCTGGCTAGAACTCACAAGGAAAGAAGCCTTGTTGATAAAGGCTTCGGCACTCGCAGCATCATCATCCTTTCAAGACACAGAGAAGTAGCTTCCACGCATTAAGATAAGCCATTGTTGTTCAAGGAGTTGAAAGAAATTTGATTTGATTCAAAATGCACCTCTAAATAGAGACGGGCAATTTGAACACATTTCGAGAGCTTGTAGGTATCATCGAGCATTCTGTTTACATTGAATGACAAAAATAGTAAGGATGGAATGATGATAGTCAAGGAACTTGATGAACAAACTCGGACCTTATTCCAGAATCCAAATCAATTCCACTGAGCATTTGAGCTGCTTTGGACCATTCTCGCTCAGATTCATACAGCTCTGCGAGTTTCTCTCTGATCACCAACACCTGGGAGAAAGATGACGTCAAAGAAACATAGGGTAAGTCCTTTTGCAGGACTTCTACCATGTAATCGTAAAAGCTAATTTTTCAGAAACAAACGATCAAGCTTCCAAAACACTCAGATTCTCTGCAAATCCAGCACTAATTCTTTGATATACTTCTTTCTGAGAATATCCCTGATCCCACTGAGAATGAGTAGGGACCAAATAATTCAATTGGAGTAGTTCATTCAGTCTTTGACAACAAGAATTGGAGAAATATTTAGAAAAAAATCGACAAACACACCCGTGCTATTATCAGAATTCATTTTTTATGTTTCTGCGAAAGGAGAAATGGATCTTCAGCATAAGAATAAAAAGACATCCTCACACGAGACATAATTGTGCACGAACATAGCCATGCTATGATTAAGTTTAATCTTATTACGTTTTAGTTTATACAATATTGAGAATAAGAATACGGGACAAATTTAGAAAAAAATTTTAATCAAAATACAAAGAAACCCATGCGATGATTACGTTTAACCTTGTTATGTTTTAGTCATTCCACTCTGAAAACAAGAATTGGCGAAAAAATTAGAGAAAAAAAAATCATCAGCAACGAACGAACACAACCATGTTATGATTGGGTTTAATTTTGATATGCTTTAGTTTATCTAACTTTGAGAATTAAGAATAGGCAACAAATAGGAGAGAAAAAACGTCGAAAAACAAAGGCATTGTATGATTAAGTATAATTTTGAATTGTTTTAGTTTATCCAACACTGAGAATAAGAGTAGCCTACAAATTGAGAAAAAACGCAGCTATTTCCAATATAGATTTCACATTGTTATGTTTGAGTCTATTTAAACTTTAGGGTGAGAAACTGGAATAATTTATAAAAAAAGTTATCTTTATTTAGGATAAAAAACATTAAGGTCTACTTTTTTTTGTCAACGAAAGGACCTGCTCTTCAAAGGAGACGACTCGAGGTTGAATTCGCGCGAGAGAATAATGCGAAATCTCCTTCTGAACATCGGGATCCAGATTCCCTAATTCTTGCGCGAATATTTGCAGGAGCTGTCTCGAGACGACCAAGGGAACGTCGTCCGATACCACTGAATTACACGAAGGAATTGAATAATAAACAATAAAAAATAAGAATAAAGAATTAAATAAATGACATGAAAGAGAGCGAGCAGAAGATGAAACAGAGATTACTGTGATCGATGAAGCGCTTGGCGGGGGAGGTGTCGGAAGAGGAAGAAGAAACGACGGACGAAAGGATTGACTTGTATTGCTCGACTTTCTGCCTCTGGTCCGCAATGGCGGACGCTGCTGCCAGAGCGCTCTCCATCTTTCCTCCTCCCTCCGCGCCAAGGGCCAGGCGTCGTTTTGGTAAAGGGTAGTGAGGTGCTTTAAAATTAATTTTTTATTTAATTTTAAAATTAGCTTCCAGATAGCTCTCATAGCTCAGTTGGCTAGAGCACCCGTTTAGTAAGCGGGAGGTCTTGAGTTCAATTCTCAATGAGAGCAATTTTAACGGATCATTATTGCTTCACGGTTTATTAGTACATTTTTTTTTTCTAATTCGATTATCGTCTTATTTAATTTTTTTTATATTAGTATCGTTAATTTTCTGTATTTATTATCTATTCGTCATTGAGCTCAAGAAGAATAAAACTTCTAGAGAAGACTAGTATCAAGAAAACCCTAATTCTTGCAATTTTTTTCATTATATATGGATGGAGATTTATTTTTGCATTTTTTATGTTTTAAAACTAAAAACGGGTATTATTTCATAACATAATATTGGTTCTAAATAAACATTATAAAACCTAAGACAAGTGTCCAACAATTTCATATCAAAACTTGATGCACTTTAAGAAAGACATTTCTCAAGTAAATTTAAGGTTAAATCTCCTAGAAAAGGCGTTTAGATGGAGGGTTTGACTTTTTGGTGTTGTTTCTTGATGAGTTTCAATGTCTATTGAGCATTATAGCGAGACATTTACGAACATTCTTCCACCTTTTCATGATAGAGAAAATAAAATAAAACCTATAAAGTTAATTTATCCACCATTGTTTTCAACAATTGTTATGGCAGTCCCCCTTGTGCATTTATGTTGCTATATTAATTTATAAACTCTTGCATTTTTTTCGTAAAACCCAAAGAAATCACTTGAATTTTCTTGCTTTCTACTTACATTTTCGTACTATTTTTTTACAGTAATTATTTTGAAAGGGTGAAACTTGGAAGGGGTTTTACATATCACAATCAAGACTCTTCTCTACTGAAAAATCATGCGAAATCTATTGGGTTCTAGGTGAAGTGAAAACAAAGATCTTCTATTAAATGGGTTTACGTTAGTATTAAATTTAATATTTTAAAAATTATTACATTTCAAAATTATTATGTTTTTATGCGAAAAAAGCTATATATTGAAATGACTTGACTTCATTTCACTTGGTAAATGACTAAATCTAAACTTCATTTACTGAAATGACTAAATTTTTACAAAATTCAATTTAAAAGTATATCAAGACTGGGAAAAACAAAGAAAAGCAATAGGCCATTTCAAACACCCTGAATGATAGTTCTAAATGGAACCATTTCATGGTAAAAATTAAAGCCTTCTAAATATAGACTAAGTGATGCATGTTCTTAGTTCAATCTTTACATTAAAACAACATACTTAATCACAAGTTTCATTCATGAGATAATAAATCAGCATTGATAAATAATGACATGCCAATTTTACAAGTGAAGTATGTCAGTCTTTAAATGATTTTAGAAAAAAAACATTCATTTTATTTACTATGTCATAGTAAATTATGCTACAGTTGAGTATATTACATATAGGGATATTTATTTATTAAAAATTCAGCAGAACTTATTAATTTTTTATTTCTAGAAGTATTCATTACATTTAAGTCGTTGATAAATAATCATTTTGAGTTCCCATTTTGCATTTTATGCTCGAGAGAAAAAAAAATCATGCCATGTCTTAATTATGATTTCCCATTTTGTATTTTATGCTTAAGAGAAATAAATTTTGGGTTTCTAATAATAAGATCTCTATTGAATATCACTTTTTCCTTATCTCCTCTCTTCTATATTTTCTCCTTAATTTTGCACTTTCATAAAATCATTTAGTTTGACAACAATGATCCTACCTTCCAATTTTCTTACGTTTCTTCTATTAACTCTCTCTCTCTCTCTCTCTCTCTCTCTCTCTCTCTCTTTATTATTCTATCTCTTATCCTCGTGTCATTTTTTCCTTCACTTAACACTCTCTCACTTCATAGACATTCTATCTATTTTTTCTCTGATCATTCCTTGTCTCATTACTGGAATTGATCTCTGACGAGACGAGACCGCGAGGTCGTCGATTTCACGTGGTATCACGTCAAAAATTATTCCAAACTTACCAATTTTAGGAAATTAACTCGAATTGAGGGGTATAATGGTAAATATGGGTCGAATCCACAGGGAATTAAGGAATTTCTTGATGTAATCTTCAAATTTGATCAAATCAGACGAGAAATTGATGGTAGAAATTGGGGAAAATGGTATTTTAAGAAAGAAGACTTCAAATCGATTCCACGGAATCAAGAATCATCGAATTTGGATTTGATTTCGCAGAGAAATCAAAATTTGAAGTGGAGAGAAAATTTCGAGCGTGAAAATCGTGATTTTAGGTGAAATTTGATGAAATTAACTTCTAAATCCTAATCTAAACGAAAATTAAATATGATAGGAAGAGAAATCATGAAAAACCGCTTCCACTAAACCCGTTTTGCGATCAAATCGCCACGATTAAGCTGATTAATCGCGAAGAACATCAAGAACGCCTCGACGAGCTTCAAGCTGAGATTTCTCACTCAATTCTCCACCAAATCTTGACTTCAAATGCTCCGTGAGTGCGGAAATGGAAGAGGAACATGATAGAATCGAGAGAAATGAGAGAGAGGGTGTCTAGACAGTTCAATTGGATTGAAATCTCAACTCGGATGCTTAGAATTGTCGAAATACATCTTGTTTTATAGTGTTTTTGGGCGTAACCGTCCGATCAAAACGATCGACGTTACGATAAACGGTCCACGATGGACCGTTTTCGAATAATTCGTGATCATCTGATCGTGGATGGAGCGCCAGGATGATCCCTCTGATAAGCTATAAAAACGCTTGAATCGCGCATGTTGGATCTTCATCCGACGATCCAGATGCTTCCCGCGAGACTTGATCTGGACCGTTATAACGCTTCCAATCACACAAGTGTTTGATCAAGTCCGGTGGTCCACGCGTCCACTCAATCGGCGCTCTCTGATCGTGATCCGATGCTCCGTACGCGCAACTTAAACGCAGTGTGGATTAGTCCCACACGGAAAATGTTTTAGGAAACCGTCGGGTTTATAACACTCGACGGTTTATATGAATTAATAACCCTTCCCATATAGGGAAGGCTGAGGACCCTTTATATATATATAGTAAATAAATAAATAATATACGTATATGCTGTGTAGGCACCGCGTGGGCCCACGTGGCGCTGCCACGTGGCCCTGAGTGCCACGTCGCATCCACGTGGGACTCGCGCGAAAAACGAAAACTTTTTTGCATTTTTTAAATTAATTTAAATCATTTTAAATCGAAAATAAATCTGAAAAATACCGAAAAAAATCCTAAAAATTGTAAAATCCATAACTTTCAAAATATAACTCTAAATTAATCCAAATTTCTTTCATTTGATCTGAATTTTAATTATCTATTATTCTAAAAAGTCAAATTTAATAAATAACAAGAGTTTAAATTATTATTTCAAAAATACATTCATTTATTAAGATTTTAAACTTTAGAAAAATGAAATAAATATTTATAAAAATAATTTCTCTTGTTATTTTAATTTAAAAACACTTATAATCTCAAGAAAAAGATGGGTTATCAAATTATTAAACTCTAATATATCAAAATTAACCCTAATTTAGAGTATTTTGAGATGATAATGACTTTTTCATTTAATAATAGAAAAATACATATAAGTATGATAACATGCATGGAAATGAAATCATTTATACTTTAATATGCATCAAAAATCATGTTTTATGATGTTAATATAGCATGTTATCAATCTCCTATCTTGACTACACAATGACCTTCGAGGACTCTCATACCTTATCAAATATAATTTTTTTTGGAGATTTAATGGCAAAATATTTGTAAGTTATCTATTCACAAGATGCCTTTGGTTTTTCAAGTTAAAGTACTACTACACTTTTGCGACATGAATCATCTTGATTAACAGTTAGGTATAATATCATTTAAGGATTTATAGGGATCAATTAAGAGAACTCTCTCTATAAAGAACACCTACTATCTATCATCAGTGTCTCCACATCGATGGTCACATGATTAATTATACTTAGTAGATGAGCCAAATTAAATAGTGTTATTCTTTCTACATGATTCAATGTACTTCTCAAACATTTCACGAGAAAGAATGTTTAGAAAAAATGTTTTAAGACTAATGATCAATGCATCAAGTTCTCATCATAATTCACTTAATCATTTTGTAAGTTCATGGACCTCATTGTAGACATGATACAAGAATACCAATAAATACTTTTTATTTCAATAAATATAAACAAGATACATGACATTGTGATTTAGCTTATATGCTATATAATATCCATCAACGAGCCCAATCACCATGAAAAAGGACGAAAACCCTATTTTAAAGATTTTTGGGCTTGAAAGGGCCTTGAATGGGATATTTCAAGGTTTATTATTGGATCAACAATTTATGGGGTGCATGCAATGTGATTGTGCCATGAGTCACCTTAGAAATTAAGATAGCAAGGGCCTTAGATCATCGAGAGCAATTTTGATTATTGGATCATCAATTTTGACACGATGGATGGCCAACATTGTGTTGTGTGTTTTTCCATCATATACTTGTGGAAGATCAACCATTGCACCCATTGTGGGCCATCCAATTGATGATCTAATGGGTCAGACTCACAAGATTGTACAATGTGCTAGCACCTTTGAAGAGGAAATGACTGCCTTAGAAGCGCCAATTGGATTTTGATCCAAGGGCTCAAATTGCGCCACGTGTGCACTTGTGAGGTGCCATGTAGGCATTGAATAAGCGCCTTGAGGGGCACCAGAGAGAGAGAGATGAACATGGGCTGAGCAACAATGGGCCCCAATCCATCCCGCATGCACTTACATCGAACTCATCCTATTTTAGGAACACGAGTCCGCCGCACTACCCCATCCCAATCACAACATGGGCTGAGAAACAATGGGCCCCAATTGAATAAGCGCCTTGAGGGGAACCATAGAGAGAGAGAGAGAGAGAGAGAGAGAGAGAGAGATGAACATTGAATAAGTGCCTTGAGGGGCACTGACGTATCATTTTCGTGCGTCGTTAAAACACAAAGACGATGGTCAAACAAAATTTATAAAACCGAACTCACAAAGATAAGATATAAAAATCAAGTATTGTGTAAGTATCGGGTCGATCCACAGAGAGCAGGGTTGACTTTAATTGCAGAGTTGACTTGGTCAAACTTCAGTTTAAAAGGGGTTTTAAAGAAGTAAAAATAAGAAGTAATGAGTGGAAATGATATAAATAAACTAAATAAGAAGTTTTAAGAATTTAATTCTCGGGTTTGACAGAGAAAAGTCAAAAGTCAAAGTCAAAGCATTGACTTTGACTAACAGTAAGTGTACTGTCAAATCAGATAATCAAACAAAGTCAGAGGATTACAAAAATTATATATTTGGAAACTAGAGAGAAAATAGAATTTATTGATATATAATTCGTGATTTTTGGATAAGAAATGGATTTACTATGAATTATTGAAAATCAAATATCAGAAAATCCTCGAAATGAACACCTCGGAGGAAATCGTCAAATTGACTGGTCAAATGAAATCCAAATCTTGCAATTTATATCTCATTGGAAAGCTAAGAACTAGAGGAATCTAAAGAGACCAAAATACTCGAATTCTAATTTGTAAATTAAAAGTAATTCACCCCGAACGTCAACATTTGACTTCTGATGACAGATGAGCAGTCCTCGGTCAAACGTCAAATTGAAGGGCCAAATGAACTCGGAATTCGATGAATTTGCTATCCACATAAAGCTGATGAAAATAGAAATCCAAAAAAACCAAAATCAAGTGATTTAGAATTATAATAAGAGAGATATCCTATTTTCAAAATCAGCGATTTCTCGGACTAAAAGTTATGAAAAAATGAACACTATGAACTACTTTGCGAAATTAAAGATCTAAACCTAATAAAAATACAAATTACCTCTTGATAATCGATCGAAACTCACTACTAACCCGATTGCCGCAAGAATGGGGCCTCAATTCTCGTGGATTGAAGTGAATTTGCTCGGAGTCTTCCTCGTGGACGTTCGGAATTCAAGGGGAAAATTCGATGAAATCAAGAGATGAAATCGTGATTATCATGCTTCAATGGATGCGTCTCTACACACTTGGAAGCAGAGGATCACGAGAACTTAAGACCTTCCTCGAAACTCGCTTAATTTCTTCACGAGTCGATCAAAAGTTGAAGAACAAACAAGGGAAATACATGCTTTTAAAGAGGGAAATTGGCCCGAAGATCGTGGGCAATTGATGCGATCGTGGGGGCGGAATTCATGCGTCGTGGAGGCGGTTTCACTTGGCGAGGACGTAGCTTCCGGATTGGCTTGGAATCAGCCACAATTTTGCTTCGATTTCGCTTCGAAATGGCCACGATTTTTGCCTCAAAAAGACCCACGATCGAGGTCCTGGTCAGTCGTCGATCGTTCTCCGATCGACTGGAGGCGATTGCGTCACGTAAACTCCCCGATCGCGGCTCGATCGGACCACGATCGTGGAGTTCTTCCACGAAGCCTCTAAACCGTCTGATGGGCTCCAGTTGGATGAACGATCGCGATTCACCGATCCCGTGCGCCGCGATCACGATGCGAGTCCTCCGCCAGCCGTCCGATCGTGATCGTCTCTCGATGAAGATTAGCCATCCGATCGCGATCAACTCAAGGCCTTCGATTGATGCCGATCGGGAGCTTCTCAGGATGCCACGTGGCGCTAAGTCGTCCGATGGTCATCACTTAAGTCCCCCTTTTGCGCACGTGATGGATTTGACGATCGCGTGGACTCGGGTCCACGCGATCGTAGCCGTCCTGATCGCATCCGACGTCCGGTAAGTTGCCACTCGTCCTGCACAGGTAAGATCGTGTGGGAAGATAGTCCCACACGGAGAAAAGAAAGGAAAATGATGCGTATAAATAGGGGAGTGAATTCCCCTATTAATTGTCTCTATCCCCTCTATTACCGAACCTACACGTGGCGCCCCATACGGGCGCCCACGTGGCCGCGTGGCCTCCCTGCCACTTGGCCGTGCCCTGTGCGCCTCCTGCGCGGGCCACCCGGGCGCTGCCACGTGGCCTCAGTGCCGCGTCGCAACCCGAGTTGGTCCCGCGCGCCACGTCACCTTGCAGGTAAAACCCCTTTTTGCGATATTTTTAATTAGAAATTTAATTTATAAATCAAAGAAAAATAAAAAAAATGCATAAAACTTCAGAAATTCATATTTCTCAAAATACAACTCCTTTTAAGCTCAAATTTTCTTCATTAGATCACAAATTTCTTCCTTTTAATATTATGTCATTTAAAATATATTTAGAAAGAAGAAATCAAGATGACTTATAATTTACTTAAATCATTTCTCATTAAACATTCTAAATCATAAATTCATCCTAAAATCATCCTTCCCAAACATTTACTAAAGTCAAAACTCATTGAATAACAGAGATTCACTTCTATTAATTTAAACAAAAGATTAATCATCTATTAAGCATGAAATTATCTTTAATTTATGCATAAATATCAACTTTAGTGAAATGACATGCCAATGGAGAAAATTCCTAAAAAGTAAGATAACATGCATCATATTCACATAAAATAAGCATGAATATGAGTTAATTAAGATAAGAATTCAAGTTATAAATGCATGTTATCAGGCACCATAGAGAGAAAGAGATGAACATGGGCTGAGCAACAATGGGTCCCAATTGAATAAGCGCCTTGAGGGGCACCAGAGAGAGAGAGAGAGAGAGAGAGAGAGAGAGAGAGAGAGAGAGATGAACATGGGCTGAGCAACAATGGGCCCCAATCCATCCCGCGTGCACTTACATCAGAACTCATCTATTTTAGGAACACGAGTCCGCTGCACTACCCCGTCCCAATCACAACTTCCATCGCCCAAAATAGACTCAGCATTCAACAGCCGTTGACCTTTGACACAGTAGAGAGAGAAGAACTCTTGAACGTCCTCCTCCCTTGGCCCCCCACCCTTCTCTCTTTCTCGCGTAATTGAAGAAAGAGAAATGCGCCACCTCCGAAGAATGAACCCCTTCATCTTCCCCCTCATCCTCATCTTCTCCACCACCGCCGCCGGCCAAACCGACACCGCCACCTTCGCCCCCAGAGACAACTACCTCCTCGACTGCGGCGCCAGAGAGGCCACCACCACCTCCGATGGCAGATACTTCCTCGGCGACGCCCAAACTCGGCTCCTCCTCTCCTCCTCCACCTCCCAATCTTTTTCTGTCTCCTCCGCCAACGTCCCCTCTCCAATCTATCTCTCTGCCATCGTCTTCCCCACCGACTCTTCCTTCAACTTTAGGATCAACCGTCCTGGCCTCCTCTTCCTCCGCCTCCACTTCTTCCCCATCAACATCAGGGAGTATAACCTCGCCTCCGCCGTCTTCTCCGTCACCGTCAACCAGTACGTCCTCCTCCACAGCTTCTCCTCCAACGACCAAACCACGCCCGTCTTCAAAGAATTCCTCGTCAACGCCACCTCCCGCTGCCCTCTCCATCAACTTCTCCCCGCAAAGAAACTCCCAGGCTTTCATCAACGCCATCGAAGTCTTCTCCGCGCCTCAAGCTCTCCTTCCGAGCTCCGTTTCCTTGTTATTCCCCGTGGGCGCAACTCAAGAACTCCAAGGAAACGCTTTCCAGACAGTTTACAGGATCAACGTAGGAGGACCCTTGATCACTCCTTCAAACGATACGCTCTCCAGGACCTGGGAAACCGACGAGAGGTTTCTCCAGTCAAAGTCAACGGCAGAGAGAGTCTCTGTTCCTCCGGCTACCGTGAGTTATCCTGAAGGGGGGGCCACCAACTTGATTGCGCCCAATTGGGTTTACTCAACGGGGGACAAAATGGCGGATGCGAGAGTTGGGAGAAGGAATTTCAACGTGAGCTGGCTGCTCGACGTTGACCCTTCTTATGAATATTTAGTCCGTCTCCACTTCTGCGACATCATCAGTAAATCTTTAAACGATCTCTACTTCAACGTGTATATAAACGAGAGAATGGCTATCTCCGGGCTTGATCTATCCACATTAACCGGGAAGCTCGCTACCGCTTATTACCATGATTTTTTTCTCAATGCTTCTATAGTGGGAGATCGGATTACCGTTCAAATTGGACCCATTGCAGATGATAACGGCCAGATCGACGCGATTCTCAACGGAATTGAAGTGTTCAAGATGAGTAATTCTGTTGAGAGCTTAGACGGGGAGTTTGGCGTTAATGGGTACACGTCAGATTCTCATTCTGATTCTTCTGGCGGGAGAAGAGCAGTGGCTGCGGTAGGGTTTACCCTAATGTTCGGAGCTTTTGCTGGACTAGGAGCCATGGTGATGAAGTGGTATAAGAGACCGCAAGATTGGGAAAAAAGAAACAGCTTTTCTTCATGGCTACTTCCTCTTCACTCCGGGCATTCTTCAAGCTTTATGACTTCCAGCAAAGGGTATGGTTATTCCTTCTCTTCCTCTCTCGGATTAGGGCGATACTTCTCCTTCAACGAGCTTCAAGAAGCAACAAAAGGTTTTTGCAAGGATGAAGTCATTGGAGTTGGCGGTTTCGGAGAGGTTTTTCTGGGTCATCTCGATGATGGCACCAAAGTAGCCGTCAAGAGAGGAAACTCTCAATCAGAACAAGGAATAAATGAGTTCCAGACGGAAATTCAAATCCTCTCAAAGCTACGTCATCGCCATCTCGTCTCTCTAATTGGATACTGCGACGAAAACTCGGAGATGATCCTCGTTTACGAGTACATGGCGAACGGGCCGCTCAGAGACCATCTCTACGGCAAAAACCTACCTCCATTGTCATGGAAACAGCGCTTAGAGATTTGTATCGGAGCTGCCAGAGGACTCCATTATCTCCACACTGGCGCAGCTCAGGGGATAATCCACAGAGACGTGAAGACGACGAATATTCTCCTCGACGAAGGATTTGTAGCGAAAGTATCGGACTTTGGATTATCAAAAGACGCGCCTTCTACTGGAGGAGCAGTGAGCACTGCAGTGAAGGGGAGTTTTGGGTACCTCGATCCCGAGTATTTTAGGCGACAACAGTTGACCGAGAAATCTGATGTTTACTCCTTCGGTGTTGTGCTTTTGGAGACGTTATGCGTGAGGCCGGCGCTCTGTCCTGCGTTGCCGAGAGAGCAGGTGAATTTAGCCGAGTGGGGGATGCAGATGAAGAAGAAAGGGCAGCTGGAGAAGATTGTGGATCCTGTTTTGGTTGGACAGATGAATGTAGATTCCATGAATAAGTTTGCCGAGGCGGCGGAGAAGTGTCTGGCGGAGCATGGAGTGGATAGGCCTTCTATGGGAGATGTGCTGTGGAATTTGGAGTACGCGTTGCAGATGCAGGAGGCGGCGCCGCCAACTGTGACGAGGAAGAATGATGAAGGGGAGATGTCGGACGAAGGGAAGATGAATTTGTGACTGGTTGTTGAGTCTTTACTCATTTTAAATGTCATGGTTTGCCATGATTTATTTCTTCATCATGGATTACAAAATGTTCTTTCTTTTTAATTTCAAGAAACACGACAATTTCTCTTCTGCAGGAGTTGTTAACGGGTAATTTTCCATTTTGAAGAAAATAATGACTTCCAAGGATTTTTTTTTTAAAAAGAAAGTGAGATTTGTAGGGGTCATGCCTGAGAAGAGGATATATGTTCAGCAGAAATGGAGAGATGAAGGTGTGTTGAGAACGAAGGAAGCTTACACTCCGCAAGGGGCTCATTACACTCAATATCATCGACCAGGTTATTGGGCTTTATCCGATGGACCAAACAGCTCCAAGATGCCCATTTGTCACTTGAACCACTGTGACTGAGGACCACTAACAAACACATTTAAAGGCTAAAAACCAAATTTTGCACAATCGTCACTTGATTAGATCTATCAACATGTCTATCCTCCCTCCTCTTTATTCCCGAGAGAGAAGAGGTTGTGAAGGCCGAAAAATAGTTTTGACGAGCAGTGTGGATGAAAGAGCATAAAATAGAGGCCATGGTAACACCTTGGTGAGAACATCATTCATCAGATTTATCACCGTATTACATTCGATCTAAGTATGCTTTGCGAGTTCATGGAATGCAAAGTTTGAAGCAATTTGCCTTGCAACTTGGCTGTCACAAAAGAGGTCGGTGATGCTAACGAGCCAAATTCATGTGCTCATTGAAACACACAATCACAGTCCAAACTCACTTTAATTCAAGATTAATTACGTATAAGTAGTGAGAAATGTCGAATCTAAGGAGAATCCAAATTGACTTTTAGAATTTTGAAACATTAAACAAAGAATTGGGGATAGAATTTTGGGAAAACTATATATATGGATATATAACTCAAGATCTTTTAGATGAACGAAAAATCAAAAAAATCATGATTGAATGAAAAGAGAAAACAAAGAAAAAAGTAGAGAAAGAAAATTGCAAGTGAGGAGAGAGAATAAGGTAAAAATTTATAAAATTCTATTAATATATTATTCAAAGTTGAAATCTAATGCTAAATGACAATACATTAGGGAAAATAAGACCCAACTAACTTGAAATCAAAAATAAATTATCCAACTCATTACTAGATTAAGGGCTTTTCATTTTGCAATTGCAAAGTAGAAATTTGAAGTTCAAGCAAATTCTCCCGAAGTTCTTATTAAAATCAAGATTATAGATACCCAATGGAAATGAGTCTAGAACATGATCCAATCAAGAGATTCAAGAAAAAATTTTCTCAAATAGTTTGAGCAATCAAAAGTTTCCCAAAATGTCTATTTTTATAAAAGGAGAGTATATAAATAGAGCAAAATTAGTTACGACCATTTGATCGCCTTCTCAAATGTAATGGACAATTGAGATTAAAAGATAACATGCAAACCATTATCATTAAGTCCTACCCATTGGATTTGAGATAGAGACTCCATATTGCACCATGCATCTCTTTTAGAAGTTCAAGTTGTCCATTTAATCTTGTTTGTTGTGACTCGTGTGATCCTAACTATCAATTAGGTTGATTCATGTCAAAATTGTGTATGTGGTCTTTTGACTAGAGACACCAAAGAGATTTTGTGAATAAATGATCATGTTTTTTTCCTATGACTTATGAATCTTTAGCCACGAGATCTCCAAAATGTCATAGATTAGATACGACACGAAGTATTTTAAGGTGATTGAGTGGTCAAGATGGGATCGTTCGCCCTAAATATGAGAGTATATTGATACAAGGAATGAAATACAATTAACTATTTGGTTAAGGAAGTGAAAATATTAGATAAGGTGTTCTAAATGATTTATTACTCACATTAGTTCTAACTTGAGTGACCCATTAGGATTTGACAGTCAATCATATCCTATGTCATTCATGAGTCTTGTACTAAAGAAAGAATATATTTACACAGTAACCGATAATGGCAAGGTTTCATAAAGTCTGATTTACTCCATATCTCCCAAAGCTCCAGGTATAGCTTGGCGCCCGTTGGGCTAGCAACTCATCATCAAGTCTTTAGCTGTAACATGGCTAAGCAGATATTAGACTAACTTATTGTAGCACATGAGGGGACCTCCCAATTATGAGATACCAAATAAGTATATTAGTAAATGACTTTGAGTTGTTTACATATAAGAAATGCAATAAAAAATAGGAAAATGTCTAGACATTTCAACGCTTTAATCAATGACTTGAAGAATGTGAGTAAGGACTAAACTTTAGAACTGAATAGGAAGTTTTTTAATGCATTATCTCTTGAGTGGAAAATCAAGGTTGTCACCATTGAAGGGGCAAAGAACCTTAGTACTGATGGGATCTGAGGTCGATAACTTTCCGAAATTTTAATCAAAACATCAAATGTAGTGGAATTCAATGAATCGAATATTCAAAACATCAAGCCACCAAGAACAGATGATCCTATCATCTAGTATATATGAGAAAACATACTTACAGGGATTCCTTGAAGGAGTTCTTGAAGCTATTCAAGTGTCTAGCCTCTAGCGGTATCCACACGGTCTCCGGATGGTTGGATCTCCTCTTCAAAGCTCTTCACCAAGAGAAAAAGAGAAGAAAGGAGAGAATTCCCACAAGGCTTGCATGGGCACCTACAGTTGTGGTCGTTCTCCCCCTATTTATAGACATTTGGAATGAGGTTTTTTTATAAAAACCCTCATAATTATGTCTATATCCACCAACATCCATAAACCTTATGTGTGTGACCCTCTAGGTCCATATATCTCACTAGTTAATAACTCTATAGACCAAATAACACCTTATTGGTCAACCTTAATTAATTATCCACATCCACATATAGATTAATTAATCAAGGATCGATTTAACCCAATCGATAGGTTGAGTTGCCAGCCCGTTGGGTGCCAAGCTACACCACGTACTCTAGGAGATATGGAGTATGTAAGAACTCACTTATGGAACCTTCCCGTCATTGATTACCATGTATGTATAATCCTTCATCCACATTAGACTCATGAATGACTTAGGGTATGGTCAACTGTCAAACCCTAATCGGTCACTCAAGTTAGTACTGATGCGTATAGAAATCATCGAGAACTCCTTCTTCGATATTTCTACTACCTTGGCCAAGGATTTCATCGCATCTCATTCCTTTGAGTCAATCTCCTCAAATACCGAGGGTGGACGATCCCATCTTGACCACACAATCATCTTCGTGAACTTCATGTCGTATCCAATATATGACGTTTTAGATATCCCGTGGCTAGGGATTCGTAAGTCATAATCAAAAACACGATCATCCATCCACAAGATGTCTTTGGTGTCTCAAGTCAAAGGACCACATACACAATCATGACATGAATCAACCTGATTGACAGTTAGGTATAATACCATTCAGGGGATTCATACGGATCAATTCAGTGAACTCTTTCTCCAAAGAGCACCCACTATCTATCCTTAGTGTCTCCACACCGATGGCTATAGGATCGGCCATACTCATCATATGAGATGGATTAGATAGTGCTATTCTTTCCGGATAATTCGATGTCCTTCTCGAATATCCCACGAATAGGAATATTTAGAACATATGTTTAAAGACTAGTGATCACTATATTATGATCTCATCATAATTCACATAGTCATTGCACATGCTCATGGACTTCATTGCAAACATCACACAAGAATGACAATGAATGAATTTCATTTCAATGAACATAAACAAGATACATGAAAGTGTGATTGGCTTATAGGCCACATAATATCCATCACTTACAACAAGAAGAAATTAGATAGAGGAAAATGGCTAGTGAGTATGAACTAGACGATAAGGCTCAGAACTATAGGAGGTATAGTTACTCCCATAGTTGTGGACTTATAGGAAAATCTAGGGTAGTTAATATCCTGGTTGACTCCACTCAATGAGTTGATGTGAACACGATCAATAGTAGATCACCAACCTCAAGTATTGCTCCAAACTCTAGGAACATCCAACAAAGGACTTCGATTAGTGCACATGGTACATTCCCTATACATCATATGTTATAGCATTCCATGGCTGATCATCAATATCCAGTCAACCATCATTGTGACCCTTTTCCATCAATCTTACCCAATTTTAGACCGGGTCTTGGAATGAACACATCGTTTTACCCACATGGGCCTCTAGATGTCATAGTTACTTTTAGGTTATGAGTGTCAGACATACTAGGGGTTCGATGCATTGGTACTAAATCCTTCCATTCTTGTAGTTGTGCCTTTGGAAGAACCAAAGATGGTACTTGGATAGTGGGTCTTCAAGGCACATTAATGGTAATAAGATATGAATTAGTAAATTAGAAATAAAAATGGAAGGAACTTTACCTTTGGGGATAGCAACATAGGAGAAATTCAAGGTATTGGTGAGATTTCCATCGACCATGAAATTTTAGTGAAAAATATTTTGTGGATAGTCTTCATCACAACTTGATCAGGTTGAGTCAATTATGTGACAATCAAATGATTGTCAAATTCACTTGGATAGGATATAACATCCTCGGCGAAGAAATGAGGAAAGTGCTCCTCATAGGAAAAAGGGTAAAAAATAACTATCTAATGAATAAATTTCATTTTAATGAACATAAACAAGATACATGGAAGACTAATTGGCTTTTAGTCCACATAATATCCATCATTAATCTCAAACAAATCTCAACTCCATGTGATAAAACTAGTACCATAAATTTAGCCAAAAATTCTATTGTGAACTCTTGCTTGCAACACATTGAGGTTAAAAAACATTTTATTCGAGACCACGCCACAAAAGATGACATTGAGTTGACATTTGTTGACGCTTAAAATCAGATTTTTGATGTCTTCACGAAACCTACAGTAGGTGAACGATTCAATGTCTTGGAGAGTCAAGTATGCTAAGGGGTAGGGATCTAGATATTGACCACATTCTAAGTTAAGGGCCCTCCCATGATTTTTATTCTTCACATTCTTTGGCTTCGAATGGTGTTCATTAATGGTGCTCATGTGTCTCTATGGATCTTTTACAAAAGGAACATGTCATGATGCTTTATCCCCTCAATCAATGCCCGTGCTATTGGTATTTCAGTTTGCATTTTGGTTTTTGTTTTTGGCTATTTTGCATTCGATTGTTGCTTTACAAGAGGAGGAATTTAATATTCTATAGTTATATACTATTTGATTTTAAAAGTACAGAGATAATCAAAATATTATAAATATCACAAATTTGGCTTAGCAAGTAGAATCTAGTAAACCTAGAAATGGGCTATTGGTAAAAAAATCCTTACACTTCTCTTTACTCTTCAAAATTCAAGTTTTCTAAATATCTTATTTTGAAGTATCAAGAAATAGGGTTAATAGACAAGACATTTGATCATGAAAAATTTCAAACTCATGATGGTATTTTGAGAACTTAGCCTCAAATGGTGCATTTTGTGAACTGAAGCTAAATGACATGAGAGTTATGAAAATGTAGTTAAACATGATGACATGCACTATAATGACGTGAATTGTGCATTAAAATTAGTTAATAATCATATATTTGTATGTACAAAATGCATGTAATTATTACTGCAAATAATAAACTCCATACAATGCCTTTACATTATAAATGATGGTCATATAATCCCCTTTCATAGTAAATAAGAATGTGTATGCGAAAATTAAAAATTAGGAGGTGGCAAGGTCAACTGAAAATAATCTTCTTTATTTTAGATTTCAAATTTTTTTCTTTGACTTCTAACATTAGAACCATTATTGCTACTCGGCATTGTAACCATAATCTTAATGAGTCTCAAATTCTATGCCTTAATGAATATCAAACCTTGATTTTATTTGGAACCTACACCTTCATCGTAAACTTAGAACCCTTCATCCTTGGAACCTCATTATCTTCGGGACTTGAAAGTCGAACGCCCATAATCTCTATTGCTACTTGGTTAGCACCACACTCATAGCCACATTTAGATTCTAAATCTCTTGTCTAGAAAATATTATCAATATGATTAAAATATTTGGGTGCTGGGATTTTTGTAAAAAGATCTTTCCATTCTTGTACTTAATGCCATTACAAAGGTATGAGGATTTTCCACATTTACATTAAGAACCACAGTTATGTGAAATTTAATGGGTAACACAATCATAAAAGGATCAATCTAAGGCAAGAGCAATTTTTTTTTTCATATTGACTTTTTGAAATGACCAAATTCTGTTGACCATATTTTGGTAGTTGACTAAATGTTACTTCAAGTATTTCCAAAATATAATGAATTAATGCTGAATTAGTGCATGTATTAATGTTGATAGGGGAAACTCAAGCATAACTTTACAAAAAATGCAAGTATAATCATCGTATTATTTCCGCGAAAAGAATAAAGAAAGCTCACCAAATAGTAAAGTAATAAATTCCTTGATCTAATTTGTGTAACATCTAAACATTTATTGAAGGCTCTAGAATATGCCAATGGGTTTTCCAAAAAATACGCCAGACGTGGGTTTTCAATTTTTTCAAATTTTAAGTACCCACAAAGAACTGATCACGAGGTGTATTTAATTGGTTAAAATAATAACAAGTTGATTAATCAGTTATTAATGATAGTTTAGTGATGATGAGTGAACGGGCTCAAATTCGATGACTTTATGAAATTAAATAAAATTGTTTTCAATGAAAAGTTGAATAGTATAAAAGACTGAATCAAGATCAAACTGAGATTGTTTGATGCATTTTCTATGAGATGTTTATCCATTCATGCATTATTGAGTTGTTGGCCATTTGGATGTTCAGACACAAGATTAAAAAAAATGATCATTGTTATGATCAACAAAGGCAAAGACATATCTTAAAAGGCCAACTGATATTATATAAAAAGTAATTTTTTTGTTGTTGTGAAAACCATATTTTCCCTTGGAAAATTTTTAGTTCAGAACAGTGATGTTTTGCATCCGATTACTTCCGTTTTCTCGTGTAGAGAATACTTGAATTAATGATGAATTAATGGTGATAAGTGATGAGATAAATCTTCAAAGATCAAATGATGGAACCAATATATCTGAAAATGGAAGTAAGAAGATCAAATGATCTTCACGTTTGAGATATATTGAATAAAGATTCCGATGATCCAGAGAAATTCTAAAATTGAAACGAAGAAGACCAATACAAAAATGTTGCCAACTGTACCAGCTTGTGAACAAATATGCCGTCCTTTGATAAATTTTTGTATCCAAATATTTGTATGAGACAATTTATTGTTGAAAATCTCTAGATCGTTTAAGAAAATTTCATTCTCTTGTGGGAGACATCTTACCTTTGACTCTAACAAGAAGCCCAGTTCTTCTGCGCGCTGATGAGGGCCGACAGGAGACCAGCTGAAGCCATGATAATCGGACTAAACAGAACCCCTTTTCCATCTCTCACATCCCCAATCGCCATCAAACCATCCGCAAGATCTTGCACAATGGATAGCTTTTTAAGAACCATCTTCTTTTCTAAGCTCTTACAGGTCTCACTTTCCCTTTCTCCAGAAACAGAAACAGACTGCATTTTTAACCGAATCTTCTTCAATTCCTCTACCTTCAAAGCAATACTCCCCACGTAGCCGATTAACTCGGCCCAAGCGCTGATCTTTTGGAGAATTCTCGCGTACCCAGAATCGATCAGCCCGGATTTCGACAGCCAAACGAACTGCTCCACAAAGTAGTAAAATCCTTCGCCGCCGTAGGCAACGATACAGATCGATTGTTCGATCGGCGATCTCGACTCGATTCGAGTCGATCGAAGGGCGTTAACGTCCTGGACGAATTTGCCCAGGCGGAAGGCTTTGCGGCTGACGCCGACGCTGGACTCGAAGGCTTTTAGACGGGGACCCAGATTAGAGGAGTGGCGGATGTACGTGGAGGAGAGGATTATCTTGGTGGCGTAGCGGGATATCTTTAAGAGCTTGTCGACGCCGTCGCGCTTGGCTAGGTAGGCCTCCAGGTGGAGGAGGAAGTCTTCCTTCTCCTCCATGGCTCGAGCCTTCCGGTATGGACAGGGGAAAGAAGTCGAGTTTTTACTTGTTGAGTTGGACTACTCTCGTATTATATGCAAGGGCATATGTGGAATATATAGGACGAGCTAGGGTTGTTGGTTTTTTGTGATATTCTCGAAGTTCGTTTGGCGCGATCCAGGTTTCTACGCCGGGGCGGTGGGCGGCGCCGGGGCAGTATAGGGCGGGGATGTGGATTGAGGGGGTCAATTGGGGTCGGTTGATGAATTAAAGAAATAATAAACTTTACAAAAATATCGATAATAATGAGAGGAGAGAGAAATAGGCAACAGGAGGACAGAGAAAATTACCATCTCTCTCTCTCTCCTCCTGCCGGCTCTCTCTCGCCTACTCCCTGCAGTCGGCTCTTGCTCTCTCCCTTTCGCCTTTTTGCTGGCAGCCGGCTCTCGCTCGCTAGACCACTCTCGCAGTCTGTCTCTCCTCCTATCGACTCTCTCTCTCCTACCTCTTGCTGGGTTAGAGAGCCGACCCGACACCGCCCAACCATCGAGCCTCTCCTCGCCCAGGCCAGCAGATCGAGGCGAGCAAGTCGCCGAAGGGGCATGTAGGGAGCCCCGACAAAAGTGGCCAGCAGATAGATGATGATGTTACCAGGCTGCCACCATCGATTCTTTTTCATAGCTTTTTTAGATGATATACATAGTGTCCGTACAGATGTTGATGTTAATTCCATGTCGACATTGGAGAAACTTGAATTTCAGTGCCATGTCGACAATTTATCCGGTTGCAATTGTCCACGAAATTGATACACCAATTCTCGGCCAATATGAATGACTTAGAGGATGTATTATGAATTGACCAAGATCAACCTATTGGGGTTTATTAATTTGAATATTTTATAGAAGCCCCCTGAGACCATGTCAGATCTTCACATTGAGTTACTTGAAATGTGTGATTTATGAGATTCTATAGGATACTAGTGAAGTGATTTTTATCTAACGAGTTCATGGGAACCTCTTATAATAAATCTGATGTATATTATGTGGCCTATAAGCCAATCACACTTCCATATATCTCGTTTATATTCATTGAAATGAACTTAATTTATTGTATTCATATATGATGTTTACAATGAAGTTCATAAGCATATGTAATGATTAAGTAAATTATGATGAGATCATAATACAATGATCAATAATTTTTAAACATATATTCTAAATATTTATATTCGTGGGATATTCGAAAGAGACATCAAATTATATGGAAAGAGTAACATTATCTTATCCGAATCATATGATGAGTATAGTTGATCCTGTAGCCATTGGTGTGGAGACACTAAAGATAGATAGTGCGTGCTTTCTGGATAAAGAGTTCACTGAATTGATCCATATGAAGCCTTGAATGATATTATACCAAACTGTCAATTAAGTTGATTTATGTCACGATTGTGTATGTGGTCGTTTGACTTGAGACACCAAAGACATCTTATGGATGTATGACCGTGCTTTGATTATGACTTACGAATTCCTAGTCACGGGATCTCTAAAACATCATATATTGGATATGACATGAAGTTCACCAAGATGATTGTGTCGTCAAGACAGGATCATCTAACCTTAGCACTTGAGGAGATGGACTTAAGGAATGAGATTAGATGAAATCCTTGGCCAAGGTAGTGGAAATATGGGAGAAGGAGTTCTCGATGATTTATTACACGCATCAATACTAACTTAAGTGACCAATTAGGATTTGGCAGTTGACCATACCCTAAGTTATTCATGAGTCTTATGAGGATGAAGAATTATACATACATGGTAACCGATGACGGAAAAGTTCCATAAAAGAGTTCTTACATACTACATATCTCCTAGAGTACGTTGTGAAGCTTGGCACCCAATGGGCTGGTAACTCAACCTATCACTTGGTTTAAGTCGATCATTGATTAACTAATCTATATGTTAATATATATATAATTAATTAATATTTAGCAATAATATGTTATTAGGCCTATAGAGTTATTAACTAGTAAGATATATGGACCTAGAGGGTCACACACATAAAATCTATGGATGTTGGTAGATATAGACATAATTATGAGGGTTTTTATGAAAAATCTACATACCAAATGTCTATAAATAGGGGGAGAATGACCACAACTCAAGGTGCCCATGAAATCCTTGTAGGAATTCTCTCCTTTCTTCTCTTTCTCTCTTGATGAAGAGCTTCGAACTATATAGAGATTGTATGGATACCACTAGATGCTTGACACTTGAATAGCTTCAAGAACTCCTTCAAGAAAATCTTGTAAGTATGTTTTCTCATATATACTATATGTTAAGATCATCTATTCTTGGTGCCTCAATATTTTGAATATCTAATTTAATCTATTCAGCTGTCATTCGATGTTTTGATCAAAATTTTTGAAGGCTTTTCCTCATCAGAACCTAACAAAATCATGATAGAAGACTGGTCCATCCACAAATCTCCCCTCCACCCTTGGCATCCCCTTCTCTTCCCTAATTTCTCCCTGTGTTGTGCATCTTCTCCCCACTCTGTTTTCTCCACCTTGGTCCCTCTCCTTCCCCTCATCCTCCTCTCTAAGGCCCAAGCTCCTATGAATATATGCTCCCATCCACTTATAAGGGACGACCTTGACCTTTCCTAGCCATAAGATTGCCTTTTACAAATGGTATGCCAGTTAGGATGCAAAGAGAATTATCACTGGATGTGGGTGCAAGCGCACATAGTATGCAATGTGACAAAGCAAACATGAAGCAAGAAAGGGAGAAAGATGATGCGCCAAACCTCTACTGTCAAATCCAAGGGTCCATGTGTGCAATGGGCCCGATGTTACCATGTGGTGAGCATTAATCTTTGTACTTCTCGACAAGGTGGTGGAGTTAAGAGATGACACAAACCCTCTTACATTTAATTGAAGATCAACAACCTTCATGAGATCTTGCTTTTGATGCCCATGATCGCACCACATGACACCATCGATAACATGCAATTTCATGCCATAATATAAAGCATTTTATGGACTTTTTCTTTAAAAATATAATCATAAATACATGTTATCATGATTTAAAATGATTAAAATGATACTTTTAATATTTAAGAGAATACTCTTTGTTTTCCATAAATTATGAGCTTTAAAAACATTGATTCTTTATAAAGAATATTAATTTTTTTAAAAAATTTATCGGGATCCCTCCCTTGATCTCTCTCTCTCTCCTGACCACTCTTCCTCTCTCTCGGGATCTCTCTCACTCTCTCTCTCTCGTGCCTTCTCTTCTAGAATTTCTTTCTCTCACTCTCTCTTTCTCCTTCTCTCTCCCTCTAGAATTTCTATTTCTCTCTTCCTCCTAATTGTTCTCCCTCTCTTCTACGATATCTTTCTCTCTCTCTCCCTCTCAAATTTTCCTCTCTCTCCTTTCTCTTCCTTTTCTTCCCCGCACGCATTTGCATATGTAAGGGGGGAGGAGTCCTCTTCCTTTTTCTCTTTTCTCTTCTCACTCTCCCGCTCATGACGGAAATTCACACCTTGTTCCACCTTTCCCTCTGTCGGGCCATCTCCACCTTTCGTCCACTTCCTTTTTTGCATTCGCATGCCTGTGATGGATATTGACACTTGAATAGCTTCAAGAACTCCTCCAAGGGAAACCTTTAAGTATATTTTCTTATACATAGTAAATGTAGGATCATCTATTCTTGGTGCCTTAATTTTTTGAATATCCAATCCAATTATTCCGCTACATTCACTGTTTTGACAAAAAATTTTTTTATCAACCTCATAATTCGACAACCTATGCATGCATGAAGAGGGAGAAATTTTCCTCCCCCTCACAATGTCTTCCGTCTCCTTCCTCCTCTCCCCATGCACGCGTGCATGCGTAAGGGGGAGGAGAAGAGCCTCTCCTTCCCCTCTGCTGCATATCTCTCGCAATAACAAAAAAATCCATCTAGAAGAGAGGCATGCGATCTCTCTCCCCTCTCTTTCTCTCTTCTCTCCTCTCGCTTTTCTTTCTCTCTCGTGTGTTGGAAAATTTCCGTCGCACATATCTTTCTGCTTCTTCTCTTTGTTAGTTAGACATGAGTTTGATGATTTATCTCCTAGCTTTATTGATATTATGAAATATGTTTAAGTTGAGTCAAAATGGTTTGAGGAAGGAATTTGTTTATGATTGTAGGAATCGACGACTCGAGCAGCTCCTTGTATCGGCACTAGAACCCGGACACTTTAAAGAATAAGCTTTAAAGCTCCATTTCTTACTTTTATTTCTATTTCATTATCTCTTTTTACCAATTTTGTAATTGGTACAAATTTTTATTTCAATTTTTATTTAAACTTACTCCTTTCTATTTTTTTATTTTAAATCTTATTTTTTTAGCTTAGTTTGAAACTAACATCTATATTAAATTTCTAATTTATTGTCTAATTCTAATGATAATATTTTTTTTTCAAGTACCAAAATTAAAAACAAAAACCCTAAACCCTCCCCGACACGCTTACACTCTCTCCCTCTTGCACGCGGTGAAGTCTTCCTCTCAAACTCAAGGCAAAAACCTCTCCAACGCGCTGCTGCCGATTTTTCTCCAACTCTGTTGTCGATTTTTGATCTTCAGTGATCTCTCGAAGGAGAGGCGACTTCTCATAGCTCTCTCTACTACCTGTTGTCATTGGCAATCTCTCTCCCCAACGGAAGCTCTCTTCAAGGAGTTCTCTTCTTTCTAAAACCTTGTGTGATTTTTTTTTTCTATTTTTTTGGTTTGTGTGTTCCTTAGGATCGTGCTCTCGATTTTGACTTTGGTTTATGTCCTTTCGAATTCCAATTCTAGTTTGATTAAACTGATTTGTGATTTGAGTCGCCTGATTTCATGTTTTTTGTTGTGTCAATTTTCATTTTAGATGTTAATTAATCTTGTTTTCAAATATATTGAGTTTTTTATCATTCTCTTCCATCTGAACTGATCCTTGGTCTTCATATTCTCAATCTCTATTCTATATTACTTGGTCTAACTTTCTTTAAATCAAAATTGATTAATTCTTGTATTATATAATTTCTTTGTCTTATAATCTCTGTTTTCCTTATTTCTAATATCATTATCTTAAATTCTCAGATTTGTGTTTTTCTATTTTTTTGTTTTCTTTTGAAAAATTTTTATAAAAAAATTCTGTGTAAAATCTGTAGAGGACCTAAAAATAGTTTTTAAGTTCTATTTAAAAATAATATTTTTTTTATGTGCTTAGATAAATTGGTTTTGAAAATCCTAGTTAAAATATTTAATTGCTTATTTAGAATCTGTGGTAGTCCCATTTAATATAGATTGTAGTTGCATTTGAAATTTATTTTGCTTATCAAAATTCTGTTTATATTTACCTCACTTTTTTTAAGTTTGATTCAATATATATAGAGTGTTTATTGAAAATCTTTTCAACATTATATAAAATCTATTTTTAGTTTGAATCGAAGTCTATTTAATATTTACTAAAAAATTCACTATGCCATTGAGAAGCTATTTCATGTTTAGTAAGAAACTCTAGGAGACCACATCAAGTTGAGATTAAGGGGGAAGATGTCGAACATTAATTCCAAAGGCAGAAGTCAAAGCATAAGGCTAAGTCAAAGTCAAAGAAAAAATCAAAGTCAAAGAAAAATTCAAAGTTAAAGGCAGAAGTCAAAGTCAAAGTAGAAGTTAAAGTCAAAGGCAAAGGTCAAAGAGAAAGTCAACATCAAACTCAACAGCAAAAGTCAAAGTCAAAGGAATAATTCAAATCAGTTCTTCAGTGAGTTATTTTAATTTGTTTCATTGTTTTTCGTTTTCCTTTATATAACTTACGCATTTTACATTTCAATTATTGACTGTTAGCTTTCGTGGTTGGTTTAGTATTTAGTATTCTTTTCATATCCATTTATCTTGTTAGACTATTTTAGGAACTAGGGAAAATTAGCATCACCCTCATTCATTGTATTGACTCCGAGTGAGTCGTACTTACCCATGAGGGTAAGGGAGAGTTTTTTAGTGAATCGGTGCTAGAAGGGAGGAGTCTAGGAAGTTGATTGAAAAGTCAACTTGAGGCGTACTTGCTCTCTACCTTGCAAGATCACGCTAACGAGTGTGTGTGGATAGGTGACGAGGCTCGGAGAGTTCAGAGAGGTAGGCCAACATGAAAGAGAGTAGGGAGTGGCGCATGAAGCTTTGAGAGTCGGCCCGGGGAGATGGGACGAGCGGCGGCATATTGAAGGACGACGGCAAAGTAAGGTCACTAATCGAGAGCGTGAGTTGGTCAAATTGAAAGCTCGTGTTCGAACTTTGATCTGATTATCCCGTCTAGTTAGTAATTGCTATTGGGGGATTAACAAGGTGAGGTGTGACTCTAGGAGGATTGTTCCTCCTGGAAGTGGCGCGAGGGGTTTGGATACCTTGTCCAGTATCAAAAAAAATATGGCGTACGAGTGATGTGAGAAATCGAGTGGATAATTGATAACATGCTATACTAACATGATAAAACATGATTTTTGATGCATATTAAGGTATAAATGGTTTCATTTACATGCATGTTATCATACTTATGTGTATTTTTCTATCATTCCATGAAAAAGTCATCATAATCTCAAAAATACTTTAAATTAGGGTTTAATATGATAATTTAAAGAAGAATAAATTAATAACCCATCTTTACTTGAGATTATGGATGCTTTTAGAGTGAAAATAATGAGAGAAAATATTTTATAAACATTTATTTATATTTTCTTAAGTTAACTATCCTAAAAAATAAATATGTTTTTGAAATAAAATTTAAAACTCTCATTATTTATCAATTTTTATCTTTTATAATGATAGATAATTAAATTTCGGATCAAATGAAAGAAATTTGGATTAATTTGGAGTTATATATTAAAAGTTATGAATTTTCTATTTTTAGGGATTTTTTCTGGATTTTTCTTATTAATTTTACGATTTTTAAATGTTAAAAATAATTTAAATAAGGCAAAAAGGGGGTATTTTCTGCGCGGGACCCACGTGGATACGACGTGGCACGCAAGGCCACGTGATAGCGCCACGCGGGCCCACGCGGCATGATGCGATGTATTTATATTTACTTATATATAGTTTATAACATATATAGTCTTCCGTTTATCGGAAGGGATTATTACTCCTCTAATTAGTTGCACCTTATAAACCCTATGCTTTCTCTTAATTTTCTCTGTGTGGGACTAAGTTCCACGGAGTTGTTTTTTATGCAGGTGACGTGGCCACTCGCGGTGCATCGGATCGATGGCTCCTTGAAAATCCGCGCGTCGATCGCGTAGAACCGCGGACCACCGATCACTTGAAAATCAAGCATGAACCACATATCTCTTACTTTTGATAAAAATAAAATTCAACTCAATCGGTGTTAAATTTGATGTGGTTGTATGTATAGTCTATTGCTTAAATCGTAGTTGACTTTGAACTGAATATTCAGAAGTAAAATCTATATTCTATATCACATTTTCCCACTATCCACCTACAATTTACAAAATTAAATGAGACATGTTCAGAATGAATAAAGACCAACCACTAGAGTTATCCTTTTTTGAGTCCTAAATACATACAAACATAGTTTACTTCATCGACGAGATGTACAAGAATCGATCCATCAAAATGATAAAAACCACTTAATCCAAGAAGTAGTGTCAATGTTGATCACAAGCGTAAAATTACTTCTTGCCAGTGAGAATAGGAAGGGGGAAGGGGGAAGGCAAAACACTGATTCCAAATTGTGCAATGGTATCTTGCCATGTGTCAAAAATTTATTGGTCACATACTTTGTATTCTTGCCTCTGAGTGTCTTTACCTCTTTGATGAAACAACGGCGAAGCTAGTAAAGAAAAGGCGGGGTTGGGGGGATGTGAATTGACCGAGCAATGGATGATGAGGGGTAATTTTTTCAAGAAAACCATGTTTGAATGGTGTTGGAAATCAGAAAGGACAATGAAAATACTGCAAAGAGATAACTACCAAGGTTGTCAACATTTCATCCGATAAATTTGTCCACGAGTGGTCGCATATTTCCAAATTAGGTTAGTCACCAGCAATAATTTTTCTACATTAATGTCAACGTCATTGGCTTTTAGCTCTTATCACAAAGGCAATTGATGCAAAGTCGAGGAGAGAGAGATTCAATGTTGCCCATCAAATCCATTTAGCCAACCAGCCCGGTTATATGTGTGACGGGGACTGCGGGACCCACAGGACCCCCCCATAAGTGGCCATCACATGGGCTCACGCCCCCGTGCCACGTGGGGAACCAATACGGACGAAAGTACCGTTAAGTGGTCCCGCCACGCGTCTTGCGTTCAGTGGTTCTCGAGAGGAGCGGTAGGCAGATTGCTCGATCAAGTAAAAAGGAGAGTGAAGACCAGAGTCAAAGGAGAAAAAGCACCAACGGGGAACGGGAAAAAAGGGAAAGGAAGACGCTCTTCTCCTTCACGTGGTCCAGATGCTGCAGCAGACCTCGCTAGCTCTGATGTTTACTGCTCCCAAGCGTGAGCTCCAGATCGTCCACGCCGATATCATGGATTCTCTCTCCTTCCCAAGCTTTCACCGCCGCGGTTTCAGGCAGGGTTGGAGTGAGAGTGAAGTGAGAGAAAGGCGGGAAACTGTGCACCCCTTGGTGTGTCTGATGGGTAGCCCTAGAGGGGCTAGCAGGAGCAGAAATGGGAAAAAGGGAATGTCTAAAAACGGCGTAATCCCAGTCTGGGGCTTTCAGAGCGGGAGCTCTAGAGGTAGGGGAAGAGAGAGGGGGAGTGACGGGGGCGCTGTTGGAGATTCGGAGAGGAGGCAGAGAGGAAAGGTTGCGAAGAAAAGGCAGAAGATGAGATGGATCGATGGCGGAGCGATTATTAGGGTTAGGGTTCGAGTTGGGATTAGGGTTTTCGGTTCTGGAGGGGCTGGCAAAGGAGGAGGAAGCTAAACTGGCGTGGTAAGAAGGCATTGGGCTTGGGAAGGAGGAGGAAAGTGGGCTTGGGCTTGGTTGTTGGGAGGTTGAGCATGGGCTTATGCTCGATGATCCCCCTCCCATGGCGATCATCTCGCCAGAACCTCCTTGTGGTTTGCATCCCTGATCATCAAGAGATACAATCAATATTGACAAAATTAAACTGAGAATCAACATGATTGAGAATGAATAAATCATGTTCACATGGATTGCAGATTTTCTTTGGGGTTATTACGGGCTCTTTGTTGTAATAAACGGAGAATATTAGAATTTCCGGAAATAAATTCTTAAAACGGAGATCGAAGACAAGGAAGCTAAATCAGTATCGCATAAAGAGCGGGTTTCCAGGTTTTCCAACAAAAAAGAGGAATCAGAGGGAAATATATGAAAATAAGCGGAGAAAAATTGGATTAACGATTTATCGGAAAAGAGAAATTAGAGGATACATACCTTGCGGTACGTTGTTCCGTCGTCCTCAACTATCCAGCCTGCCTCGCGGCAAAGAGCCTTGAGAACTTCGTTGTTGTCGCAATGTTTGGGTAGACGATAATCTCCGAGAGCTCTCAGCCCAGAAAAAATCTTAGCCGCGACAGCGCGCCGCCGCCTCTCTCTCCTCTTATTGTTCTCCCTCTCTCTCCACGTCGGCATTCTCCCTCCGCCCGTCATCTTTCTTTGGACCTTCCTCTTCTTCCAAGGGGGCAAGGCAATCTCCCCGATTCCTCTCCCGCTCCTTTCTCTCGCCTAAGGTACTTTCTCTCTCTCGACAGGCATGAGATACAGTCTGACCGCCTATTTTTATATACCGAGATACCGTCACCGCTGTTCTCTTTATCTCCCTCTCAGAAGTAAGCAGAGCTAAAGAAGACTAGAAGAGAGTGGAGGTGAGATAAAATAAGTCGCCTCTCGGTCACCGCCAGTTCATTTTAAAAATATAATCGGCGTTCCAGCAATATCGGAGCGCAGGATGAATCGTTGTCCACGTGGCATTAAGAACTGTTTTATTATTCTCGTAGATTTCTCCGAACTAGGAGATCATAAAAGTAATTATATTTTATATTGGAGCAATTTTGTCATATTGAGGGTCTGTAGGGCTAAAATGCAAAGTTCGGAGCCCGCCGTCTGACGGCGCCGTCGCCGTAACGTGGCAGCATTGACTGTCACGTCTGGTCTGCGATTTGGGAGTCACAACAAAAGGGCATTCTTCTGCGTTCTGAAAATTTATCTAAAAATGCCACGTCTGTCACGTAGGGAGAGCAAGAGGCCGTTTGATCTTATATCTCAAAAACTAATTTCTTATAATTAAATTAATGGAAATATGCTCCTCAAAATGGTATTATGGGTGCATGGATTCAAGAATCCTCCATGAAATATTGCTGATATAATTTCTGGACAAAACACTAAAAAATTCATAAATACACCAATATCGAGCAATTACCGAGCAAATTATTCAACTATTTTTTGCATTAAAATGCACAGACTCAATGGCTATCAGAAAATAATTAATTAAGTTTCACTGTTTTGAGATGAAGAAAATCATTTCCAAGAGGATTTACGAAAAACCCACCGAAGAGATCCATCAGTAAACTAAAAGATGTTCATCAATTCATCAACGAAGAAATTTCTCATTGGCCCGGCCTTGAGCTGAAGTACAGAGGAAACAGTGGTGATAAAGGTCTTTGACTTCTCCCAACTGATCGTCTAGCTTCAAGGGTTGTTGATCTTCAAATTATTCGATAAAATGGAGACGATCAATCTGCAAAATTGTGATACGGTCAGATGTCATTTTGCAATCAGAAAAATAATAAAATGAGGATGGTCCGAACGGATCACCTCCTCAATTTTCTCTGTAGGCGATGTAATCCGCGAGAAACACCAAAGGCGCAGCCTTTTCCTGATCAAACTCCGACAACTGCTCTTTGGCCTCCTTATTCAGCATTACGACCAGCTCCCGAGACTTCTCCAAGCCCAACAGCTTCGGGTACGTGGTCTTATCCGCGACCAGATCCTTCCCCGCCGTCTTCCCCAGCTCCTCCGAAGACTTGGTAACATCAAGAATATCGTCCACCACCTGAAACAGTAGCCCCACGCAATTCGCGTACTTGCTCAGCCGTTCGATCTGCTCCTCGGAAGCTCCCCCAACAACCGCGCCCATCACCACCGCCGCATCCAGCAGCGCCGCCGTCTTCATCTTGTGAATATACTCCAGCTGCTCGAGACCCACTTCTGAAGCTCCCGTACACAGCATATCCGCCACTTGCCCGGCGACCAAACCTTGAGATCCGACTCGGCGCGCGAGCTCTGCCACAGCGCGGAGTGTGCGAGCCGCCGGCACGAGCTTCGGCGGCGTGGTGACGGCCACGTGTTGGAACGCGAGCGCGAGGAGGGCGTCGCCGGCGAGGACGGCGATACTCTCCCCGTAGACGCGGTGGTTGGTGGGGACCCCACGGCGGAGATTATCGTCGTCCATGCAGGGAAGATCGTCGTGGATCAGCGACATAGTGTGGATCATCTCGACGGCGCACGCGGAGGGCAAGGCGGCGGCGGCGACGCCGCCAACGAGCTCACAGGCGGCAAGGCAGAGCATGGGCCGGACCCGCTTGCCGCCCGCCAGTAGAGAGTATCTCATGGACTCGTGGATCACCTCTGGGTAGGCTAAGGGAACGGCTTCTTTGAGAGCTGTGTTGACGGTGATTGCCTTCTCCGACATGTATTTCTGGTAGTCGAACGCCATGGTGAAGGAACAGGATAAGCGCCGGAGAAAACTTAGAGACTTATAGAGTGAGAACGAGCTTATCGGCCGGCATATCGGATATGGGCGAGACAGGTTGTCGATATTGATGGAGTGGTGGCGGAGTTAGAGGCTACCATTGAATCTGTCCAGAAACCGAATCCCCGGTCACCCTCGTAATTAAAGCCCCACGCAGACTTCTTAACCTATCGAATGAAGATTTGAATAGAGATCGGCAAGACGTTCGTTTTTTATCACTGATACTTCTGTGATAGAGAAAATCACTGATTCTTTTATGCAGAAGATATTGCTGAGTTTCGGCGTTGACTTCTCGAAGAACAAAAAAACTGAGAATTCCAGAAGAATCGTTGAAGCAGTAACAGGGAGAAAGAGAAGTTTGATGGAGCTACTTGCAAACGGTATTCGACCCAATGGGAGTCAGCTCTGGCCCGCCCGGCTTCAAGAATGCCAGGTTCATTTATCGAAAGACTCTCGGTGCCGGAAAATCGGTAATATCGGGTAAATTGAACGCGACCTGATTGAAACCGGACTTATCAGCAACAAGCGCTAGATAAACTAAATCATTACTCTCTTGTTTAAACTGAAAAATAATACTTAGAACTCTCCGGAGTTTCCTATCACAATCAAGCATCGAGGAGTAAGTGCCGCCGGAGAAGTCTATGAGGAATTTATGATGAAATGAACCTTTGCTGGTCGCATTCAATGTTCTTATCGGCCGACAAACCGGAGGCGGGCTACCACTGAATCCACCCACAAACCGTCACCCTAGTCACCCTCGCAACGGAATCGCCTTTTTGACTTCGTACCCGATCGAATGAATATTGAACGCCGACGCTCGCATGTGGCGGTGAATTAAAAAAAAAATGGATTTTTTTTTTCTTTTTTGTGGAAGGCGCGCGATATAAAGCCATGATTTCTTTCTCAAATTACCGTACTGGAGCTTTCTATCTGAAACTCTGGAGAGCATTACATTGGCTCGTGCCATTAGGGGTTCGATGCTCGTAAATCATGCAAACATTCATGTACGATTGTCTGAGATCCAATTTAGAACGAATATATCATACATGGACGGGTATCTTCATGGATTCATGCATGCAAATATCACATATATAGGTAAGCTTTTATGTAAATGTATCTATAATCTATATATATGTGTATACTGCATATGTATACTGATATATACTGTCATCGTTTGGTTAAGAGGGCGACGACGCACGTCATGGCGAATATACTGAACAGGAGTCTATCCGGCGGCGAATCGAAGACGATCGCGACATGTTGTCTGTATTCATAGAGTAGGGGAGAAGCTAGGGGCAACCCGTCAGTCTGTCCACGTTCGTTTTTTGACACAGACGTTACCGTTCTTCAAGAGAATAATAGATAAAAGATCGCCTCTAATTCTTTTCTTTTCTTTGATATTATTACGTCACGGCCTTTACGTCACGGCCTTCGTTTCTAGAATAAAAAGAAAGAAAAACTGAGAATAGATGAGCACTGGAGAAACAGAGATTGAATGAAGCTTCCAGTCCTCTTTCTTAATTAGAAAGTGGTCGGGCGTCATGATGAGATTTATGTGACAATCTAGATTGAATTCTTACTTGTGATCATCTCCATAAATAGTATAATTATATTTATTTTTATTTCTTTTATTATAATAGCTTTGATATCATCTCTCATTGCAACTATCTTGTTCCATCGTGGTGCATCGATCCATTGTTTCAACCCTCCATTCTTCTCACCGTGCCATAATATCTAATCTATTTTAATCTCTTTTAATCTCATCCTCCCATCTCAGTTCTGATTTTTTTTTTCTTCATCAAGAAAATCATAAAATTATTACTCACTGTCATCTCTACATGCCCCATTTACACTAGCACTTCTTTCTATGCACTCGCCTTTCATTTGAACATATAATCTCATTAGCTCAGCTCCTTGTGGATTCAATCATTGCTTACACTATAATAAGTAAGGAATTATAAATTTTATTGCTTGAAATTGATACTCAACAACATATATATATGATTGAATTCATCACAAGACAAATCTACCTTCAAAGTATGAAGCCTCGAAAGTGATTACGTAGTCAAGATGGGATTGACTACCCTTGGTATTTGAAGAGGTTTATTGAAGGAATGAGATGCAATGAATCCTTACCCAAGGTAGAGAAATTACCATAGAAGGCATTTTTTTGATAATTTCTCTATACATTAGTACTAACTTGAGTGACAATAGTCTCTACTCGATGAACGTGATTGCATGTGTTTTTTCGCCATCGTTGAGCATCGATTTCATGTAATAAAATATAGTTTCTAATTAGTATAGTGTCATCAAGGGTCGAA